>CM060396.1:159521510-160926881 GCA_030545235.1 Helianthus tuberosus | reverse complement strand
TACGTTTTTCTGTAAAACTTTTTCACGTTTTTACGTTAAAATTTTTAAACTTTTTTACGTTAAACTTTTTTACGTTTTACGTTAAAACGGTCTACGTTTATACGTAAAACTTTTATGTTTTACGTAAAACTTTTTACGTTTTACGTTAACTTTTTACGTTTTACGTTTTTTTAGTTTTACGTTTTACATTTACGCTTTACGTTTTATATTAAACTCTTGACGTTTTACGTTAAACTTTTTACGTTTTACGTTAAAAAGTTTACGTTTTGCGTTAAAAAGTTTACGTTTTACGTTAAAAAGTTACGTTTTACGTTTTACGGTTTACGTTTTACGGTTTACGTTTACGGTAAACTTTTACGTTTTACGTTAAACTTTTTTACGTTTACGTCTTTTGAAAAACTTTACGTTTTTACATTAAAAAGTTTCACGGATTTTTACAAAAAACGGGCAGAGTTTCCTCTAATTTTGGACGATCCCGACAATGCAAGTTTGTCGTTATAATTTTCAAACATTCAATACACAATACAACGAAACAATATAATCATATGATTCTAGTACGTACATTTATAAATACAAGTTATTCAAAGTTTGGTTTTGCGATAAAATATTAATTAATACAAAACAATAAAATTTATATTTTTCGCCACTGTTATTGGAGTCTCATGTTTAACCCGCTGACCCGAACCCGAAGCAAGACTGAACACCGGCATGACCAGCGTTGACCTGAGTTGACCCGAACAGTTGACCGAGTTTGTCTGTTTGACCGAGCTAACCCGTGCCGTGAACGGAATGTATTGAACACAAAAGATTACAATAAAATTAGGCAAAAGACACATTATTACATATAACCATATTCATACTTGATGTCAAATTATTCGAGCTATTTATACAAAAAGAAGAATGAAATAAGTATAAAATTAGGTATTTAATGATAACAAATTAAAAAAAAAAACTATTCTACAATACTATTTTGCTATATTTAATCCAAAAAATATATTTTTTTAATATTTACTCCAAAAATAAAAAAATATGTAACTCCAACATTCTGTAAAATAATTCATTCTTGCATGAATATACAATTAAAAAAAATAAAACAAACATATGAATTCATTTATTAAAAAATAATACTTTTCTAGTCTTGCGTGAATTATAATTATCCCTTATCAAGTGCCTCCTGAACGACAGTGAACGTATAAAGAAATGTAAGAATAAATATTATTTTGAATTAAGAGAGATGAAGAAGATAATTATGCAATTTAAAAAAACCACCAAAAATTAAAAGTGTAACTGAAATTCAAATGATTAAAATAAAGATTTAAACTAATTTATTGTAGTATCTTACAATCCTACCCTTAAAAACTAAAAGAGTAGAAATGCAAGAATAGTCCCTTGTGGTTTTGTAAATATAAACACATATAGTCCCCAACCTTTGGAGAAAGTTACACCGGGTGGCTCCTGTGGTTTGACAGTTTGTTACTCGAATAGGTCCCTGGAGTGGATTTCCGTTAGTTTTCGCCGTTAAATCTATGTGAAATGACAGAAGTACCCTTACTCATTAAAAAAAGTTTAAAACATTAAAAGAAATCCGTTAATAAATACGTTGTGGACCCACCAATAACATCATCTTCAACCTCACACTTTCTTCTCGATCTAACACCCTGATTATTATTCTACCTTAATTTCTTTCTTGATTCCATGAGTACGACTAATATTATTTTCCGTCGGTTGTTGATGTACATGTTTTGTTCCAGTTCCAACCACCCATCGCCATCGATGAGAAGAGCCTTGCGCGAGGTGTCGGAGGATGAGAACATGCGGCTGAGCTTAGATCTGGTGGCGGCTGCTAGACAAAACATTGGGTTGTTGAGATATGTTGCAGAGTCTCATTGGCTCCACCATACACCTGTTCTTGTGGAAGCTGTTGGATAATATAGTCTTACACGACATACGGGTAACAAAAATCTTAACATCTGAGATTATTAATGGAACTCTTTTAAAGTTTAAACTTTGTTTTAGTAAGGGGTAATTTTGTCATTTTACATAGATTAACGAAGAAAACTAACGGACATCCACTCCAGGGACTATTCAAGTAAACAAACTGTCAAATCACAGGGGAGCACCGGTGTAATTTTCCAAAGGTTTAAGGACTATAGGTGTTATTTTACGAAAACCACAGGGACTATCCGTGCATGTTTACTCAAACTAAAAATGAAATCAATGGTCTTGATTAGTTCACACAATTCACTATAAGTTGTTGTTCACAAATGAACCTAATCCTCTATGTATATATATCTATGTAGGAGAGGGATTCGTTAGGAACCACCCTTTTGTTGCGAGAACCAATGTGAAGACAACCAATAATACCTAAAAAATTCTAAAAAACACACAAAAAATTTCTTTTTTGAATATTTTTTAATAAAAAGCACTACTTTTCATTTCTATTAAAAAAGTTGGAGACTAAAACCTAGCGAATATTTTTGTTAAAAAAACATTTAAAAAAATTTGTATGTTTTTTAGATTTTTTAGATCTTTTTAGGTTTTTTTAGGGGTTTAGCTTTTATGGTTTAGTTTTTAGCATTTAGCTTGTGGGGTTATGTGTGTGTATTATAAGAATACACACAGCACATATACATATACATGTACATATATATATATGTATATATATAGGGAGGGGCTCATGCGAGAACCACCCTTATTGTGAGAACCTTGAGAACCAATCGTGAACACAACCTAAAATAGCTAAAAAAACCTAAAAAAAACCTAAAAAAACCTAACCCCCCCCCCGCCCCCCCCAAAACCTAAACCCCCCCACCCCCCCAAGCTAAATGCTAATAAAAACCTAACCCCCCCCCCCGCAAAAAAAAAACCTAAACCCCCCCACTCCCCCCCAAAAACCTAACCCCCCCCCCCCCCCCCCCCCTCAAGCTAAAATGCTAAAAACTAAACCCCCAAAAAACCTAAAAAAATCTAAAAAAAATCTAAAATTTTTTTTTTTGAATTTTTTAATATTTTTTATGTTAAAATCGCTACTTTTAGAAGCAAAAAAAATTTTTTTTTTAAAAAAAAAAAATTAAAAAAAGAATTTTTTTTTTTTTTTTGCTTCGAAAAGTAGCGATTTTTTTATAAAAAAAATCAAAAAAAAAATTTTGTGTGATTTTTAACTATTTTTAGGCATTTTTGGTGTGTTCACATTGGTTCTCGCGGTTCTCACAATAAGAGGTGGTTCTCGCATGATCTTCTCTCTCTCTCTCTCTCTCTCTATATATATATATATAGAAAGTATAATGTACAAAAGGCCTCATCGTACATTATCGTACGCGACCAAGTGTATAACATGCGTAATTACAATTTTGATCAAAATAACGTGCGTGATTTTGGCTTCCATGCGTGATTATAAAAAAAATGATCCCATGCGTGATTATGTGTTCCCATGCGTGATTATATGTTCCATGCGTGATTATACCCTGATCCGACGGTTACGCTTGTCGCGTATGTGATGTACGATAAGGCTTTTTGTATGGTAACCTTTCCCTATATATATATATATATATATGTATGTATGTATATGTATATATGTGTGTGTAAAGAAGAAAAGAGGGAGAGAGCAGGCCCGTCTTGGGCGTTGGAGGCTTGCCGTAGACGACAGGGCCGGCCCTAGGGGGCGGTGTACTGGCCCGGCGCCGGAGCCTGCCGGTCCCATACCTACCAACCTTAAACCTAACCACTCCAAACTATAACCTCATTATCCACGTATCACTTACGTTTTAATTTATTCAACTAAACTTAATTTATATAATCTATTTTTATTTTATTTAATTAATACATATAATTAGTTTTATTATTAAATAAATTAAACTAATAAACCTCGTATATAATAAATTATTTTTATTATTTATTTAATTTTAATGTATAGTGCTTTTACTAGTAAATTAAATAAAAGAAAAAATAAAAATGAATGTGTGTATTCATATGATTGGTGGAAAGGCAGTGGAGAAGAGGTCACATTCGGTATTGGGGTAACGGAAAAGGGAGTCACGGCCCTCTCCCGTAATATATAGGCGTTAAGGTTGTGATGTGAGTGGGACGCCAGACCACTACGTATATGCTTATAATTTTATATCTATAAAAAAGGGTCATGCTAATCACACACGGAGAAAATTATTTTCACATCCCAAAGCGCCGCGCTATGGCCAAAGCGCGGCGCTATGCTCGACAAAAGGTGCTTCGATTGACGTTTGAGACATTCCCTACTGTTTGACAGACATAAAGCTGATTATGATGTTTTGTCGTTAACCCTAAGCGCCGCGCTTTGGCCATAGCGCGGCGCTTCGACCCAAATTTTCACTTTTAAAAGCAAGCTACTGATTGAGGTTGGCCAAGCATACGTTCTTCTTCTTCAGAAAAGCATCGTTCGAGACAAGGTCGCACTCAATACGTTGTTTACAAACATACGTGGGTATTCGAGTGTTTTGTTGTTTGTTGCTTACAAAAAACGATGTCGTGGTTAAACAACTATATTTTCGGTCAATATTCTGACGAGACAGTTGTTCCTGATTCTTACGAGGGGACCGCTATTTCTGACTCGTATGAGAAACCGGTCTCGTCCAACTTGAGGGAGGCAGAGGTTGTATCTGGCATTCGTTATCGTGATAACACGGTGACGCTGGATTTGAATACCCCTGTGGAGGACCCTTACGCACAACAAGGTTATTCGAATTTCGGTTACGGTGGCGAGTACAGCTTTGTACAGCAGGAGTGTGGTCTAAACGACAGTTACGGTTGTCAACAGAGCTTACAAGGTTATTCGAATTTCGGTTACGGTGGCGAGCACAACTTTGAACATCAAGTATATTCGGACCTCGGTGACGATGGTGAGCCGGGGGATGTGTCTGTTGACGAGGAAGGCTGTTACCCGGTTACGTTTTCGTTTGATACAACGCAGACCTTTTCGTCACGTAAAGAGTTGGTGCGTTGGGTACAAGACACGGCAAAAGACAACGGTTACCTCATTGTGACTAAGAGGTCGAATAAAAGAGGAGAGAATTACAAGATTTGGTTTCAATGTACTTTTGGTGGGGAGCATAAGAGTATAGCTACACAGAGGAAAACGGGTAGCAAGAAAATAGGCTGCCCGTTCGAGATGATCGGGTTTTCGGAATCATCCGGAAGTGTTTGGAGGATCGAGGTGACGAAGGCGAAGCATAACCACACTCCTATTGAAAACTTAGAGGGTCACGCGTATGCGAGAAGGCTTTCTTCGGAGGATACAAAACTGGTTAAGGAGCTGGCAGAGCAAGACATTCCCAACCAAAGTATCTGGCGAACGCTGACAAAAAACAATCCGGCTAGAAAGCTTATTCCGAAAGATATACACAACGCTGTTCAGAAGATCAACGCCGAAAAAAATTTCGGTAAGTCTCCGACGCAAAAACTTGAAAGCATTCTTCTCGAAAAAAATTACACTTATTACATGCGCACGAATGAGATATCAAACGAAGTTGAAGATGTCTTCTTTGTTCACGAAAGATCATTCAATATGTGGTGTGCCTTCCCGCATGTGCTAATGATTGACGCCACCTACAAAACGAACATGTACAACCTGCCATTTGTTCAGGTCGTAAGCATGACGTCGACAAACAAATCGTTTACGGCTGCTTGTGCGGTAATTTCCGCTGAGAAGTCAGAGAACTACCTATGGGTGTTGCAGAGGATCAAGTCTATGCTGGTAGGATGTATGGAACCGCGCGTGATTTTAACAGACAGGGATTTTGCGCTAATGAACGCGTGTGAACAAGTTTTTCCAAAAGCGCACAAGTATCTTTGTCGGTTCCATATTCAACAAAATATTAATAAGAACAGCAAGAAGAAATTCTCTGACAAGGAATGGAAAGAATTCGTACGTAGATTTTGGTTATTGTGCGAGTCTACGACCGAGGAAATATACAGGTATAACTTGGAAAACCTTGAAGCACAGCTGAAAGAAGATGACCGTGAACGTAGGTATTTCTTACATAATTATGTTCAAATTTTATATAATAACCAAAACTGACTATTTACGTTTTTTTTATTTTAGAGGTTTTTGATTATTTGAAGAAATCCTGGTTGGATCCGTACCTTGAAAAGTTTGTATCATGCTGGATTAACAAAACTATCAACTTTCACCAAACTACGACCAACAGGGTTGAGGGCATGCATGCAACACTAAAAAGTCACTTTCCAAGTCATCGCAACACACTGGATAAACTTGTACTGTATGTTGATCATGTTGTTGATAGACAATACACCGAGATTAGTAGTAGCTTTGAAACAAGCCTCCGAAAAGTGATGACGCACCACAAGAAGCAGCCCATGCTTGCATATATTCTCAGAAAGGTTTCAATATATGCGATTGAGCTTTTGAGTAGGGAACTAAAACGTAAGGAAGACGGGTTGAGAGCCTACGGTGCAAGCTGTGGTTGCCAACTTTTTACCAGCTGTGGTTTGCCATGTGCCTGTCGTTTGGAAAAGTTGGAAAATAAAGGTAATTAATATCTTTGACTTTTCTCGTTATGATTCTGCCACCTAATTTGTTTTCATCCACAGGTCAGCAACTCCGGATCACACACATAGACGTGTTCTGGAAGAAGCTTAACTTCAAGCCTGCAAAGAAAAACATAGAGGATATCGATGTAGACGCGGAATTTGAAAAATTGAAACAAAAGATCGATCCAACACCCCCTCAAGTGAAAAGGAGCTTCTTTGAAAAGTTTCAGCAAATCCTCAATCCAGGGAACAATAACAAAAAACCTCCTGCTGTTCTGAAGAAAACTCGTGGTCGCCCAACATTGAAAACGCAGGAAGAAAGAAAGGTTGAAGCCGCTAGAAAAAGCTCGTACATTCCGTCGGAAGAAACTTGGGTCGAGGCCTCAGATGATCTTCCCCGTCACAGCTCGTACATATCACCCGAAGATTCTAGAAGACAAAAGAATACCAAACCGATCAACCTGCACCCTGATTTCCCGATGATCAAGCTCGGTCCTAAGACGGATATAGCGATCCGCAACTACGCATCTCAGATTCCCGAAGTGATCCATCCATACATCGTTAGAATAAAGGACGTGAAACCAGATGGTCATTGTGGGTTTCGATCGGTGGCTGTTGGGTTAGGAGTGAAACAAAATTCATATTTGATGATCCGGAAACAACTTATAAAGGAGTTACGTACGAACGAATCGCTTTGGAGGCAGTTTTTCGATCCGGAAAACATAGGACATTATGATGCGCTGCTTAGACGGATCAATTTCAAGGGGGTGGGACGAGCAGATATCGAAAATTACATGACGATGCCTGACACGGGGTTTCTTATTGCCCAACGATACGGTGTGATTGTTCACACCTTCGACATGCGTGGGAGCAATACAATTTTCCCTCTGCTGGGCGGGCCAAACGAAGCTGAGCAACCTCACCTGGTGGTTGCGGCTGTGTTCGTCGACCATGGGCATTTCATACATGTAGAGCTTGGAGGTTGTTATCCAATGCCTCCCCCAAACCCACTCTGGACAGCGAACAGAACAGAGCGCGCAGCAGCCTGGCACACATTATACAGGGATCAGATCAACGCGTACGAAATGCTTACGTATCGTGCCCCTGACCTTAATGTAACCCCATATGTTCACGATGTAGGTTAAATGTGTTTAATAATAATCACGTTTGTGTTTGTTCAATATATGCGTTACATCACGTTAAAAACCGAATGTCACCGACACGACCCAATCAGATTCAATACGCACTTGTACGACCCAAAATGACCATATACATCATAATACTACAATTAATGAAAAAATACGTCATGTTCATATGCGGTAGGCGGCTGATACACATAACACCTCTCACAGGAGTACTTGTGCTTTCAAACCAAAATGATACGATATAACGGAATAAGACATCACACGTAACCGATTTGATCCGGAACTTGCAGTATAGTCCATATATAATTAAAAATGATGTATAATGGAAAAAACGTAAAATTTAGACTATTATCGACGCGTTTGTGAATTAAAAACAATTTTAAAAAATTTAAAAAAGGCCCAAAGCGCCTCGCTATGCCCAAAGCGAAGCGCTTTGCCCTTAAATAAGAACAGAAGCGCCCCACTTTGGCCATAGCGGGGCGCTTTGGTCCCTCGTTATACCTGAAGCGAGGCAGCATCTCCCCCATTTCAACACAAAACACAAAACACACACAAAAGGTGCGATTACACACACTGATCTCCGGAAATCTTCGTTTTCAATCTTTCGACCGCTAAAAGGTAAGATCGAACACCCTTAATCGTTTTGGTTAAATGTACATGTTTGATATTGTTTTGATTGGGCCGGATTTGATCGATTGCTGGATCAGTTCTTCAAAATGAAGAACCAAAACGCCGCGCCAAGGCCAAAGCGCGACGCTTTGGTTCAAATTTTTTTTTTTTATTATTTGTTTAATAATATTTGTTTAATAATATTTGTTTAATATTATTTGTTTAATATTATTTGTTTAATATTGTTTGTTTATTATTTAAATTATATTTAATATTATTTGTTTATTATTTAAATTTTATAAATAAAATTATTTGTTTATTATTTTATATTTAATATTATTTGTTTATTATTTAAATTGTTTAAATAATATTATTTGTTTATTATTTTATATTTAATATTATTTGTTTATTATTTTATATTTAATATTATTTGTTTATTATTAAAATTGTTTAAATAATATTATTTGTTTATTATTTAAATTGTTTAGTAATATTATTTGTTTATTATTTTATATTTAATATTATCTTGTCAACGTGCAGGGATGGATTCCTCCGATGACGAGATTGAGCATATGGAGGCTGAGGGAGATGAGGGAGAGCAGGGAGAACCGGCATGTCCGTACCTGCAGTTTCCGCCGGGGTCACGGGCGAGGGGGAGATGCGCGAGGTTGCGCGCCATCCCCATTGGGGAGCATGTAGGGATAGACTGGGGCCTGCTGGAGACCGTGGGAGAGGCCGCGCAGGCGCGTGAGATAGTTGGACTAGATACTCCTTGGCCGCGCCTATTTGAGTTAGCGATGGAGGACTCGTACCCTGAGCTTACGTGGGAGTTTCTTTCCACGTTTACATACGCGCCGCATCCGGCGGATTACGTGGAGGACCCGGATTTTCCAGTCCACGAGGTTACATTCCGTCTCGCCGGTCAGGAGTTTCAGATGAGTGTGCGGCAGTTTGCTGTCCATACAGGTTTGTTTAAATAATATTATTTATTATTTTATATTTAATATCATTTGTTTATTTAATGTTATTTGTTTATTTAATATTATTTGTTTATTATTATTATTTGTTTATTTAATGTTATTTGTTTATTTAATATTATTTGTTTATTATTATTATTTGTTTATTTAATATTATTTGTTTATACAGGTTTGTACACAGAGCCCGAGCTTGATACTGATTTATATACGCAGGCGGTTACGGCGATGGACAGGCAGACGCTTATCAGTTTCTGGAGGGCCATTTCCAGGGTTCCCTTTGGGAAATCCTGGCAAAAGGCCACCACCATTAAGACCCCTTGTACCGATACCTGCACCATATTATCGCGGCAACTATCGTGCCGCGGGGTTCCAGCAGGGAGAAGGTCAACCTCAATGACCTTTTCTTTCTATATTGCCTACTGCGCCGCCAGCCCTGCGATCTAGCAGCCTGCCTGGCAGATTACTTTGCCACAGCATACCACCGGCAGCTCCGCGGGTTCGTGCACACTGGCTCATACATCACCGCCATTGCACGCTCGCTAGGGCTCGTGCCCGAGCATGATACGGAGCTGTCCGATCCGGTCCCGTCTACCAGGTTGGGCCGCGCGTCAGTATCTGCCATGCAGATTACCCGTACCTTTGATGTTGGTCTGAGGTTTCGGGGACGGGACGGGCTGATTTGGCATCCGGAGGTGATGCTGGAGGTCATCCCGGTTGTTATTGAGGTGAGGGCTGGAGTGTTAGCCCCTCCTGATGTTCAGGCGGCCGCTCGGCAGGCTCAGCTACAGGCTCTGGGACTCGATGAGTTCCCGGGCCAGCCTCAGGCTGAGGCTCAGGCTGAGGCTCAGGCTCAGGCTCAGCCTCAGGCTCAGCCTGTATTAGAGGATCCGGCTCAGGAGGAGCATATCGAGGAGATCCCGGTACCACCAGTTCAGCCAGCTCCTGAGCCGCCACAGTATCCGCAGCACGTTTACGCTGACCTGCCTCCGGTAGCGCGTGAGGTGGCTCGGGACTTCGACCGGCGCCTCAGACGCCAGGCCGCACGCCAGGACTGGATCATCGAGACGCTCGTTTCTCTACGAGAGCTCGCTGGGTTGCCTCCACTTCCCCTCCCACCGTCCCCACCGCACGAGGATTAGTACCTTAGTTTGTTTGTATAGTGTTTTATTATGTATTATGTAGTCAGTTGTACCTTTTTGTTTTGTATGTACAAACTGATATATATATATATATTGAAGTTAATCTTCTATTTACATCACGTTGGTTTTGGATTGTTTACGTTTAATTCTTATGGCTTTCTGTACAATTTATTTAACGTGTTCGTTTAATTTAACAAAATAAACTAGGTTAACTGTTTATAAAGACGCACTTATATTATATACGTTCTATAAAAATAATGACGTAAAAAAACGTAATTATAAAACAACGTATTATAAAACTCAAATACAAATTTTTCCTCCAAAAAACAATACCAAACTAACCCACATCCCACCTATTTAAAAAAAAAAAACAACACAAATTCCAGCCAACGCTTTTTGTCTTTTTGCACACTCAAAGCGCCCCGCTATGGCCAAAGCGGGGCGCTTTGAGTGTGCAAAAAGACAAAGGCCGTGTGCGAATAGACCAGGCCATAAAAAAAACTAAGATGAACCATAAAGTATATTTTTATGGTGATTATTAAGTATTCTGTAAATTAATATTATTGATTTGAGATAATTTAGTACTTTCAAATTAAGTTGTAAATTAGTCAGTGTCACCTGAAATAAAATATAACAAACATAAAACGGTTTAAATATTAGAAATATACATGTTTTATATATTAGAGTAAAGTGTCATTTGGTCTCTAAGGTTTGGTCACTTTTGCCGCTTTAGTCCAAAACTCAAACATTTTGAATCTGGGTCCCTATGGTTTCAGTTTTATTATCATTTTCATCTAAAAGTAAAATCAGCCCAGATTTCTCAAATAAGATCACGATTTTTTTATCATTTTCCTTAGTTTAAGGGTAAAATGGTTGTTGGATCGGTTCCGTGACCCTAAACAGTCAGTAAAAGTAGTTCATCATTGTTTACATAGGCGGAATCAAAGTAAACAACGTCACACAGCTTGTTCCTTTTAACTTTCTTCTCTATTACGGATTTCTGAGCTTTTACAATGTATTCTGACAAAAATCCGGCAGCACCTTCGCTCACACACACAACTGTTCCGTTTCAAATGAACATGCACAACACCTATATATAGACTAAGCCATTCCGTTTGAAAGTGACACACCCAGTTCAAACGAAACCCTGCTTCAAACGGACTGGACATGTTCAAACGGACTGGACATGTTCAAACGGAATCCCTTGAATCACTTCCGTTTGAACTTGGCTTTGACATCTACAAACGGAAACACTTCCTAAAACATGACTAAACCCTAATTCAATCACTATTGTGCACTCATTTAACCTATCTAGACATAAGACTCGATAAGACGTAGTTAACAGACAGTAGATGCACCAACAGACTCCCCCTTGGATGTTGACGAAGTCTTTGGCTTCGAGTCTTTAGTCTTTGTCTCTTTTCAAATTATCTTGTCATTGTAAAAACTCTCTCTTCACAGGTTCAGAAAATCAATCTAGCTCTATCTTCAATCTCCCCTTTGATTGTTGATCCAGAAATCTGACTCCCCCTTTCGCAGACTCTCCCTCTCGGAATGCTGGGACTTGAATTCTGATTCAAACTTTGACATTTCGTTGCCATGGGGATTCCTGTTACCTGTATATACTCTACCCAAATATAAGATATATGACAATAACAGTTTTAATCCAAAACTTACCTTTTAACCTTCAGTGTTAGAAATCCACTTAAGTATTCAGGTCCAAGTAAATGACCCTTTACTCAATTAATCTACCAAGTCCAACTTAATGACCTTGGTTGATCAGAGATAAATCACACTGACTTTGTTCAACATATTCAAACATTTTCTGAAAATGACAAGTTTCAAATTAATGAACTTGTTTTAACT
The DNA here is from genome assembly GCA_030545235.1 of Helianthus tuberosus. Lineage (NCBI taxonomy): Eukaryota > Viridiplantae > Streptophyta > Magnoliopsida > Asterales > Asteraceae > Helianthus > Helianthus tuberosus. Next base: position 160,914,623 of record CM060396.1, on the reverse strand, counting down.
TTCCATCTTTCACAAACTTATCATGTTTTAGCTCCAAACTCATCCTCCAGTTCAGAAACCTCCTGCATCTGCTTTCAACTTTTGAATCCGAAGATCAACTCTCCACTTTGGTTTGTCAAAAATAAAACAGAAATGAAATACAGAACTAAAATGCAGTAAAAGTAAACTATTTACAAACATATTTTTGATTAAGCGCGTTAGGGAGTCATATCAACTATCCGACAAGTCACAAGTACCATTAAGCTTCAATTACATACTCAGAATTAAACAATTCGCTTAGATTGTCGATATACTGATCCACTTAAATTCTCACACACATTTCAATTTGTTCAGGATACGGATTTAGTGTTTTAGAGACTTAAACTTATACGTGTGTCCCACCTCTTGAATATACTCCCGTATCCAGATCCCAATATTCAGTCTTACAGGTGAATATAACACAAATGATATCTGTAAGGGAAATAAATTATGATCGAAATCATGAGAGCTCAGGTCAGAACTACCGTTCAGCAGAGAGATCATGAATCGACTTGGGTGTGTCCCCTTTAGAGGATCTTTTATTACAACAGCATTGCTAAGCAATTTTATTGTCTTATCATTTATGCTGAGGGTGATGCTATGTTTCAAGCATTGCGGAAAGTATTATTCGAGGACTAGGTCAGAACTTCCATTCAGCAGAAGTCCCGGAATAATACCCCAGATATCACTGAGTATAAAGACCTAGTATATCAGAAAAAGGAATCTTTCAAACAAGATTTCAGGGGTTACCTATATATCCAAGTAGTGTTCCCCACGAAATAAGTAAGTAAGATTTTAAGTTTATATCCCGAACAAACCTACTAAATGTGTAAAAACCTATCGGCACATCATCAGCGAGACTGTTTAACGCATTTAAACATTCCATTTCTTTAGCAACCGTAACTGTCAAGCCGATGTACTATCATTTTCCCTTTTTACACAAGCTCTTTTCTGGTTTTTTATTGTTTTTGGATTTTAAAAAATATCTCATGTTTTTGTATTTTTGTCATTTTTTATTGTTTTTGTATTTTCTGAAATATTACCCTATACCTCCCCCTAAATACCAAAACAGGGAAAAAATCGACAAACCATTGCAGATTGCTTCTCAACATCATCTACAATGACCCCTTCATCAACGCCAATGATCTCTTCCAACACCGATAAAAGCTTCATACCATTCAGTTTTAGCAAATACTGAAAACGTGTTTTATCAAATGCTTTGGTATGTAAATCAGCTTTTTGTTCATCAGTGTGGATTTTCTCAATTCGTATTAACTTCTTCTCGAAACAATCTCGAATGAAGTGATGACGAATTTCAATGTGTTTGGTTTTAGCGTGATGAACTGGATTTTTCGTAATGTTAATCGCTGCCTCATTATCAACAAAAATAGGGGTGTTTAGAAATTGCAAACCGTAGTCGCGCATCTGTTGCTGGATCCACAAGATCTGTGAGCAGCAACTGCTAGCAGATACATACTCCGCTTCACATGTGGATAAAGCCACAGAGGTCTGCTTTTTGCATTGCCAGGTGACCAAACGTGATCCGAAAAACTGGCATCCTGCTGTTGTTGATTTAGCATTAACTTTGCAGCATCCGAAATCGGAATCGGAATACCCTTCGAGCGTGAACTCGCCTTCTCTTGGATACCACAACCCCAATGATGGAGTTCCTTTCAGGTAGCGTAATATCCTTTTCATAATCACCATATGCGAAGCTCTCGGGTTAGATTGAAATCTTGCTGCGAGGCAGGTTGGGTACATGATATCGGGTCTTGAAGCTGTCAAATACATCAGCGATCCGATCATGGAACGATACATCGTTTCATCTACCTTCTCTCCGGTGAGATCAGGGTTTATCCCATGATTCGTTGCTAATGGGGTGGAGGCTAGAGTAGAACCTGACATCCCGAATTTCTCCAAGATATCATGAACGTACTTCGTTTGATGTATGAAAATTCCTTTGGGTAGTTGATCAACCTGCAATCCCCAAAAGAATTTCATCTCACCCATCGATGACATTTCGAATTTCTGCTTCATAACTCGTTCAAAATCTTTGCACAAATTTTCATTCGTTGACCCAAATATGATGTCGTCCACGTAAATCTGAACTATCAGAAGATGTCCGTCGACCTCTTTGGTGAAGAGAGTGGCATCCACTTTTCCACGAATGAAGCTGTTGGCTAGTAGGTGTTGAGACAATGTCTCGTACCAAGCTCTCGGGGCCTGGTGTAAACCATACAGCGCTTTGTCTAGCAAGTAGACCTTGTCTTTGTGGATTGGATCGGTGAAGCCCGGTGGCTGATAGACATATACCTCCTATTTTACCTTCCCATAGAGAAAAGCCGATTTCACATCTAGCTGATATACTTTGAAATTTTTCCAAGACGCAAATGCTAGGAAGATTCTGATCGCTTCTAGTCTAGCAACCAGAGCATATACTTCAGTAAAATCTATACCCTCCTGCAGACTGAAACCCTGGACTACGAGTCGAGCTTTGTTGCGAACCACAACTCCTCTATCATCTCTCTTGCTCTTGAACACCCACTTGGTGTTTATCTTCCTTTGACCATCAGGCAAGTCTACTAACTTCCACACACCCAACTTTTCGAATTGGCTCAGTTCCTCCTGCATCGCATAGACCCAAGAATCTTCAGTAAGCGCCTCTTTGTAAGTCCTTGGTTCAACCTGCGAGATAAAACAACTCAATGAAAATTCAGTTTGCAAAGGAGCAACTTTTGTATAAAAACATGTAAGCCCTTGATCAAGCTGTCTTCGAGTGCGGACGCCTGTCTGCAATTCTCCAATGATCAATTCCTCTGGATGATATGAAAGAGTTCGTGGCATCACTTCGCCTGGAACATCTACATTGCCTTCCAGATTAGTAACATTCTGATTTGCACCTTGTTCACTGACTGGGTTTGTTTGACTTGAAATCTGAATTTGCTCCCCCTCAGAATCTGAATCACCACGATCAAATACTGGCATGTTCTCAGATTCTTGATTATCATTCTGTGCCGTCTGATTATCTTGAGCAACTTCATCTTGTTGAACATCATCATGTTCACCAGCATTACTTGGACCTGCTTCATCATCATTTGATGCTCGTTGTGGTCTTCTTGAATACTTAGCTGGGAACCTTTCCTGCGATTCTTCATACTCTCTCAGAATATCCAACTCATCAAAGAAATCTTCTTCTTCTTCTTCCTGTTCTTCCATCATGTCAAACGAATCCCACAATTTATCATAATTAAAACGCCATGAGTCACCGGGATTTTGAGGCGGCATAGTATACCCCTGACACTCAACATGTTTTGCTTCGATGATCTGCTTCAGACTTGGAACAAAGACCCGTCTTTGTGGACTTGAGTAACCCACAAATATTCCTTCAATACTCTTTGGACCAAACTTACCAAAAGGCTCTAGAACTGTACAAGGAGACCCAAACGGTTCTAAAAACTTCAGGTTCGGTTTGCGGTTATTGATCAACTCAAAGCATGTCTTGTTGAATTTCTTCACAGTGAGAACCCGGTTGAGTGTATAGCATGCGGCGGAAACTGCTTCTGCCCAAAAATTTATCGGTAACTTTGAATCAGCAAGCATTGTTCTGGCCGTTTCGATTAGCGTCCTGTTTTTACGTTCTGCAACTCCATTCTGCTGCGGTGTATACGGAGCACTAAACTCATGCAATATACCTCTTTCATCACAATATTCTTCCATCTTGTTGTTCTTGAACTCAGTACCATTGTCACTTCTAATTCTTCTGATACGCCTTTGGTACAAATTTTCAATCTTTCTGAACAACGCCATCAAACTATCAAACGTTTCATCTTTCGACTTCAAGAATGATACCCACGAAAATATGGAATAATCATCAGTAACCACAAGACAGTAGAGATCCCCTGTAATACTTTTGACGTTTACTGGACCAAACAGATCCATATGTAGTCTCTCTAAAGGTCTGGAAGCTGAATTGACTTGCTTTTTAGGGTGTGACTTTTTCTTCTGCTTGCCTTTGATGCAACTAACGCACTCCCCTTCCAGATGAAAACCTTTGATATTTACTCCAACAACTAAATCATTGTGCACCAAGTGATTCATTTTTCTAAGATGTATATGCCCCATCTTCCGGTGCCACAACTTTGATTCTTTCTCTGTTGCTCTAGACACAAAACAATGAGCCTGACCCGTGGTTGTAGTAGCTACACTCATGTCCAACATGTACAGATCATTGACTCTTAGTGCCCGCATGATAATCCATTCTTCAGGGATAACAAATCTTGGCTTCAAGATCAAACATTCTTTGTCTGTGAAGTGAGTGGTATACATCCTGTCACAAATCTGCGAGATGCTCAGCAGATTATTCTCCAGCTCAGCAATGTAGTTAACTCTTTCAAACGTAACAATCCCATTGGATAACGTTCCTTCACCGACAATTCTACCACCTTGGTTTCCTGCGAATCCCACATAACCACCATTGAAATTTCTAACATCGTACAACAATGCAGTCTTCCCTGTCATATGTCGAGACGCTCCACTATCCATAATCCATCGTGAAACAGCTCTCGGAAGATCTTGCACATATCACAAACAATTCAATAAAGATGCCGATTCATGCTTCACAATTACCAACTAGGAAGCTCCGGCAAGTCCGAACTTTTTAGTGAGATTTTGATGCTACCCAAGCCTCTTTTGACTCAGGTAACTTGACTTTAATGTGAGTTTTAGCAGTGTAAAGTGGCGGAAAATTTTTATCATTTATCTTTAAAGTTTCCTCAGATCCAACGTCAACCTTTTTGTATAAGAAAAACTCATCTATCTTAAGTTAACCGGTTGGTTGATTTTTCTTTTGAACATTCTTTTTCTCTGTTGGAGTAGAAGATTGTTTCTCCAATTGTTCATAATAATCCAAAGGAACATCCATCTTTACCGGAGTGGTAGAAGACGATTGTTTTTCTTTCTCTAAAACCTTTGGTTTAGATGAACTTTCTTTCTTGTCAACCACTTTTGGCTTCCATGTTTGTTGAGATGATGCAACCCGTTTGTAAAATTTGTCATTTTTAGTTACCACATTCTTAACAGGTTCAATTTTGACTTTTGTTTTCTCATTTTTCAAAATTTTCTCAACAACCATTGGAGCTTTTCCTTTTGAATCAACCTTCTTCTTTTGATTCTCAACAACTTCAGTCTTAGGCTTGAAGTTGGTGCAATTTCTTGCAATGTGACCAACTTTGTTGCATCTAAAGCATGTACGAGTATCAACTACCCGACTCGTGCCTTCAGACTGAGGTTGTGAAGCCCTCTTCTCAAAGAACTCTTCATTTGATTTTGAAAAAAAAATCATTTTCCTCATCAGAAAGTGAACTTAAACCATTCACAAACACCTTCTTTTCAACAAACCTTTTGTTTTGAAAATTCTTTCTTTGATAGTTCTTACCACCCAGATATCCTCCCGACCAATTGTTTCGATTGTTGTTATAAAAACGCGGTGGAACTACAGGTTTCTTGTGGTAAGCTTTATCTTTCTCAAAATTCATTTGCCTTTTTGTTTGTTTTAAACTTTTTAATTCAGACAAATCGATTTCAACCATTTTGAACACATTTGTCAGTTTTGAAACATTTACATTCTCCAGAGGAAACTCAGAATCCGAATACAACTTATCCGATCCAGCCATCTTGTACATCACAAGACCCGGTTCATCACCTAAGTTGTTTTTGGATTTTGGTTTCGGAATGTAATTGTCCAGAAAACATTCATCTTCCTCAGTAGTGTCACTTTCAGATTTTAGAACATTTTCAACCACACTTTTTACCACTTCAGTTTGGACACTATCGTCATTGGAAGATGAAGAAAATGTCACATCAATTGAATCAGGAAGTTTCACTTCATTTTCATCTTCAAGATTAACCAACCCAGATTGTTTTTTCGAATAATTGTCTAGAACTGGTGGCGGAACTTGATGAAACCCGACCCCAGTTCCATCACAGTATACATCTTCGCCTGCTTTGTTTTTCCTGATGGGTTTGGGAACAATGTGTTGCAAAACAAAGCTTACAGAGTTGGAACTGTTCAATTTCAAATTGATTCGCTCATTCTCAATCTTAGCTTCTTCAAACTGAAGCTTCAATTTAGCAATCTCATCCAATTGTTTGTTGATTAATTCTTCTTTAATTCTCAAAACACATTGCAATTGGCAATTTTCTTTGTATGTTTTACCGTTTCTATCATCATTATCTTTAACCGTGCTTTTAAGCTTCTCAAATTTTTCAGTAATCTGACGATTTTCAAGAACTAACCTCTCATTTTCTTTCCTAACCTTTTCTTGATCAGTTTTATCAGTTTCAATTTTGTTAGTTAATTCTTTTAATCGTTCAGTTAAAGCTTTCACCATTTTATCACGATCAAGGATTTGATCCTCAACACTTCTGACTTTAGCAGTCAGATCATCAATCTTTTTACCTTTGAGATAAGTGTTTGTACTACAAACCTTGCATTCTTTGATGCAATTTTTGCAGTCAACATCACCACTGACTTTCTTACCTGACTCATCTGTTGACGCATTTGAACTGACCTGGCTTTTAGACTCAGAGACGGATTTAGAATGTACCTCAAGTGCCTTAGCAGCCAGCACCTTGTCAGCCATCTTTCCCATGTTTTCAGCATTCAACTTTTGAGTCGTGTCAATGATTCCAGTATCAACCTTCTTTGACTTCTCTTTTTCTTTCTCTTTCTCTTTCTCTTTCTCTTCTTCCTCTTCTCCGCTTCCCCACCATTTCTTCTGCCAATAATCATCTTGTTCTTTAAACTCTTTGATTATGGTTTCCAAATCAAGAGTGTTATGATCAATAGCAATGTTTCCCTGGGGGTCAAGATAACATTCCCTGTCTGGATCCCATCTATTTGCTCTTTTTGCCTCAGAAAAGGTACCAGATATTCTGATCAATCTGTTCGTGGCCAACAACTTTCTGTGACCATACTTATGTTCTTCAGTTCTGTTGTCTTTCCAAGGAACAGGTTCAGATTTTGCCATGAATGCATATCCAACCGCATCCTCCTCAGGTAACAACTCACTCCAGTCGTAACCTTCATCGTCGTGAATTACAGCAAGAGCTCTTGACTTCTCTTTGTTCTCTTCAAGCTGCTTCAATCTTGGCGGCTCTGATTTATTCTGATGATAAATCGCTTTCTTGTAGTAATCTTCTCTGAACGGGTTCTCAGATTCATCAGCATATGCATTTCGGCATTCACGCTTAAAGTGACCTTTCTGTTTGCACTTAAAGCACGTCACTTTAGACTTGTCAAAGCCTAACTTGGTAGAAGGTCCACCAATAGACTTCCTCCCTGTGATCTCCATAAAACGCTGTGCTCGACGAACTGCACTGGCCATACACCACCTTATGTCGATCAGTTCCATCTCCTCAGGATCAATCTGATCATAATCTTCCTTCGTCAGGTTGGTGTTGCCTATCTTCCCTGCTACAAGACTTTCATAAGATTCTAGCACAGATGCTAAGAAAACCATCTGTTACTTTGCTGACTCCTCGCTGAAGTTTTGAGCGTTCTTTAAGTCTACATCGATGTTGAATTGAAATAGATTCTTTGCATCAGAATGATTTGAATGTGACGAAGAACCACTGTGAAATCCACTGCTTTGACTTTTTTTGTTTGATGTGTTAACATTTTTGGCAGAAAAAGCTGTCTTGGGAGATGTACTCTTTGGCATCATGCTCTTTGGATAATACAAATCCAAGTTCTGCTGATAAGACGAATAATTGACTTTGTGTGTCTTCTTTAATTCCAACTCGTGACTCTCTAGTCTCTCAATCAGCAAGTCTATTGTCAACACTTCTGGTGGCTTGATAGTATTCTTTAGCATCAACGCATAATATTGCCAATCCATCTCGTCTGGCAACGAATCAAACAATTTGTCAACTAGCTCATCTTGGGTATAGGAAATTCCATGTCTCGCTAGTTCCAGCTTCAGGTGCCCAAACCTCTCAATCATTTTACAAACTGATTCATTCTTTAAACACCCAAACAAATCAAACTCTTTTCTAAGTAGTTTCTTTTTGTTCTTCACTATTTCTGTACTTCCTAAACATTTGGTTTCTAACTTTTTCCAGAGATCTTTAGAACTGTTGTACTCGATCAAAGATATTATATCTTCTCGAACAGACTAAAATAGCAGTGCAACGCATTTTTGCTCAGCGACAAATGCCTCTATTTCTTCTGGTGATGTTAAGCTTTCGCCACTTTTGCCTCCATCATTGTAACCATTTTTTAGACTCTTCCAGCTGGGAAAAGCAAAGGCTCTCAACCAATCTTCAAACTTCTTGGCCCACCGACTGTATTCTTCGATAGCCATCAACTTCGGGGGTTTGTTATAAGTTCCGAACGCCCTTTCAACTTCCAAAGCATCTGATAACTTTTTCTTTGTATTCGGCGTGTTCTCATTGGTGTTGCTAGAAGAAGTATCGTCTCCAGGATTTCCAGCAAATGCAAATGCATCATAAAACGGATTGAAATCATCCATCTTGTACGTACCTGAAAAATCAGCAAACACTTAGAAATATTTTTGGTTTTGAAAAATGACAGATTCAAACGGAATCTGTTCAGGCATAATTTCTCAATCAGTAAAGCTTCAAACAGAATAGTACTTTCTCAAACGAAATCTGTTATTTTGTTTGAGACAACACTTGGTTCAAATGAATTTACAAATCAAGTTTCAAACTTCAAATATTATTGGGCCGATAATATCACAATTAATGATCACAAATATGACTTGTTGGGCTAAAAAATTAAATCACATGCACACTTATAATATCTTGTATGTTGGGACGACAACTATATTTGCTAGAATAACTCTGATTGGGCCACAAATAAACAGTCAAAGCACATGGGCCACATATCTTTATATTTTCAGAATACACTTGATATTCTCAATTCGAGACTCTCTTGGGTCACATGCAGCCGACAACAATTTACCTCTTCATAAATTCTATTGATTTTAATTAGACCGAATGTTTTATTGGACAGTGAAATCACATGATCTGCTGAGACACTTTGACTTTATATCACATGCACTTTCAAACGTGAACTTTCAAACGTGAACTTTCAAACGAAACTTTCAAACGATGTGTGACTTTCAAACGGAAATCAGTTTTCAAACGAGAATCTCAAACAGAATACATTCCTCAAACGGTAATATAAGCCAATTTCAAACGAGATCAAATTTTAAGTGTATTTTCAAACGTAATGATCTATGACATCAGCATTTTTCGAACAATTTCAAACGGTATAGTAGTTTTATATCAGTTTTAGGTCGAATTTTAGTTCAAAACTTTCAAGGATTCGTTATCAATATGTTTCGCTTGTTATGTGATAGTTTTAGGCCATTTCAACCGTAAAAATATGTCCAAAACAGAAAAGTATGAGTAGAAGAGAGTAGAAATGAGAAAATCCGGTGAAATCAAGCTGCAATGGTATGAACTCCTCTTCCTGAGCTCTGATACCACTTGTCTTGTTGGATCGGTTCCGTGACCCTAAACAGTCAGTAAAAGTAGTTCATCATTGTTTACAGAGGCGGAATCAAAGTAAACAACGTCACACAGCTTGTTCCTTTTAACTTTCTTCTCTATTACGGATTTCTGAGCTTTTACAATGTATTCTGACAAAAATCCGGCAGCACCTTCGCTCACACACACAACTGTTCCATTTCAAATGAACATGCACAACACCTATATATAGACTAAGCCATTCCGTTTGAAAGTGACACACCCAGTTCAAATGAAACCCTGCTTCAAACGGACTGGACATGTTCAAACGGACTGGACATGTTCAAACGGATTGGACATGTTCAAACGGAATCCCTTGAATCACTTCCGTTTGAACTTGGCTTTGACATCTACAAACGGAAACACTTCCTAAAACATGACTAAACCCTAATTCAATCACTATTGTGCACTCATTTAACCTATCTAGACACAAGACTCGATAAGACGTAGTTAACAGACAGTAGATGCACCAACAATGGTTATTATAAGTTTTACTTTAACAAATTATTAATTAAAATAATCAAATTAAATACGTCGTTGTTTGACCTTATAAAACCAGACAATCTGTACACCAATCTTCCACACAATTTGTAACCATGGCTCTATCTAAACAACTCATGGGTTGTTCCATGATAGAAAAATCACACTTTCTTCCTTCAAACATTCTCAAATCGACACCAATCTTCCACACAATTTGTAACCATGATCATTTTACCCTTCATTAAATTGAGTAAAAGGACAAATAAACAGGATTTTATTTGATGAATCTAAGCTAATTTTACTTTTAGATGAAAATGGCAATAAAACTGAAACCATAGGGACTCAGATTCAAAAGATTTGAGTTTTGAACTAAAGTAGTAAAAGTGACCAAATCTTAGGGACCAAAATTGCAGTTTGCTCTATATATTATTAGTGAGTGATTATGATCTATGCATACTTCTCTTGTATATATTATTAGTGACTGATTATGATGTATGCATAGTTCTCTTGTATAACATAGATTATATATGAAAAAAAATTGCTATTAGAAAAAAATAGTCCACGTGTGATTTATATTGTGGGGATTAAATATCATTGGTGAAATTTGGGAGTAAATGAGTCAAGTTGATGATAGAGCAACTCAAGATTGGTTTGTTAAAAATTACTAACAAGTCGAGCTTAAACGAGCTTTTATGTAACGTAAATTGTATAGTGAGTAGATACCATAACAAATCAAACCAATGTTGAGCAAACATCGGTACCAGTATCAATATTGTTGGAACTGATGTCGGTATTTATTTTTATGGTTTCCAAACCAAACTAATGTCAACCGAACAACAACGGTACCAGTATTATTGATACTAGTGTTAGTATTTATTTGTATGGTTTTCAGTTAATGCGAATCAGTTGTGTTTGGTTGAGGAGGATGACGTTTAAGTTATCCAAGATTGTTTACACTTTAATTCTGGGTATACTTTGTTAAGCTTGCACAATTGTTGCGGAATGTTTATGTATTGATGGGTGTTCAGTGTTTATGGATGATTGTTTCGTTGTGCGAGGCTGTTTGCACTGTTCGCTTTGGTCTATGATGTTCTGCTGAGATCATTGTTGTTGAATATTTCTAGTTGTTGGTTATTTGGTATGTGAGAATAAGCTTTTCTTGTAGACGTGTAGAAAATCTTGCTAATTAACATTATGTTAATATTGTGGTGTTTCGGATTAGTATGGTGTCCTTTGGATCTATGATGTTATGCTGAGACCGACTATAAGCATTTAACGTGCTCTTATTGAGTTGTTAAATTCTTATAGGTTTATCACATTTGTGTTGGTTGTTTTGGTATTGTTGGTTTGACACAACTTTGTAGTCAAGGATGGTGATGACAAACTCATCTGAGACATCTTTCAAATTTGAAACTTGACTGCCATGTTCACTACATACAGGTTTATCGTGCTTACATTGTCTCGTTGGGGCTGTTTTGTTCTACGTTCTTATGTGGTTGATAATGCTCTTAGCTTTATGTTTGCATGATGTTTGATGCTTTGATAGTTTGTTTGTTGTTTTGGTGCGTATTTACGTTTATTGTTGTAGATGTGTTTTTAAAACGAAGAATCGTTTTCAAACTCTGGCTTTCTTTGTTGAGGTTGTGAAGACTTTATTATCTAAGCATGGTGGCTTAAACGAAGACGCCTGTTACAGCTGATAAGTTGAGCTATGTTATACAATGTTAATTAGTATCAGTTTTGTGCATTGCGAGTTGTACCTTTACCTTTGTTGGTTTTCCTTGATTTAGGTGTATTGCTCATTTTATTGTTTGGTTTGTACCGTTTAGGTTTATGGGGACTTATGGTATATTCATGGATGTAACTTCAGCTCTGTTGTTTTACCATATGCTTAGAGCATCTCCAACAAGGTGGTTAAGTGGGTGGTTTGTTGAGCGGACGAGGCGTGAAACAGACTACCTTGTTTGAGGAGGTGGTCTGGTGGGTGTTGGTTTGCTTGAGCGGACGAGCAAGGAGGTGGGATTGTGGGGACCACCCACTCACAAACTATTTTTTTAGTGTAAAAAGTGGGGGAGGAGATGTGGAGGTTTGGAATGGTTTATTGTTGTGGGAAAAAAATGGGGTTTTGGAATGATGTGGCATGGTGACTAGGCAGTCTGGATTTTAGACCAGGTTTATAGTTGTGGATTCTCTTATTAAGTATAACTTACTTATTGGTTATGGCAATTATGAGTTCATTTTTGGTGTGGCATGTAAGGGACTTTAATTAGCCTACATATTGCAGCCATATATTTGAGTCTCTTTTAATTATCTTTTCTTTTGGTTGTTTCTTTACGTTTACTTTAGTTGGCACGATTTATGATTATTTGGTGTGCATGTGTTTCTTGTAGGATGTTTTCTTCACGCTTTGACCCTACTATTTTACAACAGCTCGAGAGGATTTTGAAAGATGTTGTCAAATCAAATCGAGCATTGAGAGAGAAGCTTAACGACTTAACCATGAGGGTTGCTAGCATACGCGAGAAACAAGCGGATCTACAAGTCTCCTTTGACGCGCTTTATGCGCTACGAAAGCCAAAAGGATGTTAACGTCTAGTTTTAACATTACTTCATAGCAGGTCTGTAAAATGATTGTAAATTATGTATGGCATATACAATCAATGCTTTTGTTATTAAACTTAATATTTTAGTTTGTATGTTGTTAGGTTGTATATTTCCAATCGTATTAATATATAACAACAATTTTGTATCTTTATATTGCTTTGTACGTTCTTACGCTGTAAATCTCCAATCATATAAATATATGACGTATTTCAAGGGACACCAAATCAGATGTGGAATCCAATTAAAGTAAGGGTAAATAACTTCAACGAAAGTCAAGGGTGGTGGTTATATGGAAACTAATGGAGGCTTTCATCTCACACCATAATTTTTTGTTTTGTTTTGTGTTTTTAGGAATAACATTTGATTATACTAGGAGGCCTGTAGTTAAACCATAAAGTTACAAAGTGAGTTATTCTCTCGTTTTATCAAACTGCTTGTAAAACTTTAAATGTTTTCAGTTATACTTACAGTGATCGAATCTTTGTATTCTATAAATTACTCCCGGTATTATGGGGTTTTGTATACATCACTTGATAACCTTCACAATTGGACAATAGGTTAGCCAATGTGTGATATGACCATAGTCACAGATTCATCAAGTGACAAGTACTTTGGAGAATTTGTTAGATATAAACATTGTAATCTCCATATTGATACTGTAAAATATAACAATGTGACTTTTTATAAAATAGAATGAACTCCCTAGTATTTCTTGCTGATAAAATGTTTTTAAACGTGTTTCAGGAATCCTACTATGAAAGCAATAAAGCCGGCTATGGAGCACTGAAGGCTTAAATAAAGTGGCTATAAATACATGAATAAAAGAAAAAATTTATGTTTTATTTATTAGGGTTTATCCCTATAACAATATTTAAAGGAAACACGGGGGTTAACCCATTTATTTAATATTAAAAATTTGGTGTTTTACAAACTCTGAACTTATTTTCTAACTACGATCTTGATGAAAAAAATTTCGTTGCGTATTTAATAATCACCGGTACCACTCAACTGGTTCACGGCTCCCGCTCCCAAGGTGGGGTCGTGGGTTGTGACAGAAGGTGGTATCTGTTGGTGCATACGTCTGTCGACTTAGTCTTGTATCGAGTCTTGTATTAGAAATGTTAGATCATGGCACGTAGTACGAGAAAAACAGGGTTTGTGTGTGAATAGTTAATTTCGCATGAAATAACATCTAGCTATTTCTGTAACACCACGTAAAAACGTGTCCAATTATGTATAGACACGTGTCCTAGACTATAAAGGTGCGAAAGATTGAGTTTGAAGGACCAAAGTTGTCGAACAGTGAAACTATGAAACCACAGGGACTAAAAGTGTCAACATGCCAAACTTGTGCCTCTGAATGACCTTACATGATGAATATATTCTTAAACGAGTGATTGATTGGATATAAGAAGCCGTTTATGAAAATAATCGGAAGATTATTAAATCTCAAGGGTTAAACATGTCAACAAGTCATTTCTGACCTCTGAGTGACCTTTTAAAAAAACTGAGGCTTCGAAACGTTCAAATATACTCTTAAGAATAAGAGGCATAGATTTCACGTGGTTTCGATATCGTTAAACAGGTTTTCAAGACTTTGGGCCAAAAGTGTCAACTTGATGAAACTTGCTTTCATTGAGATATTTAACGAACCGGAGCCTAACGAAGTTAGTTTATACACCCTTGAGCCTCAACAAATTAACTACAAAGGCCTTGGATGCCAAAAATGGAGTTAAAAAGGGTTTAAAACGATCAGGGACTAAAGCTGCCAACATTTAAACTTGATTTACCTGATCAGCCAGTCCAAGCGGCCCGCGTAAGCCTTCCCCTTGGCTTACGCGCCCCGCCTAAAAGTGCCAGTATCAGAAAAATGTTGACAGGTGCGGGTTGTGCCTGTTCCACCGCCTTAGTCTAGTTTGTAACGACCTATGGAGCTGTAAGTCGGTTTATTACAATAGCTAGGACACCTGGGGTGATCCCAGGGCCTCCAATAACACCTGGAAATGATCTAGATTCATGAACTTGGCTATATAAGAAATGCTAATTCTTGAGTTTTGAAACACACTTGCAACAATTGCTACTCTACAACATCTGGAGCTTGCTAAGGACAAGGAGAAGACTTTGAAGTGTAGAAAAGTTTGCTAGGACCTTTAGTAAGCCTCTAGTTCCTCGATTAGTCGTTTAATTTAGCTTAATTACTCTAAAGTCAAACTTATCGTAAATTTAGTTTGACTTTCGTTTTAATTACAATTGGTCTAACCACTGATCAAATTGAAAGTGGTTATAGAACCCCATTAGTGTAGGTGATTAACCCTTAAAAGGCACCTCCTAATTATCTCGTTTGACTGGTCAATTGTCGGGTCAAAGTAGTTTGACAAAAAGTCAAACTGGGCAGAATGTTTGAAAATGATTAAAATTAATAAACCAGAGGTTCTAAATTATATTTTAACATTCAAATGACTTGGTAATTAATATTAAATCATGTCTTATCAGTCCTAACCCAACAATTAATAGTCTAAGGTCAGTTTATAACCGAAAGTCGCAAAAGCTTGACTTTTGCTTTGACTTTCAGTTCTGACCCGTTCAAGCTTAATTCACCCATGTTTTAAGCTTCCATTAGGACCACATTACTTAGTAGTATAACCCTCTGGAGTTATATTGCATGGTACCTAATGGTTTGAATTGTATGCACTTGATCATAATTATGCTTAATAATGCCATAAACGCCCTTTTTACATACAACTAAGATTTTTAGCAATGTGAATGGAATAACACCTTTGCTACTGATATTTAGACATGTCCTAAAAATTTGACATCAATTTGAGGTCTAGAATTGAAGTTATGCTCAATAGCGTAATTAAGGAGCTTTTTATTATTTAAATGGCATAATTAACATAAAGCCTATCTAAACCTAATTTTTGACATCAAACTTCATACCTACTGATGTAAAATAATATTTTGGGACTTTTAAAGATTTTTAATTATTTTTAGGCTGAGCATAACATAGGATTATAGCTTGATTTCGGTAAATGTCGGTTTTACCCTTTTCATGCATAAAATGAGTTTTACATAACTTTTTAGTGCCAAACCTTTTGCTACTGATTTCATATGATAAATAAATTATTTTGAATCTTATAAACTGATCAAAAACTCAGATTTCCTATTTTAACCCGAATACCCATTTAAACCGACTTTTAAGCGTTTTAAGCACCTAGTATGGTTTAAAACTATATTTGGCATATAAAACTTATTACCCACTGATGTTTTAAGTTAATTTATATAATTAAATAGTAAGTCAAAGTTTTTAAACTCAGAAGTCTATTTTGACCTTTAAAGCCTTTGTAAAATTACCAAAATGCCCCTACGGGACATAGTTTGGCTATATAAGATAATTTTCACATATATAAAATATCCTATTGTTATAACTTATAAAAATACATATTTTTACTGATTTAATCAGACCTGAAACTCAGTTGCACAATTAAATTCTTTTATGGGCATTAAAAATTACCAAAATGCCCTTATGGGACTTATTTTGGTTTAAATTACTTTTTGGGCATATATGTTAACATCTTACTGATGTATTAACATATTTTGAGCATAATAATGATTAAGACCTGTATATAATTTATTTGGTTACCCGTTACCCGTTACACGTCTACGCGTTCGGATCGGCTTATGTGACTAGTTTACATAAAATAGTCGAAACGGGTCAAACCTTTTCATTAAATCCTCAATTTCCAGAATGTGATTAGTATACCCATATTATACAAGTATCCAAGCTTGTCGGGTCTAAACCACATTCTATTCCGGTCTCCACTTAATCTAGCGTTTAGAAGAGTAAGGTTTCTTTCTAGCTAGCCGGTCTAAGTCCTTGACTAAATTAAAGACCCGTTAGCATCCTAATAGGTTAATAAACCTTCTATACAGATTAAATAGCTTCCGGTAGAAGGTGCCTTCAAAAAGCTTTAGGATTTTACTGCTAGTATCAGGTAAATACTTTTAACTTATTTTCCCTTATACGGGCTTGGGATATGGTATTATAATAATACCACTTGGTCGGGTATGAAATCATTTAATCGGATTGTGATTAATAAATTTGCATAACCCGTTTTAATATGTCTTGTTTAATAACATAAACATTGGGGGTTAATCTGACCGTGTCCTGGATATCCTCGGCTCATTTCATTTAAAATGGCCACGACCTATGCACGGGGTGTAGGCATACACCTGACAGATGTAAATGCTAAAATAATATATAAACCCACATGTTGGGGATAACTCCTTTGTGGGTTCTATAAGCGGTGAGTCGGTTAATCACGACCGGCTTCCAACCGGCCCCAATTGTAAGACAAACATGTAAATCTGTATACAAGACTATATTTAAATAATTGTCCCAAGTTATAAAAGATTTGTGCCATATGCACCTAAATCAATTTTCTTAAATATTTTCAAAAGAGTCAGTTAATTGTATTTACCAGTGTAAACTGACGTATTTTCTTAAAGACTGATTTGACAGGTACCTCTCGTAATAGGCTTGAGCTATAGGGTGTCATTAGAGGATTTTGCAAATCCATGAGATACCTGAAGTCTGTGTTTTTGTTTCTTTGTATATTTATGATCCGCCTGTGGATCTTATTACATTCCAGTCTGTATATTCATAAACTCGAACACTCAGATAATATGGTTTGTAATAGTTTATTCACCAAGACTTCCGCTGTGCTATTATATTGTGTGTATTGACCATGATGATATCAACTACGTCACGATACTCCCCGCCGGGCCCACCGGTATTATGTGGAAATATCGGGGGGTGACAGGTTGGATCAGAGCCAACATTGAGTGAATTAAACACTAACCTTTTGTGTTTAATCTCAATGACACAATAAGCACATTCCTTAGACTCTCGAGTCTAGGCAAATGACCTTGGATTTTACTCTTAACTTTCCTTTTATTGTTTTATAATAGTTACTTGTCTTGATAGGTTTGCTTGGAAGAATGACACCTAGAGTAAAAGGAAAAGGAAAAGGACCCATGCGTGGAGGACCGTCTAGCAGCACGGGACCCTCCCACAGGCATACATCATCTGACTCGCTTTCCGGCTCCGACTCCAAGGATAACTGGAGCCATCACTTTGAACCAGCAAGACATTCTGTCTCGCTGGGATCCTCACTGTCTGACCCTCCTTATTTTGGATTGCCCATCGAACCCCATCATTCCCCTCTTTCGCAAGGAACTCATCACTCAAACCAATCACACCACTCTTTCCAATCTCATCCTTTTCATCATTCAGATTCCACTTACTCACCTGCACAATTTAATCCAAACGCTTATGTTAATGACTTTTTGGGCTACAACCCTTTGGGACCTGAGGATCACTTTTCTCAGGAAATGGAGATGGATGACGAACCGGACCCGGATTTGCAAACAGGAACACCAGGCCACCCAATAAGTATCTCAAGCGGTTCCCCATTTCAGGGATCACCGTACCATGGGCCCGACTCATTTCAAGAGAGGATAGCTCAGTATGACTGGTTCTTTACACCATCATACCATAACTCTCCAGTTCAACCTCCCTTGGATGAACCACAGCTTCGAGCTGTTACCCCACCACCCTTGCCAGTTGAGGAACCACCTCAACAGCCTCCAGAGCCGCCAAGGCGGAGGAGAAATGCTAGGATGTCCGTACGTGGGGGACCATGGTTTGCATCTCCTCGTGGCTCAAGTTCGTATCCTCCTATCCCAGAAGACCCTCAGTTGGGTGGACCCTCACATACGGTGCCGGAAGTTAACCTTCCGCCAGTTTCACACGCACCACTACAGCCACCGTTGGGTTTTGACAACCCGATCCCGACATACCCAGGATCATCTGGGTATAATCCGTCTGGATACCCATCCGACTATGGGACTCAGGATCCGTACCTTACAGCTGCACAATACCATCATCTTTACCCTTCTTCTTACCCTCCAGTTTATCCCACTGGATACCCGGCGTAGGATTATCAATACCCGCCATACCAGCAACCTCCTCTGTTTCAGCAGCAACAAACTCAAGAAATTTTACAGAGGTTAGACCGGGTTGAGCATGAAGCTCATGAAACTAAGAAGAAGCACCATGGTCTTGTCAAAGGTCTTGTGAACTTCCTTAAGGGCAAGAAGAAGTAGGAGATCGTTGTTTCATGTTGTATTTCAATAAGTCCCTGCGAGGACGTTTATTTTGTTTTCATGTACCAAGTCCCTGCGTGGACTTATTTCTGTTTCAGTAGCCCCTGCGTGGGCAATGTTTTCAGTAGCCCCTGTGTGGGCAGTTTGTGATGTTTTTCTCCAAGTCCCTTTTCGGGCAACGTTGTAATCGTTTCATAGTTTTAATGAAGTATTTTCGATTTTAATATGTAGTTTATTATATCATGCTACTTCATTTCAAATTTTATTTAATCCGCCTAAGAAACTCTTAGAGGTATAACCTAGCCAAAATATTAAATGGCTATGATGGTATAACCTTTTTAAGATAATGACTCTCTGTTAACATCCGAAAACATGTTAACAATCCTGAATTGTGCGGTACGAGAAATCACACAATCTTCCTAATGTACTTGGATCTTTCCAAGCCACTATTTTTAGCCTATATGATCAACATAAATCATGGTTAATAAACATCAATATGATGTATACACCATAACATCCATTAGAGATGTATGCTTATAAGCAAAGGTGAAATAATGACAATGATAGTAATATTTATACACTTCTTGTCAAAAAGGCAACGAAATTTGTTCGACCCTTACAAGGTCACTGATCCAAGAGACCATTGAATATAGATTTTAATCGTCTCTGAGACAAGCCTAATGTTAAATAAAATGTCTTTTAAGACATTGACAGTGGTGAATTATAATTTCCCTGTCTAATAGATATAAGAGAATATTATATTCTTATGATTTGATTAATTTATTAAAACGGTCTATATGGTTTAATAATACCATGACCATCTAGTCATCAATGCGATGATCTAATGTGTAATTTAAATATATCATCTATTTTTGATATAGTATACATAAATGGCTGGCTCGGATGAAGCAAACAGTCATCCTACAGAAGGCAACAACACTAGTTTTAATATCACTGGTGCCGAACTGCAAGCAATGATCACCGCAACAGTTTCTCAAGCAGTAGATGCTAAGTTTAAAGAGCCTAGTATTGTTAGGTCTCAAACTCATTCGAAATCCCATTCTCAACCCCACACTAATAAGAAAAGTGAGTCTCAACACTCATCTAACCAGGGTAGTGAACCCAAGAGGCAGATAGTCCTCAAGCCGACTCCTAGGTACACCAAGGGTTGTACCTACAAGTACTTTGTCTCCTGTAAGCCTAGGGATTTTACTGGAGAAAAGGGAGCGATTGATTGTATGAAATGGTTAGATGAGATGGAGACTGTAATAGACATCAGCGGATGTGCTAAGGAGGATGTGGTTATGTTTGTATCACAATCCTTCAAGGGAGATGCCTTCACATGGTGGAAAGCTTTAGTGCAGTCTACAGGGAAGGTTCACTTGTATAATCTTTCTTGGGAGAAGTTTGTAGATCTTGTAAAGGACACTTACTGCCCTCAACACGAGGTTGAGAGGATTGAATCAGATTTCCTCACCCTGGTAATGAAGGATCTGGATTGTAGATCCTATGTGACTAGCTTCAACTTAATGTCAAGGCTTGTGCCATATCTAGTCACTCCTGAACCTAAACGCATTGCGCATTTCATCGGTGGTTTGGCCCCCGAAGTAAAAGGGAATGTTAAGGCTTCAAAGCCAGCCACTTATAGGTCTGCTGTGGACCTATCTTTGTCCCTCACTCTTGATGTTGTGAGGATTAGGGTAAAGAAAACCACTGATGATGGGAAGAGGAAGAGAGAGGAAGATAAGTCTCCTCAGTCAAACAAGAAAGGAAAAGGGAACTTTAATTCCAAGAAGGGGCAGTCTAGTGATAAGCCCCGATGCAAAACCTGCAATAAGAGGCACTTTGGGAAGTGCAACCAGGACCCACAAGCCAAACCATGTGGGATCTGCAAGAAGAAGGGGCACAAATCTGTTGAGTGCCAAAATATAAAGGATGCAACCTGCTATGGTTGCAATGAAAAGGGGCACATCAAAACCAATTTCCCCAAGAATGCAAAGAAGCCCGAGGAGGCAAAGAAGAACAACGCGAGAGTTTTCCAGATGCAAGCGAGGGAAGCGGTGAATGACGAGAACGTCATAACAGGTACCTTCCTCGTCAATAATAATTATGCTAGAGTCTTATTTGATTCCGGTGCTGACAAGTCTTTTGTAGACCATAAGTTCTGTAAGTTATTGAATCTGCCTATTAAGACTGTAGACATAAAATACGAGGTAGAGCTTGCTGATGTTACCTTAGAAACATCTTCCACTCTTCTTGATGGATGTTCTATATCCATTAAGAATCATTCAGTTCCGCTATCTCTCTTGCCAATGAAATTGGCTGGGTTTGATATAGTTTTAGGCATGGATTGGTTGTCGCATAACCAAGCCCAAATTGCCTGTGATAAAAAGCTAGTTATTATCAAAACCCCTTCTGGCGAATCAGTCACCATTCAGGGAGATACACAATACGGATTGCCCAACAATGTGTCTATTCTCAAGTTATCACAATGTATGAAAAGTGGATGTGTCATTTACATGGCACAAGTGACTGTGAATGAGCCGAAGCCTAAAATTGAAGATATTCCGATTATCTCTGAATATCCTGATGTCTTTCCTGACGAATTACATGGATTACCTCCTGAGAGGCAAGTAGAGTTCAGGATAGACATCCTTCCAGGATCAGCACCAATAGCACGAGCTCCTTACCGTCTAGCACCTACAGAAATGAAAGAGCTCAGAACTCAATTGGATGAGCTATTGGAGAAAGGTTTCATACAACCTAGTTTTTCACCTTGGGGAGCTCCTATATTGTTTGTGAAGAAGAAGGACGGATCAATGCGCTTATGCATTGATTATCGTGAATTGAATAAAGTAACGATCAAGAATCGTTATCCCTTGCCCAGGATCGACGACTTGTTCGATCAACTCCAAGGGGCAAGCTACTTCTCGAAGATTAATTTGAGATCTGGGTATCATCAACTTAAAGTAAGAACTGAAGATGTATCTAAGACGGCATTCAGAACGAGATATGGACACTTTGAGTTTTTAGTAATGCCTTTCGGACTCACAAATGCGCCAACAGCATTCATGGATCTCATGAATAGGGTCTGCAAGCCATATTTAGATAAATTTGTCATTGTCTTCATCGATGACATACTTATCTACTCTCGTAACCAAATTGATCACGAGAAGCACCTTCGATGCATTTTACGATTGCTTCGACAGGAGAAATTGTATGCTAAATTCTCCAAGTGCGAGTTCTGGCTTCGTGAAGTCCAATTCCTTGGACATGATGTCAGTGAGCGTGGTATCCAAGTAGATCCCGCTAAGGTAGAAGCCGTAATGAATTGGGTAGCACCCAAGACTCCAACCGAAATATGTAGCTTTCTGGGTTTAGCTGGATATTATAGAAGATTCATTGAGAACTTCTCAAGAATAGCTGCACCATTAACTTCTTTGACCCGGAAGAATATTAAGTTTGATTGGGGTCCAAAACAACAAGAATCCTTTGAGATTCTTAAGAAGAAATTGAGCAATGTTCCAGTGTTAACCTTACCCGATGGAATTGAAGAGTTTGTTGTATACTGTGATGCTTCGCACACCGGCATGGGTTGTGTGCTTATGCAATGAGGCAAGGTGATTGTCTATGCATCACGACAATTAAAAGTGCATGAGAAGAATTACACCACCCACGATTTGGAGTTGGGTGCCGTCGTATTCGCACTAAAGTTATGGAGACATTATTTGTATGGAACTAAATGTGTGATCTTTTCTGATCACAAAAGTCTCCAACATTTGTTCAATCAAAAAGAGCTTAATATGAGACAACGCCGTTGGATGGAAACCTTAAATGACTATGATTGCGAAATTCGCTACCATCCTGGTAAAGCAAATGTGGTCGTAGATGCTCTAAGTTGAAAGGAAAGAGTTAAACCAATTAGGATCAATGCCAAGAGCATTGAGTTGAAGAATAGTCTGAATGAAAGACTATTAGCTGCACAGAAGGATGCTGTTTTGGAAGATAACCTTCCAAATGAAAAGTTAGGAATAACTGCTGAGCAGTTAGCACCTGGGAAGGATGGAATTCTCAGAATGAAAGGAAGGATTTGGGTTCCTGTTCAAGGAGGACTTTGAGATATAATCCTCCAGGAAGCCCACAACTCCAAATACTCAGTTCACCCGGGAGGTGACAAGATGTATCAAGATTTGAAAGCTAATTACTGGTGGATAGGGTTGAAGAAATCTATTACCACACATGTAGCTAAGTGCCTGACTTGTGCTCAGATTAAAGCTGAACATCAAAAGCCATCAGGTCTACTACAACAACCGGAACTCCCTACATGGAAGTGGGAGATGGTAACCATGGATTTCATAACCAAGTTACCTAATACAAGGCATGGAAATGATACCATATGGGTTATTGTTGATAGACTGACTAAGTCAGCACATTTCTTACCCATTAAGGAGACTCATAGCTCCGATAAATTAGCCCAATTGTATGTAGATAAGATTGTAGCTCTACATGGAGTACCGGTAGCTATTATCTCTGATAGGGATACTAGATACACCTCACGTTTTTGGAAAAGTTTCCAACAATCTCTGGGCACACGTTTGAATTTAGTACTGTTTACCATCCACAGACAGATGGGCAAAGTGAGCGTACAATTCAAACTTTAGAAGACATGCTTCATGTATGTGTTATTGATTTAGGTGGTAGTTGGGATGACCACCTGCCATTTATCAAATTTTCCTATAACAATTGCTACCATACAAGCATTAAGGCTGCGCCTTTTGAGGCATTATATGGTAGGAAATGCAGAACGCCTGTCTGTTGGGCAGAAGTAGGAGAAGCTCAGTTATCAGGACCTGGTATAGTCCTTGAAACAACAGCCATGATTGTCCAGATTCGAGATCGCCTGAAAGCTGCCAGGGATAGGCAGAAAAGTTATGCTGATAAGAGGCGAAAACCTCTCAAGTTTGAGGTAGGCGATAAAGTTCTATTGAAAGTGTCACCCTGGAAAGGTGTGATGCGTTTTGGTAAAAAGGGCAAGTTGAGCCCTAGGTATATTGGACCATTCGAGATTATTGAATGTGTCGGTAGTGTAGCTTAAAAGCTAGACTTACCTGAGGAGCTAAGTGGGATTCATAATGTGTTTCACATTTGTAATCTCAAGAAATGCCTAGCTGACGAATCGCTAGCTATTTCTCATAAGGACGTACAGATTGATGAAATCTTGAGATTCGTTGAAAGACCTATATCGATCGAGGATCGACAGGTTAAGAAGCTCCGAAGAAAGCACATACCTATAGTAAAGGTCAAATGGGACGCCCGTAGAGGTCCCGAATATACGTGGGAAGTCGAGTCCACTATGAGACAGACGTACCCTCACTTATTCCAGTAAATCTCGGGGTCGAGATTTCTTTTAAGGGGGTGAGGATATAACACCACGTAAAAACGTGTCCAATTATGTATAGACACGTGTCCTAGACTATAAAGATGCGAAAGATTGAGTTTGAAGGACCAAAGTTGTCGAACAGTGAAACTATGAAACCACAGGGACTAAAAGTGTCAACATGCCAAACTTGTGCCTCTGAATGACCTTACATGATGAATATATTCTTAAACGAGTGATTGATTGGATATAAGAAGCCGTTTATGAAAATAACCGGAAGATTATTAAATCTCAAGGGTTAAACGTGTCAACATGTCATTTCTGACCTCTGAGTGACCTTTTAACAAAACCAAGGCTTCGAAACGTTCAAATATACTCTTAAGAATAAGTGGTATAGATTTCATGTGGTTTCGATATCGTTAAACAGGTTTTCAAGACTTTGGGCCAAAAGTGTCAACTTGATGAAACTTGCTTTTATTGAGATATTTAACGAACCGGAGCCTAACGAAGTTAGTTTATACACCCTTGAGCCTCAACAAATTAACTACAAAGGCCTTGGATGCCAAAAATGGAGTTAAAAAGGGTTTAAAACGATCAGGGACTAAAGTTGCCAACATTTAAACTTGATTTACCTGATCAGCTGGTCCAAGCGGCCCGCGTAAGCCTTCCCCTTGGCTTACGCGCCCCGCCTAAAAGTGCCAGTATCAGAAAAATGTTGACAGGTGCGGGTTTTGCCTGTTCCACCGCCTTAGTCTAGTTTGTAACGACCTAGGGAGCTGTAAGTCGGTTTATTACAATTGCTAGGACACCTGGGGTGATCCCCGAGCCTCCAATAACACCTGGAAATGATCTAGATTCATGAACTTGGCTATATAAGAAATGCTAGTTCTTGAGTTTTGAAACACACTTGCAACAATTGCTACTCTACAACATCTAGAGCTTGCTAAGGACAAGGAGAATACTTTGAAGTGTAGAAAAGTTTGCTAGGACCTTTAGTAAGCCTCTAATTCCTTGATTAGTCGTTTAATTTAGCTTAATTACTCTAAAGTCAAACTTATCGTAAATTTAGTTTGACTTTCGTTTTAATTACAATTGGTTTAACCACTGATCAAATTGAAAGTGGTTATAGAACCACATTAGTGTAGGTGATTAACCCTTAAAAGAGAACCTCCTAATTATCTCGTTTGACTGGTCAATTGTCGGGTCAAAGTAGTTTGACAAAAAGTCAAACTGGGCAGAATGTTTGAAAATGATTAAAATTAATAAACCAGAGGTTCTAAATTATATTTTAACATTCAAATGACTTGGTAATTAATATTAAATCATGTCTTGTCCGTCCTAACCCGACAAATTATAGTCTAAGGTCAGTTTATAACCGAAAGTCGCAAAAGCTTTGTTGGTGCATGTTTGTGTCAACAGCTTAGATTTGGTCTTTGGATATCTTGTAATTAGTTAAATGATAAACAGTTAGCAGGGTTAGCTTTGTAATAGTTTGGTTATAGAGTTTGGGCTAAACAAAACCCAGTTGGGACAAGGGTGGACGAAATGGGCCTTGCCCATGTAGGAACTCTAGCCCAAGTAGCAACCTTGTGTTATATAAACAATGTTAGGCTTTAGGGTTTAGGTTAATCAGCCAAAACAGTTTGTGAGAGATAGAATTTCGTGAGAGCTATAGTCTTGGACGAAATTGTGTTGGTTAGGGTTTTGATTGATTGTAATTCTTGTAATCGATAATCAATAGAAACCTAGTTTGAAAGTGAATTGCAGATTTCTGTTTCTACTCATTCTGCTATATTCTGATCAAGAGGATTTCGCACTCTTGATTAGATTGACAATTCTGTGAAAGATCCATACATCAAGGGGACCTACAATTGGTATCAGAGCATTAGGCTCTTGAAGGCTCGGTTCAGAATTGTGCTTGGAGAAACAGGGAGATTTTCGAATTTTTGAAACCTGAAAAATTTGGGTTTCGAAATTTTGTGTTTGTTTGATACAGATTTTCGAATTTTTTGGCTGTTTTGATCTTCTGCATTGTTTGTTTACTGTTTTGCAGGTTTTAGAGATTGTTCTGGTTGATTATTTTTGAAGAATTTTGGCTGAGAAACTTGAAGATTCGAAGACTGTTCTTCGTGTTCTTCATTAAGTTCATTAAAATTTTGTCAAAAGTTTGCTGATTTGCTTGGTTGATTTTGCAGATTTGTGTTGGAGAGGAGATAGAATCTTCAGAAAGTTCAACAGATTAAGTTTCCGAATTTACAAGATCAGCGAATTTGTGTGATCTGCGAAATTAACTGACCAACATATTTAGCGGCAAAATTAAATCCAAAGGCGACTTTGGTAACCGTATAATTTTCACAGCGAAATTAATACGGTTTTCGGAGACTTTACAGGTCGTCATAATAGCGAATTTCACCAGCGAAAATAACCAGCGAAATTGACTCAGCGAATTTGACCTGCGAACTTAACCTATCAGCGAACTAGAGCAGCGAAATACCTTAAACAGACCAGCGAAATTGAGCATCTTGACTTGCTAGCGAAATTAACAGCAAATTTAAAAGTCTGCAACGTTTAAAATGTCGAATTCGGTTTTCGATATTAGATATCATTGGATTCGTCTTTTCGAGACGATTCTAACGGTGTAATTTGGTAACCACTGTTTTCGGAGATATTTTGTACGGTTTTAACAGTTTGCAACGTTTAAAATGTCGAACAAGTCTACTTTGAATGAGATTTTGAAGATGGAGCATGAGGTTGGCACTACCAACAAACCACCTAAGATGATGAAGGTGGAGAACTATTTGACATGGAAGGATCGTTTTCAATCCTTCATTGAATATCAGGACACTCGCATGTGGATATGCATTGAAGATGGGTACACAAACCCAACACATGACTTTGAGGGCAGACCACGTAGAACTGCCTATGTGAACATGGAAGATGCTGATAAAAAGATGTATGAGGCTGAAAAGAGAGCCTTGGCTGCAATCAAAATGTCCTTACCTGATAGCATCAAGCATACTTTCAAGAAGTACACAAACTCAAAGGATATGTGGGATGTATTAGAGAAAAGATATGCGGGAAATGCAGATGTCAAGAAAAATAAAGTTGATCTTCTAAAGAAGCAGTTTGCTGTTTTCAAGTACATGAAACATGAGTCACTTGAGGACATCATCACTCGTTACTACCATCTGATGTCAGAAATGGAGAATTATGAGATCGATTGCTATTCTGACGTAGAGAAGAATGACAAGCTGCTCGATGCCTTACCTACCAAGTGGGATATTTACACTCTCATGATCAAGGGAGAAGCAGATTATGAGACAAAAGAGCTTGAAGAAGTAGTTGGCAAGCTGAGAGCTTATAAGCTCAGTATGAAGAAGAAAGACACTGGATATGATCAGGTTCAAGATCCAGTGATTTACAATGGGCTTACATCTTCTTCATCTCACAACGCTTCTAGCGACTCTGCTACTGCGTTTCTATCGTGTGAGAATGAGCAGGTCATAGTGAATGAGGATGGTGATGTGTGTTTTGTAGCTGCTTCAGGAGGATCATCAGGAGCCAAGAGAACATCAGGTTCTAAGCAGAGCAGTGGTGTTAAGTCGATGCCAATGAGTGTGAAGTCTGCTGAAGAGCATCTTGCTCTACTTGCTTCATTTGTTGCTTCTTATGAGAACTACATTCAGGGGAAGATATCTGATCCTGCCACTTTAGGTGAAGATTACGATCAGATTGACCCTGATGATCTCGAAGATATGGATTTGCAGTGGCAAATGGCCATGATTACTAGACGAGTGAAGAGGTTTATGAACCGAACAGGAAGGAAGTTTATAGGAAAAACAGTCGGTTTTGATAAGACCAAAGTGAGATGCTTCAACTATCAAAGTTATGGGCATTTTTCTAGGGAATGTCAAAAAAAAAGAAGGAGACTTCGAGTCAGAGTTCAAACAATAGGAATGCATCAAACAACTCTAACTCGAGAGCGCTGATCTCTACTGCTAGAGAAGGTTCATATGACTGGAGTGTTCACTTGGAAAATGATGACAATGTGACACAGGCATTCATGGCAGAGATAACTCCAGTTGATGATGGTGAAGCTACTGTGGGAGATGCTGAAGCAAAAGTGGATGCTGAGATTGAGGTGAAGATAGAGAGTAAAGCTGCAGAAGAGAAGGATGATCAGACAACTGTTGCTGAAGAGGAAAATCAAAAGTCTAACCATGAAAGGGAAGCTGAAGAAAAGGATGCTAAATACAAGAGAATGGAAGCTCAACTTGCAGCTCTAATGGCCAACCTTGATAAACAAACAGGAGAGGTAAAGTCTAATTCTGTGTGTTTAAAATGTCGTGAACTACAGGGTGAGGTAGACAAGTTGTCAACACAAAACCAAAGTCTGGTGAGCGAGATGTCTAACATTAAAGAATCTAACTTTTTTGCTAAAAGAAACGAATCTTCATACTTGAAGAAGATAAAAGGTTATGAAAGTAAAATTGACTCATTAACCTGCAAATTAAACGAAAAACTTCAAGTCATAGACTTAGCTCATGAAATGATGGCTGAGAAAACAAAAGAGATTTCTGAAAAATGCAAAGAGTTGTCAGATGCACAACTCAAAATTGTTGAACTTGAAAAGAAATTAGGTCAATTCAGGGACTCTACTTTTGTTATGAAACATATGATGGGTGGCTTGAAGAAAAGTAATGACAAAACCAGTGTGGGATTCCATGGTTTCAATGAAGTTCCACCTCCTGTTAGTCATGACTATTCTTTCTTGCCTAATGAAGATGACCTCATGGACTTTGTCTCAACATCACCAAGTAGTTCCACATCAAGCCAAGGAAATGTGTTTGAGAGTGCTAATGCTCAGAAGGATAATAACAACACACCTGTTTTGAAAAAGAAAACTTCACATCCTAAGAATAACAATCGAACTTTTGTTAAAAAGGTTAATTTTGTTCAAGGAAGTGACATGAAAGATGAAACAACTGTTATTGAAAACGAATCTAATGTAGAGTTTGCTAAAAACAAGAACAAAGAAAATTCTGAAACTAAGCAAACTGAACCAAATCCTTCTAAGCCATCATCATAAAAACCCGAATCTAGTTCAAAGGCTTCAGAAAAGAAGTCTTCGAAAAAGAGATCGTGCTTCAAATGTCACACCAAGGGACATGTAGCTAGCTGCTGTCCTAACAAAAAGAGTGAAGCACAAGTGAGTGAGAGAAAGAAAGAGAAATCACCTGAGAAGAAAGGTGATAATGAGGAGAAAGTTGCAAATTCTCCAAAGAAATCTGCTGCTAAGCAACCAGAGAATGTTGCTGTTGGTGAAGATAAGGCTGAAAAAGGAACTCCACAAGTTTCTCGTTTTCAAAGAAATCAACCAAGATTTCAGCCTAGATCTCCACCAGGCAGATATGAGAGACCTAGAAGTAGTTCACCTAGAATGAACAATTTTAATGGAAACTCAAATAATTTCAGAAGTCAAGGTCAATATTAAAATCGATACCAAAATAATGGTGGTCGAACTTTTTATAACAATGGCTTTAGAAATTATGATAATCAAGCTTCTTGGAATCAATATTCAAGATATCAAAATCAAAAATTTCAAAGGTCAAATAGTCCAAACACATATAGGAACCCTCAGGACCAAAGA
Organism: Helianthus tuberosus; assembly: GCA_030545235.1. Classification (NCBI taxonomy): domain Eukaryota; kingdom Viridiplantae; phylum Streptophyta; class Magnoliopsida; order Asterales; family Asteraceae; genus Helianthus; species Helianthus tuberosus. The sequence continues at coordinate 160,884,777 of CM060396.1, read as the reverse complement.
CCTAGTGGAAATCAAAATCAAATTCCATCAACAGGTCTGAGATCCAAGACTCCAGTTAGGAGTAATGGATATTGGATGGATGTTCCAGTGGTTGGTGAATTTGGACGACCCAAGACCATTAAGGCTTAGGTCCCCCAATCTAACTAATTTTTTGGTTGGTGTGTGCAGGAGCTGCTAAGGAGGATTATCAACTTATGGTATGTTGATAGTGGCTGCTCCAGGCACATGACGGGGAATGCGAGATTGTTGAATGAATTTGAAGATTATGATGGTGGAAATGTGACTTTTGCGGGTGCTAAAGGTGGTAGAATTACAGGACGAGGAAAAGTGACCAATGGGAAGATCACACTGGACAAAGTGAACTATGTTGAGCATCTTAAACACAATCTGATGAGCGTGTCACAAGTCTGCGACAAGGGTCACTCGGTCCATTTTACCAAGAATGAAGCATTAGTGTTGAAACCAGGTTTGAAGATTCTGGACAATGGGATAGTGATGCGAGCGCCAAGGAGAAATGACACTTATGTCATGGACATGGGTGCTAAGGATCCGACTGCTGTGGTGGCGTGTTTACTATCAATAGCTTCTGAAGCTGAATCAATGTTGATATTCACTATCGAAAAATGAATTACCTTGTTAAAAATGAGCTAGTGAATGGGGTTCCAATGCAGAGGTTTCAAGTGGAAGATAAATGTCTTCCATGTCAAAAGGGAAAACAACACAAGAAACCTCATAAGTCTAAAACAGTAAATTCCATAGATGCCCCTTATGAATTACTTCACATGGATTTATTCGGTCCAGTGAACGTGAGGAGCATAGGTGGAAAGTTCTATTGTTTAGTTGTCACTGATGATTACTCACGTTATTCATGGGTTTTCTTTTTAGGTACAAAAGACGAGTCGACGGAGATGCTGATAGATCTTTTTACGAAATTGGAAAACGTTCATGATGCAAGGATCAAGAGGATAAGGAGTGATAATGGCACGGAGTTCAGGAATCGAATTCTGGATCTCTACTGTCTTCGAAAGGGAATTGAACATCAATATTCTGCTCCTTATACACCTCAACAAAATGGAGTTGCTGAAAGGAAAAACAGGACGTTGATTGAAGCCGCTAGGACAATGCTTTCAGATTCAAAGCTACCAGTACTTTTCTGGGGAGAAGCTGTGAATACAGCTTGCTACGTCCTAAACAAAGTTTTGACTGTTAAACGTTTTAATAAAACTTGTCATGAATTAATGTTTAACAAGAAACCAAACTTGGAAGGCTTTGAACCATTTGGATTACCCTGCACCATTGTGCGAAATAAAGATAAACAAAAATTCGGTGAGGTGGCTGACGACGGCTACTTTCTAGCTTATGTGCCTGGCACACCGAATAAAAGGGTTTTTAATCTAAAAACTGGTAAAATTGAGGTTGTTTACAATGTTGAAATTACTACATACAAACCTCAACAATCAACGAGTGGTCCTGCTATATTATATGATTATGAAAGTACTTTTAAATCATTTAATATTCCTGAGTTTTCTGATGCAGATGAATCTCAGCTGATTCAAACAATGATAAATGAAGATGATGAAGGCGAGTTCATGCCTAGATCGAATGTTGATATGACAGATGCTCCGGAAACTTTCCAAGGTGCTGCTAATACTGATTCAAGCGATAGTGACTCTGAACCCATTGAGGGGGAGGATTTCATTAATCCGTTTGCAAATCAGAACATTCAGGGGGAGGTTGGATCAAACCTGGGTGACAATTTAGAAGTGGATACTGTTGCTACTACACGAGCAAATAGGGATCATCCAGTTGACATGATACTTGGGGATCCTAATGCAGGTGTTCAGACGAGAAGAAGCATAGCAGCGAATTCTGGGTTATTTGTCTCGATTGAGAAGACTGGGATTGTGAACGAGTTCTTGTATAGTTGTTTTATTTCCCATGAGGAGCCGAAGAACATTCATATGGCTCTTAAAGACAATTCATGGGTTGAAGCTATGCAAGAGGAATTGGCACAATTTGCAAAGTTGAAGGTTTGGGAGTTAGTTGACCTTCCTAAAGGTGAAAGAGAAATTGGCACTAAATGGGTATTTAGGTGCAAGAAGGATGAAAGAGGGATAGTCACGCGAAACAAGGCTCGATTGGTGGTAAAAGGTTTCAATCAGCAGGAAGGGATTGATTACAATGAAGTGTTTGCACCAGTGGCAAGGTTGGAGGCAATTCATTTGTTTCTAGCTTTTGCAACATTCAAGGGCTTCAAAGTTTACCAACTAGACGTGAAGAGTGCGTTTCTTTACGGGAAAGTCCAAGAAGTGGTGTATGTCTCACAACCAGATGGGTTCGTTGATCCAGATTATCCAGATCGGGTGTACAAACTTGACAAGGCTTTGTATGGATTACATAAAGCTCCCAGGTCGTGGTACGAGACACTGTCTACACATCTGATCAAGAATGGTTTTGAAAGAGGTCAGATTGACAGTACACTTTTCATCAAGAGGAAGAAGGAAGATTTTCTGCTGGTACAGGTGTACGTAGATGACATCATCTTTGGGTCATCAGATGAGAGTATGTGTAAAGAGTTCGAGCAGGTAATGAAGAGCAAGTTCGAAATGAGTGCTATGGGTGAGCTGTCTTACTTTCTGGGATTAGAAGTTGAACAGAAGGAGGATGGGATGTTTATTCATCAAACGAAGTATGTGTATGACATTTTGGATCGGTTCAAAATGAATGATTGCTCTACTTTCAACACACCCATTTGTGAAAATCACAATCTTGGCCCAGATCATGAAAGTACTGAAGACGTTGATCCAACTCAATACAGGGCGATGATTGGTTCTCTAATGTACTGGACTGCTTCAAGACCTGACATTATGTTTGTAGTATGCTTGTGTGCTAGATATCAGGCAAATCCAAAAGAGTCACACATGAAGGCGGTGAAGCGTATTCTTCGTTACTTGAAGGGGAAACCTAAACTTGGGTTGTGGTATCCAGTTGATAGTGATATGAATTTTGTTGCTTACACTGACTCAGACTTTGGGGGATGCAAGTCGAACAGAAAGTCAACAACAGGTGGTTGTCAGTTCTTAGGAGGCAGGATTGTCTCTTGGCAATGCAAGAAGCAATCTTATGTGTCTACATCTACGTGTGAAGCTGAATATATTGCTGCGGGTAGCTGCTGCTCTCAGGTTCTCTGGATACAACAGCAAATGCGCGATTACGGTTTGAATTTCACTCGTACTCCTATTATGATAGACAATAATGCCACGATTTCTATAACTAATAATCCCGTGAAACACAGTCGCACAAAACATATTGACATACGTCATCATTTTATACGGGATTGTGCTGAAAAGAGACTAATTGAATTACATCGAGTCGACACACTAGAAAACCAGGCAGATCTTTATACTAAAGCATTTGACAGGGCTCGCTTTGAACATTTAGTCGAACTCAACGGGATGAGGAATCCTGAATAACTGGTTTTTCATAAGAATTTTGTAAATAGTTTACTGCTTTTCTTAAAAATCAAAAATAAAAAAAACATAAAAAAATAGAAAAACAAAAATGAGTTATCACTGTGTGAAAAAGAAGAAATGATAGTACATCGTCAAGTTAGACTGTCACACTGAAAATGAAATTAAAATGATTAAGTGTGATAGTAGCTTCATCATATGATGTACCAGTAGACAAAAAGCATGAAATAATCAACTTACCAATGTGATATAAACCTAAATGAACTGTGTATGAGTGGGGAGCACATCAGTGGTGTATGGTTTAATGACCTTAAATCTTACGTTGATAGATTGTCAAAATCTGAAGTTTTGGGCTTTATACTGTTATATCATCTGGGGATATCAGGGGTGTCCTTCTGCTGCATCCAGATATATGCTGACCTAGACACACCCAGGATATCTTAAAAGAGCTAAAAATGCCAAAACCCTTAAATGAAGAAGCTCTCATTGAGAGTCATTCAAATGTGCAAAATGCATAAATCGTACCAAAAAATGGTATTTGTCTTAGCCCTCATTAGATATTTTGGTCTCTTTGCTGTACGGAAGTACTGACCTGTTCACCAATTATCTAAACGTTGAAAAACAAAACGGATGAATTCAGTATACTCACCTACTACGATGAATCTTTGTGCATACCTTGATCGTTGGGGTATATCCTGAAGTGGGACACACTAATATATCAGAATAAAATTACCTTAACGTATCATACGGTAATGGAACTTGAAATGTTCATGCATTTTGTTTAAGTGGACAAACATACTGGTAATCGTCTTGGACTGCTTTTCACGAAAAATTAAATAAAGAATTATCTAATTGTGTGAAACAGTTTGATTCTCACAAAAATAGAGTGTTTATTGCTTTTGTTATTTACTTGCTTTCAGAAAATATAAAAATCCAAAAATAGTGTCTTTTTCTGTTTAAAATTCTTAATGTATGGAAAACTGTTATTCTTGGAGGAATTGTTACTAATAGGGGGAGACGGTGTTGGAAAGTGAGTTCAAAATTTTAAATCATGCGGGTTATAGGGTGTTTGATTAAAAAGTTTTGCGTGTTGGTGATTAATTGGAAATGCTTAATCTGTGATACAGTTTAACTATCTCTTGAAAAATAATAATTTATTTAACTTTGTTGAAAAATTCTTATGGTTTCTCGAGATGTTTTTTTATAGTATACAGATTGAAGCGGTATGTTTCTGAGAAGTTGCTATGATGAAAAGATGAGAGTTTGATTGGATGAATGGTAGAACATCCTTTCTACGTTGCAGACAAAGTTGAAGAGTGCTTTACAAATGCTGAACTGGAGTTTACTCAAACGCTAAAGTTTTTGAGGATTTGGTGATTGGATGCATCAGCTTACGGGGAGTCTGTTGCTGACAGAAGCTGTTGAAGCTGAAGCTATCCAAAGACCAAAGACAGTGCAAGACTACATGAAGATTGCAAGAAGACTGAAGACAAATTTATTTTATGAAGCTATTGTCAAGGGGGAGTTTGTTGGTGCATGTTTGTGACAACAGCTTAGATTTGGTCTTTAGATATCTTGTAATTAGTTAAATGATAAACAGTTAGCGGGTTTAGCTTTGTAATAGTTTGTTTATAGAGTTTGGGCTAAACAAAACCCAGTTGGGACAAGGGTGGACGAAATAGGCCTTGCCCATGTAGGAACTCTAGCCCAAGTAACAACCTTGTGTTATATAAACATGGTTAGGCTTTAGGGTTTAGGTTAATCAGCCAAAACAGTTTGTGAGAGATAGAATTTCGTGAGAGCTATAGTCTTGGACGAAATTGTGTTGGTTAGGGTTTTGATTGATTGTAATTCTTGTAATCGATAATCAATAGAAACCCAATTTGAAAGTGAATTGCAGATTTCTGTTTCTACTCATTCTGCTATATTCTGATCAAGAGGATTCCGCACTCTTGATTAGATTGACAATTCTGTGAAAGATCCATACATCAAGGGGACCTACAAGCTTGACTTTTGCTTTGACTTTCATTTCTGACCCATTCAAGCTTAATTCACCCATGTTTTAAGCTTCCATTAGGACCACATTACTTAGTAGTATAACCCTTTGAAGTTCTATTGCATGGTACCTAATGGTTTGAATTGTATGCACTTGATCATAATTATGCTTAATAATGCCATAAACGCCCTTTTTACATACAACTGATATTTTTAGCAATGTGAATTGACTAACACCTTTTCTACTGATATTTAGACATATCCTAAAAATTTGACATCAATTTGAGGTCTAGAATTGAAGTTATGCTCAATAGCGTAATTAAGGAGCTTTTTATTATTTAAATGGCATAATTAACATAAAGCCTATCTAAACCTAATTTTTTACATCAAAATTCATACCTACTGATGTAAAATAATATTTTGGGACTTTTAAAGATTTTTAATTATTTTTAGGCTGAGCATAACATAGGATTATAGCTTGATTTCGGTAAATGTCGGTTTTACCCTTTTCATGCATAAAATGAGTTTTACATAAATTTTTAGTGCCAAACCTTTTGCTACTGATTTCATATGATAAATAAAGTATTTTGAACCTTATAAACTGATCAAAAACTCAGATTTCCTACTTTAACTCGAATACCCCTTTAAACCTACTTTTTAGCGTTTTAAGCACCTAGTATGGGTTAAAACTATATTTGGCATATAAAACTTATTACCCACTGATGTTTTAAGTTAATTTATATAATTAAAAAGTAAGCCAATGTTTTTAAACTCAGAAGTCTATTTTGACCTTTAAAGCCTATGTAAAATTACCAAAATGCCCCTATGGGACATAGTTTGGCTATATAAGATAATTTTCACATATATAAAATATCCTAATGTTATAACTTATAAAAATACATATTTTTACTGATTTAATCAGACCTGAAACCCAGTTGCACAATTAAACTCTTTTATGGGCATTAAAAATTACCAAAATGCCCTTATGGGACTTATTTTGGTTTAAATTACTTTTTGGGCATATATGTTAACATCTTACTGATGTATTAACATATTTTGAGCATAATAATGATTAAGACCTGTATATAATTTATTTGGTTACCCGTTACACGTCTACGCGTTCGGATCGGCTTATGTGACTAGTTTACATAAAATAGTCGAAACGGGTCAAACCCTTTCACTAAATCCTCAATTCCCAGAATGTGATTAGTATACCCATATTATACAAGTATCCAAGCTTGTCGGGTCTAAACCACATTCTATTCCGGTCTCCGCTTAATCTAGCGTTTAGAACAGTAAGGTTTCTTTCTAGCTAGCCGGTCTAAGTCCTTGACTAAATTAAAGACCCGTTAGCATCCTAATAGGTTAATAAACCTTCTATACAAATTAAATAGCTTCCGGTAGAAGGTGCCTTCAAAAAGCTTTAGGATTTTACTACTAGCATCAGGTAAATACTTTTAACTTATTTTCCCTTATACGGGCTTGGGATATGGTATTATAATAATACCACTTGGTCGGGTATGAAATCATTTAATCGGATTGTGATTAATAAATTTGCATAACCCGTTTTAACATGTCTTGTTTGATAACATAAACATTGGGGGTTAATCTGACCGTGTCCTGGATATCCTCGGCACATTTCATTTAAAATGACCACGACCTATGCACGGGGCGTGGGCATACACCTGACAGATGCAAATGCTAAAATAATAGATAAACCCACATGTTGGGGATAACTCCTCTGTGGGTTCTATAAGTGGTGAGTCGGTTAATCACGACCGGCTTCCAACCGGCCCCAATTGTAAGACAAACATGTAAATCTGTATACAAGATTATATTTAAATAATTGTCCCAAGTTATAAAAGATTTGTGCCATATGCACCTAAATCAATTTTCTTAAATGTTTTCAAAAGAGTCAGTTAATTGTATTTACCAGTGTAAACTGACGTATTTTCTTAAAGACTGATTTGACAGGTACCTCTCGTAATAGGCTGGAGCTATAGGGTGTCATTAGAGGATCTTGCAAATCCATGAGATACCTGAAGTCTGTGTTTTTGTTTCTTTGTACATTTATGATCCGCCTGTGGATCTTATTACATTCCAGTCTGTACATTCATAAACTCAAACACTCAGACAATATGGTTTGTAATAGTTTATTCACCAATACTTCCGCTGTGCTATTATATTGTGTGTATTGACCATGATGATATCAACTACGTCACGATACTCCCCGCCGGGCCCACCGGTATTATGTGGAAATATCGGGGTTTGACAATTTCGCACGTAATAGCTATCAGCTATTTCGCACGAAATAGCAAGTGTTAATTCCATGCGAAATTACCTCCACTATAAATACCCTAGTTGTGATTTCATTTGTAACGATCATATTTCCGGTACCGAAGTGCTGCCGACGTGTCTACTGATCTGTAAACATGTTATATCAATAAAATAAGACAATTAAGTGTGATTCAAGCTGTTACAAAGTCTAATCAATGAATTATGCCTCTGATTAGAGCGAGAACGCTTTTGATAGACTCGTTTCAATCGTCTCTCGATCCTACTAGTGGTATCAGAGCTCAGGAGGAAGAGTTCTTACCATTTCAGCTTGAAAATCTAACTTCTACACCTTCTTTTCAAAATTAAACAAGATTTAACGGTCAAAATGACTTGAATTTCACATATTAAGTGCGAAACAGTGTTTTAATGAATCCTTGAAAGAATTAGACTCTAATTCAGCTTAGAACTTGATCAATTTTACAAAAATCAGATCGACATGATGACGTCAGCAGTATTTCGCACGAAATAGCATCTTAATTTCGCACGAAATAGCATCTTAATTTCGCACGAAATTACATTTTGTGATTAATTTCTTTTGAAATTGCTGATTGATTTCGCACGAAATCAGATTTCGTTTGAGATATTTCATACGAAATTACTATTTCTTTCCAAAAGGCTATTTTCGTTTGAATTCAAGTTAATTTCGGACGAAATCATATTTAGTTTGGTGATTTCGCACGAAAACATATTTCGTGTGTAAATTTCTGATTTCGTGTGTGTTGTTATTTCGTTTGAAGGTCTTTTGCAGATTACTGAATCATGGAAGAGGAATTCTACAATGCGTTTGCTAGACCAGTTGCTCCTGTTACACCTGCTGAAACTCTTTACAGTGAGAATGAGACGGGAACTTATCAAAAACCACCGAAGCTTATGTACATTGAAGATTTTAGAGGATGGCAAAATCGGTTTGAAAACTGGGTGCAAGCTTATAAGTTTGACGCATGGTGTTCATTAGAGAAAGATTACGAGAAACCGAAAAATGAACGTGGGCTTGAAAAGGCTTTTTGTGACTTTTCAGAGGGTGAAAAATTGAAATATACAAGTGAAAAAATGATGATCAATATTCTTCAACAAGCAGTTAAAGAAGATATCTTTGTTTTGCTCCAACATGAGGGTACTGCTAGATCAATTTGGACAGCATTAATTCAAAAGTTTAAAGGAAGTGCAGATATGATCAAGAACAAAAAGGCTTTACTGAAGAAATCATTTGATATGTTTGTAGCTTTTGAAAATGAAACAACAAAAATGACCATTGATAGATATTGTCATCTGGTTTTGGAAATGGGAAAGATTGGACATAAAGAAAGACGAAGATGAATGGGTTGATAAACTAGCCGATGCATTACCACAGTAGAAATGGGGAACTTATTTGTTGATCCTAAAACACATGAGAAAATCTGAAAATATGAATCTGGCACAGTTTATTCAGAAGATTGAAGAGCATGAGTTAGATATCCAGAAAACGGCAATCATGACTAATCCAAATGCTCAACAAGATGTCAGTTTATACTACAGAGGAAATAAATTTGAAGTTACTCCAAGCCCAAAGATTCAAACTGGTTTCAGTGCTGATAGTTCTTCTGGAACAAAGGGAAGTACTGTGACTCAAAGTGGTGGACCTTCGTCTTCGTATTCAAGATTTGATCCAAATTTTACAACACCAAGTCCTCAACGACAGAATTCTACAAATCTACAGTGCAACGTTACCTTGAACATTCAAAATGGTCAAAATCTTTCTCCAGAAATAGCTAACCACACATGGCATCACTTGTTGCTATGTTGGAATCATATGAAAACTTAATTGCTGGCAAAATTGGAAATCCGATGCTTACCAAAGAGGATTATGACCAGATTGATGCTGAGGAACTTGAGTTGATGGATGTAAAGTGGTTTTTAGCCAGTGTTGTTCGAAGGGCAGAAAAGTTTCAACAAATCACCAGAAGAGATGAGTTTAGTGAGATGTCTAAATCTCCAATAGGGTTTGACAAATCAAAGGTCACGTGTTTTCGTTGTCGAGAAAAAGGTCATTTTAAGTGTGAGTGCAAAAACAAAGAAGCAAATGGAAGACAAGATCAGTCTGGAAAAAACAATTATTATCAAAAATCAATTTTTCATCAGATTGCTCAACAACCACAAACTGCACATGCACGTGCCATTGAAGAAAAAGAGAAAAGAGCTTGTTATGGTATAATTGACCAAGATGATGAAAAGGTTGCAGAGGGATTTAGCTGGGATAAATACATTCCACCTGGTTCAGGTCTTGTTGCTAGAATTTTGGAAGAAGATGAAGTCAAAATTAGTACGAAAAGAATACCAATTTTTCCAGATTTTGGAAGTGATGTAGATACTGATGATGAAGAAGAATACATTAATAAAGCTAAAAAAGGTCTAGATCCTGATAGTTTTATTTTTTTTTTTTGCAGATAAAGTTGAGATGCTGAATGAGAAGAAGATTGCCAGATTGAAGAGAGAACTGGAAGTAAGAAGAATAGCTGATGAAAAGGCAAAGATGGAAGCTAAATAAGCAAATGTTGAACCAGTAATTTAGAAGGTGATAGAAAAAATCGTTGAAGTGGAGAAAGTGGTAGAAAAAATTGTTGAGGTTGAAAAAATAATTGAAGTTGAAAAACTCGTCGAAGTTGAAAAAATCGTCGAGGTAGAAAAAATTGTTGAAATTGAGAAGATTGTCGAGGTTGAAAAGATAGTTGAGGTCATTAAACCTTGTCTGAAATGTTTGGAATCTTGCAAAGATTGTGAGAAGAAAGACAAGAAGATTAGTGAACTGGAAGAGTTGAAAGAAAATTTGTTGTCTGATGTGAAGTATGTGAAAGAGCCATACGATGTGTTGAACAGAACAGTTGATGGTCTGAAAAAGACAAATTCAGAAGTTGATGCTGCTATGAAAATGATGAGTTCTACTTTAATGACAAAGCAGAAAGTTATCAATGAGTATATTGAAGACTGTGCAAAGCTAAAGCAAGATTTGGAACTCGAAAAAATTGAGAGTGAAAGAATCAAACGTTTGTTGTTGAGTTATACAACGTGTGATTATTTGATTGATCGAGTTTATCCTACTGTTGCAGGTCTTGAATCTTTCCAAGATAAGGAGAATGAAGAGGATACCGGTAAGAAACAAAGTGTCAAGTATAACAAGTGTCCGCCCCCGATTTGGAATAGTTATTCTCCCAGAAAGCCAAATGAGGAACGTTTAAATAAGGCTCTCAACATAAAGTTAAAGTCTGAAACTATTGATGAGTTACCAGACAATATTGATGTCACATTCACAGCGTCTGACACTGATCATGAGTCTGAGTTGTTAAAGAAAGTGGTCGATCAGGTGTTGGATATGGATGAAGAGTCAAAGTCGGAGTCAAAATCTGAAAGTTCGAGTTCGTCAGAAAAGAGTCCGAGTTCACCAGTCAAGCGGGTTTACAATAAAGAATTCCTGTTATCAAAATCTAATTTGAATGACGGACCAATCAAAGTGGCATATACTTTGAACGATTCAGACAAATTATATTCTGATGAGGAATTTCCAATAAGAAGTTTTAAAACTGAAATGATCAAACAGGTTTTCAAATTAACAGAAATTAATATTTCTGAAATAAAAGATTTAAATCTTCATGAAAAACCTAAAAAGTACACTTCAAGAGTTCAACAGAGATTGAACAAGAAAAAAGGTTACAGTTCTGGTTCAAGTTATCGAAAGAAACCAAACCATAACGGTAATTTCAAAAAGCAGGGATTAGGTTTCATTCCCCCGGAAAATCATAAAAATGAAAAAACTTATAAAGCAAAAACAAAATTTGTTACAGGAGGAAGTTTTGAAGAAGAGAAGAAGAAACCATTCTGGAGACAGTCAAATCGAGAGTTTCTTGCTGAAAGGAAAAAGAATCTGATAAAAGAACCTGAGAAAATAATTGAACGAAGAATCTGTTACAGATACCAAGAAGTTGGACACATAGCTTGGAATTGTCCAAAGCCCAACAACACAAAACAGGGAGTTTCTTCTAACTTTAAAATGAAAAAGAAATGTGTTGATAAAACAGTACAGTCTACAGACACATTCAAAGTGTTTGCAAATCCGACTTTCGAAAAAGGTGAAAATTCAAAATGTTTTTACAAAAGAAAAGTTGATTTGAACAAACAAAGATGGGTTGTAAAATCTGAGAGTAGTTCTGACAATGAATCTGATTCCATAAAATCAGAGGAGTCACGTGTTAAGAAAAAGAATGAGAATTCCATTCCAGAGTTGAACGATGAAAACTTTCCGCCATTGTCAAAAGATAATTTGAAATCCAAAGTTGGTAAGATTGAGATTTCAGATCAATTCTTCCCTGGTAAAGGAGAATTTGATGCTGAAAAGGCTTTTAATGGGAAAGTCAAACATATCTTTGGTAAAATGGTTGACGGGAAGGTGAAAGGTGTGAAAGAGTTTTATAGATCAAAAGGAGGTTGGGATAGAGTTGAATCAAAATCACCCAAGGCTGGTCAGGCTTGGGTGAATGCATTTTCTACTTAAAAACCTGACTTGCCGGAGCTCCCAAGTGGGTAATCGTGAAGCATGGATCGGCATCATTCTTAAAAATTATTTTTGTGAAACATTTAAAAATTGTTAAAATTCTACAGGTTATGGAATTGCCGGAATTTCCAGGTTGGTAAGTGTGGAGTAGGAATCGGCATTTTTCTACAAGTGGTATTTCGTCCTACATGTGGTATTTTAATTCTTGAAAAGTGTCATATGTCATTCTTCAAGTGGTTAATCAAGGTCATTAAGTTGAACTTGATTTAACTTTCATACAAAGGGTTGGAAAACAATGTGATGAAACTTATTTTCCGGAAAAACCATTTTTGATTAAAACAAACTTAAGTGTTTTGAAATCTTAATGGGAAAATAGTTTGTTGTCAGGGGGAGTTCTGATTGTTTATGCCAAGTGGATGGCGATTTGAAGCTTGAGAATCAGTTTGTCAGTTTATGTACAGTTTGTTTTCAAATTTCCTTTAAATGATTTTGAATTTTAGGCGGAGTAAGAAATTTCGGAAAATCCAAAAACATTAGAAAATTTGAAAAAGTCAAAAACATGATAAAATTCAAAATGAGTTTTGTTGTAAAAAGAGGAAATGATAGTACTTCAGTAGACAGTTACAGTATGCTAAAGAATTGTAGTGTTTAAATAGCATTAAAAGGTCTCACTGATGATATGCCGATAGGTTTTTACACATTTAGTAAACTTTTTCGGGATTTAAACTTAAAATTCAAACTTGCTTGTTTCTTGGGCAACACTACTTGGATATATAGGTAACCCCTGAAATCTTGTTTGAAAGACCCCTCTTTCTGAAATACTAGGTCTTTATGCTCAGTGATATATAGGGTATTATCCCGGGACTTCTGATTTTGCGGAAGCAATGGCCTAGTCCCCGTATAATACTTTTCGCTTGCTTAAAATATGGCATCACCCTCAGCATAAAAATGATGAAACATTGAAAAATGCTAATCATGTGCTGTTGAAGAAAAGATCCTCTAAAGGGGACCCACTTAAAGTCGAAGCCATCATCTCTCTGATTTTGCGAAAGCAATAGCCTGAGCTCTCATGGCCCTCGCATTTAACCCCTTACATATATCATCTGTGGTATACTCACCTGTAAGACTGAATATTGGGATCTGGATACGGGAATATATTCAAGAAGTGGGACACATGAATGAGTTTAAGTTCTTAATACACCTAATTCGTATCCTGAATCAGTTGAAATTTGTGTGAGAATTTAAGTGGATCAGTATATCGACAATCTAAGTGAACTGTTTAATTCTTAATATGTAACTAAGCTCAACGGTACTCGTGATTTGTCAAAAACTGATATGATCCTCTTACACAAACTCAAAAAAAATATTGTCTGTAAATAATTCTTTACTGCATTTCTTTATTATTAAAAATCCAAAAAGATTTTTGGAGTGTTTTAGCATATTTTTTTTTTAAATTCAAAAAGATTTTAGACAACTGATGTTGAAAAGCTGATTTTCAAAATTCCGAGTGCTAAACATGATGAACAGGTTTGGGAGAAGTTGTTTAAAAAATGAAAAATGATGAAAAATTGATATTTTACAAATGATCATCAGAGTTTAAAAATGTTAAATCATTTTTGTTCAAGTTTGTAATTGGTCTATAAATTTGTCAAATTTTAAATTTATGAAATTTACTGTGAGGTAGAGAATGTGCAGGTTATGGTTATGAGAAAGCCAGGTTGCAATTCTAGAATCTGTGAAAGCCAGACTGTGATCCAAGCACAACTTAAAGAGGAGTCTGTTGATGAATAGAGCCAGTTTCAGATCCTGAAGTTCGCAAATTACTGATGCTGATGAACTTAAAGAATCAAGAGATCTGATCAAGAGAATAAGAGTGTGGTACGAGCCAGGTAGAGATCCTGGAGATGAAAAGGAGACAGAGTTTGAAGATGCTTACACTGTCAAATATTTTGGAAGAAGCCCAAAGACTGATCAAGACTGAAGATTGTGAAGACTCGACACTAAAGACTTCGTCAACATCCGAGGGGGAGTCTGTTGGTGCATACGTCTGTCGACTTCGTCTTGTATCGAGTCTTGTATTAGAGATGTTAGATCAGGGCACGTAGTACGAGAAAAACAGGGTTTGTGTGTGAATAGTTAATTTCGCATGAAATAACATCTAGCTATTTCGCACGAAATAGCTATCAGCTATTTTGCACGAAATAGGAAGTGTTAATTCCGTGCGAAATTACCTCCACTATAAATACCCTAGTTGTGATTTCATTTGTAACGATCATGTTTCCGGTACCGAAGTGCTGCCGACGTGTCTATTGATCTGTAAACGTGTTATATCAATAAAACAAGACAATTAAGTGTGATTCAAGCTGTTACAAAGTCTAATCAATGAATTCCGCCTCTGATTAGACCGAGAACTCTTCTGATAGACTCGTTTCGATCGTCTCACGATCCTACAGTATCAGAGCCACTAGTTTAAGCCATTTAGTTGTTTTTTTAATACATAAACTTAAACATTATGTTAGGAAATTAATGTAATAACTTATGTGTTATTCTGTGTAGATAAATTTTAATATTTATATTATGACTTTTATGTTATTTTAACAAAATTTGAGTTCACCCAATATAATTAAATGTACCCATAAAATATAACACATGGAGACTTATAGTTATGTAGTTCTTTTAAACTATATTTAAATATATTTTCTAAAATAGTTTTACTTTGACCAAATACCTAAACTACACCATATTTTGAAGCTCTACAAACATATCATAATAAAACGTGACTAATGTTATAAAAAATGTATTTTATATATTACATTTAATATATAGTAACAAATATTACGTAATAGAATTCAAAATATTATAGTAATAAATATTACTAATTAAGTAATATATTTAATATATAGTAATAAATATGACGTAATAGAATTCAAAATGTTATAGTAATAAATATTACTAATTAAGTAAGTAATATATTTAATATATAGTAATAAATATTACTTAATAGAACTTAAGGTATGGTAACATATATTTTTATATTACTAAAACATTTAAGTACTATCAAAATAAGTCTAAACAGATATTTTATTAAGTATATATGGTTATAAAAATATTGATAGAATTTATATATTAATATAGTTATAATTTCATATAGTTATATTGTATTTAAGTGATACCACAATATATTGAATTCAATTCTTGTATAGAAATGTAATATTTATAGAATTTATATATTAAGCATAAATTTATAAATATTAAATAATATTTATATTATTTAATAGCAATTCTTAATTTATATTAATATTACTTAATATTATACACTTATATAGAACATAAATTATAAATTTATATAGTTTTATAAATTCATATAACTATACAAATTTAGATACGTATGAAATTCAACTAAAATAATTTCTAACATATAATTTCCTTAAGTTTTATAAGTATAATATTACGTAAATGGAGGTATTAAGTGTTAACAATATCAAACTATATTGTTATAAATTCTAACTACTTAGAATTTATATATTATATTGTTGTGTATAAATTCCATTTAAATAATATATATCTGTAGGTCCCCTGGTTCATACGGATCGTCACAGAATCGTCAATCCAATCTAGAATGCGGAATCCTCTAGACCAGAATAGCACAAAAACGAGTTGAAAACAGAAATTACTATCAACCGGGTTTTTATTGATTATCAAACACAAGTATTACAATCAATCAAAACCCTAAATTCGTCCAAGCTAATGCCTTCATGAAATTCCTCACACAAACTGTTTTGGCTGATTAACCTAAACCCTAATGCAAAGCCTTGTTTATATAACACAAGGTTGCAACTTTAGGCTTGGGTTTCCTACATGGGCTAGGCCCAATTCGTCCCCCATGACCCAATCTGGGTTTAGTTTAGCCCAAACTCTATTATTTGACTAATACAAAGCTAAACCTGCTAACCATTTATCGTTTAACTAATTACAAGATATCCAAAGACCAAATCTAAGCTGTTGTCACAAATATGCACCAACAAACTCCCCTTTGACAATAGCTTCATAAAATAACTTTGTCTTCCGCTATCTTGCATTCTTCATGTAATCTTGCATTGTCTTTGGTCTTTGGATAGCTTCAGTTTTAACAACTTCTGTCAGCAACAAACTCCCCCTAAGCTAATGCATCCAATCACCAAGTCTTCAAAACGTTAGCACTTGAGTAAACTCCAGTTTAGCATTTGCAAAGCAATCTTCAAACTCTTCAACTTTGTTTGCGATGTAGAAAGGAGGTTCTACCATGCATCCAATCAAACTATCATCCTCTCAACATAGCAACTTCTCAGCAACATACTGCTTCAATCTGTATACTATAAAACAAACATCTCGAGAAACCATAAGAATTTTTCAACAAAGTTAAATAAATTATTATTATTCAAGAGATAGTTAAACAGTATCACAGATTAAGCAATTCCAATTAATCACCAACACGCAAAACTTTTGTCCAACACACAAGACCCTGTATGATTTAAAATTTTGAACACACTTTCTAACACCGTCTCCCCCTGTCAGTAACAATTCCTCCAATAATAACAGTTTTCCGTACATCAAGAATTTTAAACAGAAAAAGACACTATTTTTGAATTTTTATATTTTCTGAAAGCAAGTAAATAACAAAAGCAATAAACACTTTGTTTTTGTGAGAATCACCGGTAAGAAGATCATATCAGCAAAATCAAACTGTTTTCACACTATTAGATAATTCTTTATATAATTTTTCATGAAAAGCACTCCAAGACGATTACCAGTATGTTTGTCCACTTAAACAAAATGCATGAACATTTCAAGTACCATTACCGTATGAGACGTTAAGGTAATATTATTACTGATAAACTAATGTGTCCCACTTCAGGATGTACCCCCACGATCAAGGTATGGACAAAGATTCCTCGTAGTAGGTGAGTATACTGAATTCATCCGTTTTGTTTTACAACGATAGATAATTGGTGACCAGGTCAGTACTTCCGTACAACAAATAGACCAAAATATCTAACGAGGGCTAAGACAAATACCATTTTGGTATGATTTATGCATTTTGCACATTTGAATGACTCTCTAGGAGAGCTTCTTCATTTATAGGTTTTGGTATTTTTAGCTCTTTTAAGATATCCTAGTTGTGCCTAGGTCAGCATGTATCTGGATGCAGCAGAAGGACACCCCTGATACCCCCAGATGAAAAAACAGTCTAAAGACCTAAAACCTCGGATTTTGGCAATCTATCAATGCAAGATTTAAGGTCATTAAACCATACACCACTGATGTGTTCCCTACTCATACTCAGTTCGCTTAGGTTTATATCACATTGGTAAGTTGATTATTTCATGTTTTTTGCCTACTGGTACATCGTATGATGAAACTACTATCACACTTAAGCAATTTAATTCATTTTCAGTGTGACAGTCTAACTTGCTGATGTACTATCATTTCTTCTTTTTCACACAGTGATAACTCATTTTTGATTTTCTATTTTTTAGGTTTTTGATTTTTCAATGTTTTGTATTTTTATGATTTTTTAAGAAAGCGTAAACTATTTATAAAATTCTTATGAAAAACCAGTTATCCAGGATTCCTCATCCCGTTGAGTTTGACTAAATGTTCAAAGCGAGCCCTGTCAAAAGCTTTAGTATAAAGATCTGCCAGGTTATCTAGTGTGTCGACTCGTTGAAGTTCAATTAGTTTCTTTTCAGCACAATCCCGTATAAAATGATGACGAATGTCAATATGTTTTGTGCGACTGTGTTTCACGGGATTATTTGTTATAGAAATTGTGGCATTATTGTCTATCATAATAGGAGTACGAGTGAAATCCAAACCATAATCGCGCATCTGCTGTTGTACCCAGAGAACTTGAGAGCAGCAGCTACCCACAACAATATATTCAGCTTCACACGTAGAGGTAGACACACAAGATTGCTTCTTGCATTGCCAAGACACAATCTTGCCTCATAAGAACTGACAACCACTTGTTGTAGACTTCCTGTTAGCCTTGCATCCTCCAAAGTCTGAGTCAGTATAAGCAACAAACTTCAAATCACTATCAGCTGGATACCACAACCCAAGTTTAGGTTTCCCCTTCAAGTAATGAAGAATCCGCTTTACCGCTTTCATGTGTGACTCCTTTGGATTAGCCTGATATCTGACACATAGACATACGACAAACATGATGTCTGGTCTTGAAGCAGTCAAGTACATTAGAGAACCAATCATTGCCCTGTATTGAGTCGGATCAACATCTTCAGTACTTTCATGATCTAGGCCAAGATTGTGATTCTCGCATATGGGTGTGTTGAAAGTAGAGCAATCCTCCATTTTGAATCGAGACAAAATGTCATACACATACTTTGTCTGATGTATAAACATCCCAGCCTCCTTATGATCAACTTGTAATCCCAGAAAGTAAGACAGCTCATCTATAGCGCTCATTTCAAACTTTCTCTTCATCACCTTCTCGAACTCTTGACACATGCTCTCATCTGATGACCCAAAGATGATGTCATCCACATATACCTGTACCAGCAGAAAATCTTCCTTCTTCCTCTTAATGAACAGTGTACTGTCAATCTGACCTCTTTTAAAACCATTCTTTATCAGATGTGTTGACAGTGTCTCGTACCACACCCTGGGTGCTTGATGTAATCCATACAAAGCCTTATCAAGCTTGTACACACGATCTGGATAATCTGGATCAACGAACCCATCTGGTTGTGAGACATACACCACTTCTTGGACTTTCCCGTAAAGAAATGCACTCTTCACGTCTAGTTGGTAAACTTTGAAGCCCTTAAATGAAGCGAAGGCTAGGAACAAACAAATTGCTTCCAACCTTTCCACTGGTGCAAACACCTCATTGTAATCAATCCCTTCTTGCTGATTGAAACCTTTGACAACCAATCGAGCTTTCGTTCGCGTTACAATTCCTCTGTCATCTTTCTTGCACTTAAACACCCACTTAGTGCCAATCTCTTTTTCACCTTTAGGAAGGTCAACTAACTCCCAAACCTTCAATTTAGCAAACTGGGCCAATTCCTCTTGCATAGCTTCAACCCATGAATTGTCTTTAAGAGCCATATGAATGTTCTTCGGCTCATCTTGGGAAATAAAGCAAGTATACAAGCACTCATTCACAATCCCAGTCTTCTCAATTGAAACAAATAAACCTGTATTCGCTGCTATAAAGAAAGGGTATGGATAATTGGAAGGATGAGAGAAAGAAAGAAAAAGGATATTGGCTTCTCCTTGTCTGAACACCTGCTGTAGGATCTCCAAGTATCATGTCAACTAGATGATCTCTATTTGCTCGTGTTGTAGCAACGGTATCGACTTCTAAATTATCACCCAGGTTTGATCCAACCTCCCCCTGAATATTCTGATTTGCAAACGGATTAATGAAATCCTCCCCCTGAATAGGTTCAGACTCACTATCACTTGAATCATAAACAACAGCACTTGAGGAAGTTTCCGGAGCATCTGTCATTGAAACACTCGATCTAGGCATGAACTCGCCTTCATCATCTTCACTGATCACTGTTTGAATCAACTGAGAGTCATCTGCATTTGAAAACTCAGGAATATTAAGTGATTTAAAAACACTTTCATAATCATATAATATAGCTGGACCACTCGTTGATTGTTGAAGTTTGTAAGTAGTAATTTCAACATTAAAAACAACTTCAATTTTACCAGTTTTTAGATTAAAAACCCTTTTATTTGGTGTGCCAGGCACGTAACCTAGAAAGTAGCCTTCGTCAGCCACCTCACCAAATTTTTGTTTATCTTTGTTTCGTACCATGGTGCAGGGTAATCCAAATGGTTCAAAGCCAGTTAAGTTTGGTTTCTCGTTAAACATAAGTTCATGACATGTTTTGTTAAAACATTTAACGGTTAAAACTTTGTTTAGGACATAGCAAGCTGTATTCACAGCTTCTCCCCAGAAAAGAACTGGAGGCTTTGAATATGAAAGCATAGTCCTAGCGGCTTCATTCAACGTCCTGTTTTTCCTCTCAGCTACTGCATTCTGTTGAGGTGTATAAGGAGCAGAAAATTGATGTTCTATTCCCTTTCGAAGACAGTAGAAATCCAGAATCCGATTCTTGAACTCCGTGCCATTATCACTCCTTATCCTCTTGATCCTTGCTTCATGGACGTTTTCCAACTTTGTAAAAAGATCTATCAGCATCTCCGCTGTCTCATCTTTTGTACCTAAAAAGAAAACCCATGAATAACGTGAGTAATCATCTGTGACAACAAGACAATAGTACTTTCCACCTATGCTCCTCACATTCACTGGACCGAATAAATCCATGTGAAGTAATTCATAAGGGGCATCTATGGAATTTACTGTTTTTGATTTGTGAGGTTTCTTATGTGGTTTTCCCTTTTGACATGGAAGACATTTATCTTCCACGTGAAACCTCTGCATTGGAACCCCTTTCACTAATTCATTTTTAATAATATAGTTCATTTTGCGATAGTGAATATGGGCATGCGTCTATGCCACAACATTGATTCAGCTTCAGATGCTTTTGACAGTAAGAACGCCACCACAGCAGTCGGATCCTTAGCACCCATGTCCATGACATAAGTGTCATTCCTCCTTGGCACTCGCATCACTATCCAATAGTCCGGAATAACTAAACCTGGTTTCAACACTAATGCTTCAGTCTTGGTAAAATGGACCGAGTGACCCTTGTCGCAAACTTGTGACACGCTCATCAGATTGTGCTTAAGCTGCTCAACATAGTTCACTTTGTCCTGTGTGATCTTCCCATTGGTCACTTTTCCTCTACCTGTAATTCTACCACCTTTAGCACCAGCAAAGTTCTCATGTCCACCATCATAATTTTCAAACTCTGTCAACAATCTCGCATCCCCCGTCATGTGCCTGGAGCAGCCACTATCAACGTACCATAAGTTGATAATCCTCCTTAGCAGCTCCTGCACACACCAACCAAGAAATTAGTTAGATTGGGGGACCCAAGCCTTAATGGTCTTGGGTCATCCAAATTCACCAACTACTGGAACATCCATCTAATATCCATTACTCCTAACAGGAGTCTTGGATCTCAGACCTGTTGATGGAATTTGATTTTGATTTCCACTAGGTCTATGGTCCTGAGGGTTCCTATATGTGTTTGGACTATTTGACGTTTGAAAATTTGGATTTTGATATCTTGAGTTTTGATTCCAAGAAGGTTGATTTTTGTAATTTCTAAAGCCATTATTATAAAAAGTTCTACCACCATTAGTTTGGTATCGATTTTGATATTGACCTTGACTTCTGAAATTACTTGAATTACCATTAAAATTGTTCATCCTAGGTGAACTACTTCTAGGTCTCTCATATTTTCCTGATGTGGATTCAGGCTGAAATCTTGGTTGATTTCTTTGAAAATGAGGAGCGTGTGGAGTTCCTTTTTCAGCCTTATCTACACCAACAGCAACACCCTCATGTTGCTTAGAAGCAGATTTCTTTGGAGAGTTGGACATTTTCTCCACATTATCACCACTCTTCTCTGGTGATTTCTCTCTCTTTCTCTCACTGACTTATGCTTCAGTCTTTTTGATAGGACAACAGCTAGCTACATGTCCCTTTGTATGACACTTGAAGCACGATATCTTTTTCGAAGACTTCTTAGCTGAAGTCTTTGAGCTAGATCCCTCATCAGATGATGATGCCTTGGAAGAATCTTGTTCAGTTTGCTTAGGAACAAATTTTTCTTTGTTTTTATTTTTTTTTTGCAAACTCTACATTTGATTCGTTTTCAATAACAGTGGTTTCCTTTTTCATGTCACTTCCTTGAACAAAATTAATCTTTTTAACAAAAGTTTGATTTTTATTCTTAGATGGTGAATTTTTCTTTTTTCAAAGGTTCCCTGTTATTTCCCTTCTTAGCATCATCACTCTCAGACACATCACTTTGACTTGATGCGAAACTACTTGGTGCAGTTGACATAAAGTCTGTTAGCTCATCTTCATCAGGCATGAATGAATAGTCATGACTAAGCGGAGGTGGGACTTCATTAAAGCCCTTGAAGCCCACACTGGTCTGGTCATTACTCTTCTTTAACCCACCCATCATATGTTTCATTACAAAAGACGAATCTCTAAATTGATTTAATTTCTTTTCAAGTTCAACGATTTTTAGTTGTGCATCTGACAACTCTTTGCATTTTTCAGAAATCTCTTTTGTTTTCTCACTCATCGTGTCATGAGCTAAGTCTATGATTTGAAGTTTTTCATTTAATTTGCATGTTAAAGCTTCAATTTCAGCTTCATATCCTTTAATTTTCTTCAAATACATAGACTCGTTTATTTTTGCGAAAAAGTTTGACTCTTTTATGTTCGACATCTCATTCATCAGAATTTTGTTTTGTCTTGACAACCTGTCAACTTCACCCTGTAATTCATGACATCTTAAACAAACAGATTTAGTGCTTAATTCATGACATCTTAAACAAACAGATTCGGTACTTACCTTTCCAGTTTGTTTGTCTAAGTTGGCCATGAGAGGCGCAAGATCAGCTACCTTCTTTTGATATGCAACATCCTTCTCTTTAGCATCCTGTTCATCACCAGACTTTTTCTTTTCTTCTTCAGCTTCAGTAGTCTGATCATCTATAACCTCTTCAGCCTCAGTCACCTTCTCAACCTTGCCATCCACAGTTGCTTCAGCATCCTGTTCTTTAGCTTCAGCATCATCAACTGGTACAATCTCTGCCATGAATGCCTGAGTGACATTCTCATCAGCTTCTAGATGAACACTCCAATCATATGACCCCTCTCGTGCAGTAGAGATCAAAGCTTTTGAGCCAGAGTTGTTTGATGCATTTCTGTTACTTGAATTTTGACTCGAAGACTCTGTCTTTGGTCTTTGATACTCTCTAGCAAAGTGTCCATAACTTTGACAGTTGAAACAACGAACCTTAGTCTTGTCAAAACCAACTGTCTTTCCCACGAACTTTCTTCCTGTTCTATTCATAAACCTCTTCACTCTATTGGAAATCATGGCCATTTGCCACTGTAGATCCATCTCTTCTAATTCATCAGGGTCAACCTGATCATAATCTTCATCAAAAGTAGCCGGAACAGATATATTCCCTTGAATGTAATTCTCGTAAGAGGCAATGAATGAGGCGAGCAATGCTAGATGTTCTTCAGCAGCCTTCACACTCATAGGCATAGACTTTGTATTGCTGCTCTGATTTGTAGTTGAAGTTCTTTTAGTACCTGTAGATCCTCCTAAAGCAGCTACGAAACCCACATCACCATCTTCATTCACAGTAACTTGCTCATTCTCACATGACAAAAATGCAGTAGCAGAATCGCTAGAAGCATTGTGAGATGAAGAAGATCAAAGTCCATTGTAAATCCATGGATCTTGAACCTGATCATATTCTGTCTCCTTCTTCTTCATGTTGAGCTCATATGCTCTCAGCTTCCTAACCACTTCTTCAAGTTCCTTAGTCTCATAATCTGCTTCTCCCTTGATCATGAGAATGTAGATATCCCATTTAGCTGGCAAAGCATCAAGCAGCTTGTCATTTTTCTCTATGTCATAATAACTATCTATATCATAATTGTCCATTTCTGACATCAGATGGTAATATCGTGTGATGATATCCTCAAGTGATTCATTTTTCATGTACTTGAATACTGCAAACATTCTTCAGTAGATCAACTTTGTTCTTTTTAACATCTGCATTTCCCTCATATCTTTTCTCTAGTGCATCCCATATTTCCTTAGAAGTAGTGTACTTCTTAAAGGTATGCTTGATGCCATCAGGTTAGGACATCTTGATTGCAGCTAAGGCTCTCTTTTCAGCCTCATACATCTTCTTATTAGCATCTTGCATGTTAACGTAGGCTGTGACACGTTGTCTGCCCTCAAAATCATGTGTTGGGTTTGTGTACCCATCTACAATACAGATCCACATACGTGTATCCTGATATTCAATGAAGGATTGAAACCTGTCCTTCCATGTCAGATAATTTTCCACCTTCATCATCTTAGGTGGTTTGTTGGTTGTGCCAACCTCTTGCTCCATCCTCAACAGTACGTTCAAATTGGACTTGTTTGACATTTTAACGTAACAGACTGGTAAAACGGTACAAAAAGTGTCCGAAAACTATGGTTACCAAATTACACCATTAGAATCGTCTCGAAAAAACGAATCCAATGATATATAATGCAAAACACCAAATTCAGGATTTTCTAGAGTTCTTTTTTTGTCCTAAAAATCCAACGAATCCAACCGTGCAAACGGTTTGTCGAGATGAGCTATGGAACGTTTTGTATTTTCGAAAATGTTAAATACTCTATATGCACCCAAATACTCCACAAAAATAAATACTCCACCTTTTAATTCCTATACTAATTTCGCTGGTTAACCAATTAATTTCGCTGACCAATTTCGCTGTGTAATTTCGCTGATCACTTATGCTGTTTAATTATGTTGGTTAATCAATTTCGCTGCCTAGAGAAGTTCGCTGTTAACCACGCTCAAATTAATTTCGCTGGTAATCAGTTCGCAATTACGACGACGTGTAACTTCGCCGATCACCGTAATATTGTCGCTGAGGACAATTAAAACGGTTACCAAAGTCGCCTTTGGATTTTAACTTCGCCTGTCAGTTAATTTCGCTGGCTAATCAGAGTATTTATCCGAAATCAGCAAATCCTCCAGAAACAAATCTTCTCAGAATTTTAACAGATCTCTTTCTAATAGAATCCTGCAAGATTAAACAACCAAATCAGCACAAAATTTTTTGAAAATATGAAGAACACGAAGAACAGTCTTCGAATCTTCAAGTCTTTCTAGTAAAAAATCTTCAACCAATCAACCAGAACTATCTCGAAAACCTGCAAATAAGTAAAATCAAACACACGGACTGATCAAACACAAAAAAAAAACGCAGAATTTTAACAGAAATTCAAAAATTTTGAAAACCCTAATTTTCAGATTTTAAAATTTTTGAATATTTTTTAACTTCCACCCGAATCTGCAGTTTGCAATTCTGAACCGAGCCTCTTCAAGAGCCTAACGCTCTGATACCAATTGTAGGTCCCCTGGTTCGTACGGATCGTCCCAGAATCGTCAATCCAATCTAGAGTGCGGAATCCTCTAGACCAGAACATCACAGAAACGAGTATAAAACAGAAATTACTATCAACCGGTTTTTTATTGATTATCAAACACAAGTATTACAATCAATCAAAACCCTAAATTCGTCCAAGCTAACGCCTTCACGAAATTCCTCACACAAACTGTTTTGGCTGATTAACCTAAACCCTAATGCAAAGCCTTGTTTATATAACACAAGGTTGCAACTTTAGGCTTGGGTTTCCTACATGGGCTAGGCCCAATTCGTCCCCCATGACCCAATCTGGGTTTAGTTTAGCCCAAACTCTATTATTTGACTAATACAAAGCTAAATCCACTAACCATTATCGTTTAACTAATTACAAGATATCCAAAGACCAAATCTAAGCTGTTGTCACAAATATACACCAACAATATCACTTAAATACATATAAAAAGTGGTTCACAAGAAATATTTATCACTTAAATATATAGCGTTGAACCTTCAAAATTAAGTGATACCTTAAATACATATAATAAATATTGTAAGGCATTATTATAAGTGATAATATATCTTTGAACTTATGTTTAGTAATTTAAAATATATGTTCAAACATCTTACTAATCTGCTTAAACATCTCACAAACAAAATACTCGTTTCTACTAGAATATTATATTTTATAGAAATAATAATTTTTATTTTATGATGTATTATAAAAGAAGAGAAAAGATGGACCTGATGGTTTGTACAATCGCTACATATAAAAGAAATTAGATGATTAACTTTTAGAAGTAAAAGATATTACAAAATGAAAACCTCTTTTCTTACCCGACTTAAATTAATAATTTAGTATTTATTTATTTATTTTATACCTGGCACGTTAAATTTTCCTAAACATTCTAGTTATTGTTTCATTTTCAAGCTAGAATTAAAATGGATACCCCACATAAAAATAATTGACTCAAATGTGTGTTTAATACATTTGTCCTTTATATAGCTTTATAAAAAAAATTCAAATTACAATTTCATTAAACACTGCTCATGGACCACTGTTGATCAAACAGCTTTTGGTCTCCACCACTGATGTCTATCCACTGATAGACTAAAATCAGCTACTGTTCATTCACTGTTCCCAACCACTGTTATTGTCTAACAGTGGTTCCCAAACAACTGTATTCCATTATTCCAACAGAGGTTGCCACGTGGACAAATGTTAACCGTCAGATCTTTGAAACCGTGTCACGTCAGCAGTCATTTTTCTCACTTTTTAAAACCCTGTTTTATCCCCAAACAGAGCATTTACTCGCCGTATTGAATTCAAAATTCTCCAAAACGGTTACCATCTTCTTATCCATCATTTCTTCTTCAACATCTCGCAAATTCCGACTCCGACCATGGCTCTGACAAACAAAAACCCTCATAACTACCTCCTCATTTTTGAGAAACCAACAAAAACACCATTTTCCACTCAATAATTGACATCCTTACATCATCAAAGTATAAAGCCATTCCTACTGCCAATGCTTCGATTTTTCAAGATACACTCCGTGATTTCTAGGCAAATGCTAAAGTTGAAGAACAAAAGAAAGTGCCCTATGCTATAACTTCCAAAGTCGAAGGTACTCTTGTAGCAATAACCCCAACCACCATTTGTACAACATTTAGGTTAAACTACTTGGCAGGTAAGACATCTTTTCCTAAAAATGATCTTCATGCAGAATTGATTGAGAGGGGGTATGATAGACAGTTAAAAGGGGTTACTATGTTTAAACCAAAATTTCCACCCCTAGTGAAATTCTTTTTCCATACCCTCTTAACATGTCTTTCTACTAAAACCACTGCTTTCAACGAAATACCTTTAAAAATCCAGTACTTGGGTTATGCAATTTAAAAAAAAAATCTGATTTTAACTACTCCCAAGCACTGTTTTCAGATTTGGTTTCAAATGTGAAGAACATTGAAAAAGGGAAAAATGCTGCTTTTCTGATGTATCCTAGACTATTAAGCTACTACCTGCAAAAACATGTTTCTAAAAAGGTTTTTAAGCAAGGTGCAACTTTTAAAATAAATAGTCTAACTTCTGAAACTTTTACTCTTCTTATGACCAAAGAGTTAAATGTTTCTAAAACACAAGCAAAAGGGGATGAGCAAATTTTAGATGAGTCCACATCTGCTACTCAAACCTCTGTTGGTGAGCCCACTGCTCCTGGTGATCACAACACCACAACCACTGCTGTGAAACCCACATCAGCAAAAACCAAAAAGAAAACAACTGTCAAATCCAAAAAGCCCACCAAACCCAATAAAATGGGTCCTCTGGAAGATGAGATCCCAGAGGTTAACCCAGTGACAACACAAATGTCACTTGAAACCACTGCTGCTACTTCTTCACAGCATGTGGAAACATCTCAACCCATAAGCTAAACTCTTCATGAATCCTCACAAAAGGATCATGTTGTAATCACAGGGACACCACATCATGAAGCAATACTTTCATTTGAAAGTATGCTTAAAAGCCCTTCTCCCGGGGCAATGTCTCTTTCAACACCACAACCTTCATCTCCTATTCCACCAACCATATTACCACTGTTTGAAGCTATTGATATTCAGACCCAAAGCAGTCCCTCTCACCAACACATAACTGAGAGTATAACCCAATAAATGACTATGTCTGAACCTATCCAATTAGCTAACCCCCAAACAATTGAGAAGGCTACACCCCTTAAGTTTTACGAAACTCTTGGTGGTAATTCAAGTGGAGCAGCCACTACAACTGTTGAATCCATTGATTTATAGTTGGACAGTGGTTTCATTACTAAGACTCCCTTGAAGGCAACCACTGTTGAGGCTACTACGGAAACCTCTGCTCCAGTGGGAAGTCCCCAGAACCAAGAAAATGGGGCATTTGTTTCTGATGACATGGAGTCTTCTCCTTTTATCAAAACAAATACAACCACCTCTGGTGGGAATTCAGATGATCTTATTAAGTTAGGTGATGAATTAAGATACAAGCATTTGACAGATAGAATGTCTTCAGTTGAAAACTCTGTTGGTGAAATGAAAGACATGATGAAACAGATGTTGGAGGCTTCTAAATGTTAGCCTAGTACTCAACAAATTACCCAAGAGATCTGGAAATCTGTGCAACCAATCCTTGTTGCTCAAAGGGAATTAACACTACGTGAAAAAGGCTATATGACCACACTTTTGGCAAAACTGCCATGCCACACATTTGAAAAAATGTGTGGCTAAATGTCATTCATAACATTTTAAAACACATTTAGCCACACATTTTATTATTAATGTGACCATTTATACCAGTTCATTATCATTAGCCGCACTTTTAGAAAATAATGTGACATTTATTAGCCACAACTCGAAATGTGTGATCGAATGTTTTCTATAGCCACATATTTTTGTTTCGTGTGACAAAAAACTCATATATTTGACATCTTTAGCCACACTTTAAGAAAAAAATGTGTCATATATTAGCCATAGTAGCAACGTGTGGCCAAATGTTATCTACGATCACAGTGTTTGTTTTCATGTGACCAATAACATATTTATATAAAACGTTTAGCCACATTTTTAAGAAAAAAATGTGGCATTTATTAGCCACACTAAAAAAGTGTGGCTAAATGTGATCTACAACCACAATATTTGTTTCATTTGACTAAAAACAGATATATTCGAAACCTTTAACCACACGTTAAGTAAAAAAACCACACTAGAAAAGTGTGGCCAAATGCGATATATGACCACGTTATATGCTTACTAATATGACTGAAATCTAATGCATATGGCCACATATATTATTTTTTGTGACCAAAGTATAAACAATAGTCACACTTAAAATTACAAAATTTCATGTGGTGTTACATAAACATTCGTCACATCATCGTCACTTTTTTCTTTTGTGTGACAAAATGTTGTAAAATATCATGGAAAAAATGTGTGATCAAATGTTTAACTTACTACATCTTTAAAAATTCCCCCCAAATATTTCATCCTAAAAATTAATATCTCCCCCCCCCCCCCCCCTTCCTCCAAAAAAAAAATTCATTTCAAAACTTCCCCCCTAAAATATTTTATCCAAAAACTTAAACTTCCCTCCAAAATATTACATCCAAAAACCTAAACTCCCCCCCCCCCCCCCCCCCCAAATATTCCACCCAAAACTTCCCTTTCAAATAAAATTATCATTTAAAAACTATATTATTTAATATCAATAATCAAAAAAATCTTACTACATATTTAAAAATTAAAACTATTATTAAATATTATATATATTAAACCATATTTGTTTTCCTCTAAATAATATCTTAATGTATTTATATTAGTTACGCTTATATACATTTTTATTGTATGCATATTAGTACCAGTATCGAATTTTCCGTACCAAATTGTTTTTGGTACCCACTTTGTGGCCTTTTTGGTACTCGTGGTTTGGTACAGTACCTGTATTTTTTTCCGAATTTACTTTCATATACCGGTTTCGTACCGGTACTGTACAGTACCATACCAAACATTTTCGACACCGGTACTAGTACCCATATTTTACGATTTTAGGTACTAGTAATTTCGGTACCGGTACCGACACCGAGCTCATCCCTAATCATATGTGTATTAATAGACCACATTTGGCCTTAATGGGTCACAAAAGCCAATAGTGGGCCTTAAAGGATCACAATCGACAACAGTAGATCAAACATGTCTTAATAGACCTCAATATGAGCCTTAATGGAACACAATGAACAATGGTAGATCAAACATGTCTTAATAGACCATATAGAGCCTTAATGGATCACAATGGCCAATAGTGTATCAAATGTGTGTTAATGTGAGCCTTAATGGATCATAATGGATAAATAGTACATCAAACATGTCTTAATGGACAATATTGGTCCTTAGGTGATCACAATGGCCCATAATGGATCATACATGTCTTAATAGACTATATTAGGCCTTAATGGAGCACAATGGACAATATTAGATCATATGTCTTAATGGGCGATAATAGTAGTAGACTATGCATCTCTTAGTGGATCATATTGGGCCTCAGGTACGATGGACAAAAGTAGATCATACATGTCTTAATTGACCTTATTGGCCCTCAGGTACGATGGACAATAGTAGACAATACATGTTTTAATGAACAATATTGAGCCAAAATGGATCACAATGGACAATAGTAGAGTATACATCTCTTAATGGATCATATTGGGCCTTAATAGATCACAGTGGACAATATTATAGCATACATGTCTTAATGGACCATATTGGGTTTTAATGGATCACAATGGTCAATCGTAGATCATACACGTCTTAATGGACCATATTGAACCTTAATGGATAACAATGGACAATAGTAAAGCATACATGTTTGAATTAATCATATGGGCCTTGATGAATCACGATGGAAAATGGTAGATCATACATGTCTTAATGGACGATATTGAGCTTAATGGATCATGATGGCTAACAGTATATTATACATGTCTTAATGGACCATTTTGGGTCTTAATGGATCACAATACACAATGGTGGATCATACATGTATTAATGGACCATATTGGGTTTTCATGGATCATAGTGAACAATGGTAGATAATACATGTCTTAATGGACTATATTGGCCTTAATGGATGACATGGAAATTAGTAAATCGTACATATTTTAATGGTCGTATTAGGTTTTAATGGATCACAATGGTTAATAATAGATTATATATATATAACATATAATTTATATATTAAATGCATTCAAATCTATAATTTCAATTTATTTTTTATAAACTCATATGTATTAATTTATATAAATATAAATATGTTAGTTTGTGTGACAAAAAAATAGTTTACTAGCCACTAATTTATATGGATTAGTTTAAACGTTTCAAAATTTACTTTTTATCAATTATATGTATTAATTTACTTTTTATAGATTTCAATTTACTTTAAACCTTTCATTATTGTAAATTTCAATTTACTTTAAACCTTTCAAAATTTTCAGATTTTCACCTCTAAATTTTAGTTTCCCTCTCCATCTCCATTCTAAACCCTAACTCCCTCCTTCCCCAATTGCAAAACACTCCACCTTCTTAAAATTCTCTACTAGATTTGTTCAAATTTCCGATGATATGCCGGCTTCACAGCGGCTATTCAAATATAGTGGCACAACTCGAACATGTAAAGCTTCACCAGATCCGTGTATGAGATCAACAAAAAGGACCACCGGAAACCTCTTTATTCTTTGACCACCGTTATACTACCTCCACCCCCGACTATATACTCCACCACCTCAACACTTAATAACAAAAGAATTCCCTAAAACCTCCATCGCCCCTAAAAAACCCTCACGAGTGCAGGGGAGATGGTTATTGACGGTGTGTAACAGTTGCGAGAAAGATGGAGGAAGCACCAGAGATTTGAGGAGGCGATTCCGATTCCAGGCGTTCTGTGTGACCTTTTTGGATATGAAACTGGACCACCATGCGGACGCTCTACCCTGGACCACCACCGATACTGCTTGTTGATGAGACAGTATTTAACTCCTTTTTTCTTAGCATGGATTGTATGGACAACATTGATGCTTTGTTTTTCTTTGGTATCATTAAAGCTATGTTTTAACATATTCATTATATATAATTTTTTCAGTAGGTTCGAAGATGCCTGCCAACTGTTCGATGAAAGGCTTCAAAGAGTTTTGGTATTATAGTTACTTTAACATTTAAAACAAAGGTAATGTACTAATTTTTCAAGTCCTAATTGTGGTAATTTGCTTAATACAAAACTAACTAGTTTAAAAGAAAAAAAGAATGAAAGGGTCTGTGGTTTGGTGATCCTAAAAATAAAAAGGATGTAACTTAGATAAGTTTTGGTTATAATGAATATACTACATATTTTAGAACAATTCTAGGATGAGCAATTGAATACTAGAAAAACTAGAAATGCTATTTATCGAGTTTATAGACAATTAAACAATCCTATTTTTCCTCATGAATTATGTGTTTCTAGGGGGGGGGGATAGAGCACGGTCCTCCCAACCGCTGGAGTGATCCCACACCGGGAGCCGCTACCCGACCAAGCTAGCTCCGCGGTGAATTCCCCTTACCGAGTTATTACCCTGGGCGACATATGCCACTCCCAAGACTCGAACCCGGGACCTCTGGGAAGAGGTGGGTGTCGGTGGCCAACTGGGTTGGTGCGTTAATTGATTCCATGAACAACGTGCTAACGGTTAGGGGTGTAAACAAGCCTACAGGCTCGAGAGCTACTCGTTATCGGCTCGGTTAAAAACTCGAACGAGCCAAGCTTTGACAAGCCCGAACCCAAGCTCGAGCATGAATTAGAGCTCGTCTGGTTATCGAGCCCGAGCTCGAGCCTGAAATACAAAGCTCGTTTAGGCTCGAGAGCCTAAACGAGCCAAAACAAAAAATTATTTATTTTTTATATAATACAGTAATAATGATGATAACATTGGCGAGCTGAGCTCGAGCTGAGCTTTGGCTCGTTGAAGTGATATTGAAGCGAGCTCGAGCCGAGTCGAACCGAGCTCGAGCTTTGGGTTTTACTTGCGAGCCGAGCCCGAGCTCAAATAAAGAGGCTCGAACCGAGCCGAGCTCGGGCTCGGCCCGGCTCGTTTACACCCCTACTAACGGTTACTATCCAACTTTTTAACAGATATAATTTCGAGCAGAATTCTTCTATTTCCTGTTGATTTCATATAGTTTTCTATGTTGGTTTCATAGGAACCTTAATTTGAAGTAGAGTTTGGTGGCAAATATTTAGGCTTTCAATAAATCCTTTTTGTTGCATAAAATCTTTTTGTGTGTCATCTTGGTCAAAACATGATCTGAACCAAGTGAGTTGACCATTTTTTTAAAAACTATCTTTTTTTTACCCGTACCCATTTTGGTCAATAGTCGCGCTAACTCAAACCAAAATGACCATTTCCAAAATGGTATGTCCTAACCTGAACTCATCCTATGTATGCCTATTAGCAGCCATTGTTTCTGAATTTATATAAGTGTGCTGCACCTTTTCATTAAAGCCTTTTGATGCAATCTGCAATTCGGGATTTCACAAACAAGATAGAATTAGTGTTTGAGACTGAGAATTAACATACCTGTAACTGCTAATCAGTAACTACCATGCTTATTTTGATATATGTTTTTTATTTTTATTTTTATTATTGAATAGCTAAAGAACTATGGGCTACCCAAATGGATTGGTATCTCAAGGGAAGCATCCACTTTTCTCATTTGGGGTTATCATAGATGTGCAGTATGCTGACATTCCTGATGGTTGATCGTTTTTTGTAATTCCTAGATATTACAGAAACAACAAAAGGAAAGGTGATTTCATTATCTGTTTGATTCTAACTGCAAATACAAAAAATTATAGTAGTTTTTTAAAAGAATTTGTTTCTTAGAGTTGAGTTGGTGAATAAAACTTCTTTTAATTGCCCCATTATATGTGTCTATGACTATGCTTTATTATCTAAAATTGATTAATTATGGCTTCGACTGGAGTTATTTTGCAAGCTAGAGGGGTCAATGATAGTACGGGGAGTGAAAACCAAGGAGAACGTGTTAATGGAACAGGTAACATTACTGCATCAGCTTTTTTTTATATATAAACTAGTATTTTTGCATTATAACAACAGTTAACAAACTTTTAACTATGCTTTGTTATCTATAATTAATTAATTGTGGCTGCATCTGGAGTTAATTTGCAAGCTAGAGGGATCAATGATAGAACAGGGAGTGAAAATCAGGCTTCTGCAGGTCTAATCTCTATGCATGTTATGTTTAATTGGTACTCTTACTATGTGTATACACAACAGGAGGAGTGTGTGCGAATCAGATGATTAGCCAAGAGTGTCTAGGATTCGAGCTTCAATCGACGAGACACCAGAAGGTCCAGGACTCGCGCTTTCAGGAGCTTTCTGTGACTTTTTTTGTTAAAGTGCTGCTAGGATTGATGCAATTTTGTGTATTTAGTATTCAAATTGACAACTTATGTATGGATTTTGGTTTACTATTGTTAATATTATTAATTTTGTTTTTTAGGTTTGTTCATCTTTGCTATTGTTTTAATTCTATGAAAATTTGAAAATAAAATTGTTTATTACACGAAAATGGCCACATAGCCACAACAATATATGTGTCTATAAAATAGAAATGACCACACTTACAGTAAATTCGTGTGACTGTTGATACCATTTTGTCACACTTAAGGGGCCATTTTCTTAATTACAACAACCTTTTTGTCACATTTTTTTTAAAATTCATGTGGCTAAAACAAACTTTTTAGTGACTATATAATAGAAACAGGCACACTTATGGTAAGCTCATGTGACTATACAATAGAAACGACCACACTTAAAATAAATTTATGTGGCCATCGATACCATTTAGTCACACTTAATGGACCATTTTGTTAATTACAACAACCTTTTTGCCATAGTTTTTTTAAAATTTATGTGGCTAAAACAAACTTTTTAGTGACTATAATAGAAACGGCCACACTTACGGTGAATTCATGTGGCTATATAATACAAACGGCCACACTTACAATAAAGTCATCTGACCATTGATACCATTTAGCCACACTTAATGGACCATTTGCTTGATTACAACAACCTTTTTGTCACAGTTTTTTAAAATTAATGTGGCTAAAACAAACTTATTGGTGACTGTATAATAGAAATGGCCACACTTATAGTAAATTCATTTGGTTGTTGCTAGCCGTTTAGCCACACTTATTTGACAAAATGATTGATTTCAACAAGACCTTTTAGCCACAGTTTAAGTTGCTATGGCCACACATAAGTGAATGTGGCCGTATGATGCCTACGATGACTTGACCTTTGGTCACACT
Organism: Helianthus tuberosus; assembly: GCA_030545235.1. Lineage (NCBI taxonomy): Eukaryota > Viridiplantae > Streptophyta > Magnoliopsida > Asterales > Asteraceae > Helianthus > Helianthus tuberosus. The sequence goes on along the minus strand of CM060396.1, from coordinate 160,849,450 downwards.
TGAGCTGGAAAAAAAAGTGAGGCGAAAGGCGTATGGTCACACTTTTTTTATGTGGCCGTAAGCCATTTTTAACGTAGTGTAACTGAACTCAACCACAACAAGCATATGGAACTGATCAGAATAATGGTTGAGGCTAGGTACAAGGATACTCAGGCTGACATCAAGGGTATCAAAGAATCCCTGGTTAAACTTACTGGCTCCTCCCCTGCACATGTATTTGAAAAAGATGATGATGATGATGCCAAAAAGGGGGAGAAAGACTCCATGAGAAAGTTGGAACCTGATCTAAAAGTTAAACCAAAGGGCCAACAAAAACAAAAGCCAGGGTCTGCAAAACAATCTTCTGCAAAAAAATCAGAAACTTCAGATGTTGGAAAGAAAAAGGGATTTGATGAGACCCTAAACATCCAAATTGATAAGAAGGAAAAGCAGAAGAAGCATGATGCAGAAGAGAGGAAAGCCTACAATTGGAAGAAAGAACAGGAGGAGAAAATGAAAAGGGAAAACATTGGTACTTCACAAAGAAGGAAGTCTTTTAGAAATAATAGACCACCAATAGTCACCTTTCCCAAAACATATGCTGCTCCTAAAAGGCCTGTATCATCTCCTTCATCAAAAACCAAACCAAACCTTCCCTTCAAAAACCAGTACAAAAGAAGCAGAAAACAGCTTCAAAACCATCCTCACCCACTAAACCAACAAATGTTGATGCAACAAAAGCATCAGCAGATGTTAGGCCAACAGCTGTTAAGACACCAGTTGTCTTAGCAGAGGTTAGCCAATCCACTGCCACCATCAATTTCAACACACCACCATCAACACAACCACCTCCTACACCACAAAGATTCCCTTCACAACCATCTTCTTCACCTAAACCACCTTCTCTACCTAAAGTTCCTCCACCACCAAAACAAACTTATGCACGCAAAAGAAAATTTATTATGCATGATGATGATAAGGAGATTCCATCACCAATCCCTTTATCATCTGTTCCCATCCAAAATACTCCACCCTCATCACTTCCAGCTATAAATCCACTTCACACCCCCACTGGATCATTACCATCTGTCATCACCTTGGCTACCAAATATCCTCTAGAACTGCTTGCAGTTCAAAGTGAAATGGAATATTTTTACAAAATAGAGGATTCATCCAAAAGAACCTTCCCATCTCTCTATGGCTTTAGAATACCTCAAAACCTGGATGAATATTTGAAAATGAAAGCAAGACAAGCAAAGGTTATAGCCAGAGTAGAAAGCAAAGGGTTAGGTGACAAGAAATACCAAGGTCTATTATCACATGAGCTTAATAAAATCAGAAAGCTTGAAGACTTTGCTAAAGACCTTAGTAAATCCATGTCTGAGTAGCCATTGGATACTGAGCTTGAAAAGGAACTGAATGTTGACTACATTGATCACATAATGAAGCACAAGCCTTACAAAGCAGCCAAGGCCCAATTCAAGGACTAGTCAATAGATGCGCTCTTGGAAGAAATTGATAGAGTTACAAAAATGAACAATGATCCTCTGGTCAAGAAAACTCCACCAAATTGGAAGAAATCCAAACAAGTGGATCCAGATGAAGTATTAAAGTTCAAAAGAATGAGAGCAGAGCTTGTTGCTGCTGATTATGGGTCTGCAAGGTCAATAGCTAGATGGTCAAAGCTCATTGTTAAAGAGACCTACAAAAATCTAGAAGAACTTAGAGCAAAAGACCCAACTGTTCCTCAAAAGCCAGTTTATCCTCCAACCACTGCTGGTAGGCCTCAACAGACCCAAACCTCCAAAAAGCTTCTCTTATCATCTGCTTTACCCACAAATACCTTGAATCAATTAAAAAGGCAAAGGTAGACTGATGAAGAAGATGAGCAGAGGTTTGAAGAATATAGAAAAAAGGCTCTCAAATGCCAGATTGAATCTCATACTGATGATGCTGCTGATCGACTTACTGCTCACTTAACAGAAACCATCAAAAGATTGGCAAGCATACCTCATTCACCAAAATCATCACAAATGACTCTCATCCCAAGAAACCCATTTGATCCAAAAATACTAAAGTGGAAGTCATCCTTAGACACCCACGTATTGACTTTGCTCAGATCAAATGGAGATGTTGAAAGGATAAGCAGGAAGGATGCATATGGTATGAGTGCATATGACCTTCAAGATCTTTTGAACCTTCAACTGGAAAGGGATGAAGATGATATGGATTCCTTGGACTTTGAACTACAGTTCAAAGGGCAAATCCGGGAAATGTTGATGAGGAAATAAAGATCAGAAATAAATGAAGGGTTTTGGCATCATCTGTTCTAGGGGGAGATTGTTGGCTCATGTGAATCCTTCCTTGAGAACAGATGATACAAAGCCAAAATAGTTCTGCAACAACTGATCCAGAATAAACAGTGCTTTGGATTACTTATTCCTTCAATGGCAAGTCATCTAACAACTGTTGGTTCTAAGTTCTACTCAGTGCTAAGATCTTCTGGATTATAAAGACTGTTAAAGATAAACCACTGAAAGAAGTCAAAGGTCTGATCACCCTTTGAAGAAAGTCTGCTAAAGCTTCATCAGAGGATAGTATCAACAGAGTCTTGTAATCAGTATTTGTAATATGTAATAGTGTTTAACATAAGCAGTGTTTAGAGTTTGTTAGTATTGTTAGATGTCACTATCTAAGTGACGTCAATAAAGATGCTACAGTGGTTAGGTTTGCACTATAAATAGAGAGTGCCTGTATTGTTCTATTAGATCATATAACAACTGTACCTACAGTTATCACTAACCAATCCTGAACAATTTCATAAGCAATAAAACCTTGTGTTTTATTTATTGGATTGTGTAATTATCCATGATATTTGCACAATATCAATCCTTGTTCAAATTCGAACTCTTAAACATTCTCTAGAAAGTTATACGTAAACGTAATCAGTTTAACACAATGTACACTTTGGAATAGTGTATTAAGCTAAACATACCCTAAATATCCTTAACGTAACTTAGGAATAAATTTTGAAGGGTTCGGTATGGCAAAAACAAGTCTATTCGATCACAAGGACTATTTACCACAAACTACTAAAGTCTGCCGATTCTCGTAGAGACGTACACTGCGGAACAAGGTCATAAGCTAAACATACCCTAAAATACCCTTAACATAGCTTAGAAATAAGTTTTGGAGGGTTTGGTGCATGAAAATATGCTTATTTGATCACAGGGACTAAAAATGTCAAAACTGCGAAAATATGCAAATTCACGCATATTCTGCATTCTGACCATATCCGTACATCCAAAAATTTTGTAATCATTAAAATATTATATTTTAGTGATGGGAATGAAAAAATACCATTCATTGCGTAATTTGGATTGTTTTCACGTCCGTTCAAACGTTCTTCATAATTAACCGAAAAACACGACCGTACGACCGAACGAACCGACATCCATGATGTTTCCAAGCATATTTCAAGTCCCCTATGCTTTAACATCCTTTTAGAGCTTCAAAATTGGGTTAACGGGGGTTAAACGCGTCGAAAAACAAGTTTAGAGGCTGCAGGGACTGAAACTGCCAAAATCAGAAAGTTCTTATCAGTGGCTCGCCTGGGGTGACCTATTTGCCTATCTGGGTCGCGGCCCGCAAGAGCCTTCAAACCAGAAGCTTCAAAAACAGATTCCCAGCTGCTTCCTGCTGCTTTCAAGCCTAGTTTTTGGATATTGTGGGTTATTTTGTGTATCTTCCAAGGCTTTCAATTGTGTCCACACACTTAGCATGATCATATGCTTCCTTGGTGACCAAATAAACATATGGAATGATCCTAAAGATCCAATAACACTATAAATACATGGCGTCATTCATTCTTCAAACTTGCTCATTTCCATTCTTCTTCTTTCTAAGCTCTAATTGGAGGCTACCACATTTGTTGGAGGCTTCCTAACTGAGTTTTATAGTCATCTTTTCATCCTAGAACACTTGTAAGTGATCTTTCTAGTCTTGTTTATTTATTTTTAAGCTATTTCAAGCTAAAAGTCAAACAGTGTTTGACTTTCGGCTTTGACCATTAATTGGTCAAGACAAAGTTCAATTGAACTTTGTAACGTGGTCGTAATCATGATGGTTATAATCCATTGCGATTATAACTACTGATTACCACGTTGAATAGTTGAAGTGTCGAGTCAAAGTTTCGGTCAAAATGCACGATTATGTGAATTTTGCGACGAAACTATTTTCGGGTATCAAAACACTTTGTTTTGACGCCAAATCAGTTTTCTAACTTAGTTAAACATGTATTAATATGTTTAACTCGTCACTTCTAGTTTACTGCTTGTTTAGGGTCGTAAGTCAAGTGGTCTTGACAACCGCTTAGACTTTCGAACCCGACCTGTTTGGTCGATCATTAGGATTCGACCAAACACATATTATGACCATAGTTGTATAGGGAATAACCTCTAGAGGTTATACCTTATGGTCACTTCGTTTGGTTAGTTATATGATAGGTAGTTTATATGCCTTTAGAAAATGACCAAAATGCCCTTTTTGCGCATAAATTCAATTTAAGAATATTTAACCTAAATTTTGACACCTAAACTGATATTGCAACAATTATTAAACATGTTTAGGTATATAAGACTTATCATAGGACTAGTTTAACCATCCGAACGCGCATTTGCGCAAATGACACGTTAAAGTGGCGTAAACTACCTTAACAGGTCATAACGGGTCAAAAGCACTTAAGATTCATTCCAAATCAGAATGTAGAGTTTGTTAAACAATTTCATATGAGTTCCAGCACTCATTTGGTTTACAAGACCTCATTCTCTCCGATTCCTTATGTACCGTTACTATAACATAGTTACCGATGTTAGGACACGTACGAAGCTTGATACTTCACTTGATTCAAGGATACTTTGCAATCCCAAGTGAGTACATAGCTCCCCTCTTTTATGCTTTTAATTGTTTTGGGGTGACTCATATGTGCAAAATGCTTTTCAAGTTTTCAAAACAAAGACTATGGTTTATATAAAACTCGACGATTTCAATAATGTGAACGAACTTGTTGGGGCGTTAGTTGAAAGACGAATGACATTCATTAGCTTTGATCAAGCCGACCAGTAGTATGTTATGGTGCCATATGATCTGACAAATCCCATTACTAGGCTATTCACTTGATTTGGTGGGTAGTTTGGGGAACGACAGAAACTGTTTTTCTGATTAACAAATCTTGTGTTTATTTGTTAGTCTTGTTAAAGAGGCCTTTCAAGGTCTATTAAAGATACCCCATGGGTGGTATAGTCGAGTCACACAGGTTTGAATGTATTTATTGAAGAACGACCAAAGGTTTTATTTCACAATTTAAAACATGGACGATTGAACGATGATTTATAACACGGACGATTTGGACGATTGGTTTTTAAAACACAAACGATTGATAACAAGGACGATTTTGGACGATTGGTTTTTGGTAAGTGATTAGATAACGAGACGGGTGTAATGTGATAAAAGCATGGTGGATACGCCGCTGGTACTTCCTATATATAAGTGCTTTTATCACATTACATGTCGTAGCGTTATCTAGATCACTTGGAAGAATGTTCTCAAACAATGTCACGCAACGATGTTTACTTAAAGACATAAATCATATGATGTTTACTTTCAAGAAGATTTACTACTTTTACAAAGACAAATGTTTTCAGTCAAGATTCATGGCTACAATGGTTTTGTTTTACTTATATCAACTTGTAAAGTTGATAAAATATATTGCAATATCAAATACTTTTTGGTTTCAAGGATTACACTCGTCGACTTTTGAAGTTGGACGAGGTATTGCAATATGAATTCAAAGCCATGGATTTGATATACAAAACCTATGTACTCGCCGGCATTTTTATGCTGACTGTTTTTCACATATGTTTCAGGTTCTACTATGTGACGATTGTTGATTGCTTGTTTCACATAGGATGACGCGGTCCTTAGTGACTTTAAAACTTGAAAGCCAATTGTTTGTATTTAATTGGTTTGTATCAAAACAACGAGTCTATTAACGAAATCAAACGAAACTTCAAATACCATGTGTTGTGAAATAATAATTCTGTGACATGACTCCCCGACGTTTCCGCCGAGGTTTGTTGTATTACGCGGTCAGTGTGTTACAGATCACTTCACACTTGGATTTTGTACGAACAAACTCTGTGATCTCAGGCTGAGGGGGAGTTTTAATTCATGCGTACGTGAATCGTTGTGTAATACAATCATTCGACTTAAAGTATTCATGATGAAAGTATATCTTCCATTGTTTGTGTTATAAAGTTTTCTTCATTTCGCTGCATATTATTCATCTTGTTATCTTCTTCCATTGTTCATCTTTAAAAGAAACACAAACAATTCAAACTCAGTTCCTAACAGGGTTCATGTTTCGAAGAAGAACAACTAATATGCAAAACGTTCTTCTCTATAAACAAAATGACAATCCACAAAAAGATTAACTAGAAACATCCTTTATTTTTAACATGAACATGTTATTATGAAAAAAATAACTTCACACAATTATTCTTAACAAATCCATAATATGTATAAAAATTAATTAAAAAATAAATAAATAAGTTTCATGTGCTAGTCCTAAAGTTGAACCATTCTTTTGTTTTGTTAATATGTATTGATATTCTATTATTCTTCATCTTCCAGTTGTCCATCTTCAATCTCATGACTCATCTTCTTTAACATTTGCCAACTCTTGTGGATCATACATGAACACAACATGCTAGAATATGAAACTAATGTTGGAAATTTAGATGGTGTGAATGGATATTAATTTAGTGAAATTATAATTTAGTAAAATTATAATTAGACTCTTCATATGGGTGATAAACTCTTAAATGGAGTTTTATGTCAATTTATTAGTTTTTATTAGAGTTTATGTCTCAAATAAAATCTCTAATAAAGTGAGACTTTTAGTAAAGTTTTTATGTCAATTTATTAGTTTTTATTAGAGTTTATTTCTCTAATAAAATCTCTAATAAAGTGAGACTCTTCTCTACGCCATATCTCTTGTATGCAAAGTAGGTTATATGCCTAACTTGATGAAGTTAATTACAAGTAGAGAATTGAAAGTGGAATTTTAGAGAAAAAAATTAGAAGAGTTCTTGGAGATACTTGAAGACCCATGTGTTGGGTACTTAGAGAGATATGTTGTCTCTATTCAATTTCATCATCTTCATATCATTATTTTCCACAAGTTCTAACACTATAATTTTATCCGATGTAACCTCGGGCGCGTGGCCATCTCCGGCAGTACATACTGCTTCGGCTGTTATACCCTGGGAGACAGACGTGTCGTCTTTAGTAGAGGCGCGAAATCTGTTTTAAGGGAAGCGTGTTGAACACGTGCCTCAACCAAAATCGTCAACGTTTTAGTGTGCTCTTTGTTGCAGTCAAGGAGTATTTTTCAAGACACAAGATGATGAATACTCGAGTCTAGGATGCTATCAAATGCGCGTGAAGGACCCACCAGAGATGCGGCTTGAATCAAGATTGGTATATAAAATTATATTTTATATTGTTTTTATAGTTATTGCAACCGGTATTGTACTATGATATTTTCTACGAAGAACGAGAGTCTCGTTATTATATATTTTGTAATTATATTTTATAAAAAGTGAACCTAGTTCCTACAAACTTAAAACAGATTTCATGAGATTGTTGCTACAATCTTAAAACCTTATTTATAAGGATTTTGGGTTCACAAAAGGATTTATAATGAACAAAAATGTTTTATGTAAACATTTAATTGCCTATGTGTGCATTAAAAATGATGAGAAACGGTTTATTTTATAAACTATATCTTTGGAAAACGTTTTATGTAAACGTTCGATTCTATAATGTGCTTGTTATAACATTTTTTCCCAACATGCGTGTTAAAAAATGTTATTTGGTGAAAAACAACTTGGTGTTGTGAACAAATTTAATTGTTCAAGTTTACTACTTAAATGTAGTATTTGTAACAACTTGGTGTTGTTTTGAGCATAATTGTCCAAGTTTAAAGTTTCATGATGAAATGGGGAACTTGTACTTACAAGTGCATGTAGTCTTATTAAGGGAGTACCTCAAGACATGCCATGGGACGATATTGTTGAGAAGATTTCAGTCAGATTATAAAGTGTTGAAGATAAAAACACTTTGCTATTTGATGTATATATATTGTCTATGCTTCCATTTAAATTTCAAAATTGATTGGAACTTATGATTTAGTTTCCAATGTATTTTATTATTTTGTGTTCAATATCTTCGGATAACACATGCAATTTTTTACAAAGAAATAAATCACTAATGGTTGTGACGTAGAAATTATTTTTGTGGAAAATAATTATAACGTCGGTTATACATTGTTTAAAAGAATATGGTTTTAAACGGATAGTATATGAAAATACTTGGACATAAACAACTTGAAAGTTGTTACATTGACTAAAAGTCAAAGACGAAATATCAAATGTATAACCACATCATGAGTGAGTAATGAAAGAACATAGTGAGTGTATTGAGATGAAATACACTAACGACATTCATGTCGATATATTTCATTAGAAGTCATTGGAAATTCACAAGTGTGAATTCTAACATTTGAAAGTAAAAGTACTATATGTTATTGTATACCTTTAATAAATCTTGTGAGATTTATAAGTAGATGCGTCTACCACTTGATTATTGTTAGATCTATATGGAGATTTTACCCTCATTTGGGAGAGCATCCTAAATATACATATCTCCTAATGAATAACAATAGATGTGTGCAAATCACTTATGGCAAAATTATGTATGCCATGTTGTTGAGTGTCAATCTAGTTGACTCTATCTCACACATAATAGTGATTGTAGATGAGAAACATTCATCTTGTTGGTGATGAATGTGTTCACCAAGTGACTTGGATTAAGGCTTATGTTTAAGTACTTATGAGTCAATGGTAGATTGTTGGAGATCAAAGGTAAACAAGTTATGTTCCTTAAATGAATGATGAAATTTAGCTATGTGCTATATACAATAATTTGTGAGACCTTCTTAAATATTGATGTTTTAGGATTATGAATAAGTCTCATTATTTTATCTTAGCAAAGGATGAATGTTGCAAAGTGATATTCTGATATCCTTAGGGCTGTGAAGAATCAGAATGATGCATCTTCTGTTCACATGCTAAAGTATTGCAGTCTAAAGCATGCTAGACTAGTACTTGGTTAATTATGGGTCTTGGCGTAGACTAATTAACTCTAAAGATTCAAATGTGTATGAACACAAAAAGAACTTGTGTATAGACAAAGTTGAGGGAGAATTTTCATACATTATAAGGAAAAGGCATGTAACTTTTTAAGAGTTTGTTCAAAAAGCTAATGAGGAGAATTCATTGTCTAAGCTTATTCTAGATGTTAAATTAGAATTATTCTAAGTTGGTGACAAACTTATGACAATGGCATGTGTTGCTTTGGTCAGCTTGGAAGCTTATGTAAGCTAATGCAATGAGTTGAATTCACTGATACAATGAGGTTGATCTTGTTCAATCATATGTGTATAAATGTCGCCATAAGTGGTGTTACGGAAATGTTGATCAAATGGCAAGAAGTATGGGGGGAGGATTCATTTAGAAATAACCCTATAAGGGTATGTAGAAATGGTTTTCATTACCCCATCTGGATGATATCCTATAACACTTAAATGTGGGGGTGTCTTGCATTTGTATCATAAAAGTTTGGCAATAAGGATTTTGTAATCCAATCTAACATTGCAAACAGACGACTATGAGGAGGACACAAAGGTCGTAGTGCATAATGGAGATGTGTTTGCCTTAAATGATAAGCGTATCTTACAAAGACATATATTATAACCAGATTCAGATGGCCACTGAGGTTATAGTCTTAGAAGTTGACAATAAGCAAAATTAACTTACGAGTTAAGAACACATCATGACAACTGATCTCAAATACGCAAAGTTATTTGTTAATGTTATGGATCCAACAACCTGAGGGTTTATTAGAGATCAAGTTGTGGAATGAGACTGAAGCCCATGGAAAAAGGGCATGTGAAGGACACCTAACTTAGTTGACTGGAGATCCCAAGATCTAAGTTCAATAGGACAACTAACTCATATGCCTAAAGGTAGTCACTGTGGGGGCATAAATGATATGTATATATGGTTATACATACCCCCAAAGTATAAAAGGGTGTTTAAATACGTCCTAGTCTATTCCTATGATATTCAGTGACAAATAGTGAGGCTAAGCATAATATGTGGTAAATGATTTGGATAAATCACGATAACCACAATGCTTTTAATGATCTAAGGAGAATCACCTATGTTAAAGAGAAGTGGGGTCGCTTCGAATGGAATTGAGGGCACAATTCCTAGTGCTCTCGCAGAACCAGGAAAGTGTTCCACGACCATTATTGGACACGACTATGAGGAGATGACCCCGCTAGGGAGAGTCTTGTGTGAAGTGTATTGTCGTCTACAGAAACGGCAGACTAGTTCAAAGACATCGAGATCTACTCAGAGCTAGTGGGCTAAGTGCATTTCATGAGCGAAGGTTCAAAGGGTAACACCTACCTATCGTATGCAAAACTCAACTGTCGAGGTTCAATGGGAAATTTTATGTGTTTAGAACGATCTCCATTCATGTGGGGGATTGTTGGAAATTTAGATGGTGTGAATGTATATTAATTTAGTAAAATTATAATTTAGTAAAATTATAATTAGACTCTTCATATGGGTGATAAACTCTTAAGTGGAGTTTTACGTCAATTTATTAGTTTTTATTAGAGTTTATGTCTCAAATAAAATCTCTAATAAAGTGAGACTTTTAGTAGAATTTTTATGTCAATTTATTAGTTTTTATTAGAGTTTATTTCTCTAATAAAATCTCTAATAAAGTGAGACTCTTCTCTACCCCATATCTCTTGTATGCAAAGTAGGTTATATGCCTAACTTGATGAAGCTAATTACAAGTTGAGAATTGAAAGTGGAATTTTAGAGAAAAAAATTAGAAGAGTTCTTGGAGATACTTGAAGACCCATGTGTTGGGTACTTAGAGAGATATGTTGTCTCTATTCAATTTCATCATCTTCATATCATTATTTTTCACAAGTTCTAACACTATAATTTTATCCGATGTAACCTCGGGCGCGTGGCCATCTCCGGCAGTACATACTGCTTCGGCTGTTGTACCTGGGAGACAGACGCGTCGTATTTAGTAGAAGCGCGAAATCTGTTTTAAGGGAAGGGTGTTGAACACGTGCCTCAACCAAAATCGTCAACGTTTTAGTGTGCTCTTTGTTGCAGTCTATGAGTTTTTTTCAAGACACAAGATGATGAATACTCGAGTCAAGGATGCTATCAAATGCGCGTGAAGGCCCCACCAGATATGCGGCTTGAATCAAGATTGGTATATAAAATTATATTTTATATTGTTTTTATTTAGTTATTGCAACCGGTATTGTACTATGATATTTTCTACGAAGAACGAGAGTCTCGTTATTATATATTTTGTAATTATATTTTATAAAAAGTGAATCTAGTTTTTACAACTAACTTATGGATTGATGTGCATCTTACTTCTAATTCGGTGACATAAAAACCATTATATTTGACTTAATGGCATTAGAACCTTCATATGATGCATCAAACCTTCACATTATATATCAACTAACTTTCTTTTGTAAATTTGGTTTTCAATGTACTAAATATTCCAAATTTTTAATTTTTAATCACTGTTTTATCAACTTTTTTAAAATATACGTTGTTTATTACATAGGAATAAAAAATATCAACTTGTTAAATAAGACCAAACATATGACCAAGTACATGAGAATCAATAGAAGATCCCTTTTAAATTCACTACATATACATTTCTAGTTAGGGGAATAATGCCAGGCAGCTTGTCTGGCACTTCTCTATTGAACCAACTTATTTTTAATTTAATTTTATTTTCAGTTTATCTTTCGTCATTTGTTTAAAATTACGTTTTTGCCTCCAGCTCAAAATAAAATTGTAATTTTGCCCCTAGCTCAAAATTACGCTTTTGCCCTCGGTTCAAAAACTCACTTTTAATTTTGTTCCCAGTTTAAAATTACGGTTTCGCCCTCCGTTTAAAATTACGTTTTTGCACCCAGTTTAAAATAAAATGTTTTCTTTTCCTCTAGCTCAAAATTACGATTCTGCCCCCAGTTCAAAATTACGTTTTTGCCCACAGTTCAAAATAAAATTATGTTTTTCCCCCTAGCTCAAAATTATGATTTTGCTCTCAGTTTAAAATTATGATTTCGCCTCCAGTTCAAAATATAATTTACGATTTTGCCCTCTGTACAGACATACATGTTATGAGAGAGAAATATTCGGCTTATTGCCCCGCAACGCGGGCGGGGAAAAACTAGTTTTAATACAAGTGAGACCAATTCACAAATAATGGCCACGTAATTTTCATGTCAAAATTGTATGCTTAGTCGTATTTATCAATTTTTAAACATAACTAACTTAGAGCATTCTCATCCAAACCACCAAAATCTGTGTGGGGGGTTTTTAAAATATAAGAAGTATAAAAAGTGGTTGTGAGTGGAGGAGAGAGAAAATGTTACTGTTCATCTGTATATTTTGGGGGACAGTGTTCACCCCCTATACTTTTTTAATATATATTAAAAGTGGTTGTGAGTGAAGGAGGGAGAAAATGTAATATATATTGAAAAGGAGAGAGAAAAAATATTTGTTTTTAGTGGAAATATATTGATATAGGAGTTGTTTTTTAGTGGAATGTATGTATATTTTTGGTGGATTGGATGTGAATGCTCTTATAAGCATTCACATCCAAACCATCAAATTATACATACATTCCACTAAAAAACAACTCCTATATCAATATATTTCCACTAAAAACAAATACTTTTTCTCTCTCCTTTTCAATTAAATAATATTATCATCACATTTTTCTCTCTCCTTCACTCACAACCACTTTCAATATATATTAAAAAAATTATACTGGGTGAACAGTGTCCCCCTAAATATACAGATGAACAGTAACATTTTTCTCTCTCCTCCACTCACAATAACTTTTTATACCCTTTATAATATAAAAACCCCCCTCACATATTTTGATGGATAGAATGTGAATGCTCTAAAAAGATTCTTAGCCGCCTTATTTTTTATCAATTTTTAAACATAACTAACTTATAAAAAGATTCTTAGCAGCCTTATTTTTAACTTTTTTTTCAAACATAACTAAGGAGCCGGCTTGAATTGAAAAATTATAAAGAATAGCGGTAAGACCCGTGTGTAAACATGGGTGGCTTTTAGAAAAAAACCATGCATAATACATATAAATGGTGAATATGGTTATATTTATAAAATAGATAAGCTAGTCGGTAAATACTCAAAGTTTAGAGTATAAAAAATACGAAAATATACGATTTATTAATCTTTGTGAACGAAATAACATTTGCATTCAATAATGTTCTTTCTCCACAAAACACTGTTTTAAGTTTTAACTCAACTGTCGTTTCAACCATGTTCTTTCTCCGTAAAACACTGCTTTAACCCAACAGTGGTTTTAAACCACCGTTTTAGCCCAACAGTTGTTTCAACCACTGTTTTCTCCACAAAACTCTGTTTTAACCCAATAGTGGTTTCAAACATCTGTTTTCATCCATCTGTTGACCAAAGTCAACAGATGTATCAACCACTGTTTTATTTTCAAACATCTGTTCACAACAAACAGAGCTTTCAAAACATAAACAGACCTTTGCCACTATTACAAGCTTTTAAACTCTCAACCCTAAATATTTATTTAATTAGTTTAAATAACAAACATGGTTAATAATTTTAACACAATTAATTATATAAAATATGAAAGTGTCAAACAGAGCTAACTATATAAAATTTGTCTAAATCCTACCTTTATTAAAGAAAGTTCGAAAAACCAAAACACCATTCAGTAAAATACAACATAATAATCTCTAATCGATAGGTGAAACAATAGTCTCGATAAATAATGCTCCTTCGGACCATTGTAGTTGCCAACATGTTGGAGGTATTTCAAAACTTCATTGCTCAGATCAACTTCAACCATATCCCCCCAAATGCTTGTTAACAGCCACTTTTTGTTTTCAATTATATTAGTCCTTCGGCGCCTATATACATAATCAACTACACGAGGATTATTGAAAGCAAACACCTTGATCCAGCCTTCTTCTTCATATCTGAGCATATCAGCAGTTAGCTCATCAGACTTTTCAACGACAATCAAATGCAGCTTTTTTGCAATGGTCAAAAGGTGCCCTTGGCAAGGATTGACTCCCATACTCTCGGGAAAACGAAGCATTTTGAAAGTCTCAGAAAGAACATCGAAAGCAACTATGTTCCTCTCACCTGGTGGATACCAATAATTTGAAACCATGAAATATATGGTTTTGCCGGAATAAATTCCGGGAGACCATGAATAACTTCTTGAACCATAATTATTTACGCTCAAGAAATTTATAGTTCTCCATGACTCACGACGTCATGAGTAAACACGAGCAGTAACCACATTACGGTAACATCTGATGTGAAGCACTTTCAGATCATTGGATTCATCAAAATACATTCCACCTGTATCAGAGTTTTGATCGTGACTATTATGAAAGTAGTTGTCAGACAAAAACTTATAGCGTCTGGTTATTGGATTCCAAAGGATTAGCTCACAGCAAATCTGTTCATTACAAACTAACAACAACCCATTAAATGACGACAGAATACGTAAGAAGGTAGGGTGGACATTTTTAGGAAAACTTATGGTTCTGCTTGTAACGACATCCAAATTCCCAGCTACTATGTTGTCAACGACAATTGACGTGTCTTTAAAGGAGAGTAGTTTCTTTTGTAGTGAATTTCCAATTCGGCAAGAATGCATCATCTCAAATGCATGACTTGAAAGTTCCCTATGAAAATTTTTGAAAAGACATTTCAAACGACCAATATCTTCTGCAGGGAGCCTTGTGAAAATTTCATCAACGATCATTTGAAACCCAATGTTTTCCATTTTTTGATCTATATGTTCTACAATAAAAAATACAACAAATAAAATATAATCGTATGTGTAAATGTTTATAAATAAGAAATAAGGATGTTACTATATATAAATATACCAAAAATTTTAAAAACAAACATCATATTTGTAACTACAAAACCGATCATAATTTTCATGAACAGAATAACTAGAATGACATTTAAAACAAAGAATCTTCGGATTAGATAACATGCATTGTTGTGAAAGTAAAATTTTAATCAATATTCTTGATTAACTTTAGGATTCATAATTTGATAGTAAAATCTCAAGAGAATCATAAAAAAGACATTTTAACAGATGTCAAGTGAGACTAACTTACTGTTAAAGAATATGATGCGACGATGCTTCAGTTTGTGTCTTGATTTTGCGGTGAACAAATGGGTGTTTGAAAGCCAAAGAGATTGTAATGATATTGATAAACAAAAAACTTTGAAGATAATTGAGTAGATGGATGAAGGCGGTAATGGTGAAAGCAATTTCCCAATGTAAGGCAAATAAATTTATTTTATATACCCAATGAAGGCGGTAATGATTAAATAGATGGTGAGACTAACTTACTGTTAAAAAATATGTTGCGACGATGGTTAGGCTTTTAATGCAAAACATTTCAAAAATAAGTTTTCATGGGAAAACTATAAAATTAAATATCAATAAACCCAAAGGACCAATTTTAAACCTTCAAAAAAAAAGGTTATCATAATTACAATTAAATTCTTCATTTACCATAAGACGCATTTTAAACACTATAAATGATTATTTACCATAAAACGAATTTCAAAACTTCAACAAATGTCTTTTAAAATTTTCCCATTTGTTGACTTACGAAACATCTGTTCAGGCACAATTCAACATCCAAGTAATCTAAATCAAACTTAGACACAATGAGAAGAATGCGTTCATCATAATGCTTTTATAAAGATTGCAATTACATCTAATAGCCTAACAAACTCCCTACATCTACTATTAGCCTAAGCACTATTACATTGAAAACCTCTGTTGAGCAGCATCTACTAAATATCATCTGTTGTTCTTTAACATCTGTTGACCCAGAGCAGACTTTTGCTTGTTCAAACTTTCTTCAGAGTTTGTTTTCATCAGCAGATGATCACTTCAAACGGATGTTCTGTTTGGGAAAACTTTACCTTTGACATACATTTAGAGTGGTAGATGTTGAGTATTTGTAATTGAGAGGAGGAAATTCTTCAAAAAAACTGTTGACTTACCAAACATTTGTTCAGGCACAATTCAACATCAACATAATCTAAATCAATGATATTATATAGTGAAATATCTTACAGCCCAAAGGTCAGATTTCAATTGACTGTAGGTTAAACAATCTAGAAGGAAAAAACGTGTACTAATATAATCATGTAAAATTATATTTAAAAACATCAGCTTTTAATGCAAAACATCTAATAGCCTAACAAACTCTCTACATCTACTATTAGCCTAAGCACTATTACATTGAAAACCTCTGTTGAGCAGCATCTACTGAATATCATCCGTTGTTATTTAAGATCTGTTGACCCTTAGCAGACCTTTGCTTCTTCAAACTTTCTTCAGACTCTGTCTTCATCAGCAATGGATCACTTCAAACAGATGTTCTCTTTGGGCAGAGTTTACCTTTGACATACATTTAGAGTAGCAGATGTTGAGTATTTGTAATTGAGAGGAAGAAATTCTTCAAAAAACTGTTGACTTACCAAATAATAAAAAAATAATAAAATTTCAAACCTCTGCCATAAAAATAATAATAATAATAATAAAATCTCTTCATTTAAAGACCAACAATACTCTACACGGTAAACACATGCTTCTACCACTTCAGCGGACATGGATGTTGGGAACCTCTGTTAGGCGACAACAGATGTTGGCAACAATGGCAAGTCAACAGTCGTTAGATTAAACAGAACTTATGAGAACAGAGAATACCCTTCAGCAGTGGATGACTTTTTTTAGCCAAACAGAGGTTTCAAAAACGGATAGATATCAACAGACTTTTTAGCTATTTTTTAACAATGGACTTTTGATTTTTTGAAGACATTCTTATGCTTTCATCATCAGCAGACGATGATTTCGACCCGATGTTCTCTTTTGGCAAACTTTAATTTTGACATATCTAACAGTAACAGAAATTGATTCTTTGTAATTTGTAGATAATTCTTCAAAAAACTGTTCAAGCACAATTCGATATCAACATAATCTAAATCAAACTCAAAGACAATTTCACATCTACATCAACATCGATCTGCAATACTCAGATGAAATTAAAAATTATATAATAATACTTATGCATGATAAAATTAGTAAAAATAAAATGCTCCACAAAGATTAATAAAATTAAAATTTATTTATGACATTAAAAGATCAACAATTACATCGAGTACTGAACAACGAAACTTTAAAATCTAACAACACCAAGTAATTTAAGAATCTAACAGCAAGAATTAAGAAATTTTAGCATCAACTTTAAAATCCACGAAAGTTGAATGCATCGCCATCAGGTTTCTGGAAACCTGGTCTCTCTTGAACAGACCAAGATGCAGTCCATCAAAACACCTATTCAGCTCTTGAAGAGTAGCCCTATCCTCATATGTATGCATTCTATACATCAAAATTCCAAACATTATGCATCTTTTAATACAAAAAAGCCAGGAAAAACAAACTAAAGCTACTTATATATCTTATTAAATAAAATCTTATCTTACAACAGAAGCAGAGAGTTTCTTGCGTTTAGTAGGAACAACTGTAGAACAATCGTCATCATCATCTGCCCAAATCATTCATAATCATCATTTAGTCATAACTCAGATAAATTTCAATGTACATTTAATAATCTAGGAGGGAAAAACGTGTACATTTAATATAAACAAACATAAATTCATATTAAGTGTTTAATCTTTCTTTGTATTTAATTTAATGCTATCAATATCCATATTAACATATTCTAAAACATTTTGGCTCCACAAATGCTTCTACCACTGGTCGCTCGAAGATAACATAGCTGAATATATCAACAGTTTAAAATAAAAATTATCAACAGATTAAAAAAAATCCACAAACCTAAAATAACCCGCAGACGATTGTATGAATTTCAAACAACTGTGATTAGGCTGAAATATAAAACGAGAATTAGAGTAGATTAGTTCAAAATTTAAAATTCAAAATTAAAAAAATAAATAAATAAACATACTTTCAACGATGTTCGAACAATTATGCTGGAACAATTATGTGAAGCACAAATATCTGTAATCGGAGATTAACCGACTGAATATGAAAATCTTAAATAAAATATTGTCGGAACTAGGTTCACCTTTTATAAAATATAGTTACAAAATGTATATTAACGAGACTCTCGTTATTCGTAGGAAATATCATAGTATAATACCGGTTGCAGTAACTAAATAAAAGGAATATAAAATATAATTATATATACCAATCTTGATTCAAGCCGCATCTCTGGTGGGTCCTTCACACGCACTTGATAGCATCTTAGACTCGAGTATTAATCATCTTGAGTCTTGAAAAATACTCATCGACTGCAACAATGAGCGCACTAAAACGTTGACGATTTTGGTTGAGGCGCGAGTTCAACACGCTTCCCTTAAAACATATTTCACGCCTTTACCAAAGACGACGTGTTTGTCTCACAAGGTACAACAGCCAAAGTAGTCTGTACTGTCAAAGATTGCCACGCGCCCGAGGTTACATCGGATAATTGTAGTGTTTGAACTTATGGAACAAATAAGGATGTGATGGTGGTGAAATCGAATAGAGAAAACATATCTCTCTAAGTACCCGACACAAGGGTCTTCAAGTATTTTTTTTCTTTTCAATAACTCTCCATATATTCATGTAATTTTCTTGTATCTTCTCTTGTAATTTTCTAGATGTTCTTCCTCTCAAATGAGGCACATAGCCTATTATTATACAAGAGTTGAGGATGAGTGAAAAGTCTCACTTAATTAGAAACTTAAGTTGAGACATAAAGACTCAAATTAAAAGACATTAAAACTTTACTTAAGAGTTTAGTCTTTAATTCACCATATGAAGAGTTTATTAATAAATATAATTTCATTAAATTATAATTCACTAAATATCCATTCACCAACTTTCCAACAATCCCCCACATGAATGGAGATCGCTCAAAACACATAAAATTTCCAGTGGAACCTCGACAATTGAGTTTTGCATACGATAGGTAGGTGTTACTCTTTGAACCTTCGCTCATGAAATGCACTTAGCCCACCAGCTTTGAGTAGATCTCTATGTCTTTGAACTCGTCTACCGTTTGTGTAGACGACAATACACTTCACACAAGACTCTCCTTAGTCGGGTCATCTTCTCATAGTTGTGTCCAATAATGGTCGTGGAACACTTTCCTGGTTCTGCATGAGCTCTAGGAATTATGCCCTCAATTCCTTTCGAAGAGACCCCACTTCTCTCTAACATAGGTGATTCTCCTTAGATCATTAAAAGCATTGTGGTTATCGTGATTTATCCAAATCATTTACCACATATTATGCTTAGCCTCACTCTTTGTCACTGAATATCATAGGAATAGACTAGGACATAGTTAAACACCCTTTTATACTTGGGGGTATGTATAACCATATATACTAGCTTATGCATATCATTTATGCCCCCAAAGTGACAACCCTTAGGCATATGAGTTAGTTGTCCTATTGAACTTAGATCTTGGGATCTCCAGTCAACTAAGTTAGGTTTCCTTCACACACCCTTTTCCATGGGCTTCAGTCTCATTCCACAACTTGATCTCTAATAAACCCTCAGGTAGTTGGATCCATAACATTAACAAATAATTTTGCGTATTTGAGATCAGTTGTCATGATGTGTTCTTAACTCGTAAGTTAATTTTGCCAATTGTCAACGTCTGTTGGTGCATGTATCTGTCGACTTAGTCTTGTATCGAGTCTTGTTTGTATTTAGATAGATCAGGGCACGTTATGCGAGGAAAATGTCAAATATAGGTAATTCTGTTTGAAATGGGCAATAGCCATTTCAAACGAAATCACAAGGTTAATTCAGCTTGAACTTGTAATCTCGTTTGAAGTGGTAATTCCGCTTGAACGTGATTCCGTTTGAGACTGGTTCAAGCGAAATTACTTCGCCTATATATATAGGAGGTGCCTGATTCCGTTTGAAGTAATTCTTGTACGTGTGATTCCGGAGCCGAAGTGCTGCCGAAGTGTCGTCTCACTGTAAATCGTTGTTAAATCAATCAAATCGACAGTTAAAGTGTATATCTTGCTGAATTGACCTCAGTACGACTGTTTCCGCCTTTCGTATTGAGAAAAACTCTTCTGATCGACTCGTTCGGGTCTGAAAACGATCCTACAAGTGGTATCAGAGCTCAGGAGGAAGAGTTCATACCAATTCAGCTGCAATTTCTGATTTCTACACCTTCTTTTTCAAAATTAACAACTTTTTACGGTTAAAATCGGCTATTTTTCTCACAACATGTGCGCTTTTGTGTTTTAATAAAGCCTTGAAAGTTTCAGGCCTTAAATCGATCTAAAAACTGATAAAATTGGTAATTCCGTTTCAAAATCAGTTCGAGAATTATGACATCAGCAGCATTTCAATCGGAATTAGTCCTTAATTCCGCTTGAAACCGGTATTCTGTTTGTTATATTGGTTGATTCCGTTTAAAACAGATAATTCCGTTTGAATCACTAATTCCGCTTCAAAGTCCTTATTCCGTTTGAAAGTGTGTTATGTCAAACGAAATTAGGGTAATTTCGTTTCAAAGTTGATCTCGTTTGAACTGTATAATTCCATTTGAAAGGTATCTCGTTTGAAAGATAATTCCGCTTGAACAGGGATTTCGTTTGAGAAGTGTTATTTCGTTTGAAAGACTGTTTTGAGAAAATCTTGAAATCCGAAACATGGAAGAGGAATTTTATAACACATTTGCTACTCTTGTTACCCCGATTACTCTTGCACAGAACACAATGTTAGAAAATAAAACGGGCACGATGCAAAAACCGCCTAAACTCATGAACATTGAGGAATATAAAGGTTGGGAAGGACGATTTTGAAAACTGGGTTCAAGCAAATTATTTGGATGCTTGGGAATGTGTTGAGACGAAATATGTTAGACCGATGACTGATGATGAGGAGATTATAACAATAAAAGACCTTAGTGCTGAAGATAGAAAGAAATACAAAGATGAAAAAATGATGTTAAGTCTACTACAACAAGTTGTGAAAGAAGATATCTTGGTTTTATTGCAACACAATGGAACTTCTTATTCAATATGGAAAGCATTAAGATCGAAGTTTGTTGGAAGCCAAGAGATGGTTAAAAACAAAAAGTCACTTTTGAAGAAAGAGTTTGATCTGTTTCGTGGTTTGAAAAATGAAAACACAAAGCAAATCATTGAAAGATATTGCAATTTGTTAGCTAAGATGAAGAGATTGAGCATCAACAAAGATAATGAAGAGTTGATCGAAAACTTGGTTGATGCATTGCCAAATGAGACTTGGGGCACATATCTCATGATTTTGAGAAACAAGAAAGGTTTTAGCAGTCTGACATTGAGCAAGTTCATTGAAAAAATTGAGGCTCAGGAAATGGAACAGAGAAAAGTCTCAAGAATGAAAGATTTTGATGGTGAACAAGACATTGGGCTTTATTACAAAGCAGGGTTGAATGATAAAACTACCAACATGTCACCAAAGATTGAGACTGCATTCAATGCAAAGAGTTCATCAGGAAGTTCATCCAAAGGATCAAACAGCAACACTAGTTTTTCATCATATCCATCATTTGATCTGAACATTTCAGCAACCAAGAATGGTAGAAAGCTACAATGCAACATTGTATTGAATCTTGAAAATGATCAGGATTATTCTGAAGAAGTTGCAAAAAGTCATATGTCTTTGTTGGGAACCGTGTTGGAGTCGTATGGAAGTTTTGTGGCAGGTCGGATCGGGTATCCAATGCTTACAAAAGAGGATTACGATCAGATTGATGCTGAAGAGATGGAATTGATGGACATAAAGTGGTGTTTGGCAAGTGTGTTGAGACGAGCTGAGAAATTTAAGCAGGCCACATGAAGAAATGACTTACGTGATGCTAATGTTTCTACTTTGGGTTTTGATAAATCTAAAGTCACTTGTTTTCGTTGCAGGGAAAAAGGACACTTCAAGAGGGAGTTCACTAATCGCGAAGCAAGTGGAGCTCAAAATCCGTTCAACAACAATGATTACTATCGGAAATCGATTTATCATCAAGTTGCTCAACAGCCACATCAACAACAGATGCAAACTGCTCATGGCAGGAAGGATATTGAAGAATCATCTAAGAGAGCATGTTTGGGGAATCAAGAAAATTTCAGCTGGGACAAATATATTTCAGCCGCCCGTAAAGCATGCCTAATCAATCAAGATGATGAAAAGTTGCCAGAAGGTTTTAGGTGGGAAAATTTCAATTGGGATGATTATGATCCAAACAAAACTTCAAATCACAAAGCTTTTGTTGCTCGTATTGAAGAAGATAGTGATGATGATAGTGAGTATTATGCAAAACGAATGGCAGCTCATTTGAAAATGATGGCAGAAAGTGATAGTGAAGATGAAAAAGCTAAAAAGAAAAAGAAAACGTTCAAAACACCAGTCAGCAGTGATGATAAAGAAGTTCGAGTGGTAAGGAAAAAGGTGAAAGACATTCCATAATTCAAAGTTGAAGAAGAAACTAATGCACAAAAGGTTCCAGTGATATGTGAAAACTGTGAAGCAGTAAAGAAGCAGAACAGTACTTTGATTCATAACATGAACAGATTGAAAGAATCTTATGATGTTCTGAACAAAGCCATGAATCAGTACAATCAAACAAGCAGTGAACAACCAACAGCCATGAAAACACTACAAGGAGCTCTTATGACAAAGCAGAAAAGTGTTAACAGTTACATTGAAAAATGTGCTGTGCTTGAGCAGAAACTGGAAACACAAAGGATTGAAATAGAAAGAGTTAATCGGTTGTTAAAAAGTTACTCATGTACTTCTTATGTCATTGATAGGATTTATCCAACTGTGGAAGGCATGAAGGCTTTTGAGGAAGACATCCCTGAAGAGAAAGAGAAAAAGATTGACACAGAAGAAGAGACATCTGAGAGAAAGAATTCTGAAAAGAAGAAGAGTACTAAAGTGAATAATTCTGGTAAGAAACAAGGTTTCAGTTACAACAAGTGTCCACCCCCGCTTGAAAATGGATATTCTCCGAGAAATCCAAATTCAGAAAGAGTCGAGAAGGCAACAAATTTACAGTGGGAATCGAAGTCTTCAGTTAACTTGCCAGAAAATATTGATGTCATTTTTACATCGTCTGACACTGATCAACAATCTCAATTGATGAAGAAAGTGGTGGATCATGTGTTAGATAACGATGATACTGAGGAGTCAAAGTCGGAGTCTATGTCAGAGTCAAAGTCTGAGTCCAGCACTCCAAGTTAAACCGTCAAACATGGCAAAAGAGTTTACAATAAAGAATTCCTATTATCAAAATCCAATTTGAATGATGAAACATTTAAAGTGGCTTATACTTTGAATGATTCTGACAAATTATATTATGATGAGGAATTTCCAATACGAGGTGTTAAACAAGAAATGATAAAAAAGGTTTTTAAATTAACAAAATCAATATTCCTGAAATAAAAGATGTAAATCTTTCGAAAAAAACCTAAAAAAATACACCTCAAGAGTTCAACAAAGAGAAAACAAGAAAAAGGGTTACAGTTCTGGTTCTGGTTATCGAAAGAAACCAAACCATAACGGTAATTTCAAGAAGAAAGGACTTGGTTTTATTCCACCAGAAAATCATAAAAATGAAAAATATGTTCGAGATTTTAAATAAAAAATGATATTTGTTTCAGGTACATCTTCTGATGAAGAAAAAGAAAAATTATTCAGAAAACAGTCGAACAGAGATTTCCTTGCGAAGAAGCAAGAAGAGATGAAGTTTGTAGATCAGATAAAAGAAACAAGAACCTGTTTTCAATGCAAAACAAGTGGTCATATTGCCAAAAACTGTTCCAAGGCAATTCAATCAAAACAGGGAGTTTCTAAACTAAAAGATAAAGAGGTTGTGTTTGAACCACCAATTGATAGAACTAAACTTTTCAAAAATTCCACATTTGAAATTGGTGAATATTCAAAGAGGTTTTACAAGAAAAGAGCAAACCTTGACAACCAAAAATGGGTTGTTAAGAAATCGGACGATAGTTATAGCAATGATTCTGATTCGTCAAAATCAGAGGAGCTATTGTCTGGCGATGAATCTGATTCTACAAAATCAGATGAGCCACAGGTTGAGAAAAATGGTGAAAACTCAGTGCCGACTGTGGATGATGTAAACCTTCCACCACTTCGGGCTAAAAATTTTAAGTAGAAAATTGGTAAAGTTGAGATTTCAAATCAATTTTTCTCTGAAAAGAAAGAATTTGATATTGAAAAAGCTTTTAACCCCACAGTTCATAACATTTATGGTAAAATGGTTGATGGGAAGGTTAAAGGGGTGAAGGAGTTTTATGAGAAAAAAATTGAAGAAACCATGTAAGTGTGTTTACTCCCAGGTTTGTGACTGGGATAGAACCTATTATGAACAGTAAAAATATGGACTTGCCGGAGCTCCCAAGTTGGTAATCGTGGAGCATGAATCGGCATCATTCTTATATTGTTTTTGAAATATTGAAAATTTTTCATTAGTATGACTTGCCGGAACTCACAGGATGGTAAGTGAGGAGTAGGAATCGGCATCTTGAGAATTCAACTTACAGGTATTGGTTGGTAAGCCATGTGGTTGAAAAAGAAGTTGTGATTTTATTAAGAGGATTAGTCAAGGTCATTAGGTTGAACTTGATTGGACCATTTTTACATGTGGTATTTTGAAAAACAATGTGATGAACCCCTAACCTACAAGTGGTAAAATCAATCAACAAAACTAATTTTCCGGAAAAACCATTTGATTAAAACAAACTTAAGTGTTTTGAAATCACAATGGGAAAATAGTTTGTTGTAAGGGGGAGTTCTGATTGTTTATGCCAAGTGGATGGCGAATTGAAGTGATTCGATATCAGTTGTCATTTTATTTGTACAGTTTGTTTTCAAATTTCTTTAAATGATTTTGAATTTTAGGGGGAGTAAGAAATTTTCAGAAAATCCAAAAACATTAGAAAATTTTAAAATGCCAAAAACATGATAAAATAAAAAATGAGTTTTGTTGTAAAAAAAGAGGAAATGATAGTACATCAGTGGACGATCACAGCATGCTAAAGAATTGGAAAGTTCAAAATGTGATAAACGGTCTCACTGATGATGTGCCAGTAGGTTTTTAGACATTTAGTAGATTGTGACGAGATATAAACCTAAATTTCAAACTTGCTTATATCGTGGGTAACATATCTCGGATATATGGGTAACCCCGAAATCTTGTTTGAAAGGTCCCTCTTTCTGAGATACTAGGTCTTTATGCTTAGTGATATCTGGGGTATTATCCAGGGACTTCTGATTTTGCGGAAGCCATGGCCTAGTCCCCGGAGAATACTTTACGCTTGCTTGAAATATAGCCTACCCTCAGCATAAAAAATGATGAAACATTGAAAAATGCTAATCATGTGCTGTTGAAGAAAAGATCCTCTAAAGGGGACTCACCAAAAGTCGAAACCGTCATCTCTCTGCTGAACGGAAGTTCTGACCTGAGCTCTCACGGTTCTTCACAATTTAACCCCTTACAGATATCATCTAGGTATACTCACCTGTAAGACTGAATATTGGGATCTGGATACGGGAGTATATTCTGAGGTGGGACACGCGAATAAGTTTAAGTCTCTAAAACATTAATCTCGTATCTCGAAACAGTTGAACTTTGTGTGAAAATTTAAGTGGATCAGTATACTGACAATCTAAGTGAATTGTTTAGAGCTTAAAATGTTTAAAGCTTAACGGTGTTGGTGATTTGTCTCATGAACTGATATGATCCTCTTACATAAACTCACAAAAATATTGTTTGTAAATATTTCTTTTCTGCATTGCATTTTTAAATTCAAAATTCCAAAAAGATTTTCGACAACTGGTGTTGGAGAGCTGATTTTCAAAATTCCAAGTGCTAAAATGATGACAATTGGGTTGGAAGAATGTTTTTTGAAAAGATAAATGATATTTCTTCAAGTCATTCATCAGGGTGTAACATGGTAAAATCATTCATTGATTGAATAATTTATGCAAATGGTTCATCAGAGTTTATAAATGTTAAATCATTTTGAGAATTATATTTACAAGTGGTGAGCAAAGTGTAAATTTGTCAAATTTAAATTTGTGAAATTTATTTTTGGGTATAAATTTGTGCAGGAAAAAGTAGAACCAGCTGCAGATCTTGGAATAAATGGACAAATGGCTAGGTTTCGATCCAGAGCAGGATGTGAGCCAGGTGATGATCTTGAACCTGTGGAGCCAGATTGCAATCCCAGTTTATTGCGAGGGGGAGTCTGAATGACAAAGAGCTAGGTTCTGATCCTGAGATTGCTGATGCTGATGAATTTAAGGAATCAAGATATCTGATCAAGAGATGTATGAGATTCAGGTTGCGATTCTGGGAAGAAGAGAAAGTTTTGAGGATGTCTTTCAGTGTCAGATACTTCAAAGAGTTCGAGAAGACTGATAAAGACTGAAGGTGTGAAGACTCGACACTTAAGACTCGTCAACATTCGAGGGGGAGTCATTTGGTGCATGCGTCTGTCGACTTCGTCTTGTATCGAGTCTTGTTTGTATTTAGATAGATCAGGGCACGTTATGCGAGGAAAATGTCAAATATAGGTAATTCTGTTTGAAATGGGCAATAGCCATTTCAAACGAAATCACAAGGTTAATTCAGCTTGAACTCGTGATCTCGTTTGAAGTGGTAATTCCGCTTGAACGTGATTCCGTTTGAGACTGGTTCAAGCGAAATTACTTCGCCTATATATAGGAGGTGCCTGATTCTGTTTGAAGTAATTCTTGTATGTGTGATTCCGGAGCTGAAGTGCTGCTGAAGTGTCGTCTCACTGTAAATCGTTGTTAAATCAATCAAATCGACAGTTAAAGTGTATATCTTGCTGAATTGACCTCAGTACGACTGTTTTCGCCTTTTGTATTGAGAAAAACTCTTCTGATCGACTCGTTCGGGTCTGAAAACGATCCTACAACGTCTAAGACTATAACCTCAGTGGCCATTTGAATCTGGTTATAACATATGTCTTCATAAGATACGTGTATCATTTAAGGCAAACACATCTCCATTATGCGCTACGACCTTTGTGTCCTCCACTTAGTCGTCTGTTTGCAATGTTAGATTGGATTACAAAATCCTTATTGCCAAACTTTTATGATACAAATACAAGACACACCCACATTTAAGTGTTATAAGATCTCATCCAGATTGGGTAATGAAAACCATTTCTACATACCTTTATAGGGTTGTTTCTAAATGGATCCTCCCCTACATTTCTTGCCATTTGATCAACATTTCCATGACTTCACTTATGACGACATTTATACACATATGATTAGACAACATCAACCTCATTGTATCAGTGAATTCAACTCATATTGCATTAGCTTACATAAGTTTCCGAGCTAACCAAAGCAACACATGCCATTGTCATAAGTTTGTCACCAACTTAGCATAATTATAATTTAACATCTAGAATAAGCCTAGACAATGAGTTCTCCTCATTAGCTTTTCGAACAAATTCTTCAAAAGTTACATGTCTTTTCCTTATAATGGATGAAAATTCTCCCTCAACTTTGTTTGTACACAAATTCTTTTGTGTTTATACACATTTGAATGTTTAGAGTTAATTAGTCTTCGTCGAGACCCATAATTAACCAAGTACTAGTCTAGCATGCTTTAGACTACAATACTTTAGCATGTGAACAGAAGATGCATCATTCTAATTCTTCACAACCCTAATGATATCATGATATCACTTTGTAACATTCATCCCTTATTATGACAAAATAATGAGACTTATTCATAATCCTAAAACATCAATATCTAGAAAGGTGTGACAACTGTCAAAAATCCAGGTATCCGTACAATTATTTAACCATGATTAGTGCCTAATGACTGTGCTAAATTACAATTTACTACTTTCTGATTACTGCATCATACTTACATATGCATCACATATTGCATTATGTCACATCATTATTACATGCAAACCATATTGACATAAATGATGCACAAAGCATGGTTAGCACCGTTAGCGGATAACTCAGAAAAATGCTGACAGAATTCGACACATAGACAGACACTGCAATGAGACACAGAATAAGCAAGAAACCAAGGATTACACTAGTATAGTGTGTAGGAAAGTGAGGATCACAAAAATGTTGTTCTAAGTAATAGTTTAAGTGCCGGAAAGTGCCTAAAACCCATATAAAGTGCAGAATTCTGCAAAATACAGCAAAAATCAGCATTTTAACAAGCTAGTATCATGCAAAAATATGACAAAATGTTCCTAAATACTTTCCTAAGTGTCGGGTAAAAGTGTCACAAAAGGGTACATAAAGAACACTAAACTGTATACTTTAGCACTTTAACGAACCAGTATCTAACCGAACAACCGGACACTACCCGAAACATCAAAATTACACTAGAAGCATTGTTTTAACATTACCAAGCTAGTTATGATCCCTAAACATCATAACACATCATACAAAATATCTAGTAACTAAAACACTTAGCTTATACTTGAAATTAAACTAGATGGTAACTAATTGGTTATAACCTAAGCTAATACCCCCCACCTATGTTGTGACACTTGTGCTCCGTAAACACACACGATGTAGGACACTATCTTTTATCAAATAAAAAATGTGTTTTGGCCTCAAAAATTTATTTATTTTGTGTTTTACACTTTCACATTTTAATTCTAGTTCATTTTCAAACCTTAAATAGCTTTCTGGAAAGTTAAACGCGAACTGATACGTAAATGTAACCAGTTTAATGTGGAAAAACTCTCTGGAACAGTGACATAGGCTTAACATACCTTAAATAACTTTTATATAACTTATAAATAGGTTTTGAAAGCTTTGGTGTGTCAAAAACAAGTTTATTCACACTCAGGGACTATTTCCGTCAAACTGTGAAAGTCTGCTGATTCACATAGTATCGAACTTTCCGGAACTTGATCATAAGTTAAACATGCCCTAAATATCCTTTACATAGCTTAGAAATAGGCTTTGAGGTGTTTGGTGAGCAAAAATAAACTTATTTGATCAATAGGGACTAAAAGCGTCAAAAAGAGCATAAGTTTGCATTTTCGCGCATATCTTACGTTCTGAATATATCCGGACATCCAAAATTTATGTAATCATTAAAATATTTTATTTTGGTGATTGGCATGATAAAATTCCATTCGTCGTGTAGTTTGGGTCGTTTTTCACGTCCGTTCGTGTTTCGTTGTAATTAATTGAGCAACGCAACTGTATGGCCAAACGAACCGACATCCGAGATATTTTTGAGCATGTTTCATATTCCCTATACTTTAACTTCATTTTAGATCCTTGAAATGGGATTAACGGGGATTAAATGTGTCAAAAATGCATCAGAAACCATGTTTTGCACATTCAGGGACCAAAAATGACAATCTGCCATAGTTGTCTTAGGAAGGGACCAAAGTTGAAAATCTGATTTCTAGCTTTTTCCAGCTGTTCCCCTCATTTGCACATGGTTTTAATGAAACTAGGGGTTTGTTTTGGGGTACCCATGGTATTCTAAAACCATGGGCACACTTGGACGGTCCAGATTGAAGCACGGTATACGAGGAACGATCTTAACGGTCTTGAAAATCCTATAAATACCCCACCCCATTTTCATTTCATTTCACTCATGATCTGATTTTATATCCTAAGTTGAAGCTCTATGCTTCATACCTGGATATTTAAATCAAGATCCTCCTAGCTTGGACCCTTTGTAAGCTTCTTTTGTTTTTTTATGTGTTTTTAGCTCGAAAGTCAAACAGTGTTTGACTTTCAGCTTTGACCAGTCTATGGTCAACACGAAGTTCGTTTGAACTTCGCAACGTGAGCGCAATCACGATGGTTATAGTCCCATGTGACTATACCTACTGATTACCACGTTAATTAGGTATAGTGACGAGTCATAGTTTCGGTCAATCTACGCGTCTATGCATATTTTGCAACAAAACTATTTTTGGGTACCAAAACCGTTTTTTTTTATATCAAACTTGTTTTCTAACTTTGTTAAACATGTTTTAACATGTTTAACTCCTCACTTTTAGGATTAGTGCCTAATGACTGTGCTAAATTACAATTTACTACTTTCTGATTACTGCATCATACTTACATGTGCCTCACATATTGTATAATGTCACATCATTATTACATGCAAACCATATTGACATAAATGATGCACAAAGCACGGTTAGCACCGTTAGCGGATAACTCAGAAAAATGCTGACAGAACTCAGCACATAGACAGACAGTGCAATGAGACACAGAATAAGCAAGAAACCAAGTATTACACTAGTATAGTGTGTAGGAAAGTGAGGAT
Source organism: Helianthus tuberosus (assembly GCA_030545235.1). Taxonomy (NCBI): domain Eukaryota; kingdom Viridiplantae; phylum Streptophyta; class Magnoliopsida; order Asterales; family Asteraceae; genus Helianthus; species Helianthus tuberosus. Next base: position 160,818,813 of record CM060396.1, on the reverse strand, counting down.
CACAAAACTGCCGTTCTAAGTAATAGTTTAAGTGCCAGAAAGTGCCTAAAACCCACATAAAGTGCAGAATTCTGCAAAATACAACAAAAATCAGCATTTTAACAAGCTAGTATCATGCAAAAATATGACAAAATGGTCCTAATACTTTCCTAAGTGTCGGAAATTAAAAGTGTCACAAAAGGGTACATAAAGAACACTAAACTGTATACTTTAGCACTTTAACGAACTAGTATCTAACTGAACAACCGGACACTACCCGAAACATCAAAATTACACTAGAAGCATTGTTTTAACATTACCAAGCTAGTTATGATCCCTAAACATCATGACACATCATACAAAATATCTTGTAACTAAAACACTTAGCTTATACTTGAAATTAAACTAGATGGTAACTAATTGGTTAAAACCTAAGCTAATACCCCCCCCCCCCACCTATGTTATCGGCCAAACATGGCCCCACCAAGATGATTTGTTGAATCTTTCATTAGATCTTGTTGCAAGATATGGAACACTTTATCCAAGAGTTAAAAGAGTAGGATGGTTATAAGTAAGATCTTAAGGATCATAATCTCATTCTCACACCCACTAAACACACCCACTCTTCTCTCCCTCTCTTGCTCACTCACGACCGAGAACAAGGCCACACACCACCACCATCTTCATCCAATTTTCATCCATTCCATACTCACACAAGGTGTAAGAAACTAAGTTAGGAAGCTTGGAGGGCTTGGAGATTGAAGGACCTCTTTCATTTGCTTTTATCCATCACATTCATCATCTTCATCTTCTTAAGTTTCATCCCTAGCCTTGTGCTAGTAGTAAGACCCTTATAATCTCTTGTTACTTCTTATTTAGTCGGTTAAAAGATGATGTATGTTGTTAATCTTGAAGAACATTAAAGAATAATAAGATAATCTCTAACATAAAGCTCCCTAACATAAGAATATATGTTGTTCTAGTATATGTGTGATACTTGATGATTGATTCTTGTGTTTATGATGTTAAACATCATATGGAACTTACTAGATTATGATTAAACACATGATCTAGCAAGATGAAGTGATGATCTTGTGAAAGACCAAGATGATCATACTTTATGTTTCACATGAACTTGAAAATAAGGATGATTTTGGGTATGATAAAGTATGAAACATGTTAGAAGTCTTGTATAAAAGTGATTCTAAACATAGTTTTCTCAAGAAACCAAGTTTATTTGCAAGATTTACATAATCATGGATTTTAAAGAAACTAACCATGTTTTTAGTGGTATATCAAGTGTAGAAATACATTGTTAACAAGAAAAATTCAAAAGAATGATTTCTAGAAAAATCATCTTGTAAGTTGTAAAAGATTAAATCTTGCAAGAAAGGGGATTTACAAATAAATAACCAAACTTTAAAGGGTAATTAAGCTTACTAAACACACTAGTAAGTTACTACAAGTTTTTATAAAAGTTTAAGTTCATGTTGTTGTGTAAATTGCATGATTTTGGCACTTGGTAAGTGTTGATTGAATTGTTAATTGTTTGGGATGATTTTAAAAGAAAATGATATGCTTTGAAAGCATGGAAACCTCCATTTTTAAGGGGAAACTAAGGAAAAATTTTTGTAAAAATTAAATACTTAGAAAAATATTTTAAACAAGTATTTACAAATATATTTTAACCATGACTTTCATAACAAAGTTGCCATGATTTTATTACAAAAAGTATAAATATTGGAGGTTTGTTTTTGTAAATAAAAATGGCTAAATATGTTTTGGAAAGATATATATTTAGAAGACACATGTGTGTGATTATTTGTATACTTTGTGTATTAGTTATAGTATTTTAGGACTTGAAATAATATAACTTAACAAAATACCAAGAAATTACAATCCAAAATATTACCAAAAATCTCAAGGAATAAATACACACGTTACACACATAATATTGGGAAACCGAACGAAAGGATGTAACTTACAAAATATTCCAGAAAATACATTTATAAGTATATTTTTTTTAAATAATATTTTGGACACAAGAAATGAAAACATGATTTTTACAACTGTCACAAAGTTATATCATATTTTGACAAAAAGGAAATATATAATTTTTGGTGAATAAAAGTATATATATATATATATATGTTTCATTGGAATTATTAGGAGATATATTATTTTTGGGAAGAATATATATTTTCTTGGATAAACTTGGAATACATTATTTATGGATAAAAATAAGTTTATATATATTTTCTAAAGTTAGACTTGAAAATATATTATTTTAGAACTACAAATATTTTTGCCAAAAGAAAAAATTATAAATAATTTTTCTAAGTAATAATTCTTAAATATATATAATATATATATTAGAGGACTTTTATTAGAAATAATATTCCAGAAAGTTTAACACAAAAATAAGTATAAGAATACTTAACAATTACAAGAAAATATGTATTCTCGTACGTATAAATCCACACCGGAATACGACACCGATACATGGCAAAAATATACAAATACAAATATACCCATCCTTGGGAAGGAAGTACAAGTATAAATACTTGGGAAGTATTAAAATAAGATATACTGTTTTAACGATTATTCCAAAAATTAATTCGAGTTAAAATATTAATTATTTTAACAAATAGTTGCATAACTCGGGATGATACTGAAGACATAAAAGAAACATAACTCAAACACATTAATACTAAGACAAGGCACGACCCGTTCGTCTAATAGACATTAGTACATTGTAGGTAGTCGTGTTTGCTGAAGGAACTTGAGTTACGAGTATTGAAGACGCAAGACAGTGAGTTCATGTCCCCCTTTTCTCTTAATTGTTTTCAGTTTTATAACTTCGGGGGTGAAGTACATGTTTCAAATGATTACAAAATGCTTACAAACAAATACAATTGGTATGGTTAGCTAAGGAAAGTACAGTAGATCATGTGAATGGGTAGGCGCACACTTAAGACCATTAATCCTCGTGTTAGGACCGAGGGGCATGAGTGATAGATCTATTTGGGTGTAGCGAGCCCACACCCATGAGGACCAGGGTGGCCCATGAGATGACTATGTCTTACAGCCGGAGGCCGGGTACAAATTTGCTAGGTTTGAGCCTTCCTACGCCGTTGCACGCATGTTAATGGCCTTGCAAACCATTAATCGATTTGTTTCCTTGTTTTGCTTTCATACCGGGATTTACAAACATACATACACTGATCACAAGATTTTATACATTCATATACACAAACACATGAACTCGCTCAACTTTTGTTGATGTTTTCAAACTACATGTATTTCAGGGAATTAAGTGGATCTGGCGGATGTTTGGATGTTCTAAGCTGCGTTATGAATAAAAAGATGTCACCCGAAGTCATTAGGGTTTAGGAGATGTATCTTAATCCTGGACGAGATACATGGTTCTAAACTCAGTTTTATTTAAGGTCTTTTGTCGAGTCTTCGTGAACTCTTTAAAACATGTTGTGGTTTGTAATTTAAATTTGAAGTCTACGTTTCAGACAATTATGTTGTGATATTTTCAAACTAATTTATGGATGAACATCTAATGGTTTAATCATATAGTGTTGTTATGATTGAATGCAATGGTATTAAGAAAGTCACACCATAATCACACTTCCGCAAAAGTCAGGGTGTGACAGCTTGGTATCAGAGCTTCGATTGTAGCGAACTAGGATTCCTTCTCGAGTCTAGACTACAATCATTAGGGCTCTCACGAAAATGTTTTCACAACATACTTTTATTACATACATGAAACGCCCAGATCCAGGAAACAAACATTGTTACAAATAAACGACACAAAGCACATTTCAAAGAATTCATTTATAGTTCAGTCTGAGAGACTAGGTTCAGTCTGAGAGACTGGGTAGTTAGTCTGAGAGACTAGTTGGGGCAGTCTGAGAGACTGGGTAGTTTAGTCTGAGAGACTAAGTAGTTCAGTCTGAGAGACTGGGAGGCTTAGTCTGAGAGACTAGGTGGGTAGTCTGGGAAGACTAGGAAGAATACGTGCTTACATTGTTATTACTTACATGCTTAATGATGATTTTTGATATATGTGCCTATGTTGTGATTGTTTTGTTACAGACACTATGTCCTCATTTGAGAGTGGACTGTCAGATACTGTTGACCCCATGGCCATTGTTTCGGACGATGAGATTGTCCCAGACCCAGAGATTTTTACCTCCGATACTGAGAGTGACCCGGAGATGATGTCGGATGATGACGATGATTTCCAGCCTTTTGCATTACCTGATTTTGGCGACGATATACCGCATGCTGATGGTTTACCCGTTGAGGATCCCTTTCTTGTTCCTATTCCTGACCAGGATCATCTCATCCTCGGACATCCCGATGGTGAGCATGCTGTGGTCCCGATCCTCGCCCCTTTGCCTCTTGCGGCTTTTCCTCTTGAGGATTTGCCTTTTGATGACTTGTCTGATGATGATGTTGATCTTTTCATTGATGGTCCCCCTGATGCTACCCAGGGTGATGGAGTTCCAGCTGAGGATGTCATTGTTGTTCCATTCATTGAGATTCCTATTATTGAGGTTTCATCTGATCATTCTGCTCCAGATTCTTTCGAGTCTGTGTTATCCACCACTTTGCATGCATTGGGATTGCAGCGTTACCCCACTGATTTTGATACTGACACGGCCCTGTCTGTTGCACCTGTTCCTCCACACAACTTTGATCATGACGTTGAGCCTGGACATGAGATTGACTTTGCCCCTGACGATCAGCCTATTGATGCACCGGCTGATCCTGAGCCGATGCATGCTGAGCCTGAGCTGGCCCCAGCACCTGAGCCTTTACCTGATTTTGATCCTGTACCATTTGGCATACCTGACACCGCACCACTCATACCGATTCCTGCACCCGCTGACCATGCTGCTTTTGCCGGTCAGCTATATCCCCATTACGCTTTCACCAGCAATGGGTGGATAGAGGATGATGATGATATGCCCCCTTTTGTTGAGCCTGTCACTCCCCCACCAGCACCTACGCATGCACCTGTTGATGTCGCCCCTTTTCACCCGATTGTGTCCGACGTTCACCGCACATACCTACTTGTCACATTCCTGCAGGAGATTCCTCTACCCCGTCCAGGGGAAGGTCCATCTAGTTAGCAGCCTAGCCAGGTTCCACACTTGTCAGCCGCTTTTCCTCACACGCCACAGTATACACCTACTACTCATTTTACTTCTGCACCGTCAGGCGAGCCACTCATATGGTTTCCACCGAACACTATACCAGTTTCTGATCCATACCATCCCTCCCACTTTATTGGTTACACAAGGGATGACTTACTCCTGTCATTGCAGCTTCAGCAGGAGATTGATGCGTGTGAAGTGTGTATATAAGTTGAAGTATATTTTAAGCCCTTTTACACTTTTTAGTCAAGTTTTAAATTTATAAAACACGATATTTACTAACACTAAACACACATATGGGCAAGTGCACCCATCGTGAGCGTAGTATAGTGTTGGTAAGATACCGAGGTCGTCCAAGGACACAAGAGCTTTTAGTACCGGTTTATCCTCAACGTCTAATCAAATCAAAAGTTAGAAAAATGTTTTTAAACTAGAAATATAAAACTAACTAAAATGCTGAAAAATAAAAATAAAAATAAAACAGATAGACAAGATGAATCACTTGGCTCCGACTCGTGTTTAGTGTAACCTTTGATTATTTCCGCACTTTTGCACTTTTTAAGAGATTATCTTAGTTATTGTAGTAGGCCCCTCTTTTGAAGGTGACGTTACCCTCAACCCGGTAGTTTGAGTCAGCAAGGATACAATCCTAAAGGGTCGGATTAGTGAAAGATAATTAATTAAGTTATTAATGCATATTATGGTGGGCCCCTCTTTTGAAGGTGACGTTACCCTCGGCTAAGTAGTCTGAGTCAGCAGGGATACAGTCCTAAGTAGCCGGGTTAAAGTATTAATAGTAGCTTACATATGAGGGGATCAAAGAGTTTGGACCCCCGCCATCCAACACCGGTGGGTATTGAAGGAGGTCCTACTAAATTTGACCCAGGTCCTTGCAGGATCTATACACTGAACAAGGCAAGACTCTTACCAAACCGTTCCCTTAACCCCCGACCAGGTAGCCAACATACCTCCATATAGACCGTGGAGATATGAATGGTGAAAATCTTTTATTTTATATAGACAGTAAAATAATGCCAAGACACCACGGACAAACGATAAGGAAGAATCACCTTCAACATAAGAAACTAGTTATTAAAGTCATTAATACATAACCAAGTAAAAAGTGCGAAAAGATTAAAAATAAAAAGTATTACACTAGACACTTGTCTTCACCAAGTGATGTAAGAGACTTAGGCAAACATGGCCTTTGATTGTCAAGAACTCTTACGATCAATCTTGGATCCCGAGACGACTCACACACTCTATGATGGACAATGGATGATGGTGGTGGATGATGGTGTTGTGATGGTGGTGGGTGGTGGGTGAAGTGTGAGAGAGGTGGTGTGCCAATGGATGGTTTGCAAATGAACCAAGCACCCCTATTTATAGCCTGAACAGTAGCTCGGGCATGGCCCCGTGTCCATCCTCTTCTCTGTCTTCATTAATTGCAGTTTATCTGCATTAGTTGACCACGCCCCCATGTCCGCTGGGCACGCCCCCGTGTGCAGAAGCGTATCTGTACTATCAAGATTTGCCTGGATTCTACGAATCTTATAGTTGACCACGGCCCCGTGTCCGCTGAGCACGGCCCTGTGGTGGGCGATAGAAGCTTCTATAGCTTTGTCTTTTCTGCTGGCACTTGGGCACGCCCTCGTGTTCACTGAGCACGGGGCGTGTTCAGCCTTCTGTTCTCTTGTTTTGCTTGGGAAGATGCTGTCGGGGAGGTCGGGCATGCCACGTTTGTTCCTTTTCTTGTATTTATGTTAGATTTAGCTGCCTTTTTGCTTCTTTTGTTAATTTGAGCTCATTTAATCCTGAAAATACAAAAGGAAGACAAAAACACACTTTTTCCAACATTAGTACTAAAAAATGGTTAGTTTTATGCCACAATTGATGTAATTTATATGTTGCATTTTGTGCACATTAAGATCCTGTGTCGTAGAGTCACGGAGCTTGAGAGGACTCCACGTCCTCCACCTTGTTCATGTCAGTCACCTTTTACGACTCCACCTGTTCCTCTTTTGCCTTATCCAGATTTTGATGTTCGATTTCTCACCGTGGAGCAGCAGATCAGCTATCTGTTGCGACACGTTTATGATCTTGAGGATGAGCTCGTGCATGTGCGCAGCTTGCTTTTCGTTCCTCCACCTCCTCCTCCACCGCCATCAGCATAGCCGGTTTTTTATTTTATGCAGGTAGCCTGCTTTTGATGAGAGTATCGCTATTGAGCCTAGCTTAGAAAGCCTTTTGGAGACCACTTTTGTTGATATGACTGTTGTAGATTGATAGACATTTTGGACAAGGGTAGTGTGACCCTGTAGTCCCTTTTGATGTGATACGATACATTTGTAAAACATGTAACTGTATGTGTGGTCGATGATTTATACAAGCTCAATCGCAATATTCTCATTATATACATTGTTTATACATTGGTGATGTGAATGTGATGTTATGTGCTTACTTGCGTTGATAAATGCTATTACATACACGTACTATATACTTATACACATAAGACCAGACCTATACAATCTTCTTTAGAAGATGCCTCCTCGAAGAGACAACCAGCTGCCTACAACAGAGGCTGAGCTACAAGAACGAATTTCACGAGCAATAGCACAACACGAGGCCTTGTGCTCTGAACATAGCGGAGGTACCTCAGGAAGTAACCTACCTCATGGTAATGTTTAAGTCACTAAAGACACATTACATTACATTTGGATATTCCATGTGCATTCGCTAATGCTTTCTGTGAATGATGTTGCTTGTACAGGCTGTACCTACAAGCAGTTCCTTGACTGCAAGCCTCTGAATTTCAACGGCACCGGGGGTGCTGTAGCTTTCGTTAGATGGGCGTAGAAAACTGATTCTGTGCTAAGAATGAGTAAGTGTGCGCCAGAGCACTAGGTCACCTACATCTCTGGACTGTTCTTAGATGGAGCTCTATCATGGTGGAATCTCCAAGTGCAGACTTTGGGAGAAGAGGCTGCATATGCTATGACATGGGATGAAATGAAAGAACTCATGCGCAAGAAGTACTGTTGAAGGGCTGAGATACAGAGTTTTGGAACCTCAAGATGGATGGTCCAAAGATTGCTGAGTACGTAAAAAGATTCCATGACCTATCTCACGTTGTACCTTACATGGTTGATCTGGAGTTCAAGCGCATTGAGCGTTTTATTTAGGGATTGGCACCCCAAATCATGAGCTTGGTAACGACATTAAAGCCTCCAACGATCACAGAGGCCATTGATCTGAGCGTGGCACTAACTGAAGAAGCGATCAGGTTGAACAAGTTCTCGATTTCTGACCAAAAGAAGAAGGAGACTCACGTTGAGTCGTCAGGTGAGAACAAAAGGAAGTTCTCAAATTTCAAGAAGGGTACCAGCAGTGCTAGCAAGAAGAAAGATGCGAACCCACCAGCCGAGGTCAAGACTGGTGTTGAAAACAAAGGAAAAGGGTATATGGGCACATTGCCCAAATGTGATGCGTGTCAGTTTCATCACACTGGACGATGCCAAGCCAGAAAGTGTGAGACGTGCGGAAAGGTTGGTCATGCCAAAGAGACATGCTGGTATGGTGCTGGTCGTGGTAATGGTGGTCTGAGAGGTAATGGCAACGGGAATGGAAATGGTAACTGTAGTGGAAATCGGTATGGAAACCGCACTCAAGGAGGAAATGGCGGTAATGGGAACCGTGGTGGTATTGGAAACCCAACTGGTAGCGGAAACCGTGGAGCAAACAACAACCAGGGCGGAATTGGAAATGGAAATGGTCAGGGAGCACGTTGCTTTAACTGTGGAGATGTTGGGCATTTCAAGAGAGATTTCCCAAAGATCAACCAAGCTCAGGGAAGAGTTTTTAACATTGGAGCTAGGGAAGCTCGCCAAGATCCGAATGTAGTCACGGGTACGTTCCCTATCAACCAACACTTTGCATCTGTCCTGTTTGATACTGGTGCCGATTATAGCTTTATATCCCTAGAGTTTAAGAAAATGCTTGGGTTAGTAGTTAGTAAGCTAGATATTCCGTATTCGATAGAGCTAGCTAATGGAAAGCTAGTAGAAGCAAATGAAGTAATTAGAGGCTGTGTAATAGAGCTCGGAGAGCATGAGTTTACGCTTAATCTTCTGCCAGTCGAGTTGGGAAGCTTTGACGTGGTAGTTGGAATGGATTGGTTGTCAAGCAACCGAGCGGAGATCGTTTGTCACGAGAAGATCATTCGCGTTCCGATGGCGAACGGAGAGACGATTGTAGTGCATGGAGAGAAACATGATACACCTCTAAGGGTTATCAGTTGTTTGAAGGCCCGAAGATGTTTGCAGAAAGGATGTGTTACCTTCTTGGCGCACGTCGTGGACAAGGAAGTCGCAGAGCCAAAGCTGGAAGATATCCCAGTTGTAAGGGAATATCCTGAAGTCTTTCCAAAAGACTTGCCAGGATTGCCGCCGCAAAGACAAGACGAGTTTCACATTGACTTAGTTCTAGGCGCTGCGCCTGTAGCTAAGGCACCTTATCGACTTGCGCCTTCCGAGATGCAAGAGTTATCGACGCAACTTCAAGAGCTTTTAGACAAGGGATTCATTAGACCAAGCTTCTCGCCTTGGGGAGCTCCAGTGCTGTTTGTCAAGAAGAAGGACGGTAGTTTCCGCATGTGTATTGACTACCGTGAGCTAAACAAGTTAACCATCAAGAATCGATATCCTTTACTGAGGATTGATGATCTCTTCAATCAACTTCAAGGTTCAAGTTATTACTCCAAGATCGATCTTCGATCAGGTTATCACCAGCTGCGAATTCAAGAGGAGAGCATTCCAAGACTGCCTTCAGAACTCGTTATGGACATTACGAGTTTCTAGTAATGCCGTTTGGGTTGACAAACGCGCCAGTGGTATTTATGGATTTGATGAATAGAGTTTGCAAGCCATATCTCGATAAATTTGTGATTATGTTTATCGACGATATTTTGATTTATTCAAGGATGAAGGAAGAGCATGAGCAACACCTTAGAGCCATCTTAGAATTGCTCAAGAAAGAGAAATTATACGCAAAGTTCTCAAAGTGCGAGTTTTGGTTACGTGAGGTTCAGTTCCTTGGTCACGTGGTAAACGAAAATGGAATTCATGTGGATCCCACTAAGATCGAGGCGATCAAGAATTGGGAGACTCCGAAGACGCCAACCGAAATCCGACAATTTTTGGGTTTGGCAGGATATTATCGCAGATTCATTGAGGATTTTTCGAAAATCGCTCAACCTTTGACCTCCCTTACTCAAAAGGATAAGAAGTATGAATGGGGAGACAAGCAAGAAGAAGCTTTTCAGTTGCTGAAAAACAAGCTTTGCGACGCACCTATTTTATCCCTACCCAAAGTAGGCATGAGCAAATGGTATAAAATACCGATCCCATCCCGATCCCGATACCGATAATCCCGATCCCGACATGTTTCGGTATCAGAAACGGTATCCACATTTTGGTTTTTTCGGTATCGGTAAGGTACGGTATCGGTAAAATACCGACTTTTACCCTCAAAATACCGATACCGTACTGAACCGACATGTTTCGGTATCGGTATCAAGTATTCAAGAAATTTCAGGATCAGGATTATCGGTATCGGGACGAGATCGGTATTTGCTCATCCCTAACCCGAAGGCACCGATGAATTCGTGGTGTACTGTGACGCCTCACGTCAGGGATTAGGTTGTGTGCTGATGCAGCAACAGAAGGTTATCGCTTATGCTTCGCGCTAGTTGAAGGTTCACGAGAAGAACTACACCACGTATGATTTGGAATTTGGCGCAGTGGTGTTTGCATTGAAGATATGGCGACATTATTTGTATGGCACCCGATGCACAATCTTTACAGATCATAAGAGCTTACAGTATATATTCGATCAGAAGGAGCTTAACATGAGATAACGACGATGGGTTGAATTGCTAAATGATTATGATTGCGAAATCAAGTATCACCCAGGAAAGGCAAATGTCATAGCAGACGCCTTAAGTCGAAAAGAAAGGATTAAGCCCATAAGGGTTAGGGCTTTGGAAATGATCATACAGACAGATCTCTCGTTGCGCATCCGTGCTGCACAGAGAGAAGCTCTTAAAAAGGAGAATCTGGTGGATGAATATCTCTATGGGATGGAGAAACAGTTGGTACCCAACGGGGAAGGAACATTGTGTTTTATGGGACGAATTTGGGTTCCCCTCTTTGGTGGTCTTAGAGACTTGATTTTCGATGAAGCTCATAAGTCAAGGTACTCGATCCATCTAGGATCGGATAAGATGTACCAAGATTTGAAGGATTTCTACTGGTGGCCGAGATTGAAAGGTGATGTTGCAACTTACCTTGGAAAGTGCTTAACCTGTGCCAAGGTAAAAGCCGAATATCAGAAGCCTTCAGGTCTTCTGCAGTAGCCCAAGATACCCATGTGGAAGTGGGAGCAGATTTCGATGGATTTTATAACCAAGTTACCAAAGATACCCAGAGGTCATCACACGATTTGGGTAATCGTAGACCGTCTGACAAAATCTGCGCACTTTCTGCCGATCAGGGAAAAAGATAACACAGGTAAGCTAGCTGAGTTGTACCTCAAAGAGATAGTTGCACGACATGGAGTGCATTTCTTGATTATTTCCGATAGAGATGGAAGGTTTGTGTCAAAGATTTGTCCATCTTTCCAAGAAGCGTTTGGTTCTCAACTGAATTTAAGTACTGCATTTCACCCACAGACAGATGGTCAGAGCGAATGAATGATTTAAACGGCAGAAGATATGTTGCGAGCTTGCGTAATGGACTTGGGTGGCAGTTGGGACACTCACCTACCTTTGGTTGAGTTCTCGTATAACAACAGCTACCATGCAAGCATTCAAGCTGCACCGTTTGAAGCTCTCTACGGACACAAGTGTCGATCACCGTTATGCTGGGCAGATGTGGGTGATAGACAGCTTGTTGGTCCCGAATTGGTTCAAGAGACGACAGATAAGATTATACAGATCCGAGAGCGCATCAAGGCAGCTCGTGATTGACAAAAGAGCTATGGGAGATATGGTTTTACTAAAAGTCTCACCTTGGAAAGGGGTAGCACGCGTTGGTAGCCTACAAGTTGGATCTACCCGCGGAACTGAATGGAGTCCATGATATATTTCATGTATCTAATCTAAAAAAGAGTCCAACTCAAGAAACAGTTGTAATTCCTGCCGATGAAGTTCACTTTGATGACACACTCCACTTTACCGAAGAACCTGTTGAGGTTACTGATTGGAAGGTTAACAAAACACGTAGGAGTAGTGTTAAACTCGTCAAGGTTCGATGGAACGCGCATCACGGCCTAAAGTTTACTTGGGAGTGTGAGGACCGCATGAAAGCTAAATACCTGCACTTATTCCCTAAGACCCCTACAGCCAGTAGTAAAGCTTAAAAATTGGGGCGAAATTTTCTTAACAGGGGGAGAATGTGACAACTGTTAAAAATCCAGGTATCCGTACAATTATTTAACCATGATTAGTGCCTAATGACTGTGCTAAATTACAATTTACTACTTTCTGATTACTGCATCATACTTACATGTGCATCACATATTGCATAATGTCACATCATTATTACATGCAAACCATATTGACATAAATGATGCACAAAGCACGGTTAGCACCGTTAGCGGATAACTAAGAAAAATGCTGACAGAACTCAACACATAGACAGACAGTGCAATGAGACACAGAATAAGCAAGAAACCAAGTATTACACTAGTATAATGTGTAGGAAAGTGAGGATCACAAAACTGCCGTTCTAAGTAATAGTTTAAGTGCCGGAAAGTGCCTAAAACCCACATAAAGTGCAGAATTCTGCAAAAATACAGCAAAGATCAGCATTTTAAAAAGCTAGTATCATGCAAAAATATGACAAAATGGTCCTAAATACTTTACTAAGTGTCGGGAATTAAAAGTGTCACAAAAGGGTCCATAAAGAACACTAAAATGTATACTTTATCACTTTAACGAACCAGTATCTAACCGAACAACCGGACACTACCCGAAACATCAAAATTACACTAGAAGCATTGTTTTAACATTACCAAGCTAGTTATGATCCCTAAACATCATAACACATCATACAAAATATCTAGTAACTAAAACACTTAGCTTATACTTGAAATTAAACTAGATGGTAACTAATTGGTTAAAACCTAAGCTAATACCCCCCACCTATGTTGTGACACTTGTGCTCCGTAAACACACACGATGTAGGGCACTATCTTTTATCAAAGAAACAAAGTGTTTTGGCCACAAAAATTTTTTATTTTGTGTTTTACACTTTCACATTTTAATTCTAGTTCATTTTCAAGCCTTAAATCGCTTTCTGGAAAGTTAAACGCGAACTGATACGTAAATGTAACCAGTTTAATGTGGCAAAACTCTCTGGAATAGTGAAATAGTCTTAACATACCTTAAATAACTTTTATATAACTTAGAAATAGGTTTTGAAAGCTTTGGTGTGTCAAAAACAAGTTTATTCACACTTAGGGAATATTTGCGTCAAACTGCGAAAGTCTGCTGATTCACATAGTATCGAACATTCCCGAACTTGATCATAAGTTAAACATGCCCCAAATATCCTTTACATAGCTTAGAAATAGGCTTTGAGGTGTTTGGTGCGCAAAAATAAACTTATTTGATCAATAGGGACTAAAAGGGTCAAAAAGAGCATAAGCTTGCATTTTCGCGCATATCTTACGTTCTGAATATATCCGGACATCCAAAAATTTATGTAATCATTAAAGTATTTTATTTTGGTGATTTTCATGATAAAATTCCATTCGTCGCGTAGTTTGGGTCGTTTTTCACGTCCGTTCCTGTTTCGTCGTAATTAACCGAACAACGAAACCGTACGGCCAAACGAACCGACATCCGAGATATTTTTGAGCATGTTTCATATTACCTATACTGTAACTTCATTTTAGAGCCTTGAAATGGGATTAAAGGGGATTAAACGTGTCAAAAATGCATCAGAAACCATGTTTTGCACATTCAGGGACCAAAATTGACAATCTGCCATAGTTGTCTTAGGAAGGGACCAACGTTGAAAATCTGATTTCCAGCTTTTTCCAGCTGTTTCCCTTATTTGCACATGGTTTTAATGAAACTAGGGGTTTGTTTTGGGGTACCCATGGTATTCTAAAACCATGGGCACACTTGGACGGTCCAGATTGAAGCACGGTATACGAGGAACGATCTTAACGGTCTTGAAAATCCTATAAATACCCCACCCCATTTTCATTTCATTTCACTCATGATCTGATTTTATATCCAAAGTTGAAGCTCTATGCTTCATACCTGGATATTTAAATTAAGATCCTCCTAGCTTGGACCCTTTGTAAGCTTCTTTCGTTCTTTTATGCGTTTTTAGCACGAAAGTCAAACAGTGTTTGACTTTCAGCTTTGACCAGTCTATGGTCAACACTAAGTTTATTTGAACTTCGCAACGTGAGCGTAATCACGATGGTTATAGTCCCATGTGACTATACCTACTGATTACTACGTTAGTTAGGTATAGTGACGAGTCATAGTTTCGGTCAAAATACGCGTCTATGCGTATTTTGCAACCAAACTATTTTTGGGTATCAAAACCGTTTGTTTTGATATCAAACTTGTTTTCTAACTTTGTTAAACATGTTTTAACATGTTTAACTCGTCACTTTTAGGATAGTGCTTATATAGGATCGTAAGTCAAGCAGTCTAAACAACTGCTTAGACTTTCGAACCCGACCCGTTTGGTCGATCGTTGGGATCCGACCAAATATATAATGTGACCTTAGTTGTATAGGGAATAAGCTTTCAAGGTTATACTTTATGGTCACTTCGTTTAGCTAGTTGTATGATAGGTAGTTTATATGCCTTAGGAAAATGACCAAAATGCCCTTTTTCACATAATTTTATTTTAAGCATATGTAACACATGTTTTGACATCTAAAATGATTATATAACATAATTATATATGTTAAGGCATATAATACTTGTCATAGGACTAGTTAGACGTCTCGAACGCGCTTTCGCGCGAACGACGCGTTAAAGTGGCGTAAGCTACCTTAATGGGTCGTAAGCACTTAGGATAGGTTCCGATTTAAAATATAGGCTTTGTTAAACCATATCACATGAGTTCCAATACTCATTTGGTTTACAAGACCTCATTCTACCCGATCTTCCGATTTAGGTGTCGATTCGCTAACATAGTATCCGTTACACTAGAAACCGCTTCAACACTTGAACTCTTGGTCTTTTGAGCTTTGTTATACCCTTTGAACCGGAACTATACGCAATCCCAGGCGAGTACATAGTTCCCCTCTTTTACTGTTTTCAAATGTTTTGGGGTGATTCATATGTGTAATCGATCTGTTTTCAAAATGTATGGCATATGTATGTTCACTAAGTACTTTTATGTGTATTATTCCGATTATACAAATGTAATGTTTTATCCTTAAGTGATCTACCTATCTTCATAGTTAGATTCATGTAGGATTTTTGAAGTACATTCTTAGATTTTCCTATCTTCATAGTGAGAGTTTTAAGAAGTACATTACAACTCGATGGTTGGTTTTTGTGTAGTTTGTTGGTGATTTAGATAACGAAACTAGATAATACAATAAGCACATGGTGGATACGCCGCTGGTACTTCCTATATATAAGTGTGCTTATTGTATTACCTTTCGTGGCGTTATCCCGAATCACCATTAGGATTTAGGATTGTTTTGATTCAATAATTCAATATGACAAGAACCCAGGATCCCTGTAGTATCTATCTATCTTCATAGTTAGACTTATATGGGATGTTTAGAGTACTAATATTGGAGTCCATGTTTGGATTCATTGTGTCTTTTAATGCATGTTAGATTAGACGATGTGACAGAACCCAAATCCTTATAGCATCTATCTATCTTCATAGGTTGATTCTTGTAGGATGTTTAAAGTACTGATATTGTAGTCCTTAATTGGATTCATTGTGTGCTTTAATGCGTGTTTACGAGTTGGAACAAGTTGTCGATTTGTGTGTTATGTGGTAGTTGTGATTTGGATAACAAAATGGGTGTAATAAAATAAGAACATGGTGGATACGCCGCTGGTACGTCCTATAAATAAGTGTTCTTATTTTATTATTCTTGTAGCGTTATCTGGATCACTTTAGGATTTTGTGTACTATTGTTTCAGTATTCGATTATCGAAATCCTTTTAGAATCTCCAATATCTTTATATGTTAGATTCTTAGAAGGATATTTAAAGTATTATCATAGATCATTGATTTGATTTATAGAATACTTATATAAGTTTTGATTTATTTCAAAACAGTTATTATAAATCCTTGGTTGGATTCCTAATAACACATCAACAAGTTTTTACGATGGTTTAATCGAGATTTCAATATAAGGCATAAAAACGACTTAGTAAATATCATATTGCCATATACAAACCTATTTTGTCACAAGTTTTCACAATTAAGATTAATACCAAATGTTTTGCCATTTATTTGGCTAATAAAACCTATGTATTCGCCAGCATTTTTATCCTGACTGTTTTCGCATATGTTTCAGGTTTTCGACTGTTCAAGCATGCAACGCATAGGACTGCATACTGGCCTTAAACTTCTAAAAAGAACAAATACATGTATTCTTTGTTTGTAAAACGATATTAATGATATTGAAACAATTTTAGTACCAGTAGTTGTGAGCAATTTGTAACGTGACTACCCGATATTTCCGCCGCGTGTTGTTATATTACGCGATTGGGGTGTTACAGATTGGTATCAGAGCACTCGTTATAAGGAATTAGGTTATTAGCATGCCTTGAACCTAGTCTATAACCGTCCTAGGACCTAAGCATGAGTAGACTTAGGAACTCTTTCCTAATCCTCATCTTTATTCGTGCCAGAACTACTTTATGATTTACGAATCATCTAACCTTAGATGATTTATCCTAAAACCCTTAGGCTTGTTTTTCTCAAAACGTTCTCATTAAAATATTTTTCAAAATGTTTTCTCAAACGTTTTTGTCAAAATATTTCACGACATGTTTTATCTCAAACGATTTGTATCAAAAGATTTCTTAAATATTTTTCCTCAAATGTTTTTCATCGAAATCTTGGGTTTTAATAATGTGAACACATGCAATCTAGAAGGGTGGATGCCTGTACCCTGAGTTTTCTGTCTAAGGCTAGAGTGTTCGTACAAATCCACATTTTCGGACCAGTCACTCTTACCTGGGAACTCTTAGGGTGAGTGTCCACTTATAGGCTAAAGCATGTCTTCGTGAAGCATTAAAAACCTATCCATCTTGACCCTACCGAATGATTTTTAAACGACCTTTGTAACTCTACTCATTCATGTTACCCACGGTAATGTGTTTGCTCTTCATGACAATCGAAGCATCCTTCTTTTCCCAATACCATTTCATCATATTACCTTCGGTGATATGTTTGATTCAATACAATTGAAATGAACCTCATTTCATTTCACGACTCTACGAAATCCTATTTTATTTTCAAAATACTACCTTTGTCTTTTAAAATTTCAAACTCTTACCATTTGGATGAGAATTTTCAAAATTTCAACACAAAGTTTCTTTATTTTTTTAAATTAAAAACATTTGTTTCTTTGTCTTAAAAGTAATAAATTTTTAACAGGTAAAGAATTTATGATACAAACCATTAACCCGGTTTGTATTCTCTCATCCAAAAATATTACAAAAATTTATTTTCAAACAACTCTTGTTTAAAAACAATATCCACAACACCATATATTCTAAAGTACAAGAACAAGACCAATGAACAAGATTTTACTAGATCAAAGTTTTCACAATACAATAATGTTAAAAACTCATAACAATTGAATAAATCTAACTTATTTGGTTTTCTCTATAGTTGAACTTTCGAAATGCCTCCTCGACGAGATGCACAACCTCAAACTAACGAAGAAATCGCAGCCCTTGTCACTCAGCAGATGGCTGCTGTGCTTCCGAACATAGTAACCCAGGTTCATCAGATATACAACAACAATAACAACAACGCCCAGTGTAATTTCAAGACCTTCAATTCAGCCAAACCGCTAAAATTTTATGGGTATGAAGGAGCAACCGCACTCCTACAATGGTTTGAAAGTATAGAAAGCACATTCCGCCATGTTCAGTGTCCTAATGAGCGTAAGGTGGATTTCGCTTCGAGTGTCTTTCAAAGGAGAGCACTCACTTGGTGGAATGGTATTATGAGAGACCGAGGTGCCGATGTAGCAATGGAACTGACGTGGGAAGAGTTTAAGGATCTTATGAAGAAGGAATTATGCCCACGAAGCGAAATTCTGGCTCTTGAAATTGAATTCTATTATTTAAAACAGGATAGTGGGGAAAACCGTGCCTACACTACCCGATTTGAATAGTTAAGCCTATTTTGCCCCACCATGGTCACACCTTTGGATCGTGCCATTGAGAAATACATCGATGGTTTACCTGACCCTGTCCAAGACATTGTCACTGGCAGCCAACCTGCAACGCTTAGGGAGGCTAAGGAATTAGCTGCTATCTTGACTGACTCACAGGTTAGAAAAGGTAAGTTATTTCGACAAGGAACAAAGGCCGAATCTTCTAAAAGTTCTAGGAAGCGCAGGGCTTCAAAGAATTTTGCAATTCCTGCACCTGCCCCACTGAACTGTACCCTTCAAGGGATTTTATCATGGAAAGCAGCCTCGGTGCAATCATTGCAATTATCATCATGCATCAAATTCCCCTTGTCGCCAGTGTACAATTTGTGGTTTATTTGGACATCTAGCGGTGACCTGTCATATCCAGAACCGAGCAGCCCCTACTCAGACTCGCCCAAGAGCATGTTTCAATTGTGGTGACTTAAATTACTTCAAGAGAAACTGCCCCAAGCTTGCCAATGCTAATGGATGAGTGTTCAACATCAACGAGGCTCAAGCTAATGATCAAGCGCTTATGATCATTTGAACCTCTAAATTTTCTGTTTATTTTCAAGATCAATGTACATATTTTAACTATGTTTGTAATGACAATATAAATTTCAACAAGTTTATCTTTATCTTCGTTATTCAATTTTCAATCTCAAACTCTAATGTGATTACACTATGTGTGATTTCAAATTTCATGCTAATTTTGAGGATTCCGTTCTTTAGGAACTAAATCTTATAATTTAGTATAATGTGATTGCACTCTAGTGCATTCGTGAAAACTTGGTAACACGATCAATACAAGTTAATACTGTTTTATGATCATAGCATTGTTTTGGTCAAAAAATCTGATGAGGATATTGCAACCAAACTCTCTGTTACGGGGGTATGATGCTTGAAATGTAGAACAATGACAAGGATAACTTCAATGTAAATTGCACAAATGACACAAGGATTTATACGGGGAAAAAGCCCTTGATCAAGAGTTGATCTCCGGCACAAAAAACCCCGGGTGATGGAAACTACCGATCACCAAGCTCAAATAAATCAATAAATGTTTACAACTTCGGATAGTAACGAGCTAGGTACAAGGATCACTATCGTGAAATGTGTAAAAGTGAGTGAAAATGAATGAATGTTCGTCGAGAGCTTCAAGTGTGCGAGTATATGAGAGTGTGTAGCTGAAAATTGCTAAGTGTTCTAATTCCAGCTCGTTACCCCTTTTCAAAATAGAAGTTAACTACAATAACTAACTATCCGATTTTTGTGCCAAGCTCCCACGTTCTCCACAACGTCCATTTTTGGTCAATCGTGTGCGAAATGTCCGTGGAATATTCCTTAGTACCGTTGCCAAGACCAAGTCAAGCTTGTTACTCCTGCGAAATAATACAAAACACAAATAAACAATCGTCAGTACGAGGATCCTTAAAGTGATCCATGATCCTGATCCTGAAGCTCTTCTGAGGATCACTATTTGTCACAGAAGTAAGGATCATTAATTAAGATAACGAATAAGGATCACTAATTGTTAGAAAATCCTCCCCTAACAATTGCCCCCAAAATATAAGGAGTGATATGTAAAATGAGCGAGTTATGTTTTCTTGATCTTATCCGCAACTAACTATCGTAAATATAGCCGTTATTGTTGAACTATCCGTTGCAATCGTGACGTCACAGAAGTGACAACCCTGCGCGATCATGATTATAAATAGGAGATAGAGATATGATCAAATGCATTTAAATTTTCAGAGAGACTCCCTTTATAACTGCATTCCGAAGACAATCAGGTACTCTCTTTCTTCATCTTCTTTCCTCTCTTGCTCTGTTTTCATCTCTTTCCATCATCGCATCAAAGATGTTGCTCCGAAATTCCCCAGCCAAGGATCACCCGAAGAACAGCCCTCCGAAAAGCCAGGGGATCATCGAAGATTCCATTAAAGAACGCTGCTGCTTCAATGATGCTCAGATCGATAGGATCCGCCACTGCTTCCCGGCGAACACCGAGTTTAGACCTTTTGACCCCAATGCCCTGAGTGATCATATCTCCGACAAGTGGGTTGCTTTTTCCGTCACTCCGTTCACCATAGGCTATACATATCCTTTTCTAGCCTTCACCCAATCTTTCTTTTCCCTAACCGGCATCTCTTATATTCAAGCCATGCCGATGATTTGGAGGGTTTTGTACACCCTTGAAAGGATCATCGAGCAGGAAGGTATAGACCTAGGAATGTCAGAGCTGGGAGAGCTGTATGATCTTACTACCTTTGGTTCTCATCGCTATTTGTTTAAACGTAAACCCGGTGAGGAACACCCGATCTTCAAAGCCACCAAGAACGATGCTAATTGGAAGCGGCGTTTCTTTTTTATCAAGAGAGATTCTATTGAGGATGGAAAGGATCTACCCAAGAAATGGGCTACCCATGGTAGGGTGGTGGATCCTGAGAAGGATCATCAAAAACTTTCCTTTGATGTAAGGATCACTTATATTTTTGCTTTCTTGTTATGCAGCTATCACCGTCTCACACCTCAGATTGTCCCCTGCTGCTAAGGAGAGGCTCCTTGCTTTCAAGAAACTTGATCCTGAGACAAGATCTTTCAAGACAACAACCCAAGATTCACAGGAGGTATCCTCAGGCTCTGTCACAATGTCGAGTAAGTATCTTTGTTTAAAATTTAAATAAATAGTGAAATATAAATTAAGAAAAGATACTTATCTTGTTTTGGTTGTGTAGGTGCTGGAAAATCCACCAAGTCTGCTTCAAAGTTCAATGTCACTGATCTCACTACTGTCAGATCCTCCAAGAGAAAAGCTCCTACCAGTCCGACAGCTTCGGTCCCCAAGGCACCCCTCAAAGGAAAGGCAATCAAGAAGAGAAAAGCCTCTGAAGCTGAGGATCTGCAGGGTCTGCCTCTGATCCGCCATCAATTTCTCGAGTACTTTGATGAGGTAAGGATCACTGTCTCTGCTCTTATATCCTGTTGACATATCCTGCTGATATATCCTGCCGATTTGAGGATCACTTAATCCTGACCTTATCCTTTATCCTTTTTGCAGAAATTCTCTGAGATCGAGGATTATGTTGGCCACGTTGAGGATCAGGATAAGAAGATTGCCGACCTCCAGCAGGTTGCAGTGCTTAAGGACCTTGCCATTGCTGATCTTCAGAAGGAAGTCCGGGATGCCAAACAGGAGACGTTCAAGGTGCTGATCAATGTTGACTATGAGAAACGTGAGATCACCGAAGACGCCAAAGTCTCTGCTGCCATAACAATGTACAAGACCAAGCTGCAAATGGCCTTGGAAGCTCAGGATCCTGCTTTTGACAAGAGCACCTGGGATGTTGAAGGCTGGAAGGCAAGGCTGGCTGAACTG
Source organism: Helianthus tuberosus (assembly GCA_030545235.1). Classification (NCBI taxonomy): domain Eukaryota; kingdom Viridiplantae; phylum Streptophyta; class Magnoliopsida; order Asterales; family Asteraceae; genus Helianthus; species Helianthus tuberosus. The sequence continues at coordinate 160,796,847 of CM060396.1, read as the reverse complement.
GACGATGAAGAGGCTGAGGAGGTTGAAGAGATCCTGACGATTGAAGCTGGAGGCAAGGGTGAAGGTGGTGAAACAAGTGGAGCTGGAGGTGGTAATGCAGCGAAGGTTTAGGCTGCATGATTGGGCGATGATAGACATTCTTAGACGTAGCCGGAGCCCAATTTTTAAATTTGGTAGTAGCTTTTTGTGGTTGTGATGTTGAACAATTTAATGGTTTGTACTTGAACAATAGGTTTTAGGATTAAGGATCATGTATGATCCTTTGGACAATAGGCAGGATTGCAATTGGTGGAGGGATCCTCTGTTTGGGGGATGAAGCCATTGTGATCCTGCCGCCTTTATATTCCTGCACTACTTTTGAACTTATTATCATGGACACCCTTTACCTACCCCAGCGGACGGGCCACGTTTTGCTGGTAGATGCTCGGGTAGGTAATTTTGACAACCTTTTAAGGGTTAGTCTTTTGTTAATAAATAAAATCTTAACCTTTTGTCGCTTATCTTGTATTGTTATCCTTGTGTTTCTTTGATTTTCCTTTGTTTTGATGCATATTCATTGAATAAATAATTTTGAATAAGTCAGATTGAAAATATTTAGGATATGATCCATGATCAGATATCCTATAGTTAAAGAATCCCAAAAAGCAATATGTTTTAAGGATCACAAGTCTAGTTGTCAAATTTTTTAAGGGTTATTCAAATAAATAATGAATAGGATTAAAAATAGTTAAGGATCATACCTGAGGGTCCAAATTAGGATCCTAACCATAATAAGGATAACTATAAGATAAACCTTAGAATAAAGTAAGGATCAAGGATCCCTAGTTGCCTATCTTCAAGAACCTGAAATAGAGCATAACTTGGGACTAAGCCAACATAAGAAAAGAGTTAGCAACTGGGGACAAGCCCAAGGATAACTGGGGACAAGCCCAAGGATCGTATGTAAGCTGGAGTATGGCCCTAACTGGCGACTATCCAAACTTAGTGACATGAAAATGCCAAAACCTTAGCTAACGTGAAAACGTTAGAAACCTTAGCTAACGTGAAAACGTTAGAAACCTTAGGAACGGATGTATGGTACGTCTACCATTATACGTAGGATCCTAGGCATAGCCAGTACAATGGAATTATCAGCCCCTAAAACGAGTACTGGTCCCACTGCCTTGAACTATACCAGGATCATCATGCGCTACAGGCGGAACTGGGGTCAAGCCCAAATAACTGGGGTTAAACCCAAGGAACGGATTGCTTCAGCAGATAACCAATGTTATGCTAAGGATACCTGAACTTTCAAAACTTAAACTCACGTGAGAGATGGATAAAGGATACATGATCCTTATCCTTATATGAGAAAATAAAGAAATGAAATAGTTCAAGTTTAGGATATTACCTAAGTAAGGATCACCGATACTTTGAGGATCCTTTAAGGATATCCCTATCGTGAGGATCATCTGTGCCATGAGGATCCTGCTCATATGAAATATTTCTTCAAGTGGACAGCATTCCAAGCTCTTGGTAGAAAATCACCTTCCATGGTTAGCAATCTATATGCCCCCTTTCCTGCTTCAGCTTCAATCAAATAAGGGCCTTCCCATTTTGGAGCCAATTTTCCATCAGCAGGATTGGTGGTATTCTGAAATGCTTTCCTTAATACCATATCTCCAACTTGAAACCTCCTGATCTTGACATTTTTGTTGTAAGCACCAGCCATTCTTTGCTGATAACTGGCCATCCTTATCCTAGCCATATCCCTGATTTCTTCAATAGTATCCAGGTCTTGAGCCAAGTTCTCATCATTCTCCTCAGGATCACGGGTACTTGTTCTTGCAGTTGGAACCACCATTTCTGTTGGGATCACTGATTCTGCCCCAAATACCAAAGAGAATCGCGTTTGACCAGTAGCATTCTTAGGGGTTGTCCTATCAGCCCAAAGCACATAGGGCAGTTCTTCTGCCCATTTCCCTTTCTTGGATCCAAGCTTCTTCTTCAAATTGTTGATGATGATCTTGTTGGATGATTCTGCCTGACCATTAGCTTGTGGGTGGACTGGTGTTGATGTTATCATCTTAATCCCCCAGCTGTCACAAAAGTTAGTGGTTCTGCCCCCAATAAATTGGGAACCATTATCACATATAATCTCAGAAGGAATTCCAAATCTAGTTATAATATTTCTTTTAATGAAGGATATAACTTCCTTTTCTCTGACTTGGGCAAAAGCTTCAGCCTCTATCCACTTGGAGAAGTAATCAGTCATAGCTAGCATGAATACTTTTCCACCAGGTGCCTTAGGGAGCTTACCAACTATATCCATACCCCATCTCATAAATGGCCAAGAGGAGGATATAGGATGCAATAATTCAGCTGGTTGATGAAGGATATTGCTGTGTCTCTGACAAGGATCACATCTTTTAGCATACTCCACAGCATCTCTCTTCATGGTTGGCCAGTAGTATCCTGTCCTCAGGATCCTTGAGAATAATGCCCTGCCCCCAGTGTGGTTTCCACAATCTCCTTCATGGAAGTCTTTTAAAACTTCTTGGATTTCAGGATCCTCAATGCATCTCAAGTATGGTCCTGCAAGAGATCGCCTATACAACATATTATTTAAAATTGTGAATTGAGATACCTTAGATTTGAAAGCCCTAGGGTTTTCTCCTGTAGGAATCTCTCCATGTTGTAAGTATCTCATAATTGGTGTGATCCATGATCCTGATCCTGAATGGGATTGAGTATCCTCACAAGGGATAATTGCAGAATCATTTCCTATCTCCATAGCCTCGTGATCCTCGATAGCCGGGGTCAGGATATGGATAATAGGGATCTTGATATCCTCCGGGATCTTCACGGATGATCCTAAGTTAGCCAATGCATCAGCCTCTGTATTTTCTTCCCTTGGTACCTGCGTCAAACTAAAGGAAACAAAAGAGAGTGCCAAACTTTTGACTATCTCTAAATATTTGGTTAGCTTTTCACCTTTAACAGCGTAGGATCCATTAAAGTGGTTTGTAATTAACAATGAATCTACATGTACCTCAAGATACCTGATCCCTATATGCTTTGCAATTTGCAAACCAGCAATTAAGGCTTCATATTCAGCCTCATTGTTAGTGGTTTGGAACTCACAAGCTATAGAGTGGGGTATTATGTCCCCCTGTGGCGATTTTAGTAGTATTCCAAGCCCTGTGCCTTTGACATTTGAGGATCCATCAGTATAGAGTATCCAAGGATCCTTGGTCTCTTCTAGCTGCTGGACTTCTAACTCAGCTTCTTTTTGTAAATCACTACTGAAATCAGCCACAAAGTCAGCTAATGCTTGGGATTTGATGGCTGTCCTAGGCTCATATCTTATATCATATGCACTTAGCTTCACTGCCCACTTAGCCATCCTTCCTGACATCTCTGGTTTCCTGAGGACATTCTTAATTGGAAAATTAGTTTTAACAACAATAACATGAGTTTCAAAATAATGTCTTAGCTTAGTAGATGCCATAATTAATGCAAGAATAAGTTTTTCGAGGTGTGAATACCTGGATTTGGCATCAAGTAAACTTTTACTTACATAGTAGACAGGATGTTGTGTACCTTCATGATCCTTAACAAGGACCGCACTTACTGCTTTTGAGGATACTGCAAGATACAAGGATAGCACATCGCCTTTTTCTGGTTTCATCAAAGCCGGGGCTGAGGATAGGTAATCTTTGAGGGCTCTTAAAGCATTTTCATGCTTCTCAGTCCACTCAAATTTCTTGTTCTTCCTTAGGATATTATAGAATTCTTTGCACTTCTCTGAGGATTTGGATATAAATCTGTTCAAAGCTGCTATCCTGCCTGTTAGCCTTTGAACATCCTTAGCATTGGCCGGAGATTTGATGTTCACTATTGCTTTGATTTGTTCCGGGCTGGCTTCAGTGCCTCTCTTCGTCACCATATATCCTAAGAATTTACCTGCTTTAACACCAAAGTGACATTTTGAAGGATTAAGTTTCATGTTATATTTGTCAAGGATATCGAATGCTTCCTCCAAGTCCCTTAGGTGATCCTCAACTTTTATGGATTTTACCACCATATCATCTATGTAAACCTCCATAGTTTGTCCAATCTGATCCTTGAACATCATATTCACCAGCCTTTGATATGTTGCACCTGCATTTCTTAGTCCGAACGGCATAGCAATATAGTAGTATATACCAGTTGGAGTCATGAAGGCTGTATCCTCTTGATCGGATGGTTCCATTTGGATTTGTTGGAATCCAGATGAAGCATCCATAAAAGTTAACAGTTCATGACCCGCAGTTGCATCCACCATGGAGTCAATGTGGGGTAATGGGAAAGGATCCTTGGGACATGCCTTATTTAAATCGGTAAAATCGACACACACCCTCCACTTTCCGTTTTTCTTTTGAACAACAACCACATTGGCCAACCATCTTGGATACTTGACCTCCCTAATCATACCTGCCCGGAGCAATTTCTCTACCTCTTCCTGGATAATGGCATTCCTTTCCGGTGCAAACTTTCTTCTCCTTTGATGGATTGGTTTGAAGGATCTGTCAATCCCGAGTTTGTGAGTGATTACATCTTTGGATATACCAGTCATGTCTTCGTGTTTCCATGCAAGGGTAGTCTTTCTCCTTTTGAGGAAGGATACGAGGTCTTCTTTCATTTCGCCAAGGATCCCTGATCCGATATAGATTTTGGATTCAGGATCGTCAGGATCCATGAGGATTTCTACCACATCCTGCTCTCTTGCCTCCAAGACATCCCTTGGAGGATACCTTGATTGCTATTGCTCCCTTGACTTCGAGGCTGGTTTCGTCGATGAAGTGTAGCAATTCTTAGCCTCCTGCTGATCACTATCAATCTTCACTATTCCCCAAGGACTAGGGAGCTTCACACATTGATGGTAGGTAGATGGGACTGCTTTCATATCGTGTATCCAGGGCCTGCCAAGGATAACATTACAACAAGATAAACAGTCAATAACACAAAATTTTTGATAAGAGTGTAGGCCTTCGATATATATTGAGAGTTTAATGTCCCCCAGGGTATTCTTAGTTTCGCCACTAAATCCCACAAGCACGGAGGATCTTGGTATGATATCTGATTCAGGAATTCCCATCTTCTTTAGAACATCAAGCTGGATAATGTTCACTGAGCTTCCTCCGTCTATAAGGATCCTGCGGACAAAATGGTTAGAAATGAAAAGAGTAATAACTAAACCATCATGATGAGGATCCTGGATATCAACACGATCATCCTCATCAAAGGTTATGACTTTTCCTTCGGAGACACTTGATGTTCGAACAAGTCTTTCTCCATTATCCATTTTAGTTTCCTTTGCATGCCTTTTAGCTGCTGAGAAGGATGTGCCACAAATGTCTGATCCTCCAGAAATAAAGTTTATCACTTGTGCATCTGCTGGAGGGGCTGGAGCCTTCTCAGGGATCCTTTCAGGATCCTGAGTCCTTGACTTTTTTCTTCCCAACAATTCTTTTAGATGCCCCTTGCTCAACAAGTATCCAATTTCCTTTCTCAGTGCAATGCATTCTTCTGTGAGATGCCCAAAATCTTCATGGTATGCACACCACTTTGATTTATCCTTAGTTGCAGCTAGCCTATCATTTTTTCTCGGCCATCTAGCTTTATCACCTAGGTTCTGCATCGCAAGGATTAATTCATTGTTATCAACACAAAAACAATATTCAGAAATTGGAGGATAATCCTCATCATCCTCTTCTTGATCAACAGAATGCACGTTCTGGTTATCAGATCTGTTATAGGATCTGAACTTGTTGTTCCTGAATGAGGATCCTTGCTTATCCTGCTTTGAGGATCCTGCTAACCTCTCCTGGATCCTCTTGTCGTCCTCTAGCCGAATGAACCTAAGTGCTCATGTTCTTACCTCATCTAAGTTCCTGCATGGTGTCATAACAAGATCATCATAAAACGACGAATCCCTAAGCAATCCCATTTTAAAGGCCTCAACAGTCGTAGCTATATCTAAGTTGGGAATGTCTAAGGATTCTTTACTAAATTTGGTAATGTAATCCCTTAATGATTCATTATGACCCTGGGTTATCCTATATAGATCACTAGTTAATCGTTCAAATTTTCTACTACAAGAAAACTGGTTATTAAACAAGTTAACTAGATTAGCAAATGAGGTAATAGAATAGGGAGGAAGACTTAGCAGCCATTTGAGAGCTGATCCAGTAAGAGTGGATCCGAATCCCTTGCACAGCCATGCTTCCTTTAACCTTTCTGGAATTGGATTGATCTCCATCCTCTCCCTGTATTGTGCTATGTGTTCTTCAGGATCCGTCGAACCATCATACAGTTTCATTGTTGGCACATGGAACCTCTTGGGTATCTCAGCATCACAGATTGGTGGTGCAAAACGAGATATTGTGTGGCTCCCATCTGCAATCTCTGGGATAGGTTTGACCACTCCTGGAACACTTGATATCATATCCTTTAGCTTTTGCAATTCTCTGGCCATGGCATGATTGATACCTGGATCCTGCATAAGACCATGGTTAGTAGTATAAGAATTATTAAAAGTGTTACCTCCCATTGGATTCAGATTAGGAAGATTGGATGTTAATCCATATTGTTGAGGCTCTGGAATGATCGAGGGACCAGTAGAAGCATTGGTCTGCATTGGAATAAAATCTCCCTGATGGACATCTGAACTTCCTGTTTGTAAACTCCTCAAGGATCCTGGCATCTGGAAGGATCTCTGAAACTGGGATGATCCTGGAACAAAGGAGGATCCTTGAACCTGGGATGATCCTGGAACAAAGGAGGGTCCTTGAACCTGGGATGATCCTGGAACAAAGGAGGCTCCTTGAACCTGGGATGATCCTGGAACAAAGGAGGATCCTTGAACCTGGGATGATCCTGGAACAAAGGAGGATCCTTGAACCTGGGATGATCCTGGAACAAAGGAGGATCCTTGAACCTGGGATGATCCTGGAACAAAGGAAGATCCTTGAACCTGGGATGATCCTGGAACAAAGGAAGATCCTTGAACCTGCTGTGCTCCTGGATATCCTCCTGAATTCGTGAGGGATCCCATATGCTGAGGATAGGATCCCGCTGGCTGGAAATATGAACCTGATGCCTGGGTCATTGTTGTTGTTCCGTAGTGCACTCCTTTCGGTCCACCCACATATTGAACGTCTGGAGCCACTGATGGCTGAGAAGTAATCACCGGAGTATCAAAATTCAAGGATTTCGGCACCAGTGGGGAATGATCCTCTGCCGTTGTCTTTTGTTTCTTGAGATCTCCGATTTCTTTGAGAATCCTCTCATTGGTCTTATCCTGTTGCCGTATCTGATCCTTCATCTGCAAAATCAAAGTAAACATGTCACTAGTAGTGGGAGTGTAAGAAGCAGAAGAAGTTGGAGGTTTTGAGAAAATGGGAGTTGGTTTCTTCGCAGCATTCTCAGCATTCTTCTGGGATCCAGAAGGTGGTGGAGGCAAAGGGGGAACGCCTTGTGAAGAAGTGAATGAGGGCATCAAATTTGAAGCATTCTTTGCTGAGGAAGCCATTTGCTTGGTTGTAGTGAACTGAAATAAGCACAGAAATGCGAATTTTTCTAAGGATGAAGCACCAATTGCCCCACGGTGGGCGCCAAACTGTTTTGGTCAAAAAATCTAATGAGGATATTGCAACCAAACTCTCTGTTACGGGGGTATAATGCTTGAAATGTAGAACAATGACAAGGATAACTTCAATGTAAATTGCACAAATGACACAAGGATTTATACGGGGAAAAAGCCCTTGATCAAGAGTTGATCTCCGGCACAAAAAACCCCGGGTGATGGAAACTACCGATCACCAAGCTCAAATAAATCAATAAATGTTTACAACTTCGGATAGTAACGAGCTAGGTACAAGGATCACTATCGTGAAATGTGTAAAAGTGAGTGAAAATGAATGAATGTTCATCGAGAGCTTCAAGTGTGCGAGTATATGAGAGTGTGTAGCTGAAAATGGCTAAGTGTTCTAATTCCAGCTCGTTACCCCTTTTTAAAATAGAAGTTAACTACAATAACTAACTATCCGATTTTTGTGCCAAGCTCCCACGTTCTCCACAACGTCCATTTTTGGTCAATCGTGTGCGAAATGTCCGTGGAATATTCCTTAGTACCGTTGCCAAGACCAAGTCAAGCTTGTTACTCCTGCGAAATAATACAAAACACAAATAAACAATCGTCAGTACGAGGATCCTTAAAGTGATCCATGATCCTGATCCTGAAGCTCTTCTGAGGATCACTGTTTGTCACAGAAGTAAGGATCATTAATTAGGATAATGAATAAGGATCACTAATTGTTAGAAAATCCTCCCCTAACAAGCATTATATACATGATTTGTTTATCTAATATGTATAGCACATGATTATAAATTCAATTTGCTTCGTATGTTGATTTAACGTACTTAGTTTGTTAACTTAGCGTACCTAGCACATGAATTGAGAATATTTTCTTGATATGCTTACATTATGATGATAATGTATGATTAGTATATGTTGCATTCTACCTTATTGGTTAATATGAAACATATATATAAACATTCGTACTAGAATAAAACACCTACTACTGAAATTGTTGTATGCAGAATAAGTAATATTATCATTGCTAGTATGAAATACGATTCAATTTGACAAGATATATTATTGTGACAATGTTTAGTTGATTTAGATGATAGTTCGACCTTATTATTTGTTTACCCTTGCTTAACAAGAGGAGCTATGTGGACCATGTGACGAAAAGAGTAATTATGGGTGCACACTTAATTATGAGTTTCGACGCATGAGAATCATAGTAAGCCTTGTTAAGTATGGTGGCATAAAATCTAGAATGATTAATGTAACGGGAGGAGTATGATGCGATAAGAACATGGTGGATACGCCGATGGTACTTGCTATATATAAGTGTTCTTATTGTGTTATTCTTCAGAACGTTGCTGAGATCATTTGGTGATTTTATGTTATCTTGGACCATTATGTGATTATATGTGTTAAGTGTTATTTGTGTGGTTATTTCCGATAGACGACAGCAAGTACATTCATTAACTCAAATCGAACCGACCGGGAGTACAATATGGTGTTAAAGGTGACAATCTTGATGCCATAGGTATGATGACCCGTCTCCTATGCATGAGATGCTCATGGTGCATTGGATGTACCTCGTGGGACGTTAGAAACCATGTACGTGTAGGGCTTGAATGTACACCCCCTTTTTTTGCTAGGAATTACACAAGGAGCTTAGTATAACATAGTGCCATACTTAAATGATTTTTGAACACTAGTTGACTATCACAAGTTTCAAGGGGTTGAATACCTTGAATACCCTAAATCACATTTTGAATTATCCAACACCAAATGATGCTGTGTATCTTTGGGATCTAGCAATCTGCTTATCCATCAGTTGTTTCAATTCCACTCTACGGTCTCCTTCAAACAAATTTCGGGATGAAATTTCCTGAAGTAGGGGAGACTGTGACACTTGTGCTCCGTAAACACACACGATGTAGGAAACTATCTTTTATCAAAGAAACAATGTGTTTTGGCCTAAAAAATTTATTTATTTTGTGTTTTACACTTTCACATTTTAATTCTAGTTCATTTTCAAGCCTTAAATCACTTTCTAGAAAGTTAAACGCGAACTGATACGTAAATGTAACAAGTTTAATGCGGCAAACACTCTGGAATAGTGACATAGGCTTAACATACCTTAAATAACTTTTATATAACTTAGAAATAGGTTTTGAAAGCTTTGGTGTGTCAAAAACAAGTTTATTCACACTCAGGGACTATTTGCGTCAAACTGCGAATGTCTGCTGATTCACATAGTATCAAATATTCCAGAACTTTATCATAAGTTAAACATGCCCTAAATATCCTTTACATAGCTTAGAAATAGGCTTTGAGGTGTTTGGTGCGCAAAAATAAACTTATTTGATCAATAGGGACTAAAAGCGTCAAAAAGAGCATAAGTTTGCATTTTCGTGCATATCTTACGTCTGAATATATCCGGACATCCAAAAATTTATGTAATCATTACAATATTTTATTTTGGTGATTGGCATGATAAAATTCCATTCGTCGCGTAGTTTGGGTCGTTTTCCACGTCTGTTCGTATTTCGTCGTAATTAACCGAACAACGCAACCGTACGGCCAAACGAACCGACATCCGAGATATTTTTGAGCATGTTTCATATTACCTATACTTTAACTTCTTTTAGAGCCTTGAAATGGGATTAACGGGGCTTAAACTTGTCAAAAATGCATCATAAACCATGTTTTGCACATTCAGGGACCAAAATTGACAATCTGCCATAGTTGTCTTAGGAAGGGACCAAAGTTGAAATCTGAATTCCAGCTTTTTCCAGCTGTTCCCCTCATTTTCACATGGTTTTAATGAAACTAGGGGTTTGTTTTGGGGTACCCATGGTATTCTAAAACCATGGGCACACTTGGACGGTCCAGATTGAAGCACGGTATACGAGGAACGATCTTAACGGTCTTGAAAATCCTATAAATACCCCACCCCATTTTCATTTCATTTTACTCATGATCTGATTTTATATCCTAAGTTGAAGCTCTATGCTTCATACCTGGATATTTAAATCAAGATCCTCCTAGCTTGGACCCTTTGTAAGCTTCTTTTGTTGTTTTATGCGTTTTTAGCACGAAAGTCAAACAGTGTTTGACTTTCAGCTTTGACCAGTCTATGGTCAACATGAAGTTCGTTTGAACTTCTCAACGTGAGCGTAATCACGATGGTTATAGTCCCATGTGACTATACCTACTGATTACCACGTTAATTAGGTATAGTGACGAGTCATAGTTTCGGTCAAAATACGAGTCTATGCGTATTTTGCAACCAAACTATTTTTGGGTATCAAAACCATTTGTTTTGATATCAAACTTGTTTTCTAACTTTGTTAAACATGTTTTAACATGTTTAACTCGTCACTTTTAGGATAGTGCTTATATAGGGTCATAAGTCAAGCGGTCTAAACAACCGCTTAGACTTTCGAACCCGACCCATTTGGTCGATCGTTAGGATCTGACCAAACATATAATATGACCTTAGTTGTATAGGGAATAACCTTCTGAGGTTATACCTTATGGTCACTTCGTTTAGTTAGTTGTATGATAGGTAGTTTATATGCCTTAGGAAAATGACCAAAATGCCATTTTTCACATAATTTTATTTTAAGCATATGTAACACATGTTTTGACATCTAAAATGATTATATTACATAATTATATATGTTAAGGCATATAATACTTTTCATAGGACTAGTTAGGCGTTTCGAACGCGCTTTCGCGCGAACGACGCGTTAAAGTGGCGTAAGCTACCTTAATGGGTCGTAAGCACTTAGGATAGGTTCCGATTTAGAATATAGGCTTTGTTAAACCATATCACATGAGTTCTAATACTCATTTGGTTTACAAGACCTCATTATACCCAATCTTCCGATTTAGGTGTCGATTTGCTAACATAGTATCCGTTACACTAGGAACCGCTTCAACACTTGAACTCTTGGTCTTTTGAGCTTTGTTATACCCTTTGAACCGGAACTATACGCAATCCCAGGCAAGTACATAGTTCCCCTATTTTACTGTTTTCAAATGTTTTGGGGTGATTCATATGTGTAATCGATCTGTTTTCAAAATGTATGGCATATGTGTGTTCACTAAGTACTTTTATGTGTATTATTCCAATTATGCAAATGTAATGTTTTATCCTTAAGTGATCTACCTATCTTCATAGTTAGATTCATGTAGGATATTTGAAGTACAGTCTTAGATCTTCCTATCTTCATAGTGAGATTTTTAAAAAGTACTTTACAACTCGATGGTTGGTTTTTGTGTAGTTTGTTGGTGATTTAGATAACGAAACTAGATAATACAATAAGCACATGGTGGATACGCCGCTGGTACTTCCTATATATAAGTGTGCTTATTGTATTACCTTTCGTGGTGTTATCCCGAATCACCATTAGGATTTAGGATTGTTTTGATTCAATAATTCAATATGACAAGAACCCAGGATCCCCGTAGTATCTATCTATCTTCATAGTTAGACTTATATGGGATGTTTAGAGTACTAATATTGGAGTCCATGTTTGGATTCATTGTGTACTTTAATGCATGTTAGATTAGACGATGTGACAGAACCCGAATCCTTATAGCATCTATCTATCTTCATAGGTTGATTCTTGTAGGATGTTTAAAGTACTGATATTGGAGTCCTTAATTGGATTCATTGTGTGCTTTAATGCGTGTTTACGAGTTGGAACAAGTTGACGATTTATGTGTTATGTGGTAGTTGTGATTTGGATAACGAAACAGGTGTAATAAAATAAGAACATGGTGGATACGCTGCTGGTACTTCCTATATATAAGTGTTCTTATTTTTTTTATTCTTGTAGCGTTATCTGTATCACTTTAGGATTTTGTGTACTATTGTTTCAGTATTCGATTATCGAAATCCTTGTAGAATCTCCCATATCTTTATATGTTAGATTCTTAGAAGGATATTTAAAGTATTATCATAGATCATTGATTTGATTTATAGAATACTTATATAAGTTTTGATTTATTTCAAAACAGTTATTATAAATCCTTGATTGGATTCCTAATAACACATCAACAAGTTTTTACGATGGTTTAATCGAGATTTCAATATAAGGCATAAAAACGACTTAGTAAATATCATATTTCCATATACAAACCTATTATGTCATGAGTTTTCACAATTAAGATTAATACCAAATGTTTTGCCATTTATTTGGCTAATAAAACCTATGTATTCGCCGGTATTTTTATGCTGACTGTTTTCGCATATGTTTCAGGTTTTCGACTGTTCAAGCATGCAACGCATAGGACTGCATACGGGCCTTAGACTTCTAAAAATAACAATTACATGTATTCTTTGTTTGTAAAACGATGTTAATGATATTGAAACAATTTTAGTACCAGTAGTTGTGAGCAATTTGTAATGTGACTCCCCGATATTTCCGCCGCGTGTTGTTATATTACGCGATTGGGGTGTTACATATGTAATCGGCCAAGCATGGCCCCACCAAGATGATTTGTTGAATCTTTCATTAGATCTTGTTGCAAGATATGGAACACTTTATCCAAGAATTAAAAGAGTAGGATGGTTATAAGTAAGATCTTAAGGATCATAATCTCATTCTCACACCCACTAAAGACACACACTCTTCTCTCCCTCTCTTGCTCACTCACGTCCGAGAACAAGGCCACACACCACCACCATCTTCATCCAATTTTCAACCATTCCATACTCACACAAGGTGTAAGAAGCTAAGTTAGGAAGCTTGGAGGGCTTGGAGATTGAAGGACCTCTTTCATTTGCTTTTATCCGTCACATTCATCATCTTCATCTTCTTGAGTTTCATCCCTAGCCTTGTGCTAGTAGTAAGACCCTTATAATCTCTTGTTACTTCTTATTTAGTCGGTTAAAAGATGATGTATGTTGTTAATCTTGAAGAACATCAAAGAATAAGAAGATAATCTCTAACATAAAGCTCACTAACATAAGAATATATGTTGTTTTATTATATGTGTGATACTTGATGATTGATTCTTGTGTTTATGATGTTAAACATCATATGGAACTTACTAGATTATGATTAAACACATGATCTAGCAAGATGAAGTGATGATCTTGTGAAAGACCAAGATGATCATACTTTATGTTTCACATGAACTTGAAAATAAGGATGATTTTGGGTATGATAAAGTATGAAACATGTTAGAAGTCTTGTATAAAAGTGATTCTAAACATAGTTTTCTCAAGAAACCAAGTTTATTTGCAAGATTTACATAATCATGGATTTTAAAGAAACTAACCATGTTTTTAGTGGTATATCAAGTGTAGAAATACATTGTTAACAAGAAAAATTCAAAAGAATGATTTCTAGAAAAATCATCTTGTAAGTTGTAAAAGATTAAATCTTGCAAGAAAGGGGATTTACAAATAAATAACCAAACTTTAAAGGGTAACTAAGCTTACTAAACACACTAGTAAGCTACTACAAGTTTTTATAAAAGTTCAAGTTCATGTTGTTGTGTAAATTGCATGATTTTGGCACTTGGTAAGTGTTGATTGAATTGTTAATTGTTTGGGGTGATTTTAAAAGAAAATGATATGCTTTGAAAGCATGGAAACCTCTATTTTTAAGGGGAAACTATGGCAAAATTTTTGTAAAAATTAAATACTTAGAAAAATATTTTAAACAAGTATTTACAAGTATATTTTAACCATGACTTTCATAACAAAGTTGCCATGATTTTATTACAAAAAGTATAAATATTGGAGGTTGGTTTTTGTAAATAAAAATGGCTAAATATGTTTTGGAAAGATATATATTTAGAAGACACATGTGTGTGATTATTTGTATACTTTGTGTATTAGTTATAGTATTTTAGGACTTGAAATAATATAACTTAACAAAATACCAAGAAATTACAATTCAAAATATTACCAAAAATCTCAATGAATAAATACACACGTTACACACATAATATTGGGAAACCGAACGAAAGGATGTAACTTATAAAATATTCCGGAAAATACATTTATAAGTATATTTTTGGTAAATAATATTTTGTACACAAGAAATGAAAACATGATTTTTACAACTGTCACAAAGTTATATCATATTTTGACAAAAAGGAAATATATAATTTTTGGTGAATAAAAGTATATATATATATATATATATATATATATATGTTTCCTTGGAATTATTAGGAGATATATTATTTTTGGGAATAATATATATTTTCTTGGATAAACTTGGAATACATTATTTATGGATAAAAATAAGTTTATATATATTTTCTAAAGTTAGACTTGAAAATATATTATTTTGGAACTACAAATATTTTTGCCAAAAGGAAAAATTATAAATAATTTTTTTAAGTAATAATCTATACTACTTTAATAAGCATATAGGAAGGGCAGTTTTGGTCATTTGCCATTGTACAACCATTTCAAGCCCATTATACAACCATTTAAGCATAAATGTGTTGAAAATTTCTTTAACACGCGGTGTAGCTCTTATGGATCCTAACCGGATCTCTTTGACCCGTTTTACTCTTATGGATCCAATATAAACTTTCTTTCACTCCTTTCTAAACCCTAAATTCATTTCATATCCACACAGCCGCTCCTCCTTCTTTCTCTCTCTGGTGATTTTCAATATAGGGTTTCACGAGATCTGTAGTATGAGCAAGATCTCACCAAATCCAACAATGGTGTGGTCTGTAAAAGTGGTCGAGACAAGATCTACGCTTCAAGATCAGTCGATTCAACCCGAGGTTTCTCCAGGCGATTCTAGGGTTTCTTTATCAGTCGCTTCAAGATCTACTCTTCCTCAGTGATGAATCTCTCTAGATCCGACACCAAATCGACTGGTTTGACCGCTCGGTACCTTTCTTTTTAACATATCTTTTTTTTGTTATTTGAATTGGATCTGTGTAATATTTCAGATTACCTGGTGGTTGTGGGTGGAAGATGGTGGCGATGACACAGATCTACCATTTGGTGGCCAGATCTACCGTTTAAAGTTGAAGGTACTGGCTATGGTATGATTCTTTTCTTTCGTTCTCATTCATTGAAACTTGATTATGTGTGAGCTAATGAAGTTGTTTCCTGTTCTTGTAGTTGGTGGAGGAAACAGGCACATATGATTCTTTTGTGAGCATCATGTTGGTTGTTTGCTGGAGAGAGTTGATTTCAACAGCTGCAGGTATTTGTTACTGTTTGGTTTTGTTGATGTGGTCAACTTTTTAATTGATTTATTAGAATAACTGAGCAGGTCGAATGAGTCAAAAGTGACCTCAAGAGGTCTTTAATGCATCAAAATGGTTTAAATGGTGCAGGGTAACTTATTAGGGCAGAGCAAGAGCAGCATGTGTTTGTTAAAAGAAAAGAAGTGAGTTTAAAACCATTGATCCCTTAAAGTATCTTATTATAAATAATTTCCAGAGTTTCAACTGTTAAAATTTGTAGCTTAGCCTTGTAGACTTCAAATCTTATGGTAGTTGAAGAGGTAATGATAATATTATGGCTAGAGGTACTTTTGCCAATATCCACCATGTTAACTTATTTGGTACTTTTGGAAGTTAGGGCTATGTTTCAGTATTTTGATCATTGATTGAGTTGGTTATTAGTTTTTTTAGCCAGTTAAACTTCCCTAAATTCAAAGAGTTGAGATTATTTAGTTTTGAGTTTTCACACGATTGCTAATTTTGTGTGTTTGTTCATATTGTGTTTTATGGAATGGTGAATCTGCTGGTTGTCTTCATGGCCCTCCCCTTGCAGGTTTCATGGTCAAGGCTATGGTTGAGGCATAAAAATTCAGATCTTTAAATATAATCTCAGGTTTGTTTCTTTGGGTTTATGGATCCTGAACTGGCTTTTGTGAGAGTTGCACACCCTAATCAATTGATCTTTTTTATCTTCTTATGGTTGTTGATTTTTGCATCTTGTTTCTAGAAAGAATATGGGCCCCTTTTTCATGTCTGACCACAGGTGAGCAGGAGGATATTTGAGCGCCATAATTCAAAATTTAAATAGTTTTTGGAGGGGGAGAAAACGAGATAGAGAGAGAAAGAGAGCTAGACCTGCCAATTCAGATGCAAACTTGCAGCTTTTGAGTCCTCATGAAAGAGAAAGACAACTAATGTAGCAGAAGAAACACAATCTTTAAGGACATGAAGAAAATGTATGCCATGGCAATAGTCACTTTATTATTTAATGTACATTGATTATTTAATTTGTTTTATACTATTAAAGATTTTATTTTGGTAGAAACTAACATGTGAGAAACTGTTTGAACTAATTTGTGCTCATTTTTCTGATGCAGGTGCTACCGAAACTTGAAAGAATCAAATCCATGTTTACTCGACCTCTATCAGGTTATTAAATACTTCTGGATAAGTGTATTAAGATTTTTTTGGTTACTGTCGTTTGATGAATGACGTGGCTCTTTCTTAAACCAGGGGAGGGTTCCGGTCTAGGTGCACATATGCATAGAACCGATGAGGTTTGGCATGACGATGCGTCACAGGAAGCCATTGAAAACTGGCCTGATAGGCCTTTTGATCCGCCAAGAATGTTGCATTTGGGCGCTGCAGGGATAAGTGTATGCACGATTCTTATATGTATTCAATGTCGGACTGTTTTGTGACGATGTGAGGATGATGATCATTTTCAAGCCTTCAACTTAAATGGACTACTCCAGTTGCAGAAGTCTGTACATACAAAAGGCATCATAACCGACTCTTAAACAAGAGCTTGAACGTATGTGTTTTGATTATCGCTTTTTTGTATAATAATCTTCTATTTGTTTGTCTTTTTGGTTGTTAAATAGATATTGAATACCGAATTTGTTCGTCTAGGGTTAGTTTCTCTTTCTACTTTCTTTCTAATCCACATATGACGGATTATATTCTCGAAAATAACTGTGTTCATAATTGTGTTTTTTGGGAATTGGATGTGAGTTCAGGTACAAAGAGATTTGCTAGGCTGAACCCCAGAGATTGCTGGTATTGGTTGGGAGGTTGTTGGAGGCATAATCCCGAGTGTGCTTTCAGGCATCCTGTAAGTTCATCCTAATCTATAGCTTATGTTGTTAATATTGGTGATATATCGTTTATCAGTCAGAATATTGGTACCGATATTATCGACGATGTTAATCGATATAACCGTTGTATCACTGATATATCGCTGTTTGTTACATTGTTTCACGACAAGAGTGTTATTAAACAAGTAACATGGGCTAGTTTTATTAAATGGGTCAAAGGATCTATTTTTTATTAAATAGGTCTAATGGGTCGATATTATTATGTTTTGCTAAACGGGTCAGAATGGCAGATTTATAAAACGGGTAAATTTGGTTGAGTTGTAGCTACTATCCTTTAGAAGTGTGGTGTTTAAGAGGAAGAAACTAATTTTTTGGTATTATTTTATAGTTGAGAACCGCAGCACTAGGAAACGGGTGATTTGATACTTGGGATATTTTACAGCTGAGTAAGGCTTGTCATAGTCGGTGGCTCGGGCACATGTCTGTGGTAAGCTTTTCTTTATGATATTTGTTTTAATGTAGCTGCTAGATCTTAATCTTCTACACAGGCATGTTTGTGATTTATGTTAAACATTTAAATAATTGTAGCTCGAATTGTTAGACAAAATTGATTTATTACATATGTGTAATCGTAAGTGCATCTAAAATTTCGTTATATACCTGTTTACTCTTTGATTTAATCTTTGACCTGTTGTTTTCCTCCAATTTTAAAGCAAAATATACTTGAAGCTATAGGTGTGTTTAGATCAGCTTTGCAGCCATTAATAAGTTCCATAAAGCACTATTACATGGTGGAGGATCTAAAGGGTTTGCTTTGGCTAACAATGGGTTCACGACCTTTGGGTTGTAGCGAGTTCAAGCCTGAGCGAATCATATATGGACATGATTATATGTTTTAGTCTCATTAGTCAACTGTTTGCTGAAAAATAGTCAACCTATGAACACGTGTGGCGTAATTGGTTTTTACTTTTTTTATGTCAAAAAAATGTTGATTTAGAAAATTTGAAGTGTAAATGGACCGTGTTCATGTCAATTTGTTAATCTACGTGTCATGTTCGGTTTCATGTGTGACATGATTCCTGAGTTCGTGTATAGTTTTCCTGTTTGTAGCGAGTTCGTGTATAACTATGGATATAGCCTAGAATAATTATTTAATTTTGTTTTTTTTCAATTGAGAGTTCGAATTCTGATGTTCCTGAAATCTCAAGTTTTCTATAACTATAGCCTAGAATAAAATATAACATGTATGATTAATTGACCAAACTAACAGGGTCTTTATTAAGTTTATTTTTATTTTTCCTACATTACCAATCAACTTCACATGAAAGTTGTGATTTTTATTGCATTAATTATGGTCTCTATGTGCTAGACTGCCAGCAATGGGATATGCCTGAATCTTGATGTGTTGATTGCGTGAATACAAGTGAAAGTATCTTACAAGTCTTTAATTTCATTACTTATTCATACGCTCTTAAGTGATGAAGACAAAAACGCAATATACCAAAGGTGATAACATGCAAATGAAAGTGTTATGCTATTACTGTGCTTATACAGTTATACATATTAAGGGAGACATCAAAGAAAATCGTTGTTATATTAACGCCTTTACAAAAAAAAAATCACTTTTGTATGAAGTTCACGTCACATTCCTCATAAGTCCTACTATGATATAATGTAAAAGGAAAAAAGGGTCAACATTTTTGTAAACAACGCTTAGTTACTACTGCAACGCAAACAAACCTAAATCAATGGAATTGTAAATTGTCGTCGTCGCCTTATCGCGCGGGTTTTCCACCACGGGCATTAATCTTTCGCCGCAACGCGAATAAACCTAATTCAACCGAATCGTAAATTGTCGCCAACGCAGTTTGGTTTGTTTACATCCTTTTAAAACTCTTTAAATCCCAAATGACCGGTTTTGAAGTACCTTAACCGAATATTTAGATTTTAGTTATGACCCAACTGAACTGAACCTTTTCATGCACACCCTTAGAATTACTAACAAGTGTTGTGTTTTTCATTGCATCGCGAATTTGGTTTTGGTTATGGCTCAAAACCGAACCGCCCTGAACATAGCCCTAAACTCACCGACCTAAGTGATATGTTTCCCACCGCATCGCGTGGGTAAACGACTAGTTCTTAAATATATATATATATATTGGGAAATATATATATTAGTGGACTTTTATTAGAAATAATATTCCAGAAAGTTTAACACGAAAATAAGTACAAGAATACTTAACAATTACAAGAAAATACGTATTCTCGTACGTATAAATCCACACCAGAATACGACACCGATACATGGCAAAAATATACAAATACAAATATACTCATCCTTGGGAAGGAAGTACAAGTATAAATACTTGGGAAGTATTAAAATAAGATATACTATTTTAACGATTATTCCAAAAATTAATTCGAGTTAAAATATTAATTATTTTAACAAATAGTTGCATAACTCGGGATGATACCGAAGGCATAAAAGAAACATAACTCAAAAACATTAATACTAAGACAAGGCACGACCCGTTCATCTAATAGACATTAGTACATTGTAGGTAGTCGTGTTTGCTGAAGGAACTTGAGTTACGAGTATTGAAGACGCAAGATAGTGAGTTCATGTCCCCTTTTTCTCTTAACTGTTTTCAGTTTTATAACTTCGGGGGTGAAGTACATGTTTCAAATGATTACAAAATGCTTACAAACAAATACAATTGGTATGGTTAGCTAAGGAAAGTACAGTAGATCATGTGAATGGGTAGGCACACACTTAAGACCATTAATCCCCGTGTTAGGACCAATGGGCATGAGTGATAGATCTATTTGGGTTTAGCGAGCCCACACCCATGAGGACCAGGGTGGCCCATGAGGTGACTATGTCTTACAGCCGGAGGCCCGGTACAAATTTGCTAGGTTTGAGCCTTCCTACGTCGTTGCACGCATGTTAATGGCCTTGCAAACCATTAATCGATCTGTTTCCTTGTTTTGCTTTCATACCGGGATTTACAAACATACATACATACATACATACATACACTGATCACAAGGTTTTATACATTCATATACACAAACACATGAACTCGCTCAACTTTTGTTGATGTTTTCAAACTACATGTATTTCAGGGAATTAAGTGGATCTGGTGGATGTTCCAAGCTGCGTTATGAATAAAAAGATGTCATCCGAAGTCATTAGGGTTTAGGAGATGTATCTTAATCCTGGACGAGATACATGGTTCTAAACTCAGTTTTATTTAAGGTCTTTTGTCGAGTCTTCGTGAACTCTTTAAAACATGTTGTGGTTTGTAATTTAAATTTGGTGTCTACGTTTCAGACAATTATGTTGTGATATTTTCAAACTTAATTTATGGATGAACATCTAATGGTTTAATCATATAGTGTTGTTATGACTGAATGCAATGGTATTAAGAAAGTCACACCATAATCACGCTTCCACAAAATTCAGGGTGTGACAAAAGGTCTCACAAATTATTGTATATAGCACATAGCTAAATTTTTTATCATTCAATTAAGGAACATAACTTGTTTACCTTTGATCTCCAATGATTTACCATTGACTCATAAGGACTTAAACATAAATCTTAATCCAAGTCACTTGGCGAATATATTCATCACCAACAAGATGAATGTTCGTCGTCTACAATCACTATTATGTGTGAGATAGAGTCAACTAAATCGACACTCAAAAACATGGCATTCATAATTTTGCCATAAGTGATTTGTGCACATCTATTGTTATTCATTAGGAGATGTGTATATTTAGGATGCTCTCCCAAACAAATGTAAAATCTCTATATAGTTCTAACAATAATCAAGTGGTAGACGCATCTATGTATAGATCACTCGGAACAAATCTCACAAGATTTATCAAAGGTATACAATACATATAGTATTTTTTTCTTTCATATGTTAGAATTCACACTTGTGAATTTTTCAATGACTTCTAATGAAGTACTTCAACATGAATCGCGTTTGTGTATTTCATCTCAATACACTCACTACTCACTCGTGATGTGGTTACACATTTGATGTCTCGTCTTTGACTTTTAGTCAATGCAACAACTCTCAAGTTGTTTATGTCCAAATATTTTCATGTGCTATCTGTTTAAAACCATATTTTTTTAGACAATGTATGGTCGACGTTATAATTACTTTACACAAAAATAATTTATACGTCACAAATATTAGTGATTTATTTCTTTGTAAAAAATTGCATGTGTTATCCGAACTCCGAAGATATTGAACACAAAACAATAAAATACATTGGAAACTAAATCATAAGTGGCAAACACTTTTGAAAGTTAAACGGAAGCATAGACGATATGTAGACATCAAATATCAAAGTGCTTTTATCTTCAACACTTTATATTTTGACCAAAAGCTTCTCAACGATATCGTCCCATGGCATGTCTTGAGGTACTCCCTCAATAAGACTCCATGCACTTGTAAGTACAAGTTCCCCATTTCATCTTGAAACTTTGAACTTGGACAAGTTTGCTCAAAATAACACCAAGTTGTTATAAAGGCTACATTTAAGTAGCAAACTTGAACAATTAAATTTGTTCACAACAACACCAAGTTGTTTTCCACCAAATCTTATTCACGAGATTGTTACTTTGTTCAACAAATGCTACTTCTAACAAGAGTAGTAAACCATTTGATTCTAAAACTATGCAAAATAGGCAATTAAATTTTACATAAAACATTTCCATTCCTTATGGCTTATACAATGTACAATCTCTAACCTTGTATTTGTGATACACATTTTCTAAGACACGTGTTAGAAATTAAGTCATTTTATGTAAAACATGACCATTTAGATTTAGAAATCACAAATTAAAGTTGGTGATAAATCCAACACAACTACACCATCACTTTACAGTGATTTCATTCTTGTATTCTTACTCTTGTATTTTTTTTTTCAATCTCATCAAGTTAGGCACATAGCCTACTTTTAGTACAAGAGACATGTGGTGGAGAAAAGTCTCACTTAATTAGAGACATAAACTCTAATAAAAACTATTAAATTGACATAAAACTCTACTTAAAAGTTTATCTTCCATATGAAGAGTCTAGTAAATGATTTTAATTTCATTAAATTCATATAAATACCACCTCATCACTTTATGGTGATTTAATTCTTTAAAGCCAATCAAACATCAACTTCAATGTATGACCTTTTATTTCTAAACCCATATAAAGCATAATATAAGTCTTTATATTCATTAAAATCAATGCTTCAACAAATTAGTTATATAAAATGTTAATTCGACTTGCTATAAACACATATATGGTTCAAATAAATATGCCGTTTCCAATACACACGTTAGAAAATAAACAATTAAAAATTGCTTCCAAACTAACGCTTTCCATGAACGTTTCTAACACACGTTAGAAGACAAATGATTACAAAATCATTATATGTCTTATTAGTTTATATAAAATAAACTTATATTTAACACTCATTCTTTAAATCATATTATATAAATAATATGATTATTTCTAACAAGCATGTTAGAACATGAAACGTTTACAAAAACGTATTGTTTATAAAAATAAGGTCGGTCTAACGCACAAGTTAGAGAATTTAACGTTTACAAAAAACGTATGGTTTACACTAATAAACCCGATCTAATACAAAGGTTAGAAAAATTAACGATTCCAAAATAGTTTCAACACCAAACGTTTGAACCATAAGTCATTCGTTTTTGTATCACGGTGTAAGATTTAAGATTGTACCACAATCTCAATAAATCCAAACACAACAAGTTCTACTACATACATATTTCCCAAAAAAATATTTATAAGATCATAACCTCTAAAATTATTATTTTTTAATTCTATTATAAATCCTTTTGTAAACCCAAAATCCTTATAAATAAGGTTTTTAAGATTGTAACAACAATCTCACTAAATCTATTTTAAGTTTGTAGGAACTAGGTTCACCTTTTATAAAATATAATTACAAAATATATATTAATGAGACTCTCGTTATTCGTAGGAAATATTATAGTACAATACCGGTTGCAATAACTAAATAAAAAGAATATAAAATATAATCATATATACCAATCTAGATTCAAGCCGCATCTCTGATGGGTCCTTCATGCGCAGTTGATGGCATCTTAGACTCGAGTGTTAATCATCTTGAGTCTTGAAAAATACTCATTGACTGCAACAAAGAGCACATTAAAACGTTGACGATTTTGGTTGAGGCACGTGTTCAACACGCTTCCCTTAAAACATATTTCACGCCTCTACCAAAGACGACTCGTTTGTCTCCCATGGTACAACAGCCGAAGCAGTCTGTACTGTCGAAGATGGCCACGCGCCCGAGGTTACACCGGATAATTGTAGTGTTTGAACTTATGGAACAAATAAGGATGTGATGGTGGTGAAATCGAATAGAGAAAACATATCTCTCTAAGTACCCAACACATGGGTCTTCAAGTATTTTTTTTCTTTTCAATAACTCTCCATATATTCATGTAATTTTCTTGTATCTTCTCTTGTATTTTTCTAGATGTTCTTCCTCTCAAATGAGGCACATAGCCTATTATTATACAAAGGTTGAGGATGAGTGAAAAGGCTCACTTAATTAGAGACTTAATTTGAGACATAAAGACTCAAATTAAAAGACATTAAAACTCTACTTAAGAGTTTAGTCTTTAATTCAGCATATGAAGAGTTTATTAATAATTATAATTTCATTAAATTATAATTCACTAAATATCCATTCACCAACTTTCCAACAAATATTAAATAAAATCTTATCTTACAGTAGAAGCAAAGAATTTCTTGCATTTGGTAGGAATAACTGTAGAACAATCATCATCATCATCTGCTCAAATCATTCACAATCATCATTTAGTCATAACTCAGATAAAAAACAATCATGAAAAATCAAAAACAAAAACAAACATAATTATATATTACATTACCATCATCAAGGCAAACAACATATCCACAAAATTTTTTCTGAAAGTGAGTCAGAGAGAGCTTCGGTTTTTTCTTTTCCTTTATGAACAAACGTCGAGTATTGAAAAGAGCGGATTTCAAGGAGAGATACATTAGAAGTGTGATTTGAAAATACAAAAACAGAGAACACGAGAGTGTAAATATGAAGAGGGAAATGAGAAAAAAAAACCTTTATATAAGAAGATGATTGACATAAGTGAGTGAGTGACATGCATTAATTGCAAATTACGTATTCCCAGGCATTTGGAATTTGAAATTACCGGCAACAATGCATTTGCTGATATATACGCATCCCTTGAACCTTCAACCTCAGCTGGCTTTAAAGGATAGATATGGGCAGAGGTTTTGGATGACAGAGTTTTGTATAGATTTTAAACTGATTTTATATATTAGGCTTTATGATACAGTAATGACATAAGAAAAGCATTGTTGGACAGCCTCTCTGGCTGCCACATCAGCTTTTCTTATGTCACTCAGATTTGCCCTTTTTATAGAAAATATAGATATGATACATATTTCAACAGGGTCAGGATTTAGAGAGAACGGTGAAAAGTGTGAGAACGGTGAGAACGATTTTGGTGGTGACATGTGGCATTGATTTTAAATTACAATAAGGGGTAATATTGTCAAAAAAACCACTCACATGAACTGGGTGTTCAAATAAAACGCCATAAAAACACCAAATCCAGAAAAATGTCATGAAAATACCTAGTTAAAACGCCAACAAAAAAAGCTATTTTTTGAGCTATAATTTATAACAGCCCAAAACATCTCAGAGATAGATAGAGAGGTAGGAATTTATCGAACGAACCGCACTCCTTCGTATACGTCAGGAGTCCATTGATGAGAAGGGGCTGGGGAAAGCTTGAACCCAATTCCTACAGTGATGAATATGAGCGAAATTGAAATTCCTGGGGAGTTATACATTTGTGTATTGATAAGACCATTCACTATTTCTTGAAGCTCGATCTCTCCCCCGGATGAACCATATAGCCAAGAGAAACCATGAACCAGAATAGAAGAGAAACATATGAATTATTTGATTTTGTAAATTCTTTTTTTGATGTTGTAATTTAATTATAATGAGGTTTGTATTAAAAAAATGGTTTTGATTAGTTTTTTTATTCGTTCTCATGGTTCTCGCAATATTTAGCGTTCTCAGGATAACCATCCCCTATATATATATAAACCATCCTATACATGTGTAACTAGCACGATAAATTAGGGGTGTTCAAAACCGGATATCCGGAATTTCGGATATCCGAAATTCGGATATCCGAAAATTTCGGATAGTTAATTTTACTATCCGAATCCGTATCCGAAACTTCGGATATCCGAACTTCGGATATCCGAACTTCGGATACGGATTCGGATACTACAACGGATATCCAAAATTTTAGAAGAAAATTTGCTCAAATAAAAAAATGAACAAAATCATGATATTCATCAGCTACCATTAGCAGCACAGTACCAAAAATGTTTAAAAATCCCAATTTTTGTCATACCTTTTTACAAATCAAAGAAATATAGCTAATGACTTGTCAAGAACAATTAAAAAATGCACCATATGAACAAAATCAAAACTCTAATGCTTCTCACATCCAATAAACAATGAATAATTTATAATGCTTTTTCACAGGCAATGCTAAATAACTGTTGTTTCATCTTTTCGTCCCCAATTTTAGGCAACATTTAAGCAAAACGAACCAAAACTCATCTACGGTCACGAGAAAAACGAAAGCGACGGAGATAATCACGTTTTGAAAGAAACAATCATGCACTTCCAAATTGAAGATCAAGCACTTGTAGAACAAACACTTGTAGATCGAAGATCGAACATACCGGAACAATCAATGATTATCAAAACAGTCGGCATTGATGATACCACATCAGAGATTCAGAAGGGCTAGAGGGAGTGGGTGGAGGCGGAACAAGAAAGAGCGTGTAAAGAATTAGGGCTTTCAAGTTTCAACAAATATTTGATATATATATATTTAAAAATAAAAAAATAATAGTATTTAATATTTCGGATATCGGATAAATTTTATTATGTATTAGTCCAAGACACAGTGTTACGTGTGTTATAATATGACAACTAAAATTTATAAAAAAAATCATTTCAATTGACCATGAACCAGAGTTTGTTTAGAAACGCTATCGGCAACATTACATATCTAACTAGAAAAATAGTTTTTGTTATGAATTATCTCAAACTTAGTGTTACTTATGTTATAAAGCCTAAGATAAAATGTATAAATTTATAACAAATTATTGCAATCAACATTAAAGACATAACAATGTGTAACAGACGTAACATCAAAAAAATGCTTGAAGTCTTGATAATCATCATCATCTTTGACACAAAAACCCTTCAGCTAGCTACTAACAAAACAAGTTCATCAATTTACATATGTTACATATGTTATACGAACCAAAACGAAAAACAAGTTCATCTTAGCATAAAAGTGAGATATGTTAGTATTATAATCTTTTTTATGCTTCCCCCATTGAACCAACACGTTTATTGTTTTATATCCATTTTAAAATTTTAATTTGAGCTGGGGGCAAAAACGTAATTTTGAACGAAGAATGAAAGCGTAATTTTAAACTGAGAATAAAATTAAATTAAAAATAGGTTGGTGCAATAGGGAAGTGTCAGGGAAGCTGCCTGGCACTATTCCCTCAACTTAGTAATGTAGATGTAGTAAATATCGCTAGGGTACTCTTTATCATTTCAATTTTGTATAGTATATAATATAATATGTAGCTTAAAACAATGTGTTATGCTCCCAAGGTTCTCCACTCCTCGCATCATGCAGTAGTAGAGGCGTGGTGTTCCCCGCCACCTCATACCTTAACATCAACTTCCATCCCCACATCTTCCCTAAATTCTTTGTCCAGATGACCGTTAGTGTTCTCTAACACTCCTATTGGATTTTTGATGAATTGGGGGGTGGTGGGGGGGGGGGGGGGGGGGGTTCCAGTGCGGTGTTTTATCACTGATACCTTAGCTCCCCCATTGAATGATAATGCTAGCATTATAGCCTATGAAATCAATCTTGGAAAACACGTAAGTTTGATCTACTTTACGGATAATATCTTGAATCAATTTACAAAAGAAAAACGAGGTTAAAATATCATTATTAAATACTACTTCAATAGGAGAGCGGAACTCGTCAAAGAGAAATATTATCTTTGGATAACGAGTAGATCTAATTTTTGTAACATCGATTGGATTAGATGGTCCGATTTTAATACTTGGGACGTTATCTTTTAATTTTCGAAGTTTCGGTTTTTTCTGACCCGGTTTCTATTTTTAATAGAAGTTTCACTATTAAAAAATAGTGTAAAACGACTAATATAAAGTGTCAACAAGCCCACCAAACCCTATAGTTCAACCAATGATTTCAATAGCAATGCCATTTCGTTGTTTCACATCAATAAGACATATTTTAGGGATCTTATTATGTAATTTTAAAAAACCAGGTTGGGTCACGGAGATGTCGGGTGTGCGAGTTAAAGGAAGAGGCAGGAGACCACTTGTTCGTTTCATGTGGCTTTGCACAAGCAGTTTGGGACCAGGTTTCATGGTGTAGGTTATCTCCAGTGTTCTCGCTTCCGAGGCTAGGGACCTGCTGAACTTACATCGATATTTGAGGGGTTCGCGAATGAAAGAAACTACTGCAGCTAATCACGCACATGGCTATAGGGTGCATATGGAAATATAGAAATGACTTGATTTTCAATAAGAAAACAAATAAATCTCGCTAGGATGCTGGAAGAGGTGAAATTGTCCTGCTTTTTTTGGTCTCGAAGTCGAGCAAAGGCGACTAAACTTACGTGGGAACAATGGCTAGAGTTTTAGTGAAGTTGTATTGGTGTGTAATGTTTTGTAGCATGTGTTTGGTGTATAGACTGTCATGTTTTTGCTAATGATTTATTGCCATAAACTTGATGAAATGAAAAGTTTCTTTGTTGGCCGTTAAAAAAAGAAGAGTAAAGTGCAGTTTCAGTCCCTATGGTTTAGTTGTTATTGCTATTATTCGCAAAACCCAAATTTTTTACAATTTTAATACCAAAGTTTCTATTTTATTGGGTTTTTGGTCCACCATACTAACTCCATCCAACTCATGTGACAAGGATTTAGAGTAACTTGCAATTTTAGTCCTTATGGTTTGATTCAAATTGCAATATTTTACAAAAAAAAAGGTCTTAACAAAACACTTTATAATTTACAATTATTGCACTTTCAATCCAATCACTTAACATGGTTATAACAATCATGTTACCTTATTGAAAAAAAAAGAACAAATTCCACTTTACACTTGTATCAAAATGTAAAACACAAAACATAAAATAGATATTTAAGAGTTAAAAGAATAAAAAAAATCCAAAATAAAATGTTTGTCTTATGTCATGATGTTACATATTTCTTTTCATTTGTGATTTATGGTTTTAAAAATATTACAAGAATAAGAGTTTATTTCAAATAGTTTTATGGTATAAATTTTCATAAAGTTTTTGTTAAATTAACTGATTGAAATGCTAGTTTAGAAAACAAATAGACTACTTATCTAGTTCACATATTTACTATTCAAGTTTATGGTTCAAAGGGTTTTTTTTCTCTTCATTCATGTTCTTGTATCAAAACAATACAGAGGGAAAATAAATAGATAAAATACAAAAGACTAAATAAAGAAACAATATATATGGACGTAAAAAGGAGCCATCTACGGAAGGAATTATGGAGAATAATAAGGAGAATATTTTAGTCCCCAATACTCCCCCTCAAGTTGGAGTGTGTAGGTTGATAACACCCAACTTGCCAAGTAGGAAACTAAGTTGAGGAGCACCTAAGCCTTTTGTGAAGAGGTCAGCAATTTACAACTTGGAATCGATATGGAGTGGACGAATTTCTTGAGCTTCAACTCTTTCACGGACAAAATAACAATCCATCTGTTAGTGCACTACGTCTATTGATTCAGAGGTGGTAGGTAAAGTCGTTGAAAGTGTGTTGAAAGAAGAGTCGGTTGATACAGGTAAATCTGAATCACAGGATGAAGATGAAGGAAATCTTCATGATAGATATCTGAAAAACACAAAATCCGAGAAAAGTTTGAATGATGATTCAAAAGGATTGGTTTATACCGTGATTGGATCAGATAAATTATTCTTAGATGTTGTATTCCCGATTCAGAATGTGATTTCAGAAAAGGTTGATAAAGTTTTCAAAATGGTTGAGATTGAGAAGTCTGAAATTTCAAAGTTTGCTGGAAAAGGTCACAAAACTTTTTATAACAAACCTGGTTACAAAAAGAAAAACATGAAGGATGGGTTGGGTTATAAGAAGAAACAAAGTTGGAAAAGAAATGAAACTCCGAATTTAAAGACAAAAATGTGTTTTGTTCAAGGAAAAAGTTTTGAAGAAGAGGAAAAACTTAAATTTAGACAACAGTCTAATGAAGAGTTTTGTGTTCAAAAGGAGAAGCAACAACCACAGGTCAAAGATGTGTCCATGAGAACATGTTTTAAATGTGATCAAAAAGGACATCTTGCTCGCAAGTGTCCAAATCTGAAACCTGTGGATGTTGACATAAAGAAGATTGATGCTGAGAAACAAAAATCTGAGAATGTGAAACAAAGGTCAACCAGATTTGACTCAAAACAAACTTGGAGGTACAACACAAACAAATTTGCTTCGAATCAAAACTGGAAATCAAACCCGAAAAGATTCGATTCTAAACAGACCTGGAATTCTCACACACCCAGATTTAGAACAACACAAAGTTGGAAAACATCTGTTGATATGACAAAAACACAAGAGTTTTGGAAACCAAAAGTTGTTAAAAAACAAAATGTTCAAAAAGAGTCTCATTTTTATAAAAGAGGTACACCGAAAGGTCAAACATGGTCTATTAAGAAACAAGTGACTTCGGTAAAAGATGAAACAGTTGAAGTCAAAGATGAAAAAGTCTTTGATGAAAAAGATTTTCCGAAACTGCATGATACACATTATGTCGAAATGCCTAAGGTTAAACAGACCTGGGCTAAATTGTTCAAGTAATTGAGTTTATTACATGTGCAGGTGCTCAACAAAATTAAAGATTGTGAGAATGAAAATTGGAGCAGCCTGGAACATGGAGAGGAGGAAGAGGTTGCTGGATCCTGTGTTGGTTGAAACAGGAAGTTTATTTTCATTCTGTACATAAATAAATAATATTTTCAAAACCCTAAAAATTAAAAAAAAATTTGAAAAACCAAAAATATGTTTGTTTTTTAATTTTTATCAAAACATAGAAAATTACAAAAATATGTTGATTGAATACGCCGAAACCCTCACGGCTGAACAAACATGATTACTTTCACAAGATTGAAAAACAGTTTTCAAACTGTCGAAAATCAATGGGTTGTAAATCATGGGGGTACTTTATGTTAGTTTTTTCTGCAAAACATAGCATAGTTAGCAGAAAATGGATGGCGAGTCAAAGCTATCAGTGTTGGTTGTCAAATTTTCTTTAAATGATTTTGCATTTTAGGGGGAGAAAAATTGTCAGAAAATACAAAAACATTTGAAAATTTGAAAAAGACAAAAACATGATAAAATTCAAAAATTGAGTTTTTGCGTAAAAAGAGGAAATGATAGTACATCAGTAGACAGTTACAGTACGCTAAAGAAATGAAAAGTTTAAATGTGTTAAACGGTCTCACTGATGATATGCCGGTAGATTTTTATACATTTAGTAAACTTTTTCGGGATATAAACCTAAATTCAAACTTACTTATTTCGTGGGGAACGCTACTTGGATATATAGGTAACCCCTGAAATCTTGTTTGAAAGGTCCCTCTTTCTGAGATACTAGGTCTTTATACTCAGTGATATCTGGGGTATTATCTCGGGACTTCTGATTTTGCGGAAGTAATGGCCTAGTCCCCGGAGAATACTTTTTGATTGCTTGAAAAATAGCTTCGCCCTCAGCAAATTGATGAAACAATAAAATTGATAGTCATTGCTGTTGTAAAAAAAGATCCTCTAAAGGGGACACACCCAAAAGTCGAGCCGTCATCTCTCTGCTGAACGGAAGTTCTGACCTGAGCTCTCACGGTTTCGTACTATAATTTATTCCCTTGCAGATATCATCTAGGTATACTCACCTGTAAGACTGAATATTGGGATCTGGATACGGGAGTATATTCAAGAGGTGGGACACATGAATGGGTTTAAGTTTTTAATACACCTAATTCGTATCCTGAATCAGTTGAAATTTGTATGAAAATTTAAGTGGATCGGTATATCGACAATCTAAGTGAATTGTTTAATTCTTAATGTGTAACTAAGCTCAGTGGTACTTGTGACTTGTCAAAAACTGATATGATCCTCTGATGCATACTCAAACAAAAATATTGTCTGTAAATATGTTTGTATATATTTCTTTACTGCTTTATATTTTCAGAAAAATACAAAAAGATTTTTAATTCTGCTTTATTTTCGACAACCGATGTCTGAAATGCTGGGTTTCAAAATCTAAGTAAGCTGATTGTGTTTCTGAAAATAAAAAAAGTTCATTAATTTGAAACTTGAATTAAAATAAAAAATTTCAAAAACAGTTTGTGATATCTCCAAGGTCATTAAATTGGACTTAGATGATTATCTGTGAGGGAGTTGGATTCTTTAATGCTGCCAAATCTGTAAAGTTTGTTGATAGGGGGAGTGGATTAGAGAATTTGATTGATAATATGAAAACATTGTATTTATAGATGTTTGAGTGATTGCAGATAGTCCAGATTACGATCCCGAGAGCAGAGTCTAAGGGAGATTCTGAAGACAAGCTTGAAGCAAGAGGGAGCTTGTAGATGGATAGCTAGGTGTCGATCCCGAAGCATGGAAGCTTGACGAAAGGGGGAGCCTGAAGCTAATAGAAGTAGAGAAGGATGGATGGATGCTTATAATGTTACAATTTGGTTGAGAAGGCAGAATGATCAAGACCGAAGATGTGTCATGATGAAGACTAGACACTGAAGACTTCGTCAATATCCGAGGGGGAGTCTGTTAGTGAACTACGTCTATTGACTTCGTCTTGTATCATGTAATAGGATAGGATAGAATATCTAGTGCTCAAGGTGCGAAAAACTGAGTTTAGAAAGTTTAGATAGTGAGTTCGCTTGAAAGGGTAAAGATCAAGTTCAAGCGAAACCACAACATGCTAGTTCGCTTGAACATGTCTTGTTCATTTCAAGCGAAACCCTCTCACTATATACAGGGCACTTGTCATTTCATTTGGGACACACATTCAGAACTTGTAACGAGGTGCTGCCAAAATTTGTCCAGGTTGTAATCTTTGCTAAATCAATCATAGTGACAAATTATAGAGTATCAAGCTGTTTCCACGTCCGTTTCACTGATTCCGCCTTTGATTCGGATATAAAGCTCTTCTGAACGAATCAGTTGGGTCAAACAACGATCCTACACCATCTCCACATGTTTAGTCCTTTCATGAAAGACCGGATTATTGGCGATGTGTCTAGCGGCTTGGTTATCACAAAATAGAGGAGTTGGACCTTCGAATGGAATATCTAACTCTTGTAAAAGCCATCGCATCCATAGAACTTCGCTGACGGTAGAGGCCATGGAATGATATTCTGCTTCAGCGGAAGAACGAGAAACGATCGATTGCTTCTTAGTTTTCCATGAGACCGGAGCACCTCCAAGGAGGAGTAGGTATCTTGTTCTTGACCGTCTCGTAAAAGGACATCCGAGCTAGTCGGAGTCACAGTATGCCATGAGATTATACCCTCTGGATCGTGGTAAAAGGATGCCTTGTCCTATCGTAGCTTTAAGGTAACGGAGCACACGATGAGCAGCATTTAAATGGTTTTGCCTCGGGTCACTAACGAACTGGCTCAAGACATTAACTGCATATGTGATGTCGGGTCTGGTAGCTTGAAAATAAAGTAAGCGTCCCACCATCCGACGGTACAAACTGCTGTCAATCTTTTGTTCTGTCTCTCCCTTATCAAGTTTCAAGTTCGGTTCAATAGGAAACGAGCTGGGTCGGCAACCTTGTAGCCCGCAATCTTCGAGAATATCTAGGGTATACTTCCTTTGGCTCAAGACAAGGCCTTCGGAAGTATGGACTACCTCGATGCCAAGAAAGTATTTAAGATCCCCTAGATCTTTGATGCTAAATTGTTTATCGAGCTCGTTCTTCATAGCTTGTATTTGATCATGATTATTTCCAACGATAATGACATCGTCTACATATATCAAGGCTGCAACGAAGCTATTCTTTTGTTTATGAGTAAAGAGAGAGTAGTCGGACTTGCATTGTTTGAAACCCATATTGATGAGAGATGTAGTAAATTTTTTATACCAGTTTCTTGAGGCTTGTTTTAACCCGTAGAGAGATTTCCTTAATTTGCAAACGCGGGTTTCATTCTCTTTAGAAAATCCTTGCGGAATCTTCATGTAAACTTCCTCGTCTAAATCTCCATGTAGAAACGCGTTATTCACGTCGAGTTGGTTGATGATCCAGTTTTTCTTGACTGCTATGGCCAAAAGAGTTCTAACCATGACGAGTTTGGCTACTGGAGCAAACGTATCATGATAGCCAACTCCTTCTTGTTGCGTGAATCCCTTTGCAACAAGACGAGCTTTATAACGTTCCACCTCCCCGTTTGGTTTATATTTCACTTTGTAGACCCATTTCTAGTCTATGGCCCGTTTGCCTTCCGATAAATCCGTGAGTGTCCATGTGCCACTTTCTTCAAGAGCTTGTATTTCTCTTTTCATGGCCTCTTTCCATCGGTCATCCTGTTTGGCTTGTGCAAAAATTTTTGGCTCATTATTGGAATGAATGGCCGTTAGAAAAGCTTTGTGTGAGTTAGAAAAACGCTCATATGAAACAAAATTTGACAAAGGATGTACCATAGAAGAGTCTTGAATTGATACGGGATGTGTCGGATCAACAGACGGGGGAAGCTTGACTTCGAGGTTCTTAAACCAAGTCGGTTGAGATCGAGTTCGTTTTCCCGTCCCTCTTCAAGATTTATTTCTCAAACCCCA
This sequence comes from Helianthus tuberosus, assembly GCA_030545235.1. NCBI lineage: Eukaryota > Viridiplantae > Streptophyta > Magnoliopsida > Asterales > Asteraceae > Helianthus > Helianthus tuberosus. Next base: position 160,762,145 of record CM060396.1, on the reverse strand, counting down.
TTGTGCTCATTTGGATCATGTGTTTCTGTTCCTGGGTCATGAGGGAGTGGGCTTCCATTTAAATTTTGAGATTCATCCAACTCATGCACGTGGTCAACCTCATGTTGAGGTGGTGAACCACTAATAAAGTTTTGATCAAAATTTTGAGATTCTGTCTCCATTTCTTCATTAATTTCCTTTGTGACATCATCCTCCACTTGGTTATGAATTTCAGCATCAACTTCAATGGATTGATTTTCTTGCTCAAAAATATCTTGGTGTTGACAAATTGAAGAGACTTTGTCAAAAGGAAAGTGATTTTCGTGAAACTTGCTATCTCTTGAGACAACAATTTTATTGCTTTCAAGATCATAAATTTTATACCCCTTTTTGCCTCCCGGGTATCCCAAAAAAACACCGGGCCTCCCCCTCATTTCGAACTTATCCCATTTCGTGTCGGTGTTCCAATAATATGCTACACAACCGAAAGTCATCATAAAGTCATAGTCGTTTTTTGGTTATGAAGCAATTCGAAGGGAGTTTTATTCCCAATGACTTTAGAAGGTAACCGATTGATGACGTATGCTGTTGTTAAGACATACTCTCCCCAAAACCTCTTTGGTAAATTAGTGTAACACCTCGCAAAATCAAGTCTAATGCAGTGGTGACACGTGTCATAAACCCTGATCATGTTAAAAGGATAACTTGAGGGACTAAAGTTGTTAAACATGTAAAGATGTTTGTGGAAGGATCAAAAGTGTCAACATATGAAATTAAGACTTTTCGGGTGATCTCGTAACTAACCGGGAGCTTAACGATATTTGTTTTATGACCCAAGACACTTAATAGTTAACTATGGGGATCAAAAGTGCAATAAACAAAAGTTATTTAAACTAAATATGGACCAGGGACTGAAAATGTAAAAATTACAAACTTTTTACCGGATTAAAGGGTCCTCGCGGGGCGCGTAAGACACCACTGGAGTCTTCGTGGGCCGCGACCAAGCTGCCAGCGACAGTTCACTGGACAGCTGCATGTTGCAGCCCTTCCACAGCCATTGCATGCTAGTTTTTCGATACCAGGGACTGTGCAAGTGGTTTTTACTACCATGGGGACACTTGTTAACATCAGATGACCTCCCATAACAGCTGCAATGATCCTAGAGCCTTCAAATTTCTATATAAAGGCCATGTTTTGAGTTCTTGAACTTGCACACTTCAAGTTTTTTACTCTCAAACACTTCTCTGGAGCATCCTGGTCATCTAGGAAGCTTTCTCAAGTTTAATCTTCGTGCTAAGGACCATTGTGAGTGTTCTTAGCTTCTCTAGTTAAGTTTTAATTAGCTTAATGACCGAAAGTAAAAAATATCGTAATGATACTTTGACTTTGTGATTAATCACTAACTGTCCAGCCATTATTCTAATTGAAAGTGGCTATGTGTTGGTAATTAAGTAGATGATAACCCCTCAAAAGGGCACCTCCTGATTATCACATTTACTTGGTCAATTGTCGGGTCAAAGTACTTAACGGAAAAGTCAAACGAGTCAGTTTTTATAAAATAATTCATAACTGATAATGTAGAAGCTATAAAATACATTTCATCACTTAAATAACTTGGTAAATAATATAAGAACATGTTTAGACATGTTCAACCTGACAATTCTGAGTATTAGGCTCGGTTTGCAACCGAAAGTCGCAAAAGTAGACTTATGCTTTGACTTTCAGTTCTGACCCGAATTAGCTTAGTTTAGTTATGCCTTAGGGTTCCTTTGTGACGATATTATATGTTAGTATAATCCTCTGAGGTTATACTACGTGGTCCCATAGAAATCTGAGTCATTCGCATGTTTCCGTTAAATGCCTAAAAATTGACCATTATGCCCTTATGTTATAAAAACGAGATTTTTGAAAATGTGAGAGGACAAAAAGCTTTATTACTGATATATAAGTATGTCATAAAAATTTGACATCAGTTTCTGGTCTCAAATAAAAGTTATGCAAGATATCGTAAAACAAAACTTTTTTGTTAATTAAATTGCATTTTTAGCATAAATAATATTTAAACCCAATTTTTGGCACCAAACTTGCTACCCACTGTTATGATATAATTTTTAGGGATTTTTGGAAAATTTTGTCAGATTTTATATTGACCATAACATAGAGTTCTTGTGAAAATTCGGTAATTGACGATAATGCCCTTTTCATTAATAAAATGAGTTTCACTTATCATTTACATACCAAACCTTTTCCTACTGATGTTATATATTAAATAAAATATTTTAAGCATTAAAGACTGATCAAAACTTCAGAATTTTATAAACATCTTGAATATCGTCAAATACCGACTTTTACGCTAATTAGGCGAATAGTATGGTTTAAAACCACATTTAACCCCTAAGACTTGTTACCTACTGATTTTATAAATAAAATTTTATACTTTAACAATATAAGTCTTGAACGCAGATTTTCAAATTTGACCTTAAAAGCATATGTGAAATGACCAAAATGCCCCTACGGTGCATAGTTTGGCCATAAATGATAAACCTCACATATGTATGATATCTTACTAATGTAACTTGATAAAATAAATATTTTTACTGAATATTTTAGACCAGAACCTCGGTTTTCTATTAAACCTCTTTTATAAACTTTAAAATGGCCAAATTACCCTTACGAGGCTTAAATTGGATTTAAATTCGTTTTGGGCATAATTGAAGATATCCTACTGATATCACAACATACTTTAAGCATAATAATTTACGGAACTTGTACATGATTCATTCGGTTACCCGTTGGGCATATACGTGTTCGGTACGGTCTATGTAACTAGTTTGCATAAATGTACCGAAACATGTTAAACCTTATCATTTTTACTTCAAAATCCAGAATGTATTTAGTTTACCCATTATAAACAAGTCTTCATACTTGTCGGGTCTAAATCACATTCCAATCCGGTCACCGCTTAATCTAGCGTTTTGTACCGTAAACCTTTCTTTAAAACTAACAAGTCTAAGTTACAACTTGAATAAGACCCGTTAGGAATCTAATAGGTTAATAAAATCTTCGTTCCAGATTAAGAGCCCCGGTGGAAGTATTTGCACTTATTTGAGTTGGATTTACGGCTGAGAATACTAAATTTGCATTTAAGCTCAGGTAAATACTTTTAACTTATTTTCCCCTTATACGGGCTTGGGATACGGTAAATTATTACCGCTTGGTCGGGTGTAGAAACCTTTTAATTGAATATGGTTAAATTGTATAATCCCGCTTTAATTAGTATTGCTTGATAACAAATAACATTGGGGGTTAACGACCGTGTCCTGGATATCCTTGGCTCATTCAAAAAGCGTGAATGGCCACGACTTAAGCACGGGGTGTAGGCATACACCTGTCTGTTGCGTTTGTAAAAGATATACTCACTCATCAGGGAAGTTCTTGTGAGTTTATAATTGTGGTGTGTCGATTAATCTTGTTCGGCTTTTATACCGGCCTTAAATGTTGGACAAACATGTGAATCTGATACAAGATTGTTATTAACATAACTGTCCGGAGTTATAAAATGTTTGTGCCTTGTGCATTTAAACCAATTTTTATAAATGTTTTCAAAAGAGTCGGTTAATTGTATTTACCAGTGTAAACTGACGTATTTTTTCAAAAGACTAAGTGACAGGTACTGTACGTAATTGGCTGGGAGCTCGGGGAGTTAATAAAGAATCTTGCAAGTTCTGAACGTCTAAAGTCTATTGAACAATATTTATATTTCTGTTTTATGATCCGCCTATGGATCCACTTACAACCGTTTGTATAATATTTATTTATACTTTGAATTACAGTTTATAATTTTATTTTCATCCAAGACTTCCGCTGTGCATTAAACTGTGACCATTGACTATGATGAGATCAACTACGTCACGATACTCCCCACCGGGCCCACCGGTAATACGTGGAATATCGGGCTGTGACAGGTTGGTATCAGAGCCAACATTGAGTGAATTAAACACTAGCCTTTTGTGTTTAATCTCAATGACACAGTTGCACATTCCTTGACTTCCGAGTCTAGGCAAATAACTTAGGACTAATCCTAATCTTAATTGTTTTTGTCTGTTTTGTTTTGTTTTGTTTTTTTTTTTTTTTTTTGCATTGACAGGACTTCAAATAACATGCCGCCAAGAGTAAGAGGACATGGAGGAGGAGGCAAGGCACCTATAGTGGCTAGGAATAATCATGAGGCCGGACCATCTCACCGGCGCACACCATCAGCAACACTCATCTCCTGTCCACACGAAGACTGGAGGACCTATTTGGAGCCCGCGAGGCGCTCAGTCTCACTTAGCTCCTCACCATCTTACCATCATTCGTTCGGGCCGCATAAAGATGAAGAGCCTCATGATTCTCATCATTCTTTCATTCCTTTGCAGCGTTCAGGTTCACACAGTTCCTTCTAGAACCCAACACCTTATTTTCAGAGCCGGTTCAATCCGATGAACCAAGTCGAAGAACCAGAGGGTCCAAACCCGCTGGGACCCGCTGATCACTTTCCTGAATTTCAGGACATGGATGTGGATGAAGATCCAGATCCCGAGCTGCCACCATCTGGGATGCCGACGCATCCCATTGAGATTTCTAGCGGATCATATTTTCATGGTTCGCCTTACATGGGCCCTGATATATGGGCCGAAAGATGGGCTTCATACAAATGGGAGTATACTCCCCCTCACCGCAACTCACCACCACACCAGCAGGTCCCTTCTGAGGACCCACATTTTCAGGCGGTTACGCCACCGCCACCACCAGCGCCAGTGTAGCCACCACTTCCAGAACCATCGAGGCGGAGAAGAAGTGCATCGATGTCCGTGCGAGGGGGTTTCCATTTCAGTACCCCCCAACACTCCAGTAACTACCCGCCGCTCTATGAAGACACGCAAATGGGTGGGCCTTCAAATGCAGTTTCTGAAGTCTACTCTGCACCAGTCGCACCTGCACCGCACATGGGTTTTGAAAACCCAATCCCATCGTACCCAGGTGCAGCTGGGTACAACCCGTTTGAGCAGCAAACTTACCCGGGTTACAACTACAACAATGCCCCTGCCATCGACCCATACGTCGAGGCAGCAAACTACAACGCTCTCTACCCTGGGCCCTTCCCAGCTACGTACCCAACTGGATACCCTACATATGGGTATCAATACCCACCACCTCCACAACCTCAGCAGCAGCTGATGCGTGTCAAGTGTTATATATATTAGGTGTATATTTTAAGCCCTTTAACACTTTTTTAAGCCAAGTTTTTAATTTATAAAACACGATATTTACTAACACTAAACACACATATGGGCAAGTGCACCCATCGTGGGCGTAGTATAGTGTTGGTAAGATACCGAGGTCGTCCAAGGACACAAGAGCTTTTAGTACCGGTTTATCCTCAACGTCTAATCAAATCAAAAAGTTTAGAAAAAATGTTTTAAGCTAAGAAAAATAAAAACTAATTAAAATGCTGAAAAATAAAAATAAAAGAAAAAAACAGATAGGCAAGATGAATCACTTGGTTCCGACTCGTGTATAGTGTAACCTTTGATTATTTCCGCATTTTTGCACTTATTTAAGAGATTATCTTAGTTATTATAGTAGGCCCCTCTTTTGAAGGTGACGTTACCCTCAACCCAGTAGTTTGAGTCAGCAAGGATTCTGATTATTGAAAGATAATTAATTAAGTTATTAATGCAAATTATGGTAGGCCCCTCTTTTGGAGGTGACGTTACCCTCGACTAAGTAGTCTGAGTCAGCAGGGATACAGTCCTAAATAGCCGGGTTATAGTATTAATAGTAGTTAACTTATGAGGGAATCAAAGAGTTTGGACCCCCGCCATCCAATACCGTTAAGTATTGAAGGAGGTCCTACTAAATTTGACCCAAGTCCATTGCAGGACCTCTAAACGCTGAACAATGGCAAGACTCTTACCAAACCGTTCCCTTAACCCCCGACCAGGTAGCCAACATACCTCCATATAGACCGTGGAGATATGAATGGTGAAAATCTTTTATTTTATATAGACAGTAAAATAATGTCAAGACACCACGGACAAACGATAAGGAAGAATCACCTTCAACATAAGAAACTAGTTATTAAAGTCATTAATACAAAACCAAATAAAAAGTGCAAAAAGATTAGAAATACAAAGTATTACACTAGACACTTGTCTTCACCAAGTGATGTAAGAGACTTAGGCAAACATGGCCTTGATTGTCGAGAACTCTTACGATCAATCTTGGATCCCGAGATGACTCACACACTCTATGATGGACAATGGATGATGGTGGTGGATGATGGTGTTATGGTGGTGGTGGGTGGTGGGTGAAGTGTGAGAGAGGTGGTGTGGCAAGGGATGGTTTGAGCTTGAGCCAAGCACTCCTATTTATAGGCTGAGCAGAAGCTCCGGCACGACCCCGTATCCAGTGGGCACGGCCCCGTGTCCACATCCTCCTCTTTCTTCATTTAATGCAGCTTCTCTTATTAGTTGACCACGCCCCCGTGTCCGCTGAGCACGACCCCGTGTGCAGAAGAATCTTTGTACTATGAAGATTTGCCTGGATTGTGCGAATCTTATAGTTGACCACGGCCCCGTGTCCGCTGAGCACGGCCCCGTGGTGGGCAATAGAAGCTTCTACCACTTTGTCTTTTCTACTGACACTTGGGCACGCCCCCGTGCTGGCTGAGCACGGGGCGTGTTCAGTCTTCTGTCTTCTTGTTTTGCTTGGGAAGATGCTGTCGTGGGGTCGGGCATGTCACGTCTTGTTCCTTTTCTTGTATTTATGTTAGATTTTGATGTCTTTTTGCTTCTTTTGTTAATTTGAGATCATTTAATCCTGAAAATACAAAAGGAAGACAAAAGCACACTTTTCCAACATTAGTACTAAAAAAGGGTTAGTTTTGTGCCACAATTGATGTAATTTATATGTTGCATTTTGCACACATCAAATACCCCCACACTTGAATCTTTGCTTGTCCTCGAGCAAAACTCTTTAATATGTGGCTATTACACTCCCAAATGGAATGGGTAGAAAAGAAGGTTTTGGGCTTGTCATAGAGTGTCGGGATTTCCAAGATTCTTTATTTAGTTTTATTTTTATTTATTTACAATCCTATTCGTCATGATTTATTTAAAACTTTTCATAAGATAAATTACTTATTAGGGCATAACATGCATTTGTAAAATTTTATTTATATACAAGTTCACATACCTCACGGGGATCACTCAACACTCGGCCGAAAATGAATTTTTGTGGATCACTCGAGAGCGGCATGGAACTTACTCCTACCATAGGCTTGCCAAGCAATCAATCCTCCTCCTTTTTAACTTATATACCTTTGTAAATATCAAGAGGACTTTTGGGGTGAAGGGTTAGGCTTGGGTTAAAGGTATGTGGTTGGGTTAGTAGTTAGTGGTTAGTAGAAAAAAAGGGCGAAAAGCGTAACAAGTATCGGTTTTCGTAAGACTTTCTATTTTTCCACTTTTATTTTTATGAAGCTATTTTTCAAACAAAGTCATTTTTTATAAACTTGTTTGCTTATTTGCTTTTGCTTCATAATCAACTATATATATATATTTTTTTTTTGAAAGTCATATGAGAAACCGAGCTAGTTACTAAAACAAAGGGTTAAAAATGAAAAAGGTTTTGGTGGGTAAAAAGGGTGTTTGTTTGGGTTATGAAATGAAAAGGTTTAGGCTCAAAGGGGCAAGCTAGGGGGATTTTTGGGTAGGTGGTAAAAAAAAATGGTGTAGAAATAAAAAGGGTTAGTCCTAATGCCTCCATCATTTACTTACTCGGGTTTAAGTTGGTAAGGACCGCGAATGTATCGTCGTGGCAAGTTCTAGAGTCGTAAGAACCAAGCGGCTATTCACACATGAAACGAAAAATGAGCATTTAGTTTAAAGATATATATTTGTATGCTCAATAAAGGCTCAAAACTCACTTTTGTGGGAATGGGTTTTTATGTGATCAAGTATATATAATTAAATTTTAACTAAGCTTGTCATGCCTTTTCATAATTTTCTCATGTTGGTTCTTTTTATCACGACGCTATCGGTTGTAAATTCGTAAAAATATAACCTTTTTTAGAACTTGAATTTCCCGAGTTAAACCTAGACAAGTAAAAAAAATGAAAAATTTTGAAAAAATTTGGGGTGATTAGCGGTTCCAATAGAGTTTTGTGTAAGGCTTGTATTTAGGACTTGCAAGATTCAAGGTTTTAGCATCCCCCCACACTTAAATTACACATTGTCCTCAATGTGTCCCAAAAATAAGTTTTTAGGTTGATTGAATGTGTAAAAGGTGTGAAAAAGCAAAAATGTTGAGTTACTGGGCGGTGAACACGGCCCCGTGTTGTCCGGGCACGGCCCCATGCTCAAGTGCCAGTAACAAAATTAAATCAAGAGAAACAGAAGCCTGGACACGGGCGCGTGTAGGGTGAACACGGCCCGTGTCCAGTTTACCTGAACTGGGTATTTCTGCAGACTGTGCAGCACGGGGCCGTGTTGGGCAGACACAGCCCGTGCCGAACTTACTGTAAATGAAGAATTTTGTCGGACGGTCCTGTTTTCCTGCATGGGGTGCTGGTTCAAGCTTCCCTTATATCCTTTGCCATCTCAAGTGTGTTTTATTCCTGAAAATTAAAACTAACTAGAAAACATGAAAATTAATCTAAGGATAGTTCCGCGGAATGCATCCATGGTGCGCCACGTTTATAAGGGTCCTAGGCTAGACCCAAAGCCTGGTCATATGTTACCCAAGTGGGATGTATTGCTTCCCATGTTACACCATCAGAGAGCATCATCCAAGCTTGAGTCTATGACCTTCATGTAGTTGACCGGGTCTTCGTCCTCTACTCTCTTTCCACATTCAAACTTCACTTCCTTGTCCCCAAACTTCAATGTTAACGTTCCGTCATTCATATCCACCACTACTTGGGCGGTGGCTAGAAATGGCCTCCCGAGGATGAGAGGGACATCGATGTCTTCTTCCATGTCTAGGATGACAAAGTCGATTGGGAAAACGAAGTTTTCAACCTTGACCAATAGATTTTCAGCTACACCTTGTGGAAATTTGACGGGTCTGTCGGCGAGTTGTATGCTCATCTTTGTTGGGCTTGTTGCTCCTAGGCCGAGTTGGTTGAACATCGATGTGGGCATGAGGTTAATGCTAGCCCCAAGATCGGCTAATGCATTACGGACGGGGGATTCCCCAATCGAGCAAGGAATTGTGAAGCTTCCGGGATCAATTTCCTTTTGTGGGAGTTTGTTGAGTACTAAGGCGGAGCATTCTTCGCCTAAGTTAACTAATTGCAATGATTCAATTTTCCTTTTGTGAGTGAGGAAATCCCTCATGAATTTTGTATATTTAGGCATTTGGGTTAGGACCTCAATAAAAGGAATATTAACATGCAATTGTTTTAGTAAATTTTCGAATTTTGCGAATTGCTCATCGGTCTTTTGACGATTTAACCTACCGGCGTACGGAATTGGAGGAGTCTTGGTGGGCTCTTGATTTGGTAAAGAAGCCTTTTCGGGTTGGGGTGCGGGTGGAGTCGTGGTTTGGCTAGACTGGCTTCTTTCATCTGGCGATAATGGAGTTTCCTCGGGACCCACGGTTCGATTTCTCAATGTGATGAGATGTACTTGAGCTTTTGGGTTGGTTTCGGTATTGCTAGGTAACGCGCCTTGTGGTCTCTCGGAGAAATTTTGAGCTATTTGATTTAATTGTTTTTCCATGTTTTGAATGCTAGCTTGTTGATTTCTAAAATTCGATTCCAATTGTTGAAATCGATCCGAGTTTTTCTTTTCGGTGTCGGAGATGAGGCGAGATACAGTATCTTCAAGCCTTTCTCTTCCACGTTGTTGTTGAGAAAAATTTTGTGGTTGTTGAAAGTTAGTTCGTTGGCTTTGTTGGTTACTACTATTGCCGGGATCTCTCCAACCAAGATTAGGGTGGTTACGCCATCCTTGGTTGTAGGTACCCGTTGGTGGACCCGACGGACTAGGTCTATTATCAATGTAGTTTACCGTTTCTGTTTGGTCATCTACTTCTTTCATACAACTCCAATTTTCATGTGGCCCACCACATCCTTCACAAGCCATAACCGAGGCCGTTTTTGTCATTTCTAGCTTTTTGATTTTCGAAGAGAGGGCCTCGATTTGGGCTTGTAAAGAAGTGCTTTCATCAACCTTATGGGCACCCGGGGCAATAGATTTATTACCTCGGGGAGTGTGCCATTGAAAATTGGTTTGAGCAATTTCCTCAATTTGATTATATATTTCATTTGGGCGACGATTACCTAAAAGTCCCCCGGAGCTAGAATCAAGTGTTTGTCTTGTGTGTGGCAACAACCCATTATAGAAAGTGGATACTTGTTTCCATACCGCAAGACCGTGATGAGGACACTTTCTTAGTAGCCCCTTGAACCTTTCCCAAGTTTCGTATAAGGATTCCCCATCCTCTTGTGAATATGTATTAATTTCAGTCATTAATTTAGCCGTTTTAGCAGGAGGGAAATACTTATATAGAAACTTTTGGGCTAGTTCATCCCAGGTGTTTACCAAGCCTACTGGGAGGGTGTTAAGCCAAGCCTTAGCTCGGTCTTTTAGTGAAAATGGAAACATCCGAAGGCGAATGGCGTCGTTTGATGCTCCATTGATCCGAAAGGTATCACATATTTCCAAGAAATTAGTAATATGTAGATGGGGATCCTCGTCCGCAAGCCCATGGAAGGTTGCGGAGTTTTGAAGCATTTGTATCAGATGCGGCCGAAGTTCGAAGTTGTTGGCTTAGACATTTGGTGCATTGATAGCGGCACCTAGATTACCTACGGTGGGTCGTAAGTAATCCATGAGGGTATGTTGGTCCGCAATTGGAAGTGGTTCCCCCGAAACTTTCTCTTGGTTTTTAGCTTTAAGTCTTTTTCTGAGAAAGCGTTCGGGTTCTTCTAGGGGTTCTTTTATGTCTCTACTAGAACTGGAGCTCATGCACTACGTAGGAAGTTCAAATATGGCGCCTTGGTTCCAAGTCCTGCAACAACGACAGAATAGAACGCTGGTCAGAAGGTTCACCACGGCCCCGTGTTCAGTGAACACGGCCCGTGGTCGGAGATACAGTGATTGTTTTCCTGATCCCTGTTACTGGGGAGTTGGGCACGGCCCCGTGTTCAGCTCTCTGTATCTCGGAAAATAAAAACTGCCAGTAACAATGCTGAGCACGGCCCGTGTCCGACCTGGCACGGCCCGTGCTGAGTTCTGCAGAGGCTAAAAAATTAAGAAAAATCCTAAAAAAAATGAAAAATAAGGAAAAACGATTAGGCTGTTGATTCCTAACTTTCTTAAAATCCTTGTGTCCCCGGCAACGGCGCCAAAAACTTGATGCGTGTGAAGTGTTATATATATTAGGTGTATATTTTAAGCCCTTTAACACTTTTTTTAGCCAAGTTTTAAATTTATAAAACACGATATTTACTAACACTAAACACACATATGGGCAAGTGCACCCATCGTGGGCGTAGTATAGTGTTGGTAAGATACCGAGGTCGTCCAAGGACACAAGAGCTTTTAGTACCGGTTTATCCTCAACGTCTAATCAAATCAAAAAGTTTAGAAAAAATGTTTTAAGCTAAGAAAAATAAAAACTAATTAAAATGCTGAAAAATAAAAATAAAAGAAAAACAGATAGACAAGATGAATCACTTGGTTCCGACTCGTGTATAGTGTAACCTTTGATTATTTCCGCACTTTTGCACTTATTTAAGAGATTAGCTTAGTTATTGTAGTAGGCCCCTCTTTTGAAGGTGACGTTACCCTCAACCCAGTAGTTTGAGTCAGCAAGGATACAATCCTAAAGGGTCGGATTATTGAAAGATAATTAATTAAGTTATTAATGCAAATTATGGTAGGCCCCACTTTTGGAGGTGACGTTACCCTCGACTAAGTAGTCTGAGTCAGCAGGGATACAGTCCTAAATAGCCGGGTATTATAGTATTAATAGTAGTTAACTTATGAGGGGATTAAAGAGTTTGGACCCCCGCAATCCAATACCGTTAAGTATTGAAGGAGGTCCTTCTAAATTTGACCCAGGTCCATTAAAGGACCTCTAAACGCTGAACAATGGCAAGACTCTTACCAAACCGTTCCCTTAACCCCCGATCAGGTAGCCAACATACCTCCATATAGACCGTGGAGATATGAATGGTGAAAATCTTTTATTTTATATAGAAAGTAAAATAATGTCAAGACACCACGGACAAACGATAAGGAAGAATCACCTTCAACATAAGAAACTAGTTATTAAAGTCATTAATACAAAACCAAATAAAAAGTGCGAAAAGATTAGAAATAAAAAGTATTACACTAGACACTTGTCTTCACCAAGTGATGTAAGAGACTTAGGCAAACATGGCCTTGATTGTCAAGAACTCTTACGATCAATCTTGGATCCCGAGACGACTCACACACTCTATGATGGACAATGGATGATGGTGGTGGATGATGGTGTTATGGTGGTGGTGGGTGGTGGGTGAAGTGTGAGAGAGGTGGTGTGCCAAGGGATGGTTTGAGCTTGAGCCAAGCACTCCTATTTATAGGCTGAGCAGAAGCTCGGGCACGGCCCCGTGTCCACATCCTTCTCTTTCTTCATTTAATGCAGCTTGTCTTATTAGTTGACCACGCCCCCGTGTCCGCTGAGCACGACCCCGTGTGCAGAAGAATCTTTGTACTATGAAGATTTGCCTGGATTATGCGAATCTTATAGTTGACCATGGCCCCGTGTCCGCTGAGCACGGCCCCGTGGTGGGCAATAGAAGCTTCTACCACTTTGTCTTTTCTGCTGACACTTGGGCACGCCCCCGTGCTGGCTGAGCACGGGGCGTGTTCAGTCTTCTGTCTTCTTGTTTTGCTTGGGAAGATGCTGTCGTGGGGTCGGGCATGACACGTCTTGTTCCTTTTCTTGTATTTATGTTAGATTTTGATGTCTTTTTGCTTCTTTTGTTAATTTGGGCTCATTTAATCCTGAAAATACAAAAGGAAGACAAAAGTACACTTTTTCCAACATTAGTACTAAAAAAGGGTTAGTTTTATGCCACAATTGATGTAATTTATATGTTGCATTTTGCACACATCACAGCAGCCACCGCAGCCACCACAAATCCAACTACCGTAGCAGCAAGAAATCCTCCAGAGTTGCACGAGGTGGAACAAAGGGTAGATGAAGAGTGTAGAAGTCTCCGCGGTCTTCTAAAGGGTTTGGCAAAACCTCATTAAGGGGAAGAAGAAGAGGGATCATTAGAAATCCTTATTTATTGTTTTGTAATTTCATTTTCAATTAAGTCCCTGAGTGGACATTTCATTTATATACTTGGTCCCTGCGTGGACTTGTCTTTCTTTATTTTAGTCCCTGCGTGGACAAGTTATTTATTAAAGTCCCGTTTAGGGTAGCTATTGTAATTTTGAGGCAATTTATGGAATGTTTCATTTCAAAATTTTTACTTGTCATTATATATATGCATGTACTATATCAAACAAATCAAAATATCATTCCAATTTATAATTGATCCGCCATTAAATCTCAAAATAAAATCTTAAAGGTAAAACCTAGCCTATATGTCATTCTAAGACATGGCCATGATGGTAAATCCTTTTTGAGATAATAAAGCCTTGTTAACACCTAAGAACGTGTTAGCACTCTTGACAAATGTGGTTCGAGAAAATCGCACTAGTCATCCTTATATTGGATTCTTCCAATTCCTTATTTAGCCTAATGATCTAGAAATCATGGCTTATATCATCAAATAAGATGATTATATGATAAACATCCATTAGTGATGAAGTGCCTACAGGCTATACCTAATGTCCTAAAAGACAAATGACAGTGGTGGTCAATGACTCCCTGTCAAGAAAAGTAATGAACGATGTTCAAACCTTAATGCCTCGATCCTATAAGATCACGGCTCGTAAATTCAAAATTGTCCTTGTGACAAGGCCTTTTGTGCTATTTTAATATCCTTAATAGTTTATAACCGGGTATAACTATGATGAAAAGTTTATAATAAATCTGATTATCAAATTAACCCAATATGGTCTATTTATACCATGGTTAAGGAATCATTGCAAATGATGTTCCCATAATAGACTTCTGAACAAATTATTTTCAATTGTTTTATAGAAATCAAGCTTCAGCATGCCTGAATCAGACGAGGTTAACAGCAATCCCAATATGGGGAATGACAATACCAGAATGAATATAACGGGTGCGGACCTACAAGCAATGATAGATAATGATGTCACCAGTGCTATTGACACACGGTTCAAAGAACCAAGTAATACTCACACAAAGGCTCAATCTGTGGCTCATAGTAAGCCCCCTTCTAAAACACATGAATCAAAGAAAGACGACTCTCAACACTCATCGAATTAGAAAAGTCAGCCATCTAAGAGAATAGTGTTCGATCAGGAACCGCGTTTAAAGACTTGTTCTTACAAATACTTCATCTCTTGTAAGCCAAGGGATTTTACAAGTGAAAAAGGTGCCATAGACTATATGACATGGCTTGATGAGATGGATACTGTTGTGGATATCAGTGGTTGTGCGGAGCGGGATATTGTGAAGTTTGTTTCACAGTCCTTTAAAGGAGAAGCATTGGCTTGGCGGAGGTCATTAGTCCAAGCCACGGGGAAAATTCAACTTTATAACTTGTCTTGGGAACAATTTGTGGCACTGATCAAGGAAAACTTCTGTCCTCAGCATGAGGTAGAAAAGATTGAAACAGACTTCTTGACTCTAGTCATGAAGAATTTGGATTGTCAGACGTATGTGACGAGTTTCAACACCATGTCCCGTTTGGTTCCCTATTTGGTCACACCAGAACCAAAGCGCATAGCGCATTTTATTGGAGGCCTGGCACCAGAAATCAAAGGAAATGTTAAAGCATCCAGGCCTACCACTTATAGGTCCGTGGTGGACTTGTCCTTATCCCTCACTTTAGATGCAATCAGGAATAAGTCTGTTAAGACTTCTAATGAGGGAAAGAGGAAAAGAGAAGAGGAGAGTTCTTATCGTTCTGACAAGAAGAAGAAGAAGGGGAATTCGGAGCATAAGAAAGGTTCCGAGTTCAAGAAAAACTCGAATCAGTCAGATAACAAACCCAAGTGCAGGAACTGCAGAAAGCGTCATTCTGGAAAGTGTACGATCGACCCACATGCTAAACTTTGTGGAATTTGCAAGACCAAGGGTCACAAGACTTTAGAATGCAAGGAGTTGAAGAACGCAACTTGTTACAGCTGTAACGAGAAAGGGCATATCAAAACCAACTGCCCAAAACTTGCAAAGAAGCCTGAAGAGGCCAAAAAGACAAACGCACGAGTCTTCCAGATGAACGCCCAGGAGGCAGTACAGAATGATAACATTATAACAGGTACTTTTCTCATCAACGATGTTTATGCTAGAGTTTTGTTTGATTCTGGCGCAGATAAGTCATTTGTAGACAATAAATTTTGTAAACTGTTAAATCTGCCTGTTAAAACTCTAGACATAAAATATGAGGTAGAATTGGCCGATGGTACTTTAGAGACTGCTTCAACGATTTTAGATGGATGTTTCATATCCATTAGGAACCACTCTTTTCTGTTGTCTTTGTTGCCAATGAAGCTGGCAGGATTTGATATAGTTATTGGCATGGATTGGTTATCTTTTAACCAAGCTCAAATTGCATGTGATAAGAAGCAAGTGGTTATCAAAACTCCTTATGGTGAGTCACTTACAATTCAAGGAGATACACAGTATGGATTGCCTAAACAAGTATCTACGCTTAAGGCATCTAAGTGTTTGAAGAAAGGTTGTGTCATTTACATGGCACAGGTGACCATAGATGAGCCAAAGCCCAAGATCGATGACATCCCTGTTATTTCTGAATACCCAGACGTTTTTCCTGAAGAGTTACCTGGTTTACCTCCAGACAGACAAGTGGAATTCAGGATTGATATCATTCCAGGAGCAGCCCCTGTAGCACGAGCTCCATATCGGTTAGCACCAACCGAGATGAAAGAATTAAGAACACATTTAGATGATTTGTTGGAGAAAGGTTTTATTCAGCCAAGCTCGTCTCCTTGGGGAGCACCCATTCTATTTGTAAAAAAGAAAGATGGCTCAATGCGTCTATGCATCGATTATCGCGAGCTGAACAAAGTTACAATTAAGAACCGGTACCCGTTGCCCAGGATCGATGATTTGTTCGATCAGCCTCAAGGAGCAAGTTACTTTTCAAAGATCGATCTAAGGTAAGGTTATCATCAGTTGAAGGTCAGAACTGAAGATGTGCACAAGACTGCATTCAGAACGAGATATGGCCAATACGAGTTCTTAGTGATGCCTTTCGGGCTCACTAATGCACCTGCTGCATTCATGGATCTCATGAATCGCGTTTGCAAGCCGTATCTAGACAAGTTTGTCATTGTCTTCATTGATGACATACTTATTTATTCAAAGCGCTAAGCTGATCATGAAAGACATCTACGATGCATGCTTAAACTTCTGCAACGGGAGAAACTCTACGTAAAGTTCTCTAGATGTGAACTCTTGTTACGAGAAGTCCAATTTCTTGGACATATGGTGAGTGAGCGTGGTATCCAGGTAGATCCCGCTAAGATTAAAGCGATTATGAATTGGAAAGCACCAAAAACACCTACAGAGATTCGCAGCTTCTTAGGTTTAGCAGGTTACTATAGACGTTTCATTGAAAACTTTTCTACGATTGCTGCATCTCTAACTTCGTTAACTCGCAAGAATGTAAAGTTTGACTGGGGTCCCAAGTAACAAGAATCTTTTGAGATCCTCAAGCAGAAATTAAGTAATGCTCCTATGTTGACATTGCCAGAAGGGATAGAAGAGTTTGTTGTTTATTACGACGCATCGCACACTGGTATGGGTTGTGTGCTTATGCAGAGAGGAAAGGTTATTGCCTATGTTTCACGTCAATTAAAGGTGCACGAAAAGAACTACACCACCCACGATTTGGAATTGGGTGCCGTTGTATTTGCACTAAAGCTTTGGAGGTATTACCTATATGGAACCAAGTGTGTAATCTATTCCGATCATAAAAGCCTTCAACACTTGTTTAACCAGAAGGACCTTAATATGAGGCAGCGTCGTTGGATGGAGACTTTGAACGACTATGATTGTGAAATCCGCTATCACCCAGGCAAAGCAAATGTGATCGCTGATGCCTTCAGCAGAAAGGAAAGAATTAAACCAATAAGGATCAACGCTAAAAGCATTGAATTGTAACACCCCGAAAACAGGTTTGGTAATCAAACCACGTTAATACTAAATGACGGGTAAAGTACCGTTAGAGGTAAAAGTAACCCGGTGAATATTAAGATTTTAAATAAATAAACCTAATATTAAATAAAAACGGTATAAAGGCTTTTGAGAAAATAAAGTTTATAGAAGCCCGAGTTAACGGGACTTAAAATAAACTTAGTCATAAATCTCCCCGAACTCACTAAATTAACTAGGAATGTTTAACCTAGTTAGTAAGTGAGAATATTGTTAGAAATTAAGTGGGATGTAGCCTACTTAATAAACTAACCAAACATGAGGGGCCAAAGTGGATAAACTTGAAAGTTTAATTATAAAAAGGAAATTAAAAACCTAAAACACACATTTAGTGTGTTCTAGGAGTTCTGTTCGACCAGAAGTTCCCCAGGAGCTTCAAAAACCCTAACTTTCAACAATACCATCAAATTGAAGGCTCAATCGAAGCTCAAATTCACAATTGAACGTGAATTAATGATCACCCAAGCTAGGGGATCATAAGGTATGTCAAATTTTGATGATTTGTGAAGTTGTGAAATTTGGATAATCATCATAATCGTGAATTATGAATGGATTATTGATGCTATGATTGAATTAGTGATGTATATTTGCTTAGGAATCAAACCCTGAGTGAAAATTATACATATGATGATATAATTTGAATGATTTGATGATTTACTACACTAGGGTAAGTGGGTATTAATCATAGGATGAATTATGATGACAAGAACTTGATTAAAATGGTAACATAAAGATGATGCTTACCGGATAATTGGCCAAGTAATTAAACGAATAGTTAAGCTACTTCGTGTAATTAATTGGGTCAATAGGCAGCTGACTTTTAAAAGTCAAACTGACCAACGATATGATCGAATGATAAATTCGACATAAGAATTGTAGGATGGAATAGTCATAAATGATTATGACTAATCTAACCATCTTTCAACTTACAATGATAGTTTGACGCTTAACAAGCTAGGTGAAAGCTTGGGAAGAAGCGGGTCAAACGAAGCAAGAATGACAGAAAAGCATAATCAGGATGCGAGGTAAGTCAAAGCTTACACCTTTTATTTAATACCTATTGGTTTTATAGGTTATGAATAATAGAAAGTCATGTTTGAATTATGATGTTCCGACACGACATGTGCGGTTCGGAACAAAAGACAATGGTAATAAACCATGTTTAATGGTTAAAAAGGACTAAAACGATTATTTGGTTATGTAATGACTAATAGGTAATGAGTTTCGAGTGGTTACCTCATAGGGTAAACCAATGCAAACAATAAGGGTAAAACGGTATTTTGGTCACTTGTTGACAATAACCGTTAGTTTGTGAAAGTCACTTTATAGCGTAAGTTATAATGGGCAAAAGAATCAATAAATGATTTATAAGTAAAATGACTATAAGGTGTACACCGGAGCGAGTCATATAGATAAGATGGTAATAAATATCATCTCATAAAGATTCATGGTCATTTAGACCAAACGGGTCAAAAGGTGAAGTTATCACCCTTTGACAATATCGACTAATGGTTTGTCGAGTTGTATGATTATTGCAATAAATATCAAATGGATATTTATATCGCTATTGCTTAGCGGTTACTAAGGCAAGGTATCGAAACGGGTCAATATATTGATCCGAGTCAGGTATGTATAATAGGTTAACTACTCAATTTGAACTAGAGGTTTATTGAGAGTTAAATGAAGTTAATAAACATTCGGTTATTTTAAATAAGTAAACCGAATGATTTAAATGATGGTCATGGTGTTTTGAAAACCTAATGACCTTTAATATAAGATCATAGCTAAAAAGATGGATTTTGGGTCAACCATGCTTTCCAAAAGCCCTTCATCGTAACTGAAAGGTTGAAATGGACCAAAACGCCCTTGTAAGCTAAATCGAGCGAACGACCCTTAAATGTTGTTTAGAAACAAGTAGTATGCTTAAATAAATATTTAGAATAAGTATAAAAAGCGAAAAATGTAAGTCTTTGGTCATTTGACTCTATATGAGTCTTTGCCGTAAAATAACGATCCGAGGGGTAAAACTCGGAATATAATGATTGCCACATTATATCCACCCCAATTATAGTTGTGGTGGAAGATCATTTGACAAATAATGTGGAAATAAGATGCTAGAAATAAACGAGCATGAATTATGCGAAAAAGTGCTTAGATACCCTTAACGGGTCAAAATAAGCATTTAAGTAAAAAACGGGTTTAAGAATGTACATAAACTCGTGAATTGAACCTAATATGATAGACAACATTGAAATTATAAGGTTCATGTGAAATTGGGATCAAACAAACATGTTTGTTTGATAAATGCATGAACGGATCAAAAGTTCCAAATTGTATTTTTAAGCCGAAGGCTTAAAAATCTAAAATTTTGTTAATCCGGATGTCGGATGTTAACTCCATATGATGGAAAATTAAATTACGATCATGTAGGAAGAAACGTGACTTAAATCGGATAAAAAACGAGCAAGTTATGCTCGTTTGCGTAAATTATAGTTTGCGGGATGTCGCTGTGTTCAGCAACAAGGATTCTGGGAAAACTGAGTGGTCGCGCCACGCGACAGCAAGAGCCAGATCCCGTCGCGCGATGCGACGGTAGGCTGGTTTGGTGAAAATTGTTTAAATTAATCGTTTTTGTTTTCCGGACTTGTTTAAACTCGTTTTAAACACCATATGACTAACTTTTTTCATGTTTTATGAAATGTAGGTATTATGTAATGTACCGGAGGTCGGTCAAGCTCGAGGAAGAACCGAACACGCTCAAGAATCAAGCTTCCGAGAATAGTTTCGTCGTCACATTTTAAACGACGAATAAAATTTCAAAATGTTGAAATGTTTTATTTAGTAAAATGTTTTAACAAACTCGAAATTTTTAAGTGTACATTTAATCTTAAATACACTATTATAATCGAAAAATTATTTGATAATTGTATAAAATGAACTAAGGGTCTTACAAGTTGGTATCAGAGCCCTGGTTTAAGAGATTCAAGTATGGTGGGAAAAAAACTATGCTTGGACTTAAACCTTATACTTTTTATAAAGATTGGTGTTCGGTTCGAGACTTGATCGCAAAATCCGGTAAGTTATTCTGTACATAAACGGTTTAGCATGTAAAGTGTTGAAAACAACACATAGGGTTATCATGTAAAACACGTTATCCCAAATAAAGTGATAAAGACCGATATAGTTAAACGAATTACGTGTGTTAACACGTGTCGCCGAAAGCCTTGTATTATAATATGGGCGCTTGTTAATATCAACGTTACTAACATTTGTATACGTTTTAGTTGAAGGACCCTCGTATCTGAAGATGATGAGAGTCTAAAGAGTTATCGATACGACAAAGAAATTGTCTTAGGTATGACAAGTAAGTCATACACGCTAAAGACTGGAATCGAGAAACGATCTCGAATGAGAGATCGAACAACAAGGAAAGTTTATCAGGGCAAGTATCTACAAGGTACACGTCTTAAACTTATAGTATAAACAGAAATATGCAACAAACACATAGTGAATGACAGTTGCATATAGAATATGAAACTTGGTAAATCTGGATAGGTTACTTATCCAGGACGACATTTCCAAGAGAAATTCAGTAGAGATACGTATTATTCACAGTTGTGAATAATAAGACAATAACTGAATTTAGTTTAAATATAAACTTGGATGAAAGTAATCATCCAAGTACGTATTCTCAATAAAGATACATTTGAGAAAAGTAATGATCACATCGACGAATGTGATGGTATAAATGATTATAAAAAGGAACATTGTATATGTTCAAAGATAAAACGGGTAAAACCAATAATTGTTAATTGACAATTAAATAAAGTTTTACCAAATAAAATAGATCGAGAGATTTCTTACATGGGACATAACTGTGCTCGTTATAAGAAGCTCATGGTATCATGCGTTCACTACTTACTTGGCCAGAGTAAGCAATCAACACATGGTATACATGACCTTATTATAATTACCACATCAAGAAATGAAAAAGTTAAAAGAACCTTAGGGTCAAGAAATTTTATGGGCATACTCGTATAAATGGTTTTCGAGGGAACCATAAAAACGATGTACGGCACGCATAGAATTAGATGACCCAAGTGAATAGTGAAATAAGTCATTTGGACGAAAGAGCCATGGTTGACAAAAAAGGGCGTGTAAAACCAAATTATAAATGACCCGCGAGGTCCTAGAAACGAAGGTATTGCCCCTACAAAAAAAAAAGACGATCAAAGTCATTGGCTTTGGTCGTAGTAAAGAAAGGATGTTGATAATAATCATCATTCAGAATTTATAAGACCATCAAGCATGGTCATATAAGGAATAAAGGTTTGGTTAAATAAAGCGATGGATTTCGCTAAGAAAACCAAACAAGTCAAAAAATGAAATTTAAATGCATACCCAAAGGGTAGCATTAATAATGACTTCAGTAAATCACCTGGTTGATGGGTAGGAATTTAAACACATGCGTAAACCGAGAGACGGGAACGCGGGTTGAAAGTTAAAAGACTCGGATTATGAGTTATGACTAAAAGATGATAAAATTTCTCAAAAAGAAATTTTAAATAAATATGTTCAACTATTTGAGGTTGAACGGGTTGAACAAGGAATAAAGTTTGACTGTTTATAAGTGATGGATTTCACATTAACAAGTCAAACGGGTGAATACAATATAATATCGGATAACGGTAGCGTTAAATAACCAAATATAAATATATGCAAACCAGATAATGGTGAGCATAAGATGGACCGACGCATAAATGACGTCAGAAGTCATAGAGTCGGGAAAATGATCCGAAATAAAACGATTGTAGTCACGAACTACAGTCTAGGTTAACAGATCTTAAACTTGAAACCAAATGATTTTCAAACATAAACAAGGTGCCTTGACACCAAACACGTATTTTAAGAATGACATGAGTAAGAAATGATCTACGGGATCACCATAACCTTCGGGTTATAAATAATAAAAAGGTCTACGGGATCAAAATGACCCTTGGGGTTATAAATAAAAAGAAATGAATTATAAGGGCCTTGCTTTAACGAGTTGAAAGCCTAAAGAAATAGCCCACGAGGCTAAGTGAAAGAACCTATGGGTTTCTTAGATAAAGCGAGGAAAATATTTGAGAATTCCCGCGTAAAACAAAGGCTGTAAAGAAATATTTTTCAATAATGAAAGGTAAATATAAACTTAAACATGATGTGACACGATCACGATCAAGAAAAGTAATGCGAAATATAATCACATTGTATCCCGAGTGATGAATGTAAAGTAACTGGACTGATAAGTCTAATTAGTGAGACCGGTTAAGGTCAAAATTCAAATTAAGAAATTCGGTTTACTCGTAAGCGGTGGATTCCGTATAACTAAACCGAACGAATAAATTCGAAAACAAAAGAGTTTGTTTGTCAAATGTTAAAGATTTCACTAAAAGACCTCCAAATGAGTTAAAATAACGGATTCATAAAGAATTCGATAGTATGAAAGCGATGGATTTCGCTAAGTTAACTAAACTAGTGGAAATAACGAGATTATGTTATTTCAAGTTGCATTATGTTGTATGAGATACGTAGATGATTTGTAATAAAAAAGATATTACCTTACTTTTCTGGTAATATTAACAATTGGTTAAAGTATGAGTAATGCTTAAAGGATTACTCGGGTCAAAATGCATTGAGTTTAAAACTCAATGAATTAAGTAAGAAAGGTTTCGAGGACGAAACCTCTTTAAGGGAGGTAGACTTGTAACACCCCGAAAACGTGTTTGGTAATCAAACCACGTTAATACTAAATGACGGGTAAAGTACCGTTAGAGGTAAAAGTAACCCGGTGAATATTAGGATTTTAAATAAATAAACATAATATTGAATAAAAACGGTATAAAGGCTTTTTGAGAAAATAAAGTTTATAGAAGGCCGAGTTAACGGGACTTAAAATAAACTTAGTCATAAATCTCCCCGAACTCACTAAATTAACTAGAAATGTTTAACCTAGTTAGTAAGTGAGAATATTGTTAGAAATTAAGTGGGTTGTAGCCTACTTAATAAACTAACCAAACATGAGGGGCCAAAGTGGATAAACTTGAAAGTTTAATTATAAAAAGGAAATTAAAAACCTAAAACACACAATTTGTGTGTTCTAGGAGTTATGTTCGACCAGAAGTTCCCCAGGAGCTTCAAAAACCCTGACTTTCAACAATACCATCAAATTGAAGGCTCAATCGAAGCTCAAATTCACAATTGAACGTGAATTAATGATCACCCAAGCTAGGGGATCATAAGGTATGTCAAATTTTGATGATTTGTGAAGTTGTGAAATTTGGATAATCATCGTAATCGCGAATTATGAATGGATTATTGATGCTATGA
This sequence comes from Helianthus tuberosus, assembly GCA_030545235.1. Lineage (NCBI taxonomy): Eukaryota > Viridiplantae > Streptophyta > Magnoliopsida > Asterales > Asteraceae > Helianthus > Helianthus tuberosus. Next base: position 160,738,430 of record CM060396.1, on the reverse strand, counting down.
CTGAATTAGTGATGTATATTTGCTTAGGAATCAAACCCTAAGTGAAAATTATACATATGATTTGATGATTTACTACACTAGGGTAAGTGGGTATTAATCATAGGATGAATTATGATGACAAGAACTTGATTAAAACAGTAACATAAAGATGATGCTTACCGGATAATTGGCCAAGTAATTAAATGAATAATTAAGCTACTTCGTGTAATTAATTAGGTCAATAGGCAGTTGACTTTTAAAAGTCAAACTGACCAACGATATGATCAAATGATAAATTCAACATAAGAATTGTAGGATGGAATAGTCGTGAATGATTATGACTAATCTAACCATCTTACAACTTACAATGATAGTTTGACGCTTAACAAGCTATGTGAAAATTTGGGAAGGAAGCGGGTCAAACGAAGTAAGAATGACGGAAAAGCATAATCAGGATGTGAGGTAAGTCAAAGCTTACCCATTTTATTTAATACATATTGGTTTTATAGGTTATGAATAATAGAAAGTCATGTTTAAATTATGATGTTCTAACACGACATGTGCGGTTCGGAACAAAAGACAATGGTAATAAACCATGTTTACTGGTTAAAAAGGACTAAAACGATTATTTGGTCATGTAATGACTAATAGATAATGAGTTTCGAGTGGTTACCTCATAGGGTAAACCAATGCAAACAATAAGGGTAAAACGGTATTTTGGTCACTTGTTGACAATAACCGTTAGTTTGTGAAAGACACTTTATAGCGTAAGTTATAATGGGTCAAAAGAATCAATAAATGATTTATAAGTAAAACGACAATACGGTGTAAACCGGAGCGAGTCATATAGATAAGATGGTAATAAATATCATCTCACAAAGATTCATGGTCATTTAGACCAAACGGGTCAAAAGGTGAAATTATCACCCTTTGACAATATCGACTAATGGTTTGTCGAGTTGTAAGATTATAGGAATAAATATCAAATGGATATTTATATCGCTATTGTTTAGCGGTTACTAAGGCAAGGTATCGAAACGGGTCAATATATTGATCCGAGTCAGGTATGTATAATAGGTTAACTATGCAATTTGAACTAGAGGTTCATTGAGAGTTAAATGAAGTTAATAAACATACGGTTACATTAAATAAGTAAACCGAATGATTTAAATGATGGTCATGGTGTTTTGAAAACCTAATGACCTTTAATATAAGATCATAGCTAAAAAGATGGATTTTGGGTCAACCATGCTTTCCAAAAGCCCTTCATCGTAAATGAAAGGCTGAAATGGACCAAAACGCCCTTGTAAGCTAAATTGAGCGAACGACCCTTAAATGTTGTTTAGAAACAAGTAGTATGCTTAAATAAATATTTAGAATAAGTATAAAAAGCGAAAAATGTAAGTCTTTGCTCATTTGACTCTGTATGAGTCTTTGCCATAAAATAACGATCCGAGGGGTAAAACTCGGAATATAATGATTGCCACGTTAAATCCACCCCAATTATAGTTGTGGTGGAAGATCATTTGACAAATAATGTGGAAATAAGATGCTAGAAATAAACGAGCATGAATTATGCGGAAAAGTGCTAAGATACCCTTAACGGGTCAAAATAAGCATTTAAGTAAAAACGGGTTTAAGAATGTACATAAACTCGTGAATTGAACCTAATATGATAGACAACATTGAAATTATAAGGTTCATGTGAAATTGGGATCAAACAAACATGTGTGTTTGATAAATGCATGAACGGATCAAAAGTTCCTAATTGTATTTTTAAGCCGAAGGCTTAAAAGTCTGAAATTTTGTTAATCCGGATGTCGGATGTTAACTCCATATGATGGAAAATTAAATTACGATGATGTAGGAAGAAACGTGACTTAAATCGGATAAAAAAACGAGCAAGTTATGCTCGTTTGCGTAAATTATGGTTTGGCGAGATGTTGCTGTATTCAGCAACAAGGATTCTGGGAAAACTGAGTGGTCGCACCACGCGACAGCAAGAGACAGATGCCGTCGCGTGACGCGACGTTAGGCTGGTTTGGCGAAAATTGTTTAAATTAATCGTTTTTGTATTCCGGACTTGTTTAAACTCGTTTTAAACACCATATGACTAACTTATTTCATGTTTTATGAAATGTAGGTATTATGTAATGTACCGGAGGTCGATCAAGCTCGAGGAAGAACTGAACACGCTCGAGAATCAAGCTTCCGCGAATAGTTTCGTCGTCACATTTTAAACGACGAATAAAATTTAAAAATGTTGAAATGTTTTATTTAGTAAAATGTTTTAACAAACTCGTAATTTTCAAGTGTACATTTAATCTTAAATACACTATTATAATCGAAAAATTATTTGATAATTGTATAAAATGAACTAAGGGTCTTACATGAATTAAGAAACAGCATGAATTAAAAACTGTTAGCTGCTCAAAAGGAAGCTATACTGGAACCTAACTTTCCGAATGAAAAGTTAGGCGTAACTGCTGATCAATTGACATGTGGCAAAGATGGAATCCTAAGACTGAATGGTCGAATCTGGGTTCCAATCCATGGAGGACTTAGAGATGTGATCCTCCGAGAAGCCCATAGTTCTAAATATTCGGTACATCTGGGCAGTGATAAAATGTACCAGGTGTTAGGGGTCATTTTCTTAACGTGTATATCCTGATCAATATCCTGCCTATGTTTGTTTATTTGTGACCAGGGTGCTGGAAGAGGATATTGCTAACATCTTGGGCGATATCCTGAGGCTTATTGAATTAACCACGTGCAGGTTAAGGCTGAGACTTGCTAACGGTTAAGAGGACTTCTTCTCCTCAAGACTCGGACGAATTTGTTGAAGAAGAGACGTTGAGCCCGAAAGACCAGGTCTACAACGTTCGAAGAAGGAATATTCGGTGGATCCCGCAAGTTTAGGATAGTTTGTTATTTTATCTATACTATAAATAGATGGGGGCGGATCAGCTTAGAACACACAATTTTTCACTAACACTCTCATACACTTACACTCTCTAGCTCATTGCAAACACTACACTTGTATTCAAGTTTCGTTGTAACACTTAGTCGATCCGTACCACATCCTGCACTGTATCCTGATTTTTGAAGCAATAGAAGAACTAGGCAGCTGCGATTGTCAGCTCCCGAGGTTTTATGCCGGCGATCTAGATTGATCAAGGGCTTTCCTCGTACATCCCGTGTCGTTTACTTTACTTTTGCTCATTGTTTGATCATAGATACAGCTCTATATCTTGAGCCGTATCCTGAAACTGTTTTTACAAATTAACTTGATTAACATATTTTCGACACACATTTCTAGCACACTACCTCACTTAACTAATTTGATCACTTAATTACTTCGGTAATTTTTGACCAAAACAATTTGGCGCCCACCGTGGGGCAAGTGGTGCTCTCTTTACTAAAAATTTTTGTCAAATCGCTAATCGGTCTTCTATTTTCAAAACTTTTTGCCACATTGTCCATAATGGCCTCAAGATCAAACATGAGTTCCTCTACTGTGTCTGCTATGACTTCTGCTACTACCGGTTCGGTGCTCCCACCACCTCCTCCAAGGATGCCAGCTTCTACACAATCCCAAGATGTTATCCCTACTCGGAGTGTTCAGGGATCTGCTCCCGTTTTAGCTTCTAATAATGAAATTTTAACCTTATTTGGAAGTGTGCAGGAACAAATGAGGCAGCAACAGGAAACAAACCAGATGCTTTTAAGGGAAATACAACTCCTGAAATCTGGCTCGAGCAGATCTGCTGAGGATATTGTCACTCCATTACATCCCAGAACGTTGAACTTCAGCTCAGCTGTGTATACTGAGGATAACAGGGGGAATATTGTGCCCAATCTCCCTCAGAATCATACTCCTGAAATACCCTCCTTGGTCAGGATGTCAACCGTGAGGAGCTCAGGATATGCTTCAGGATATGGGCAAAATCCTCCAACGGGTAATGTGTCGAATAATAATAATATTCATGCTACTAACAGTGGTGGATCTTTGCAGGATACAGGTGTAACATCAGCACTTACCAGGGAACTTCAGAAGTTGAAGGACATGATATCTAGTGTACCTGGGGTGGTCCAGCCGATCCCGGAAGTGTCTCAAGACAGCCACAAGATATCTCGTTTTGCATATCCTATCTGTGATGCTGAGATTCCAAAGAGATTCCAAACCCCCAACATGAAGATTTACGATGGGAGTACGGATCCTGAGGAGCATATTGCTCAGTATAGGGAAAGAATGGAGATTAACCCTATCCCTCCGGAGCTCAAGGAAGCGTGCTTGTGCAAGGGATTTGGTTCCACTCTAACAGGATCGGCCTTAAAATGGCTATTAAACGTTCCTCCTCACTCAATTACTTCATTTGCTCATTTGGTTAATTTATTTAACAGTCAATTTTCTTGTAGTCGGAGTTTTGAGAAACTAACCAGTGATCTTTACAGGATAACCCAAGGGCCTCAGGAATCCTTGCGGGATTATGTGAACAAATTTAGTCGAGAATCCTTGGATATCCCACATCTTGATGTTGCAACAGCTGTGCAAGCTTTTAAGATGGGATTACAAAAGGATTCTCAGTTTTATCAGGATCTTGTAATGAATCCCTGCAGGAATCTCGATGAAGCTCGTAACAGGGCTTTGAGATATATCCGTCTGGAAGATGACAGGAAGATGCAAGAAAGGATGAACTCATCCAACACTTATGAATCAACTAATAGGAAGTCAGAATCCTCGTTCAAGTCATATCGGCCTAAGCCGTATAGTAGAAATGAAAACAAAAGAGTGAACGATGTCGAAGATGAGGATCCTGAAGAGTATCCTAAGTTGTCCGAATATTGCTTTTCTGTTAATATTCCTGAATTGATGTATGCTATGCAGGGTCTAGGAGACAAAGCTAGGTGGCCTCGAAAGAATCAACAAAAGGCTGACTGGAAAGATAAGTCAAAATGGTGTGCTTTCCACGAAGATTTCGGACATATGACTGAGGATTGCATTGCTCTAAGGAAAGAAATAAGCTATCTTCTAAGCAAGGGATATCTGAAAGATCTCTTAGGAAAAAAGAAGAATAAGGGTCAGGATACTGAGAAGGATCCTGAACGAGCAGCATCACCTCCCGCGGATGCCAAGATAATCAACTTCATTTCGGGAGGATCCGACATTTGTGGAACTTTGTATTCGGCAGCAAAGAGACATGCAAAGGAAGCCAAGGCCGAAAGGGGAGACAAACCTGTCAGGATGACTACCCTCACAACTGACAAAGTGATCACTTTTGATGCTGATGACAGGGATACTGTCCAAGATCCTCACCATGATGCTCTGGTAATAACGTTATATGTAGCTAACCATTTTGTACGCAGGATACTGGTTGATAATGGCAGCTCCGTCAACATAATCCAACTAGAAACTTTGAAGAGAATGAATGTATCTCCAATGGATATCACTTCAAAGTCTACCGTGCTTGTTGGATTCAGTGGAGAGGCTAGAAACACAGTGGGAGAGATAAAGTTGCCAGTATACGTTGAAGGAGTCAATTCGATACAACGTTTCTGTGTGATGGATTCTCTATCCTGCTATAACATCATACTGGGAAGACCGTGGATTCACGATATGAAGGTCGTGCCATCAACATATCACCAATGCATCAAGATACCTACCCCCTGGGGAGTGGTCAAAGTTGATAGTGATCAGCAGGAGGCGAAAGAATGCTACTTATCCTCGATGAAATCCTCAGCCAAACCTAGTGCAGCATAGCAATTAAAGACACGGGCCCAGGATATCGTGGAGGATCCGGAGCAGGATGTGAAGAAAGTTATCCTGGACCAGGATAACCCCGATATTTCGGTGCTCGTAGGGACCAATATCCCTCAGGATATTGAAGAGCAGTTAATTAAATTTTTAAAATGCAGGATGTCAACATTTGCATGGAAGCATGAGGATATGACAGGCATATCCAAAGATATTATCACTCACAAGCTTGGAATTGATAAATCGTTTAAGCCTGTGCAACAAAAAAGAAGGAAGTTTGCTCCTGAGCGGAACATGATTATCCAGGAGGAAGTTGAAAGATTATTAAAATCCAGAATGATCAGAGAAGTCAAGTTTCCAAGATGGCTAGCAAACGTAGTTGTGGTACAGAAGAAAAACGGAAAATGGAGAGTCTGTGTAGACTACACAGACTTGAACAAAGCTTGTCCTAAAGACCCATTTCCTCTTCCCCACATTGATGCAATGGTAGATGCCACTGCCGGGCATGAAATGCTAACCTTCATGGACGCATCCTCAGGATTTCAACAGATCCAAATGGAACCTTCTGACCAGGAGGATACCGCCTTCATGACACCAACAGGTATTTATTGTTATACAGCTATGCCTTTTGGTTTGAAAAATGCAGGTGCAACATACCAGAGATTGGTAAATATGATGTTCAAAGACAAACTGGGGGACACCATGGAGGTGTACATTGACGATATGGTGGTAAAATCAAAGAAAGCTCAGGATCACCTCCAGGATATTAAAGGAGCATTTGATATCCTGGATCAATACAACATGAAGCTGAATCCTGCTAAATGCCATTTCGGAGTGGGAGCAGGAAAGTTTCTTGGATATATGGTGACAAAAAGGGGGATAGAAGCAAGCCCAGAGCAGATCAAAGCTATCTTGGACATAAAATCACCCTCAAATATGAAGGACGTACAAAGATTGATAGGGTGAGTAGCAGCCCTAAACAGGTTTATCTCAAGATCCTCAGAGAAATGCAAAGACTTTTATGATATCCTGAAGAAGAACAAAAAATTCGAATGGGGGGAGAAGCATGAAGCAGCCCTGCAGGATTTGAAACGATATCTCACAACCGCACCTCTATTGATGAAGCCTGAAAATGGTGAACCACTATCCCTGTACCTTGCTGTATCAGGGAATGCTGTAAGTGCTGTTCTTATAAAAGACCATGAAGGTCAGCAATATCCTGTTTATTATGTTAGTAAAAGTTTGTTAGATGCTGAAACTAGGTATTCTCATTTAGAAAAATTGATACTAGCATTAGTCATGGCATCAACGAAACTTAGGCATTATTTCGAAACACATAGGATACATGTTAAAACAAATTATCCCGTCAAAAATGTGCTTAGGAAACCAGAGATGTCAGGCAGGATGGCCAAGTGGTCAGTAAAGTTAAGTGCTTATGATTTAGTATATGAACCTAGAAATGCCATAAAGTCTCAGGCTTTAGCTGACTTTGTGGCTGATTTCAGTAGTGACATTCAGGACGAGGTAGACCTAGAAGTTCAACAGTTAGGAGAATCCTCAGGATCCTGGACATTATATACTGACGGTGCATCTAATGTAAGAGGAGTAGGATTAGGGATAGTACTAAAATCGCCACAGGGGGACATATTACCCTAGGCTATTAGGTGTGAATTTCCCGCTACTAATAATGAAGCAGAGTATGAGGCTTTAATTGCAGGATTAGAGTTGGCTAAGAGCATGAGTATCAAAAATTTGCAAGTATATGTTGACTCTTTGTTAATTACTAACCATTTTAATGGATCCTATGCAGTTAAGGGTGAGAAATTAATCGAATATCTCGATATTCTCAAAAAATTAGCAGGATATTTCGATATTTTTATACTTGAACAGGTACCAAGGGAGGATAATGCTGAAGCGGATGCCTTAGCAAATTTGGGATCATCGATCAAGATACCTGAAGGGACGCAAATACCAATATTACATGTCCTATATCCTGCAACGAATCCTCAGGATAAAGAAGTAGCTGGTAGTTAGGATCCTGGAGTAGAACATCCTGAAGAGGATCCTAAATCCTGGACGGCTCCAATCATGAAATATCTTAAAGAAGGACACATCCCTGGAAATGAAAATCCTAAGGCATTTAGGATGAAGGTATCACGATTCACTATTATAGATAATATTTTATACAAGAAATCTCTTGCATGACCGTATTTGAGGTGCTTGGAGGATCCTGAAGCCAAGGAAGTACTTCAGGATATACATGAAGGGGATTGTGGTAATCATGCTGGGGGCAGGTCGTTATTCTCAAAAGTATTAAGGACAGGATATTATTGGCCAACAATGAGAAAAGATGCCGCAGAATATGCTCGAAGATGTGACGCGTGTCAAAGACATAGTAACATACTGCATCAACCTGCTGAACCATTGTATCCTATTGTTTCCCCTTGGCCATTTATGAAGTGGGGTATGGATATAGTGGGAAAGCTACCGAAAGCTCCGGGAGGAAAAGTCTTTATGCTAGCAATGACGGATTATTTCTCTAAGTGGGTTGAAGCTGAAGCATTTGTTCAAGTTAGAGACCAAGAAGTAGTATCCTTCATAAAGAGGAATATCCTGACCAGATTCGGAGTACCAGCTGAGATAATCTGTGACAATGGTTCTCAGTTCATAAGCAAGAGGACTACGGACTTTTGCAAGAGTTGGGGAATCAAAATGATCACATCTACTCCGGTACATCCTCAAGCAAATGGACAAGCAGAGTCTTCAAACAAGATAATTGTCAATAACTTAAAGAAAAGGCTTGGAGCCAAAAAAGGAAGATGGGCAGAAGAATTACCCTTTGTTTTATGGGCTGATAGGACGACGGTAAAGAATGCAACAGGCTAGACCCTATTTTCTTTGGTGTTTGGAGCAGAAGCAATGATTCCAACGGAAATGACAATACCTACTGCAAGATCTATCTTAAGTGATCCTAAGCAGAATCCTGAAGCCTTGAGTCAGGATTTAGACACTATAGATGAAAAGAGAGATACGGCAAGGCTGAGGATGGCAGCATATCAACAGAGAATATCCAGGGCATATAACAAGAATATTAGAACCAGAAGATTTAAGGTTGGAGATTGGGTGTTAAGAAAGGCTTTCCAAAATACTACTAATCCTGCCGATGGCAAGTTAGCTCCAAAATGGGAAGGACCATATGAAGTTGAATCAGAAGCAGGGAAAGGAGCATATAGACTCAAGAATATGGAGGGGGATATGCTACCGAGATCTTGGAATGCTATACACCTTAAGCTCTATTTCAAGTGAGTCTAGAATTTAATTTCTAACTCAAGATGGTATGAATTCTACTTCTTTTAAATATGTTTGGTTTAATTTGTTCTTTGTAACCCAATACTGACTTAAGCATCGGAGGGGTGTTAGCTAAGCTAACACCCACCTTAGTTTACAATTGTTTTGCAAGATATGTTTCAGGATATAGCTCCAGGATATGTACTCAGGATAACTCGGAAGATTAGAGGATTGGCCCCCTCTCTCACGTTTAAGGGATACTGATCCCTTCACAGGTTTAAAGGTATTCACCTTTCTTCCGAATTGGGTTTAAACACCCCGCCTGGAGCGCAAGTTATTCAGGGATAGTTCAAGGTGGCGGGACCAGTCCATGTAAAAGTGGCTGACAATTTCGTTACTGTTGGCTATATCCTGAATCCTAAAGGTATATGAGGATTGATCACCCTCTCTCACGAAAGGGTATTTTCATACTCTCTAAGGTTTAAAGGTTTTCACCTTTCTAAGTCTTGGAGTTTATACACTCCCGCCTGTAGCGCATGAAAATTTGGGATTTTCCCCAGGATACAAGGGATTTATCTCCGGTACATCCTTGGGTTTTACCCTTGGAACCTAAAAAATTGCCTATACAATGGAAACTAACATTCAGAAGATTTCTAAGTGTTTGGAGACATTGTACACAGGGGACATTCCTACCAAGGCAGTGATGTAAAGCTCAAAGGCTAAAGTTTGGAACTAGTATTCTGAATATCTCACACAGGGGACAGCTTCATTGGAAAAGGAGATTGAGGTTTAATAATAGGGTTATATACTACTCCGGGTATGATCTTTCCTTTGTAAATATCGTCTAAGTTTTTAGTAACATTATGTTAAGTATCCTGATATATATTCTCAAAGTCCTTTTAAGGATATTTGATTAGGGTGTTTGAAACCAGTATTAGTTTGGAACTCTGATTATTTAAATATTATCAAAACTTGGTTTTGAAAAGATAGACTATTTTTTACTTTCTAAAGAAATTTTTACAAAGTTGAAGGAACGTTTGGAAGATCTATCTAATAAAAGGCTTTTGCAGTATGTTGCTGAGCATACTGATCAGGATATTTTATAAGATAACAATACAAAATCTTTACAAAGCTAAGAGTCACGCCAAGTAATGCAAGGTAAATAAGTCAAAAGATAGCTATATTATTAACAAGTCAAAAGTTGTGCTTTTGGTTTCACCTAAAACCAAGGCCCATCCACCAAAAGCACGATCAGTTTTTACCATATTAGTGTAACGGTTGTCGGATATGTCTCAAAATAGAACCTGTCCACCTACAACCGTTATCACATTCAAACAAGTTATACTAATTGATGACCAAGGGCTTCATCCTAAAACCTAGGACCCATCCACCTTTGGTCATCATATTGTTCTAGTGCAGGAAAAGTAAATTGTTCAAAGACAGGAAAAGTAAATTGTTTATGCAACCACAACCATGAAATTAAAAAGTGGGCTCCGGCCTTGGCACGTACATCCATCATCGCCCACTCCGCTGCCTAAGGGGCAACATCCTCTTGAACAGCAACCTCCTTGCCAGCATTCGCCCCAGCATCAGCCTCAGGATTCTTCTCGGTATCACCACCAGCATTGGCCACCTCCTCTGCCGCCTTCGAAGGCTCTTCACCAGCATGTTTTGCAGAATGAGCAACGGGATGACCTCCAAGATCCTTTAGTTTCGCCTCCCAAGTCTTTACGTTCCAGGAGGGGCATTCAAAACCCAAATCCATGGCCTCATAAGCCATCTTTATCCTGGCTTGGAGAAGGGAGACGACCACGGATGCTTTAAGGCTATCCCGGTATGAGCTCATATTCTGCTGGTATTGAAGAAGGGCGGCATCTAGCTTGGCTTGAGCGTCCTCATTAGCTTTGTGGAGGGCAGCTTGATGTTCCTGGGTCATTGCCTTGTATTTGTCTTCATAGTGCTGGGATTTGGCAGCTGCAATGGTTCCTTGATCAGCTATGGTGGCTTGAGCTTTCTCCAGCTGAATCTGCAACATCTTGTTAAGCCCGCAAGCGTCTTCATATAAGTGCATGAGACGATCCAGACCCTATCGATAGAGACACAGGTATTAATGTGAAAAATAAGCAGGATAAAGACTAACATACTTGTATAGGATATCGAAAAGAAGATTCTACCTGTTTGAGGAATGAGGTGGCTTCGTTGAACCCATGATTCTCAAGAGAAAACGTTTCGGAAACAGCTGGGGAGTCAGTCTCCTTTCTCTTCCGAGAGCTGGATGCCCGGGTCCTGGATGCCGGAGGGCCTTTGGGAGCAGAAACAGTTTTCGAGGAGGTAGGCTTTGGTGTAGCAGACGACTTTGGTTTGGATTCTTGTTTGGCGGGTTCAAGGCTGGAATAGCAATCCAGTTCGTCAAGTTCGAAACCTTCAAGGTTGACGACTGGTACTACATAAGGGAAGATATTCTTAAAACTCATCATATTTTTGAAAAATAATTAATATATGAGAATGTGCTTACCAGACATTTCTGAGCTTGATTTTTGATGAGAATCTGTAAGAGACAGGGAAAAAGTTCTTTCACTGACAGGAAGACGGTAGATTTCCTTGATCTTGGATTCGGATTCTGCGCTAGGAGGCACTAAATCTCTGAAATTCGCTGCATAAAAACATCAGAATATAAGTCCGGGATACAGTTTGAAGATATAATTGGGGATATTCCTAAAACCCTAAATCCTACCCTTGGTTAACCATTTAACCGGTAGATCGAAACCCTTATCAATAGAGTCTCTTTTTACGAAAAAGAATTTTTGTCGCCATCGGTCCTCATTCTTGGTGGCTTTAAGGACCAAAGGGTTCTTGATGGAAAACAGAAGATAACGGTGATTGCCATGGGATCTCAACCGGTATGCTACGGGAAGGTCCTCAACAAGTAGGTTAGGAAAATGACGAGATTTGATTTGATCCAACACTATCAAGATTCGCCAGACCATTGGCATAACTTGGGCATAGCTAAGGCCGGTGAGGTCGAAAAAGCTAGAGATAAAGGGTGGAAATGGATACCGGAGTCCAAGAGAGAAAGGATAAGCGAAAAAACAAACCCACTCGTCGGATATTGCGTCCGATCGGGCTTCCTGGTCGAAGGGGCGAAAAACCGTTCCGGTGGGAAAAGCACCGGAATCTTTAAGAGCAGCGATGTCAGCATTGTTGAAGCAGCAGATCTCCTTTGCTGGATCGGCGATGAAATTTTGACTCACGAGGGTTGAGGCTGATCGGTTTGATCGGGATTTCGTTCATGGTGCCATGGAGAGTAATGAGCAAGTTAAGAGAAATTCAAGAAAGGAGAATAGAGAGGAAAATACCTGTTATTCGCTTGCAGATAAGGATAATCGAGATAAGGAGCCCCTCGGTTAATATAGGATGAATATAGGGGGGTAAAGAGTAAATAATGCCTTGGAAGTTGTACCATTGTCATTTCAAGGGTCTAGTCGTATTTATTACCTTAAGTGATGAGTTGAAACTTTTGAAATATATCCGTTGGATTGGTATCCCAACTGATATATTTGGGGACAATTGTTAGGGGTCATTTTCTTAACGTATATATCCTGACCAATATCCTGCCTATGTTTGTTTATTTGTGACCAGGGTGCTGGAAGAGGATATTGCTAACATCTTGGGCGATATCCTGAGGCTTATTGAATTAACCACGTGCAGGTTAAGGCTGAGACTTGCTAACGGTTAAGAGGACTTCTTCTCCTCAAGACTCGGACGAATTTGTTGAAGAAGAGACGTTGAGCCCGAAAGACCAGGTCTACAACGTTCAAAGAAGGAATATTCGGTGGATCCCGCAAGTTTAGGATAGTTTGTTATTTTATCTATACTATAAATAGATGGGGGCGGATCAGCTTAGAACACACAATTTTTCACTAACACTCTCATACACTTACACTCTCTAGCTCATTGCAAACACTACACTTGTATTCAAGTTTCGTTGTAACACTTAGTCGATCCGTACCACATCCTGCACTGTATCCTGATTTTTGAAGCAATAGAAGAACTAGGCAGCTGCGATTGTCAGCTCCCAAGGTTTTATGCCGGCGATCTAGATTGATCAAGGGCTTTCCTCGTACATCCCGTGTCGTTTACTTTACTTTTGCTCATTGTTTGATCATAGATACAGCTCTATATCTTGAGCCGTATCCTGAAACTGTTTTTACAAATTAACTTGATTAACATATTTTCGACACACATTTCTAGCACACTACCTCACTTAACTAATTTGATCACTTAATTACTTCGGTAATTTTTTACCAAAACACCAGGATCTAAAGGTAAACTATTGGTGGATAGGTTTGAAGAAATCTATAGCCACTTATGTGGCTAAATGTCTGACGTGCGCACAGGTTAAAGCCGAGCATCAAAAGCCGTCAGGTTTGCTACAACAGCCTGAACTTCCCACTTGGAAGTGGGAAATGGTAACTGTTTTGGTCAAAAATTACCTAAGCAATTAAGTGATCAAATTAGTTGAGTGAGGTAGTGTGCTAAAATTTTGTGTGAAAAATGTGTTAACCAAATTAGATATGAAAACAGTTTCAGGATACGGCTCGGGATATAGAGCTGTATCGATGATCAAACAATGAACAAAAAAGTAAAGGTTGACACGTGATGTACGAGGAAAGCCCTTGATCAATCTAGATCGCCGGCATAAAACCTCGGGAGCTGACAATCGCAGCTGCCTTGTTCTTCTATTGCTTCAAATATCAGGATACAGTGCAGGATGTGGTGCGGATCGACTATGTGTTACAATGTAATTCGAATACAAGTGTTGTGTGTAGTGTTTGCGATGAGCTAGAGAGAAAGTGTTTGAAAATGTGTAAGTTGAGTGCCTTAATCTGATCCGCCCCCATCTATTTATAGTAAAACAAATGTAACTAACTATCCTATATAACCGGGATCCAACGAATATTCCTTAGTCGAACGTTGTAGACCTGGTCTTTCGGGTTCAACGTCTCTCCTTTAACAAATATGCCCGAGTCTTGAGGAGATGAAGTCCATTTGACCGTTAGCAAGTCCCAGTCTTTAACCTGCACGTGATTAATTCGATATACCTCAGGATATCACCCAGGATGTTAGCAATATCCCCGTCCAGTATCCTGATCACAGATAAACAATTAAAAGCAGGATATAGTTCAAGATATGTATGCTTAGAAAATGAGCCATAACAATTGTCCCCAAATATATCGGTTGGTATACCAATCCAACAGATATATTTTAAAAGTTTCACCTCATAACTTAAGGCAATCAATACGACTAGACCCTTGAAATGACAGTGGTGCAACTTCCAAAGCGTTAGTTACTCTTTACCCCCCTATATTCAGCCTATATTAACCGAGGGACTCCTCATTATGGTTACCCTTATCTTCAACCGGATATCAGGTACTTTCCTTTCTACCCTTTCTATTTTCCTTGTTTATATCTCCCTTTCTCCGATTGTGATCTTCCATGGCGACCCGTACCAGATTGCAAATGGCGGACTCTGTTTCCACCTTCCACAAACAGAATCTGCTTCAGAAACCTTCAAAAGAGGTGTGTTCTTTCGATAATTCTGACATCGCGGCCCTACGAGATTCCGGTGCCTTTCCCGCCGGGACAATCTTTCGTCCGTTCGACCGAGAGGTCCGATCGGACTTTTGTTCCGACGAATGGGTCTGCTTCTTTGCCTACCCCTTCTCCATAGGACTTCAATACCCGTTTTCACCTTTTATTTCCTGTTTCTTCGAACTTACTGGTCTGAGCTTTTCCCAAATCATGCCCATGGTTTGGCGCATATTAGTCACCTTGGAAAAAATTAAGGCTCGCCATATGCCCGACCTGTGCATCGAAGATTTGCCAAAGGCTTATCGTTTAAGATCTCATGGTTCCAGCCGATTCCTTCTATTCTCTATTTCCAAAGATCCTCTCATCCTCAAGGCTACCAAGACCGAGGATAAGTGGACAAGAAAATTCTTTTTTTGTGAAAAGAGACTCCATTGATAAGGGTTTTGACTTCCCTAAAAGATGGTTGACTTCTGGTAGGACTTAGGGTTTTAGGAATATCCCCAATCAAATCCCGAACCTCCATCCTGAACCAACATCCTGATATGTTTATTTCTCTTCTTGCAGCAAACTTTAAAGAACTAGCTCCTCCTAGTGCTGAATCGGAAGGGAGAATAAAAGAGATCTACAAGCTTCCAGAGGGTGAAAGAACCTTTAACCTGCTACTCACAAGCTCAAGCCAAAGGTCAAGCTTCAACATGTCTGGTAAGCATATTTTCAGGAATTATCTTTATATTAAACTGATTATTATTTTTAGAAGTATAATAAGCTTAAAACGTCTTCCCTTATGTAGTGCCAGTTATTAACCTCGAAGGCTTCCAACTTGACGAGTTGGATAGTTACTCCAGCCTTGTGCCTGCCGAACAAGAACCTAAGCCGAAGCCATCTGCCACACCGAAGCCCAACACTTCAAAGACTACTATCGCTTCTAAAGCCCCTCCAGCATCCAGGACCCGGGCCTCTAGTTCCCGAAAGAGGAAAGAAATGGATTCTCCAACCGCCTCGGAAACATTCTCTCTCGAGCATCATGGGTTTAGTGAAGCTACTTCATTCCTCAAGCAGGTAAAAATTCCTTTCCAATATCCTGAACATGCATGTTAATCATTATCCTGTCCATTTTACGCCGATACCTGTATCTTTAACTGCAGGGCTTGGAACGTCTCATGCATTTGTATGAAGACGCCTGTGGGCTTAATAAGATGCTGCAGATCAAGCTCGAAAAAGCTGAAGCCACCATAGCCGATCAAGGAACAATTGCAGCTGCTAAATCCCAACATTATGAGGACAAATACAAGGCAATGGACCAGGAACATCAAGCTTCCCTCCACAAAGCCAATGAAGATGCTCAAGCCAAACTAGATGCCGCCCTTATCCAATATCAGCAGAATATGAGTTCATATCGGGACAGTCTCAAAGCATCCATGGTCGTCTCTCTTCTCCAAGCCAGGATAAGGATGGCTTATGAGGCCAGGGATTTGGGTTTCGAATGCCCCTCCTGGAAGATAAAGACTTGGGAAGCGAAACTACAGGAACTCGGAGGTCATCCCGTTGCTCATCCTGCAAAGCATGCTGGTGAAGAGCCTTCTAAGGCGGCAGAGGAAGTGGCCAATGTTGGTGATGATGCCGAGAAGAATCCTGAGGCTGATGCTGGTGCGAATGCTGGGAAAGAGGTTGCTGATCAAGAAGGTGTCGCTTCTTAGGCGGCGAAGTGGGCGATGACAGATATACGTGCCAAGGCCGGAGCCGACTTTTTTAAATTTCATGGTTGTGGTTGTGTAAACAATTTACTTTTCCTGTCTTCAAACAATTTATATTTCCTGCATTAGAACAATATGATGACCAAAGGTGGATGGGTCCTAGGTTTTAGGATGAAGCCCTTGGTCATCGGTTAGTATAATCTGTTTTGAACTTCGTAGCGGTTGAAGGTGGACAGGTTTCGTTTTGAGATAAAACCTTCAACCGTTACGTAGGTATGGTAAAAACTAATCGTGCTTTTGGCGGATGGGCCTTGGTTTAAGGTGAAACCAAAAGCACAACTTTTGACTTGTTAATAATATAACTATCTTTTGACTTATTTGTTATTACCTTGCATTACTTAATGTAACTCTTAGCTTTGTAAAAATTTTGTATTGTTATCTTATGAAAATATCCTGATCAATATGCTCAGCAATATATTATAAAAACTTTTTATTAGATAGAACTTCTAAACATTCCTTCAACTTTGTAGAAAGCTTTTTAAAGAGTGAAAAACACTCCACTTTTCCAAAACCTGTTTTGATAATACCTAAATGATCAAAGTTTCAAACTAGTATTAGTTTCAAATATTTTAATCAAATATTCTGAGAAGTATTTTGAAAATATATTTTGAGAAAATATCAGGATATTTAACCTTTTACCAAACATAGTATTATCAAAAACTTAAACGATGTTTACAAAGGAAAGATCATACCAGGAATAGGGTATAACCCTATTATCAAACCTCAATCCATTTGCAACTTTTCCAATGAAGATGTCCCCTGTCTGAGACACTTAGTGCATTAGTTCCGAGCCTTATCCTTTTAGCTTTACAACATTGCTTTAGTAGGAATGTCCCCTGTGTACAATGTCTTCAAATACTTAGAAATCTTCTGGATACCAGTTCCCATTGTATAGACAATTTTTCATGTTACAGGGGTAAAACCCAAGAATGTACTGGAGATAAATTCCTTGTATCCTGGGGAAAATCCCAAATTTTCGTGCGCTACAGGCGGGAGTGTATAAACTCCAAGACTTAGAAAGGTGAAAACCTTTAAACCTTAGAGAGTATGAAAATACCCTTTCGTGAGAGAGGGTGATCAATCCTCATATACCTTTAGGATTTAGGATATAGTCAACAGTAACGAAATTGTCAGCCACTTTTACATGGACTGGTCCCGCCACCTCGAACTATCCCTGAATAACTTGCGCTCCAGGCGGAGTGTTTAAACCCAATTCGGAAGAAAGGTGAATACCTTTAAACCTGTGAAGGGATCGGGATCCCTTATACGTGAGAGATGGGGCCAATCCTCTAATCTTCCGAAGTATCTTGAGTAAGCATCCTGGAGCTATATCCTGGAGCATATACTGCAAAACATCCTTAAACTAAGGTGAGTGTTAGCTTGGCTAACACCCCTCCGATGCTTAAGTTAGTATTGGGTTTCAAAGAATAAATTAAACCAAACATATTTAAAAAAGATAGAATTCATACCATCCTGAGTTAGAAATTAAATTCTAAACTCACTTGAAATAAAGCTTAAGGTGTATAGCATTCCAAGATCTCGGTAGCATATCCCCTTCCATATTCTTGAGTCTATATGCTCCTTTCCCTGCTTCTGATTCAACTTCATATGGTCCTTCCCATTTTGGAGCTAGCTTGCCATCGGCAGGATTAGTAGTATTCTGAAAAGCCTTTCTTAACACCCAATCTCCAACCTTAAATCTTATGGTCCTAATATTCTTGTTATATGCTCTGGATATTCTTTGTTGATATGCTGCCATCCTTAGCCTTACTGCATCCCTTTTTTCATCTATAGTATCCAAATCCTGACTCAAGGCTTCGGGATTCTGTTCAGGATCCCGTAGGGTAGATCTTGCAGTAGGTATTGCCATTTCCGTTGGAATCATTGCTTCTGCTCCAAATACCAAGGAAAATGGGGTTTGGCCTGTTGCATTCTTTACCGTTGTCCTATCAGCCCACAAAACAAAGGGTAATTCTTCTGCCCATCTTCCTTTTTTGGCTCCAAGCCTCTTCTTTAAGTTATTGACAATTATCTTGTTTGAGGATTCTGCTTGTCCATTCGCTTCAGGATGTACCGGAGTAGATGTTATCATTTTGATTCCCCAACTTTTGCAAAAGTCAGTAGTTCTCTTGCTTATAAACTGAGAACCATTGTCACATATTATCTCGGCTGGTACTCCAAATCTGGTGAGGATATTTCTCTTTATGAAGGATACTACTTCTTGATCTCTAACTTGAAAAAATGCTTCTGCTTCAACCCACTTGGAGAAATAATCCGTCATTACCAACATGAAAACCTTTCCTCCTGGAGCTTTTGGAAGCTTTCCCACTATATCCATACCCCACTTCATAAACGGCCAAGGGGAAACAATAGGATACAGCGGTTCAGCAGGCTGATGTAATATGTTACTATGTCTTTGACATGCATCACATCTTCGAGCATATTCTGCGGCATCTTTTCTCATTGTCGGCCAATAATATCCTGTCCTTAATACTTTTGAGAATAATGACTTGCCCCCAGTATGGTTACCACAATCCCCTTCATGTATATCCTGAAGTACTTCTTTAGCTTCAGGATCCTCCAAACACCTCAAATACGGTCCTGCAAGAGATTTCTTATATAAAACATTATTTATAATAGTGAATCGTAATACCTTCATCCTAAATGCCTTAGGATTTTCATTTTCGGGGATGTGTCCTTCCTTGAGATATCTCATGATTGGAGCCGTCCAAGATTTAGGATCCTCTTCAGGATACTCTGCTCCAGGATCCTGAATACCCGCTACTTCTTTATCCCGAGGATTCGTTGCAGGATACAAGACATGTAATATTGGTATTTGGGTTCCTTCTGGTATCCTGATCGATGATCCCAGATTTGCTAAGGCATCTGCTTCAGCATTATCCTCTCTTGGTACCTGTTCAAGTGTAAAAACATCGAAATATTCTGCTAATTTTTTGAGAATATCGAGGTATTCGATTAATTTCTCACCCTTAACTGCATAGGATCCATTAAAATGGTTAGTAATTAACAAGGAGTCAACATACACTTGCAAATTCTTGATACTCATATTCTTAGCCAATTCTAATCCTGCAATTAAAGCTTCATATTCTGCCTCATTATTAGTAGCAGGAAATTCACACCTAATAGCCTGGGGTAACATGTCCCCCTGTGGCGATTTTAGTAGTATACCTAAACCTACACCTCTTACATTGGATGCACCATCAGTATACAACGTACAGGATCCTGAAGATTCTCCTAACTGTTGAACTTCTAGGTCTACCTCGTCCTGAATGTCACTACTGAAATCAGCCACAAAGTCAGCTAAAGCCTGAGACTTTATGGCATTTCTAGGTTCATATACTAAATCATAAGCACTTAACTTTACTGACCACTTGGCCATCCTGCCTGACATCTCTGGTTTCCTAAGCACATTTTTGACAGGATAATTCGTTTTAACATGGATCCTATGTGTCTCAAAATAATGTATAAGCTTTGTCGATGCCATGACTAGAGCTAATATCAATTTTTCTAAATGAGAATACCTAGTTTCAGCATCTAACAAACTTTTACTAACATAATAAACAGGATATTGCTGACCTTCATGGTCTTTTATAAGAACGGCACTTGCAGCATTCCCTGATACAGCGAGGTATAGGGATAGTGGTTCACCATTTTCAGGCTTCATCAATAGAGGTGCAGTTGAGAGATATCGCTTCAAATCCTGCAAGGCTGCTTCATGCTTTGCTCCCCATTCAAATTTCTTATTCTTCTTGAGGATATCATAGAATTCCTTGCATTTTTCCGAGGATCTCGAAATAAATCTGTTCAATGCTGCTACTCGTCCTGTTAACCGTTGAACATCCTTCATATTCGAGGGTGATTTTATATCCAAGATAGCTTTAATCTGCTCCGGGCTTGCCTCTATCCCCCTTTTCGTCACCATATATCCAAGAAACTTTCCTGCCCCCACGCCGAAATGCACTTAGCAGGATTCAGCTTCATGTTATACTGATCCAGGATATCAAATGCTCCCTTGATATCCTGGAGGTGATCCTCAGCCTTTTTAGATTTCACCACCATATCGTCAATATATACCTCCATGGTGTCCCCCAGCTTATCTTTGAACATCATGTTTACTAATCTCTGGTATGTTGCACCTGCATTTTTCAAACCGAAAGGCATGGCAGTATAGCAATATATACCTGTTGGTGTCATGAAAGCAGTATCCTCCTGGTCTGAAGGCTCCATTTGAATCTGCTGAAATCCTGAGGATGCGTCCATGAACATTAACATTTCATGTCCAGCAGTAGCATCCACCATTGCGTCGATATGAGGGAGAGGAAATGGGTCTTTAGGACAAGCCTTGTTCAAGTCCCTGTAGTCTACACAGACTCTCCATTTCCCGTTTTTCTTCTGTACCACAACTACGTTTGCTAGCCATCTTGGAAACTTGACTTCTCTGATCATCCTGGACTTCAACAATCTTTCAACTTCTTCTTGGATAATCGTATTCCGCTCAGGAGCAAATTTTCTTCTTTTTTGCTGAACAGGCTTGAATGATCTGTCAATTCCAAGCTTGTGAGTAATAATGTCTTTGGATATGCCTGTCATATCCTCATGCTTCCATGCAAACGTTGACATTCGAGATATCAGGATTATCCTGATCCAGGATAATTTTCTTCACATCCTGCTCCGAAGCTTCCAAGGTATCCCGGACCCGCATCTTTAATTGCTATGCTTGATTAGGCTTGGTTGAAGATTTCATCGAAGATGAGTAGCATTCTTTCGCTTCCTGCTGATCACTTTCAACCTTGACAACTCCCCAAGGGGTAGGGATCTTGATGCATTGGTGATATGTTGATGGCACAGCCTTCATATCGTGAATCCATGGTCTTCCCAGTATGATGTTATAGCAGGATAAGGAGTCCATCACACAGAAGCGTTGTATTGAGTTGACCCCTTCAACATATACTGGTAACTTTATCTCCCCTACGGTATTCCTAGCTTCTCCACTAAAACCAACGAGCACAGTGGACTTCGAAGTAATGTCCATCGGAGATACATTCATCCTCTTCAATGCTTCCAGCTGAATTATATTGACAGAACTACCGTTGTCTACCAGTATCCTGCGTACAAAATGGTTAGCCACATATAATGTTATTACCAAAGCATCATGGTGAGGATCCTGAACAGTATCCCTGTCATCACTATCGAAAGTGATCACTTTATCAGTTGTGAGGGTAGTCATCCTGACTGGTCTGTCTCCCCTCTCACTCTTAGCTTCCTTTGCATGTCTCTTGGCCGCTGAATACGAAGTTCCACAAATATCGGATCCTCCTGAAATAAAGTTAATTATCTTGGCATCTGCTGGGGGTGATGCTGCTCGTTCAGGATCCTTCTCGGGATCCTGACCTTTATTCTTCTTTTTTCCCAGCAAGTCCTTCAGATACCCTTTGCTTAACAGGTAACTTATTTCTTTCCTTAAAGCAATGCAATCCTCGGTCATATGTCTGAAGTCTTCGTGGA
Organism: Helianthus tuberosus; assembly: GCA_030545235.1. Lineage (NCBI taxonomy): Eukaryota > Viridiplantae > Streptophyta > Magnoliopsida > Asterales > Asteraceae > Helianthus > Helianthus tuberosus. The sequence continues at coordinate 160,716,536 of CM060396.1, read as the reverse complement.
AGGCACACCATTTGGATTTATCCTTCCAATCAGCTTTCTGCTGGTTCTTTCGAGGCCACCTAGCTTTGTCCCCTAAACCCTGCATAGCATACATTAACTCAGGTATATTAACGGAAAAGCAGTATTCAGATAAGTCAGGATATTCTTCAGGATCCTCGTCTTCAACAACATTCACTTTCTTGTTATCATTTCTGCCATATGGCTTGGAGCGATATGGCTTATATGAGGTTTCTGATTTCCTGTTAGTTGATTCATAGGTTGAGGTAGAATTCATCCTCTCCTGCATCTTCTTGTCATCTTCCAGACGGATATATCTCAAAGCCCTGTTACGACCTTCGTCGAGATTCCTGTAGGGATTCATTACAAGATCCTGATAAAACTGAGAATTCTTTTGTAACCCCATCTTAAAAGCTTGCACAGCTGTTGCAACATCAAGATGTGGGATATCCAAGGATTCTCGACTGAATTTGTTCACTTAATCCCTCAAGGATTCCTGAGGCCCTTGAGTTATCCTGTAAAGATCACTGGTTAGTTTCTCAAAACTCCGACTACAAGAAAATTGACTGTTAAATAAATTAACCAAATGAGCAAACGAAGTAATTGAGTGGGGAGGGACGTTTAACAGCCATTTTAAGGCTGATCCTGTCAGGGTAGAACCAAATCCCTTGCATAAGCATGCTTCCTTGAGATCTGGGGGGATAGGATTGATTTCCATCCGTTCCCTATACTGGGCAATATGCTCCTCAGGATCCGTAGTCCCGTCATACAGTTTCATGTTGGGAGTCTGGAATCTTTTTGGGATTTCTGCATCACAGATAGGATACGCAAAGCGGGATATCCTGTGGCTGTCTTGGGATACTTCCGGAATTGGCTGGACCACTCCAGGTACGCTGGATATCATGTCCTTCAATTTCTGGAGCTCCCTGGTAAATGTTGACGTCATAGCTGCATCCTGCAAAGAGCCATTGTTGTTAGTAGCAAGAATATTATTATTTGACACATTACCGGTCTGAGGATTTTGGCCATATCCTGAAGCATATCCTGAACTCCTCACAGTCGACATCCTGACCGAGGAGGGTATCTCAGGAGTACGATTCTGAGAATGGCTTGGGACGATATTCCCCCTGTTATCCTCAGTGTAAACTGCGGAACTGAAATTCAAAGCCCTGGGCTGTATAGGAGTGACAGTTTCTTCAGCGGGTCTACTCGAGTTAGCTTTTAAGAGTTGTATTTCTCTTAAGAGCATTTGATTAGTTTCCTGTTGCTGCCTCATTTGTTCCTGCACACTTCCAAATAAAGTTAGAATTTCATCATTAGAGGCTAAAATGGGAGCAGATCCCTGAACACTCCGAGTATGGATAACATCTTGAGATTGTGAAGGAAATGGCATCCTTGGAGGAGGTGGTGGAAGCACCGAACCGGTAGTAGCAGAGGTTGCATCAGACATAGTGGAGGAGCTCATGTTTGATCTTGAGGCCATTGTAAACAATGTGGCAAAAAGTTTTGAAAATAGAAAACCGATTAACGATTTTACAAAGATTTTTAGTAAAAGTAGCACCACTTGCCCCACGGTGGGCGCCAAATTGTTTTGGTCAAAAATTACCTAAGCAATTAAGTGATCAAATTAGTTGAGTGAGGTAGTGTGCTAAAATTATGTGTGAAAAATGTGTTAACCAAATTAGATATGAAAACAGTTTCAGGATACGGCTCGGGATATAGAGTTGTATCGATGATCAAACAATGAGCAAAAAAGTAAAGGTTGACATGTGATGTACGAGGAAAGCCCTTGATCAATCTAGATCGCCGGCATAAAACCTCGGGAGCTGACAATCGCAGCTGCCTTGTTCTTCTATTGCTTCAAATATCAGGATACAGTGCAGGATGTGGTGCGGATCGACTATGTGTTACAATGTAATTCGAATACAAGTGTTGTGTGTAGTGTTTGCGATGAGCTAGAGAGAAAGTGTTTGAAAATGTGTAAGTTGAGTGCCTTAATCTGATCTGCCCCCATCTATTTATAGTAAAACAAATGTAACTAACTATCCTATATAACCGGGATCCAACGAATATTCCTTAGTCGAACGTTGTAGACCTGGTCTTTCGGGTTCAACGTCTCTCCTTTAACAAATACGCCCGAGTCTTGAGGAGATGAAGTCCATTTGACCGTTAGCAAGTCCCAGTCTTTAACCTGCACGTGATTAATTCGATATACCTCAGGATATCACCCAGGATGTTAGCAATATCCCCGTCCAGTATCCAGATCACAGATAAACAATTAAAAGCAGGATATAGTTCAAGATATGTATGCTTAGAAAATGAGCCATAATAGTAACTATGGATTTTATCACTAAGTTACCAAAGACGAAACTTGGGAATGATACAATATGGGTTATAGTCGACAGACTGACGAAGTCAACTCATTTTATACCCATAAAGGAGACGCATAGCTCCGATAAACTAGCCCAGATATATATGGATGAGATCGTATCTCTCCATGGAGTGCCAGTATCTATTATCTCTGATAGGGATACAAGATACACATCTCATTTTTGGAAAAGCTTTCAGCAATCCTTAGGCACTCGTTTGAATTTCAGTACTACTTATCATCCTCAGACGGATGGGCAAAGTGAGCGTACGATTCAAACCTTGGAAGACATGCTACGTGCTTGTGTTATTGATTTGGGTGGAAGTTGGGATAAACATCTTCCTTTGATTGAATTTTCATATAGCAATAGTTATCATTCGAGCATCCAAGCCGCGCCTTTCGAGGCCTTATATGGACGGAAGTGCAGAACGCCAGTTTGTTGGGGGGAAGTTGGAGAAACCCAACTATCAGGACCTGATATAGTCCTAGAGACGACGGACAAGATTGTTCAGATCCGTGATCGTCTAAAAGCTGCCAGGGACACACAGAAGAGTTACGCTGATTAGAGGCGTAAACCTCTAAGTTTGAAGTTGGTGATAAAGTTCTACTCAAGGTATCACCATGGAAAGGGGTGATGCGTTTTGGCAAAAAGGGAAAGCTGAGCCCATGATAGATTGGACCATTCGAGATCATCGAATGTGTCAGAAGTGTGGCATATAAACTAAATCTACCTGAAGAACTTAGTGGAATTCATAATGTATTCCACATTTGCAACTTAAAGAAATGTCTAGCTGATGAGTCGCTAGCAATGTCTCTTAAGGATGTGCAAATTGACGAAAGCTTAAAGTTTGTTGAAAAACCTTTGTCGATCGAAAGGTTAAGATGCTTCGAAGAAAGAATGTGCCGATCGTCAAAGTGAAATGGGATGCCCGTAGAGGCCCAGAATATACGTGGGAAGTTGAATCCACGATGAAACAAAAATACCCTCATTTATTCCAGTAAATCTCGAGGTCGAGATATCTTTTAAGGGGGTGAGGATGTAACACCTCGCAAAATCAAGTCTAATACAGTGGTGACACGTGTCATAAACCCTGATCATGTTAAAAGGATAACTTGAGGGACTAAAGTTGTCAAACATGTAAAGATGTTTGTGGAAGGATCAAAAGTGTCAAAATATGAAATTAAGACTTTTCGGGTAATCTCGTAACTAACCGGGAGCTTAACGATATTTGTTTTATGACCCAAGACACTTAATAGTTAACTATGGGGATCAAAAGTGCAATAAACAAAAGTTATTTAACTAAATATGGACCAGGGACTGAAAATGCAAAAATTAAAAACTTTTTACCGGATTAAAGGGTCCTCGCGGGGCGCGTAAGCCACCGCTGAAGTCTTCACGGGCCGCGACCAAGCTGCCAGCGACAGTTCACTGGACAGCTGCATGTTGCAGCCCTTCCACCGCCATTGCATGCTAGTTTTTCGATACCAGGGACTGTGCAAGTGGTTTTTACTGCCATGGGGACACTTGTTAACATCTGATGACCTCCCATAACAGCTGCAATGATCCTAGAGCCTTCAAATTTCTATATAAAGGGCCAAGTTTTGAGTTCTTGAACTTGCACACTTCAAGTTTTTACTCTCAAACACTTCTCTGGAGCATCCTGGTCATCTAGGAAGCTTTCTCAAGTTTAATCTTCGTGCTAAGGACCATTGTGAGTGTTCTTAGCTTCTTTAGTTAAGTTTTTATTAGCTTAATGACCGAAAGTCAAAAATATCGTAATGATACTTTGACTTTGTGATTAATCACCAACGGTCCAGCCATTATTCGAATTGAAAGTGGCTATGTGTTGGTAATTAAGTAGGTGATAACCCCTGAAAAGGGCACCTCCTGATTATCACATTTACTTGGTTAATTGTCGGGTCAAAGTACTTAACAGAAAAGTCAAACGAGTTAGTTTTTATAAAATAATTCATAACTGATAATGTAGAAGCTATAAAATACATTTCATCACTTAAATAACTTGGTAAATAATATAAGAACATGTTTAGACATGTTCAACCCGACAATTCTGAGTATTAGGCTCGGTTCGCGACCGAAAGTCGCAAAAGTAGACTTTTGCTTTGACTTTCAGTTCTGACCCGAATTAACTTAGTTTAGTTATTCCTTAGGGTTCCTTTGTGACCATATTATATGTTAGTATAACCCTCTGAGTTTATACTACGTGGTCCCATAGAAATCTGAGTCATTCGCATGTTTCCGTTATAAGCTTAAAAATTGACCATTATGCCCTTATGTTATAAAAATGAGATTTGTTGAAAATGTGAGAGGACAAAAAGCTTTATTACTGATATATAAGTATGTCATAAAAATTTGACATCAGTTTCTGGTCTCAAATAAAAGTTATGCAAGATATCGTAAAACAAAACTTTTTGTTAATTAAATTGCATTTTTAGCATAAATCATATTTAAACCCAATTCTTGGCACCAAACTTGCTACCCACTGTTATGATATAATTTTTAGGGATATTTGGAAATTGTTTTCAGATTTTATATTGACCATAACATAGAGTTTTTGTGAAAATTCGGTAATTGAAGATAATACCATTTTCATAAATAAAATGAGTTTCACATATCATTTACATACCAAACCTTTTCCTACTGATGTTATATATTAAATAAAATATTTTAAGCATTAAAGACTGATCAAAACTTCAGAATTTTATAAACATCTTGAATATCGTCAAATACTGACTTTTACGCTAATTAGGCGAATAGTATGGTTTAAAACCACATTTAACGCCTAAGACTTGTTACCTTCTGATTTTATAAATGAATTTTTATACTTTAACAGTAAGTTTAAGTCTTGAACTCAGATTTCCAAATTTGACCTTAAAAGCATATGTGAAAGGACAAAATTGACCCTACGGTGCATAGTTTGACCATAAATGATAAACCTCACATATGTATGATATCTTACTGATGTAACTTGATAAAATAAATATTTTTACTGAATATTTTAGACCAGAATCTCAGTTTGCTATTAAACCTCTTTTATAAACTTTAAAATGACCAAATTACCCTTTTAGGGCTTAAATTGGATTTAAATTCATTTTGGGCATAATTGAAGATATCCTACTGATATCACAACATATTTTAAGCATAATAATTTACGGAACTTGTACATGATTCATTCGATTAGCCGTTGGGCATATACGCGTTCGGTACGGTCTATGTAACTAGTTTGCATAAATGTATCGAAACGGGTCAAACCTTATCATTTTTACTTCAAAATCCAGAATGTATTTAGTTTACCCATTATAAACAAGTCTTCATACTTGTCGGGTCTAAATCACATTCCAATCCGGTCACCGCTTAATCTAGCGTTTCGTACCGTAAATCTTTCTTTAAAACTAACCGGTCTAAGTTACAACTTTAATAAGACCCGTTAGGAATCTAATAGGTTAATAAAACCTTCATTCCATATTAAGAGCCCCGGTCGAAGTATTTCCACTTATTTGAGTAGGATTTACGGCTGAGAATACTAAATTTGCATTTTAGCTCAGGTAAATACTTTTAACTTATTTTCCCCTAATACGGGCTTGGGATACGGTAAATTATTACCGCTTGGTCGGGTGTAGAAACCTTTTAATCAAATATGGTTAAATTGTATAATCCCGCTTTAATCAGTATTGCTTGATAACAGATAACATTGGGGGTTAACGGCCGCGTCCTGGATATCCTTGGCTCATTCAAAAAGCGTGAATGGCCACGACTTACATATATATCACCCTCTCTCTCTCTCTCTCTCTCTCTCTCTCACTCTCTCTCTCTAATTTTCATGTTTCATAAATCTACCTAAAACCATGTTTAATTGGTAATTATTTGGTAAATCTTCATAAATCGGTGTTGTTTGGAGTAGGAGTGGTACGTGAGGAGGTAAAAGTGAAGGCAGATTCGTTGGGATGTAAAGCGGGAGAGATTCCTTTTGTTTATTTGGGGATTAAGGTGGGGGCTAATATGAACATGATAGCTAATTGGGAGCCAGTGTTAGAGACCTTTCGGAATTGGATGACCAATTGGAAAGCAAACACCTTATCTATCGGGGGTCGTCTTATTATTATAAAAGACGTATTGGAAAGTCTCCCTACATATTATTTTTCTTTATTCAAAGCGCTGGTAGGGGTAATCAGAAAACTAGAATCTTTAATTGGGAACTTTTTGTGGGGTGGTTTGGTTGACGTAAGGAAAACTAATTGGGTTTCATGGGATAGGGTGGCATGTACTAAACAAGAACGCGGGTTGGGATTATCGAAATTAGAGGTATCTAACAAAGCGCTTCTTTTAAAATGGTTGTGGAGATATAAGACTGAACTGGAAGCGTTGTGGAGAAAAACAATTGATGCCATTCATGGGTCGGTTCGTAGATAGGAAATCGTTCCGTTCAATAATGTTATTACGGGGGTATGGAAAAATCTTAGCTCCTTCATCACTAAGATTAAGGTAGGGGGATTGGGATGGATCGAATGGTGGTTGGTAAAGAGGGGAATGGTTTGCAAATTCGCTTTTGAATTGATACTTGGATTAGCGATGAGCCTTTAAAACAAAAGTTCCCAAATGTATTCAGAATTGAGAAGGATAAAATGTGTAGTACAGCTGATTGTTGTGTGAAGGATGGAGGAGTTAGTTATATTGCGTGGCATTGGAGTAAGTTACCCTCATCAGAAGATGAAATAAAAGAAAGGGGGGATTGTGAGAGGCTTTTGGAAGGCTTTTCGGTCACTAATTCAATGGATGTGTGGAAGTGGAACTCGATGGTAGAAGATATATTCTCGGTAGCGTCGGCCAAAAAATGGATATTGGATAAAATTGATGTTAGTAGCAGGTATATTTTTAGGTGGTGTAAATGGGTTCCAAATAAATGCAACAGCCAATGATGTCTAACCCAGCTGGTCAGAGGTGAGAGGGTTTACCCACTTCAGTGGGGTTCCCGCTCGGGGAGGTCACGGGTTCGAGATCACTCTGGTTCCAATATTGGGTAATTCCGGTGCGGCTGGACCTTAGGGGGGCCTAGGGATCGAACCCGCGTGCGGGGGATACCAGATCAGGGGGAGTACCGTTGAGCTATCTAAAAAAAATAAATAAATAAATAAATAAATGCAACATTTTTATGTGGCGCGCAGAAATGGACAGGTTACCGACAAAAGTAGCGTTACAGAGGAGGAATATTATAGGAGAAGGATGCGCGTGTAGTTTGTGTGAGGATGGAGACGAAACGACGGAACAATTATTTATGGGTGTGGTCTTTCGGCCGGGGTGTAGCATTGTATCTCTACTTGGTGCGGAATATTGTTCATTTATGCTTTCTTGGTAAAAGATTTGTTAGAGCTACATAACAATATTTCAGGATCTACTTTGAAGAAGACGGTTTTGCAAGGGGTTGTCATCATTACGTGTTGGAGGATTTGGAAGTGAAGAAATGAGGTTATTTTTGAAAAGAAAAGATGGAAGATTATAGATATTGTGTCCGATGTCAAAGCTTTGGGTTTTTTGTGGTATAGATTTAAAAAGGACACTGTTGGACGGGATAAATGGTGTAAATTCGAATTGATGTAAGTGTTTGTTGTTGGGCTCTATTTCCGTCTTGGAGATCGTTGTCCCGGTGTTTTAGAAAGTCTAATCTTCAAAAAAAAAATCTATGTATAAATTGAGATTATTAAAGATGGTTTAAAAGTTAATCACTAATCAGTCACCAACTTATATATATAATTTTGAATATTTTTTTATTTATCTCCCTCCTGGTGTCCCCGGCCTAATCTGATCAAAAACATGCCTTAAATTTTATGTAAACAAACATATTATTATTTTCTGTAAATAGAAAAATAAACAACATGAAAACATGTGTTTATAAAAGTGACAAACACCCTTTTGCAATCACATAATAGAAAAATAGAGATATGAAACTTTAAAGGTAAAACAAACAATCTTGAGATTATGGTATGGTTTTTTGTATTTTCTGAGATGGTGAAATCATGCAACTCCCTTAAGTTTCTTAGCAACTGTGGCAATGTGTTTTCCCTGGTGAAACGCTTGTTCGAGCTCCAGTTCAGATGGTTGTCTAGACCCATCGCCTGCGTAAGTTCCTGCACCGTAAGGACTTCCACCTTTGACTTTTTCCATTTCAAACATGCCAGCTCCGAATGTGTATCCAATTGGTACAAATATCATTCCATGGTGAACCAGTTGAGTTATGGCAGTCAAACTGTTGGATATTAATGGAAAAAGACGTTAAAACAAAATAAATCGATAAATTTTGTTTTCGGTAAGAGATTCTCATGTTTATAAAAATTGTTTAAGGCGATCTAATCTTCGATCTTGCTGGGTAAACCGTTTTCTAAGCACCATGTCAAAAAAGAAAAAAAAAGTCAAAACTTAATCAAACTTTTGGCATGTATGGGATTACCCATGAATAAATTTTGAATATATACTATCTTTTAAAGTAAACAAAAATATATATTTTTATAAAATTTAGTGTACAAGGTGTTATATAATTCAAGTATATTATCTATATTTTAATATAGATTTGATCACAACTGAGTTGTATTTAGTATATGAAGGATTTAATCATGCAAAATCAAAGTTTCATGACCTATACACATTTTCTCTGAAACATAAATTAGACCCATCGATATATTTTTTTTTTCAAAACCTATAAGTTTTAAATCCAGCTTCTACGGGTTACTGGTTAGTAGGATATTGATGGGCCCATGAGTTTTTTGGTAAAAGGGTTCTCATGGTTATAAGAATATTACTTTTTTCATGAAATTTATAACTGTAAATAACCATTTTGATTAAAGTGAACGACGAGTTAGCTTCAAATCTGATTAATATACTTACGCGGTAGTTTCTTGACCACCACCTTGAGATCCAGTGCTATAGAAGATGCCAGCTGGCTTGCCGGCGAGCTGTTGGGTTCTCCAAAGACCACCAGTGGAATCAAAAAAGGCTTTGAATTGAGCAGGCATCATACCCAATCTTGTGGGGAACCCGAAAATAAATCCATCTGCTTCAGAGAGTTCAGTTGGTGTGATTACGGGTACATCGCTCTTTGGTGGTGCACTCATTTTTCCAAGCACATCTTCATGCAATGTCTCTGGGACCTGCACCAAAGACAGGATTAAATGATCAGTTTCATTATAGTGAAACGCTGTAAACTGATTATCATAATCACTCAGAAAACGCAATGCAAACGCCCTGTAAAATATCTACCTGCCATAATTTGGCTTCAACTCCTTCAACAGATGCAGCTCCTTTCTTGATTTCTTCAGCTAGCTTCTCTACATGTCCATACATAGAGTAGTACCTGTCACAAGAAAACACTAACAGTTAGTAACCTAGACATTGATATGGCCAAAAGCAAAAGTTCGTTCCTAAAATTGTTTTTTTTTTTGGGCAGCTGCTATTGCAATACAATCAATGTTTTGGTCTAGGTCACCCTATTGCACGCACCCCTTGCTTGTAGGGACGAAATGAGCTGATTATATCGAAAAATTGTATTCAATTTATTGAATTATTGTAATACCGAAATAGAGTGATCACGTGATATTAAAGGTTGCTCGACATGCCTGGAGACCAAGTTTCTTTAATACCCATGAATTGCAAACGGAAATATTACATGGGATTCCTTCTAAACGGATGTATCGGGTTGCTTATTAAAACCGCTTATCAGCTTATTGTGTTTTCATACAGCTGCGAGCGAAATAAGTTGTCTTGAATAAGGTTTGAAGTTGTGTATTTTAAAATGCTTGTTTCAAAGTTTACTTATGAAACATCAACTAAAAATGCAGCCCACATAATTTCCCCTTCACTGTTCATTTTGAAAGAGCTACACTAAAGCATAACTGAATTTAATATTTAGTGACCTCAAAACACCCCCACCCCCGGCGTGTAATTTTGTATAAAAACATCTTGACTTTCTTGGAGTCTTGGTGATATACATTATAACTGAACCACCTAAACTTCATTACATCGTAGATTTCTTGCACAGCTTACTTGCTATCAAATTACTAACAAGTAGCAACACATCTTTCCCTTTTTTTTTTCTTTTTGAACGGCGACTTTTATATAACGAAACCGCCAGCAAGCAACTAGCAAAGGCAGACACTAGTTGATTGCTAGCGGTTTTGTTTTATAGAAGTAAGCATTCAACTAGCAACACATCTTCATTAATGAATGTTACTTCCACTAACCCCAAATTTGGTTATTAGTTCCAAATATTAAGATAACTTATTCATTCCTATTGGCTGGACTACTATTTACACTACAAGAAAACGGGGCAATAGAGGCGACACCAATAGTAGCGACAAGCCATATGTCGCCGCTGTTGGTTGATCCGGAACACGGTGTCCCAGATTAAACCCCAGCCATCCATTTCTTATCTTGATCCAACGGCTAGGGTTTAACCTAGTCAATAGCGTTACATCAATAGAGGCATTACAATAGCGACGATCTGGATCATTAGAGGCGACGGTCGTCGCCTCTATTGCCCCGTTTTCTTGTAGTGTTAATATTTCAGTATTTTTTATGTGGATTTATAATTAACAGCATATGAAAACAGAGAAACAAAGTTCAATCAGTTATATATATAAAATAAAAATAAAAAAACTATTAACTACTGACAAGACCTATATGGCTGTATCTACATTATTGATCAAAGAGGAGATGCCTTGGTTATCTTATTCCTAATTTACCTACATCTGAACTCTGAAGTCAATCTAATTTTAACAGGATAGCAATCGGAAATGTTGACCAGTCAATGCACTTAGAAATCTCACATATACTTCTAGTTTCTCCAATATTACACCTAAACAGACATCATCAATACTCCAAACACAAATCGAAACTTAGCAGCACCGAAAATTACTTTCATAACTTAATCAACCGATCTGAATCATACAAGCAACAGATCGGTCAACTGATAAGCAAAACAAAATAGCTTAATCAAATTACGTAAAACCTAATCAAAAGCAACAGCTCTCAACATCGCCAACATTAACTACTCAATGCACTTAAATTAGCACATCTAATTCTACTTTTCTTCAAATTCACACACATCAATAATCATAATATTACTTTGATAAACCTAATCACTCGATCTAAATGCCACAAATGCATCCACAACAAGCAACAAATCATTCAACCGTTAATGAAAAACAAAACCGATTGAATGAAATTACGTAAAACCTAATCAAAAGCAACAAGTATCAACATGGCGAACATTATTTATAAGTGAAAATGAGAGTAAGAAAACATACACAATATACACTTTTGTAGCCATGAGAGTGGTCGGAAAGCGGTTATGAGTGTATTGCGGTCTCTAATCTGTCAGAGATGTGAAACCTTTTGACGACGATTTATTGAATTGACTGAATAACAATGAGCACTAACGTCGGGTATTTATACTGCGGGTTTGGGAATGGGCCAGCTGCCAAGTAAATGCAGGAGGTAATGAAGGTTGACCGAGGATTCGACGTCGTATTGGTTGAATAATATATGCATGGCGTGGGTAATGATGTCATGTTGTTGTCACGCTTACCATCATTTTTTATTGCTTTTTTTTTTTTGACAGCCAACAAAAATTTATTATAAAATCAAAACACCGGTCAACCAATCGTTAACCCGGCATGATTTTTTTTTTTTCTTTAAACAAAAACTTCATTAAAAACAGCAAGCCAACCCAAACTGGGCCCACCACACAAACACAAAACAACTAATTACATATTTACAAAGGAAAACCAATCATCCCAATATATCCTTTTATGTTTCGATCTATTTGAAAACCAAAGAAACCCCATAGCCTTAACCTCTCTAAGAATGCTATCTATCTGAATCGATCTATTAGAGAAAATCAAGTTGTTCCACTCTCTCCATATACTCCAACAAGTAATCGTAATAATTCCATGAACCGCATCTTTTTTTCTTTCCAGGGCCCTTATATCCTTGTGAATTCCGAGGAGGTCCTTTATCAAGAACGCAAAGATGTTCTGGATCTTACACCACGTGCTAATGCCGTTCCAAATAGAAGACGCAACATAACATTCAGTGAAAAGGTGGACTGTGGATTCTTTGGCCGAGTTACACAAAAGACACAAGGAATCTCCAATCTGAATGTTTCTTTTCCTTAATGCTTCGCCGGTAGGGATTCTATCCATTTCCATTCTCCATACCCTATATTGCACTTGGCGGGGAGTCATTTACACCAGTCCATAACAAAACCGTTTACCAATGCAATATCCGAAAGAAGAAGTTTTTTAACAGCCTTAACAGTGAACATACCTTCCTTATCGGAAGTCCATAACCACCTGTTGTCGTTGTCTGTAAGCTAGACAGACTCGAGAGTAGCAAGAAGCTGCTGAAAATCGGAACAAATAACTGGATCAGACAAAGGCGACTTCCAATTCCAAACCAATACCTGATCCGATCCTTGAAGTCTGATCTTGTCTGCGACCGAACATTTCTTTTCCGACTCCATACGAAACAGATCCGGAAATTTTAGTTTGAGAGGCTCGTTGATAACCCAAGGGTCAAGCCAAAAGGAGATCTCGGTACCCCTACCAACATCGCCTTTCATGAAATTTCGAAGAGGAATTCCTCCTATCTTAGTATTGATAAACAATTTGGCAATGTTATTCCAAACACCGCTAATCGTCCTCTTAAACGGGATGCATTCCCATCCAACTCGACTAAAATGGAGAGCATCAATGGTCCGTTTCCAAAGGTTATTTATCTCCGTTTTATATCGCCATCCCCATTTAGTTAGAAGCGACATGTTTACCTCTTTAAGTTTACTCAAACCTAAGCCCCCTTCTTTCTTGTGTCGAGAAACCCGTTCCCAAGCCACCCAATGCATCTTCCTTTCCTCGATAGAACCTCCCCATAAAAAGTTTTTAATCATAGCTTCCAAATCTAAAATCACTTTTTTAGGAGCTTTATAGAGCTAGAAATAGTAACTCGGTAAGCTTTCCATCACCGACTTTATAATAACCACCCTACCCCCGATCGATAAAAGATGCGCCTTCCATTTAGCAAGCTGAGCCCGGAAAATATCATACACCGGTTGCCAGTTGGTAATCTGGTTCATATTGGCTCCAACTTTTAAACCAAGATACTTAAAAGGAGGAGAGTCCGGCTTACAACCCGCCTCGTTAGCCATACCCCCGATTTCCTCCATATCCACACCTATGCCATATAAATTAGATTTGTCTAAATTGATTTTTACAATGTTCACCACTTCAATTTTCGACCATTCCCCCACCACTATAGCATCATCCGTGTACAAAAGATGCGAAATGACCGGCCAGTTATTAGGAGTAGCAATGCCTTTGATCAACCCCGCCTCTCTAGCTCGTTTGATCATACAAGATAAAGCCTCCATCACCACAAGAAAAAAGAAAGGAGATAACGGGTCTCCTTGTCTCATACCTTTTTCACATCTAAATCTAAAGGTAGGAGCCCCGTTCACCAAAAAGGACGAGCTAGCCAAAGCTAGAATACCCGAGATCCAATTACACCATCTAATAGGAAAACCCATTTGAGAAAGTGTATTGATCACAAACCTCCAACTCACGTTATCATAGGCCTTTTCAAAATCGATTTTAAGGGAGAAGGCTTTTGATTTCCTCTTTTTTATCCAGGATATATGCTTGTTAATAATAAGAGGCCCGTCCAATATGTATTTACCTTTTAAGAACGCCGATTAAGAATCGGAAATCACTCCGTCCAAAACCTTCCTCATTCGATTAGCCAACACTTTGGATATCACCTTGCTAATGACACCTACCAAGTTAATGGGCCTGTAGTTATTGAGACTGACCAGATCGCTAACTTTGGGAATAAGAGCAATATACGACGCCCCACAACCGTTACTAATCTCTCCATTTCTATAAAACCACGCGAAAATTCTAGAAAAGTTATCTTTAAAAGTATCCCAGAAGTGTTTAATGAATCTAAAATTAAAACCGTCGGGGCTCGGCGACCGATTGTCTCCACACTCAAAGACGGCATTTTTAATTTCTTGCTCCGAAAAAGGCTCTACCAACATAAAACTATCGGCTTCCGATATTCTTTTAATGTTATGACATGACAACTCAGGTCTGTTCAGAAAAGACTCTTTAAATTTGTCGCGAAAAAATGTAAATACCTGTTTTTTTATCTTAGCCGGCTTCGAGCACCATTCCCCATTAATTGTGAGACCGTGAATATTGTTCGCAACTTTCCTACTATTAACCAAAGCGTGGAAATATTTAGAGTTCTCATCACCATCAATCGCCCATTTGATTCTTGCTCTTTGTTTAATATCCAAGATCCTCCTATCTTCGATCTTCTTAATGACCTTCCTATTTTCCGCCATAATCCACTCTTCCTCTTCCGTGAGGTCCCTTGATTCCAAATCAGCATCCATTTGTTCCATCTCCGACAATGCTAAATTTTCTGACTCATTTTCTTTAGCCAAAAATTCATTCCTCCAAATATTAAGGAAAGACCTGATTCGAGCAAACTTAGCGTTGAGGCAAGCGTCGGGGGGGGTCATACGGCTCAAAGCCTTCAACCGCCGCTTTAACTCTTTCCTCAAAATCTGGGTTCCCGATCCATGAGTTGTACACCCGGAAAGGCCGAGGACCGAAATTAAGATCAACCAACTCCAGAATAATAGGGCAATGATCTGAATGGCGACTCGGCAAAACTCTTACACCCGCCGAAGGCCACGTGTTGAAAAATTCCGAACAAACCAAAAAACGGTCCAACTTGCTAATTTTTTTCCTGTTATCCCTAATACACGTAAATTCCCTGCCCTGCATCAGAAATTCCAGCAAACCATTGTTGAAGATATAATTATTAAAATTCTCAGTGCACACCGGCTTAAACTTGGACCGCTTTATCTCCTCCTACGACCGAACCTCGTTGAAATCGCTAACGACAACCCACTGTCCCTCCGCCAGATTTATCACGTTAGACAGCTCATTCCGCAACTGAAGCTTAGCCGAGGTATTTTGCGGAGCATAAACATTGATCAGATTGATTAAATCTCCACTACCCTTAAGCGATCCTTTAATGACCAGAAAATACATGTATTGAAGAGTGGATTCGATTTTCAGCACCGTGGGATCCCACATCCACACTAAACCCCCTGAGAGACCCACAGACGCAACCGAGGCCGACTCGAACTTCGAATTCCCCTAATTTTTTTATAAAATAGAACTGGAAACTGACTGAACTTTAGATTCTTGGAGGGCAACAACACTAATTTTATTTGCGATCCTAATATCTTTCAACCAGGCGGCTTTAGCAACCCCAAAAATTCCTCTGATATTAAAAGATAAAATGTTCATTGACTCACCACATTAATTCCTCTGATCACCTCCTCGATAAGATCATTATGATTGCCTAGATCAACTCCCATAATGTTGCCGACGTTAATAGTAGCACTAATTTCATCGTCGAACCGTTTGTCGTAAGTATCTTTTACCCTATCTGGGGGATCCTCCTCGTTGTTCTCGTACCTAAAATTAAGAGCGGAGATTCCCGATCCAGGTACGTCAGATCCTTCTGACTGTTCCTCACTTGAGTTCTTCTCCAGAATTTCCTTATCCCTGGTTTGATGTGGCCCTCGCATCTGATCATGATGACCACCTTCAGCTAGTAAATTGAGGTCAAAAGAAAATTCCCCTTCTTCTCTAAAGCGTTTTTTGGGCCTGTTGTCGGAGTTTGGGCTCGATATACCAGGCTGGGTAGAAGCCCTATGTCTAGGCCTAATTCTACTTGACTTTTTGTTGGGCATACCAGAAAAGTCATCAGATTTAAAGTAAAAAACATTGTTATCTCGAGAACAAGAGCAGCCGCATTTTTCTTGGGACCCACCAGTACTTTTTGGCGTTCTATTCTCTTGGGAATCTGGACCGTCCCCGTCATCTCGGATTGGGTCAGTTTTGTTTTTTTCTATGCTGCCGTGATCATTAATTTCCCTTGTCTCTTCGTTTCCTTCTGACATCCTATGGTTTTCCAGCGAGACGATAACCGTACCCTCATCATCTCTGGTAACATCATCCTCTGGTTTGACATAATCCTTCTTCGCTAGAGAGTAGGGTTACTCACAGCGATTGATAGATTGAAGGGAGCGCTAGAGAGTAGGGTGAAGTTGATAAAAATCGAGCAATTTTGAATGCTTAAATGTTAAAATTTCGTTGATAAGCTCGATTGCCAATAGTCGCCTTTTTAAGGCATTTGTATGTATAGTTGTATTGTTTGTTGCTAGTTAAACGCTACTACCGAGTTTTAACCATTTTCGCCACTTTAAATGTCCACTTCCATACCCTTCGCCCAAGCCTAACGTTACAACCCATAAAGACCTCTTGATTTACACTTGTTTGCATGTTAGTTGGTGGAGACGAGATCTTATGACAAGCTTATGATATTGCACATTTCATTGACTAGGCATTGAGTGTTTACACATACACATTTTATGTATGTTTCATAAATAAAACCGAGTGTGTGTGAACATTGTGAGTTGTGTGAATATTAACATGTTGAGTCAATTAAATGTGAAGTCACGGCTTTTTGGTTCTCGCTTTTTAATTGCATATGCTTGTTGGGTTTGAGTCTTTTGATGTCGTTCTTCGAAAAACCGGCTAACCGTTTATAGTAGTTTTCAATAAAATAGTATGTAAATTATCGTTCTTGTTTGTTTCTATCTTTTGTTGCTTTTTAGTTTAGCTTGCTTGAGGACAAGCAAGGTTCAAGTGTGGGGAGATTTGATATTCGCTAATTTACACATATTTTAGTCCCCCGTTTTACCCCTATTTTATGCGTTTTCGGCCGTAAAATCGTCATTCGGATG
The DNA here is from genome assembly GCA_030545235.1 of Helianthus tuberosus. Classification (NCBI taxonomy): domain Eukaryota; kingdom Viridiplantae; phylum Streptophyta; class Magnoliopsida; order Asterales; family Asteraceae; genus Helianthus; species Helianthus tuberosus. The sequence goes on along the minus strand of CM060396.1, from coordinate 160,699,280 downwards.
CTTAATCATCTACACTTTTGTTTACAGGCCTAAAACAGCATACCAGACAATGTGATAGCGAAAACGAAGACTTTCCGGACAAAACGACGAAGCTGCGAACCTTCTGTTAGAAAACTGACCTGGGCGTGTGGAACGGTCGTGCCACCTATTGCACGACCGTGCATATCCGACAAATGCAAGTAAGCCCGGCAATGAACGAGGGTGCGACTCCGCGTGCAGAGCATTGAAGGCCAACCCGGGAATGCACGGTCGTTCCAGATCTTGCACCCCGTACGGATCCGATGATCAAGGCAAACCTCGGAACTGAACGACCGGTGCGGCCAAGCGTGCAACAAGAACCCGGCATTGAACGACCGTGCCATATGAAGAACGGTCGTGCAATATCGAATCTGGTCAACGATCTGATGACGTCATGCAGTATGGTGCACCATACTCCAATAATTGCTTAAAGTGCACGGTCGTGCCATAGGAAGAACGACCGTGCCACATCGAAAAAATATAAAAAACTTGCAGAAACATTCTGCTCATTATTCTTGAATTTTGGAAGCTTCACAGGCGATTTTACAGGCTCCGGAGGCTATGCTTTTGACCCGGATTCAAGCCACATTGTGCCGTTTAGCTCCATTACTATCCGGATTCTTAGTCTAGTGCTTTTTTATGGTTTGGTTTTCTAATCTTTCCATGTTTTTGTTAATCTTTCAAGCATTTAGATTAATGTTTATGTATTATTGTAGCCTTTGGGCAAAAACACAATAATCCCTTGCTTGATTATAGCCATTAGTGTGTTAAGCTTTGTTTGTAATGACACTTTGAAGTATTTTCTATGTTAATCTTTGATGATTAGTTTGCAACCTTGTTATTGATATTGATTTCTTGATTATAAGTAATTATGTTGGATGATTGATGCTTGGTTAGTTAAGATAGTTGAAAAATGAAGCTTAATTAATCTTGTATTAGTAAACTTTGAATTTGGTTAACTAGTTTAGCTTGGTTTAAATGTATGCATCATGATACTAGAAATGGTTAGTGATTTAATAAAATGTAATTATTGTTAATCAAGAGAGCTTGCCGTCACGTAAGGACCTTAACGGGTTAGATGGTGTCGTTATAAATTCTTGCCATGATTTGTTAGCTTAGTTAGTAGTTTAGGCCAAAATTGCTATCTTGGTGAATTATTATGCAAGATCTGTAAAATGAACTCGGTTGTGATTTAATCTAGTTTATGCTTGTCTCGATGGTTGCATTGTGTTTATCGGTGTCTCTTTCCTTGATTAAGTGCGGTTAGAAAACTCCTAACGGATGACTAACTTATTTTTAAGAGATTTTCATAGACATTTATCAATTGCACGTTAAAGAACAATTTTAGGTGGTTAAAGTGTGTTTATCGTTTTAGCTTTCCGAATGATTGTCATGTTAGGATTCCCGAAAGGGATACTAATTATCTTAAATTGGAGAATTGACCGAATGCTTCTAGTGCCAAAACTGACTTAGTTGACATGCTGTGGTTATGTATTAAGCAAGGCTATTTATCTATTATCTACTATGTTTTTATTATGTATTTGTTTACGCTTACTTTAGCTTAATTAAAACCAAAACTTATGTTTTTACCGGTAGTTTAGTGACAAAGGTCTAGTATTATTTCTCCGCCCATTTCCTTGGATCGATACTTGGTTCTTACCTATACTTTACTACATATATGACGGGGTACACTTGCCTCTTTCGTGTGTGTTTTGATGTAGAAGTATAAATCACTTTTATAAATTTAAAACCCAATCGTGTGTTATTTCATTGCAAAATTATGTATATATACGCACACGTCAAGTTTTTGGCGACGTTGCCGGGGAAATGGCGAGTTTTAGGAACGACCCGAGTCATTGTGTTATCGGTGTATATACTTGTTTATATTTGTGAATACTTTCTTGATTATTTATTTGTTTATTTATTTGTGAATATTTCTTGTTTTAATTCGATTTATTCGTTTTCGTGTATATTTTTGTTCCATTTATTTATTTGATCCGGATTTATTTATTCATTTATTCTTTGGGTTTTCGGCACCCTAAAACCATTTTTGTATTAGCCGATTCATTTATTTTTAGTGTTGTAATTTTTATAAAATTTCGGGCCCATTTTCGGATTTTTATAAAAATTTTCAGCCCATTTTTAATAAAATTCTGCTTCTACTCAGCTGAAAAAAAAAACAACATTATTTTATTAATAAAATATTCATTGTGTAAATTTTTCGTTTGCAGGTTGATGTTCTCGACCCCCGCTCCAGAAGTTGTTGAACCGTCAGACGAACCCGAACGTGATCTCAAGAGACGTCTTCGCGCGAGAGGGCGTGCGGTTGGGCTACTGCTCGCATCTGGTGAGCAGGAGCAGGTGGTACCCACTGAAGCCGAGGGCTCAGGGGCAGCAGGGAACGCAATCATGGCAGATGACGAGCGACCTTTGAATGAATCTAATCAGCCTGGAGCGACAGGCCTGGAGCCGAGTATCCTTAGACCTACTATAGATGCACCTGTTTTTGAAATTAAATCTAGTATTATTAATATGGTGCAGAATTCGGTGCAGTTCGACGGGCGTGAACATGAGGATCCAGGACGACATATAGCGGCTTTTCTCGAAGTTTGTTCCACGTTTAAGATGAGGGATGTTTCGGAAGATGCTGTTAGGTTGAGGTTGTTTCCTTTCTCACTGCGTGATAAAGCCAGAGCATGGCTTATGTCACTGCCAGCTGGGTCCATCAGGACCTGGAATGGGTTGGCGAAGCTATTTATGAAAAAATACTTTTCACCCGAGAAGACAACCAAGTTAAGAAACCGAGTGGTGACCTTTCGTCAGGATGAAGGAGAGTCGTTGCATGCGGCTTGGGAGAGATTCAAGGATCTGTTACTTGATGTCCCACATCATGGATTCTCCAAGAGACAGCTAGTCTTGACATTCTATCAGGGGCTTAGCTACAACATGCAGGAGCGATTAGATATGAATTCAGGAGGCGATTTGGGAACGAAGACGCCGAATGAGGCTTATGATATCATTAAAAAGGCTGCGTTGAAGTCTAGTTCCCGTCGCGAAGGAGATAGAAGTCGGGCTACATCGTCATCATCAGGATCCCGCGCAGGAGTTCATGCTATAGACGACTATACAGCCATCACTTCACAGATCTCGGCTCTTGCATCGAAGTTTGACAGATCCCAGACAGTTGCGCAGGCTGGCTCGGGATGTGACCAATGTGGAGTGTCACACGAGCCTGGTGCATGCTTTTAGGGAGTCATGTATGAGGGTCACGAGGAGGTAGACTTCATAAGTAATCAAGTTAGGCCTCAGAACAACCCTTACAGCAACACCTATAATCCCGGTTGGAGAAATCACCCAAATTTTGGGTGGCGTACGAATACAGGCAATCAAAATCCTTTGGGATTTACTCAGCGTGCTCCAGCGCCCCAGCAAGGTCAGGGTCAGCAGTTCCAGCAATACAACCAACCTTACCAGCAGCGTCCATATTCATATCAGAATCAGGGCACTGGGAGCAGTTCCCAGCAGCAGGCCCCTCAGTCTAGTTCCAAGCTGGAAGATATGATGGCTCAGCTTCTTACTAGCTCCTCGAGCGCGAATCAGTTAGCTGAAAAACGCTATCAGCAGAGCGAGGATCGTTTTCTCTCTCATGAGGGGAAATGAGGAGTCACAAAGCCTCAATTCAGAATATCGAGAATCAAGTTGGTCAGCTGGCACAGATAATGTCAAAGAGACCCCAGGGTGGTCTTCCGGGTAATACAGAACCAAACCCGAGCGGGCACAGGGATGTGAATGCGATCATGACCAGGAGTGGAAAAACTACCGGACCCGTCATATCGGACTCATCACCGATCACTGAAGCGGTCCCGACTGACACACCGGACGAGGTGCAAGCCAGGCAACGCCCAGCAAGTACAGCACAAGTCCAGGAGCCGGTCAAAGATTACACTCCTCCAGTACCTTATCCAGGCAGGCTAAAGAAGCAGAAGAATGAAGAACAATACGGTAAGTTCCTTGAGTTGTTTAAGCAACTACACATCAATATACCGTTTGTTGAAGCCTTGGCCCAAATGCCAAAGTATGCGAAATTCCTTAAGGATATCCTCTCAAATAAACAGAAGCTCGAGGATATTTCATGTGTGGTGATGAATTGGCTGACTTGGCCCAAAAGCCTTGGCCCAAACGCTCCCGTGTTTGATTGGAAACATGTCTGTTAGCCATGCATTGGCTGACTTGGGAGCGAGTATCAACCTTATGCCATATAAGGTTTTTACTAAACTGGATCTAGGTGAGCCGTCACCTACTAGGATGAGCATTCGGTTGGCAGACCGTTCAATCAAGTATCCGCATGGATTTGTGGAAAACATGCTTGTAAAAATTGATAAATTTGTTTTCCCCGTGGATTTTGTTATTCTTGATATGGATGAGGATTCAAGAGTACCTTTGATACTTGGACGCCCTTTCCTCAATACAGCGAGGACGATTGTTGATGTGGTAGTTGGCCAGATCACGCTCCGAGTGAATGATGAGCACGTAACATTCGATATCAAAAGATCGATGCAGCATCCGCAATGTCACGATGACAAGCTTTATTACGTCGACATTGTCGATGCATGTGTGTGCTCTCATTTTCAAGGTACTGTTGACGAGATTGATTCGGACACACGTCTGTCGTGTGGGGACCTGATTGGCATTACGCAGGAGGGCCACGATTTAGAGCAGCCAGTCTATCAGATTGGTGACGATGGTTCCCAGAGTCCGGAGAGATTTCTTGAAATTGTCCATGAAGAAGAAGAGAAAGCAAAACCGTCGGTTGAAGATCCACCGTCTTTGGAGTTGAAAGAACTCCCGCCACATCTCGAGTATGCATTTCTTGACGAGGAGCATCGCTTACCGGTCATAATTTCGGCTTCATTGGAAAAGGTTGAGAAAAATCAGCTTCTTGAGGTTCTGAGACTTCATAAGAGAGCCATTGCATGGAAAATCATGGATATCAAAGGCATCAATCCTTCTTTCTGTACTCACAAGATTCTGATGGAAGACGAGTACAAGCCATGTGCACAGCATCAGAGGCGTTTAAATCCAAATATGCAGGACGTGGTGAAGAAGGAGGTGATTAAGTTGTTGGATGCCGGGATGATATATCCTATTTCGGACTCTGTGTGGGTGAGTCCAGTGCAGGTTGTACCCAAGAAAGGTGGTATGACTGTAGTCTCGAATGATAGGAATGAACTAATTCCTACCCGTACCGTCACTGGGTGGCGAGTTTGCATTGACTACTGCAAACTCAACGATGCTACTCGTAAGGATCACTTCCCGCTTCCATTCATCGATCAGATGTTGGAACGTCTGTCGGGGAAGTTGTATTACTGTTTCCTGGACGGGTTCTCTGGGTACTTTCAGATTCCTATTGCTCCTGAGGATCAGGAGAAGACTACCTTTACCTGCCCCTTCGGCACCTTCGCCTACAGGCGGATGCCTTTTGGGTTGTGTAATGCACCAGCGACCTTCCAGAGATGCATGGTTGCAATTTTCCATGACATGATCGAGGATTCCATGGAGGTTTTCATGGATGATTTTTCGGTATTTGGGGATTCCTTCGATCATTGTTTTGAAAATTTGAGAAAGATGTTGAAGAGGTGCGAGGAGACGAATCTAGTCCTGAACTGGGAGAAATGCCACTTCATGGTGAAGGAGGGCATAGTTCTGGGACATAAGATTTCTCATGCTGGCATGGAAGTCGATCCAGCTAAAGTCGATGTTATTTCGCGACTTCTGCCTCCCACCTCTGTGAGAGCGATACGGAGCTTTCTTGGTCATGCTGGGTTCTATCGGCGATTCATCAAAGATTTTTCAAAAATCGCCAGACCCATGACCCATTTGTTGGAGAAAGACGCTCCGTTTGTGTTTGGAGATGATTGCTTGAGGGTTTTTGACCTCCTCAAGCAGAAGTTGATTGAGGCACCTATTTTAGTTGCACCGGACTGGAGTCTGCCGTTTGAAATCATGTGCGACGCGAGCGATTACGCTATAGGGGCCGTTCTGGGTCAAAAGAAGGAAAAGCACTTTCACCCGATCTATTATGCGAGCAAAACTCTTCACGACGCTCAGGAGCATTACACCACGACTGAAAAAGAGCTCTTGGCGGTCTTTTTCGCATTTGATAAATTTAGATCGTGTTTGGTGCTTTCGAAAACCGTTGTATATACTGATCATGCAGCCATTAGATATCTCTTCAGTAAACAAGACGCTAAACCGCGTCTAATCAGATGGATCCTGTTGCTGCAAGAGTTCGATATTGAAATTCAAGATAAAAAGGGTGCTTTGAATGTAGCGGCTGACCATCTATCTCGGTTAGAGCACGGAGACATCGAGGACTCGCGTTGGGATTCAATCAATGACAACTTCCCACACGAGTCTTTGATGGTTGTTGAGATATGCGATGAGTCGCCATGGTTCGCCGACTTTGCGAACTATCTTGCTTGTGGGATTCTGATTAAAGGGTTGACTCACCAGCAAAAGAGGAAATTCTTTTCGGATCTCAAGCACTACATATGGGACGACCCTTTCTTATTCAAGGTGGGTGCTGATCAGAAGATGTATATCAAGTACTGAGGCGACCGATATTCTGCGCCAGTGTCATGAGGGACCTACTGGAGGCCGCCACGGAGCCAACTTCACCGCGAAGAAGGTATTGGATTCCGGGTTTTACTGGCCGACCATTTTCCGTGACACGCAGAGTTGGGTGAAAGCGTGCGATGCTTGTCAGAGGGCGACGAACATATCGGCGCGCGACGAAATGCCCCAGAACTGGATACAAGTTTGTGAAGTCTTTGACGTTTGGGGGATAGACTTCATGGGACCATTCCCCCCCTCACGTGGAAACAAGTACATACTCGTGGCTGTTGACTATGTATCAAAGTGGGCGGAGGCGCAAGCCTTACCCACTAACGACGCCAGAGTAGTTGTGAGGTTTCTTAAAAGTTTGTTCGCCCGATTTGGCGCTCCGAAAGCGCTCATTAGTGACCGAGGGACTCATTTCTGTAACACACAGCTAGAAAAGGCTTTGTCCCGATACGGTGTGCATCACCGTTTATCCACGCCCTATCACCCGCAGACAAGCGAGCAGGTGGAAGTCACGAACCATGGGGTTAAGCGCATCCTTGAGCGGTCTGTTGGTGCAAACCGCAAGGAGTGGTCGGACAAACTTGAGGAAGCATTATGGGCATTCCGTACAGCTTATAAGACCCCTATTGGGACCACTCCCTTTAGGTTGGTATACGGAAAGGCATGCCATTTACCGGTGGAGTTGGAGCACAAGGCTATGTGGGCTTTGAAAACCGCGAATTTGGACCTTAAAACCGGAGGTGAAGCCCGGTTTCTCCAAATTCATGAATTGGAAGAATTGCGGCAACAAGCCTATGAAAGTTCCGTACTCTACAAAGAGAGCACGAAGAAACTTCACGACAAATGCTTGAAGGACCATAAAGAATTCCAAGCGGGTGATCTTGTTCTTCTATACAATTCACGGCTGCGCTTATTTCCTGGGAAGCTTCGTTCACGCTGGACAGGACCATACACGGTTAAGGAAGTGTTTCCGTATGGTACTGTTGCAGTAGAGAACGCGGATGGCGTTACATTCAAGGTAAATGGTCACCGGTTGAAGTTGTACGTTGCCGGGCCGATAGAGTCGGCGGTGGAGGTAATTGAACTCCAAACCCCGCACTCATCATAAGTGTGGGGAGGAGAGAGTCTACACTACTGACTCGTGGATCAAAAATGTAGCAAGAGCGTATTTTGCGCTTTAGGGGTAGTATCGTCTTTTTAGGAATTTTTTCTAGTTTTAGCATGGAGTCTTTCTATCGACTCGCCTACAAAAATTTAGCATGAGTCTACGCTACTGACTCACCGACAAAAATGTAGCAGGAGCGTCTTTGGCGCTATAAGGGTAAAATAGTCCACTTTTATGTTTTTGTAGTTTTAGCGTAATTTAGGTTAGTTAGGTAGTTTCCGTTAGTTTGTTTAAGTTTCTTACATGCCAGGCGAAGGTTCTGTGTTGAAATATTGTTTAAACAGTTTGTGTGTCGAAAAAATGGCGAAAAACGGCCGAAACAGTTGCTGGAAATGGCTTCTGCGGAAAATTCTGATCTGCAGCTGTTGCACGACCGTGCCAGGATTCGCACGACCATGCGTTTCCGAGGGCTGGCACGGTGGATCGCACCCCCGGTGCATTTCCGAGAACAGTTGTCTGGGTTTGAGCGATGTCGGTGACGCACGACCGTGCAATACGGAGAACGACCGTGCGTCAGGCTGAGGGTAGTTTTGTCATTTGGCACTATAAATACCCTCATCTGCAGCCCCCATTCACAATTCGCGAAACCCTACCAGCACCAAGCCGTTCCAGAGCGATACTTCTTCAAATCACACGGTTTTTCGCACGATCTCACACCCGACTTCGCACGGTACGTTCCTAGTTGTAGATTTCTTGTTTCCTTGCTTTATAGGTTAGATTTCTTTCGATTCTTCAAGGCATTTATTAGGGTTCTCTTCATAAACAAATCGAAACCCTAACCCTTGTTTGAATCTTGCTTATCGTGAACACCCGGTTAAGTTTCCGACCCCTGTTTGTACAAAAAAGTTATTGATTTTGAGAAAATCAGGCTATTCGAAGTTCAGGGGTTCGAAATCTGCAGAACAGGTGTCGCACGGACGTTCCTTGGATGGAACGGTCGTGCCATTCCGGGTGATTCACGATATCCGATGTTGGTCGGTGTTGCACGGTGGTGCCGTTGGTCGCACGCCGTGCAGTTCCGACAGATTTGGGCCACCTGCACTTGTCATCGGTGATGCACGACCGTGCTTCTCGTCGCACGACCGTGCCATATGCCCAGATCAGAATTCACAGAATCTTCATAATTGGCTGCTCGGCTGTTTTTGGTTCAAATTTTTCCTGTTTCCATCTTTCTAACGTTATTCCTCATACAGATGGATCATCCTTTCCTTCAGTTTGACCCCAATATTGAGAAAGAAGCTCTTTGCATTCCACGACGCGACGCCTTATGGGCGAGACGGGGGCAGTTCGGAGTCCCCCGATGGTTAGATTGGGAAGTCATGCGGGAACTCAATCAGTATGACAGACTTGACGACATGATGAGTCTCCCGCTTGCGAATCTGGTCGGTGTCAACCGACCCGTTTACCTTGAGCTGACAATTGAGTTCTTCGCATCTTATGCCTATGAAAAGCCGGTTGCTCATCGGAGACCCAAATTCCGCCACAAGGAGCGAGTAGCTTTTAGGTTATGTGGAAGATGGCATACGTGGTCAGTTGGTCGGTTGGGTAGAAGACTCGGGATTTATACTAGGGACGACATGGATGATACCGATATCTTCACAGATCAGTTCACCTTCCTTTCTGATGCGGCTCGGGATGCATTTTGGGCAGAAAACGCTATTGGGGACCCCTACAACCCGAGGATGTCGAAGGCTTCTCGACTGAGAGACCCTTTGGTGCGAGTGATGCACCATGTATTTAGCCATACGATATGCGGTCGCATGGACAGTCTTGGTAACTGTCCAACACCTGATTTGATTTTTCTATATGCGTTGGTTGAGAAAGCACCTATCAACCTAGCCGCACGCATGGCTGAATACTTTGTGAAATGCTCGGGGGGACTCCCAGCAGTGAGATACATGGCGGTCAGTATGTGACCGAAATAGCTTACAACGAGAGATATATGACTGAGGAGGTGCTTCAGAGTCTCACTCTGATAACCGAGGGGGTTCATGTCGACATTAGGTCTCTGAAGGCCATGGGGTTGATTGTAGAGCTAGATAGGGGGGATAGGTTGAAGGGGTTGAATAACGAGGTCTGGGACCCGTTGCCTCCAGCTGTGGAGGAACATGAGGATGAGGAGATGCACGATCAGGAGCATCCAGAGCAGCAGCACCAGCACCAGCCACAGACACCACCACATTCGCCGCAGCACCATGCATTTCATCAGCATCAGGACTGGCCCGAGTTCTACCAGCAGTTCCAGCAGATGCGAGTGACACAGGAGCAGCATGGTACTTACATAGACCAGATTAGATCTAGCCAAGACCAGATCCGGGCTAGTCAGGATCACTCAGGACCAGCTTCGGCAGAGCCAGGATACTTTATACCAGGGGGTGAGTGCGGGATTTTCATATCTTTTCGGGGAGATGCATCACGCATATCTCGACTACTTTCAGCATCCCCCACAGTTCCCATCGTGGAACCCCCTGGTTATGGCGATGCAGGCCCGTCCTTTACGAGAGACGATGATGATGGTGACGAGTAGGAGGCAGTGGTGATGGCAGTTGGTGGTTGTTTTCTATTTTAGTACTTTATTTATTTTGGGTGTTTATTTTGACTGTTATTTCAAACACCCCGGTTATGTATTTTAAATTTCAGACAATTTACTTTATGTCTTGTTTAGATTTTAGTATTTATATTTATGTATATTATGGTTGATTTGTGATTTTTCTTTTTATGTTCTGTTTTGGTGCACATGTGACATACTTGCAGGTTTTCGCTATCGGATCTTGGACCGGAGCACGTGACAGATACAGCTTCGGAAGTCTCGTTGCATCAACATCATCTTGAGGGGAGTATTATTATCCCTTTCTCTATATTTCGGGTCTCGCATTGGGGACAATGCGAAGTTCAAGTGTGGGGAGGGGGTTAACTTTGTTAACTTTGTTTGTCCTCTAATATAAAAAAAAAATCAGAAAATCAGAAAAATCATTCAAAAATACCTGTATTTTGTATATATTTTAGTAAATAAACCGGTTGGTTGTGTTTTAGAAAGCGTCGGACTTGATAAAAACTCGACAAGCAAAATATTTTTGAAAAAGGAAACCGGAAAGCGTGACAAACAAAGAAAGACTTACATGATAGTTTTCACACTTTTACCCATTCCTTCCGTTACGTGAGCATATTTGAGCCTATTGTTATATATTTGTTCATTTCGGATATAGGAGTGAGTCGGATGTTATGTGTAATTTAGAACTTGTCACTAGTATGCTTGTTAAGACCATGAACTTGTGGATTTGTGTAAAAGTGATAGAGGCACTTAGATTACCCCTTGGTTGTGTACTTGTTCTTTGTGTTGTACTTCCCGTTCACCTTATATTACCCTTTAGGATTAACCCTGTCGAGCCTTCCCGTTCACCTTATATTACCCTTTAGGATTAACCCTGTCGAGCCTTCCCGTTTACCTTTGTTTACCCACATTATCGCCCACTTAACCAAATTTAGCCTTTTTATGTTTTAAACCTTTTTAGTGTTGAAACTCGGTCAAAATAATAGTTTATCTAGCGCTTGTTATTGTTTATATTTCTTTGTATAAATTAGTTTGCAAAAAAAAAAAACAGAAAATAAAACACCCTAAAATAGGGTGAAGTTGATAAAAATCGAGCAATTTTGAATGCTTAAATGTTAAAATTTCGTTGATAAGCTCGATTGCGCAATAGTCGCCTTTTTAAGGCATTTGTATGTATAGTTGTATTGTTTGTTGCTAGTTAAACGCTACTACCGAGTTTTAACCATTTTCGCCACTTTAAATGTCCACTTCCATACCCTTCGCCCAAGCCTAACGTTACAACCCGTAAAGACCTCTTGATTTACACTTGTTTGCATGTTAGTTGGTGGAGACGAGATCTTATGACAAGCTTATGATATTGCACATTTCATTGACTAGGCATTGAGTGTTTACACATACACATTTTATGTATGTTTCATAAATAAAACCGAGTGTGTGTGAACATTGTGAGTTGTGTGAATATTAACATGTTGAGTCAATTAAATGTGAAGTCACGGCTTTTTGGTTGTCGCTTTTTAATTGCATATGCTTGTTGGGTTTGAGTCTTTTGATGTCGTTCTTCGAAAAACCGGCTAACCGTTTATAGTAGTTTTCAATAAAATAGTATGTAAATTATCGTTCTTGTTTGTTTCTATCTTTTGTTGCTTTTTAGTTTAGCTTGCTTGAGGACAAGCAAGGTTCAAGTGTGGGGAGATTTGATATTCGCTAATTTACACATATTTTAGTCCCCCGTTTTACCCCTATTTTATGCGTTTTCGGTCGTAAAACCGTCATTCGGATGCTTAATCATCTACACTTTTGTTTACAGGCCTAAAACAGCATACCAGACAAGGTGATAGCGAAAACGAAGACTTTCCGGACAAAACGACGAAGTTGCGAACCTTCTGTTAGAAAACTGACCTGGGGGTGTGGAACGGTCGTGCCACCTATTGCACGACCGTGCATATCCGACAAATGCAAGTAAGCTCGGCAATGAACGAGGGTGCGACTCCGCGTGCAGGGCATTGAAGGCCAACCCGGGAATGCACGGTCGTTCCAGATCTTGCACCCCGTTCGGATCCGATGATCAAGGCAAACCTCGGAACTGAACGACCGGTGCGACCAAACGTGCAACAAGAACCCGGCATTGAACGACCGTGCCATATGAAGAACGGTCGTGCAATATCGAATCTGGTCAACGATATGATAACGTCATTCAGTATGGTGCACCATACTCTAATAATTGCTTAAAGTGCACGGTCGTGCCATAGGAAGAACGACCGTGCCACATCGAAAAAATATAAAAAACTTGCAGAAACATTCTGCTCATTATTCTGGAATTTTAGGAGCTTCACAGGCGATTTTACAGGCTCCGGAGGCTATGCTTTTGACCCGGATTCAAGCCACATTGTGCCGTTTAGCTCCATTACTATCCGGATTCTTAGTCTAGTGCTTGTTTATGGTTTGGTTTTCTAATCCTTCCATGTTTTTGTTAATCTTTCAAGCATTTAGATTAATGTTTATGTATTATTGTAGCCTTTGGGCAAAAACACAACAATCCCTTGCTTGATTATAGCCATTAGTGTGTTAAGCTTTGTTTGTAATGACACTTTGAAGTATTTTCTATGTTAATCTTTGATGATTAGTTTGCAACCTTGTTATTGATATTGATTTCTTGATTATAAGTAATTATGTTGGATGATTGATGTTTGGTTAGTTAAGATAGTTGAAAAATGAAGCTTAATTAATCTTGTATTAGTAAACTTTGAATTTTGTTAACTAGTTTAGCTTGGTTTAAATGTATGCATCATGATACTAGAAATGGTTAGTGATTTAATAAAATGTAATTATTGTTAATCAAGAGAGCTTGCTGTCACGTAAGGACCTTAACGGGTTAGATGGTGTCGTTATAAATTCTTGCCATGATTTGTTAGCTTAGTTAGTAGTTTAGGCCAAAATTGCTATCTTGGTGAATTATTATGCAAGATCTGTAAAATGAACTCGGTTGTGATTTAATCTAGTTTATGCTTGTCTCGGTGGTTGCATTGTGTTTATCAGTGTCTCTTTCCTTGATTAAGTGCGGTTAGAAAACTCCTAACGGATGACTAACTTATTTTTAAGAGATTTTCATAGACATTTATCAATTGCACGTTAAAGAACAATTTTAGGTGGTTAAAGTGTGTTTATCGTTTTAGCTTTCCGAATGATTTTCATGTTAGGATTCCCGAAAGGGATACTAATTGTCTTACATTGGAGAATTGACCGAATGCTTCTAGTGCCAAAACTGACTTAGTTGACATGCTGTGGTTATGTATTAAGCAAGGCTATTTATCTACTATTATCTACTTAGTTGACATGCTGTGGTTATGTATTAGTCCGATCGGACAGCAATTCGTTCAACATTCAGACTTCAAGTGTTGGCAAAAATGGTTGTGTGGGACCAAGGTGCAAGTTGTACGGGTGGCCAGTCGTACGGTTGGGCTGTCCGTTCGGACAGCAGACCGTTCGGACGGTACTCCGTCCTGGTTAACCTGTTCGTCTTACACTTGGTTTTTTTTTATAGTTTGTCGTTTTATCGAGATATTTTGATAACGTGTTAAGCAACAGAAACCTCGTCAATACTTGGTGCTCCTGATCGGACAGGAATCACCCAAACCCGGTCAGTGGACGGTTCGAGACGACGTTCCATGTTTAACCCGGAATCGACAATCTCGTGGATAGAATACGGATCTTGAACCAACACAGCCACAATAATGAGTAGTAAGCCGGCACAATTATCGCTTTTGAGTGCATTGAGTGTAAAAGAGTTGAAAGAAAGTTGAAAAACCATCTTCCAATCCTTTTTCTTATGAATATGTTTAGATCTATGAAAGATCTTTGTTTGTTTATGTGGAAATCGGTTAGATCTAAGTTGTTCTTGGTAGATTGAGGCCAAAACATGAAGTTCTTCAAGAACTCATGATGACGTCATCCTAGAACACCTTGAATCTTGATGATTTCACGGTTAAAAGTTAAGATTCAAAAGATAGAAAGGTGTAGGAGTGCGTGTAGATTAAGGAAGTACAAGAATTAGGACGAGATCTTACCGGAATCGCGAGAAATCTGAAGAAAAGTTAGCAAAACGAGCTGGTCAGATGTCAGTTGCCAAAAGTAGAAAGTTTGAAAGTGATAAGGGGTATTTATAGGATTACCCAAAGAGGAAAGGGCTGGTCAATCGGCTAGGCAGCCCGTGCGGACAGCCTGTCCGATCGGACGGCAGTCCGATCGGTCGCCTGGTCGATCAGTCACCTCGTTCGAGTGTTCAGCGCAACGATTTTTGATGTTTCGATTGCGATTGCGAGCGTTTCGATGCGATAGATTTTCCTAGTCAAATTACTTTTAATCCCAACTACTCATATCTTGCACTGTCTCTTCTCCACCAATTATCATACCATTTCGATTGCGATTATGTTCGATTGCGTTTGAGTTTCGATTGCGATTCGATTGATTACCATAACATAATCTAAACATGCACAAGTAACACATAAGGCACACACACACGTATTCAATAACCAAAATGCGTAATTCGAGCTGCGAGTGCGATTGCTATAGTGATAAAGCAATTAAACATGCGATAAATAGCGATTACCATGCGATTATTAATAGATACTCCACATAATACAACTAAAGCAAAAATAAAATAGACTAATTACAAGTCAAAGAAGTCAAAACAAGAATTGAGCAAGGGGAGACAGGTCGCAATTAGCAATCTTGTCTTCCTTTGACTTTAATCTTGACTTTGACTTTGACTTTCGAAACACGGGGTGTTACACTAGACTTGCTACCATTAAGCAAGTCGATTAAACCTCGCAGTCTAATCGGATTAAACTGTCTTCATCGAGCACTCTTGACAAAAACCTCAGCCTACGAGAGAGAAAAGCCTTTTGATGTGTGCAAAATGCAACATATAAATTACATCAATTGTGGCATAAAACAAACCCTTTTTTAGTACTAATGTTGGAAAAAGTGTGCTTTTGTCTTCCTTTTGTATTTTCAGGATTAAATGGGCTCAAATTAACAAAAGAAGCAAAAAGGCAGCTAAATCGGACATAAATACAAGAAAAGGAACAAACGTGACATGCCCGACCCCACGACAGCATCTTCCCAAGAAAAACAAGAGAACAGAAGGCTGAACACGCCCCGTGCTCAATGAGCACGGGGGCGTGCCCAAGTGTCAGCATAAAAGACAAAGTTGTAGAAGCTTCCATCGCCCACCACGGGGCCATGCTCAGCGGACACGGGGCCGTGGTCAACTATAAGATTCGCAGAATCCAGGCAAATCTTGATAGTACAGATACGCTTCTGCACACGGGGTCGTGCCCAGCGGACACGGGGCCGTGGTCAACTAATACAGACAAGAGCAATTAATGAAGACAGATAAAAGGATGGACACGAGGCCGTGCCCACTGGACACGGGGCCGTGCCCGAGCTTCTGTTCAGCCTATAAATAGGAGTGCTTGGCTCAAGCTCAAACCATCCCTTGGCACACCACCTCTCTCACACATCACCCACCACCACCATAACACCATCATCCACCACCATCATCCATTGTCCATCATAGAGTGTGTGAGTCGTCTTGGGATCCAAGATTGATCGTAAGAGTTCTTGACAATCAAGGCCATGTTTTCCTAAGTCTCTTACATCACTTGGTGAAGACAAAGTGTCTAGTGTAATACTTTTTATTTTTAATCTTTTCGCACTTTTTACTTGGTTATGTATTAATGACTTTAATAACTAGTTTCTTATGTTGAAGGTGATTTTTCCTTATCGTTTGTCCGTGGTGTCTTGGCATTATTTTACTGTCTATATAAAATAAAATATTTTCACCATTCATATCTCCACGGTCTATATGGAGGTATGTTGGCAACCTGGTCGGGGGTTAAGGGAACGGTTTGGTAAAAGTCTTGCCTTGTTCAGTGTATAGATCCTGCAAGGACCTGGGTCAAATTTAGTAGAACCTCCTTCAATATTTAACGGTATTGGATGGCGGGGGTCCAAACTCTTTGATCCCCTCATATGTAAACTACTATTAATACTTTAACCCGGCTACTTAGGACTGTATCCCTGCTGACTCAGACTACTTAGCCGAGGGTAACGTCACCTTCAAAAGAGGGGCCTACCATAATATGCATTAATAACTTAATTAATTATCTTTCAATAATCCGACCCTTTAGGATTGTATCCTTGCTGACTCAAACTACTGGGTTGAGGGTAACGTCGCCTTCAAAAGAGGGGCCTACTACAATAACTAAGATAATCTCTTAAAAAGTGCAAAAGTGCGGAAATAATCAAAGGTTACACTAAACATGACTCGGAGCCAAGTGATTCATCTTGTCTATCTGTTTTTTCTTTGATTTTTATTTTCATCATTTTAGTTAGTTTTTATTTCTTAGTTTAAAACCTTTTTCTAAACTTTTGATTTGATTAGAAGTTGAGGATAAACCAGTACTAAAAGCTCTTGTGTCCTTGGACGACCTCGGTATCTTACCAACACTATACTACGCTCACAATGGGTGCACTTGCCCATATGTGTGTTTGGTGTTAGTAAAATATTGTGTTTTATAAATTTAAAACTTGACTAACGTGTAAAAAGGGCTTAAAAATATACTTAAATCCATATACACACCAACCCGCATCAAGTTTTTGGCGCCGTTGCCGGGGTCACAAGGATATTAAGAAAGTTAGGAATCAACGGCCTAATCGGTTTTTCTTATTTTTCTATTTTTTTAGGATTTTTCTTAATTTTTCAGCTTCTGCAGAACTCAGCACGGGCCGTGCCCGCTGAACACGCCCCGTGCCCAATCATTGGAACTGGCAATCCTGTTTTAAGTCAGACAGTAAGCTGAACACGGGGCCGTGCCCACTCAACACGCCCCGTGCCCAAAATTCAGTTACTTAAAACAGAACCGTAAGATCCCGACGGTTGGTAATTTCTGACACAAACATGAGTGATACTGATACTTTTTACTTTCGGCACTCTTATGGTACGTGGTGTCAAATATGTGGTGGTACCCATGAGGAATTAGAATGTTATTTTCTAAATTATAAACCCCACTATATAGACCTATCGTTTCCCTGTATCCTTAAGAGGGGCGAAAGTAAAAATAATCCCTATCTCTCCCTCGAATGCTCTCAACCGGATTTTCTAGGAGAAATGCTTCTTGATGAACTATTTCAACTAGAAGATCTAATTCTTAACTGGTTAAAAGAACTTAGGATAGATTTCAATAATTTATCTCAAGACGATAACCAAGAAGAAGTGTTGGGATCGCATTTAAACAACTTCGTTGTTCCCGACGATACCTCTAAATCTAGCGAGGACTTGAGCGGTAATCATCCCTGTGTCGATTGTGCCGTGAAGGACTCCCCATTGACTTCGTTCGATGCATACATAGACCTGAGCGATTCGGCATACACCTTCTTTAACGAGAGCCCGGGAAAGGGTTGGACTTGTCCACCTACATTTAGCATAGGAATCACCCTCACCGACAACCTCTTGCGTTCTCGTCTTAATCTAGAGCAGCTAAGGTATCTTAGGCACTTTGGGGTTGTTCCATCCAGTAAGGAACCGCCCGATCGGGAAAAGTTCCTTAAAAATAGACAAACTTCATAAACAGCCCTTCGACACGGGGCCATGCCCAGGTCAACACGCCCCCGTGCCCACCAAAAGATTCCCGTCTGATTTTGTGTCAGAATACGGACAAAATGTGTCAGGATTCCCCCTGAACACGGGGCCGTGTCCAGCCGACACGGGGCTGTGTGCAGCATACTGTCCTTTTCTATAAATGCAGCCAAGAATCCTGAACATTTGAACCATTCAAGGGACAGAGATTTGGGGAATATTCTCACATACCTTCCTAGGTATTTTCTAAAAGAAGTTTCTCAACCACCTTCTTGTCCCTTCCTCTTTTATCCACTTTCATCTTCTTCAATTTTCCTTCATGCTTCCATTAAAACTTGAAATCTCCAAGATTTCAAGCCCTATTGAGATGTTTGTTAGATTTCTATTCATGGGATCTTGTCAAAAATAAGTTTTACAACAATGATTTAAGTTGTTTCTGCTTAAAAACGTTTTAAACATCATAAAAACAAATTAAAACTCCAAAATCCCTTGTCCTAAAAATCTGCAAACATCTGAACACGGGCCGTGTCTGAAGTACTGATTCCATAAAATTGAACTCTTCTTGGTATGTTTTCTCAGAATGGCGAGTAGAACTAGCGGAACATCTTCATCACATTCCAGAAACAACCGAAAAGGGAGAAGATCATCAACGATTGAAGACTCTCTTGTAAACTATGTTTACGCCTTAAAAGAAGCCCTTGATGAGATGACGGGCGTGGAGGAGGCATTGGTTGACCGTATTAATCATTTGACGGTAGGGCTAGAGGGATGTCTTCGAGAGGTTAACCTTTTGCACCAAAGGTTGAACATTCTTGCTTCTCCTCCTTTGGTTCTAATCATTACCCAAAGGGCATGGAATGTGGTTCCTGAAGTCATCATACTAGCGGAGTGGTACGCATGCATCCGGAGCCCCCTCAGGAAGTGCTACAAGGGGTTCCGGTTGGTGTCGCTCCTCCTCCACAAGATGTTGAAGATAATGACGTCGCCTTCTTCCTCCCAAGAGAGATAGAAGAATGGCTTTAACGCCCCTCGGATCGGAGTTCTACAAGACTTTTATATACCGGAAGACTATTTCCAGAATTTTGGTTCTTATTATAAAAGTAGAAATCCTTAGGATGATTTTACGTATCACTTGACCTATCTAATTTAGGACCATTAACTTTTATTTTCTTCTTTGTTTTCCATTTTTTAGGACTATTATGTAATTCTCTCTATGACTTAATGAATAATGGTTTAGTTAATTTGGTGTTTGGATGGTGTTGAAACAAATAAAACACACTCGGGATGGCAAAGGAGACAAGGGAAACTTGAACCAGCACCCCATGCAGGAAAACAGGGCCATCTGACAATTTTCTTCATTAACAGTAAGTTCAGCACGGGCCGTGTCCGCCCAACACGGCCCCGTGCTGCACAGTCTGCAGAAAATGCCCAGTTCAGGTAAACTGGACCGTGTTCACCCAACACGCCCCCGTGTCCAGACTTCTGTTTTTTTTTTCAATTTTGTTAGTGGCACCTGAACACGAGGCCGTGCCCGGGCAACACGGGGTCGTGTCCAGCGTCCAGTAACACAATTTTTTTGCTTTTTCACACCTTTTTACACATTCAATCAACCTAAAAACTTATTTTTGGGACACATTGAGGACAATGTGTAATTTAAGTGTGGGGGTGTAGGATCGTGTACGAACCCGAATGAGTCTATCAGAGGAGTTTTACTTCGTTTCAGGTGCGGAAAACAAGAAACAAAGGTAGACACAGCTTGTTCTTCACTTTAAACACTCTTCTGATTGATATTATAACAATTACAATCAGGAAACACACCGGCAGCACTTTGGTACAATATTCTGTTCCCCACCAAATGACATGATCACTGGCCTATTTATAGAGTTTCTGATTCCCCACGAAAGTGCAATTTTCATTTCGTGGGAAATCAACATTTCGTGGGAAATCACCATTTCGTGGGAAATCACCATTTCGTGGGAAATCAACTCTAAAACTCTATTTTCCTGAACTACGTGACTCGATCTAACATATCTAGTGTAAGACTCGATACAAGACGAAGTCGACAGATGTATGCACTAACAGACTCCCCCTCAGATGTTGACAAGTCTCACGTGTCGAGTCTTCGCATCTTCAGTCTTGATCAGTTTCTGGGCTTCACTCTTTCACTCAGCATTAACAGACTCCCCCTAACAATGTGTTGGCATTCCTTCAGTTCATCAGCATCATCTGCTTCAGGATCATAATCTGACTTTCCCCGGTTCAAGATCTTTGCCTGGCTCATGCTTTGTCCCCAGAGTCTTCAGGTATCGAAACCTTGCTCTTCAAACACAAACTTCTCAGAATTAATCAACCTAGCTTTTCATCACATATCTTTAACGTTGTTCCAAGATCGTAACCTGGTTCTCGTCTAGCTCAGGTTATCTGCACAATCTCTACCTCAAAGTAAATTTCACACATTTACACATTTCAAAAATATAGAGGCATGTACTATCTCAAACTCCCTCTCACTACACGCATGATGAACCACTTGTAAATTTGATCACAATGCATTTGAATTTAAACACAGACTCTCCCTCACAAAATGTCATCATGTTTAGCACTTGGAATTTTGAAAGTCAGCTTTCCAACATCAGTTGTCAAAAATCTTTTTTTATTTTTTTTTCAAAATTTATTCATAAATACACTAAAAATCTTTTTGGAATTTTGAGATAATAAGAAATGTAGTAAAGAAATATTTACAGACAATATTTTTGTGAGTTTGTGTAAGAGGATCATATCAGTTTCTGTGACAAATCACCAACACCGTTAAGCTTCATTTCATTTTAAGTTCTAAACAATTCACTTAGATTGTCAGTATAATGATCCACTTAAATTTTCACACAAAGTTCAACTGCTTCGAGATACGATATTAATGTTTTAAGCACTTAAACTTAATCGCATGTCCCACTACTTGAATATACTCCCGTATCCAGATCCCAATATTCAGTCTTACAGGTGAGTATACCTAGATGATATCTGTAAGGGGTTAAAATGCGAGGGCCGTGAGAGCTCAGGTCGATACTTCCGTATACGCAGAGAGATGACGGCTTCGACTTTTCGTATGTCCCCTTTAGAGGATCTTTTTTACAACAGCAATGACTATCAATTTTATTGTTTCATCAATTTGCTGAGGGCGGCGCTATTTTTCAAGCATTGCAAAAAGTATTATGCGGGGACTAGGTCAGAATTTCCATTCAGCAGAAGTCCCGGAATAATACCCCAGATATCACTAAGCATAAAGACCTAGTATCTCAGAAAGAGGGACCTTTCAAACAAGATTTCGGGGGTTACCCATATATCCAAGAAGTTGTTCCCCATGATATAAGCAAGTTTGAATTTAGGTTTATATCTCGTCACAATCTACTAAATGTGCAAAAACCTACTGGCATATCCGCAGTGAGATTGTTTATCACATTTTTAACTTTCCAATTCTTTAGCATGTTGTGAACGCCCACTGATGTACTATCATTTCCTCTTTTATACACCAAAACTCATTTTCATTTTATCATGTTTTTGTACTTTTCAAATTTTCAAATGTTTTTGGATTTTCAGAAATTTTTACTCCCCCTAAAATACAAACACATTTAAAGGAAATTGAAAACAAACTATACAAGTAAGTTGACAACCGATATCGAATCGCCTCAATTCGCCATCCACTAGGCATAAACAATCAGAACTCCCCCTTTCAACAAACTATTTTCTCATTAAGATTTCAAAACACTTAAGTTTGTTTTAATCAAAATGATTTTTTCCGGAAAATAAGTTTGTTTTAACCACTTGTAGGTTTAATAAAAAACCACTTGTAGGGATTGGTTCATCATATTGTTCATTCAATCTCTTGTATAAGGATTACATCAAGTTCAAACTAATGACCTTGACGAATCACTTTATCAGAATCAACCTCTTACCACTTGTAAGTATATTCAAAACATTTAATCACATGTAGGAATAAATCATCTACACAAACCATTTTACCAATCAAGATGTCGATTCCTGCTTCACACTTATCTACCTGAAAGCTCCGGCAAAGTCCTTCACCTGTAAAAATTTCAACAATTTTTTAAATCTTTCACAAAATTTATCTTAACAAGAAAGATGCCGATTCCTGATCCACGATTACAAACTTGGGATCTCCGGCAAAGTCAGATGTTCAAGGGAAAAGAATTTCCACCCAAGTCTGACCAACCTTGGGTGTTTTTAGCTCTTTTAGCTCTTGTTCAGTTGGGTTAAAAGTTGCTTTCTTTGTTGCGTAAAAATCTTTAACTCCTTTTACTTCCCATCAAGCATTTTCCCAAAAATTTTCTTAACATTTCCATTGAATGTTTTCTCAATATCAAATTCCTTTTGATCTGAAAAGAATTGATTTTAGATTTCAACTTTACCAACTTTTTGCTTAATCTTTTCAAACTTCAAGGATGGAATTTCAACATCATCTTTTGAAGATACTACCTTTTCTTCATCTGCTTCAATCTGTGCCTTCACTTGTGGCTCTTCTGGCTTTGTGGAACCAGAATCATCGCCGACTTTCTCATTACACTTTTTAACAACCCATACTTGGTTGTTTTTGGCTTTCCTTTTGTAAAAATTCTTTTTAGAACACTCACCAACCTCATAAGTTGAGTTTTCAAAAATTCTGAATTTTTCGGTTGGTGGTTCAACATCAACAACCTTTTCTTTGAGTTTTTCAGAAACTCCCTGTTTTGTTTTAGCATTTTTTGGACAGTTCCATGCAATGTGACCAGCTTCATTGCATTTGAAACAGGTTCGAGTCTCTTTTGGATGAAACACTCCAGTTCCATTCCTTTTCTTCTCAGCAAGAAACTCCTGGTTTGATTGTTTCCAGAAAGGTTTCTTCTGTTCCTCCTCAGCACTTCCACCTGAAACAAATTCTGTTTTTGTTTTAGAATTTTTCTCATTTTTATAATTTTCTGGTGGAATAAAACCTAATCCTTTCTTTTTGTAGCTACCATTATGGTTTGGTTTCTTTTGAAAACCAGAACCAGAATTGTAACCCTTTTTCTTGTTTAATCGTTGTTGTACTCTTGAAGTGTATTTTTTAGGTTTTCCAGTAAGATTTAAATCTTTTATTTCAGAAATCTTAATTTCTGTCATTTTGAAAACCTTTTTGATCATTTCAAATCTAACACTTCTTATTGGAAACTCTTTGTCAGAGTATAATTTGTCAGAATCATTTAAAGTGTATGCAACTTCAAA
Organism: Helianthus tuberosus; assembly: GCA_030545235.1. Lineage (NCBI taxonomy): Eukaryota > Viridiplantae > Streptophyta > Magnoliopsida > Asterales > Asteraceae > Helianthus > Helianthus tuberosus. The sequence continues at coordinate 160,676,030 of CM060396.1, read as the reverse complement.
TGTTTCATCATCCAAATTTGCTTTTGATAACAAAAATTCTTTACTATAAGACCGTTTAACCGACAATTTTGGACTGTTGACTGACGAACTTGAACCTCCAGACTCAGACTTTGACTCAGACTCCTCATCAATATCCAACACCTGATCGACCACCTTTTTAATTAACTCAGACTCATGATCAGTGTCAGACGATGTGAAAGTAACGTCAATGTTTTCTGGTAATTCATCAGTTGTATCGGTTTTTAGCTTTATATTGACAGCCTTTTCAAGTTGCTCCTCGTTTGGTTTTCTGGGAGAATAACCTTCCCAGATCGGATTCGAACACTTGTTATAGCTAACAGTCGGTTTCTTAACAGTATCCTTCTTCTTTGTTTTTTCATCCTTGAATGCTTCGAAACCTGCAACAGTAGGATAAATTCGATCAATAAGATAATTAGAACTAGAATAACTCTGCAATAATCTTCTAATCCTCTCATTCTCAATCTTCTCCTTCTCCAACTCTTGCTTCAGTGTAGCACATTCTTCGATGTAATGATTTATAGCTTTTTGCTTTGTCATCATCGTAGCATTCATCATCGTTAAAGCATCTTCTCTCTCAGAGTTAGTCTTTTGAAGACTAGTTACTGTTCTGTTCAAAACATCATATGATTCTTTCACGTAGTTAAGATTAAACAATAATTGTTCCTTCATCTTCTCAAACTCTGCCAGCTTCTCATCTTTAGCTGTACATTCCTTGCATGGTTCTAAACATTTCGAACAAGGCTTGACGATCTCCACAATCTTTTTAACTTCTATTATCTTCTCAACTTCAACAACTTTCTCAGCTTCTGGCACCTTTTCTGCTTCATCAACCTTCTCAATCTCAACAATCTCCTTAGCAACAGTTTCAGATTTCATTTCTTTTTGTTCTTTTGCAGCCCGTTTTTCTTTCAGTTTCTCCAAGCGATCTGCAAAATAAAAATGAAAACTTTCAGGAGAAAGATGAGATTTTGCAACATTAATATGTTTTTCTTCTTCATCATCACTACTGTCATCAGTTGGTGATTGATCGAATTCTACTAATTTTTCAGAACTATCATCCGAAGAACCAGAATCAGATGGTGTTTGATCAAAAACAATTTTCATTTCGGAACTTTCATCACTTTGTAAACTTTTTGAACTCTGTGAACTTTCTTCTGATGAAACAGATTTTTCATCTTCATTCTTCACACTAACACCAATGGATTTCATCCATGTGGTAAACATATCTGGTTCTTTTACAATCTTGGCAATGAAAGCTTTGAAATTCCCATTCTCATCCGCAAACATATCCCAGCTGAAACCTTCAGGTAACCTTTCATCCTCTTGATTTATTAGGCATGCTTTGTTGTCTGATGAAATGAATTTTTCCCAGCTGAAATTTTCTTGATTCACTAAACATGCTCTCTTTGAATCCTCTATTACTTTTCTACCATGAGCCACCTGTGGTTCTTGCTGTTGCTGTTGACCAACATGTTGATAAATGGCTTTCCTATAATATTCATCTTTTCCGAACGGATTCTTTTCATCATTAGCTTCTCTGTTCTTGCATTCTCTCTTGAAATGACCTTTCTCCCTGCATCAAAAACAAGTAACTTTAGATTTATCAAAACCCAAAGTAGAAACGTGTGCATCAAGAAAGTCATTTCTTCCAGTAATCAGCTTGAATTTTTCAGCTCGTCTAAGAACACTAGCTAGACACCATTTGATGTCCATAAGCTCCATCTCTTCAACATCTATCTGATCGTAATCCTCCTTTGTGAGCATAGGATTTCTGATCCGCCCTGCGACCAAACCTTCATAAGAAAGTAGCACAGAACCAAGTAAAGCCATGTGATCTTTCGCAATCTCTTCAGAAAAACTTTGACCATCTGGAAGATTCAAGGCAATATTGCATTGTATCACATAACCACTTCCACTTTTCGTACTTTGAGAACTGAAGCTTGAAGTTTGGCTCTTTGGATTAACGCTTGGGTATGAAGAAAAACCACTGCTGCTTTTAGGACTTTGATCAACCTTTTCTGAAGAATCTCCAGCACTAAACGCAGTTTGTATTTTCGGGCTTTTTTCAACTTCTGGAACACTGCCTTTGTAATACATCTTTATGTCTTGTTGACCACTTGGACTGTTCATCCTTGCGATCTTTTGCTGTTCCAAATCTTGACTCTCAATCTTCTCGATAAACTGAAAAATTGTCAACCCATCATAAACCCCAGTGTTCTTCAAAATCATCAAGTATGTGCCCCATTCCTTTTGTGGTAAAGCGTCAGCTAACTTGTCTACCCACTCTTCACGATCTTTTGTTATACTAAGCATCGACATGGATCGCACCAAGTGGCAGTATCTTTCAATCAGCATCTTGGTATCTTCCCCGGGCAAACTCGTAAATAGATCAAATTCTTTCTTGAGCAGTGCCTTCTTGCTTTTAATCATGTGTTCACTACCTTCAAACTTGACTCTAAGAGCATCTCAAATTGATTTTGAAGTTTTGTCGTGCTGAAGCAATATGAAGATGTCTTCTTTGATAGCTTGCTGAAGCAGACTGATCATCATTTTTTCAGCTTTATACATTTCTCGTTCTTTGTCAGTGAATTCCGAGAGTTCTTTGATAACTTGCAGATCAGTACGTGGTAAGACATACTTCTTCAGAATACACTCCCATGACCTCAAATGGTTTGCCTGAACCCAGTTTTCAAATCTATCTTTCCATCCGTAGTACTCTTCTATGCTCATCAGTTTCGGGGGTTTTTGTGTAGTTCCAGTCTCATTTTCCAGATTCATGTTTTGAGCAATGGTAGCTGGAGTAGTCGAAGATGTAGCAAATGCGTTGTAGAACTCGGAATCCATGTTTTGGTATTTGAAATATCACAAACTCAGATTCTTCAAACGAGCTGGTAAACAAATCACCTCGAATCACCTGGATCACTGATCTAGCAAATGGGCCTGCTACAAATCTTCAGATGGACTCCACTGAATTATGTGAATGGACTCAAACTGCTTAATGATCGGCTTGTGTTTGTTTACACATGAATAAGCTGACAAAGCCAAGTAAATCACATGTAAAACAATTGAAATGACCGACAAACTTTTAACTTCTAAATTCTCATTGGGCCGCTGAATTAATGGACTTTATTGTGCATGAATTAATCAAAGTTCAATGTCATCGAAACTCATAAAATCACATGCAAACATTTAAAAGGCTGCCATACAATGATTCTGACAAACATTATCACATGCCATTCTTGATTGAGCCGCTATTATACGAAATCACATGTATTTAATCAATGTAGGTGGCCGACAACAACTTTTAATATAACACTCAATGGATTATCAATGGACCACTGACTATAATTCACGTTATGTGAAGTCCCGAGACAATTAATGAAGCTGATAAATGTTGACAGACACTTTCAAGCGGAATGATAACTCAAGCGAAAACAAGATTTGAAGCGGAATCACTTATATCGCAGTCTAGAGCGGAAACAGACCAATTCAAACAAAATCAGTCAAGCGGAATCACAATTCTGAACTTTCAAGCGAAATAACAACAACACCTTTGAAGCGGAATTTCAGAAACGGTACCCTGGAGCGGAACTAGCAGGTATTTCAAGCAGAATGTCCTATTTGAAGCGGAATCAATGCAATTACAAGCGAAAACAGAAACTTAACTGTTCGAGCGGAATCACTTTGAAGGTCTGTTTATGTCATTTTTAGTCCGAATTTTAGCTTGATTCTTTCAAGGATTTGTTAATATGTATTTTTACACAATCTGGGAGAATTTGAACAAATTTTGACCGTGAAATCTTTCTGAAATGATGAAAGAAGGTGTAGAAGTAAGAAAATGCAATCAAAACTAGCTGTAATCTGCATAACTCCTCCTCCTGAGCTCTGATACCAATTGTAGGATCGTGTACGAACCCGAATGAGTCTATCAGAGGAGTTTTACTTCGTTTCAAGTGTGGAAAACAAGAAACAAAGGTAGACACAGCTTGTTCTTCACTTTAAACACTCTTCTGATTGATATTATAACAATTACAATCAGGAAACACACCGGCAGCACTTCGGTACAATATTCTGATTCCCCACCAAATGACATGATCACTGGCCTATTTATAGAGTTTCTGATTCCCCACGAAAGTGCAATGTTCATTTCGTGGGAAATCACCATTTCGTGGGAAATCACCATTTCGTGGGAAATCAACTCTAAAACTCTATTTTCCTGAACTACGTGACTCGATCTAACATATCTAGTGTAAGACTCGATACAAGACGAAGTCGACAGATGTATGCACTAACAGGGGGGGGATGCTAAAACCTTGAATCTTGCAAGTCCTAATTACAAGTCTTACACAAAACTCTATTGGAACCGCTAATCACCCCAAATTTTTTTCGAAAATTTTTCATTTTTTTTATTTGTCTAGGTTTAACTTGGGAATTTCAAGTTCTAAAAAGGTTATATTTTTATAAATTTACAACCGATAGCGTCGTGATAAAAAGAACCAACATAAGAAAATTATGAAACGGCATGACAAGCTTAGTTAAAATTTGATTATATATACTTGATCACATAAAAACTCATTCCCACAAAAGTGAGTTTTGAGCCTTTATTGAGCATACAAATATATATCTTTAAACTAAATGCTCATTTTTCGTTTCTTGTGTGAATAGCCGTTTGGTTCTTACGACTCTAGAACTTGCCACGACGATACATTCCCGGTCCTTACCAACTTAAACCTAAGTAAGTAAATGATGGAGGCATTAGGACTAACCCTTTTTATTTCTACACCATTATTTTTTTTTACCACCTACCCAAAATCTCCCTAGTTAGCCCCTTTGAGCCTAAACCTTTTCATTTCATAACCCAAACCAAACACCCTTTCACCCACCAAAACCTTTTTATTTTTAACCTTTTATTTTAGTAACAAGCCCGGTTTTTTGTATGAAAAACAAATTTGATGATTGATGATGAAGCAAAAGAGAAATAAACAAACAAGTTTATCAAAAATAACTTTGTTTGAATAAAAGCTTCATCAAAATAAAAGTTGAAAAAAAAATATAGAGAAAGCCTTACGAAAACCGACGCTTGTTACGCTTTTCGCCCTTTCACCAACCACTAACCCAACCACCTACCTTTAACCCAAGCCTAACCCTTCACCCAAAAGTCCTCTTGATATTTACAAAGGTATATAGTTAAAAAGGAGGAGGATTGATTGCTTGGCAAGCCTATGGTAGAAGTAAGTTCCATGCCGCTCTCGAGTGATTCACTAAAATACATCTTCGGCCGAGTGTTGAGTGATCCCCCGTGAGGTATGTGAACTTGTATATAAATGAAATTTTAAAAAGGCATGTTATGCCCAAATAAGTAATTTATCTTATGAAAAGTTTTAAATAAATCATGACGAATAGGATTGTAAATAAATAAAAATAAAACTAAACAAAGAATCTTGGAAATCCCGACACTCTATGACAAGCCCAAAAACCTTCTCTTCTACCCATTCCATTTGGGAGTGTATAGCCACATTATAAAGAGTTTTGCTTGAGGACAGGCAAAGATTCAAGTGTGGGGGTATTTGATGTGTGCAAAATGCAACATATAAATTACATCAATTGTGGCATAAAACTAACCTTTTTTTAGTACTAATGTTGGAAAAAGTGTGCTTTTGTCTTCCTTTTGTATTTTCAGGATTAAATGAGCTCAAATTAACAAAAGAAGCAAAAAGGCAGCTAAATCTAACATAAATACAAGAAAAGGAACAAACGTGACATGCCCGACCCCACGACAGCATCTTCCCAAGAAAAACAAGAGAACAGAAGGCTGAACACGCCCCGTGCTCAATGAGCACGGGGGCGTGCCCAAGTGTCAGCATAAAAGACAAAGTTATAGAAGCTTCCATCGCCCACCACGGGGCCGTGCTCAGCGGACATGGGGCTGTGGTCAACTATAAGATTCGCAGAATCCTGGCAAATCTTGATAGTACAGATACGCTTCTGCACACGGGGTCGTGCCCAGCGGACACGGGGCCGTGGTCAACTAATACAGACAAGAGAAATTAATGAAGACACAGAAAATGATGGACACGGGGCCGTGCCCACTGGACACGGGGCCATGCCCGAGCTTCTGTTCAGCCTATAAATAGGAGTGCTTGGCTCAAGCTCAAACCATCCCTTAGCACACCACCTCTCTCACACTTCACCCACCACCCACCGCCACCATAACACCATCATCCACCACCATCATCCATTGTCCATGATAGAGTGTGTGAGTCGTCTCGGGATCCAAGATTGATCGTAAGAGTTCTTGACAATCAAGGCCATGTTTGCCTAAGTCTCTTACATCACTTGGTGAAGACAAAGTATCTAGTGTAATACTTTTTATTTTTAATCTTTTCGCACTTTTTACTTGGTTATGTATTAATGACTTTAATAACTAGTTTCTTATGTTGAAGGTGATTTTTCCTTATCGTTTGTCCGTGGTGTCTTGGCATTATTTTACTGTCTATATAAATTAAAAGATTTTCACCATTCATATCTCCACGGTCTATATGGAGGTATGTTGGCTACCTGGCCGGGGGTTAAGGGAACTGTTTGGTAAAAGTCTTGCCTTGTTCAGTGTATAGATCCTGCAAGGACCTGGGTCAAATTTAGTAGGACCTCCTTCAATATTTAACGGTATTGGATGGCGGGGGTCCAAACTCTTTGATCCCCTCATATGTAAACTACTATTAATACTTTAACCCGGCTACTTAGGACTGTATCCCTGCTAACTCAGACTACTTAGCCGAGGGTAACGTCACCTTCAAAAGAGGGGCCAACCATAATATGCATTAATAACTTAATTAATTATCTTTCAATAATCCGACCCTTTAGGATTGTATCCTTGCTGACTCAAACTACTTGGTTGAGGGTAACGTCGCCTTCAAAAAAGGGCCTACTACAATAACTAATATAATCTCTTAAAAAGTGCAAAAGTGCGGAAATAATCAAAGGTTACACTAAACACGAGTCGGAGCCAAGTGATTCATCTTGTCTATCTGTTTTTTCTTTTATTTTTATTTTCAGCATTTTAGTTAGTTTTTATTTCTTAGTTTAAAACCTTTTTCTAAACTTTTGATTTGATTAGACGTTGAGGATAAACCGGTACTAAAAGCTCTTGTGTCCTTGGACGACCTCGGTATCTTACCAGCACTATACTACGCTCACGATGGGTGCACTTTCCCATATGTGTGTTTGGTGTTTGTAAAATATCGTGTTTTATAAATTTAAAACTTGACTAACGTGTAAAAAGGGCTTAAAAATATACTTAAATCCATATACACACCAACCCGCATCACCTTTCTTTGTATTTTGGTTGATGTTCATATCATTCTAACCCGGCATGATTACATCCACCAAAAACAAAAAGAAAAACATTGAGTTATATGCTCATGCATTGACGAAGCTTGCCCCCCCCTCCTAATTTTCTGACACCGGGGGAGCGGAAACGTATATACCTAAAAAAATTCTATACGAAAGTACTATTCATAATACTACGCATCGAAAAGTTCCGGGGGGGGGGGGCGACCCATCGGGCTATGCCTAAGCTGTGCCCCTATGCTCATGGACCCTAACTTGAAATTACACCAATCATCTTACGATAGGGCAACATTTCGCCCTATTTTTTATCCAAAGATAACTATATGTTTTGATCTCCTCCTTTATCCTTTCAAGGTTTGCTTGTTTGTGTCTAAATAAGATATTATTTCGAGTTTTCCATAACACCCAAATGGCTACTTGGATGACAGACAAGATCACCCTATGCTACTTTTTTGGCCCCCTATTTCTATTGTGAATATCAACAAAATCTTTGAGCTTAAGAATAAAAAAAGGCCTTATCTTGCACCAACCCACCACAAATTCCCACACCTGCTGAGCCAAATTACAAGACACAAAAATATGCACTGTTGTCTCATTTTCTTCTCCACACACCTTGCAACTTACATGTTGGATATTAATGTTCCTATGCACCAGATCCATTGCTGTTGGAAGTCTATTTAACACAAGCCTCCACACCACAAAGTTAACCTTTATAGGAACCCACCCATTCCATCTAAATCCAATCCCCAGGTCCGCAAAAGAAGCTCACTCAATCAATCGCCGAATACTGCTTACCGAGAACACCCCTGTCGTATCCGGTTTCCACATCCACCTATCATCCCCAGCCCCAAACGTGAAGACTGTAACAGCTGCAGTAAGAACATTTAATTCCGCCAATTCCAACTGAGAACTCGGCTGCCCCTACCAGTTAAACTCGAGGCTTATACCCCCACCCACCACCCTCACTCGGTCCGAAATCCCAACATTTTTTTGCCGTACCCACCACCCTCACTCGGTCCGAAATCCCATCATTTTTCATTGCTAAAGACGTCTAATTCAACTTACAAGTATACAACTATAATCATGACAATTAGATCATCTACAAGAGTGGACCTAGTTCATCTAACACACCGCCTAGTCAGTATGTCACATTATTTTAAACCATCATTACTCCAAACCTCTACTTTTGCCTCCAACAATAAGGCTGATGGATGTGGAGAAGGGTAGTCCTTTGAGGATGACCCGCCACGTAGGCTACCGCGTCGTGGGATGTGGAGGACATGAGCGAAGCTTAAGTAGGATGGGAGGGGGCGGCCGACCCCCCGAAGTTTTCACTCAGTAGTGGAGAGTATGTAGTTTTTCGTATAGAAATTTTTGGGTATATACGTTTTCAACCCCCCCCCCCCCCCCCCCCCGGTTTTATAGAAAATTTTAGGTTCAATGACTTCCGCCCCCTTAGTCGGAAATCTCAAGCTTCGCCACTAGTGGGGGATGAGCCCCAAGGGATGGACCAAGGGTGTGGTGATGAGCCCCTATATATGTATACATACATATGTGTATATGTATATGTGTGTCTGTTGTATAAAGAAGAAAAGAAAGAAGCAGTGATGAACCCATAATTTTTTTTCATGGGGTGTGGAATTTTTATATGGTTCATTTGTTTATTGCTATACAATATTTTTTTTCAATCCAACTCGGGTCGAGTCAAGGCAAAAATTTATTACATATAAATTAATTGTCTTCAAAAACTCAGATTTCTTTTTTTTTTTTAACTTTTGCTTGTTTCAATATCAAAATTCTCATAATTTGGTGAAAACTCAACTACTGTTTTATGTTTTGTTTGCTGGATATCTTTTTAGAGAAGCATTCTCAAAAAATAGTTGATATACCTTAATTAGAAAATTAGAACAAATCAACTATATATTACCATATAACTCATAAATATATTAATACTTTGATTTATATTAATATGTCCAGGATATAAATTAAATATATAAACTAATAATCTAAGTTATATAGAAAGTGCTTACAGGTCACAATTTTGCAGGTCTTTCGGTTTATTTGTTGCTTTATCAAGTTCGACAATTCAAATTCGTTGATTCACTGTTGATTTAGCACATTGTTTGTTAAATTCAATTCGATCTTAGGTGAACAATCACGATTTTTGTTGCATATTTCAATCATTGTTAACTGGCTTGTTGTGGGATAAAACCCATGTCATAATTAATCAATCAATTATTTTAATTTAATTTTGTTTTTTAGATTATAAACATAATAAATTTATAACAAAATAACATAATTTAAAAACAATTAAGATAAAATTACCAAAAAACTAGAATAAAAAAGAAATTACAAACAAGAGATAAAAAATAACTTTTAAAAGTTTATGTAACACTATTAAATAATAAAATGTTTATGTTAAGTCACCCGCAAAATTCGCGGGTTCTTAGACTAGTTATATAATAAATTCATTTGTTTTGTTGAATTTTTTTTTTTTTTTTTTTTTTGTATTTTGATTGTTTAGTATAAATGGAAGTTTTAAAATGCCATTTACAACAAATTTAATATTTTAATGATCATAAAGACGATCAATTTTCATTTTCAAATTGTAACTGACTTCCAATCAATGTTTTAAAAACCGGTTTAAATCGGCCTGTTGAACCGGTTAAACCAGATGCCGGATGCTCGGCCGGCACGAATCATACAGGTAAACTAAGGAAACGACAAAAAAGTTGTACCGCCGGTAAATTGGGTTATATTGGTTTAATCAGGTATACCGGTACCGGTTCATATCGGACTAAATGTCAGAATTTTGAACTTTTAATTTTTAGGTGACTAAAAAGGTGACTATTTACCTTCTTAGTTAAAGTGTAAAACTTAACGCCCACAATTGATAATCCACATCGATCAAACTTCTTCCTCACTCAAATATAGAAAATCATTGGGTTTTTCAAATTAAGTTATTCAACCGATCATCCAGGTTTACCTTCTTTTGACTTTTGTTCAATCATTCATGTTGTTAATTGTTATAATGTTTGCTAATTGCTATATAATGGGTATTTAATCATTCAAAGTTGATTACTCTATCTTTTGAAGATCTTGCTAAGGAGACTACTAGAATACGTTACTAAAGATCAAGTTGAAGATTTTATCTTTTGAAGATATTCGTTTGAATCGATTGATTTATTAAACATGTTGTAGTTCATATTTATTTTCATTTGAATTTGTATAAAATTCATATACTACAATTTACCAAATATGTAAAGAGAGTATCTTTATTACTTTTATTTTTATACTTTCTTATTAAAATGGTGACCAAACATATGACCAAGTACATGAGAATCAATAGAAAATCCCTTTTAAATTTTAAAATACAAGTGAGACCAATTCACAAATAATGGCCACGTAATTTTCATGTCAAAATTGTATGCTCAGTCGTATTTATCAATTTTTAAACATAACTAACTTATTAAAAGATAATTAGCCGCCTTATTTTTAACATTTTTTCAAACATAATTAAGGAGCCGACTTGAATTGAAAAATTATAAAGATATGATACATATTTCAGAAGGGTAGTGTTCTAGAGTGAACATGAGGTTGAAAGTGAAACTGATCTGGACCCATGATTTACATAATCTTGAGATTTTAATTCAATGGCATGATGGTAAATATGGGGATAATTTTATATATTTAATTAAATAGAAAAGGGTATTATTGTACATAATCCCTCAATATTTATGGAATCCTATCTCATAATCCCTCAATATTCGTGCACTTTCAAATTTTTGTCATTATCATTCAATTTCTCTTTCATTCAGTATCATCATAAAAAATAAGAAGCCAGAGCGAGTGCAGTGCGACGAACAAGAATAGCGCTCGTCGACGAAGAAGACTCATTACCGTCGACATTAAGATTCGTCGGAATCTGGAAACATTATTGTCACACCCCTTTTCTAAGGCGGAAGTACGAGGTGTGATCTTGAAAGGTTCTCATTGCATACGAATGGTAAACAAACTACATGCTCGTAAAATAACTCCAAGTGCCATTAACATTACATAATTAAAAACATAACATAAGTTAAGTGTTTACATCACAAGACAGCATATTGTGTGAAAGGTTTACAACTTTATTTAAAGATGAACATAAAGGTTTTGATTCTTATATCCCACACAAGATGGAATATAGTAACCAAATCCCACAAAAACAGGCATCGGAGTCTTGACATGACATGACCAAAACAAAAGCGACATCTTGGAGCAAGAGTAAGACCGCGCACACATCCACTTTAGTTACCTGAAATACATGTGAGTTTTGGAAAAAAAAAATCATCAACATAATGTTGGTGTGAATTCATGCAGTTTTTGTATTGAATGTTTATATACTTGAATGAAAACACGGTATGTAATTTGTATGAAATAAGTATTTATGCAAATGTAAGGAATACGATCGCTAATGGTTAGCGAGGCCACTAACATATGTAACGACATAGGAAGCATCCAAACCATAGGCATTTTTAGTTGTCGATTCACGACTGTCGATTCACGACTAGAGACACAAAAGCACTGCTTGGTAAAAGAGTGGCCAAGAGTGTGGTTGCCTGAAACCCATTAGATCTAACCTTTTGTTCTGCGGTCTTGGTATGTAACTGATTAATGGTGCATATGGCACCCTATTCGTGACATGATCTAAAGTATCATTCCTTACTTTGTGTATTCAACATACCATAACACATGTATTTTCCCCAAGTTTAGAAACAAGTAAAAGTTTAAAAGTGGGGACATGAACTCACAACTTTGCGTTTCCTGCGTCGTAAACTTCACCGGTAGCGTCGTGACCTATACGTGTTCTATTAATGTTAGCCACTAGACTTGTATTACACAAGTACAAGTCACCATCTTTTGTTTATGGATACTTTTCGAGGTAATAGGTTGTTAAAAATAATTTATACTTTTAACTCTTCATGTATGTTACTTATATTATTTTCCCAAAAATAAATATAAGTATTTTGTGAAATAATATTTTCAATATTATTTTTGGTACAAGTATTCTTAGGAAAGTATACTTGTATTTTATGTGAATACTTGTGTATTTTGTATTTTTCACCAAAAATCAATACTTTGATTTTTTTTACTTTCCGGAATTATATTTCTTAAAAATAATATATTTTTAAGACTTGTATGAAACATATATATTTTGGTCATGCTATAAAATATATATGTTTATTCTTGATATTCACCCGATTTTTTATAAATTTCAATACTTGGTATTGGTTATATATTTTTGTCCAAAAATGTATTTTTAAGTTCATAACTTGTCCAAGTTAAATAATATGTTAAGAAATATATTTTATGTTAAGAAATATATTTTCATAAATATATTTTCTTGTATTTTTCCATGTGCTTCTTTGTGAGGAATTTTTGTACACTTGTATACTTATGTATTCTCATGTATTTGTATGTGTATTTTATACTCATACTCCTTGAGAGTATTTAGTGTATATTCAAGTTCCTAATACACTACTACATATAATACACATAATATACACTTAGCACAAAATTTGGTGATCAATAAATATATATATTTTCCTTAAAAATATACATACTTAATATCAATTTTTATCTTGAAGAAATCATCATTTCTTAACTTGAAATTTACACAAAAATTAGGGAAACCTTAGTAAATATTTTTAGGTGAATTTTTAGGGAATAAGTTTCACCAAAACTTATATTTTTCTAATTGTCAAAATTTTATAAAAAATTTGACATAGTTTCCCCTAAAAATGGAGGTTTCTCATGTTTTCAAAACATGTGTTTATTTTCTTTTCAATCATTAAAACAATTTTCAACAACAATCATCACCAACATATACTAATTTCTTCATATGAAACATCATGGTGAACTTGATTCTTGTTAAAAACGTGTAGTCTTTTAGATCCACACTTAAAATATTATGATCTTTCCAAAAATAAGTGTTCTTGTGGTTTTTAAACAAACTTTTGTAAGACTTTATTTTATTAACCAATTATTTATGAGTTTAATGGTTTCAAAGTTTGGAAATCATGTTCTAAAAACCACTTTTATGTTTATTAGAAAGATCATTATGTTTAACATCATGTTTCACCATGGATCTTTCAAGATCCATGCTTAATAGCTTTAGATTTTTCAAAAATAAGCTTTATGTTATATTTTTAACAAACTTTTCATGAGTTTTAGTTTCAAAAATTAGTTCTACACATACTTTATTACTTCAAAATTACAAGGTTATGCATAGAGATTCTTACTTCAAGTTCACATCATGCTTCATATGTTCATCTTCAAGTTTAACCATGGATCCTTCAAGATCCTTGCTTAAACTTGGTAGATCTAAGCTTTAACATACTAGATCTAAACATAAACACAAGATATAATATCAACAACATCAATACATACACTAAAATTTCATATAATCACTTATTTCCTTCATGAATATGTTAGATCTTTTCATTTTTAACATTAGAAGTTTAGTTGTTTAGATGGTGAAACTTGTACATAACATAAACATGACTTAAATTAGTGATCAAGAAGCTTACTACTAGCTCTAATGGCTAGGGAAGTGGCACAAGTATGGTGATGATGAACAAGGAAGAAAATAGGTGGTTAAAGACTCCACAAAGAGGTCCTTCAAGTTCCTACACCTCAAGCCTTCTTAGATGGTCTCCATACACCTTGTAGTGGCCTTGGAATGGATGTATGATGATCAAAAGTGAGGGTGTATGGTGGTGGAGGTGAGGCCGAGAGCAAGGGAGAGGAGAAGGAGGTGTTTGGGGTGTTAGATGGTGATGAATGATATTATGTTAATAGTTTAGGATTTATAAAGATCTTTCATATCTTCCTTATGGTATATTCCTAGAATATTCCTTAGCATAAGATCAAATAAAATCTAATGAAATCAAGTAAAATCCATAGGTGGGACCCTTGCCCCAACCGTCCAAGGAGAAAAGGGGGGGGGGGGGTAACGTGTAATTTTTGAGAAGTTGATGGTTTAAAGTGCAAACGAGGGTGGTTTAAGTATGTTTAAATGTGTTTAGGTGTTTTTATGATTTTTAAGGTGTTCTAGCATCAATACTAGTTTAATATCATAAAAACATTACTTCTAGTCAAATTTTGGTGTCCCAGTTATTGTCCGGTTGTTCGGTTCGTTAAAGTGCTGAATTGCGCAGTTTCACTAGGTATAAAGCACTTTTGTGGCAGTTTTAATTCCCGACACTTTGTAAGTTATTTTGGACAATAAAACATAAATTCTACATGATATTAATGTGCTTAAAAGTTGATTATATCTGAATTGTTGCTGAATTATGTTGATTTCAGCATTTTAGATAAGTTTCGGGTGCTTTTAAGTGCATAGTTTAGGTTCCGGAAAGTTTATATGTTAACCCTTGTATCCACACTTAGGTTTTAGTGTATTTTAGATGTTGGACCTACTCCTAGGCCCTAATTCTATTATTTGTCTGATTTCTGCAGAACTGCAAACACAGTGTGTCTTACCGGTGAGTTTACTAGTCTTTCTGACGCAACGCTAAAAGTAATGCATAAAGCGATATTTGAAGTATTAAACGTGCATGAATTCACATGTATAGCATGTAATTAGACAATTTTGACATTTAAGCACATAATTGCAGATATTAAATAATAATTTAGACTGTACGGAAATTACCGGTTTTATGCCAGTTGTCACAGTCTCCCCCCGTTAAAAGAATTTCGTCCCGAAATTCAGGCTGAGTTATCTCCCGCAGGAGCTTTCTCGAACAGATGGGGGTACTTGGCTTTGAACCATTCTTCACGTTCCCACGTCTACTCGGGTCCATGCCTAGAGTTCCAACGTACTTTGACAAGCTTAACACTACTCCTCCGAGTCTTATTGACCTTCCAGTCTGTAACCTCAATGGGTTCTTCAGTAAAGTGGAGGGTGTCGTCGATATGCACTTCATCCGCAGGGATGATGACTGTTTCTTGGGTTGGACTCTTCTTGAGGTTGGACACATGAAATGTATCATGTACTCCGTTAAGTTCTTCTGGTAATTCCAACTTGTACGCCACGGTACCAATTCTTTCCAAGATCTTGAATGGTCCAATGTATCGTGGATTCAGCTTTCCATGCTTTTCGAACCTTGCTACACCTTTCCAAGGTGAGACTTTCAACAAAACTTTGTTTCCCACCTCGAATTCTAAGGGTTTTCGTCTTTGATCAGGGTAGCTCTTTTGTCGATCTCGAGCCGCCTTAATGCGCTCTCGGATCTGCATAATCTTGTAGGTTGTCTCTTGAACAAATTCAGGACCAACCATACGTTTGTCTCCTGCGTCTACCCAACATAATGGCGAGCGATACTTGCGGCCATATAGAGCTTCGAACGGTGCGGCTTTTATGCTCGTATGGTAGCTGTTATTATAGGAAAACTCAACTAAAGGTAGATGAGTATCCCAGATGCCGCCTAGATCCATAACACACGCACGAAGCATATCTTCCAGTGTTTGTATGGTCCGTTCGCTCTGGCCGTCTGTTTGCGGATGGAAGGCCGTGCTTAGATCTAGTTGAGATCCAAAGGCTTCCTGGAAGGATTGCCAGATCCTTGAGACAAAACGTCCATCTCTATCTGAAATAATCGAGGTAGGCACTCCATGACGTGCCACGATTTCCTTCAGGTACATCTCAGCAAGCTTTCCAATGCTATCCTTCTCTAGGATCGGTAGGAAATGCGCAGACTTCGTTAACCGATCAACTATCACCCATATCATATCATGCCCACTAGGGGTCCTGGGTAATTTCGTTATGAAGTCCATCGAGATTTGCTCCCACTTGCACATGGGTATCTCTGGTTGTTGCAGTAGTCCGGACAGTTTCTGATATTCGGCCTTAACCTTGGCACAGGTTAGGCACTTTCCAACGTAGACAGCAACATCGCTTTTAAGCCTTGGCCACCAGTAGTATTCTTTCAAGTCTTGATACATCTTGTCCGATCCTGGGTGGATCGAGTATCTCGACTTGTGGGCTTCATCAAAGATGACTTCTCGAATACCGCCATAGAGCGGAACCCAAATACGCCCCATAAAGTATAAGGTTCCCTTTTCGTTTGGCACCAACTTCTTCTCCATTCCTCGGAGATATTCGGCTCTACGATTCTCCCTCTTAAGGGCTTCTTGTTGTGTGTCATGAATGCGTGCAATGAGGTTCGTCCGAATAGTCATTTCCAATGCTCGAACTCTTAGGGTCTTAACCCTTTCTTTTCGACTTAACGCGTCTGCTACAACGTTAGCCTTTCCAGGATGGTACTTAATCTCACAGTCATAGTCGTTTAGCAACTCAACCCACAGTCGCTGACGCATACTTAATTCTTTCTTTCTGATCAAATATGTGTTGTAGGCTTTTGTGATCTGTGAAGATTGTACATCGAGTACCATATAAATAGTGTCGCCAGATCTTCAAGGCGAATACCACCGCGCCTAGCTCCAGGTCGTGTGTGGTGTAGTTCTTCACATGAACTTTCAACTGTCTTGAAGCGTAAGCGATAACCTTTTGGTGTTGCATAAGTACGCAACCCAAACCTTGACGTGAAGCGTCACAGTACACCACGAAGTCCTCGGTGCCTTCGGGTAAGGAAAGTATTGGTGCATCGCATAGCTTGCTCTTGAGAAGTTGGAAGGCTTCTTCCTGCTTATCACCCCAGTCGTACTTCTTGTCCTTCTGCGTGAGGGAAGTTAGCGGTTGGGCTATCTTGGAGAAGTTCTCGATGGATCTACGGTAGTAGCCCGCTAATCCCAAAAATTTTTGAACTTCAGTCGGCGTTTTAGGGGCTTCCCAATTCTTTATCGCTTTGATCTTCGCTGGATCTACATGGATACCATTCTCGTTCACAACATGACCAAGGAACTATACTTCGCGAATCCAGAATTCGCACTTTGAGAACTTTGCATAAAGTTTCTCTTTCTTCAGTAGTTCCAAAATGGTCCTGAGGTGTTGCTCGTGCTCTTCTTTCGTTCGTGAATAAATCAGAATATCATCGATAAATACAATCACGAATTTATCGAGATACGGTTTGCAAACACGATTCCTCAGATCCATAAATACTGTTGGCGCGTTCGTCAATCCAAATGGCATCACCAGGAAGTCGTAATGCCCATAACGCGTCCTGAATGTCTTTGGTATGCTCTCTTCTTGGATCCTTAACTGATGATATCCAGATCGAAGGTCGATCTTGGAGTAGTAACTCGATCCTTGCAACTGATCGAATAAGTCGTCAATCCTTGGTAGTGGGTACCGGTTCTTGAGAGTGAGCTTATTCAGTTCTCTATAATCGATACACATCCGCAGTGTTCCATCCTTCTTCTTCACGAACAAAACTGGAGCTCCCCAAGGCGAGAAGCTCGGCCTTATGAATCCTTTATCCAACAACTCTTGGAGTTGTGTAGATAATTCTTGCATCTCAGATGGTGCAAGTTGATAGGGTGCCTTGGCTACAGGAGCGGTTCCTGGAACCAAGTCAATATGGAATTCGACTTGTCTTTGCGGAGGTAGACCTGGCAGATCTTCGGGAAAAACATCAGGAAATTCCTTCACCACAGGGATGTCTTCGAGTTTCGGCTCCTCAACCTTCTTATCTACTACGTGCGCCAAGAATGCAACACATCCTTTCCTTAAGCACTTATGCGCTTTCATACAGTTGATTATTCGCAAAGGCGTGTCTCGTTTCTCTCCATGCACGATGAGGGTTTCATCATTCGCAAGGGGATGCGAATAATTTTCTCATTGCAGACAACTTCAGCCTTGTACTTGGACAGCCAGTCCATTCCAACCACCACATCGAAGCTACCCAATTGAACAGGTAAGAGGTCGATACTAAATCTCTGCTCACCAAGTTCTAATGTGCAACCCCTAACAACTTCACTCGATTCAACAAGTTTTCCATCGACTAGTTCTATGGAATAAGGAATATCTAATCTACTAGATTCTATTCCAAGCAAAGGTTTAAATTCCATATACAGGAAACTATAATCGGCACCAGTGTCAAATAGTATGGATGCAAAGTGATTGTTAACGAGAAACGTACCGGTGACCACATTAGGGTCCTCGCATGCGTTCCTTGTTCCAATCACAAATGCTCGAGCTTGAGCGTTGTTTTCCCTTGGGCAATCCTTCTTGAAATGCTCCTTTCTACCACAACCAAAGCATCCTTGGTTCTGCCCAGTTCCATTACCATTTCGGTTACCATTACCATTGCCATTTCCACCACCGTTACGGTTTCCATTCCCGTTCCTATTGCCATTTCCATTTCTTTTTCCCCAACAGTTCTCGGTATGGTGACCCAGTTTTCCACACTTGTCACATTTTGGAATGCGACAAACTCCTTCATGATGACGCTTGCACTGATTGCATTTGGGCAGAGTGCCCTGGTATCCTCTGAGAGGAGCGTCATTCATAGCTGCAAGAGCTTTTGTTTCCTTGGGTGGATTGGGTTCACGCTTCTTATTGTTGGAACCCTTGTTGTTACGTGTCACTAGATTCAGGCTCGAATGCTTCCTTTTCTTGTCACCAGACGACTTAGCATGCGTCTCAGTTTTCTCAATAGGGTTTAGCGATAACTTCTTCATACGGACAACATCTTCAGTAAGGCTGACAGCCAAAGTTACAGCCTGAGTGATTGTTTCAGGCTTAGCCGAAGTTACCATACTGCGAAACTCTGGAGCTAATCCCCATATGTAGCGTTCAACGCGCTTAAATTCGGGAGTCACCATATAGGGGATCACCCTTGATAGATCATGGAACCTTCGGGTATAACCAACAATGTCCGCACCTTCCATGGACAAGTGCCAGAACTCAGTCTCCATCCTTTGAAGTTCAGCACGAGAGCAATACTTCTCTCTCATTCTTTCCTTCAACTCGTCCTAATCATACCATACGCTGCATCATCTCCCAGGGTTTGGACTTACAAGTTCCACCAAGTCAAAGCCTCATCAACAAACAACCCAGTAACAAAAGTGACTTGCTGGTCCGCGGTACACTTGCTCATGCGGATAGTGGAATCAGTCTTCTCCGTCCAACGCACAAAAGCCACTGCACCTCCAGTGCCGTCGTAATTCAGCGGCTTGCAGTCGAGAAACTGCTTGAAGGTGCAGCCTGGAATTGATCCAACCAATTCACATGTGAGCAATTAATGAAACAATGAAACAAGATCGTTCATAAATTTCATTATGGTTAGCAAATCATCTTGAGGTTACCTTGAGCTGTGCTTCCTCCAGATGAATCTCCCTGTCCATTACGTCTAGTACCGCTTGGTCCTCCACTGTGTTCAGTACGGTTCGCCTCGTATTGAGCAATAGCTGCGGAGATCCTTTCTTCCAGTAGGGAGTTCAGTTCTTCAGCAGTCCTCGGCAGTAGAGGAGGAAGAGATTGATCAGAATCCTGATTGTTCACATTCTTCCTGGGTGCCATGTTCTGTCAGAACATAACACAACACAACAGGGTTAGACATTTATTTGATATCATCATACAGGATAGTAGTACATATATGTATAAACATGTACACATAAGCAATATCAAACAATCTGCCAACATATAAATCAATTCATACAGCAATAAGCATGCATGAATAGATACATATTGATGTGTCACCAGATATTCATCGAGTCTTTATACATATTAGGATAACTTGTTACATCATTGTTTATGAAGAAAACAAAACGCATAAGGGTTACGTCACCCTATAGTACAAGTTTAATATATATAAAAGACAAATATCCTTCTTCACATCGGCGGTTCTTGTCTTCATACCCAAAAACATTACTCCAATAGAGTATTTAATAGGCTGGGGGAGAGGGTGGGGGTGTAGGGAAGATCAAACTATGAAGATGAGTCACTTCATCCTCAAGCTCATGAATTCGACGGGTGAGGGAGCTGATCTAAGCAGGAGTGTGGGAAGGTGTGGGAACATGGTTAAGAGTGGATGGCACCACAGGCATAGTGTCATCATCATCACCAGTCGGGTAAACTCTCAGTCCAGTAGCGAAAAGGGCCGAAGATATCACTGAATCGAATGAATTGACACCAGGCTCGAGGTCAGAATCGGAAGGGACATCGGCAATGAACACAACAGGAGAGGCTACACCATACTCCAGGTCATCTATGAGTGACCAGTCCTCAACAGGGATGGCAGCAAAAGGAACATCATGGATGCGAACAGGTTCAACGAGATGCCCACCATCTGGATGTCCTACGATCTGTTGTCCAAGAAGAGGTGAAGGTAAGGCTAAAACATCGTCGGGATCATCATCATCGGTTATCATCTCTGGTTCGGCCTCCTGTGCTGAAGAAATCTCGTCGTCAGGGCCAATCATCATCGGAGCACTTCCTTCGGATAGGCTGCTGCTCTCAGACGAAGACATGTGTACCTGTGATATTCTATTCATAGTATATATATATATATATATATATTAATTATTACTTAATTAATATACAAATGATTATACACGTTGTTGCAAGTATTTTTCAGTCAAAGACAAGTGCTACTCCAGTGCACCCTAAGTCTCGTAGTGTCTTTTGAAAATAGTTTCAGGTAGTGGATGTCGCGGGAAGTTTTATGCAATGAAAACTTTTGAAAAATTGTTTTCGTGAGAGGATCCTAAGGATTGTAGTCAAGACTCGAGAAGAAATCCTGTTTCACTACATTCGCAGCTCTGATACCAATCTGTCACACCCCTTTCTAAGGCAGGGCACGAGGTGTGATCTTGAAAGGTTCTCATTGCATATGAATGGTAAAGATACTAGATGCTCATAAAATAACTCCAAATTCCATTAACATTACATAATTAAAAACATAACATAAGTTAAGTGTTTACATCACAAGACAGCATATTGTCTGAAAGGTTTACAACTTTATTTAAAGACGAAAATAAAGGTTTTGATTCTTATATACCACGCAAGATGGAATATAGTAACCAAATCCCACAAAAACAGGCATCGGAGTCTTGACATGACATGACTAAAACAAAAGCGACATCTTGGAGCAAGAGTAAGACCGCTCGCACATCTACTTTAGTTACCTGAAATATATGTGAGTTTTGGAAAAAAAAAATCGTCAACATAATGTTGGTGTGAATTCATGCAGTTTTTGTATTGAATGTTTATATACTTGAATGAAAACATGGTATGTAATTTGTATGAAATAAGTATTTCTTCAAATGTAAGGAATACGAGATAGTTAATGGTTCGCGAGGCCACTAACATATTACATAGGAAGCATCCAAACCATAGGCATTTTTAGTTGTCGATTCACGACTAGAGACACAAAAGCACTGCTTGGTAAAAGAGTGGCCAAGAGTGTGGTTGCCTGAAACCCATTAGATCTAACCTTTTGTTCTGCGGTCTTGGTATGTAACTGATTAATGGTGCTTATGGCACCATATTCGTGACATGATCTAAAGTATCATTCCTTAGTTTGTGTATTCAACATACCATAACACATGTATTTTCCCCAAGTTTAGAAAACAAGTAAAAGTTTAAAAGTGGGGACATGAACTCACAACTTTGCGTTTCCTGCGTCGTAAACTTCACCGGTAGCGTCGTGACCTAAACGTGTTCTATTAATCTTAGCCACTAGACTTGTATTACACAAGTACAAGTCACCATCTTTTGTTTATGGATACTTTTCGAGGTAATAGGTTGTTAAAAATAATTTATACTTTTAACTCTTCATGTATGTTACTTATATTATTTTCCCAAAAATAAATATAAGTATTTTGTGAAATAATATTTTCAATATTATTTTTGGTACAAGTATTCTTAGGAAAGTATACTTGTATTTTATGTGAATACTTGTGTATTTTGTATTTTTCACCAAAAATCAATACTTTGATTTTTGTTACTTTCCGGAATTATATTTCTTAAAAATAATATATTTTTAAGACTTGTATGAAACATATATATTTTGGTCATGCTATAAAATATATATGGTTATTCTTGATATTCACCCAATTTTGTATAAATTTCAGCACTTGGTATTGGTTATATATTTTTGTCCAAAAATATATTTTAAGTTCATAACTTGTCAAAGTTAAATAATATGTTAAGAAATATATTTTCTTGTATTTTTCCATGTGCTTCTTTGTGAGGAATTTTTGTACAGTTGTATACTTATGTATTCTCATGTATTTGTATGTGTATTTTGTACTCATACTCCTTGGGAGTATTTAGTGTATATTCAAGTTCCTAATACACTACTACAGATAATACACATAATATACACTTAGCACAAAATTTGGTGATCAATAAATATATATATTTTCCTTAAATATATACATACTTAATATCAATTTTTATCTTGAAGAAATCATCATTTCTTAACTTGAAATTTACAAAAAAAATTAGGGAAACCTTGGTAAATATTTTTAGGTGAATTTTTAGGGAATAAGTTTCACCAAAACTTATATTTTTCTAAGTGTCAAATTTTTATAAAAAATTTGACATAGTTTCCCCTAAAAATAGAGGTTTCTCATGTTTTCAAAACATGTGTTTATTTTCTTTTCAATCATCAAAACAATTTTCAACAACAATCATCACCAACATATACTAATTTCTTCATATGAAACATCATGGTGAACTTGATTCTTGTTAAAAACGTGTAGTCTTTTAGATCCACACTTAACATATTATGATCTTTCCAAAAATAAGTGTTCTTGTGGTTTTTAAACAAACTTTTGTAAGACTTTATTTTATTAACCAACTTATTTATGAGTTTAATGGTTTCAAAGTTTGTAAATCATGTTCTAAAAACCACTTTTATGTTTATTAGAAAGATCATTATGTTTAACATCATGTTTCACCATGGATCTTTCAAGATCCATGCTTAATAGCTTTAGATTTTTCAAAAATAAGCTTTATGTTATATTTTTAACAAACTTTTCATGAGTTTTAGTTTCAAAAATTAGTTCTACACATACTTTATTACTTCAAAATTACAAGGTTATGCATAGAGATTCTTACTTCAAGTTCACATCATGCTTCATATGTTCATCTTCAAGTTTAACCATGGATCCTTCAAGATCCATGCTTAAACTTGGTAGATCTAAGCTTTAACATACTAGATCTAAACATAAACACAAGATATAATATCAACAACATCAATACATACACTAAAATTTCATATAATCACTTATTTCCTTCATGAATATGTTAGATCTTTTCATTTTTAACATTAGAAGTTAAGTTGTTTAGATGGTGAAACTTGTACATTACATAAACATGACTTAAATTAGTGATCAAGAAGCTTACTACTAGCTCTAATGGCTAGGGAAGTGGCACAAGTATGGTGATGATGAACAAGGAAGAAAATAGGTAGTTAAAGACTCCACAAAGAGGTCCTTCAAGTTCCTACACCTCAAGCCTTCTTAGATGGTCTCCATACACCTTGTAGTGGCCTTGGAATGGATGTATGATGATCAAAAGTGAGGGTGTATGGTGGTGGAGGTGAGGCCGAGAGCAAGGGAGAGGTGAGGCCGAGAGCAAGGGAGAGGAGAAGGAGGTGTTTGGGGTGTTAGATGGTGATGAATGATATTATGTTAATAGTTTAGGTTTTATAAAGATCTTTCATATCTTCCTTATGGTATATTACTAGAATATTCCTTAGCATAAGATCAAATAAAATCTAATGAAATCAAGTAAAATCCATAGGTGGGACCCTTGCCCCAACCGTCCAAGGAAAAAAAGGGGGTAACGTGTAATTTTTGAGAAGTTGAAGGTTTAAAGTGCAAACGAGGGGGTTTAAGTATGTTTAAATGTGTTTAGGTGTTTTTATGATTTTTAAGGTGTTCTAGCATCAATACTAGTTTAATATCATAAAAAAATTACTTCTAGTCAAATTTTGATGTCCCAGTTATTGTCCGGTTGTTCGGTTCATTACGGTTCGTTAAGGTGTTGAATTGCGCAGTTTCACTAGGTATAAAGCACTTTTGTGGCTGTTTTAATTCCTGAAACTTTGTAAGTTATTTTAGACAATAAAACATAAATTCTACATGATATTAATGTGCTTAAAAGATGATTATAGTTGAATTGTTACTGAATTATGCTGATTTCAGCATTTTAGATAAGTTTCGGGTGCTTTTTAGTGCATAGTTTAGGTTCCGGAAAGTTTATATGTTAACCCTTGTATCCAGACTTGGGTTTTAATATATTTTAGATGTTGGACCTACTCCTAGGCCCTAATTCTATTATTTTTCTGATTTCTGCAGAACTGCTAACACAGTGTGTCTTACTGGTGAGTTTACTAGTCTTTCTGACGCAACGCTAAAAGTAATGCATAAAGCGACATTTGAAGTATGAAACGTGCATGAATTCACATGTATAGCATGTAATTAGAAAATGTTGACATTTAAGCACATAATTGCAGATATTAAATAATAATTTAGACTGTACGGAAATTACCGGTTTTATGCCAGTTGTCACAATTATCAAGCCACCGAGGTATGCCGATATTATCCCAGAGTTTATATGTTTTGTTGTCGTTCTTGTTGCCAGAATCTTCAATCCAAGGCTTGTATTCAAAATACGTATTTTTTTCTAATCTACTGGTGTATTAGGATTCCGATTTAAGTTTATTAGAGTTTAATTTTTGCATAAATTTGTTTGGATCCTGTTTATGTTGAGTGTGTATTTGCCGACGAGACCGATTGGGGGTTAGGGTTTAGTTTCGTGTTTGAGGTCGGTGTACACATGTGTACTCTGTTTTTTAGGCATTATATGTGTCGCGGTGTTATGTTGTGGTTTTTGTTAATGTGATTTAACCTTGGTAATGTACATTTGTGTATAGCGTTCATATCAGTGTTTAATATATTAGGTGTGCACATGTGTATAGTAGTAGTTATGTGATATTTAAAAAACTTGTGTTTGTTGTGTATGTAAATTGGGTGTACATCTGTGTATACAGTGTTTGTACATTTGGTGTACACATGTGTATGCAAAATTGATTGTAGGTATAAACTGTGTATAAACCTGTGTATACAGTGTTGGTCTTTTTATTTATCTAAGACATTCATTGACATGTGTATGCAAATTGGGTGTACACCTGTGTATACATTTGGTGTAAATATGTGTATGCAAATTGATTGTAGGTATAAACTGTGTATACACCTGTGTAAATTGATG
Source organism: Helianthus tuberosus (assembly GCA_030545235.1). Classification (NCBI taxonomy): domain Eukaryota; kingdom Viridiplantae; phylum Streptophyta; class Magnoliopsida; order Asterales; family Asteraceae; genus Helianthus; species Helianthus tuberosus. The sequence continues at coordinate 160,650,493 of CM060396.1, read as the reverse complement.
GATTCGGTAGGTAGTGAGATTAACATTATGTAAACAGAGTAAGTGGATAGTCTCTACAAAATAGGAAATATGTAACTGAAATCAAGAATTAAAAAAATGATTTAAATCTAATTTATTATAAAATTACAATCCTACCTTTAACAACTAAAAATGAAATCAATGGTCCAGATTAATTCACACAGTTCACTAAAATGTTGTTCACAAATGAACCTAATCCTAGTTCAGAATTATATACATATTAAAAACTAAAGTGAATGAACAGTAAATAGAGGGCACACCAGTAAATAGAGGTCACACCTCTCCTACACATCTGAGAAGTCATTCAGGCCACGCGTCTCATGTGAAGCCCCAGGATAAAACCCTAAATCTACTGCACCCCCACACACCGCCGATGAACGATGAGAGAGTTTAGAAATGAACCTAATCCTATTTCAGAATTATATACATATTATATACATATTAAAAACTAAAGTGAATGAACAGTAAATAGAGGGCACACCAGTAAATAGAGGTCACACCTCTCCTACACGTCTGAGAAGTCATTCAGGCTACGCGTCTCATGTGAAGCCCCAGGATAAAACCCTAAATCTACTGCACCCCCACACACCGCCAATGAACGATGAGAGAGTTCAGAAAGAAATGAGAGAGAGAACGGTAGCCGGCCATGTCCCGTGTGTATGCCGGAACAGCGGCGTTGTCTATCACTGGTGGTTTAGTGGTGACTAGAGAGATTATCAGTGTGTGGTGGTGCCGGATTCAGGGTGCGGTTCCGGTGGTGATTAGCGGCGTAGAGAAGATGCTAGGGTTCCGGTGAAGGTCCAGCAAAGTTACGGTACCACGGGTGTCGGGATCAACATGAACAGACGACACCACGGGTGTCAGGATCTCTGCCGATGAGAGATCTGAAAGTTTTAGGGTTTCGACGAAGTTCGCTTAGCTCCGGTGAAAACCTGCTTTCTTGAACCAGGTATGCATGTATTTTTTTATAGTCAAAGCGAGTATTCCATCTATTCATATCTAACAGGTTAGGCTTTTTGTGACTTCAAAGATTAGTGTTTATGAAAAAAGGGAAACGCATCCAGCAAGCGTAATAGGTTGTGGTGTCATCTAGAGGGCGGTGTTCATCATCAATTGGTGGTGTTCGATTGTCGATTAGGGCAGTGGTAAGTGGAATCGGTACTAAATAAATCGATTGGTTGTGTTCAATAGTTTAGGGCGGTGTGCATCGCTGTTGTTTGGTCTCTATGTTCTGAATTGGTTGCGCGTGATGTGGAAATAAAAATGATGCTTCCAGCATTTTTCATGAACAACATACAGAGATTATGCGTTATTTTTTTTTTGTCTCAACAGCATTTGTCATGAACAAGGAGTCAACTGATTGGAGTTTGACTGAATCTGAGTTTTCGACAGTAAGCATCCTTTTTTTCTCAGTTTGTCAAGTTTGCAAGTTTTTAACTTTTTGAATATTTTAGGCATATCGAGTGTTTAGACAGCCATGTTTTTGTTAGGGAATTAGGATGTCTCATACTCTCATGAGAACTGAAATGCCCTTTAAACAAGTTTTTAGACAAATGAGAAACACAAAAACACCGAATCCACTTACCACTGCCCTAACACCAAGAATGGATTGGTAAGTTTGTTTGTCAAGTTTGTGTTTTGATTTTGAGTTATGTTTCGATGAAGTAACTTACATATTTAAGATATGTGAAATATTTGATTAATGTTTTTTTCCTTGACAATAGGGAAGATTGCTTTCGCTATGTCATTCAATGGCTACTTCTTGCCAAGTTTTTAGGTAACTTTATATTCCTTATTTTCTTCTTGGGTTTATTGATTTGAAGATTCCGTGCTTCTGATCCTTATTTTCTTCTTGGGTTTATTGTTATAATGGCACCTTGATTTCCACATAAAGTAAAAGAATAAAGCATCTATAAATTTTTTCTATAATTATTTTAAACATTTTCCTGTAAAATCTACAAAGAGTGTTGAAAAGCAACTGTGCTTCAATCAAAAAATATTATATTAGAAGGTTATATATATATGCAAACCTAAGTAGTTGATGATATTCGAGTAAAGCATTATTGTATAACGTGTTTATAGTAAGAAAAAACTTTGGTAGTTGATCATGAACTTTAGAAGAGTGTTGTTCTTTCAATGTAATGAAAAAATATATGGATATAGCATAAGATAGCAAAGAGCTTTTACTAGAGTTACATGTCCTGAAAAGACATTAAGGTATGATTTACACTTATGAGGGGGTGATTGTTGATAATCATACTATTACCGAGCCGATTACTTTACTGAAATCGACAGAAGAGAAGGAGGGGTGGTCGTCGGCTGGTATGATGGTGAGTTTGCGGGTTCCGGCGAGGCAGTGATTGACCAAGATAATTTGATAATGCAGCAAGAAACTTTCTGTGGTATGCTATATTCCCTTCTATTAAACTTTTGCATTTACAAAGGTCCTTATCATCCGATTTTATAACTTTATGCTTTAGACAAAAAAACACGTGACGTAAAACTTATTTTTTTGTTATATTAATATAGTTGGTTTATGAAAATTCTAGGTCATGAAGTATAGATGTGGAACTCAAGGAACTGCCAAAAAGAAAGGAATCACATGATCATTTATGGAACATGCTTTCAACAACTGAAGTGTTAATAGTAATTAAGATAGTCGTACAGTAATATTAGTTAACTGTATGTTTCGACGTTGTGGTAACGTGCGACAACATATCTTGTGATTACACCAAGAATGATTTGATTTAGCATGATCGTGTTATGAATTGTGATGTAAAACGTACACACCAAGAATGATTCGGTTTAGCATGATCGTATTATGAGTTGTGATGTAAAGCGTACACACCAAGAATGATCGATTCGGTTTAGCAAAGAATGATTTGGTTGAGTACGCCGTAACGCGGCGCTGCGCATAAAACTAATTACCTTTAATTTAAGCATTAATAGCTCACACTTCACATTAACATTTCAAATTTTATATTCTTTAAAGTTAAATCATCTCAAGCTCATCATTTATCAGGGGTAAGATCAAATAAAAAGTTTATTTTGTCTAAGTATGATGAGAAGGAATCTTAACCATTCATTTTTCAAATCAATGGTTAAGATGAAAGTGTAGGAGAAAGAAGGAGTGCAAGGGTATCTTGGGAAAATCATATTTATGGATTTTCTCTCTCCACGTGCAATGCACATGCATATTTCACCCCCATTTTTTAAACGTTCATAACTTTTTTATACGACATTATTTTTTCATAAAAATTTCACCGTAAAATCGAGCGTGATTTTATCTTTAATTTGAGCACCATATTGCTATATAAAATATGAAGATAAAAAATACCCACTAAAATGTGTTGTATTTCTATGTGGTATAACATTTTTTGTGTGGATTTTTGTACTATATTTTTGTGCTAAATTTTTTTTGCTAAATTTTTGTCTTAATTTTTTTTCTCAATTTTTTGTGCTGGATTTTTTTGTACTACATTTTTTTTCTGAATTTTTTCGTGCTATATTTTTTTGTACTATATTTTTTGTGCTATTTTTTTGTACTACATTTTTTGTGCTATATTTTTTTGTACTAGATATTTTTTTGTGTTATATTTTTTGTACTAGATTTTTTTTGTTGTATTTTTAAAAAACAAAAGGGGTGTCACATGTCATTTTCACTCATATTTATAAAGACCAAAATGCCATTCCTTCCTACTTATTAGGAGTGCCACATGTCATCATCACAATTCTTCTTAAGCTACTTAGACAAAATCAACTTTTTAGTGGATCCTTCCCCTTATTTATCATTTCAATTTTGTATAGTATATATCGCTAGGGTACTGTTTATCATTTCAATTTTGTATATAATATAATATAATATAATATAATATAATATGTAGCTTAAACAATGTGTTATGCTCCCAGGGTTCCCCACTTCTCGCATCATGCAGTAATAGAGGCGTGGAATTCCCCGCCACCTCATACCTTAACATCAACTTGCATCCCCACATCTTCCCTAGATTCTTTGTCCAGATGACCGGCAGTGTTCCCTAACACTCCTGTTGGATTTTTGATGAACTGGGAGGGGGTGTTCTAGCGTGGTGTTTTATCACTGCCACCTTAGCTCCCCCATTGAATGATAATGCTAGTATTATAGCCTAAGAAATCAATCTTGGAAAACACAGATCTACTTTACGGGTAATATCTTGAATCAATTTACAAAAGAAAAACGAGGTTAAAATATAATTATTAAATACTACTTCAATAGGACAGCGGAACTCGTCAAAGAGAAATATTATCTTTGGATAACGAGTAGATCTAATTTTTGTAACATCGATTGGATTAGATGGTCCGATTTTAATACTTGGGATGTTATCTTTAATTTTCAAAGTTTTGGTTTTTTCTGACCCGGTTTCTATTTTTAATAGAAGTTTCACTATTAAAAAAATAGTGTAAAACGACTAATATAAAGTGTCAACAAGCCCACCAAACCCTATAGTTCAACCAATGATTTCAATAGTAATGCCATTTCGTTGTTTCACATCAATAAGACATATTTTAGGGATCTTATTATGTAATTTTAAAAAACCAGGTTGGGTCACGGAGATGTCGGGTGTGCGAGTTAGAGGAAGAGGCAGGAGACCACTTGTTCGTTTCATGTGGCTTTGCACAAGCAGTTTGGGACCAGGTTTCATGGTGTAGGCAGTAGGCTGTCTCCAGTGTTCGCTTCCGAGGCTAGGGACCTGCTGAACTTACATCGATATTTGAGGGGCTCGCGAATGAAAGAAACTACTGCAACTAATCACGCACACGGCTATAGGGTGCATATGGAAATATAGAAATGACTTGATTTTCATTAAGAAAACAAATAAATCTCGCTAGGATGTTGGAAGAGGTGAAATTGTCCTGCTTTTTTTTGGTCTCGAAGTCGAGCAAAGGCGACTAAACTTACGTGGGAACAACGGCTAGAGTTTTAGTGACGTTGTATTGGTGTGTAATGTTTTGTAGCATGTGTTTGGTGTATATACTGTCATGTTTTTGCTAATGATTTATTGCCATAAACTTGATGAAATGAAAAGTTTCTTTGTTGGCCATTAAAAAAAGAAGAGTAAAGTGCAGTTTCAAGTTTCAGTCCCTATGGTTTAGTTGTCATTGCTATTATTTACAAAACCCAAATTTTTTACAATTTTAATACCAAAGTTTCTATTTTATTGGGGTTTTGGTCCACCATACTAACTCAATCCAACTCATGTGACAAGGATTTAGAGTAACTTGCAATTTTAGTCCTTATGGTTTGATTCAAATTTCAATATTTTACAAAAAAAAAGGTCTTAACAAAACACTTTATAATTTACAATTATTGCACTTTCAATCCAATCACTTAACATGGTTATAACAATCATGTTACCTTATTGAAAAAAAAAAGAACAAATTACACTTTACACTTGTATCAAAATGTAAAACACAAAACATAAAATAGATATTTAAGAGTTAAAAGAATAAAAAAATCCAAAATAAAATGTTTGTCTTATGTCATGATGTTACATATTTCTTTTCATATGTGATTTATGGTTTTAAAAATATTACAAGAATAAGAGTTTATTTCAAATAGTTTTATGGTATAAATTTTCATAAAGTTTTTGTTAAATTAACTGATTGAAATGCTAGTTTAGAAAACAAATAGACTACTTATCTAGTTCACATATTTACTATTCAAGTTTATGGTTCAAAGGGTTTTTTCTCTTCATTCTTGTTCTTGTATCAAAACAATACATAGGGAAAATAAATAGATAAAATACAAAAGACTAAATAAAGAAACAATATATATGGACGTAAAAAGGAGCCATCTACGGAAGGAATTATGGAGAATAATAAGGAGAATATTTTAGTCCCCAATACCCCCCCTCAAGTTGGAGTGTGTAGGTTGATAACACCCAACTTGCCAAGTAGGAAACAAAGTTGAGGAGCACCTAAGCCTTTTGTGAAGAGGTCAGCAATTTACAACTTGGAATCGATATGGAGTGGACGAATTTCTTGAGCTTCAACTCTTTCACGGACAAAATAACAATCCATCTCCACATGTTTAGTCCTTTCATGAAAGACCGGATTATTGGCGATGTGTCTAGCGGCTTGGTTATCACAAAATAGAGGAGTTGGACCTTCGAATGGAATATCTAACTCTTGTAAAAGCCATCGCATCCATAGAACTTCGCTGACGGTAGAGGCCATGGAACGATATTCCGCTTCAGCGGAAGAACGAGAAACGACCGATTGCTTCTTAGTTTTCCATGAGACCGGAGCACCTCCAAGGAGGAGTAGGTATCCTGTTCTTGATCGTCTCATAAAAGGACATCCGAGCCAGTCGGAGTCACAGTATGCCGTGAGATTATACCCTCCGGATCGTGGTAAAAGGATGCCTTGTCCTACCGTAGCTTTAAGGTAATGGAGCACACGATGAGCAGCATTCAAATGGTTTTGCCTCGGGTCACTAACGAACTGGCTCAAGACATTAACTACATATGTGATGTCGGGTCTGGTAGCTTGAAAATAAAGTAAGCGTCCCACCATCCGACGGTACAAACTGATGTCAATCTTTTGTTCTGTCTCTCCCTTATCAAGTTTCAAGTTCGGTTCAATAGGAAACGAGCTGGGTTGGCAACCTTGTAGCCCGCAATCTTCGAGAATATCTAGGGTATACTTCCTTTGGCTCAAGACAAGGCCTTCGGAAGTATGGACTACCTCGATGCCAAGAAAGTATTTAAGATCCCCTAGATCTTTGATGCTAAATTGTTTATCGAGCTCATTCTTCATAGCTTGTATTTGATCATGATTATTTCCAACGATAATGACATCGTCTACATATATCAAGGCTGCAACGAAGCTATTCTTTTGTTTATGAGTAAAGAGAGAGTAGTCGGACTTGCATTGTTTGAAACCCATATTGATGAGAGATGTAGTAAATTTTTTATACTAGTTTCTAGAGGCTTGTTTTAACCCGTAGAGAGATTTCCTTAATTTGCAAACGCGGGTTTCATTCTCTTTAAAAAATCCTTGCGGAATCTTCATGTAAACTTCCTCGTCTAAATCTCCATGTAGAAACGCGTTATTCACGTCGAGTTGGTTGATGATCCAGTTTTTCTTGACTGCTATGGCCAAAAGAGTTCTAACCGTGACGAGTTTGGCTACTGGAGCAAACGTATCGTGATAGTCAACTCCTTCTTGTTGCGTGAATCCCTTTGCAACAAGACGAGCTTTATAACGTTCCACCTCCTCGTTTGGTTTATATTTCACTTTGTAGACCCATTTCTAGTCTATGGCCCGTTTGCCTTCCGATAAATCCATGAGTGTCCATGTGCTGCTTTCTTCAAGAGCTTGTATTTCTCTTTTCATGGCCTCTTTCCATCGGTCATCCTGTTTGGCTTGTGCAAAAATTTTTGGCTCATTATTGGAATGAATGGCCGTTATAAAAGCTTTATGTTAGTTAGAAAAAACGCTCATATGAAACAAAATTAGACAAAGGATGTACCATAGAAGAGTCCTGATTTGATACGGGATGTGTCGGATCAACGGACGGGGGAAGCTTGACTTCGAAGTCCTTAAACCAAGTCGGTTGAGATCGAGTTCGTTTTTCTCGTCCCTCTTCAAGATTTATTTCTTGAACCCCATTGTGCTCATTTGGGTCATGCGTTTCTGTTCCTGGGTCATGAGGGAGTAGGCTTCCATTTAAATTTTGAGATTCATCCAACTCATGCACGTGGTCAACCTCATGTTGAGGTGGTGAACCACTAATAAAGTTTTGATCAAAATTTTGAGATTATGTCTCCATTTCTTCATTAATTTCCTTTGTGACATCATCCTCCACTTGGTTATGAATTTCAGCATCAACTTCAGTGGATTGATTTTCTTGCTCAAAAATATCTTGATGTTGACAAATTGAAGTGACTTTGTCAAAAGGAAAGTGATTTTCGTGAAACCTACTATCTCTTGAGACAACAATTTTATTGCTTTCAAGATCATAAATTTTATACCCCTTTTTGCCTCCCGGGTATCCCAAAAAAACACCAGGCCTCCCCCTCATTACGAACTTATCCCCTTTCGTGTCTGTGTTCCAATAATATGCTACACAACCGAAAGTCCTCATAAAGTCATAGTCGTGTTTTTGGTTATGAAGCAATTCGAAGGGAGTTTTATTCCCAATGACTTTAGAAGGTAACCGATTGATGACGTATGCTGCTGTTAAGACACACTCTCCCCAAAACCTCTTTGGTAAATTAGTGTAACACCTCGCAAAATCAAGTCTAATACAGTGGTGACACATGTCATAAACCCTGATCATGTTAAAAGGATAACTTGAGGGACTAAAGTTGTCAAACATGTAAAGATGTTTATGGAAGGATCAAAAGTGTCAACATATGAAATTAAGACTTTTTGGGTGATCTCGTAACTAACCGGGAGCTTAACGATATTTTTTTTATGACCCAAGACACTTAATAGTTAACTATGGGGATAAAAAATGCAATAAACAAAAGTTATTTAAACTAAATATGGACCAGGGACTGAAAATGCAAAAATTACAAACTTTTTACTGGATTAAAGGGTCCTCGCAGGGCGCGTAAGACACCGCTGGAGTCTTCGCGGGCTGCGACAAAGCTGCCAGCGACAGTTCACTGGACAGCTGCATGTTGCAGCCCTTCCACCGCCATTGCATGCTAGTTTTTCGATACCAGGGACTGTGCAAGTGGTTTTTACTACCATAGGGACACTTGTTAACATCAGATGACCTCCCATAACAGCTGCTTTGAGTTCTTGAACTTGCACACTTCAAGTTTTTACTCTCAAACACTTCTCTGGAGCATCCTGCTCATCTAGGAAGCTTTCTCAAGTTTAATCTTCGTGCTAAGGACCATTGTGAGTGTTCTTAGCTTCTCTAGTTAAGTTTTTATTAGCTTAATGACCGAAAGTCAAAAATATCGTAATGATACTTTGACTTTGTGATTAATCACTAACGGTCTAGCCATTATTCGAATTGAAAGTGGCTATGTGTTGATAATTAAGTAGGTGATAACCCCTCAAAAGGGCACCACCTGATTATCACATTTACTTGGTCAATTGTCGGGTCAAAGTACTTAATAGAAAAGTCAAACGAGTCATTTTTTTATAAAATAATTCATAGCTGATAATGTAGAAGCTATAAAATACATTTCATCACTTAAATAACTTGGTAAATAATATAAGAACATGTTTAGACATGTTCAACCCGACAATTCTGAGTATTAGGCTCGGTTTGCAACCGAAAGTCGCAAAAGTAGACTTTTGCTTTGACTTTCAGTTCTGACCCGAATTAGCTTAGTTTAGTTATGCCTTAGGGTTCCTTTGTGACCATATTATATGTTAGTATAACCCTCTGAGGTTATACTACGTGGTCCCATAGAAATCTGAGTCATTCGCATGTTTTCGTTAAATGCTTAAAAATTGACCATTATTCCCTTATGTTATAAAAACGAGATTTTTGAAAATGTGAGAGGACAAAAAGCTTTATTACTAATATATAAGTATGTCATAAAAATTTGGCATCAGTTTCTGGTCTCAAATAAAAGTTATGCAAGATATCGTAAAACAAAACTTTTTGTTAATTAAATTGCATTTTTAGCATAAATCATATTTAAACCCAATTTTTTCCACCAAACTTGCTACCCACTGTTATGATATAATTTTTAGGGATTTTTGGAAAAAAATTTTAGATTTTATATTGACCATAATATAGAGTTCTTGTGAAAATTCGGTAATTGACGATAATGCCCTTTTCATTAATAAAATGAGTTTCACATATCATTTACATACCAAACCTTTTTCCTACTGATTTTATATATTAAATAAAATATTTTAAGCATTAAAGAGTGATCAAAACTTCAGAATTTTATAAACATCTTGAATATCGTCAAATGTCGACTTTTACGCTAATTAGGCGAATAGTATGGTTTAAAACCACATTTAACGCCTAAGACTTGTTACCTACTGATTTTATAATCAAAATTTTATACTTTAACAGTAAGTATAAGTCTTGAATGCAGATTTTCAAATTTGACCTTAAAAGCATATGTGAAATGACCAAAATGCCCCTACGGTGCATAGTTTGGTCATAAATGATAAACCTCACATATGTATGATATCTTACTGATGTAACTTGATAAAATAAATATTTTTACTAAATATATTAGACCAGAACCTCAGTTTGCTATTAAACCTCTTTTATAAACTTTAAAATGGCCAAATTACCCTTTCGGGGCTTAAATTGGATTTAAATTCGTTTTGGGCAAAATTGAAGATATCCTACTGATATCACAACATATTTTAAGCATAATAATTTACGGAACTTGTACATGATTCATTCGGTTACCCGTTGGGCATATACGCGTTCGGTACGGTCTATGTAACTAGTTTGCATAAATGTACCGAAACATGTCAAACCTTATCATTTTTACTTCAAAATCCAGAATGTATTTAGTTTACCCATTATAAACAAGTCTTCATACTTGTCGGGTCTAAATCACATTCCAATCTGGTCACCGCTTAATCTAGCGTTTCGTACCGTAAACCTTTCTTTAAAACTAACCGGTCTAAGTTACAACTTGAATAAGACCCGTTAGGAATCTAATAGGTTAATAAAACCTTCGTTCCAGATTACGAGCCCCGGTATAAGTATTTGCACTTATTTGAGTAGGATTTACGGCTGAGAATACTAAATTTGCATTTAAGCTCAGGTAAATACTTTTAACTTATTTTCCCCTTATACGGGCTTGGGATACGGTAAATTATTACCGCTTGGTCGGGTGTAGAAACCTTTTAATCGAAATGGTTAAATTGTATAATCCCGCTTTAATTAGTATTGCTTGATAACAAATAACATTGGGGGTTAACGACCGTGTCCTGGATATCCTTGGCTCATTCAAAAAGCGTGAATGGCCACGACTTAAGCACAGGGTGTAGGCATACACCTGTCTGTTGCGTATGTAAAAGATATACTCACTCGTGAGGGAACTTCTTGTGAGTTTATAATTGTGGTGTGTCGATTAATCTTGTTCGGCTTTTATACCGACCCTAAATGTTGGACAAACATGTGAATCTGATACAAGATTGTTATTAACATAACTGTCCCAAGTTATAAAATGTTTGTGCCTTGTGCATTTAAACCAATTTTTATAAATGTTTTCAAAAGAGTCGGTTAATTGTATTTACCAGTGTAAACTGACGTATTTTTCCAAAAGGCTAAGTGACAGGTACTGTACGTAATTGGCTAGGAGCTCGGGGCGTTAATAAAGAATCTTGCAAGTTCTGAACGTCTAAAGTCTGTTGAACAATATTTATATTTCTGTTTTATGATCCGCCTGTGGATCCACTTACAACCGTTTATATAATATTTATTTATACTTTGAATTGCGGTTTGTAATTTTATTTTCATCCAAGACTTCCGCTGTGCATTAAACTGTGAACATTGACTATGATGATATCAACTACGTCACGATACTCCCCACCGGCCCCACCGGTAAGACGTGGAATATCGGGGTGTGACAGGTTGGTATCAGAGCCAACATTGAGTGAATTAAACACTAGCCTTTTGTGTTTAATCTCAATGACACAGTTGCACATTCCTTGACTTCCGAGTCTAGGCAAATAACTTAGGACTAATCCTAATCTTAATTGTTTTTGTCTGTTTTTTTTTTTTTTTTTTTTTTTTTTTTTGCATTGACAGGACTTCAATTAACATGCCACCAAGAGTAAAAGGACATGGAGAATGAGGCAAGGAACCTATAGTGGCTAGGAATAATCATGAGGCCGGACCATCTCACCGGCGCACACCATCAGCAACACTCATCTCTTGTCCACACGAAGACTGGAGGACCTATTTGGAGCCCGCGAGGCGCTCAGTCTCACTTAGCTCCTCACCATCTTACCATCATTCGTTCGGGCCGCATCAAGATGAAGAGCCTCACGATTCTCATCATTCTTTCATTCCTTTGCAGCGTTCAGGTTCACACAGTTCCTTCCAGAACCCAAGACCTTATTTTCAGAGCCGGTTCAATCCGATGAACCAAGTCGAAGAACCAGAGGGTCCAAACCCGCTAGGACCCGCTGATCACTTTCCTGAATATCAGGACATGGATGTGGACGAAGATCCAGATCCCGAGCTGCCACCATCTAGGATGCCGACACATCCCATTGAGATTTCTAGCGGATCATCTTTTCATGGTTCGCCTTACAGGGGCCCTGATATATGGGCTGAAAGATGGGCTTCATACAAATGGGAGTATACTCCCCCTCACCGCAACTCACCACCACACCAGCAGGTCCCTTCTGAGGACCCACATTTTCAGACGGTTACGCCACCGCCACCACCAGCGCCAGTGCATCCACCGCCTCCAGAACCATCGAGGCGGAGAAGAAATGCACGGATGTCCGTGCGAGGGGGTTTCCATTTCAGCACCCCCCAACACTCCAGCAACAGCAACTACCCGCCGCTCTATGAAGACCCGCAAATGGGTGGGCCTTCAAATGCAGTTTCTGAAGTCGACTCTGCACCAGTCGCACCTGCACCACACATGGGTTATGAAAACTCGATCCCATCGTACCCTGGTGCAGCTGGGTACAACCCGTTTGAGCAGCAAACTTACCCAGGTTACAACTACAACAATGCCCCTGCCATCGACCCATACGTCGAGGCAGCAAACTACAACGCTCTCTACCCTTGGCTCTTCCTAGCTACGTACTCAACTGGATACCCTACATATGGGTATCAATACCCACCACCTCCACAACCTCAGCAGCAGCAGCCACCACAAATCCAACCACCGCAGCAGCAAGAAATCCTCTAGAGTTGCACGAGGTGGAACAAAGGGTAGACGAAGAGCGTAGAAGTCACCGCGGTCTTCTGAATGGTTTGGCAAACCTCATTAAGGGGAAGAAGAAGAGGGATTATTAGAAATCCTTATTTATTGTTTTGTAATTTCATTTTCAACTAAGTACCTGAGTGGACATTTCATTTATGTACTTGGTCCCTGCGTGGACTTGTCTTTCTTTATTTTAGTCCCTGCATGGACAAGTTATTTATTAAAGTCCCGTTTAGGGTAGCTATTGTAATTTTGAGGCAATTTATGGAATGTTTCATTTCAAAATTTTTACTTGTCATTATATATATGCATGTACTATATTAAACAAATCAAAATATCATTCCAATTTATAATTAATCCGCCATTAAATCTCAAAATAAAATCTTAAAGGTAAAACCTAGCCCATATGTCATTCTAAGACACGGCCATGATGGTAAATCCTTTTTGAGATAATAAATCCCTGTTAACACCTAAGAACGTGTTAGCACTCTTGACAAATGTGGTTCGAGAAAATCACACTAGTCATCCTTATATTGGATTCTTCCAATTCCTTATTTAGCCAAATGATCTAGAAATCATGGCTTATATCATCAAATAAGATGATTATATTATAAACATCCATTAGTGATGAAGTGCCTACAGGCTATACCTAATGTCCTAAAAGACAAATGACAGTGGTGGTCAATGACTCCCTGTCAAGAAAAGTAATGAACTATGTTCAAACCTTAATGCCTCGATCCTATAAGATCACGACTCGTAAATTTAAAATTGTTCTTGTGACAAGGCCTTTTGTGCTATTTTAATATCCTTAATAGTTTATAACTGGGTATAACTATGATGAAAAGTTTAAAATAAATCTGATTATCAAATTAACCCAATATGGTCTATTTATACCATGGTTAAGGAATCATTGCAAATGATGTTCCCATAATAGACTTCTGAACAAATTATTGTCAATTGTTTTATAGAAATCAAGCTTCAGCATGCCTGAATCAGACAAGGTTAACAGCAATCCCAATATGGGGAATGACAATACCAGAATGAATATAACGGGTGCGGACCTACAAGCAATGATAGATAATGTTGTCACCAGTGCTATTGACAGACAGTTCAAAGAACCAAGTAATACTCGCACAAAGACTCAATCTGTGGCTCATAGTAAACCCCCCTTCTAAAACACATGAATCAAAGAAAGACGACTCTCAACACTCGTCGAATCAAAAAAGTCAGCCATCTAAGAGAATAGTGTTCGATCAGGAACCGCGTTCAAAGACTTGTTCTTACAAATACTTCGTCTCTTGTAAGCCAAGGGATTTTACAGGTGAAAAAGGTGCCATAGACTGTATGACATGGCTTGATGAGATGGATACTGTTGTGGATATCAGTGGTTGTGTCGAGCGGGATATTGTGAAGTTTGTTTCACAGTCCTTTAAAGGAGAAGCATTGGCTTGGTGGAGGTCGTTAGTTCAAGCCACCGGGAAAATTCCACTTTATAACTTGTCTTGGGAACAATTTGTGGCACTGATCAAGGAAAACTTCTGTCCTCAGCATGAGGTAGAAAAGATTGAAACAGACTTCTTGACTCTAGTCATGAAGAATTTGGATTGTCAGACGTATGTGACGAGTTTCAACACCATGTCCCGTTTGGTTCCCTATTTGGTCACACCGGAACCAAAGCGCATAGCGCATTTTATTGGAGGCCTGGCACCAGAAATCAAAGGAAATGTTAAAGCATCCAGGCCTACCACTTATAGGTCTGTGGTGGACTTGTCCTTATCCCTCACTTTAGATGCAATCAGGAATAAGTCTATTAAGACTTCTAATGAGGGAAAGAGAAAAAGAGAAGAGGAGAGTTCTTATCATTCTGACAATAAGAAGAAGGGGAATTCGAAGCATAAGAAAGGTTCCGAGTTCAAGAAAAACTCGAGTCAGTCGGATAACAAACCCAAGTGTAAGAACTGCAAAAAGCGTCATTCTGGAAAGTGTACGATTGACCCACATGCTAAACTTTGTGGAATTTGCAAGACCAAGGGTCATAAGACTTTAGAATGCAAGGAGTTGAAGAACGCAACTTGTTACAACTGCAACGAGAAAGGGTATAACAAAACCAACTGCCCGAAACTTGCAAAGAAGCCTGAAGTGGCCAAAAAGACAAACGCACGAGTCTTCCAGATGAACGCCCAGGAGGCAGTACAGAATGATAACATTATAACAGGTACTTTTCTCATCAACGATGTTTATGCTAGAGTTTTGTTTGATTCTGGCGCAGATAAGTCATTTGTAGACAATAAATTTTGTAAACTGTTAAATCTGCCTGTTAAAACTCTAGACATAAAATATGAGGTAGAATTGGCTGATGGTACTTTAGAGACTGCTTCAACGATTTTAGATGGATGTTTCATATCCATTAGGAACCACTCTTTTTCGTTGTTTTTGTTGCCAATGAAGCTGGCAGGATTTGATATAGTTATTGGCATGGATTGGTTATCTTTTAACCAAGCTCAAATTGCATGTGATAAGAAGCAAGTGGTTATCAAAACTCCTTATGGTGAGTCACTTACAATTCAAGGAGATACACAGTATGGATTACCTAAACAAGTATCTATGCCTAAGGCATCTAAGTGTTTAAAGAAAGGTTGTGTCATTTACATGGCACAGGTGACCAGAGATGAGCCAAAACCCAAGATCGATGACATCCCTGTTATTTCTGAATACCCAGACGTTTTTCCTGAAGAGTTACCTGGTTTACCTCCAGACAGACAAGTGGAATTCAGGATTGATATCATTCCAGGAGCAGCCCCTGTAGCACGAGCTCCATATCGGTTAGCACCAACCGAGATGAAAGAATTAAGAACACAGTTAGATGATTTGTTGGAGAAAGGTTTTATTCAGCCTAGCTCGTCTCCTTGGGGAGCGCCCATTCTATTTGTAAAAAAGAAAGATGGCTCAATGCTTCTATGCATCAATTATCGCGAGTTGAAAAAAGTTACAATAAAGAACCGGTACCCGTTGCCCAGGATCGACGATTTGTTCGATCAGCCTCAAGGAGTAAGTTACTTTTCAAAGATCGATCTAAGGTCATGTTATCATCAGTTGAAGGTCAGAACTGAAGATGTGCACAAGACTGCATTCAGAACGAGATATGGCCACTACGAGTTCTTAGTGATGCCTTTCGGGCTCACTAATGCACCTGCTGCATTCATGGATCTCATGAATCGCGTTTGCAAGCCGTATCTAGACAAGTTTGTCATTGTCTTCATTGATGACATACTTATTTATTCAAAGAGCCAAGCTGATCATGAAAGACATCTACAATGCATCCTTAAACGTCTGCAATGGGAGAAACTCTATGCAAAGTTCTCTAAATGTGAACTCTGGTTACGAGAAGTCCAATTTCTTGGACATATGGTGAGTGAGTGTGGTATCCAGGTAGATCCCGCTAAGATTAAAGCGATTATGAATTGGCAAGCACCAAAAACACCTACAGAGATTCGCAGCTTCTTAGGTTTAGAAGGTTACTATAGACTTTTCATTGAAAACTTTTCTAGGATTGCTGCACAATGTAAAGTTTGACTGGGGTACCAAGCAACAAGAATCTTTTGAGATCCTCAAGCAGAAATTAAGCAATGCTCCTGTGTTGACATTGCCAGAAGGGATAGAAGAGTTTGTTGTTTATTGCGACGCATCGCACACTGGTATGGGTTGTGTGCTTATGCAGAGAGGCATGGTTATTTAACCAGAAGGACCTTAATATGAGGCAACGTCGTTGGATGGAGACTTTGAAGGACTATGATTGTGAAATCCGCTATCACCCAGGCAAAGCAAGTGTGGTCGCTGATGCCTTAAGCAGAAAGGAAAGAATTAAACCAATAAGGATCAACGCTAAAAGCATTGAATTGTAACACCCCGAAAACGGGTTTGGTAATCAAACCACGTTAATACTAAATGATGGGTAAAGTACCGTTAGAGGTAAAAGTAACCCGGTGAATATTAGGATTTTAAATAAATAAACCTAATATTAAATAAAAACGGTATAAAGGCTTTTGAGAAAGTAAAGTTTATAGAAGCCCGAGTTAACGGGACTTAAAATAAACTTAGTCATAAATCTCCCCGAACTCACTAAATTAACTAGGAATGTTTAACCTAGTTAGTAAGTGAGAATATTGTTAGAAATTAAGTGGGATGTAGCCTACTTAATAAACTAACCAAACATGAGGGACCAAAGTGGATAAACTTGAAAGTTTAATAATAAAAAGGAAATTAAAAACCTAAAACACACATTTAGTGTGTTCTAGGAGTTCTGTTCGACCAGAAGTTCCCCAGGAGCTTTAAAAACCCTAACTTTCAACAATACCATCAAATTGAAGGCTCAATCGAAGCTCAAATTCACAATTGAACGTGAATTAATGATCACCCAAGCTAGGGGATCATAAGGTATGTCAAATTTTGATGATTTGTGAAGTTGTGAAATTTGGATAATCATCATAATCGCGAATTATGAATGGATTATTGATGCTATGATTGAATTAGTGATGTATATTTGCTTAGGAATCAAACCTTAAGTGAAAATTATACATATGATGATATAATTTGAATGATTTGATGATTTACTACACTAGGGTAAGTGGGTATTAATCATAGGATGAATTATGATAACAAGAACTTGATTAAAACAGTAACATAAAGATGATGCTTACCGGATAATTGGCCAAGTAATTAAACGAATAGTCAAGCTACTTCGTGTAATTAATTAGGTCAATAGGCAGTTGACTTTTAAAAGTCAAACTGACCAACTATGTGATCGAATGATAAATTCGACATAAGAATTGTAGGATGGAATAGTCGTGAATGATTATGACTAATCTAACCATCTTATAACTTACAATGATAGTTTGTCGCTTAACAAGCAAGGTGAAAGCTTAGGAAGGAAGCGGGTCAAACGAAGCAAGAATAACGGAAAAGCATAATCAGGATGCGAGGTAAGTCAAAGCTTACACCTTTTATTTAATACATATTGGTTTTATAGGTTATGAATAATAGAAAGTCATGTTTGAATTATGATGTTCTGACACGACATGTGAGGTTCGGAACAAAAGACAATGGTAATAAACCATGTTTAATGGTTAAAAAGGACTAAAACGATTATTTGGTCCTGTAATGACTAATAGATAATGAGTTTCGAGTGGTTACCTCATAGGGTAAACCAATGCAAACAATAAGGGTAAAACGGTATTTTGGTCACTTGTTGACAATAACCGTTAGTTTGTGAAAGACACTTTATAGCGTAAGTTATAATGGGTCAAAATAATCAATAAATGATTTATAAGTAAAACGACTATACAGTGTAAACCGGAGCGAGTCATATAGATAAGATGGTAATAAATATCATCTCATAAAGATTCATGGTCATTTAGACCAAACGGGTCAAAAGGTGAAATTATCACCCTTTGACAATATCGACTAATGGTTTGTCGAGTTGTATGATTATAGGAATAAATATCAAATGGATATTTATATCGCTATTGTTTAGCGGTTAATAAGGAAAGGTATCGAAACGGGTCAATATATTGATCCGAGTCAGGTATGTATAATAGGTTAACTACTCAATTTGAACTAGAGGTTCATTGAGAGTTAAATGAAGTTAATAAACATTCGGTTACTTTAAATAAGTAAACCGAATGATTTAAATGATGGTCATGGTGTTTTGAAAACCTAATGACCTTTAATATAAGATCATAGCTAAAAAGAGGGATTTTGGGTCAACCATGCTTTCCAAAAGCCCTTCATCGTAAATGAAAGGCTGAAATGGACCAAAACGCCCTTGTAAGCTAAATCGAGCGAACGACCCTTAAATGTTGTTTAGAAACAAGTAGTATGCTTAAATAAATATTTAGAATAAGTATAAAAAGCGAAAAATGTAAGTCTTTGGTCATTTGACTCTATATGAGTCTTTGCGGTAAAATAACGATCCGAGGGGTAAAACTCGGAATATAATGATTGCCCCGTTAAATCCACCCCAATTATAGTTGTGGTGAAAGATCATTTGACAAATAATGTGGAAATAAGATGCTAGAAATAAACGAGCATGAATTATGCGGAAAAGTGCTTAGATACCCTTAACGGGTCAAAATAAGCATTTAAGTAAAAATGGGTTTAAGAATGTACATAAACTCGTGAATTGAACCTAATATGATAGACAACATTGAAATTATAAGGTTCATGTGAAATTGGGATCAAACAAACATGTTTGTTTGATAAATGCATGAACGAATCAAAAGTTCCTAATTGTATTTTTAAGCCGAAGGCTTAAAAGTCTAAAATTTTGTTAATCCGGATGTCGGATGTTAACTCCATATGATGGAAAATTAAATTACGATCACGTAGGAAGAAACGCGAGTTAAATCGGATCAAAAACGAGCAAGTTATGCTCGTTTGCGTAAATAATAGTTTGGTGGGATGTTGTTGTATTCAGCAACAAGGATTCTGGGAAAACTGAGTGGTCGCGCCACGCGACAGCAAGAGCCAGATGCCGTCGCGCGACGCGACGGTAGGCTGGTTTGGCGAAAATTGTTTAAATTAATCGTTTTTGTATTCCGGACTTGTTTAAACTCGTTTTAAACACCATATGACTAACTTATTTCATGTTTTATGAAATGTAGGTATTATGTAATGTACCGGAGGTCGATCAAGCTCGAGGATGAACCGAACACGCTCAAGAATCAAGCTTCCGCGAATAGTTTCGTCGTCACATTTTATACGACGAATAAAATTTAAAAATGTTGAAATGTTTTATTTAGTAAAATGTTTTAACAAACTCGAAATTTTTAAGTGTACATTTAATCTTAAATACACTATTATAATCAAAAAATTATTTGATAATTGTATAAAATGAACTAAGGGTCTTACATGAATTAAGAAACAGCTTGAATGAAAAATTGTTAGCTGCTCAAAAGGAAGCTATACTGGAACCTAACTTTCCGAATGAAAAGTTAGGCGTAACTGCTGATCAATTGACATGTGGAAAAGATGGAATCCTAAGACTGAATGGTCGAATCTGGGTTCCAATCCATGGAGGACTTAGATATGTGATCCTCCGAGAAGCCCATAGTTCTAAATATTCGGTACATCTGGGCAGTGATAAAATGTACTAGGATCTAAAGGCAAACTATTGGTGGATAGGTTTGAAGAAATCTATAGCCACTTATGTGGCTAAATGTCTGACGTGCGCACAGGTTAAAGCCGAGCATCAAAAGCCGTCAGGTTTGCTACAACAGCTTGAACTTCCCACTTGGAAGTTAGAAATGGTAACTATGGATTTTATCACTAAGTTACCAAAGACGAAACTTGGGAATGATACAATATGGGTTATAGTCGACAGACTGACGAAGTCAGCTCATTTTATACCCATAAAGGAGACGCATAGCTCCGATAAACTAGCCCAGCTATATGTGGATGTGATTGTATCTCTCCATGGAGTGCCAATATCTATTATCTCTGATAGGGATACAAGATACACATCTCATTTTTGGAAAAGCTTTCAACAATCTTTAGGCACTCGTTTGAATTTCAGTACTGCTTATCATCCTTAGACGGATGGGCAAAATGAGCGTACGATTCAAAACTTGGAAGACATGTTGCGTGCTTGTGTTATTGATTTGGGTGGAAGTTGGGATAAACATCTTCCTTTGATTGAATTTTCATATAACAATAGTTATCATTCGAGCATCCAAGCCGCGCCTTTCGAGGCCTTATATGGACGTAAGTGCAGAACGCCAGTTTGTTGGGCGGAAGTTGGAGAAACCCAACTATCAGGACCTGATATAGTCCTAGAGACGACGGACAAGATTGTTCAGATCCGTGATCGTCTAAAAGCTGCCAGGGACAGACAGAAGAGTTACGCTGATAAGAGGCGCAAACCTCTAAGTTTGAAGTTGGTGATAAATTTCTACTCAAGGTATCACCCTGGAAAGGGGTGATGCGTTTTGGCAAAAAGGGAAAGCTGAGCCCATGATACATTGGACCATTCGAGATCATCGAATGTGTCGGAAGTGTGGCATATAAACTTAATCTACCTGAAGAACTTAGTGGAATTCATAATGTATTCCACATTTGTAACTTAAAGAAATGTCTAGCTAATGATTCGCTAGCAATGTCTCATAAGGACGTGCAAATTGACGAAAGCTTAAAGTTTGTTGAAAAATCTTTGTCGATCAAAGATCGACAGGTTAAGATACTTCGAAGAAGGAATGTGCCGATCGTCAAAGTGAAATGGGATGCCCATAGAGGCCTAAAATATACGTGGGAAGTTGAATCCACGATGAAACAAAAATACCCTCATTTATTCCAGTAAATCTCGAGGTCAAGATTTCTTTTAAGGGGGTGAGGATGTAACACCTCGCAAAATTAAGTCTAATACAGTGGTGACACGTGTCATAAACCCTGATCATTTTAAAAGGATAACTTGAGGGACTAAAGTCATTAAACATGTAAAGATGTTTGTGGAAGGATCAAAAGTGTCAACATATGAAATTAAGACTTTTCGGGTGATCTCGTAACTAACCGGGAGCTTAACGATATTTGTTTTATGACCCAAGACACTTAATAGTTAACTATGGGGATCAAAAGTGCAATAAACAAAAGTTATTTAAACTAAATATGGACCAGGGACTGAAAATGCAAAAATTACAAACTTTTTACCGGATTAAAGGGTCCTCGCGGGGCGCATAAGCCACCGCTAAAGTCTTCGCGGGCCGCGACCAAGCTGCCAGCGACAGTTCACTGGACAGCTGCATGTTGCAGCCCTTCCAACGCCATTGCAAGCTAGTTTTTCGATACCGGGGACTGTGCAAGTGGTTTTTACTGCCATGGGGACACTTGTTAACATCTGATGACCTCCCATAACAGCTGCAATGATCCTAGAGCCTTCAAATTTCTATATAAAGGGCCATGTTTTGAGTTCTTGAACTTGCACACTTCAAGTTTTTACTCTCAAACACTTCTCTGGAGCATCCTGGTCATCTAGGAAGCTTTCTCAAGTTTAATCTTCGTGCTAAGGACCATTGTGAGTGTTCTTAGCTTCTCTAGTTAAGTTTTTATTAGCTTAATGACCGAAAGTCAAAAATATCGTAATGATACTTTGACTTTGTGATTAATCACCAATGGTCCAGCCATTATTCGAATTGAAAGTGGCTATGTGTTGATAATTAAGTAGGTGATAACCCCTCAAAAGGGCACCTCCTGATTATCACATTTACTTGGTTAATTGTCGGGTCAAAGTACTTAATAGAAAAGTCAAACGAGTCAGTTTTTATAAAATAATTCATCATTGATAATGTAGAAGCTATAAAATACATTTCATCACTTAAATAACTTGGTAAATAATATAAGAACATGTTTAGACATGTTCAACCCGACAATTCTGAGTATTAGGCTTGGTTCGCAACCAAAAGTCGCAAAAGTAGACTTTTACTTTAACTATCAGTTCTGACCCGAATTAGCTTAGTTTAGTTATGCCTTAGGGTTCCTTTGTGACCATATTATATGTTAGTATAACCCTCTGAGTTTGTACTACGTGGTCCCATACAAATCTGAGTCATTCGCATGTTTCCGTTAAAAGCTTAAAAACTGACCATTATGCCCTTATGTTATAAAAACGAGATTTTTTGAAAATGTGAGAGGACAAAAAGCTTTATTACTGATATATAAGTATATCATAAAAATTTGACATCAGTTTCTGGTTTCAAATAAAAGTTATGCAAGATATCGTAAAACAAAACTTTTTGTTAATTAAATTGCATTTTTAGCATAAATCATATTTAAACCCAATTTTTGACACCAAACTTGCTACCCACAGTTATGATATAATTTTTAGGGATTTTTGGAATTTTTTTTAGATTTTATATTGAACATAACATAGAATTCTTGTGAAAATTCGGTAATTGACGATAATACCCTTTTCATTAATAAAATGAGCTTCACATATCATTTACATACCAAACATTTTCCTACTGATGTTATATACTAAATAAAATATTTTAAGCATTAAAGACTGATCAAAACTTCAGAATTTTATAAACATCTTGAATATCGTCAAATACCGACTTTTACGCTAATTTGGCGAATAGTATGGTTTAAAACCACATTTAACGCCTAAGACTTGTTACCTACTGATTTTATAAATAAATTTTTATACTTTAACAGTAAGTTTAAGTCTTGAACTCAGATTTCCAAATTTGACCTTAAAAGCATATGTGAAATGACAAAAATGCCCATACGGTGCATAGTTTGACCATAAATGATAATCCTCACATATGTATGATATCTTACTGATGTAACTTGATAAAATAAATATTTTTACTGAATATTTTAGACTAGAACCTCAGTTTGCTATTAAACCTCTTTTATAAACTTTAAAATGACCAAATTACCCTTTTGGGGCTTAAATTGGATTTAAATTTTTTTTGGGCATAATTGAAGATATCCTACTGATATCACAACATATTTTAAGCATAATAATTTACGGAACTTGTACATGATTCATTCGGTTACCCGTTGGGCATATACGCGTTCGGTACGGTCTATGTAACTAGTTTGCATAAATGTACCGAAACGGGTCAAACCTTATCATTTTTACTTCAAAATCCAGAATGTATTTAGTTTACCCATTATAAACAAGTCTTCATACTTTTCGGGTCTAAATCACATTCCAATCCGGTCACCGCTTAATCTAGTGTTTCGTACCGTAAACCTTTCTTTAAAACTAACCGGTCTAAGTTACAACTTGAATAAGACATTAGGAATCTAATAGGTTAATAAAACCTTCATTCTAGATTAAGAGCCCCGGTAGAAGTATTTGCACTTATTTGAGTAGGATTTACGGCTGAGAATACTAAATTTGCATTTTAGCTCTGGTAAATACTTTTAACTTATTTTCCCCTTATACGGGCTTAGGATACGGTAAATTATTACCGCTTGGTCGGGTGTAGAAACCTTTTAATCGAATATGGTTAAATTGTATAATACCGCTTTAATCAGTATTGCTTGATAACAAATAACATTGGGGGTTAACGACCGTGTCCTGGATATCCTTGGCTCATTCAAAAAGCGTGAATGGCCACGACTTAAGCACGAGGTGCAGGCATAAACATGTCTGTTGCGTATGTAAAAGATATACTCACTCGTGAGGGAACTTCTTGTGAGTTTATAATTGTGGTGTGTCGATTAATCTTGTTCGGCTTTTATACAAGCCCTAAATGTTGGAAAAAACATGTGAATCTGATACAAGATTGTTATTAACATAACTGTCCCAAGTTATAAAATGTTTGTGCCTTGTGCATTTAAACCAATTTTTATAAATGTTTTCAAAAGAGTCGGTTAATTGTATTTACCAGTGTAAACTGACGTATTTTTCCAAAAGACTAAGTGACAGGTACCGTACGTAATTGGCTGGGAGCTCGGGGCGTTAATAAAGAATCTTGCAAGTTCTGAACGTCTAAAGTCTGTTGAACAATATTTATATTTCTGTTTTATGATCCGCCTGTGGATCCAGTTACAACCGTTTGTATAATATTTATTTATACTTTGAATTTCGGTTTGTAATTTTATTTTCATCCAAGACTTCCGCTGTGCATTAAACTGTGAACATTGACTATGATGATATCAACTACGTCACGATACTCCCCACCGGGCCCACCGGTAATACGTGGAATATCGGGGTGTGACAATTAGCCTCAAACCTTAGGGCTCGGGCCGTCTCAAGCAGGTGTCGATGCTTTCTTTCTACAACGCCGTTCTGTTGAGGGGTGTGGGGGCAGGTAGTTTCAAGTAAAATTCCGTTATCTTTGTAAAAATTCACCATGTCATTAGATGTGAACTCCCTACCATTATCACATCTAATCTTCTTAATATTCTTTCCGAATTGTGTTTTTACCATTTTTTGAAAATCCTTTACGCACCTACTAGCTTCATGTTTAAATTTTAATAAGAACAACCACGTGGCTCTACTGAAATCATCAACGATTGTTAAAAATACTTTGCCCCGGTAAAGGAAGGCGTACGATATGCCCCCCAAATATCACAATGCAATAAATCAAAACAATCTACAATTTTAGTGTTACTATAGTGAAAAGGGAGTCTCGTGTGCTTAGCCTTAGAGCAAGAATCACAAATCTTATCAAAATGGGCATTTTTAAGAAAACTAATATGGTTGAGTTTTTCAGCGGAAGCGTGTCCTAACCTTTTATGCCAAGTGTCATTAGTCACCACCATTGCTTTTCTCTCGTTTTTGATCATCCCCATCCGATATAGTCCCCTCTCGCATCTACCCGCACCAATCAAGTTTCCCGTCCGAAGCCTTTTCATGACACAAAAATCAGGAAAGAACGCAACAACGCACTGCAAGTCTTTTGTCAATTTTCTAACCGACAAAAGGTTGCACTTAAATTCAGGAACATAAAGGACTTCTTGGAATTTGTAGTACCCCCTTTAAGAGTGCAATCACCCCTTCCCTTAACAGATACTTTAGTCCCATTGGGAATAACGACATGAGCTTCAATCTTGCTTTCTATTTTGTTTTCAAGGAAAACAGGATCATAGGTAATGTGCTCGGTCGCTCCCAAGTCAACCACCCAATCATCATCACCTTCCCCTTTACCAGGGAAGTTAGCCGTACATGTTGTTTCATCGTTTAGGTTTTTGTTTTCGGTTTCAACGTAGGCTGCCTTTGTACCTAGCCACCATGCGGGCCGGGTATCCGATTCTTTTGAAACAAACTTCCTTGTTGTGGCCGTCCTTCCCGCAAAAGGTTCAATGCTTGACCACACCGCTCCGTTTGGTGTCTTGGACCACAACCCTTTCATGCCTCATTGTTTCTCGGTTGGATGGTGATTGCTGATGTTCTAGGTTAGGTTAAGATTTTAGAGAACCGCTCTGATACCATATTCAAGTTTATGGTTCAAAGGGTTTTTTCTCTTCATTCATGTTCTTGTATCAAAACAATGCAGAGGGAAATAAATAGATAAAATACAAAAGACTAAATAAAGAAACAATATATATGGATGTAAAAAGGAGCCATCTATGGAAGGAATTATGGAGAATAATCAGGAGAATATTTTAGTCCCCGATATTTACTACGATTTATTATTAAAACTGTTTATGTAATTAACTTTTATTATATTGTGTGATATAAACTTGAGTATTTTTATAAAGAATTCAAATATACTACGATTCATTATTAAACATTTAAAAACCATTTTATGTAATTAACTTTTATTATATTGTGTGATATACACTAGTGTATTTTTATAAAGAATTCAAATTTACTATGGTTCATTATTAAACATTTAAATACCACACAAGTTTGTTAAAATAGTTCGTTTTATACTGAAAACCCGGTATAAAAATGGGAAAAATTTGTAATTAGGTAATTTAAAAAAAAATTAGAACTTACAAAAAAAGGACTAAAAAACAGAATATTTTTCAGACACTAGGAATTTAAACATAAACAAAATCAGTTTAATCAACGTAAAAGTGTTTAAAATCAATTATTTGTATCGGCAAGACCCGAATCATTTCTGAACGAAGTTATGTTAAAACATAGATAAATTGAAGATGTACATAATAATAAGCATAAAAACGTATTATATTTGCGAAAGAACTTTACGTCGAACACCAACTTGAACTTATACCAACACGTATATAAAAATAAGTACAAAATTATGTTTTTTAAGTTAAAAATGGTACCGCGTGTTGAGGTGGCACCGGAACGTAAAGTAAGTTGAACTCATACAGTCTAATGAAAATGTATTATATTTCACCCGACTTGTTGTAAAACAAAATTTATGTCGAAACATAGATCAACTGAAAACGTACATAAAAAAACATATTATACCCGAGCCTACCAATTTTCAAAGAAACGTAACCAACTTGAATTTATACCGACACACATAAAGATAAACATGTAAAAAATGAATATAAGGTTTTTAGAAAGTTAAAGGATTGTAATTGTTAATGATAACTATTGAAGTGTAAAGGTTAAAAAATTAAAAAATAGTAAAAGAAAAAAGAAAAATAAAATAATAATGGCCCACTTGAAATTGTAACTATATTAGTTGGTGCCTCGTCCGCGTTGCGGGGCGATGACCGAATAATGAGCAAGTGTTAGTCAGCTTATTGACACGAAAAACAATTAAATCGAGCCACCCAATTAAAACAAAACACTTTTATAGTTTTGATAAAAAAAAAAAACTAAAACAATGGCAATATTATAATTTTTAACCGAGTGAAAGTTGTATTTTTTGACTGGGGTAAAATCGTAATTTGACAAAAGCTAAAGTAATGGCAGTACTGTAAATTTGAAGCTGGGGCAAAATTGTAAATTTTCACAGGAGCAAATTCATAATTTTTAACTTTGGGTAATATCGTAATACAAATTTGAACTAAGGGCACAATCATAATTTTAAGCTAGAGGCAAAAGCACAATTTTATTTTGAACCGAGGGAAAATCGTAATTTTGAGTTGGGGGCTAAAACATAATTTTATTTTGAACTGGGGAAAAACGTAATTTTGAATTGAGGGCGAAATCACAATTTTTAAACGGGGAAAAATCACATTTTTGAACAGAGGGCAAAATCGTAATTTTTAAGTGGGGGCAAAAATAAAATTTTATTTTGAACTGAGGGCGAAAAGGTGATTCTGAGCAGAGGGCAAAACCACAATTTTATTTTGAATAGAGGGAAAATCGTAATTATTAGCTGGGAAAAAACGTAATTTTATTTTGAGCGGGGGGTAAAACTATAATTTTAGAGAGGGACAAAAACGTGATTTTAGAATGGATATAAAATAATAAACTGGTTGGTCCGATGGGAGAGTGCTAGGCAAAGTCGTAATTTTGAATTGAGAGCAAGATCGTAATTTTGAGATGGGGACAAAAATCGTAATTTTATTTTGAGGTTGGGGCGAAAACGTAATTTAATTTTGAGCTGGGAGCGAAAAAGTAATTTTATTTTGAGCTGTGGGCAAAAACGTAATTTTAAAATGAATATAAAACAATAAACATGTTGGTCCAATGGGGGAGTGCCAGGCAGCTGCCTCCAACTTACTTTTGTATATGTAGTATAACTAGGTTAGTTACCCGTGTGATACACGGACTGAAACTAATATATTATGTAAAATAAATGTTGAAATAATAACACTAAATAACGGTTGTACACAACTAAATTAAGACTATCCACTATCACAACCCAACCCAACCCAACCCAACCCAATTTTTCAATAAAATACTAATTTATCTCTCTTCCACCTACACAACCCAACCCAATTCAATTTTTCACTCACATTCACAACCCAACCTAAACTAATATTTTATTATATAAATATGATTTGTAATTATTATTTATTATAAAAATTTATATTGATAACATAGAAAAGAAAAAATATATATTATAATATTTAGCAACCGTTTGCAACCTTTGGTTGTCCCACCAAACCGTTTGAAGCATAAATTAATTTTTACATTTTTAAATTGCAAATGTTTTTTTGTCTTTTTGTAAATGTGGCAACCGGTTGGTGAAACCGATCACCGTAGTGGATAGTCTAAGAATGAAAGTATGAATCTTGGTATTTTCAAAATCATATCATGGTTATAACTTATTCGATTATTCAATTGGTTATTTAGTTCAAAATGCTACAACTTAATTAATTAAAAAAATATTGTTTCGTAAGCCAATTTAACAAAATGACACTCACAATATTTTAAACAGTTTGTTTATCAGTTAATCAGTTAAGTAATCTTGTCATTTCTTTCAAATTTGTTCATAATGCAAAGGGTAAGGGAGTCATTATAAACATCTACAACAGCGGACACCATATGACACCTGACAAATCATACGACTCATATGATGTAACCCTTTCAATTGGGCCGTATAGCAATCTTAGCCCTCTCAAACGTTGGGGCCGTATAAGGGTTGGTGTCTGGGTGACTTTAGAGTTTAGGAAGATTGAATATGAGCTAATACTATTCTTAAAGGCTACAAATATAGCAGTGAAGTGAAAAACATACAAAAAATAAGGCAAGTGGAGAATTTTAAATTTAAAAAGCCAAACTCATAATAACATCAACAAACTCATTATATTTCTTGTAAAGACACTTATTTTAACTATTGGGATTATCATATATTGATCATGAAAGACGTCTTACTTGAAACAAAAACAGTCTTCATCAAGTGTCTATCATAAAACGAACCTCAATACGTTGACTACCTCCATCCTACCCCACGAATCTTACACTTGAATTTCCTTAAACTGATTGTTGTTAGAATAAGCATTCCAGTTCTCAATACATCCAAATGGGTATAAGTGTATAACCTAAAAGGCCATTCCAGTTCTCACGGGCAAGTCCACACTGATCTCATCATCCAAGTCAGCATGCATTGGATCAATGTATTATTGGATTTCATTAGAACCCCCTTGTCTGGTGCTAAGCCCTTCTCTGTAAATAATTTTAAAGTTCTCAATACATCCAAATGGGTATAAACTAAAAAAACTTTACATAATTGGTGAATAAAGAAAACATTACTGAAACATGGAAAGGTCAGAAGTGCAGTTGTTTAGGTCCACTCTCAAATGGCTATGTTGACAGTTACATGCGGCAATTTTTCACGTATCTTTCTTTTAGAGGCAGTTAAGCCTGCATCTACAAAATTATCGAGAAAAAACTTCAAAAGGAATCGGCAAAACATATACCTATATGGAGCAGCACCATAGTAACCACCATATTGCCTCCAAACTACCAAACATTCCAAAACGACACCCCCAAGTTACTTGTTGCTGCTCTTGGTAGCTGTCCCGTTGCGTAACTGAATATGCAGCTAAACAATACTATTTTTTGAGCCTCCCAACTGAATTAAAATGGATTCCATGTATCAAAATTCAAAAGTACACATGCCATAATGATAACAACCAGCCCACAATTTAACTTATTATATATAATAAATAATAATGAACCATGAAGTTGACCTATAATAGTCAAATTACATAATTCTTGTACAAAAACAGCAACAGTTATACTCTCCACCTACCATTAACACACTAAAATAATACAAAAAAGAAGCCTTTAAATCTATCTTCACTACAAATAATATAAAAATAATCCCATTAACATTAACACTAATTTGACACAAAAAAAAAATTAATCGAAAAACCTGAAGTCATATGAAGTCATCATTTTCAAAACCTCCAAAACTACAAGGATCGGCAGCAATCCCTCATTTAACCTCACATCAATAACACCAGTCACCCTTCAAACCTGACCAATGGAACCGATGCCGGTGAACTCATAAGTGATTAACCAATATGAATAGTATAAAAAGATAATCGTTGTTTCATGTTTAATATTTTAATAACACCTTAACATGATAACGGGAGTTTGATTTATAGCAGAATCGTAACAAATAATCAATAGATTGAGAAACGGCAATCGATAACGGGATGTAAATAACAAAGAATGATTTAGTCTTAGAAGCAGACAGAGAATGGGATTGAAAATTATATTGGGGTTTCTTGAAAGTAAAAACCAATTAATAGAAGCAATAAAAGTATAAACCTGAGACAGATTTGAATATTAAATGGCGTTGATAGTTGAAGATCGAGATTGATACAATTAGTAGAATATGGTGGGAAGGGTTTTCTTCGTATCGGGAATCTGGAGGTAGGAGAAGAGTTGGGGGGATTGTCTAAACTAAAAACCTAATTAGAATTAGAATGAGGAGAAGACAAAAAGAGCGTAGAATGAACAAAACAGGACACGTGTACAAAATTCCTACGTGGCAGCTGTGGAATACATCAAGTTAGGAGAAAATTAAAAAAGGGGGTTGAAATCTAGCCAAATGTATATTATTTTTATTTATAAGTATAATATAATATAATATAATATAATATAATATAATATAATATAATAGATTGAAAATGTTGTTGTGAGAATATATGTGTATTGATGACGGGGGTAGCCCAAGACCAAATATGAATGATTTAAATACGTGAATGCTCATAAGGCAAAATGGTTCAAAGGTTAAAAACCTGGGAAGACGAGATAAAGTAGCACGGAACAGTAAGTAGTCATGTCTCCAGATTACTTCATCAACTCGCCAGCAGCAAAAGCAATGCAGGTCCACAGAGCACACTCTATTATCCAGGGGTCAAAAGGCTTCAACCCCCGAAAGGGTAAGCCCCTCACTGCAAGCAAGGTCACTAGTCAAATGCATTCCTCTTTGGGAGATGTCTTCTCCTATATAATTGACACTTCATTTACTGAGTAGGGACATTCCAGTCCAGCCCTGATTCCTTAAATCTCTGGCCATTCACATCGAGTACTTGTTTTCATGCGAGTTACCCCCTTTCACATCCACCACACACATTCTGTTTGCTCCTTCATCCGAATCTGAATCTACTTCAGAGGAGGATCTCGAGCAAACAATAAAAACAAACTAGTGAACCTCCTTCCACGTCTTGCAAACGTGGGGGGACCCCACGACCTGCGTTAGGCAAGGTTGAACCCTTCAACCCTTTTGCCTAACCAGTCAAGCTACCATCCTTGGTCTATTATTTGTTGCATCAACAAGTTGGCGCCCACCGTGGGGCTACGCCGCTATTTCTCCTCAAAAAGACCTAGTAGTGTAGCTCTTGTCTCTTGAAACAACCATGTCAGAGAGTGGATCCCCGGGAGAAGTAAATCAAGTTCCAAACGCCTCAACCCCGGGTACTAGCCAAGCTCATGTGGCTATACCAACTTCTTTCTCAACTCCGGGGAGCACTTCTAAGTTCCTCACGTTTAACACACCAACTCCGTCCAGATCCGGAGTCCCTTCCCCCAATGTTGGTGTCTCGGACACCTCGACACGTATTGAACTTACCCCCGAGGGGGTTGCCAACAATTTCCTTGAGTTGAGGTCTCTCCTCAACCAATATGTGAATAAGGAAAGGGACAATGGAGTGAGGATTCGTCTAGACTATGATGAGCCTGAACCAACGCTGTCTCCCGGACCTCCCATTCCGCCTTTTACAACCAGGAATGAGGCTGGTCCCAGTAATCCTCCAAACCCTAATCTATATTTGTCCACGATGGCAAATCCTACAACACGTCCCCTCTTTTCATCTCAACCAGCTATAAATGGTGCTCCTCTGGGCCATGAGCTGACCCTAGAACAGCTCCTCCAGTCCCCAGTAACAAGCCTTCCAGCTTCTACAACAACCTTGTGGAAACAGGCCCTATCCGTGCTCCCCTTGGCCTGAAGTGCTGTTATGAGCACCCCCTTTGGAGTTAGCTGTTCAGGTGCACCTGGAAGCCTTCAAAGCTTCAACCCCATGCCCCAGATGATGACCCAGATGATGGCCAGCTTCCCATGGCAGCACTTTATTAATCAAGTGCTGGCCACCAAGGGAAACAACAACAATAGCAATAACATGGGTGCAGGGGTTGAAGAAGATTTGGCCAAACCTTATAAGCCAAGTAACCTCTCATGTTTTTCACAGCGAATTGCCGATTATAACTTTCAAACGAAGATCAAGATGTCGTCCCACATCAGAACGTACGATGGGACTGAGGACCCAGAGGACCATCTTCAGATCTTCACCGGTGCAGCAAGGATTGAGAAGTGGTCGAATGCCGAATGTTATCTAATGTTCATGCAAACTCTTGTCGGATCAGCCAGAATTTGGTTCAATGATTTACCTGCTCGAAGCATTCGAAGCTTCGATGACCTCAGCAAGGGTTTTTTGGCCAACTTCTCCCAACAAAGGCGATATGTCAAAGATGCAACCGTGATCTTTCAAATAAAACAACGTGATGATGAAAGTCTTCGTGAATTTATTGAACGATACAAGAAGGAAGGTCTCACATATGTAGGGGCAGATGAGAAAATGAGGGTAGCCGGTTTCATGAACGCTATCACCTCAAAATATCTCACAAGAGATTTCAACAAATCTCTGCCCAAGACCTTGGATGTCACACCCCCAAAAGCCACCTGCGGAGTACCACCGCTTGGAGGCGTGACTGACCAGGATCCAGCCACCAATCATATTGAACAAGCATATAAGTAATTATAACAATCCAACCAATACAATTGGTGTTCAAACAAAACGTAGTTAAGTTGCAAGCGGAAGCATAAGTCTTAAATCAAAACATAAGTTTAATGGTTTCAAGGTTTAACATGGCACACAGCCGTCCATGTCCCACAACGATCCTCCTCCATGCAAGCTCCAGCTAAGAACCTAAGGACCTGCAAAGCATGTAGTAACGAGTCAACAACAAGTTGAGTGAGTTCACGGTTGGGTGTTCGTTTTAAGTTGTTTCGAAAACAGTTTCCTTTAGCTGGCATCCTGCCGTGGGGGTTACCCCATAGTTAAAAACGTGACTTGTTTATTCCCGGTTACTCTGGCAATCCTGCCGTGGGGGCTACCCCGTGTTAGTTATCTGGCATTTCGGCCGTGGGGGCTACCCCATGTATACACTAGACTCGTTACCATATCGACTGCTGACTGTAGTCATGTTTATGTGCCCTGAAACTGTCAATGTCTATCATCATTGACGTGCCCCAGATCCATTAGTTCACGCCCGCCCTCTGCGGCACGGTGTGAGGTTTATCAGACCTAAATAGCGCTATCTAACTAATGACCCGCTCGCCATTGGCCCGGCGATTAAGTCGATATAAAAATGAGGGACTTCGTGATAGAGTTTTGGTCTAGTACGAGTTATCTGTCCGTGAGGACGAGGAATTACATTCCTGAACCTTTGCTGTCCTACCCAAGGAGGACGAGGAACCCATGTTCCTTAACCCCAATTCCCGACCCCTGGGAATCCCATGCTTTGTAAAGGGTGTGAACTCACCTTGGTTTGCTCGGTAGATACACAGAAAAGTCAAACAAGCAACGTTGTGGCTACTCACGTCCTATCATAGTTGTATCATACCAATCAGGTTCGTATTCAAACAGTGCACGTATGTTTCTAGCATAATGCATTCAAGTATCGTTCATGGCATACACGTTTTATCATAGCAGATCAACAAGGTTCATGTTCAAGTAACATACAAGGTCTGGGCATCAGGCCCAAGAGTCCGGCCCAATCAATTAAGTCCGAAATGAGGTGCAAGCCCAAACAGCGAGTATCCGTGTATAGTCTCGAGTCGCAACTAGGCGTTTGCGACTCGCAACCTGAGTCGCAATCATGGTTTCGGTTCGTGCTGTTTTGGTTTCGAGTCGCAACCGGACTCGCAACCGAGGTTCCGAGTCATACGGTTTATGTGCTGATCACTTGTGGTTTCGAGTCGCAACCAGGTGTTTGCGACTCGCAACCGATGTCGCAACCGGGGATTTCGACTCATCATGCGCTGGTTTCGAGTCGTAATCAGAGGTTTCGGCTGGGAACATTTGCTGAATTCCATATTGTACTTGGCCAATCAGATTTCACTGTGGTGATTTTGTGTACTATCCAATAATACTACACTAACATGTTTAATTGTCTAACACATAACCAAAATAGATCAAACATGGCAATTTCAAATATCCAAATCATGTTCATATCATGTTCATCATGTTCTTCAAATATTCAAGTAGTTCATCATCATTCATATGAACCTAGGTCTAACAAAAATCATGAACAACAATCAAACTCTTGAACATATTCATCTAACCCACATATACACATCCGATTTCATGAGTAATAAACCTTCTAACATAATCAAGCCACTCGGATTTAAGCCTATGTGGAACCGATAGCATTCAATCCTAGTCAAGCATACATTGTTCATCCCAACATCATCAATACATTAACTTATAATCATCTTTAACCGAATATAAACACACTACATGGAACATTTATGAACCGATTACTCAAGAAGGGTGTATTCCTCATGTATAACACTTAACAAGTAGACATATCATCACATAACTTACATCACGCATCATTATCAAACCGAATACCACACATTAACACCTTTAATCATGTATAGACATGTATTTACCAAGAGGTCACTAACCGGTTCAAGTGTGGGTTCAAAGGTGTGAGTGAAGCTTCCAACCGGTGTATGTGAGAGACGATCCGAGAGCTTCTTACGGTTGTCGATTGGATCCGAGAATGAAGGAGAGACAATGTTGTGGCTTAGGGTTTTAGTGAGAGGATGAAGAGTGTGTGTGTAGAGGAGAGTATGAGTGTTGTCCAAAAATGACAAGTGTGGGTATCATGGGGATTATATACTTGTTTCACTTGTGCACCCTAATGGGCTTTCGAATTAGGCTAAGTGTGTGTGCGTGGCCCAACCGGCCCATAAGTCATTGTTCACTCGAGACCACATGGTCTCGAGTCGAGTTCGTGTTGTCTCGGTTCATATACATACTCGCATACATACACACAAGCATACATGTAACATAACACATAATCATATAAAAGGTTCACTTATCATCCATTGAATCATTAAATTAGTTAGTCACTTAGTGTTCAAGCATACAACGAAAGGTTCTAAATTTCGAGTTGTCACATTGGAGGAAGCTCTCGAAAGGGCAGAAGCCAACATCCGAGGAGAGGAGGCAGTAGATATTAAAGAACAAAGAAAAAGAGGGTCTAGTTGGCGGAGCAACAGCCCAGCCAGAAAAAGAGGGAACTTTAACTCCTATGACAGACGTCAAAAGGGTTCAGACCATCGAAGGCCTGACGGTCGGAACCCTCCAACCAGGGAAAAAGGCATGAGTTTCACACCCCTCATAAAGACTCCTCAAGAAATCCTTGCCACGGAGGAAGTCAAGCAGAACTTTAGGCCTCCAAGACCTCTCCCCAAGAGCAGGAAGAATGAAAACTCCACACAATTTTGTGAATTTCATGAAGAAAAGGGACACCATACTAATGACTGCTTCCAACTTAAAAAGAGAATTGAAGAAGCCGTCAAATCCGGGGAACTTGCTCACTTAGTAAAGGGAGTAAGGGACAAAATGGCTGAAGGAAAAGGCAAGGAAGTAAGTATGGTGGATTTCGATAGAAGTGTTCCACACAAAAGACAGCGGTTGGAAGCTTGGGAGCTTCAGTGTGTTTGCTTCCCCCCAACAGAAAGAGACCCTCTTTCAAGCCCTCTTGTGGTAGAAGCCACTGTGGGAATGTTACAAACAAATAAAGCATACATAGACACTGGGGCTGCCACTGAAATCATGTTTGAGAAATTCTTCAACCGCTTAAGCAATGAAGAGCGTTCAAGGCTTCAACCCTCTAAGACCTCCATAAAAGGTATTGCCGATATACCCCTCAAGCCTTTAGGGCAACTGACACTTAATGTTCGTTTCAGCGAAGGTCAGAAGGAAAGAATCCAACCACTCACCTTTGTGGTTATCAACATACCTTCAAACTATGACGTGATCATTGGAAGACCAGGGCAGTGTGCATTCTATATGGCCGTGTCTGTTGGCCATGGCACAGTCAAATTTCCTACCGAAAGGGGGATAGCAACCCTTCAACCCTCTCAAGAGGCCTACCTGGTTGAGGGAGGAAGTTCCAGCAGTGCGGAAGACAAGCAAAGGCTAATCATAAATCCTAAGTACCCTGAACAGAGAATAAGGGTCAATCCAAGCCTTTCACAAGAAACCCTCTCATATCTTGAAAAGTTGCTAATACATTACAGCGATGTCTTTA
Source organism: Helianthus tuberosus (assembly GCA_030545235.1). NCBI lineage: Eukaryota > Viridiplantae > Streptophyta > Magnoliopsida > Asterales > Asteraceae > Helianthus > Helianthus tuberosus. Next base: position 160,613,944 of record CM060396.1, on the reverse strand, counting down.
CTTGGTGCCCAGAAGACATGATGGGGATCCCTCGAAACATTGCTGAACATGAGTTAAGAATACCGCCGGAGGTCAAGCCCATGGTGCAAAAGAAAAGAAGTTTAGCACCCGAGAGGAGTCTGGCTGCTTGCCAAGAAGTTGAAAAGCTTGTGTCAGCCGGCATTCTCCGAGAAGTCAAGTACCAATCATGGGTTGCAAACCCGATTATGGTTAAGAAACCAGACAACTCTTGGAGGTTGTGCATAGAATTCAAGGATCTTAACAAGGCTTGCCCTAAGGATTGTTATCCACTACCAGAAATTGATCTCAAGGTTGACTCCCTCACCAGTTACCCTTTCAAATGCTTTCTTGATGCTTACAAAGGGTATCATCAAATACTCATGAAAGAAGAAGATGAAGAAAAGACGGCGTTCCACACCGATAAAGGAATCTTTTGTTACCAAAAGATGCCTTTTGGCCTCAAAAACGCTGGAGCAACCTACCAACGTCTAGTAGACAAAGCCTTTGCAAGCCAAATTGGTAAAAACATGGAGGCATATGTCGATGACTTGGTGATCAAAAGCAAGACGGGGTATCAAATGCTCGATGACATTCAAGAAACTTTCAAGAACCTCAGAAAAGTTAACATGAAGCTCAACCCTGAAAAATGTTCATTCGGGTTTGAGGAAGGAAAGTTCTTGGGTCATATTGTTGGGAAACAAAGCATCAAGGCTAACCCAAACAAGGTGAAAGCGGTTCTTGAAACCAAACCTCCAAAAACAAAGAAGGAGGTTGAAAGCTTAAACGGGAAGCTTGCAGCCTTGAAGCGTTTTACCTCCAAGCTGGCTGAAAGATCTCTGCCCTTCTATAAAACGCTCAAGAATTGCTCTGATAAGAAGAACTTCAAATGGACTGACGAGACTGAAGAAGCCTTCAACCAGATGAAACAACATCTTGCCTCCATACCAGACATCGCAGCTCCTGAAACAGGGGAATTAATTTCAGTCTATCTTTCAATTGCTGAAGAGGCCATAAGTGCAGTCCTCACCATCGAACGGGACAAAGCTCAGGTATCCGTTTATTTCTTCAGCAAAACTCTAAAATTGGCTGAAACAAATATCCTTCCCTTGAAAAGCTTGGCCTAGCTCTAGTTCAAACAGCTAGAAGGCTTCGAAGGTATTTTCAAGCACATCCTATACAAGTAGTCACTGACCAACCTATTAAAAATGTGCTTGAAAAACCAGAGAATTCGGGAAGGTTGGCCAAATGGGCAATGGAACTAGGTGAACATAACATCACCTACGTCCCACGAAAAGCTATCAAAGCCCAAGTCTTGGCTGATTTCATCGTGGAAGTCCCAAACCAAGCAATCACTGAAGTGAACACTACCACCACTGAACCCTCCAACCCTGAAGCCTGGAAGCTTTTTACAAACGGGACTTCAAGCGTTGAAGGGTCAGGGGCTGGGCTAATTTTGATCAACCCAGAGGGGTTGGAATTCACATATGCTCTCCGTTTTGATTTTCAGACCACCAATAATGAAGCTGAATAAGAGGCACTGATCGCTGGTTTAAGGCTGGCCAAAGAGATGAAGGTCCAGAAGCTTGAAGTGTTCACAGATTAATTGCTGGTCTCAAGCCAAGTAAACGATCGCTATGTTGCCAAAAAGCCCAACATGAGAAGATACAAGGAAAAATCCAAGGAGCTGATGAGTACCTTCCAAGCATGCAACATCAAACAAATTCCCAGATCTCAAAACAAAAAGGCTAATGCCCTAAGTAAGCTTGCATCTCTCACTTTTGCACACCTTACTTGTGACACCTGTGTCACTGTGACCATCAAAAAAATACCAAATCAATGAGATATTGTGTTTCGTACTTGGGATTTGTAAAACTATGTGTACCGTTTGTACATATCATTCTTGTTTGATTTCGGGCTTTAAATCGCTTTCTGGAAGGTTATACGCGATCTGATGCGTAAATATAACCAGTTTAATGAAACGACAACTCCAGAATAGTGAAATAGGCTTATCATACCTTAAATAACCTTTACATAACTTAGAAATAAGTTTTGGATGGTTTGGTATGCCGAAATCAAGTTAATTCGCTTACAGGGACTAAATTTGACAAACTGTGAAAGTATGCCAATTTGAACTGTAACAGACAATCCGGAACATGACCATAAGTTAAACATACCCTAAATATCCTTTACATAGCTTAGAAATAGGCTTTGAGGGGTTCGGTGTGCTAAAATAAACTTTTGGGTCATTCAGGGACTAAAAGCGTCAAAAAGTGCATAAGTTTGCATTTTCGCGCATAACTTACGTTCTGTATACATCCGGACATCCAAAAATTTATGTAAGCACTAAAATATTTTATTTTAGTGTTTGGCATAAGAAAAATCCATCCGTCACGCAATTTGGATCGTTTTCGCGCTTATGCGCATTCCGTCGTAATTAAGCGAACATCGCGATCGTACGGCCAAACGAACCGACATCCGAGATATTTTTTAGCACATTTTAAGTTTCCTATATTTTAACTTCATTTTAGATCTTTGAAATGGGGTTAACGGGCCTTAAACATGTCGGAAATAGCTCAAAACACCAACAGGGACTAAAACTGTCAATTTGCCAAAGTTGCTGGCTTACGGACCGTAAGCCATCACCCTTACGGTCCGTAAGGCATCCCCAGATCAGAAAAATCTATTTGACAGCCTGTTAACAGCTGTTAAGCACTTCTGATCCCTTTGCACTTGCCTCTTCCTGATAATGGGGGGCCAATTTGAGTTACCTTAGTGTTGCAACAAGTGTAGGGACAAGATCAAAGCACGGTATTCGAGGAACGATCCTAACGGTGGTCCAAATCCTATAAATACCAATCAAGTTCACTTGCAAAACCCACTTGAATTCTGATATTTCTCTAAGTTGGGGTGTTTTATCACTTCATACCTGAGAATACTTGGAAGTTCAATCTTGCGCGGACCCTTTGTAAGTGTCTTTCGTTCTTTTCATTCGTTTTAGCGTTAAAGTCAAACTGCGTTTGACTTTCTGCATTAACCAGTTTATGGTCAATGCGAAGTTCGTTTGAACTTCATAACGTGAGCGTAATCACGATGGTTATAGTCCCTAGTGACTATACCTACTGATTACCACGTTATCTAGGCTCAGTGACGAGTCGTAGTTTCGGCCAAAATGCGTATTCTTGCGTATTTTGTAACCAAACTACTTTTGGGTATCAAAACCGTTTGTTTTGATACCAAACTTGTTTTCTAACTTAGTTAAGCATGTTTTAACATGCTTAGCTCGTCACTTTTAGTTTTGTGTTTGTCTAGGGTCGTAAGGGTAAGCGATCTAATCAATCGCTTATACTTTCAGACCCGACCCATTTGGTCGATCATTAGGATCCGACCAAACACATTAGGTGACCATAGTGTATAGGGAATAACCTTCCAAGGTTATACCTTATGGTCACATCGTTTAAGTAGTTGTATGATAGGTAGTTTATATGCCTTAGGCAAATTACCAAAATGTCCTTTTTACTCCAAAATTCATTTTAAGCATATGTAACATAACTTTTGGTATCTAAACTGATTTGGTAACAATGTTAGACATGTTAAGGCATATTTTACTTATCATAGGACTAGTTAGGCATTCCAAACGCGTTTCACGCGAACGACGCGTTAAAGTAGCATAAGCTACCTAAACGGGCCGTAATGGGTCAGAAGCACTTAGGATAGGTTCCGTTTTAGTATGTAGGCTTTGTTAAACCATATTACCTGAGTTCCCATACTCATTTGGTTTACGAGCCCTCATTCTATCCAATCCTCCGATATAGGTCCGGTTATTAATGTAGTTACCTATATTAAGTACCGTTTGATTCCGTGATCTTCTAGCTTTGCTTGGTGGTTATCCTAGGACTTCTAAGCAATCTCAAGTGAGTACATAGACCCCTCTTTTACTGTTTTCCAAACTGTTTTGGGGTGAAACAGATGTGCCTACTTGTTACTTTAATGCTTTTCCATGTTTTCATATCATATGCTTGCTATGTTCATTAGTACACTATTAGTACATCGTTTTACATTACATTTCATGCTATGTATGTCCATTGTGTGCATACTTAGTATATCGTTTTACATTACAGTCCATGCTATGTATGTCCATTGTGTGCATACTTAGTACATTGTTTTACATTACATTTTATGCTATGTATGTCCATTGTGTGCATACTTGGTACATTGTTTTACATTATATTTTATGCTATGTATGTCCATTGTGTGCATACTTAGTACATTGTTTTACATTACATTTTGTTGCATATGCTCATCCAGCATATGAACACATTATATTACATTATGTGAACCATTTGACAATAGACATTTGACTATACCTAAACATTTCTACAATTGCTAAACATTACATCTTGATGGTTTGGTTTGAGTAAGTGATTTAAGTAACGAGGCGTGTGTAATATGATACAAGCATAGTGGATACGCCCTTGGTACTTCCTATATATAAGTGTTTGTATGGTATTACATATCATAGCGTTATTTGAATCATTTTCATTTTGAGACATATAACATTTTATACAAATAACATACTTTTCACAAGACATTGTTTTACAAACAACTTATCTTATACAAACTCATTTTACATGGTTATTCATTTAACCATACATTATTCTCTTATTTATACATATCATCTGAACTATTGTTTTTCAAACGATTTACAAAACAAATCAATTTACAAGGTTCATGACTAAACTTTATTAAATATTTTCTTAAACTTACAAGTCATGAATCCTATTTTCACAAAACCTATGTATCTCACAGGCATTTTTATGCTGACGTGCCTATTTTCGCATGTGTTTTCAGGAGTTGATGCATAGGACTTATCGAGACATACTTAGGCGGACCTGTGCCTTAGTGACTTAAAACGAGACAAGAACTAGTTAATTTTTGTTACGTACTCTTTGTTTCTTGTTTAAAACAATGTAACTCTCTTATTTGATTAATAAAACGAAACTTTAATTGTCATGGATTTGAAACAATTAATTCTGTTACAACACTCCCCGACGTTTCCGCCACGTTTCGTTGTCTCACGTGGTCGGGGTGTGACAGAAAAGTTGGTATCAGAGCCAATGGTTATAGGGAATTAGGTTATTAGTAATGCTTTGACCTAGACTATAACCTTTCTAGGACCCCAACACAAGTTATCTTGTGTTTAGATCTTAAAACATGCACGTCACCTATCCTTAGGTGATAACCACGACGAGAACATCAATTCCGAATCCGCTTTGAAAATTAATCATCTGTTTTTGGATGATTGATTACTAGGTTTTGAACCCTCTATTGTAAGGTTTTGAACCCTCTGTTATAAGGTTTTGAACCCCTTTGAGTTTTCAAAATCTCGTCAAAGTTTTGGGTCCTAAATAGTGTGAACACGTGCAAACTGGAAGAGTGAATGCCTGTACCCTGAGTTTTCTGTCTAAGGCTAGAGTGTTCGTACAAATCCACATAATCAGACCAGTCACTCTTACCTGGGAACTCTTGGGGTGAGTGACCACTTATAGGCGAGCATGTCTTCGCGATACATTATGAGGATCTAATTGCTTTGATTCAGCCTTTGTGTGTCGTTTGTTTGCTTCGTGGTTCAAACAAATGACCATCACCCATGATTTTGGTCGGTAATTGTAACATTCTATTCTTACCCAATGCCATTTCATTTGTTTTCTCTCTTGTTTCCCCTTTTAGAATGCCTCCACGACGTGAAAATCAGGTATCTATTGAAGAGATGGCAGCTGTCATTACACAGCAAATGACTGCTGCAATCCCGAACATCGTTGCTCAATGTAACCAAGCCCTCAACAACAATAATGCCCCCTGCAACTTCAAGACGTTCAACTCGGCTAAACCATCAAAGTTTTCTGGGTCTCAAGGAGCGACTGCACTTCTGCAATGGTTCGAGAGTTTAGAGAGCACTTCAGACATGTTCAATGTCCAAACGAGCGAAAGGTAGATTTCGCATCTAGTGTCTTTGAGAAACGAGCTTTGACATGGCGGAACGGTGTGATGAGAGATAGGGGTGCCGAAGTGGCACTGGCTCAAACGTGGGAAGAACTTTGAGCACTGATGATGAAGGAATTATGTCCTCGTCACGAGATCAGGGCCTTGGAAAGGGAATTCAACGATCTTAAGCAAGACAACGGCGAACATCGAGCATACACTGATCGATATGAGGAGCTGAGCCTGTTGTGTCCTACCATGGTAACGCCTTTGGATAAGGCGATCGAAAAATACATTGGTGGTCTCCCTGACTCAGTTCAGGACATTGTTACTGGTAGTAACCCCACTACGGTTAGGCAGGCCATTGAGCTATCTGCTACCTTGACTGAATCTCAAATCAGGAAAGGTAAAATTTTCCGAAAAGATGATAAGAGACCAATCGAGGAATCAAAGACCATGGATGAATAGACTGGATCCCCTAAGAGGTCAAAGAAGCGAAAGGCTTCTCAGAACTTCGCCGTGGTCGCTCACAATGGTCAAGCCGTCCCCAACCAACCAGCTCAACCCCCTGCTAGGAAGCCATACAATGGAACTTCACCCTTGTGCAACCAATGTAACATTCATCATCATGCTAGTGTGAAGTGCCGCGAATGCCAAATTTGTGGACTTAAAGGTCATACAGCAAAAGTTTGCCGAGCTGCAGTTGCACCAAATCAAGCTGACAACAATCCTGCTCAAGCTCGCTTTCCACCAGGTTCTTGCTACAATTGTGGCGAGATGGGCCATTTCCAAAGAAATTGTCCAAAGCTTGCTAATGCAAATCCAGCACAGGGATGAGCATCTGACCGACTAGAAGACAACACCCTTTAGAAATAATCACGTCTTATGTATTATTTTCTTTTGTTATCAAGGTCCATGAAACAGTTGTTATCATTGTTTATAAATAAATCTTTTATCTACATTGCAATGTATTTATGTGGTTATATGTATAAACAACATATCCCCTATAATACCGACAATCAAGGAATCGTATTCCTTGAAAAACAAACTACCCCCCCCCCAAATTTTTTTCTATATTATGATCTCTTGCGTTTTCCATGAAATTCCTAAGTACCCGTTTCTTCCAAGGAAACGAAGTACAAGGCGCAAGTTACAACACTGGACGAATACCCAAAGTACCACTATAAATCCGTAATAGGGTACCTAAGGGTATTTCCATAAATCCTAAAATTTTTGTGTTCCTTAATTCGAATATTACATTTCTTTGAAAACAAAATCGAATTTTTGGGAGATCTTCCTATCTTTTCAGATAGATCCCAGAGGACATTGAAGTCCATCGACTGGTTTCCATATCCATTTTCAATCGATAACAAGTTAATAAAAAATTAATAATCAAGTTAAACAACTATGTGATTATGTGCTTATGTGTTCCCTTTTATGTTTTTGTAATCCAAGTTTTGTTATCCAAATCCTCGTAGAATCTTCCATATCTTCGTATAAGGGATTCATAGTAGGATATCCAAAAGTACTATATTAAATCCTCAATGGGCTTTTACGTAATAGTAAAGACCCTTGGATTATATTGTACTATTTCATAATTAGACCCCTTGAGTGGTCTAGTTAAACAGATTGATCCAAAAATCTGGTTAGGAATATCATGTGATGATATAGCTGAAAGACCTCTTTGGTGGCCTAAATAAAAAAAGATCATCTGTCGATCTAATTAAAAGGACCCTATGATAGTTTAGTCACACTCATCACAGGTTTAATTTTTCTTCCCCTTCACATTACAAAACAAATTGTGCGGACTGTGCAAGGAATTGCGTAATTATGGATGCATACATAATTATGGAATTCAGTGCACAGAAACCACAGCAAGTTTGGTCATGTGTCTAGAGTTGACTCAGTGCATTTTCGTTTCTGAAGAAATTGTGGAAAATGACTCATTCCGTGCATTTTCGTTTCTGAAGAAATTGTGGAAAATGACTCATTCCGTGCATTTTCGTTTCTGAAAAAATTGTGGAAAATGACTCATTCCGTGCATTTTCGTTTCTGAAGAAATTGTGGAAAATGACTCATTCCGTTCATTTTCGTTTCTGAAGAAATTGTGGAAAATGACTCATTCCATTCATTTTCATTTCTGAAGAATACCCATTAAGGAAAATGACTCATTCCGTGCATTTTCGTTTCTGAGAAAATTATGGAAAATGACTCATTCTGTGCATTTTCGTTTCTGAAGAAATTGTTGAAAATGACTCATTCCGTTCATTTTCGTTTCTGAAGAAATTGTGGAAAATGACTCATTCCGTTCATTTTCATTTCTGAATGATACCCATTAAGGAAAATGACTCATTCCGTGCATTTTTCTTTTCTGAAAATTATCCATCGAAGGGAAATGAATATCCCTGATTCTTCCTTCATTTCCATTTCTGAAAAATGTCTGTTAAAGAGGAATATCAGGTTTATGCCTTATCCTTGATGGTTATTTAACACAAAGTCACAGACAGACTCCTACAAATAAATTTTGGGACGAAATTTCCTAAAGTAGGGGAGACTGTGACACCTGTGTCACTGTGACCATCAAACAAATAACAAATCAATGAGATATTGTGTTTCATACTTGGGATTTGTAAAAATATGTGTATCGTTTGCACATATCATTCTTGTTCGATTTCGGGCTTTAAATCGCTTTCTGGAAGGTTATACGCGATCTGATGCGTAAATATAACCAGTTTATTGCAACGAACACTCCGGAATAGTGAAATAGGCTTATCATACCTTAAATAACCTTTACATAACTTAGAAATAAGTTTTGGATGGTTTGGTATGCCGAAATCAAGTTAATTCGCTTACAGGGACTAAATTTGACAAACTGCGAAAGTATGCCAATTTGAACTGTAACAGACATTCCAGAACATGACCATAAGTTAAACATACCCTAAATATCCTTTACATAGCTTAGAAATAGGCTTTTAGGGGTTCGGTGTGCTAAAATAAACTTTTGGGTCATTCAGGGACTAAAAGCTTCAAAAAGTGCATAAGTTTGCATTTTCGCGCATAACTTATGTTCTGTATACATCCGGACATCCAAAAATTTATGTAAGCACTAAAATATTTTATTTTAGTGTTTGGCATAAGAAAAATCCATCCGTCACGCAATTTGGATCGTTTTTCGCGCTTATGCGCATTCCGTCGTAATTAAGCGAACATCGCGATCGTACGGCCAAACGAACCGACATCCGAGATATTTTTGAGCACATTTTAAGTTCCCTATACTTTAACTTCATTTTAGTGCTTTAAAATGGGGTTAACGGGCCTTAAACATGTCAGAAATAGCTCAAAACACCAACATGGACTAAAACTGTCAATTTGCCAAAGTTACTGGCTTACGGACCGTAAGCCATCACCCTTACGGTCCGTAAGGCATCCCCAGATCAGAAAAATCTGTTTGAAAGCCTGTTAATAGCTGTTAAGCACTCCTACTCCCTTTGCACTTGCCTCTTCCTGATAATGGGGGGCCAATTTGAGTTACCTTAGTGTTGCAACAAGTGTAGGGACAAGATCAAAGCACGGTATTCGTGGAACGATCCTAACGGTGGTCCAAATCCTATAAATACCCATCAAGTTCACTTGCAAAACCAATTGAATTCTGAGATTTCTCTAAGTTGGGGTGTTTTATCACTTCATACCTGAGAATACTTGGAAGTTCAATCTTGCGGGGACCCTTTGTAAGTGTTCTTTCGTTCTTTTCATTCGTTTTAGCGTTAAAGTCAAACTGCATTTGACTTTCTGCATGAACCAGTTTATGGTCAATGCGAAGTTCATTTGAACTTCATAACGTGAGCGTAATCACGATGGTTATAGTCCCTAGTGACTATACCTACTGATTACCACGTTATCTAGGCTCAGTGATGAGTCGTAGTTTCGGCCAAAATGCGTATTCTTGCGTATTTTGTAACCAAACTACTTTTGGGTATCAAAACCGTTTGTTTTGATACCAAACTTGTTTTCTAACTTAGTTAAGCATGTTTTAACATGCTTAGCTCGTCACTTTTAGTTTTGTGCTTGTCTAGGGTCGTAAGGGTAAGCGATCTAATCAATCGCTTATACTTTCGGACCCGACCCGTTTGGTCGATCATTAGGATCCAACCATACACAATAGGTGACCATAGTGTATAGGGAATAACCTTCCGAGGTTATACCTTATGGTCACATCATTTAAGTAGTTGTATGATAGGTAGTTTATATGCCTTAGGTAAATTACCAAAATGCCCTTTTTACTCCAAAATTCATTTTAAGCATATGTAACATAACTTTTGGTATCTAAACTGATTTGGTAACAATGTTAGACATGTTAAGGAATATTTTACTTATCATAGGACTAGTTAGGCATTCCGAACGCGTTTCACGCGAACGACGCGTTAAAGTAGCATAAACTACCTAAACGGGCTGTAATGGGTCAGAAGCACTTAGGATAAGTTCCGTTTTAGTATGTAGGCTTTGTTAAACCATATTAGCTGAGTTCCCATACTCATTTGGTTTACGAGCCCACATTCTATCCAATCCTCCGATATAGGTCCGGTTATTAATGTAGTTACCTATATTAGGAACCGTTTGATTCCGTGATCTTCTAGCTTTGCTTGGTGGTTATCCTAGGACTTCTAAGCAATCTCAAGGGAGTACATAGACCCCTCTTTTACTGTTTTCCAAACTGTTTTGGGGTGAAACACATGTGCCTACTTGTTACTTTCATGCTTTTCCATGTTTTCATATCATATGCTTGCTATGTTCATTAGTACACTATTAGTACATCGTTTTACATTACATTTCATGCTATGTATGTCCATTGTGTGCATACTTAGTATATCTTTTTACATTACAGTTCATGCTATGTATGTCCATTGTATGCATACTTAGTACATTGTTTTACATTACATTTCATGCTATGTATGTCCATTGTGTGCATACTTAGTACATTGTTTTACATTACATTTCATGCTATGTATGTCCATTGTGTGCATACTTAGTACATTGTTTTACATTACATTTTGTTGCATATGCTCATCTAGTATATGAACACATTATATTACATTATGTGAACCATTTGTATATATTGTGTGAACCATTTGACAATAGACATTTGACTATACCTAAACATTTCTACAATTGCTAAACATTACATCTTGATGGTTTGGTTTGAGTAAGTGATTTAAGTAACGAGGCGTGTGTAATATGATACAAGCATGGTGGATACGCCGCTGGTACTTCCTATATATAAGTGTTTGTATGGTATTACATATCATAGCGTTATTTGAATCATTTCATTTTGAGACATATAACATTTTATACAAATAACATACTTTTCACAAGACATTGTTTTACAAACAACTTATCTTATACAAACTCATTTTACATGGTTATTCATTTAACCATACATTATTCTCTTATTTATACATATCAGCTGAACTATTGTTTTTCAAACGATTTACAAAACAAATCAATTTACAAGGTTCATGACTAAACTTTATTAAACATTTTCTTAAACTTACAAGTCATGAATCCTATTTTCACAAAACCTATGTATCTCACAGGCATTTTTATGCTGACGTACCTATTTTCACATGTGTTTTCAGGAGTTGATGCATAGGACTTATCGAGACATACTTAGGCGGACCTGTGCCTTAGTGACTTAAAACGAGACAAGAACTAGTTAATTTTTGTTATGTGCTCTTTGTTTCTTGTTTAAAACAATGTAACTCTCTTATTTGATTAATAAAACGAAACTTTAATTGCCATGGATTTGAAACAATTAATTCTGTTACAACACTCCCCGACATTTCCGCCACGTTTCGTTGTCTCACGTGGTCGGGGTGTGACATTACCAAGAAGGTGTTGGTAGAAGTGTTGAAGGCTCCATCAATCGATGAATTGGAAGTTCAAGACGTAGTCACTGAGGAAGATCCAAACTGGATGACTCCCATCAAGAAGTTCCTTAAAGATGGTGAACTACCCAATGATCAAGTAGAAGCTAAAAGGGTTAAAATCCAGGCTAGGCAGTACGTAATACAAGGAGAAACCCTTTACAAAAAGGGTTACCTTGCCCCCTTGCTAAGATGTGTTGGTCCTGAGCAAAGTAAGTATTTGATCAAAGAGATTCACGAAGGCATATGCGGAGCCCATTTTAGAGCTAGGTCGGTGGTTGCAAAACTCATGAACCTTGGGTATTTCTGGCCCTCAATGCATCGTGATACCACTGAACAATTGAGGAAATGTGATGCTTGCCAGATTCATGCACCGATCCCAAAGAATCCCAAACATGACCTTGTCCCAATAACTTCGGCATGGCCATTCCATAAATGGGGAATGGACATTGTTGGTCCATTTCCCCCAAGCAAAGGAGGAGTAAAATTCTTGCTGGTAGCAATAGATTATTTCACCAAGTGGCCCGAGGTTAAACCACTTGCAAAGATCACGGGCAAACAGGTCATCGACTTTGTTTGGGAGAACATTATTTGCCGTTATGGATTGCCGGGAGTAATTGTCACTGACAATGGAAAGCAATTTGCTGAGAAGCCTTTCAGCGTTTGGTGCAAAGAATACAGAATCAACCAGGTTTTTAGCTCAGTGGCTTACCCGCAATCAAACGGTCAGGTTGAAAGAACGAATCGGAGCATAGTGGAAGGTATCAAGACAAGATAGGGAAGATATGAAAGCAACTGGCTTGAAGAATTTCCTAGTGTTCTATGGGCAATAAGAATAACCGAAAAAACAAGCCATAAGAAAACACCCTATAGCTTGGTATTTGGATCCGAGGTTGTGATTCCCGCTGAGATAGGAGTTGTAACCCAACGAATCGTCAACATGGATCCCGAAACAAACCAAAAAGAGACCATGTTGAATTTACAACTCCTAGAGGAAGCACGAGATCAAGCTGCAATTCAAGAGGCCAAATACAAGCACCAAATGGAAGCCTACTACAACAAGAAAGTCAAGAACGAACGTTTCAAGCCAGGGGACCTGGTCCTCAGAAACAATGAAGCTAGCAAAAAAGAAAATCAAGGAAAGCTTGTCCCAAAATGGGAGGGTCCATATACCATCCTCGAAGCACACAAGGGTGGATCCTACAAGCTAGCAGATTCAGAAGGCAAAAGGCTTCCAAGGCATTGGAATGGAAAAACCCTGAAAAGGTTCCATGTTTAGACAGGAAACTTTGGTTTGTATCAAAATGTATTCCGAGAACAGAACTATGAACACCTTTTGTAAAAAGCAAGTATTGCTTGAATGAATGAAGTTATTTTATCAAACTTGTCTTTCTATCCTAAGATCAGGTTGAGAACCTAGCAAAAAACTCCATGGCAAGGGCCATGTAAGGGGATGAGCTCCCAGGCCACATCGCTCAATAGGTTCAAGGGTTGAATAAACCTATATAAGGGGTGAGTTCCTAAATCAATACAACTCCATGAGACTCATTAAAGTAAAAACAAAATTGTCTCATAGACGGGATTGAACAGCCTACACCAAATGTTCCTTAAGCCTTAGAAAAATAACCAACAAACAGGCTTATGAAGTCAAATTGAAAACAAAGAAATGATAAAAAGGATAGGTGCCATGTCTTCTTGTTAAAAACACCAAGGCTAAGTGTCTGCAGCACTGAACCCTTTAAGGTATAAAAAAACATAGAGGCAACACAAACTTGACAAAGACAAAGTTACAAGAAAACAAAAATTATCTAAAGGATGAAACAAACGAAAAAATTACAAAAATTCAAACCAAGTCAAGTCAAGAAACAAGGAAACCTTCAAGGCTTCAAGCCACATACGTGACAACTCGAAACCTCAAAGGCTTCAACCTACCTACGGATAGCCAAAAAGCTTGAAGGGTTAAAGCCAACCAAACTGCCTTAGCAAAATAAACACAAGTACAAAAAACACAACGCAAAGAAAATGGATAAACATAATATCATAGCAAAGAAAGCCATGATGGACTTTCAACCACAAGTTATAACAAGTCCTAGTGACTTGTAAGTTAAGATATTGTTCAAACGACCACACAAGTCTAAAAAACCACCAACAGGAACCTTAAGGGTTCCTGAAAACCTAATATTGTTTAAAGGTTACAAACCATAAATTGTTTTAGAAAAGTGCTAAGAAAGCTACGAATTTCATGCATCAGTAGAAGGCTTAGAGACCCCAGAACCGCTACCTTTGGCCTTCTTAACCTTCTTAGCCTTTGGACCCTGATCATCAACAGCTGAACCCTCCAAGCTGGCATCCTTCGGAGCATCAGATTCCCCAGGAAAGGTATCTTCACTATCTCCCGAGTAGGAGCGTTTCCTTGAAAGGGAGCTAAGCATTTCAGCACATAACTTTTCATTCAAACCATCCGGCTTCAGTTCCTGCAAAACGGAGAGAGGCTTACTATAACAAGAAGCAACCTGACTCACATACGGGTACGACAACCTCTCCATTTGCTCAACGGAACTCTTAAAGATATCGGAAGCCTCGGGGCGGTACAGGGGAGATTTCTCTAAAGGATGGCCAGACTCGTGAAGCTTATAACCCGCAATAAGACCTTGGTGTTTTCCCAGATTGAGCAGTTTAGTGTAAACCTCGCCAAGAGCGGAGTTAAACTCTTTGGAATGAAGCAAATAGGTAACAACCTGGTGAAAACCCTGCTCAATAAGCCACTGATTATCCCCAGTAGCTCGGGCAACCAAAGTCTTCAAACCATCTTTCTCCTCATCAAAAGCTTTCTGTTGTACAACCAAGGCCTCTCTATCAGATTTCAGCTTCAGACGGTCAGCTTCAAAACTCTTCTTGAGATCACCCATCTCAATCTCGTGTCTCCTTGTTAACTCTTCCTCTTTCTTGGTCCAAGCCAGCTCTTTCTCAGAAAAGATATCGATTTCCTTCTTCATTGCAGCAATTGAAGCTTTCATTTTTTCCTTCTTCTTGGAAGCCTCCTCATATTCCTGCATCCCTTTAGCAAAGCGAGTAACACCTTCAGCCAAAAAGGCAGAAAGGTTGTAGGAACTGAGCATCATCTTAGAAATAAGATGATCAGCCTCCATCTCAGATATGGCACTTCGAACACCGGGAGGAGCAAAATGAGCCAAGGCTTCAGCACAAACTGTTGGGTCCTTAAAATTATCACCAACCTTAACCCCCCAGTTAGGCACATAAATATCCTGACCCTCTGAACCTTCGAAACTTTCAACACTTTTGGCTGATGAACTTTGAATAACAGGAGTGGTACCTTTCTTAATCAATTTCTTCTTCTTGCTTGAAACAATTAACTCCTTTTCCTTACCCTTGCCAACATCCACAGCCTGATCCCCCGATGCCTCAATATCATCACTAACATCGATAGGCTCTGAACCAGAAGGCTGATCAACACCTTTCAGATGACGTTGGGAACGACGGGTAGAACCTTTGGAAGCAGTAACCTTGGTAAACCCTTTAACATTCGGAACATTCACGTAACCAGAACCCTCAAACCTGTAATCAGAACCCTTAACAACCGCATTCTCGCCAGGAGTAGCAGCAACATCATCAAAGGCAACATCAGAGGTATCATCGCTTTTAATAAAATCAAGGGCAGACATAACTGCAACACAAATATGAAAAGCACATAAGCAAACAAAGAAAAAGGAACAAAAAAGCAAGAAAAGAATAAATGCATACCCTTCCCATCTCTAATAAGCACCGGATCCCGGTTAGCCTTTTCCCACACTTTACTTATACCCAACAACACCAACAAATGCTCAGGGAAGGGACAAAGCCTCGAAGGGCACTCCCTGAGAATTTCTAAAAAATGAGTGTTTATTTCGGAATCAGAAGGCTCCGGCTCATTCAGAACAGCATCCGGGTGTCTCCAAACAAGTTTGAAAGGAACAATTTCCTCCGACACCCAGAAAAACCGATCTTTCCAAACCCCAAGTGTAGAAACCATGGACGAAATTAAACTAGTATCAACTTGAGTGGTTTCAAAGGTGAACCAATCACCATTCTTAGCAAGCCAGAAAAAACGACGGAAGGACAACAGAGATGGGTCATACTCGGTGGCCCGGCACAAAATTTCAAAATGTAAAACCCTAGCCATTCCAAGGGGGTGAATCTGACCAAAAGACACTCGATAATATTCCAAAATATTCAAAACAAAGTTTGAAAACGGATAACGAAGATTGGAAAACTCAAAATGCCGACAATACAAGGCAATCATACCAGAAGGACAGTCATTGATAGATTTATCACAAGCCGGTGCAACCGGTTTATACTTCGTCCCTATACCCCATTCCATACAAAATAAATCGACTTCCTCTTGGGTCAGTCGAGAAAAAGACTTTGCCATATCCTTACGAGCACCCATGACATGAACAATTAAAGAGAAAATAAGCAAAACGGAACTGACCTGATTTTGAAAAAGAGGGATACTTGAGAGAAAAAAGGAGCAAGTAATGTTCTTCCAAAATAAAAATGTGTAAATAAATGAGATTAGGGATAATTATCAACAGGCAGAATTTAAAACCGCCTCCCGACAAACTGCCACAGGTCTTGTCAACTGTCTTGTCAAATTCCGAAATTCAAAAACCGTTTTCAACCTTCCAACCTTCGAACCCTCGAAGCCTTTGGACAGAAAAACATACGTATAAAAGTCAGAAGTCTTTGAGCTCATTTCCCAAAAACCTCTGACTTGGGGGGCTGATGACGGGGGTATCCCAAGACCAAATATGAATGATTTAAATACGTGAATGCTCATAAGGCAAAATGGTTCAAAGGTTAAAAACCTGGGAAGACGAGATAAAGTAGCACGGAACAGTAAGTAGTCATGTCTCCAGATTACTTCACCAACTCGCCAGCCGCAAAAGCAATGCAGGTCCACAGAGCACACTCTATTATCTAGGGGTCAAAAGGCTTCAACCCCCGAAAGGGTAAGCCCCTCACTGCAAGCAAGGTCACTAGTCAAATGCATTCCTCTTTGGGAGATGTCTTCTCCTATATAATTGACACTTCATTTACTGAGTAGGGACATTCCAGTCCAGCCCTGATTCCTTAAATCTCTGGCCATTCACATCGAGTACTTGTTTTCATGCGAGTTACTCCCTTTCACATCCACCACACACATTTTGTTTGCTCCTTCATCCGAATCTGAATCTACTTCAGAGGAGGATCTCGAGCAAACAATAAAAACAAACTAGTGAACCTCTTTCCACGTCTTGCAAACGTGGGGGGACCCCACGACCTGCGTTAGGCAAGGTTGAACCCTTCAACCCTTTTGCCTAACCAGCAGGGGCGGACCCAAGTTATGGGGTGGGTGGGCGACCGCACCCCTTGAAAAAAAAAATTAGTGGTATTTTTCGCGAAAAATCCAGACCGCGCCCCTTGGAAATTTTCGTCCGCACCCCTTGAAAAATTCCAACCGCACCCCTTGGAAATTTTCGTCCGCACCCCTTAAAAATGTTAGGAATTTATGTAAAAAAAATTGTGAACACGGATTGAAACCTGACCAAATTATGTAAACAAGTTAGCCTACATCCCCTTTAATAAACTTAAATTCAATCCATCAAGCCCAATAACTTAATACTCATTCAAGCCCAACCCAACTACTAATTTTGTTAAACAAACCGGTCCACATAATAAAAAAAACCCAAATCGCTGCCACTTGCCAGCGACTCCCTTCCTCCCTCTGCCTCACTTCAGCGCCCAGCGACAGCATAATTCCGGCCGGTGACTGCAAAATTTCGACTGCAAACTGGTTAATTCGGGCCGCCCCTGACTGGTACATGTTTTTTTACTAGGGCTTATAATAATTACTAGGACTTGAAATTCAAAATTTTGGTTGGCAAACATGTTTGTTGATTATATGATTGTTGGTTGGCAAATAATAATTACTAGGGCTTGAAATTCAAAATTTTTAATTGAAAATTAAGGAACATGGGCTATGGTTGAACACTTGAAGATCCTTGTTTATTTTGTATGTGATAGGATTAGGAATGAACAATGAGTAGGGAAGTTATGCCGTGATTTCTCAAGAGAAAAGGGGTTGAACCACTTTTTTTCGCCGGATTATTCTAATTAAAGACCAATGTATGTTATAGATAAGTTTTTTTGTTCTTTTATTGAATGATTAAGAGAAATAAAAGTAGGGATGGTTTGAACTTTGATGTTTTTTTGTTTGTTAATGTGATAGGAAGTTAGGAACTATGGTTTGATTGTTTGAGAATTGAAATGGACCCGACCAGATCTGATTCGACCCGCTATGAAACTTTGTTTGTTTTTACTTGTTTTACATGACCCGACCCGCTATGAACCGATTTTTTTCTATAGTTATGGGTCTAAAATCTTTAAAAAATTTCCGCACCCCCACGAAAAAAATCCTGGATCCGCCACTGCTAACCAGTCAAGCTACCATTCTTGGTCTATTATTTGTTGCATATACGTGTGACACGTGTATATAACTTAGTCGAATAAATAGATTATCATAAGACACAACCGAATCTAACATGAATTTAATGATGGTTTTAAAAAAAAATAGACATGAAATAAATCGTACCTAATCCGAGTCTCCTAGTATTCGGTTAGCTGTTTAGTCGTTAAAGCATGGGCGGTTCCAAAAAAAAAAAAACATCAAAATCAAATTTGATGTTCACTTTGTTTATGATTCAACCAATGGCGAAAGCAAAGTAGTAAACAATTTAATTGTTAACGCCACAAATTTGTTTTATTTGAAAGGAATATGTTGACCAGTGATGGCTCTTTTCGGTCAAACTCACGCACAAATGACACACAGATGACGCCCGTGGTTACGTTCATAATTACCATGTACACTTCAAAAATTAGGGGTGACAACCGCTAAACCGCTAATTTGACCTAAACTCGACGAAAAAACATGTTTGGGTTGACTTACATGATCCATTTAAAAAAACGGGTCGGGCTCGAGTTAACTCGTATTAAAAACGGGTCAGGTTCGGGTTGACACGTATAAAAACGGGTTGATCTATTAACCCGTTTAACTATTTAGAAAAAATCTTTTATTTTTTTGTTTTTGTTTATTCTGTTTCTTGGCTAAGTATCATTTCAGAACTCTAAATAATTACAGAACTTTCAGAACTTCTAATAAACAATTATTTTATATATAAATTTCTGTATTAAGGGTACTTTTATCATTTATCATATATATTTTTATGATTACATACATGTTTTTTTTTTTTTTTGAACGGCAAATTTGGATCACTGACGGACCACTAGAGTATCATCATGCCACCAGCGGAACCACCCGATCATATCCATCTCCACTAGGCATAATGCCTATACACCAATTCAGGAGGAAACCCATAAATATGGGAAAACCCCCTTGTGGGAATCGAACCCAAGACCTATTGGTCTTAAAGTCTTATCCCACCACCAAGATGCCACTAGGCTATAAAGCCATGGACCGATTACATACATGTTAAGAGTAGTTTACATATGTATAATAATCAAATTGTATATATGTGTAACAACTAATTACATATATCTAAAAAAACCAGTTTACATATGTGTAATCATAAAATTACATACCAAAAATGATAAACTACTTTTAACATGTATGTAATAATAAAAATACATGGAAAAAAAATGATAAAAGTGCTCTAAAAAAAACTAAAATAAAAAGATTGTTTATTAAGAGTTCTGAAAGTTCTGTAATTATTTAGAGTTCTGAAATTAACACAACCCCTATTTCTATTTTACATAGCTAGTTATAACATTATTAGTAGGGGTGTCAATCGTGTAAGGTTGATGGGTTGATGGATTGCGGGTTGGTTAGTTGGTTGAAATGTTCAACCCGAACCCGACCCATATTATTATTCGGATCAAAGATTTCAACCATAACACGACCCATATAAATTCGGCTTAACCCGAACCCGACCCGTTTAACCCATATTTTGAAATGAGTCATATAAGTTGATGATTTATAAACGAGTTATTGGGTTTTAAGCGGGTTATCGATAACATATTTAACGATTAGTATGAGTCTGATAAATAAATAATATAAGGATTAAAGAAAAAACAAAGATGATAAAAAATTCCACATTATCATCCAACTCATATGTCTACGTCAACAAAAAAAACTAAGTTAAGTTTTTTAATAGAGGTCCACTGAAAAAATTATATTTAGAAAGTTGGGACCGATAGTAAGAGTATTCTTAGTTATGATTATTATTGCCAACTGAGAAAATGCGTGATTATTAAAATTTAATTTGCCAATTATATTTAGTAGATGACCAGGGATAAGAGGACTCGGGGCGGAAGCCGTGATGGTTTCTATAACGCGTTGAATGGCCACGGAACACCGCCGCCGGTGCTTCCATCACTCGTTGTATTTGTAACGCGTTAAACCCATCACGCGTTGAACTTTGATTTTTGATAGGGTATGACTTGTACATTGTGCATTAATATTTGTACATTGGAATCCCTATCACTAGTGATACCACCCCTCCTACATTTCTATCACTATCACTAGAATATTGGGTGCCACATGGCATCATTTGATTGGTTGCTTCCATCACTGGAATCTATCACTAACAAACCACCCCTACCCCCTAAGAATGGTATTAGTACTCTATGTTCGGACGAATAGTACCGATACCGAAATTGAATACCTTTGATGTATGTTGCCTCAAGCCTTTGATGTATATTATATTATACATACGAATGGAAAGAGCTCATGAATATTATTTGCTCTTTCTATCACGTGAATCATTATTATACTATAAAAACATTGAAATAAAGATTGCTAAATTCAAAAAACCGGCCAATTTGATTGCAAGGTGCTTGATTTTCCAGTGATATCACGTAATATGTTTTCAACTTCATTTATGTCAATTTTTTTAGCAAAACTTATTAATATACATGCATTAAAGATTGTACCGCCATAATAGGTACATTGTTCGATTTGTGCTTTTACTCTTTTTTGATTTGGGGTTTGACGAACAACACCATACCAGTATCAAAATTATCGAAACCGGTACCAATATTCATTTTTATGGTTTTCTATCGATATAAAACATGTGTTGATATCGTTTTGGGAATATCCGAACCTTATTTTTTTGTGTTTTTTCGGTTGCTATAAAGAGGGTCAAAACCATAACGAATGAACTGATACAAACTGAGTTCCCGCCGCGTAGCGCGGGATAGCTCCACTAGTTGTAATTAAAGTCACAAAAGTAGTGAGTCATTTTGTTTGTTACATGTCTCGCATATCATTATGTGAACATACATGGGACTTGTTAACTATATAACCTGTTTTAGCATAAAATAAAAGCACAAGAATCATCAATAAGCAATTAAGCATTCACATCTTTTCAGAGCTTACATCTTTATTGAACAAACCCTTTTGGTTAAATGAAGCTGAAAGTGCTAGTAGAGGGAATCACTACATATCTGAATTTGGGGGTCAAAATTGGTGTGGATATTTGAATAATATTGACTTTTTTTTTCAACAAGAAGCATGATGAATCAATAAGATGAAGACCAGAAGTTGGATAATCTATCCATCAATTTCTCAAAATTGGGCAAGAAAAAAGACAATAATATTAGGCAAAAACTGCTACTAAAATGAATCTAAATATATATTATCAACAAACAACAAAAAGTCAACAACCAAAAGTTAAAAACCATTAAACTCCTCCTGTTCCAAAGCTTCTTCAAGCAAAAACTCAGATTGATCCATCAAATCTGGACTCAATCTAAACATAAGAACACAAAACTCCATCTGATTAAGCCCACCATCCCCATCCATATCACCTTCTCTCAACATACTAACAATATCATCATCACTCAACTCTCCAAGCCCCAACAACGTCGAATTCTTCTTCAAACTATCGAACGTGATCACCCCTTTTTCAGCGTCCATCAGTAACCGAAACCCGTTGCATAGCTCTTCGATTAACCCGTCTCCGCCTAGCTTATCCGCCATTATTGGTAGATAATCTTGGAATTGTGGTTGTTGGTTTGCTGTGGCCATTTGTTATGGTTATGGGATTAGATTATTATTTAGAGATGTGTTTGATTTGGTTTGGTTTGGTTTGTGATTGAGAGGTGGTGATGTGGGTATGTATATAAGATGGAAGGTGGTATGTATGTGGTTCTTGGAAGGTGAAGAAAACGCCATGGATGGACAGATTGGATACAGCTTCTGGTTCGCGTGTGGGGCTGATTTCCACGAAGGTACCATGACTTTTTAATGGTGAATTGACATTTTTATTAATTTAATATACACGTGCTTTGAGCTGATTTGATTTTGATATCTAAAAATGAATCATGTGAAGGTACCACTACTCCTTACCTAACTAGTATAATTAAGGGTATTAGGGTGTAAGGGGGCAAGGGGCACTCCTCTGAGTGGGGAGTGATCTCTCTTACCCACAGTCAATCAGCACGCGTCACGTCAACTCCCCACTTAACTCCCCCCACACCCTCAATTTGATGGTGGCACTCCTCTCTTGGGGGACTTGTTTTTTTATTTTTTTAATTAAGAAAATATCGTTCAAAAAATCAAAAAGAAGAAGAAGTTGTGCGGTGAACACCCACCGCTCCCCACTCCCCGCTTAGCCTCCCCGAGGGATCGGCGGCGGTGTTCCCAAGCGGGGAAACCACTCACCGCACCCCTCCCCGCAAAGCGCCCCGTTCACCCTTAGTAGAGGTAGGGCTGTAAATGAGCCGAGTCGAGCCGAGCTGTCGAGCAAGACCCGGCTCGAGCTTGGCTTGAACTTGATTTGAGCTAGCTCGGCTCGAGCTCGAATTTCAAATCGAGCTAAGATTTAAAGCTCGAGCTCGACTCGATTAGAATTCGAGCTAGCTCCGCTTGTCTCGATCTAGCTCGAAGTAACAAAGAACCGCAAAATTTACTACTTAAAAAGACCTTAAAATGAATTTCTTCATGGATTAAGGGCCATAATTACCATTTAATTTAACCATATGGCTAAATATGCAAGTATAAATAGTTAATTCACTTTGTACATTGTCTTTATCTTTTTTTTATAGTGGAGATACTCCCTTAATTTTTGTTTTCTAAGCGATGTGGGACAAAAAAATGAAGAGTGTAAACCTTATCGAGCCAGCTCACGAGCTCACCGAGCCGAGCCGAGTTGGCTTGTTTACAACCGAGCCAATTTCGAGCCGAGCTTTCTTCGAGCTTTTTTTCGAGCGAGCTGCGAGGCACGAGTTTTTTGAACACCCCTAAGTAGAGGGTGTGTTTAATGAAAGTTGTCGTTCGAGAAAAATTAGGGAGGTAATTGTTGACACGATTTGAAGCACAACATAAAAGTTTCGGTTTTTTGAGTTGACTAACATAACTTGATTGAAATCGGGTTGTGTTCGGGTTTGCTGTTTTAAAAACAGGTTTGTAAGATTAAATATATTTATTTTATATTTAATCTAGTAGCCATTATAATCATTTACATTATATGGATCAAAATATATAACAATCCTATTAAATAATTAGTTGGTAATTGTTGATGGGCCTAATTACCCTTATTAACTAATTAGGGTTTCCTCCTGGGTGCTTATATAAGGAGACTAATGTAGAGGTTTCGAGGTAAGACACATAACCTAATAATCATAACATCAATATCGACCTCCATCTCCATAGCCGAACTCCCTTATTCGGTTTTCATAATCACCATCATTAGATTGCACCCTAAGGAGGAACCAGACCAAGCTGACAATCATGTCAAACACTGTTGCTGCATCTCCATCTGGATTCTCTGCTGGCTTGTGCTGAAACAATCAAAGGTATGTTTTCATGTTTTCCATTATGTTTAAACAGAACTGATCAACATGTGGTATCAGAGCATATGTTGATTAGTCAGTTATGTTTTCGTATCCATTATTCTGGGATTGAAATCTGGAAAACAGAAGTTTTGAAAACTCAATAAAACTCACGGCTGTTTTCGGGTCATATGTGCTGAGATCAATGTTTTTCGGGAAAAGAATGTTTTTTAAATGACTCGGAATCATAATGGTAAATCTTAATTGTACCGAAATCTGTTTAAAGTCTTAAAATTCAGGTTTCGGGTTCCAGAATCATGTTTTTATTTTTTAGGGTTCATCATGTGTTCTTAGGAAAATTCGAAATTCCTTTATGATTTGGAATATAATTTGGATTTTTGAGTGTTATTTCCCTGTTTGATCCAATTTAATCTGTTAAGTTTATTCGAAAACTGTTAAAAGATATACAGTTATAATTTTTGAAATATTATGATAAAATTAGATCATCACTAAAACAGGAAACCATATCTCAAAATCCCTAACAATTCAAATTTTCGGTTATGTTTTCACATTAATAGCTGTAACAGAAGTTTCGAGATAAGTTTTAACCACCCGAGACAAAGGTCTCGACTCGAGACCACAAGAACTCGACTCGAAATCATAAGTGTTCTCAAATGTTTATAACTCGAGACAACGATTTCGACTCGAGATCATAAGGTCTCGAATCGATACCACTGAGGTTTTGACTAAGGGCTTAAATCTTTACAACTCGAGACAAAGGTCTCGACTCGAGACCATAAGGTCATAACTCGAGACCATAAGGTTGCGACTCGAGACCATAAAGCTACAACTCGAGACCATGGTTGTGACTCGAGACCTCATAAGGAGTCGAGATCTCATAATTCATAGCAGTCGAGACCATGATTACGACTCGAGACTGAGGTTGCGACTCGAGACCTTGATGAGTCGAGACCTCATAATTTTACAAGTTGAGTCGAGACTTGACTCGAGATCTCACTCGAGACCTCATAACTGAGTCGAGATCTCACTCGAAACCTCATTATTTTAGGCTATTTAATGTGAACTAAGATTTAGCTCGGGGCTCCGCCCCGAACCCCGTGCGGGGGCACGCTGTTCCCCTGCACCCCCAGCGAACTCACCGCGGAGTTCAATCCGCGCTAACAGGTGGTTTGCTACTAAATAATTGGTTTTTGTAATTACTTAGTTAATTAATAAGGATCAAATAATGTTTTACAAAACCAAAATGGCTTAACTTGAATGAGCTTCTGATGTATCACTTCTGGCCAAAGCTGATTTGATGCATCTACTTATCGTTCAAGTATTACGAAAGCTATGTTAAGTGTGCATCATAAACATGAATGTCTTAATATCTGGCCAAAGCTGATTTAATTCCTTCATAGATGGCATACTTAACGAGTGCATAACTAAAGTGATTGTTTCAATTCTGGCCAAAACTGATTTGTTACAACCACTTTGCACACATGCTTAAATGATTACACTTCTGGCCAAAGCTGATTTGTCTTTGTTTAAGTAGAATTTTAAATAACTCTATTATTTTGATGTTAGTAATAGACATATCACAACCTCTTCACACAATGATCCTTATATTAATGATCCTTAATTAATTTTTATGATCATTTCGTCTGCCTTATTCTTAGTACCCATAATTTTACTCACTATAATTTTCTTCTATAAGTCTATATCTCATCCACTCTAATTCCTAAATCTAATATGTTTTGCTTAAAGTTTCTATAAGGATTAGCTCTTAAATGAAATCCTTGATTATCTCTTAAGACGCGATAATCCTATTGCTCTCTTCTGATAAAGCACTACAGAAGAAAAGTAGAGCATGATGATTAGGATAAATCGAACATGATGTCTCTTATGATAATCAAGAATAAGTGTTGTCACTAAAAGGTTATTCCAGATTAAGTCTTTCCTAAGACTAATCTATAATTGTGGAATAATCACTAGAATTCCTAATATGCATGCCCTCATTTAAAATTCTAAACTATAAGGTTAAGTGGTATATGTGAATACATTATAATGTACAATACCATGACCCATAAAGTTAAGGGCTTACGCATGGAAATAAGTACATTTTCCAGTACATTACATACTAAAATTTTCACTTGTACAATTTGATGCCTTATAAATCAACTATAACACTCAAAAATACCAAAGTACAATGAGTGTATTGATAAGCAACATATGTACATAGAAATATATGTTTGAAACTGGAAAATAAGTTGTTACTCACCTTAAAACCACTAATACTTTAAAAGAGGATTGTTCTAAGGTCCATAGACAAATTACAAGTGCTAATTCCAACTTTAAGGTTCTTCAAGGGAAAATCTCACTGCATAATTATGCCATTAGACTAGGCATAAGCAACGAGACTATCCATTATTCCAAAGAACAGTTGGATAAGTTAATTAGGTAGTCACTTACTAATTATATTTAAGTCTGATAATTTTTAATATTTCAATTAACACATGATTAGTTGACTCTAGTTCCATACGTTTCCTTACCAGAACTCGACAAATAACTAACACGGGAGTTAGTGACAAAATTAAATGTTAAGACTATAGGAACCATAATAAGCAATCTTCTAACAACGCTTTTCGACACCTTATATATTCTAAAGATTAATCAGAATATAGTATCATAATTAAGCAATGTTATGAAGATTGTGAGGTTTGCATAGTCAACATAAAGTCATACTTACCTTAAACTCTCATTTTATTTGTTCTAAATATCTGGATTGAAACATTACTAAGATAAAACTAGATGATACCTTACACTTTCACAACTTTTGTCATCATGTAAATGAGAATTTGACAAAAGGAAAATGAGACTTACAAATTTCATCCATTATAACCGAAATTCATGAGAAATCATGACATGGTTAATGAGGATGATTTTTTATCTAATCTCATTCTAAGTGATTTTAAATCATGACGTTTTAGCCCTAAATATTACTTGGCTTAAGGAATAAGTATGGGTCCATCATAAGTCATTCATTGACATTCGTGGAACTTATTCCAAATGGAATATTCAGACATAATTCATTTATCATTAAAAGACTATCAACTTGTATCTAAATTTTGTCGCATATGGCTCACGGTCTTAGAAGAAATCTATTCATATATGTACTTACTAAGATTTCTATTAAATATGTCCCTAAAGTTTCTTATGATATCTGGACATTAAAGAAATCAAATAAAGTCTAACGTATATATGATAGGTTCCCACGTCACGTACCTCATTGAAACTTCTCTTGTAGCATTTCTAGAGATATTAAAGATCAGTGGGAGCATTAAGTGTCTTAATAATAACTTGCAATAGTTGCAAGAGGTGGGGGAGTGAAAATTTTACATTACCTAAATTTGCACCTCTTGTACAAGACACCGCTCCATCACGACACTGTTCCATCAAAAACTTGTCTCCTTAAAATCTAATGTTACTCTTACAAAAGTTTCATTGTTGCTTAATTGTGGGTACACTTAGATTTCTTACCTAAACTAACATAATCCTCAACAAGAGAAATCACAACGACTAACGTCATTAACTTGTTTCTCTATTAGAATTTGTTGGTCATTAAACATTGACCCTAAGCATGCTGAGTTCCTAAAGTTTTCTAAGGTCAGTAGGAGAAGTCAAAGTCCTTATCATGATTTGTAAGGAATACAAGAGGCGGGGGAAGAGTGTCATTAAATTTTACTCCAAATTTAACTCTGATTACACCTCTTGTACACCATACTGCACCAACTCTTATAGACTTAGAATCCTGAAAATGATAGCAACCTAAACAAGAGCTAATCCATAAAACTGAAACTTCTAACAAACCCAATAATCAACTCAGGAGGTCATCTAGGTTTAAAAGCCTACTAACTTTGATGATTACATAACCTCCCTAACTGAAGTTTAAATGGATTTTGGAAAAGTTTACTGGTCCTATCTCTTCAAATTAAGCCATTAGTGTCAATTAATCTTCTAAATGGAATAAAACAGTTTTCTAGTAAAACTGGTTTTATGTGTTCGTATAACGGTTTTGATTGAATTACCTAAGAGTGTTCATAACTAAACCAAATCCTGATACAAACGTTAAGACACTAAGAAACATGATTGATTGTCAAAGGTTATACTTAGGAAGAGATAAATTATCAAAGTTTTCTTTGAGGATCATCACTGTTCTAGTAGCTTATAATAGTTTAAGGCTACATTAGATGAACATTAAAAACAATTTTCCCTAACAAACTGGCTGACACATTTACATGTTCATAAAACAACCTGAAAGTTCTAAACTGAAGGTTAAGGAACACTTTGTTTGTAAGTCAATAAAATCCATGTATGGGTTAATGCAAACATCATAATGTGATGAAATCTTAACGTAATTATTTTCATCAACAATCAAGTGGATTAATGTACCTACCTCAAGATGAGTGGGAGCAACTAAATTAAACTTGTCTATATAGATTCTTTTGACAGGTATATGTTACATAAGTCAAAGCACTGTTAACACAAACTTTGATATAATAAATCTCAGAGATATCTCTTACGTGATTGATATCATAACATACTGAGATAGACCCAATGGGATATTAGTTCCGTTCCATAAGTTTAACATTAAATGGGTCCTTACATATGTAACAATCAATACTTTTCTCCTTCAGAGGATAATATGGTAAATGAGATTATTTTTTACGCTTCATTAATTGGAAGCCTTATGTAAGTTCAAGTCTATACTCGTTTAGATATTACTCACATTGCAACACACTAAATATGTCTAGATTAATGTGAAGCATCTAATGGAGTATTACAATATCTTTAAAAGAAACGAGAGACTACAATTTAAAGAAGAAATGAGAATTAAAACCGGTTTATTACTCTAACTTTGTGATATTCAAAGATGACAAACTGTAATTTCGGGTATATCCTTATGTCAGCAGACAAAACCTATCTTATGGAGGAGTCATAATAAACTGATAATAACAACCTAAGTTATAATGACATAATATAGTCACTAAATGTTGTTGGAAATATATCAGTGGACTCATAAGTTTATTAACTCCATATAATTAATGTTTTGAAGACTTAGTGTGATAAAGTCAGCTACCATGACTCCTTGAACAGTAACAGTTCAAGAGGTGCTGCATTAAATTTCGATATGCAATTAATTATTCGTTTATGAACGAATTGAGGAAACTAAGTTTTGTATCGAATACATTCATGATATGCTTAAGGATCCTATAACTGAAGGGCTATTACCCATAAGTCTTAGTAAGAGAGCTCATAGACGGGTATTAATTAATGGCCGTGCGCAATTGCATATCGTACTATGAATGACTAAGTATTAGTTAATTTTCCTCATCAGTTTTATTTTGTATGTCTCTAAGAATATGTCAAGTCGACATAATGGCATATAGACAAATAAAGTTACAAATCAAACAAAGGGCTTATGCATATTTTGATCATGACTAGGGGTGTAAACGAGCCGAGCCGAACCCGAGCTCGACCAGGCTCGAGCTCGGCTCGTTAGGTTTTTATGAAGCTCGAGCTCGAGCTCGGCTCGGTTCGAGCCTACTTCTTTGAGCTCGAGCTCGGCTCGCTAGTAAAACCCAAAGCTCAAGCTCGGCTCGAATCGGCTCGAACTATTTTGAGAACAACCTTAAATGAGCTAAAAGCTCGACTCGAGCTCACTTCAACATCGCTTAAACAGGGAAAAGCTCGGCTCGAGCTCGGCTCATCAATGTTATCATCATTATTAATATATTATATATAAAAAAATTAAAACTTTGTATGGGCTCGTTTAGGCTCGCGAGCCTAAACAAGCTTTGTATTTCAGGCTCGAGCTCGGGCTCGATAACAAAACGAGCTCTATTTCAGGCTCGAGCTCGGGCTCGGGCTCGTTAAGGCTCGACTCGTTCTAGCTTTTAACCGAGCCGATCACGAGTAGCTCTCGAGCCTCTGGGCTTGTTTACACCCCTAATCATGACGATTAGGTTTTAAATTAAGGCTATAGTATGATTAATGGGGGTCCTGAGTCGCATAATGATTCAACGGTTGTATTTCTCTGCTATAGTACTTGTTTAAGGCTAAAATGAGTATTAACTCCTGATCAGGCTTACCTAATACTCATAGTAAATGATTACTCGGCTAAGTGGGAGAATGTAAGATTAAATATATTTATTTTATATTTAATCTAGTAGCCATTATAATCATTTACATTATATGGATCAAAATATATAACAATCCTATTAAATAATTAGTTGGTAATTGTTGATGGGCCTAATTACCCTTATTAACTAATTAGGGTTTCCTCCTGGGTGCTTATATAAGGAGACTAATGTAGAGGTTTCGAGGTTAGACACATAACCTAATAATCATAACATCAATATCGACCTCCATCTCCATAGCCGAACTCCCTTATTCGGTTTTCATAATCACCATCATTAGATTGCACCCTAAGGAGGAACCAGACCAAGCTGACAATCATGTCAAACACTGTTGCTGCATCTCCATCTGGATTCTCTGCTGGCTTGTGCTGATGCAATCAAATGTATGTTTTCATGTTTTTCATTATGTTTAAACAGAACTGATCAACAAGGTCAAGTTCGAACTTTGAGTTAGCCATTTTAAAAACGGTTCACGTTAACCCGTTAACCAGTTTTTTGTTTTTGAGTTTTTTTTATTTTTTTATTTTACATAGTTACTCATAATAATTTTATTTGTCACACTATATTATCTACTTTTTACATTTATACTTACCATTAAATATATTACCGATAACCCGCTTATAACTCGTCAACATGTATGACTCATTTAAAAAATGGGTTAAACGCGTCGTTTTGTGTTGATCCGAATTTATGTATGTGCCGGTTAAGTTATAATAATAAATATGGGTCTGATTTGGGTTGCAAATTTCAACCCGTCAACCTGCCAACCCAACATGACTGACACCTATTTGGTTTTAATTTTTCCTAACTGAAAATTGAACCTGTATGAATTCAAAATGTGTCTAACCGAACTGAATTCAGCCAATTTATTCTGTTTGGTTATTCGATTAAACCGGTTATAATTTGGTTTATTTGACTGAGTTCGGTTCGGTAATCTGAATAAGAAAGGTTTGTGGAATCAATATTCGAACCGAAAACCAAATTCACAATTTGGATAAGGTTAGGTACCGAACCGAAATCCAAACTCACAATTCGATTTAGTTTTTTTCAGCAACGGATATGGTTCAATTTTCGAGTTTTTTGGTTTAACGTTTTTCGCACACCCTAATTACACGAAGGGCTTATTTTTTAAACATTCAAGTTTTTTAATATAGAATGTAAGAAAATTAAATTTTAATATGAATACAACGGAATTTGAAGTATTGAAAGAATATTCTCATCTTTCAACATTCCTAGGGTGACTTCATAACGGTTAAAATCATTTATGAACGAACTTTTTTGGAGTACGATTAGGATGAGCATTTGGTACCGGCTATCGATACCGGTATCAAACTGCACCAGGTATATTGGGTACCGGTATCGGTATCCACTTTTCCTGTTTTTTGGTACAGGTATTTACGGGTAAAACACCGGTAAATACCGGTACCGAACCGGTGTATTCAGTACAGGTACCCACTTCTTCCGTTTTTTGGTACTGGTACTTTCGGTACCAGTAACGGTTCCGTACCGAACGAGTATCGTGCTCATCCCTAAGTACGACACATTAGTAGTTTTCTAAGGCTACTCTGTGTGGGAGGAGGCAAGTCCTTTGAGGATGCCCCTCCACGTCAACATCCAAGGAGGATGTGCCCATCCAAGGATGGACCAAGGGATATGGAGGATGGACCTATATATATGTTTGTGTGTGTAAGATGAGGGAGGCCCGACATAAACGTCCTGGTGAAGACGTTCGCGGTGCCGACGTGGCTGTTGAAATGGTGTACTGGGGCGGAGCCGATCCAAGACGGGCCTGAACGGCGTGCACACCAAGTAGCCTAACATTTCCAAATTGTTTAGATTTTACTCATTTATAGACGGTTAAAAGTATGTTTTTAAAGATGTCTTAAAACTCAATATTTACCAATGGAATGTTGAAAAAGCACACCTTTAAATAAAAAATTGAGTAAACTGTCATTTTGGTTATTGAGTTTTGGTCACTTTTGTCCAAATTTGAAACCTTTTGCATTTGGGTTCCTGTGGTTTCAATTTTATTGTCATTTTAGTCAAAAAATGAAATCAGCTCATATTTTCCAAATTAAATCCTGGTTTTTTGTCCTTTTCCTCGGGGCAAAATGGTCATTATGAGTTTTATTTATAACAAATTATTAATTAAAATTATTAAATTAATTAACCTCTCTCTCAGCTTAGGGTGAAGGGAGTGGAGCGGGAAACCAAACGGCAAAGGTGTTTGCCGCGCGGCAACACCGCCGCCGGCCACCTTTGCCGCTCGGCAAACCAAACAACTTGGTAAAGGTTCACCGATCCGGCAAACCAAACAACTTGACCGTTGGAGCATTCTGCATGGTGGTGTTGCTACGGCGACTGGTGGCGGTGGTTTCCGGTGGCGGTGGTGGTGTTGCTACGGCGGTGGTGGTTCCGTGCATCTCTGCGTTGGGGGAGGGTGGTGGTGAACAGGAGGTGATGGAACCGGTGGTGGTGGTGGCGAGTGGTGATGGAGGTGGAACCGGTGGTGGTGGTGGCGAGTGGTGATGGAGGTGGAACCGGTTGTGGTGGAGGTGATAAGGGTGGGTTGATTTTGAGGGTGGTGGTGGTGGTGGAACCGGTGGTGGTGGTGGTGAAGGGGTGTTTAAAGATAAAAAAATAAAAAAAGTTTGTCACTTTCAAGTGTCTACACCACTGCCAACACTTTTCACCAAAGTTTAAACTCTTCACACTTGCTGACAAGGCACACTCTGATTGGTCCATTTTAAAGTTTGCCACTTTCACCTGTTTAACCACGCCCTTCACCCTTACTCACTCCCCCTCTCTCCTCTCTAACACCACCGCCACCATGCACTCCCATCACCACCACCACATGACACCAGACCACCATCTCTTCCCTCCCCTGCAAATCTGAGCCATCCCAAGATCTTTCTCATCTAACTTCCTACAAATCTAAACTATTTCAAGCTCTCATTCACCTTCCAAAAGATAATCTTCAGCATCCACAGATCTGGTCATGTTTGGTTTTCCGGAGAGAGAGAAAGACGCAAAGAGAGACCGGTTGAGGGCGGATGAAGGAGGTGAAGGATCTGTATGTTTTTAAGTTGGAAGAGGGGTGTTTGTCTTGACAATTTTGCAAGTAAAGGGGGTAGTAGTTTCAGCAGCTACCTGGGTGTTTTTAGGTTGGAAGAGGGGTGTTTTGTTCCGTTTACACGACAATTTTCACCTCGAAAATTTGCAGCTCATGGTCTATTTTGATGGGTTGGAAAATCCCACCAAGCAATCTACTGTTTTATGGGAATTATTCCCTGTTGATCATTTGTAAATTCACTAATGTTAGAATATTAATAGAAAATAACTAAACGGATTAGAAATTTTAGAACAATGCATACCTTAGAGCGAAGGGATGAACTCTCTGATGAAGTAGCAGTAGCGCTCGTTTCAGGTGAAGAAGTGAAGCTTTTTTTTTTCAAATTTGTGATTTCTGTTCATGTCTGAGCTTTGTACAGCTGAAGCAGTAGAGATGTCAACACTGCCATAGACCACCGTGACGAAGGAGATGAAGAGGATTTGGCCACCGTGAAGCCATTGTTGTTGATGTTGCAGAAGAAGGGTTAGGTGGGGAGAGAATTTGGTGAAACGATTAAGGAGATCAAGAAGAAGAAGAAAGGGCAGATTTTTAATTAAAATGACCATTTTGCCCCTAAGGAAAAGTATATGACCTGCTTTCACTTTCGGATTAAAATGGTATTAAAACTGAAACAATATGGACCCAGATGTAAAAGGTTTGAGTTTTGGACTAAAGTGATAAAAATGACCAAATCTCAAATCTCAGGAACCAAAATGACAGTTTACTCTAAAAAATATCAAAATACCAAAACGAAAAAAGTTACAGTCTCGGCTTGACAGTCTGTGATATGTTGTGATTTTTATTATTATCGAAACAGACAAATAATATTTTATATGTATACGCTTTTTGATGGTTAAAAATCATGTCCCTAGTTTAGGCAAATAGAAAGAGGTTCTTCCCTTTGATCAGTCCCTTGTGGTCGTAAGTCCCATGATTGATTATAACTCCCCTTTGACTATAGCATGCTAATGCTATAGAAGAAGTTCAAGCAAAGAAACATGTGGGTATATATATTCTACACTAAGGTTGTGTGATATGGGATGTCATTACCTATCCACCTCATCGAATATATCATCAATAGCGACCCCTCCTTACCCCAGGTGCTATGCGGGGGCGTTGTTGGTCAAATGTGATTGCAATCACGTAGAATAACGAACGAATTTGGTGGGTCCCATTCTAATGTAGCCGTTGACAACGGCTACATTCTTAAAAAATCAAGTTTAAAAAACACTAATATATACACACATAATTCACATATTCAATTCACTCTCTCAAAAACACTATCACAAAACCTCTAAACCTATATTTGTTGTTAGAAAATGTCTTCAAGTTCCGAGACGTCATCCGACTCTACAACCAACTCGGTTACGCTTGATGATTTGCTTATAGCCGTGGATCATGAGGTCGTTAGATTTTTAAAAGATGAAGCCGAATCACAACCACCGCGCACTAGACAACCGCATCTTGAACAAGACCGAATTGGTACTCACAGCCATTTGGTGAGTGATTATTTTGCTGACAATCCGTTGTATGATGATGAGGAATTTCGACGCCGCTTTCGTATGAGCCACCGTCTTTTTTTTTCAAATTAGTGGTGATTTAGAGTGCGAATATGCTTCAAACAAAAGCGGGTTCACGAGGTAAAGTCGGATTCTCTCCGTTGCAAAAACGTACGACCTCCATTCGCCAACTAGAATTTGTCATGACGAGTGAAGCTTGGAACAAGTATTTAAGAATGTCATCACACACGTGTAGAGATAGTCTTGACCATTTTTGTGAAGTTATAATTTTATTTTTAATTTATGTTATTATAACTACTATTGTTATTATTAATATTTTTATTATTACTATAGTTATTATCATTATTTTTATTGTTATTATTATTATTTTTATTATTAGCATTGTTACTATTATATTTTTAGGTGTTATTGATCTATATGGACGACGATATTTGTGGAGTCCGACTTCGAGTGACATCCCGCTTTTATATGCGGCCCATCAAGGTATACACGGCTTTCCTGGGTGTTGGGTAGCATAGATTATACGCGTTAGCCGTGGGCTGCTTGTCCAACTACATGGAAATGTCAACACGCCCGAGGTGATCACGATGGTTCAACCCAAATCATAGAAGCATTCGCGTCGCAAGATCTATGGATTTGGCATTCATACTTTGGCAAGACCGGTGCAAACAACGATCTTGTTGTTTTACAATTATCGAATCTTTTTAATAATGTCATAGATGGGGTTGCACCGGATTTATCATTTTATGCAAATGATGTGCACTACAAGTACGTGTATTATCTTGTTGATGGAATATATCCAGAGTGGACCGTCTTGATGAAAAGTCTTTCTTGCCCTGATGATGAAAAACAATTGTACTACAAGAAAAAAACATGAGTCGGCAAGAGAAAATATCGAATGGGCATTTGGGGTGTTAAAGAAACGATGGACTGTCATTACCCAACCATCGCCTATATTAAGAAAAAAAAGAATGAGAAATATAATGTATACTTGCATTATACATAATATGATATTGGATGACACAGGCCGAACCATTTGTCTCGAATATGATGAAACCGTTCAGCCGAAGAACGCAATTCTAACATATGCCGAGAAAGAATAAATCATCCTTAAAATACGAAGAAGAGACACGCACTTGGATCTTCGAACGGATTTTGTTGAACATCTATGATTAAATCACATGATAAATTACGAGAACGACAAAGACGACGGCAATGACGATGAGTAGTTTTTTTTTATTATTTGGGTTATGTAACTTTTTTTAAACTTGGTTTGTATTTTTTTAGTTGTTTAAATGGTATTTTATTTTTTTTATTTAGTTTAAAGAGTATAAAAACAAAATAAAAAATGATTGAGTAATGATTGGGCTTTATACATATAAATAAAACGTTTAACGAGCGATTTTTAAACAAAAGGTTATGTATGCGATAGTATTAAAAACGTAAACTACTACAAGGTAGAATTAATCCTTATCCAAAATACAAGCCCACTAGTATTAGTGTTAAAAAGACTAAAACAACAACGGAAGCTAACGAACTTTCGAGAAGTGTGCGGTTCTTGACTTGGCTCGATCATCATCCGAGGTCTAAAGTGCATAGTTACCTATCATACAATTTCATTCTGAAGATTAGAAATCAAAGCCTTTGAACAAAAGAATTAAACGCAAGAATGTATATATATATATAGGTAAAGGATCCTGTAAAAAGTGCCCAAAGTGTGAGAAGGGTAAGAAATAATGTGGTGATGACAAGTGTCCTATATCTAAATTAATTCAAAAGGGTGAATTAGTAATTTTCTATTTTCTTTCAATTAATTGATTTAAAGATAACTGCCCAAAATAACTTCCATCCTTTATTATAGGAATTCGATTTTAGGAATTAATCTACGAATGTGTGTAGTGTTATATAATTCTGTAGTGCAACAACCATTCAGAACTGCATAGTGTTATATATTTTTTATATAGTGTTATATAGTGTTACTTGGTGTTATATGATGTTATAATATGGTTTTTGGTGTTATATAATTCTGTAGTTTTATATAACTCTGTAGCGCAACCATAAAAAAACACTATATAACACCATCAATTATTAATTCTGTAGTGCAACCACCATTTAGAACTATATAGTGTTATATATTTTTTATATAGTATTATATAGTGTTACATGGTGTTATATAGTGTTCTTTGGTTATATAGTGTTATATGATGGATGCATAGTGTTATATAGTGTTATATTTTTCTGGTAGCATGCCTATGATGGATGTATAGTGTTATATGATGGATGTATAGTGTTATACGTTTCTTTGCAGCAGTTACATATTTTTCTATTTTTAGAATTTAGGATCGAGATAATTTAGCAATTAAATTTGAATAGCTAGTTTTTAGGAGATTGATGGCGGTTACCATATTTGAAACATTGGAAAAGACACTATTGCCCTTCAATTTTACATAAGGTCCTTCTAATTAAAACACAATTTACATTTTATACCCTATTGATCTCAACTATTAGATCAAATATCCAATGGTTTAAAACACTTCTTACCCTTCTCACATTTTAGACACTTTTTACCATATCCCTACCATATATATATATATATATATATATATATATATAGGGGATGGATCATGAGAAAACTAGTTTAAATGAGAAAACAAAAAAACTAACCAAAAAAGCCTAAAAAAAACCTAAAAACATACCAATTTTTTTTTTTTTACATTTTTTTATATAAAAATCGCTACTTTTTATGTATGGAAAAAAAATTTCAAATTTTTTTTTTTTTTTTTTGTTGTACTGCACATGTGCACTAATACATAAAGCTTAAACCACTTAACCCACCCCCCCACCGACACCCCCCAAAAACCTAAACCCCCCACCCCCACCCCCCCCCCCCCCCAAAAAACCTAAATTCACCCTCCCACCAAAAGCCTAACCCCCCCACCCCCCAAAAACCTAAACCCCCCCACCCTCCCGAAAACCTAAAACTAAACCCTAAACATAAACCCGAAAAAATCTAAACCCCCCCCTCCCCCCCCCCCCCCCCACACCCAAAAACCTAATCATAATCCTAAACCTCTAAAAAAAAACTAACCCTAAAAGCTAAACTAGACTCAAAAAGCTAATTTTAAGCATGTAATGCAATTGTAAACCCGAAAAAAACCTAACCCCCCCCCCCCCCAAAAAAAAAAAAACCTGAACCCCCTCCCCCCCCCCACACCCAAAAACCTAATCCTAAACCTCCAAAAAAACTAACCCTAAAAGCTAAACTAGACACAAAAAACTAATTTTAAGCATGTAATGCAATTGTAGTACATGTTATATTGCACATGTGCACTACTATAATAATAGTATTGAAAACAAGACGACACCATAAATCTTTTTTTATGTCATAAAAAATATGCTCGAATATACTTGAATGAAAGATACAAAAATTTGTGATCTTATGGTGCCATTTTTGTTTTAAAATGATAACGTATGGAGAAATGAGAAATGTTTGAAAAGTTATATATATATTTTTTTCCAATTTTACCCCTCCTTCATTAAAAGTCCCCCCCTCCTTCATTAAAAGTCTCCCCCCTCATTTTTAGTGCTTTTTAGTTAGTTTTCTAGTTTTCTCATTTATATCTAGTTTTCTTATAATCCTCTCCCTATATATATATATATATATAGAAACATGATCGGGAGAAAACGCCTAAAAGTGTGAAAACAGTGAGAACGATTTTCAGCCATAAGATCTTTGTGATTTGTGGCTAAGATGATGCGGTGGCATTTTTGTAAATAATGGGAACCTTAGAACTACCAGGAGGGGTAAAATTGAAAGATCCAAACAAGGGGTGCACATGCTAATCACATGCCATTTTCCCCCGTCATATTTAAACGCCAATAACTTTTTATACGTGATTATTTTTCTAAAAAAATTACACCATAAAACTCCGCGTTTTTTTATCTTTCCAGCGAGTATACTATTGATATATTTTTCGAAAAAAAATGAACTGGGTTTTTTTTATGGCGTTTTGAACTATGTTTTTTTATGGCATTTTCAACTGAGTTTCTATGGCGTTTTTCTAAAGTGGGTGTTTTTATGGCGTTTTCAACTAGTTTTTATGGCGTTTTCAGAACTGAGTATTTTTATGGCTTTTTCAACTGGGTTTTCATGGTTTTTTTTTGCTTAACTATGTGTTTTACGACGTTTTCAACTGGGTATTTTCATGGCGTTTTTCTAAACTGTGTGTTTTATGGCGTTTTTATTTGAACACCCAGTTCATGACATTTTTTTATTTCAAAAGTATAGCAATGGTATTCTCGTTGGAAAGATAATAAAACACTCGATTTTAAGGTGTAATTTAAAAAAATATAATTACGTATAAAAAAGTTACGGGAGCTTAAAAAGGATGGTGGAATATGCATGTGACTTGCATACAGATGGTTTTTTTCATGTGAGTGGCATGTGCATGGACTTTTTGACAATATTATCCTTAGTGTAAGTTAGCACCAACATCACATGTCAACACCAAAATCATTGTTACCGTTTTCACACTTTTAGGCGTTTTTTCCTAAATCCCACCCCTATATATATATATGTGTGTGTGTGTGTGTGTGTGTGTGTGTGTGTGTATCTGCTGGTACATCAATGGTATCAGAGTGCTTCCTTCATCGTCTCAAGTAGGGGATTAGGCCCTCGAAGACACTAGAAATCCGCAGAGTCTGTCTTCGTATTAGGAAGTACCAGCCGATAATGAAGTAGCTCTGGTCACCCGAGCAGAATTTATGGCCTTGACACATCGAGAGGTTGATAGAGTTCTCTTAAATAGAAACCAGTCCTTGTCTGCTACAGTGGCTCGAGTGAAGTTGTGCTCGTTCTTGTGCACCTCTGCTTGGATATGATCTACCATGTGACTCGAGCAAAATTTATGGCCATGACACATCGAGAGGTTGATAGAGTTCTCTTAAATAGAAACCAATCCTTGTCAGCTACAGTGGCTCGAGGGCCTATCGAAGCGAAGAAAGAGATCATTGAGCCTATTTAGCCGAGCTAAGGTTTGGGACCTTTATAAATAAGATATCTATCTATATATAAAATAATAAGCTAAGGGGGCTGGGAATCGCAAGAATTGAAAAGTCCTCTATTGAATCGGATGAGAAAGACAGGTTCGGAAATGGCCGGATTAGCAGGAGGAAGGTCAGCCCCACCCTGAAACAAAGGTGTACATACATAAATAAAGAGACTGGTTATGGCCTTGATAGGCCTCCTTCCCATCTACCTTGACCGGGAAGAGGGGGAGGCTCTTGCGGAAGCCCTGCCCCCTTCCCTATTCTATTTTGAGGATCCATCTTTCCGGACTCGTAAAAGACAATGGCAAAGCAAATTGTTTTTTAATATCAAGTAATGAAAAAATAATAATAATATATATTAAACACAACATGTGGCCTATAAAGTGTACTTATAAAATGGTGACACGGTTCTACAGTTTGAGGAGAGTCTTTGTTCAAAATCTGTACGTTGTAAAAAATAAGTATACCAATAATGAAATCAATATACAAATATTATTCATATAACACATACCTTTATTAATTTAACGGGCCATTGAATAAAACTTCCTTTTGCATCTTTCATAAGTTCTATTTCACCATAAATACATGACTCCGGCAAAAGACGAGTCGATCCACAACCTTCTACAACTCTATCTATTTGAACTTTGACAAAACCATCTATTATTTGGCGTCCATGTACAAACCTATCATCAGTAGGATGAACACGGCCAATTGCTACAACCTTAAAAGCACCTTGGTCGTCAAGATGCAGAAGTTCACATTTTTTAATAGACTGTAAAAGGTATCTTTTAGTATTATATCTAAAATAAACAAATAAACAAACTTTGATATTATATTACCAAGATTTCTGACGAACTACCGGCCGCAAGGCCCATGCCAGGACTACCAAGGATCTCCCCAGGCGTTGTCTCTACAGCCCCGCTCTTGTTTTCCTTTGTGGAATAAGAGCCATCATCCTTCAATTGTTTTTGTTTTTCTTTTTTATCATGTTCAAAAAATGTGACGATTAAAATTTTAATAGCTATAAATTAATACAATAATTATATAAATACTTACCAATAATTCAAGTAATCCTGTCAAATCACCATTTGATATAAGCTTTTCTCTAAGTTCATATAGCTTTGTGACCGGATTAAGACGTACTTTACTTACTGTATTCCTTATAGAGCTAGCATGTTCAATAGCATCTAAATGTGGGTAGCTTGAAACAATTTGATTCATCTACTTTCAATGTGGGGCTCCAGTCCAACAAAACCACATCTCCCTACACACGTGGGGCTAATGTTTTCTTTTACGCTCTTCTTTGCTTTTTCACTTATTTTCTTCAAAAAATATTATAATAAGTGTTAATAATAATAATAATAAATAAATAAATAAATCATAAATTACCTTCCACTGTTCGGTATCAACACTTGCAACGAAAGACTTCCATGGTTCCCCGACTAGATAATCGTAATCTTCAAAGGGAGTTTAGCTTTTCTCTTTAACGGGGTTTTTATTTTTATCTTTATTGGAAGATTCTTCTTTATAAATATATTTTTTCTAAGTTCGTAACGAAATTGCCTCATGATCTTCTTCCCCTCTTCTAAAGTTTTTTTTTTCGAGGTCGTTAGGAGTATCCCAAATTTACTACATATTAAAATTAACAATTAAACATTAGCAAGAACAATCAATTAATTAAACATGACAACAAAGAATTCCAAAGCTTTTGCCAATTTAATAAACAAAAAATTAACAAATATATATATTTTCAAATTATTATATATATATATATATATATATATATATATATATATATATATATCAATTTACATCGATGGTTTGCGCCAGTCACTTTTTAAAATTGAGGTTTTGGCACAATTGGTACATTCAATGTAACTGGTTTATCTACAAACATCTCTTCTTTGCGCTCAGATCGTAAGTATTCATCATTGTTTGTCCTGCAAAAAATAAAATTTTATTTATAACTTTAGTTTAGTTTAATTACTTATATAGATAGAAAATGTGTGTGTGTGTATCAAACCTTTACTTCTTGGTTTTGGTTGGTTTTTCTATAGATATCCCGTCGTCGTGGTCAGATCGTCGTAAGTATGAGGTGCCAACAGTGATATAGTCATTACCATGTTGAATACCGACAGAAAATGGTGGTAATTCGTCAAACTGGTTGTATTCTTCCTCGTCGTCAACATCATCAACACTAAGAATACGTCGCTTACCTTGCAATACTATATGGTATCTTGGATTGCACGGGTCTTTGACAAAAAAATACTTGTGTGGCTTGAGTTGCGAGAATGAATGGTTCTGATTTATACCTATCTGTTGTAAGGTCGACAAGTGTAAAGCCATGTTCGTCAACTTTAACACATGTGCGATTATTGACCCACTTACATCTAAACAAGGTATTGTGAACAAAGAATACGATAACTCCCAAATTTCTTGTATGACACCGTAATATGATTCTTTGGCGATTATCATTTTGTCGCCCTTTGTACTTGAGGCTATTTGTGTGACTCCGCTATTTTGCGTTGCACTTTTATCATCTTGTTTTTTAGTGTAAAATGTATAACTGTTAATATCATACCCTTGGTAAGATATTACTCAAAAATCTGGCCCCATCCCTAATTTCTCCACAGTTTTATCAACATTTGGTTCACCATAAGTTTCCTCCACCTTTTTCTTCAACCAATCACAAAACCCCTCGTTATGTTGTTTGGTATACCAATTATCTGACTTGCCCAAGTGTGTCGACCGTAGCATATTCTTGTGTTCATTAACATACGGAGCAATACATGTCATGTGTTGTAAAACTGTAAAATGAGCAATTTGTATCTCATCAGATGGTGGGGTGATTAATCTCTTACAACCTCCACCAACGCCTGTAAGTCGACCTGAATGATGTGATTTAGGAACACCAATACTTTTAACGCCTTCCAAATACCCCCTGTAAATAAATCAAGTATTACAATGTCATTTATGATTAACAAAACTCAATTATTTTATAAATGTTGTGATATCAATACATGGTGCAGAACTCAGTCGCCTCTTCGAATGTAATCCCTTGAACAATGCTACCTTCTGGTCGATTATTGTTTCTCACGTAACCTTTTAACACACCCATATATCTTTCAAAGGGATACATGTATCGTAGGAATACAGGACCACAAGACTTTATCTCTTTTATGATATGAGATACTAGATGAACCCTTATATCAAAAAAGGACGGTGGAAAGTACATCTCTAGTTCACAAAGGGTAATATAAATATCCTTCTCCCAACTATCCAATACTTCAGGATCAATAACCTTTGAATGAATCATGTTAAAAAACAAACAAAGTTTTGTGATTGTATGTCGGACTTCCTTAGGTAACAACCCGCGAATTGCAATAGGAATCATATGTGTCATCAAAACATGGCAATCATGAGACTTCATACCGAGAAATTTACATTCTTTCATCGACACCAGCCTTTTAATATTTGCTGAATAACTAGATGGAACTTTAATATCGTGCAAACATTGACAAAACTTCTTTTTTTCTTCACTTGACATGGTATGACATGTCGGTGGGAGATAAATACTCTTAGCTCTCTCAACAGGGGCAAGGTCATTACGTATTCCCATTTCTTCCATGTCTTTACGAACATTAATCTAATCTTTAGTTTTTCCAGGAATGTTTAACAATAGGCCCCACAAACTATCACACACATTTTTCTCAATATGCATAACATCTAGGCAATGTCGAACTTCCAAACTTTTCCAGTAAGGCAAATCCCAAAAAACTGACCTCTTTTTCCAGTTGTCTCTGGTCTCGGTACAAGATCTTTTTCCTAGAACGGTATTCATATTTTCTACACGTGAAAATGCATCAAAACCTTTCCTAGCCCTTCCGAGCTCCTCATTTCCGTCAAACTCTTCTGTGAGTCTTCGATAATAGTGATCTCGTGGAAGAAACCGTCGATGTCCCATATACACAGTTTTTTTGCAATGTTTTAATCTTATAGAGCTTGTTTCATTTTCACACACAGGACAGGCTAGTTTACCTTTTGTACTATATCCCGACAAATTGGCGTATGTTGGCAAATCACTTATAGTGCAAAAAATCATGGCGTGTAACTTAAAGTTCGTGTTTTCATACGCATCCTACATGTCTACACCAGAGCTCCATAGGTGTCACACCCCGATATTTCCACGTATTACCGATGGGCCCGGTGGGGAGTATCGTGACGTAGTTGATATCGTTATAGTCAAACAACACAATATTTAAATGTACAGCGGAAGCAAAAGATAGATATATTTCAACTTTAATAAATTGTAATATCAAGTATCACAAATAGTTGAAAGTAATCCACAGGTGGATCAAAATAAAATGGAAAACATTGTTCAACAGTTTTGACATCCAAGCTTGCGAGACTTATTGTGGACGCTAGGAGAAAGCCAGCCTAGTTCGCGTAGTACCTGCACTTAACCTTTTTGGGAAAATACGTCAGTTTACACTGGTAAATACAATTAACTGACTCATTAAAAAAGGTTT
Source organism: Helianthus tuberosus (assembly GCA_030545235.1). Taxonomy (NCBI): domain Eukaryota; kingdom Viridiplantae; phylum Streptophyta; class Magnoliopsida; order Asterales; family Asteraceae; genus Helianthus; species Helianthus tuberosus. The sequence continues at coordinate 160,569,805 of CM060396.1, read as the reverse complement.
AATAAAATTGATTTGAATGCACGTGGCACAAACTTTTTATAACTTGGGATAATTATTTGAATATAATCTTGTAAAAGAATTACATGTTCCTTATGCGTTCAGTAGCCCGATTCGTAGACCGGGTTAAAGATCAATAGACACACCACATTATTTATTTAGGCACTGACGGGTGTACGCCTACACCCCGTGCTTAGGTCGTGGCCATTTCGTAAAATGATGCCAAGGATATCCGGGACATGTTCATTAACCCCCCAAAGGCTTTAAGCAAACAAAACATTTCAAAACGGAGCATATCAATGATTTAACCTCTATCCGATTAAAGATTCAATGCCCGACCAATCGGTATTTTATATACCATACCCCTAGCCCGTATAGGGAAAATAAGTTAAAAGTATTTACCTTTGCAAGTATCAATCACAAATAGCAAGTGCGTGTAGCTTTTACCGGGTCTCCTATTCTGGAATGAAGGTTTATAATAACCTATTAGAATCCTAATGGGTCTTTAATTAAGCCTAAACTTAGACCGGTTAGTTTTAAGGAAAGATACGGTTCAAACGCACGATTAAGCGAAGACCGGAATAGAATGTGATTTAGACCCGACAAGTTTGAAGACTTGTATAATATGGGTAATCTAACCACATTCTGGATTTTGAGATAAAAACGATAAGGTTTGACCCATTTCGGCTAATTTATGCAAACTAGTTACATAAACCGAACCGAACGCGCAAGAGGCGGAACGGGTAACCATGAGAGTCATTTACAGGTTTCCTAAGTTAATATGCCTTAAATAGGTTGTGATATCAGTAGGATACCTTCCATTATGCCCAAAACGAGTTTAATCTCAATTTAAGCCCCGTAGGGGTATTTTGGTCATTTTTAAGATTATAAAAGAGATTAAATGAAATTCTGAGATTTGGGTCTGAATAAATCAGTAAAATAACTTAATTTATCAAGTTATATCAGTTGGTGATAAGTCTTATATGACAAAATGGTTTTAAACCCATACTAGGTGTTTAATACGCATAAAAAACCGTTTTAAGCGATTTCCGGGTTATCCAGGAAATCTGAGTTTTTCTGATCAGGTTATAAAGTTCAAAATACTTCATTTATTATATAAAATCATTAGCAATTGGATTGGTGTCAAAATATTATGTAAAACTCATTTTATACATAAAAAGGGTATAATCGGTATTTACCGAATCAAGGCCATAACCTTAGGTTATGAGCAGGTTAAAAATAATTAAAAATCTTTAAAAATCCCAAAATATTTTCTTACATCAGTGGGTAAAAGGTTTGGTGTCAAAAATTGGGTTTAGATAGGCTTTATGCTAATTGCGCCGTTTAATTAACAAAAAGCTTTTTAAATGCGCTATTTAGCATAACTCCTATTCTGGACCTCGAACTGATGTGAAACTTTAGGGACACATTTATAAATCAGTAAAAAAGATTTTTGTCCTCTCACATTTCCAAAATTCTCGTTTTATGGTCAAAAGGGCATATTGGTCAACATTAAGCAATTAACGGAAACGTGTAAACGAAACGGACAATCAATGAACCAATCACAGAGGGTTATACCATTATGTAGCCTGGTCCTAAGGAAGCTCTAAGGAATTTCTAAACCCATCTAAAACGGGTCAGAATTGAAGTCAAAGAAAAAGTCAAAGTTTTGTGACTTTCGGTTCCGAACCGGGTCTAAACAGAAAATTGTCGGGTCGAACATGCTTAGACATGTTCTTACATTTATTACTAAGTTATATAAGTGGTAAAATAGGTTACATGCCTTCTACATTGCTAATTACATGTTAATTCGCAAATTAACTTTCTGTTGACTTTTTATAAACAACTTTGACCCGACAAATGACTAAGTTAGGACGGAAATCAGAGGGTGCCCTTTTAAGAGTTTAATGCCTACATAATTACCAACTTATAACTACCTTTAATTTGATTAAACACTGAACCATTAGTGATTAATCGATAAGTCAAACCTTAATTACGACGGTTTGACTTTTAAGCTAATAACTAAGCAAAACTCAATTAAGGAAGGTCAAGGATACTTACCAAGGTCTAATGCACGATTAGAGATGCTTGGGGACTGATCTTATTCTCCAGGAAGTTCCACAAATGCAGATGGAAAGCATGATCACAAAGTTGCAACATGAGGGCCTTTTTATAGTGCTTTTGATCCCTTATGATCATGACAAACAATGCTACAACTGATCATGGATCATCCACAAGTGTCCCTAGGGCCTAGGAACTATTAGGGGTCGCCCATGGAAGTGAAAATATCTTTTTAAGTCAGTTATAACGTTCATAACAGCAGCTGTCCAATTTACTGTCGCTGGCAAAGCCTTACGGACCGTAAGAGGGTCCTTTACGGTCCGTAAGCCCTTTATCAGGGGCAAAAATCTTTGCCCTTTCAAGCTTCGAACAGGCAACTAGTGTAATATGATTTTGGGCCATGAATTATCAGTTTGGGCCTTTACATCATGCTTGAACAGTTATGTACCCTACCATGTTGTAATATTGTCTTGGACTTTAAAGAAAAACCATAAACGAAGGTTTATCGTGCATATCCTCATAGGATCCCACTCTTGCAAATATGAATCAATTATTACCAGTAACTACCGGATTGAATGTATATCAGATGTTTATAATTTATATTAGGGCCTTGGGATTCATAATGAGGTCGCTCAGAGGTATAAATTAACATAACGACACTTTTAAATCCCGCCATACATCTTTAACTAGATCCGGGTTTATAACACTTTTGTCTTACATGACACGTGTCATTATTTTATTGAACACAAATTTTCGAGGTGTTACATCCTCACCCCCTTAAAAGAAATCTCGACCTCGAGATTTACTGAAATAAATAAGGGTACTTTTCTTTCATTGTGGACTCAACCTCCCATGTGTACTCGGGACCTCTACGGGCATCCCATTTTACCTTTACTATTGGAACATGCTTCCTTCGAAGCTTCTTAACCTGTCGATTCTCGATTGACACAGGTTTTTCAACAAACTTCATGCTCTCTTCTATGTGCACATCTGTATGTGGTATGACTAGTGATTCGTCAGCGAAACACTTCTTCAGATTGCGGATGTGGAATACATTGTGAATACTACTGAGCTCTTCAGGTAATTTTAACTTATAAGCAACTGATCCGACACATTCGATGACCTCGAATGGTCCTATGTATCTCGGGCTTAACTTACCTTTCTTACCAAATCGCATCACTCCCTTCCAGGGTGATACTTTAAGCAACACCTTATCACCTACCTCGAATTTCAGAAGTTTACGCTTTAGATCTGCGTAGCTTTTCTGCCTATCTCTGGCAGCTTTCAGGCGGTCACGAATCTGGACAATCTTGTCCGTTGTTTCAAAGACTATTTCAGGTCCTGTCAATTGGACATCTCCAACTTCCGCCCAACAAACGGGTGTTCTGCACTTTCTACCGTACAAGGCCTCGAAGGGCGCAGCCTTAATGCTGGTATGGTAGCTGTTGTTATAGGAGAATTCGATTAATGGCAGGTGGTTATCCCAACTACCACCTAAGTCAATCACACATGCACGAAGCATGTCCTCCAAAGTTTGGATGGTACGCTCACTCTGCCCGTCCGTCTGAGGATGGTAAGCCGTACTAAAATTTAAGCGCGTGCCCAAAGATTGTTGGAAACTTTTCCAAAAATGTGACGTGTATCTAGTATTCCTGTCAGAGATAATAGACACAGGTACGCCTTGTAGAGATACAATCTTATCTACGTACAATTGGGCTAACATGTCGGAGCTATAGGTCTCCTTAATGGGTAGGAAATGTGCTGACTTAGTCAGTCTATCCACTATCACCCAGATAGTATCATTGCCTTTCTTTGTCTTCGGAAACTTGGTGATGAAATCCATTGTCACCATTTCCCACTTCCACGTGGGAAGTTCAAGCTGTTGTAGCAAACCTGACGACTTTTGATGTTCTGCTTTGACTTGCGCACACGTCAAACATTTAGCTACATAGGCAGCTACAAACTTCTTCAAGCCTATCCACCAATAGTTTGCCTTTAGATCCTGGTACATCTTATCAGCTCCAGGATGAACGGAGTATTTAGAACTGTGGGCTTCCTGGAGGATAATATCTTGAAGTCCCCAATAAATTTGAACCCATATTCGTCCATTTAACCTCGAAATTTCGTCCTTGCCATAGGATAACTATTCTTCAGTTACTCCTAGCTTTTCATTAGGATAGTTAGCTTCCAACACAGCTTCCTTCTGTGCAGCTAACAACCTTTCGTTCAAACCATTCTTTATCTCAATGCTCTTGGTATTGATTCTTATAGGCTTCACTCTTTCCTTTCGGCTTAAGGCATCGGTGACTACATTCGCCTTGCCAGGATGGTATCTTATTTCACAATCATAATCATTCAAAGTTTCCATCCAGCGTCGTTGCCTCATGTTTAAGTCCTTTTGGTTAAATAGATGCTGGAGGCTCTTGTGATCAGAATAAATTACACAGTTGATACCATATAAATAGTGCCTCCATAGCTTCAGTGCAAATACAACGGCACCCAACTCCAAGTCATGGGTGGTGTAATTCTTTTCATGCACCTTTAACTGTCGTGAAGCATAGGCAATAACCTTGCCTTTCTGCATAAGAACACACCCCATGCCAGTGTGTGATGCGTCGCAGTAAACCACGAATTCTTCGGTACCTTCAGGCAATGTCAGTATAGGAGCGTTGCTTAACTTCTGCTTCAAAATATCGAAAGATTCTTGCTGCTTGGGTCCCTAGTTGAACTTAATATCCTTCCTAGTCAAAGAAGTTAGGGGTGCAGCAATCCTTGAAAAAATTTCAATAAAGCGCCTGTAGTATCCTGCCAATCCCAAGAAACTGCGATTTTATGTGAGCGTCTTTGGTTCTTGCCAATTCATGACAGCTTCAACCTTAGCGGGATCTACTTGGATTCCGCGTTCGCTAACCACATGTCCAAGAAATTGGACTTCACGAAGCCAAAATTCACATTTAGAGAATTTGGCATAGAGCTTCTCCTGCTGAAGTAGTGAAAGAATACATCGAAGATGTTTCTCATGGTCGGCCTGATTCTTTGAATAAATCAGAATGTCGTCAATGAAGACGATAACAAATTTGTCCAAGTATGGTTTGCAGACACGGTTCATGAGATCCATGAATGCCGCTAGTGCATTAGTGAGCCCAAAAGGCATCACTAGGAACTCGTAATGACCATAACGAGTCCTAAATGCAGTCTTATGTACATCTTCATCTCTAACCTTTAGTTGGTGATAGCCTGACCTTAAGTCAATCTTAGAGAAGTAACTTGCCCCTTGAAGCTGATCGAACAGATCGTCGATCCTGGGAAATGGGTACCTATTCTTGATAGTGACCTTATTAAGCTCACGGTAATCGATGCACAGACGCATCGATCCATCCTTCTTCTTGACAAATAAGATTGGTGCTCCCCAAGGAGACGAACTAGGTCTAATGAAACCTTTGGCTAGCAATTCATCTAGTTGTGTTCTCAATTCCTTCATCTCTGTTGGTGCCAACCTATAAGGTGCTCTAGCAACAGGTGCTGCTCCAGGGATGATGTCAATTCTGAATTCTACTTGCCTATCTGGTGGTAAACCAGGTAGTTCTTCAGGAAAAACTTCAGGGTATTCAGAAATGACAGGGATATCCTCAATCTTAGGCTTCGGCTCATCAATAGTCACTTGTGCCATGTAGATGACACAACCCTTCTTTAAACACTTAGAGGCCTTGAGCATAGTCACTTGCTCAGGCAGCCCATACTGGGTATCTCCCTGAATGGTAAGTGATTCACCAGACGGAGTCTTGATCACCACTTGCTTCTTATTGCAGACAATCTGGGCCTGGTTATGAGATAACCAGTCCATGACTAAAACTATGTCGAAACCGGCTAACTTCAAAGGTAGCAGGGATAAAGGAAAAGAGTGGTTCTTAATGGATATGAAACATCCATCTAATATGGTTGAGGCGGTTTCTAAGGTGCCATCTGCTAACTCCACCTCATATTTCACACTTAAGGTTTTAACAGGTAAATTCAGCAATTTGCAAAACTTATTATCTACAAATGATTTATCAACTCCTAAATCAAATAGCACTCTCGCATAAACATCATTTACGAGGAAGGTACCTGTTATCACATTGTCGTCCTGCACGGCTTCCTTTGCATCCATCCTGAAGACCCTAGCATTGGTCTTCTTCCCTTCCTCAGCTTTCTTTGCATATTTTGGGCAATTTGTCTTAATGTGCCCTTTTTCGTTGCAACTGTAGCACGTTGCGTCCTTCAGTTTCTTGCACTCTAGGGTCTTATGCTCCGAAGATTTGCAAATCCCACAAGGCCTCGGCTGAGATTGGGATTTTGAGTCAAGTCTGCACCTCCCAAAGTGGTGCTTCTGACAAATCTTACACTTGGGCTTATCTCCAGATTGATGCCCATCCTTCTTAGAACCAGACCCCTTCTTGTGGTCATTGTTTCCCCGGTGCTTCTTGTCTGACCTTCGTGGATTGTCATCTTCACGCTTCCTTTTCTCGGCATCTGTGTTCCTCAGCGATCTCTGTCTGACCGCGTCCAGTGTGAGAGACAAAGATATATCAGCTACAGATCTGAAAGTAGCTGGCCGAGAGGCTTTTACACTTGCCTTGATCTCTGGGGCTAAACCCCCAATGAAACGAGCTATTCTTTTGGGTTCTGGGGTCACAAGATAAGGAACCAACCTTGACATTGTATTAAAGCTCGTAAGGTAAGCTAGGCAATCCAGATTTTTCATTACCAATGACAGAAAATCCGACTCAATCTTTTCAACCTCATGCTGAGGACAGTAGTTCTCCCTGATCAAAGACATAAACTGTTCCCAAGTCATATTGTACAATGGGATTTTCCCTGTAGCTTGGATCAAAGACCTCCACCAAGCTAATGCTTCACCTTTGAATGACTAGGATACAAACTTTACCACATCCTTATCAGCGCACCCGCTGATATCAACCACGGTGTCTATCTCATCCAACCATGTCATGCAGTCTATAGCTCCTTTTTCCCCAGTGAAATCCCTGGGTTTGCATGAAACAAAATACTTGTAGGAGCAACCCTTATCACGGGGTCCTTGATTCAGTATGATCCTTTGAGATGGAAGACTTTGCTGATTGAAGAGTGATGATTGTCATCATCTTTCTTTGGTTCTTCCTTCTTGGAGGGTGGCTAGCTGTGAGCCTCAGAATGAGTCTTAGGCTTAGAATGGGGAGTACCGCTTGACTCACTATACTGCCTATCCAAGGCTTTTGTAACAACATTGTCAATTAATGCTTGGAGCTCAGCACCAGTCACATTGAACCTGGTGGCGTCATTATTCTCCCTTGGCCGACTGTTGATTTCATCCGAGTCCGCCATGTATCTTGAACTGTTACATAAGATATCGACAATAATTTATTTGGGAGTTTATTATGGAATTGCCTTTTAGGGCAATTCATTAACCATGGTAAACATAGACCATATTTGGTTAATTTGTTACTCACATTTATTTAGGATTTTACTATAACCTATCCTAATTATAAAACAATAACAGTATTATTAGCACAAAAGGCCTAGTTACAGGGACATTTTTAAATTATAAGCCATGATTTCAGAGAATCAAGGCATGAAGGTTTGAACATAGTTCTTTACCTTTTTCTGACAGGGAGTCGTAGACTACTACTGTCTTTTGTCTTATATGACAATGAGTATGGCCCGTAGGCACTATATTACCAATGTATGGTCAACATATGATCATCTTAATTTGATGATTTAAACCCATGATTTATAGATAATTAAGTTAGGTTAGGAATCTTTTGAAGAATCCTTATATAAGAATGACGTGTGTGATTTTTAACGAATCACGTCTGCCAGGAGCGTTAACATGTTTCCAGATGTTTAACAGGGATCCGAATCTTTTAAACAGGTCTTACCATCTTGGCCAAGTCTTATAATGACACGCATGCTAGGTTATACCTTTAAGATTTTTAGTTAATATTTAAATAGGAAGATATATTTTAAAAGGAATGATTTTGATTCATTTATTTCATAAATTTATGCATATAATGACAAAAGTGAAATTTATAAACTTAACATTCCATTAATTATTAAAAGAATTACACATTGCCCTAAACGGGACTTTTAACAGAAACAATTTGCCCACGCAGGGGCTAAACCGATAACACAAGTCCACGCAGGGACCAAATACTAGAATATATGTCCACGCAGGGACTAAAAGACAAGTCCACGCAGGGACTAAATACAAATATAAATGTCCACGCAGGGACTTGATTGAAATAGGAAATACAACAATACATATAGGGATTTAATGATCCCTCTTCTTCTTCCCCTTTAATAAGCTTGCTAGGCCTTCGAGGAATCCCCTGTTGTTCCTACGTTCTTCTTGAAATTCTTGCTCCACCCTGTGTAGCCTGTGGAGGATTTCCTCCTGTTCTGGTGGGGAAAACCGTGGCGGCTGCGGCTGGTGCTGAACCGGAGGTTGAGCAGGTATTTGATACCCATGAGTTGGGTATCCCACTCCCCAAGGGGCTCCATATGGTCCTTCAGGATGAAGGGCGTTGTAGTTTGATGCTACAAGATACGGGTCGGCTTCAGCATAGTTATAATGAGTGTGAACCGGCTGCTCAAACGGATTGTACGCCGTTGAACCTGCGTACGTAGGAATCAGGTTACCAAAACCCATTGGTGGCGGTGGTGGTGCAACTGGTGCAGAATTCACCGCTGCAACTGGGTTTGAAGGCCCACCCATTTGTGGGTCTTCTTGCAGTGGCGGATAGTGGCTGCCACTGGAGTGTTGAGGGGTGCTAAAGTGGAAACCCCTTTCTCATACGGACATTCATGCGCCTGTTCTTCTGCGCCTCGGTGGTTCTGGAGGTGCTATCTGTACTGGCGGCGGCGGTGGCGGTGGCGTAACTGCCACGAATCGCGAATCCTCTGAGGGATCCTGCTGCTGTGGGTTATGAGAGGGTGTAAAATACCACTCATATTGGTTAAACCTCGCTTGGTAACTATCTGGACCACCGTAGGGTGATCCGTGGAAGGAAGATCCATCAGAGATCTCGATAGGATGGTTGGGGGTACCGCTTGCAGGTTCGACGGGATCCGTGTCCTCGTCCATGTCCATTGCATTGTCTCCTGAGAAGTGGTCCTCTGGTCCCAATGGGTTAAAACCCACTGGTTCTTGAATATAGTTTGCCGGATTGAACCGGCCTTGAAAGACAGGAGAGGGGTCGCCGAAGGAATGGTGCGAAAGGGATCGCTGGAGAGGTATATATGAAGGTTGTGGGTTATCGGGCTCGTTTTCCGAATGCGGCCCAAAGGAATGACGATAGGGAGGTGTTGAGCTGTGCGAGACTGACCGTCTAGCGGGCTCCAAATGGTTCCTCTAGTTTCCCTGAGGATCGGCACTCATTGTAGTAGAAGGAGCTCGCCGGTGAGAACGCCCGGCTTCGTGATCGTTGGGGCCGGTGATTGGCCCCTTGCCTCGTCCTCCTCTTCTGAATCTTTGTGGCATATTTCCTATCAATACAATTGAAATAAACAACAAACAAGAAAGGAAAAATTAAAGCAAAATTAGGAATGGTCCTAAGTTCTTGTCTAGACTCGAGTATGTGCAATTGTGTCATTGAGATTAAACACAAAAGGCTAGTGTTTAATTCACTCAATGTTGGCTCTGATACCAACCTGTCACACCCCGATATTTCCACGTATTACCGGTGGGCCCGGTGGGGAGTATCGTGACGTAGTTGATATCGTTATAGTCAAACAACACAATATTTAAATGCACAGCGGAAGCAAAAGATAGATATATTTCAACTTTAATAAATTGTAATATCAAGTATCACAAATAGTTGAAAGTAATCCACAGGTGGATCAAAATAAAATGGAAAACATTGTTCAACAGTTTTGACATCCAAGCTTGCGAGACTTATTGTGGACGCTAGGAGAAAGCCAGCCTAGTTCGCGTAGTACCTGCACTTAACCTTTTTGGGAAAATACGTCAGTTTACACTGGTAAATACAATTAACTGACTCATTTAGAAAAGGTTTAATAAATTGATTTGAATGCATGTGGCACAAACTTTTTATAACTTGGGATAATTATTTGAATATAATCTTGTAAAAGAATTACATGTTCCTTATGCGTTCAGTTGCCCGATCCATAGACCGGGTTAAAGATCAATAAACGCACCACATTATTTATTTAGGAACTGACGGGTGTACGCCTACACCCCGTGCTTAGGTCGTGGCCATTTCGTAAAATGATGCCAAGGATATCCGGGACATGGTCATTAACCCCCCCAAAGGCTTTAAGCAAACAAAACATTTCAAAACGGAGCATATCAATGATTTAACCTCTATCCGATTAAAGATTCAATGCCCGACCAAGCGGTATTTTATATACCATACCCCAAGCCCGTATAGGGAAAATAAGTTAAAAGTATTTACCTTTGCAAGTATCAATCACAAATAGCAAGTGCGTGTAGCTTTTACCGGGTCTCCTATTCTGGAACGAAGGTTTATAATAACATATTAGAATCCTAACGGGTCTTTAATTAAGCCTAAACTTAGACCGGTTAGTTTTAAGGAAAGATACGGTTCAAACGCACGATTAAGCGAAGACCGGAATAGAATGTGATTTAGACCCGACAAGTTTGAAGACTTGTATAATATGGGTAATCTAACCACATTCTGGATTTTGAGATAAAAACGATAAGGTTTGACCCGTTTCGGCTAATTTATGCAAACTAGTTACATAAACCGAACCGAACGCGCAAGAGGCGGAACGGGTAACCATGAGAGTCATTTAAAGGTTTCCTAAGTTAATATGCCTTAAATAGGTTGTGATATCAGTAGGATACCTTCCATTATGCCCAAAACGAGTTTAATCTCAATTTAAGCCCCGTAGGGGTATTTTGGTCATTTTAAAGATTATAAACAGAGATTAAATGAAATTCTGAGATTCGGGTCTGAATAAATCAGTAAAATAACTTAATTTATCAGGTTATATCAGTTGGTGATAAGTCTTATATGACAAAATGGTTTTAAACCCATACTAGGTGTTTAATACGCGTAAAAAGCCGTTTTAAGCGATTTCTGGGTTATCCAGGAAATCTGAGTTTTTCTGATCAGGTTATAAAGTTCAAAATACTTCATTTATTATTTAAAATCAGTATCAATTGGATTGGTGTCAAAATATTATGTAAAACTCATTTTATACACAAAAAGGGTATAATCGGTATTTACCGAATCAAGGCCATAACCTTAGGTTATGAGCAGGTTAAAAATAATTAAAAATCTTTAAAAATCTTTAAAAATCCCAAAATATTATATTACATCACTGGGTAAAAGGTTTGGTGTCAAAAATTGGGTTTAGATAGGCTTTATGCTAATTGCGCCGTTTAATTAACAAAAAGCTTTTTAAATGCGCTATTTAGCATAACTCCTATTCTGGACCTTGAACTGATGTGAAACTTTAGGGACATGTTTATAAATCAGTAACAAAGATTTTTGTCCTCTCACATTTCCAAAATTCTCGTTTTATGGTCAAAAGGGCATATTGGTCAACATTAGGCAATTAACGGAAACGTGTAAACGAAACGGACAATCAATGAACCAATCACAGAGGGTTATACCACTATGTAGCCTGGTCCTAAGGAAGCTCTAAGACATTTCTAAACCCATCTAAAACGGGTCAGAACTGAAGTCAAAGCAAAAGTCAAAGTTTTGCGACTTTCGGTTCCGAACCAGGTCTAAACAGAAAATTGTCGGGTCGAACATGCTTAGACATGTTCTTACATTTATTACTAAGTTATATGAGTGGTAAAATAGGTTACATGCCTTCTACATTGCAAATTACATGTTAATTCGCAAATTAAATTTATGTTGACTTTTTATAAACAACTTTGACCCGACAAATGACTAAGTTAGGACGGGAATCAGAGGGTGCCCTTTTAAGGGTTTAATGCCCACATAATTACCAACTTATAACTACCTTTAATTTGACTAAACACTGAACCATTAGTGATTAATCGATAAGTCAAACCTTAATTACGACGGTTTGACTTTTAAGCTAATAACTAAGCAAAACTCAATTAAGGAAGGTCAAGGATACTTACCAAGGTCTAATGCACGATTAGAGATGCTTGGGGACTGATCTTATTCTCCAGGAAGTTCCACAAATGCAGATGGAAAGCATGATCACAAAGTTGCAACATGAGGGCCTTTTTATAGTGCTTTTGATCCCTTATGATCATGACAAACAATGCTACAACTGATCATGGATCATCCACAAGTGTCCCTAGGGCCTAGGAACTATTAGGGGTCGCCCATGGAAGTGAAAATATCTTTTTAAGTCAGTTATAACGTTCATAACAGCAGCTGTCCAATTTACTGTCGCTGGCAAAGCCTTATGGACCGTAAGAGGGTCCTTTACGGTCCGTAAGCCCTTTATCAGGGGCAAAAATCTTTGCCCTTTCAAGCTTCGAACAGGCAACTAGTGTAATACGATTTTGGGCCATGAATTATCAGTTTGGGCCTTTACATCATGCTTGAACAGTTATGTACCCTACCATGTTGTAATATTGTCTTGGACTTTAAAGAAAAACCATAAACGAAGGTTTATCGTGCATATCCTCATAGGATCCCACTCTTGCAAATATGAATCAATTATTACCAGTAACTACCGGATTGAATGTATATCAGATGTTTATAATTTATATTAGGGCCTTGGGATTCATAATGAGGTCGTTCAGAGGTATAAATTAAAATGACGACACTTTTAAATCCCGCCATACATCTTTAACTAGATCCGGGTTTATAACACTTTTGTCTTACATGACACGTGTCGTTATTTTATTGAACACAAATTTTCGAGGTGTTACAATAGGGTTTGAAGGTCATTAGTCAAAGGAGACAAATAAACATTAATGTCATTACTAGGTTGTTTTGGACCCTGAATTAACAATGACATCATTATGTATTTTCTTTTCATGCATAGCCATGGAGGCAGGTTGTAGATGCATAAAAGAACCGGCCAAGTACTATGACGACTACTCATGTTTCCGAAAGGATTGATATCGTCTGAACTAAGACCAAATCGTATATTTCTAACCTCGTTTCCAAAATCGGGATAATCATAATCAAAGTTTCTCCACTGAGGTGAATCCGCCACATGTCTCAGCTTTTCATCATCCTTACACTCTTCAGAATGCCAACGCAACAACTTTGAGTCTTTAGGATTAGTAAATATACGCTTTAATCTCGGTATAATAGAGAAATACCATAATAATTTAGCTGAAGGCCTGTTTTTCGTCACATCGTCGTCATAATCATTAGTTTCATTTTTACGTTTGTACCTCGATTCACTGCATGTAACACATGTATGAGCTTTTTCGTACTGATTTCTATACAACATACAATCATTGGGACATGCATGTATTCTTTCTACCTCTAATTCCATTGGACACATCAATTTCTTAGCTTGGTACACATATATGGGTAGCTCGTTGTCTGTGGGTAGCATGTCGTGCAATAACTCCAATAGACATGTAAAACTCTTATCACTCCAACTGTAGTTTGTCTTTAAGTTAAATAGTTTTAACACAACGCTAAGCTTAGAAAATTTTGTACAACCAACATATAACGGTTTTTCTTCGTCGGCAAATACTTGTTGTAGTTTTTCTAGATCACTCTTATCATCATTAGCTTCCAAATCATTGCACATGTCATTTAAATTATCATTGACCTCGTTTATATTATCATAGCCCTCGTTTAAATTATCATTGTCATCTCTAATATGCGGAGCGTTGTTCTCATCGTTATAATTAGAGCCTAAATTTATTGAGGTTGTGCTACGATTAGCAAGTGACTCCCCGTGTTTTGACCAACAAGTATAATTAAACATAAATCCATTTCTCAACAAATGATACTCGATGTCTCGTATATCCTTGAAGTCGGTAAAATTTTTACATTCCATACAAGAACACAGAACAAGTTCGTTTCCTTTTTTCACACGATCCTCTTGAGCAATCTTAAGAAAAAGTTTCATGTTGGTCACAAATCTTATGGGTCAGTAAGTCTAATTTCATACATCCAATAGTTACGATCCATCTGAAATGCATAACCAAACAAAAAAAAGATTTGAATTGAAATATTAAGTATGATGTGGATGAATCAACGAAAATTAATATACAAGTTTTTTCCTTTATGTTTGTACCAAATTTCAGACGTAGCTGGATAAGAACTATGATATCTGGCCATCCTGATTGTATAAATCAAATGCTTCACTGAGTTGATGCCTACCGGCTACGGAGATAGCGTTTCAGCAGCGTCGATGGGTGTTGATGTCTTCCGATGCGGTGACGGAGATGATGTTGTGAAGAAGAACAACAGTGATGGGTGGCGATTAGGTAAGAGATTTTGTTTTTGTTAGGGTTTCTTCTGTATCTGCAGATTAGGTCAGACTTTAGAGATTTGGGGGATTTCTTTCAATGGTGGGTACAGTGGATTAGCTTAGACTTTAGCGATCCTGAAAGTGATTTTGTTGAACGGTTGTGTTTTAGGGTTGTTTAGGTTAGTATTACTTGCAGGAGACAATCACTGAGCCCAAAGATTCGGCTGCCTTGTTTGCATGTCCTGTTTGTTTTGAACCACTTATAAGAAAAGGCCCTCCTGGCTTCAATTTGTAAGTTAAATATTTTCTTATTGCTTCTTTAATAAACTGCAGATGATTGAGTTTTGTTTTTTCGCGTTGCAGGCCGGCAATCTATCGTTCAGGTTTCAAGTGTGTAAAGTTTAATAAATCATATTCAAGTAAAAACATGTATCTCGATATTACACTAATTGCTGGTGCAAAAGAATATGTTGAAGCTTAACCTTCTCGAACTGAGTTACTTCGGTACGTATTAATCTGTGTACTCAATTGGGTATCATGTGGACTTTATTCTACAACATCCTGCGAGTTATATTTGCTAACATTGGTCTTGTACCTTCATCAGGAGCCCACTTGTTTCATTTTTGTATGAACGTGGATGACATCAAAATTTCAACCTTACTAGTTTTCCTGATCCCGATGAGGAGGTTTTTATTATCATTTATCTTATTGTTATATATAAAATAGACAATTTTGACCTATTTACTTTTGAATGGGATGATTCGGGTTATGTTTATATCTCAAACGGGTCAAGCGAACAAAATCGAAAAGTTTTCATAAACGGAAACGTGTCAAAGCATGTCTAAGTCTCCCATATTTTATTTTTTTTAATGCATACAACCTTCTATATCTATATGATCTATAAAAAATTCTGATGTTATTGAAATAATATTTATTTTGGTATCATGCAGTTCAAGATGGCTCAAGAGTACTTCAAGCCAATTTTAGGTGAAACAAGGAAAAAAACTATATATGTGTAACAATAATACGATACATGTACAAAACCACTTAAATTAGTGATTTCATTAAATAATAAATTAAAAAAGTATTATCATAAGTGTTACCTTGAAGTGTGAAGATCCACAATGAAGGAAACTAGGATTGAACAACTTGAGTAGGTGTGGTTTTAATGAAGAATGAACTTTAACTTGAATTGATTTGGCTTGAACTTGCAAAGAATTTGAACTTTAGAATTTGCAATACGATCTTCTATTCTTATAGAATAAATAATGATAGATTTTTTTTGTTTAAATTTTAAAAGTATTATCTTTGTTTTTGTTTAAAGATAAAAGGAGTAGTATGATTTTTTGTTTAAAGTTAAAAGAATTAGTATGATTAGAATATTTCAAAATAATTTTCATATATTAAATCGTCTAAAACGGTTGCAATAGCTTGGAAAGTTTCGGTTTTAGTGGCCAGGTGAGAAACTTTTAATAATTTAATTACTATTTTGAGTTATGATGGGCATTAAAGTTTGACTTTAATTTTGTATAATTGTTGTTAAAGAAACCATCATTTGTTTATTTTATAAAAATAATTAAAATTGGTACTTTATTTAGGTAACTATGCTTCTGAATGATAATTAAGCTTTAATGAGAAATGGTTTCACAATTTGATAACATCTATTTATTTATAAATGTAAATTTAATGAGAAATGGTTTCACAATTTGATAACATCTATTACAAGTAAAAATATAAAAATACTGACATTTGTTTATTATATAAAAAAACCGTTAATATATGTTAGACCTAATATGACGGTTTACATAATAATATATAAAATTTTAATAATAAAATGAGAAATATATGACGGTTCCATAAAATAAAATAGGCCTAATATGACGGTTTAATATATTAGGTCTAATGTGACGGTTTAATGGAGATTTCATAAATCCAAATCTCAAATATGACGGTTTCATTTATCAAAATAAGACGGTCTAATAAAATAGGTTTAATTCCAAATCTCAAATATGTTGATTTCCATAAAATCGTCTTAAAAGCCTTTTCTAAACCTTCTTATTTGCTTTTTTTGTACTAGTGTTAGTTTACAAGGCCACCAAATTACATTATATATGAGGATATATGTTTTGCTAAATTAAAATTAAACAAATCTGAATTTTATAATTTACAGATTAAAGATTCAAAAATAGCAGTACTATTAAATCTTTAATAAGTTTAAATATCTAATATGGAATAGTTACATAAATGGGATTTAGTTAAATAACGTATAGTGTGTATTATTAGTGGCTATCGAATATCGAACATCGAACATATACAATAAATGAAAATGACTTTGATTTAGAATTCATAAATTTCTTATTGTTTTGATTAATCCCATATCTCACTAGAATCAGTAACGGCTAAATTCATTTAAATTTGTTTAAATATCAACTTAATGTTACCACCTACTTATAGCTTTTTCAAAGCCATTTCTTGTTCATTTTTATGTGATTTGCATACCAGTAACTTGTTTTAATAGTCTGAGAGACAAAATGGCAAATCCCGGTCACGGAGATCATTCGAAGCAAGGTGGTGATCACTCGAAACAAGGTGGTGATCAGTCCAAACAAGGCGGTGATCAGTCGAAACAAGCGGCTCGTAAGCAAGAGTTACAGCCACATCCAATAATGGAGCAACTTTCTGGTGTTCAATATTGTGTTAATAGCCCGCCCCCGTGGAGTAAGCACTCTCTTGATTTCTAATTAAGAACCGCATGATGTACTTGTACATCGAACAATGGCGTACCTACATGTAGTGGTGTGTGTTGTGGGTGGGGGGTGTTGGAGAAAAAAACATTGTATTTTATGCAAAAATCCCGACCGTCCTCCTTAAAAGTTTGGTTAAGCCCCCTGATTGCGCCGTGGTTCACCCCTCCCATGAAAAAAAATCTTGGGTACTCCACCACTGACGTCAAGCACTAAAGATAATCAAGAGTAGCGAAAGAAAGAAACAAATATGGTTACATAAGCATCTGTGTATCACATTCTAAGGAATATATACAAATGCATTATTCGGTTCCCGGGGTTTTAACATATATTTGGTACTGAAAAGCTAATTCGTTTAATTTATTTTGTTAATGATTCATATTTTTAAATTTTTTTCACTCTTTACGTACAAATGCGTATGTTATTAAACTAATTTGTTCATATATTATTTTAACTTTTGAACGTCTACCTACACATGACTTGCACATGCCTAGGTTCTATAAAAAAAAGAATTTGTTCATATTTTTTTAAATGTCAAGATAGATGAATAAACATTGTATTTCAACCATTTTTATAAATTCTTTATAAAAATAGAACTAAAAAATTTATAGTTTATTTTGTTTTTTATGTTCTCGCAGAAAACTATATATAAGCTTATTATTTTACCATAATACAAAGATGGAGCTCATAATTCTTGTGTATTTGTAAATGTAGAGGATGCAGTGTTATTAGGTTTCCAACATTATATTTTGACACTTGGTACAACTGTCTTGATACCTACCATGACAGTTTCTCAAATGGGTGGTGACAATGTAAGTTTATAGCATGAATGTGAATAAATTATAACTTTGAATAAAAAAAAGTAAATTTTTAATCTTGTTGGATTGAACCTGCAGGCTGAGAAAGCCAAGGTGATCCAAACACTGCTTTTTCTATCAGGATTCAACACATTAATGCAAACCCTGTTTGGTACTCGATTACCATCTGTTGTTAGCGGTTCATACGCATATTTAATCCCTGTTTTCTCCATCATTCGTGCCAAACGATATGATACATTCCACGAACCTCATGAGGTAACGATATATGATATTTCAAGGGTGTTTTATGGTTTTTGTCTCCCTCTAATGTTTATTTGGTTTGACGCGGGTACTTTTAAGAGATTTGCGCAAACGATGAGAGGCATACAGGGTGCTCTTGTCGTCGCATCGGCCCTCCAGACGACTCTTGGATTTCTTGGCGTGTGGAGAAACATTCTCAAGTAAAGTGTTTATTAGATCAAATTCATTTTATTTTTATTTTTTGATTTATAGTTTCCAACTTTGAATCATGTATATATAGGTATCTTAGCCCTCTTTCGGTGGTTCCTCTTGTTACATTTACTGGACTTGGGCTATATTATCTTGCTTTTCCCATGGTAAGAAATAAAGAATATATAACTTGCATGTACCCGTATATTGTTTTGATGAATTTTTGTTAGATACAACATTTTTTTTCTTCATATACAATGTAGCTTGGAAAATGTGTGGAAATCGGGCTTGCGGAGTTGGTGTTGATGGTCGTCTTCTCACAGGCAAGGTTTCGATCACTACAACAAATACCCAAACTGGTCATCGAACCGACCGCTTTATCAGTCTACTCTACTGGTGGCACGATGATAATCCAGTGGTCTGTCAATATAAAGCATTAAATAAATAAAATGTGAAGACGAAAGTAGTAAATGAGATTTTTTTTTTTCCAGAAAAAGAATATGAAGAGAAATTGATATATGGTCTAACCAACCAAAACGATTTGCCAGTTCAACCGGTCCAACCGATTTTAAATCGAGGTTGTTCAACTAGAGTCAACCAGACCAGTTAGTTATATAGCCGGTTTAGTGCAAATAACCAAAGGCAAAGTTAATCAGACTAATGTTGCTTGATACTGACATTTGCAGTATCTCCCTAAATATGTAACCAGCAAGAGGCCAGTATATGACCGCTACGCCGTGTTGTTTTCTGTTTTGGTTACATGGGTGTGTGCGGGAGTTTTGACATGGAGTGGCGCGTATGTCAAATCGAGAAAAACTTTAGACACCTGTCGTACCGATAGTTCTGGACTTATACATGGAGCACCATGGTAAACCTTTTTTAAATTTTGATTTAGAACAATGCACCATGTTATATTGCATCTCTATGTGATATTGTGTCACTAAATCACTATGTACAGGATATATGTTCCTTATCCATTTCAATGGGGCACCCCAACTTTTGATGTAACAGAAGTATTCATGATGGTAGTTGCTTCATTCATCTCTACAATTGAGGTAACTTCTTTTCTTATCTTTACTCAATAGCATGTAATTAAAGCATTACTATTAAACAGACTTTTACCGACGAATTATTTTATGCGCAGTCCACTGGTTCGTTTCTCGCAACAGCAAGATATGGGAGTGCAACTCCTGTGCCACCTTCTGTTTTAAGTCGAGGTATCGGGTGGCTGGTATGTTGTAACTGAAACTATATGTTTGCATATGTTGTATTAGTTTTTTATACATTTTTATTCAAGAAAACATATTATTTATGTAGGGATTTGGGACTTTCATTGGTAGCATGTGTGGTACGGTAACCGGATTTTCTGCATCAGTGTAACGACCTTCATTTAACGTTATTTTTAACGATTACATGACATCGAATATGTAGTTTTACGAATATGGTGATTTGTAGTGAAAACTCTGGTGCATTGGCATTAACTAAAGTTGGAAGTCGACGCGTGATTCAAATATCAGCTGCTTTCATGATCTTCTTTTCGGTCTTTGGTAAAAAGTCTCGCCTTGTCTTGTATCTTCTTTCGAGAGGGAGTTCGTTTATGTTCATTTACTTAATGAACAAACGAAGATGAACACATTTTTTTTATTTTCATTCACTATTTCTATTCGTTAGTTACTCTTAATACTAATTGACAGTTACATTTCACTTAACAAACTAGAGTAAAACTGCAAAATACTGTCAAGGTTAAAGTGATGATATGTAAATGTTCGGTCTTAATTCGTTTATTCAGTTAAAGTTAAACGAACGAACACAAATACGCCCCCCTTCGTGTTTGTTCTGTTCGTTACTTCGTTTAATCTCCATGTTGAAAATATAAATATGTTTCAACTTTTCAACAGGAAAATTTGGTGCCATTTTCGCCTCCATACCTTTGCCAATCACCGCGGCTTTGTACTGCATCTTTTTCGGCTGTGTTTGTATGTCTCGGTTCCAAATATATGCTACATTTTCTTTTTTAATGCTTTTCATTTTCCATTAATAGTTACCTGTTATTGTTTGTATTCAGCTTCTGTGGGTCTAGGTCACTTGCAGTTTTGTAACCTCAACAGTTTCAGGACCAAGTTCATTTTAGGCTTGTCTTTCTCGATCGGACTTTCGCTTCCACAGTTCTTCCGCGAAAAGTGGGTAGTGTCCGGTCACGGTCCGGTGCTCACACATTCAAGATGGGTATGTTTTAAGTTTTCATTTATAACCATTAGTTTTAAGTTTTCATTTATAACCATTAGTTTTCCAAAATAATTTTGTGCCTCGTTTTTAATGGGAAAAATTACAAAAATAGTCATGTTGACCAATCAGTTTCCAAAATAGTCATGGAAATTTAGCTTTACCAAAATGGCCAGCCTGTAGTTTCGACAATCAGAAGCCGTTATGTCAGCTCTGCCGACTGAGATTGCAAGAATTTAGCATACAGTTTGGGTCGTCGGCTAAGGCTTAGCCCACATTTTTGGTGAAAGCGTAGGCTAAACACCCGCTTTTGGGTGTCGGCTAAGACTTAGCTCGGGCTTTTTGAACAGCTAAAATTCAGTGATTACTTTTTTTTTTTTTAAAATGGTCAACTAGACTATGGTATTTTTCCATTTTTTTATGATACAGTAAATAGTACACATCCTATCGTCTAATGTATAAGGGTGTACCTATTTCACACCAATGTGCCTATATGCACACCAAAAAGTTATTTTTTGTCTTATATGTACACCTTGCAGTGTCGAGCTGTGGCTAAAGCGCGGCGTTTTGATCGGGTCAACCAGACAAAGACTGACGGGTGTCTGACGGGTCTATTGACCGGACCAAAACGCCGAGCTTTGGCCGCGTTTTGGTCCTGTCAACCAGACAAAAGACTGACCGGGTGTCTGGTTGACAGGACCAAAACGCGGCCAAAGCTCGGCGTTTTAGTCCGGTCAACAGACACCCGTCAGTCTTTGTCTGGTTGACTGGACAAAAATGCCGCGCTTTAGCCACAATTCGACACTGCATGGTGTGCATATAGGACAAAATAGCACTTTTTATGGTGGCTATCTACACACTAAGGGCATGTTTGGCTAAGTTTTTCAAAACAACTTATTGACTTATCAAAAAGCCAATAAGTTGTTTTTGTGTTTGGCTAAGCCAAAAGTCTTTTTAGAAATGGCTTTTTGCAAAGAAGAAAAAGGAGGTTTCAAGAAGTCACAATATTGTGACTTCTTGGCCAGCTTTTAACTTTTCAAACTACAAATTACCAATATACCCCTTCTTTACCCCCTTATATCTAAAAGAATGTCTATTTTAGTCATTTTACATCAATAAGCTAATCCAAACACTTTTTTTAAAAACTCCTTCTCAAAAAGTCCATTTCCCAAAAGTCCTTTTCCAAAAGTCATTTTTAACTATAATAAGCTTAGCCAAACATGCCCTAAGTGTGTGATAGTTTGAGCCATGTCTAATAGAAAAGTGTTTTTTTTTTTTTTTTTTGCTTTTGTGGATGTAGATCGACAACATGGTATGTGTGGTTATGATGTCACACGCAAGCGTCGCGTTAATTATCGCTATGGTGCTCGACTGTACGCTTGATCTTGTAGAAAAGGAGAATGGGAAGGATTGGTGGATGAAGTTCGAGGATTACAGTAAAGACGTTCGGTCGAATGAGTTTTATAAACTTCCCTGGAATCTTAACAAGTTTTTCCCAGCTCTTTAACATACATGTTCCATTAGCATGTTTTCTAGAGCTTGATTTATAAGCAAGATTTTATTAGATACGTTTGTTTGTTTTTTTCTGGTGTTTGACCGTTTTTGACACGCTTGGTTCACCTATCCAATAATTCATGTATCTAGAAGATGAAAAAGAGTCATTAATCTACACTTGATGTTTTGGTTTTAAATACTTTTTTAGCTTACAAATTCTAATTACAAACTGTTAAAAAAAGACATTTCGGTTAATCGTTAGTTTTGACTTTTAAGTACTGAGGACTAGATGGTGTGGAAGGAGTTTGAAGGGGCGTGGAGCGATATATGTGTCTGCCACATTAGCAGAAGCAGCTTAAAAAGGGGGGCGTTTTTGGTGTTTTTTAATTTAATTTCTATTTAGAAAAACAAATCAATAAAATTAAAAAAGACATTTTATATTAAATAAACAAATAACATTACATAAAATTTAAAAAAACACAAAATAATAAAAATGTAATTAAAAACATACTAACTGATATTTTTTCATGATTTCTTTTTCATTTCCTTGTGCATTTCTCTTTCGGGACTCACAAGGTAATCGATGTTCATAGCGAGGAATTTTATATTCTTTCGTTTTTCTTTCGCCGAATCCTTCTCCTTTTCAGACTCAATTTTTCTTTAAAAACCGCCCGAATATTTTTTTCTTTCCTTGAGCTTTTCTTGTTCAAAGTTGTTGGGTGTTTCGGGTCGGCCATACGGGTTGTTTGGGTCAAAGGAACGGTTGTGGGAATGCATTTTTTTATAAAGGTAGAAGAATTTGTATAAAATTTGGAGTGGGGTAGAAGAGAATTGGAAAAATAGTTGAATGTGGTTTTATTTATATAGAAAATGATTAAATTTATTTTTAATAAAAAAAACTTTTTCAAATGGTTCTTACAGTTTGTATATGAAATGTGGGTTGTATTTGATCCTACTCCTTATATATAGAATTTGTAACAAAAGATTTTGACATATTGTTTATTAGGGTCACGATATAATATGAAGTATGTTTTAGGTAGAAATGATAAGAAATAATCTTGACAATCCATCTATTATCTATATTAAAACAATACATTTTAGTGCCACTTGGCATAAAGTTAAGCCTATTATTGCCACCTGGCATCTTCTTACGCCATACTTTATTGTTTTAGGCGCTAAACCTTTTGTTTCTTACACACGCTTCTTTTTTCAATTCTTTGTAAACCCTATTAAGCATCTCAGTCTTCCCATTCTCTCTTCTTCCTCTTCATCTTCTTTCATCTTCTTCCATTAATCCATCTTTTCAACACCTTTCATACAATGGCGTTCAAATCGTCGACGAGGAGAGCTCCGATTACCCTTTAATCCACCGCCTCTGACCCGATTTCAATGACACCCGACTCTCAAAACCCTAGATTGCAACCGGAATCTTGAGATAGGTTAGAACGATGGCTATCAGGAGCCTCCTTTTAGGCGTTTTCAAAGTTTCAAACGGATTGATCGCCGGATCCTCCACTCTAGGGTTTCAGGTATATTTTTATTCTTTTCTTATTTCATAATACAATTAAATTTACTTTTGTTTGATACAAATCTTTTGGTATGAGAGTTTGGTGATTGATTCGTTCAGTGTGTTAACTTTGAGGCTAAATTTTGCTTTCTTTATTTGGTTTTGATCAATGTAGTTAGGGTTAGTTATGTATTTAAGATTTTTTGTGATATGTTTCATCATTACTTGAAATTGTTAGGGATTTTGAGTGAAGGAGTTGAGTTCGCAGCGTTTAGGGTTTCAAACTAACCAGGTAACCTTTTCATTTAACTCATTTTTTCAAATAATCTTCAGTATATGCCATATTTTCTGTTTTACTTACTGCACATAAGTATTTTTTTAGCTAGAAGATGCTTTTTGATGATTACTATGTTTGAATTGTGTTAGTCAACTGAATATAATGGTGATTACTATGCTTTTTACCACTTCCTTTGCTTCAGTTCCACTGCAAATTGATTGTTTGTGCCGAACTTCAGCCCTTTCGCTTCTGTGTTTAGGCAGTGAGGTTGTTAATTTTGTGTAAATTAGGGCTTTCGAGATCATTTTTGTTCCTTTCTAGATCTCAAGAGATACTATACCTGCGGAAACGGTAAGAATATACAAGTTGAAAGTTCCATATAAAGACTTTAAAGTTTTTTTTATGCGGAATGTGTCAATTGATTGCTATTATTTTTTTATTTGTTTGAATACGTGTAATTAGATCTTGAATCAGCGATTTTGTGTTTATTATTCCAGCTTTACTCGGTGTCACAATTCACTTCTTTTTATGGCCTGTATTTCATTATTTTGCAGCCAACATTTTTTGTGAGATATTTTATCTAATGTATTTTAGTGTTGTATATAAATTAATAATATCCTTAAACAGATAGAGATATTTCTAACATTCTAAAAGAAAATTTAGAAGACCATTAACGATTCGATTCCAAGGGTCAAAAGTTTTGATTCATTTGTCCAATAGCCGATTAACCCACTACATGGATCCATTTATTACAGTCCTAATTTCTGCCTCGGGTAGGTTGTCCAAAGTTGAGTTTTAGTCACACCAGACTTGGGTTATGATTTGTATGCAAAAGATCCATCGTTTTAACCGAACATGACTTTGTAACTTTCTAATTAAGTTACATGTAGGCCTCAAACAAGTCAATTAGGTTAGCTTGGGTCCAATTCAAACTAGACTTTAGTCCACAGTTACAGGTTTAACATTTCGCTCTCTGTCTAAATATTTACGATCTAAATCAAACCATGTTTGAGTAGCGAACTGAGTTCTTTGGTTTGTAAAAATTTAATCACCATTTTGATATAAGCTTTTCTTAAGGATTTGTTTATTGTTGTGTTGATATTACTATTTCCAAAGTGAATTTAGTTTTAAAGATCAGATTTTGAGTTGATTATTAATTTGATTGTAATGGTTTGAGGCTTGATAATAGTGTTAGGTTCCCGTTTTTGTGAGAACAAAGGGATCATAATCAAATAGCAGGAAGGGAGTAGAATGGAGAATTGTAACGCATATGAGGGTAAAGGCCATTTTCAAGGTAATGATTTTATATGTCATCCTTTTAATTTGTATATCTGAACGTTTTCTAATTATGCTTTTCAATTTGGTAGCCAGTATGATTCAGACACAAATTCGAGTGAAGTAGATACAGTTTCAATTCAGCTTCAATTGTCTTTAGAACATAAAGTGCGAAGAATCTGACATGATTTGAAAAATGTGACATGTGAGATTGGGCTTAGGATTTTGACTTTACTTTACGGTTATGACAATTTTTATCTTAATTAAATCAATAATATATGTACACATATGATACAAAATATTTAAAAAAAAATATAATCAAATCATATAGTTTGGTTTGGTTTTTTATGGTTTGTTTGTGGTATAAACCGTAAACAAAACCATTCTCTATGATTTGAAGGTTTTTGAAATCGACCAATCGAAAGTTAAGAAAAAAACCGATCGAGTGAAACTATACCGATGACCGGTTTAGATGTTTTCACGGTTTTAAAATGAAAGTGTAACGACTTGTGCTTTTTTCGTATTTCTTTTTTTCAGTTCATTGTAATTTAAACTTCACATAAGTAATAAGTAATGGAACGTTTATTTTATTTCAAAGTTATATGTAAACACGGATATATAATACAATTTACTTTGAATATTCTCTGTAAAGCAAGTGAAGGAACAGTTAGACAGGGAGCTATAGATAAATTAGTCTGGCCCAGGTATACCGCTGGATCAAGATAACTACCCCCAAAGTCAACTAATTCGTGTGGCGAGCTAATAATGGGATAATTCCTACTTTGGATTCGATGGCGGCAAGAGGTATGACTTTTCTATCCATGTCCTGTTAGTTATGTGGTTCTTTACTAGACTTGGATAACCACATTCTTATTCATTGTATGGCGACAGTCCGTATGGCAGCGGATTTGAGCGTGGGTAAAAATGCCCATGTGCAATAGCTATGAATCCATTAATGAGTTGACTCTTAGTGTACATTAGATTGGTATGTCCGCACAAAGAAAACAAATAGTTCTTGATGTTTTCTATTTAACAGTTTGGAGATTATGGGAGTGTCGGAATGACAATGTATTCAAAGGAATGAGTACTTCAATCTTCAAAATGGTGGATGAAATTAAGGAGGCTCCCTTTGATTGGTATCATCACAAGACGAAGTCTAGGGAAGTATTGTGGCAAAATTGGTATAGTTTTTATGTTCTGATGTTTAAAGTTTTTTGTCGTCATACCATGTTTGGACACAATTGGCGATTAATATGCCTCTACCATGTACTCATTTATCTAAAAATTTTTAGTTCAATATAATTTTTAGACGTTTATATTGAAAAGTTCTTTCATTATAAAGTTCATCTCAATGCCGGTAGATATTATATGTTTGTGTTAAGCCACCCGCGAAACTCGCGGGATCTTAGGCTAGTTAAGTAATAAAAGGGCTTAAATTAAATGGGTTGATTGATCAAAATTGGTGGCTCGTGATTTTTCAGTAAGGTATTCTAGTGCATCAAAGTTAATAGTTTCTCTCTCTTCAAATTTCCTTTCGTTTTTAAAACGTTAATAATTTTTTCTTACGACATTATTTTTTTTATAAAAATTGCACCATAAAAGCGAGCGTTTTTTAATCATTAAAACGAGTACACTATTGCTATACTTTTGAAAAAAAAAATCGATAACCCAAATGCGTAAAACGCAATAGATTAAAACACAAAAAATATGTTTTTCTAAAACGCAATGGATTTAAAACACAAAAAACGTGTTTTCTCTAAAACGCAGTGAACAAAAACAAAAAAGAAATGTTTTTATTATAACGCAATGGATTAAAACAAAAAAAAAACGTTTTTCTTTAAAACGCAATTAACTAAAAACACAAAAAAAATGTGTTTTCCTAAAACGCAATAGACAAAAAAAAAACACAAAATATGTTTTTCCTAAAACGCAATAAACCAAAAACACAAAAAATGTGTTTTTTCCTAAAACGCAATGGGCCAAAAATATAAAAAAAATATGTGTTTTCCTAAAACGCAATAGACAAAAAAACACAAAAAAATGTGTTTTTCCTAAAACTCAATAGAACAAAAACACACAAAAATGTGTTTTTTTTTTCTAAAACACAATGGACATTAAAAACAAAAAAAAAATATGTTTTTCTAAAACGCAATGGACAAAAAAACACAAAAAATGTGTTTTTCTCGCAATGAACTAAAAACACAGAAAAAATGTTTTTCTAAAACATAATGGACTAAAAACACAAAAAATGTGTTTTTTCTAAAACGCAATGGACCAAAAACACAAAATTGTGTTTTTGCCTAAAACGCAATGGTCCAAAAACAAAAAAAAAATGTGTTTTTTTCTAAAACAAAATGGAATAAAAACACAAAAAATGTGTTTTTCTAAATCGCAATTCTAAAACCCATATCTTAAAAAGCAATGATTAACGAAATCATTTAGATTTCTTACACAGATCGGCGCTGTAACATCCGTAAAAAATCGGATCTCCGAAATCCACCCCGGATTATAAAAACCGAACCCCTTTCATATAGAAAAAATAAGAGTTTTATAAATCTTGTTTATTTTTAAGAAAAATGCCCGGATAGTCCCTGTGGTTTGCCTATTTTCACCTTTAGTCCCTAACTTTCTAAAATTATAGCTATAGTCCCCAACTTTTGTAATTTTATTCCTGAATAGTCCCTGACGCAGATGGGAGTTAGTTTTTGTTGTTCGGTGGGTGTGAAATGACTAAAATAGCCTTACTAATAAAAAAATCTTATTAATGATCTACTTAAATATGTAATTAAAAGAAACTATGACCCACCTTATAATCTATTTAAATATCTAATTAAAATAAAACACATTTCCTTCTCATTTCTCTCTTCCAACCACCACCACCCAACTCCCCACCTGCAACCTCTGCACCATCATCACCACCCACACCCACACCCAAACCCAAAAAATAAAAAAATGCTTGTAAACAGACCCAAGAACTCCCTCTCTTTATCCCAAAACCCCTAACCCACACACACTATCTCTCTCAAGAACAACTCCCTCACTGCTCAAGAACAGCTCACCACCGGCGAGTTTCTGTTCAGGGATGGCGGCGGTTTCGTTGCCAAGAACACAACCTCCGACTTGATGGAATCGGACCATGACACCCACCTAATCACCCCGTTGAATCTGAAGCATAGTATTCATCTTCTTCCTCTGCATTTTCGGCACTTCTTCACTCAAAGCCATCCCTGAACAGAAACTCAGAGAAAACTTCTTAATAGTTTCGTATGAATATCAAGATCAATAATTTATCAAAGAAAACTTCTTAATAGTTTCTTATCTAATAAAATGCTTTGTTAGAGCTGAATTGAAGCTACCATTAGAGAAACCACTAAAGGTGTTAAAAAGTTGTGACTTTTTTGTGGGTCGTCCTCTCCGTCTCCGCATCTCCTTGTCGTCAATCTGTTGTCGTCTCCACTCACGCACCAACCTACTCCTCAACCTTTCAAATATGTTGTATCCAACATTCCTCGTCTTTTTTCCAGATCTGAAAGTCGAAGAGAAAGGTGGTAATGCGGCTAGAAAAACGATGCAGGTGGGGAGTTGTGGTGGTGGTAGTGGTGGTGGGTGGGTGGTAGAAAAAGAGTGTTTTATTTTAATTACATATTTAAATATATTATAGGGTAAATTACAAGTTTTGTCCTTTATGTATGTAGCAAATTGTAGGCGGTGTCCTTTAACTTCAAAATTGACTGGTTTTGTCCTTAACGTTTCAAAATCATGCACGCTATGTCCTTTAGGCCAAACCCAGTTAGATTTTTTGGTTAAAGTTGGTCATATGCCTTGCACATGAGAGCACTTTTGTCATTTTGCCTCCCTAAGGACTATTGAGTAAATAACTTATAACAAGGGACTAATTGTGTAAAAAGGAAAAAGTAAAGATATAAAATACAATTTCATTCCTGCACTCACTTTCTCTCTCAAACTCTCTCTACCCTCTCTCTACAAAATGCTCTGTTCTCTCTACAAACCTCTCTCTCTCTACAAAAACTTTACGCTTTCTTTCTCTCTCTAAAAAAACCTGGGCGGTGGATTGTGGTGGGTTTAATGGTGTTGATGGGTTTAGCAGTGATGGGAGGTGTACGGTGGTGGGTGGTTGATTGTGGAGGGTGCGATGGTGATGGCCGGTATAGCAGTGGTGGGAGGTGTACGGTGGTGGGTGCGATGCTGATAGTGGGTTTAGCGGTGTGGGTGTACGATGGTGGGTGGTTGATTGTGGTGGGTTAGAGGCGGCGGTGGGTGCAGCGTGGTCCGGTGGAGGTGGAGTTGAGCGATTGCAAGTGGTGGTGGCCAGAGACTATACCCATAAGTAAATGGGTCAACTGATTTGTTTTAAAGGTCAAGTTTGTGAAACTTTCATGCAAAGAATGGTGACTGAATAGAGATGACACCGTATGAGAGTTCCGACCGGTTTCCGGTTGTTCCGACCATCTTCGGCGATGACAAAACACTAGAACTACGACACAAGTATAAAGGAAGCAGCGAGTCAACCGACTGTTTAATGTTGTTGGATTTGGAGCTCCGGTTTTGTCACACCCCCAAAAACACCACAAGCGGAAACCTCCGCGAGGCATGTGACGTACCAGGATCTAGCCACTAATCACATTGAACCATATATACATAAATAAAATAAAACTTTCCATTAATTGAAATTGTATAATTCAAACACCATTTAGAAAATCAACATGTTCAGCGGAAGCATAATAGTTTGTTCGATAAGTTTAAAAGAAAATGTTCAAAACAATGCAACATCGAGAAGCGTTCCAAATGCCACGACCCATGACCACTCCAGCTTCCCAGACAGCAAGTTCCAGTGTACCTAAGGATCTGCAAGCATGCAGAAAAGTGTATCAGACAACGCTGGTGAGTTCACAGTTTGTTTAACCGTTTGTTACCAAGTAGTGACTTATGTTATGTTGATAATAACTCGATACCGCAGGCGGCCCTTTTTGCCCTTCTCCAATGCTTTATCAAACATTGGTCATGATTCTAAAGTTATTAGTTCACGCCCGTCCTATCCAGGTACGTCGTGAGGGTGCCAAACCTAATAGTGCTATCAACTAATAACTCCGTTGCCCTACAAGCAACTAACCCGGTAGTATGATGGGACTTAAGTGATAGAAAGTGAGTGTATTATCCAACATCAACATGTTTCTGAAAACTTATTCATCTCCCATGCAAGGATATGGGTTTGTGAAATCCGCCTCACATCCCCTACAAGGATGTGGGTATTTGAAAACCGCATCACATCCCCTACAAGGATGTGGGTTTATGAAAACCCGTTTATTTGTTTGCCTGTTTGATTGTCCCCACCGGACGCATGCTTGTTTTGAGAGAAGTGAACTCACCTTGGTTTGCTCGGTATGACTAGTTAATTGTACACACTTAATCAGTCAAAGCTTATGGTGTTCATGTACACATAATCAGTTTACATTCACGTTGTTCACATATATTCATAGTGTGCATTCATAGCAAAGATCATCGCATAACAGATAGCAATCACCAAAATCGCATAACACACTCTACAGATGAGTTTACTATTCACACGAGCCACATCAAGTTCCTTGTTCATGACTAATGTTATTAATAGGCAGCAATTAGAGTTTAATCAATCATAATCATTCATTATCAGACATATACAAATCACAGTTCTGTTTATGGGCACCTCTCGACGAAGGTTACCCTCGACGAAGATCTAAACTTCGCCAAAAGGGGTAGCAGCGAAGAATCCCCATTGTTCGTCATAATATTGTCGACGAAGAATCAGATCTTCGCCGACATGGATTCTTCGTCATCGGTGTACTAGCAGTTTATTGTTTTCCTTTTTAACTATTCTTCTGTAATTTCAGTGAACACATTCAGAATTCCAAAATGGATCAAACCTTATGATCTATTCAGTTATCATTCGTGATCATATAAATTTCATAACTGCAACAGTTTCCCTGATGTGCGTTAGGTGTGATAGGTTTCTATGTATATTTTTAGCCCTTTTTACACTTTAGTCAAGTTTTAAATTTATAAAACACGATATTTTACTAACACTAAACACACATATGGACAAGTGCACCCATCGTGAGCGTCGTATAGCGTTGGTAAGATACCGAGGTCGTCCAAGGACACAAGAGCTTTTTGTACCGGTTTATCCTCAACGTCTAATCAAATCAAAATTTTAGAAAAAGGTTTAAACATGAAAAATAAAAACTAAAAATGCTGAAAAAGAAAAATAAAAATAAAACAGATAGACAAGATGAATCACTTGGATCCGACTCGCCTTTAGTGTAACCTTTGATTATTTCTGCACTTTTGCATTTTTTAAGAGATTATCTTAGTTATAGTAGTAGGCCCCTCTTTTGAAGGTGAGTTACCCTCAACCCAGTAGTTTGATTCAGCAAGGATACAATCTTAAAAGGGTTATTGAAAGATAATTAATTAAGTTTTTAATGCATAATGTGGTAGGCCCCTCTTTTGAAGGTGACGTTACCCTCGGCTAAGTAGTTTGAGTCAGCAGAGATACAATCCTAAGTAGCCGGGTTAATGTTTTAATAGTAGTTTACATATGAGGGGATCAAGAAATTCGAACCCCCACCATCTAATACCAGTGGGTATTGAAGGAGGTCCTACTAAGCTTGACCCAGGTCCTTGCAGGATCTATACACTGAACAAGGCAAGACGCTTACCAAACCATTCCCTTAACCCCCGACCAGGTAGCCAACATATCTCCATATAGACCGTGGAGATATGAATGGTGTAAATATTTTATTTTATATAGACAATAAAATAACGCCAAGACACCACAGACAAATGATAAAGAAGTTTCACCTTCAACATAAGAAACTAGTTATTAAAGTCATTAATACAAAACCAAATAAAAAGTGCGAAAAGATTAAAAATAAAAAGTATTACACTAAATGCTTGTATTCACCAAGTGATGTAAGAGACTTAGGAAAACATGGCATTTGATTGTCAAGAACTCTTACTATCAATCTTGGATCCCGAGACTACTGCACACACTCTATGATGGATGATGGATGATGGTGGTGGATGTGGGTTGTGATGGTTGTGGTGGGTGGGTGAAGTGTGAGAGAGGTGGTTTGCCAAGGGATGATATGTAAGTGAGCCAAGCACACTATTTATAGCCTGCACAGAAGCCCGAACACGGCCCCGTGTCCATTGGGCACGGCCCCGTGTCCATCCATCTTCTATTTCTTCATTAATTGGAGTTTTGTATGCATTAGTTGACCACGCCCCTGTGTTCGCTGGGCACGGCCCCGTATGCAGAAGCATATCTGTACTATCAAGATTTACTTGGATTCTGCGAATCTTAGCATTGACCACGGCCCCGTGTCCGCTGGGCACGCCCCCGTGTTGGGAAATAGAAGCTTCTACAACTTTGTCTTTTCTGCAGACACTTGGGCACGCCCCCGTGCTCAATGAGCACGGAGCGTGTTCAGCCTTATGTTCTCTTGTTTTTGCTTAGGAAGATGCTGTCGAGTGGTCGGGCATGCCACGTTTATGCCTTTTCTTGTATTATTGTTAGATTTGGCTGCATTTTTGCTTCTTTTGTTCATTTAAGCTCATTTAACCCTGAAAATACAAAAGGAAGACAAAAGCACACTTTTTCCAACATTAGTACTAAAAAAAGTTAGTTTTATGCCACATTTGATGTAATTTATATGTTGCATTTTACACACATCAAATACCCCCACACTTGAATCTTTACTTGTCCTCAAGCAAAACTCTTTATACAATGGCTTACACGCCCAAATGGAATGGGTAGAAGAGAAGGTTTTTTGGGCTTATCTTGAATGTCAGGAATCCAAGATTTTTATTAGGTTTTATTTTTAGGTTATTTACATAAGAGAAATTACTTATTTGGGCATAACATGCCTCCTTAAAATTCCATTTATATACAAGTTGACATACCTCACGGGAGATCACTCAACACTCGGCCGAAGATGTATTTTTGTGAAACACTCGAGAGCGGCATGGAACTTACTTCTACTATATGCTTGCCAAGCAATCAATCCTCCTCCTTTTTAACTATACACCTTTGTAGATATCAAGAGGACTTTGGGGGAAGGGTTAGGCTTGGGTTAAAGGTAGGTGGTTTTGGGTTAGTGGTTAGTAGAAAAGAGCGAAAGGCGTAAAAAGTGTCGGTTTTCGTAAGACTTTTTATTTTTGTGACTTTTTATTTTAATGAAGCAATTCTTCAAACAAAGTTCTTTTTGATGAACTTGTTTGTTTATTTCTTGACTTCATCATTTTTTTAATGATAAGGAATGTCACATGAAAAACCGAGCTTTTTACTAAAATAAAGGGTTTAAAATGAAAAAGGGTTTTGGTGGGTAAAGGGTGTTTGTTTTTGTGGGTTTAGAAATGAAAAAGTTTAGGCTCAAAGGGGTTAACTAGGGGGATTTTTGGGTAGGTGGTAAAAAAATAAAAATAATGGTGTTGAAAGAAAAAGGGTTAGTCCTAATGCCTCCATCATTTACTTACTTGGGTTTAAGTTGGTAAGGACCGGGAATGTATCGTCATGGCAAGTTCTAGAGTCGTAAGAAACCAAGCGGCTATTCACAGAAGAAACGAAAAATGAGCATTTAGTTTAAAGATGTGTATTTGTATGCTCAATAAAGGCTCAAAACTCACTTTTTGTGGGAATGGGTTTTTATGTGATCAAGTATATATAATCAAATTTTAACTAGATTTGTCATGTCGTTTCATAATTTTCTTATGTTGGTTCTTTTTATCACTACGCTATCGGTTGTAAATTTGTAAAAATATAACCTTTTTAGAACTTGTAATTCCCAAATTAAACCAAGATAAGTAAAAAAATGAAAAAAATTTGAAAAAATTTGGGGTGTTTAGCGGTTCCAATAGAGTTTTGTGTAAGGCTTGTAATTAGGACTAGCAAAATTCAAGGTTTTAGCATCCCCCCCCCCCCCCCCACACACACACACTTAAATTACACAATGTCCTCAATGTGTCCCAAAAATAAGTTTTTAGGTTGATTGAATGTGTAAAAGGTGTGTTAAAAACAAAATTTTATGTTACTGGGCATCTGGACACGGTCCCGCCTCAGATGAACACGGCCCCGTGGTCAGATTGCCAGTAACAAGGACTTACAGAAGGTGGACACGGGGGTGTGTCTGGTGAGCACGTCCCCGTGTTGGCATAAGTTAAACAGCAATCAGCAGAATTAAACAAACAACGGGTCTGGGGCGATGGGCACGGGGGCGTGTCAGCTGGACACGACCTCGTGTGGACAAACTGCAAAAGTGTAAAACAGGTTTCTGGCTTCGGTTTTGCTGTCCCGACTTTAGTAGCACTAATGTTTAGTACTCTAAGCCTCGTATGTACCTGTTTAACTAATAAATACCACACCAAACAATAACCAACATCCTAAATTACCAAAGTTCATCATCCACGTCATAAGTTAAAACGAAAAAGAAATGCAGAAATTAAAAAGAGTTAAAGGAAGTAAATTGTTCAACAAGTGGCACGCAGGCCAGAAATTGTTCATGAGATAAGGGGGTTAACCTGTGAGACCTCCCACCGTGTGATGCTACCTCCAACTCCTCCCGCTCAATCCATGTCCTCGTCTTCATCATCATCACCTCCTCCGTGGCCCGCCATATACTCCCGGATGTTTCCAATGTCATCCTGCATGTCGGAGATGTTTCTTTCTATCACTCCGACCCGGGCGTATGTGTTGCTGGCCATGTTGTAGGTGTTCCTGGTGCACATAAGGTTTTCCTGCAATAAATCATGTAAGCTTTGAAAGTTAGGAAAACCGCCTCCTTGAGAGGAGGATTGACCCGGATCACCCTAGTGCTGGTAGTGGTACTGAGGAGGGGGACGAATGTGTGGAGCGTGTAAGACGAGTGCTTCTTGCGGGTTCCATGCATGCCCTTGAACTGTTTGAAAACTGACCGTTCCGTCATCTGCTTCATAAATCAAGTTCATGGAGCGGCAAATGACCATGTCCACTCTCCCCGACCATGGGCTTTTTTGGAAAGACCTCGGCATCCTATCAACAAAGTGTTTGAAAAGGCGGTAAATCCACCCTCCAAAGAAGATAGGAGTTGGGGGAGTAGTAAGTTGGTTCCAGTGCATGTTACGGAGTAGTAGGTATGGAACATCAAGGTTGGTACGGGTGTGAATGCAATGGAGGACTACCAGATCTCGTAACCCTACAACGCCGCTGTTGTCGTGCCTCTGGCTAAGAGAGTAGGTGAGGACCCTGTGGATGTAGCGGTAAAGAGGGTCTCTCGGCTGCGTGCTCTTAGTTCGGCTCGGATTATAGTTGCCTTCCCCTATTTGAGCCCAAGCAGCTTGGCGTTGATTTTCTGGAATCTCACGTAGACCGCCGGTGTTTTCTTCATCCCCAACATCTTCTTCCGCATACAACCCACTATTACCCCGAACTGTGCGATCGAGATCGAGAACCTAGTCCCCCCACAACGGAACTCTACCCCATCATTGTCAAACGGATCAGCTCTTGTCTTGAAGATGAACGTGCTGTAAAATTCCATGTTGTATTCATGCACGGAGCAAAGTCGAGTGCAAAGGGCAGCTCGTAGTGGGCCGGTGACAATGTTGTTGAAGCGGTCTAACTGGTTCACTGTTCCTAGAAGATCCATGCATACTTGTCGTGGGCACTCCTCGGGCCTAGTTCTTAGCACATCGTATCTTGCTTGAGCATCCAACTCATTTGCATTGAATCTGGTAAATTTCTTGGCCATCTGAAATGAAACACCAAACAATTAGCAAGAAACAGTGAAATTTTCGGAGAAAAACTGAAAACAGTAGGCTGAACACGGCCCCGTGTTCAGCGGACACGCCCCGAGTTCGCCTGGATTTGGCTGGACACGCCCCCGTGCTCAGCGAGCACGACCCCGTGTCTAGACGTCTGTTTCCCAAAAATCCCATTTTTTGACTCGGTCCCGAAAACTTGAAAATTTTTGGTTTAGTAGGGGCGGTTTTCCCCGAAAATGAAACCCCAAGTGCCGTTTTTCCCAAAGCAAACCGTTTACCCCTTCAATTTTATCTTTTTCGGTTCAAAAACAAGGGTTTGGGGCTTTTGTGAGAAATCGGGCGAATCTACAAACAATACAAGTTGATTTACTTCATATAACATGTATCTAAACTAATGTTAACAGATTTATGCAAAAATTTGAGGTTCGATCCGGTTCAAGTTGAAGAACCCTAGATTTTCCCCAAATCTTGATGTTAAACTACATGCAAGTACTTAATCTAACTACTTATGATGATAGAATCATACCTTGAAGTCGTTAGAAGTAGGGGAAACGTCGAAATCTGCAGAAAAATTTGCCGGAACCAGAGAGTTTTTGGGGAAACGGAGCGTGTGGAATGAAGAAACTGAATGAAAAAGGGGTTTTATCCCGATAGTTGCGTGGACACGGCCCCGTGGGCGGGCAAAATTATATATATATATATATATATATATATATATTAGTGCTCGTGTGAGTGCCCTGTTTCCCAAAACTTTGGTTTTAGAAAACTTACCGATTTAGATGTTTTCCCGATTGTTCGTAACTTACTAGGTATGATGTTGATGCTTGAACCTTTGTTTCATTCTTCAACCGTTTGAAGCGAGATTTCTTCCTCCTCGTCCTCAATGAATCCTTGATAGAGCTTCAGCCGTTGGTCATTGACTTTGAATGGAATTCCATTCCAAGATTTAATTTCGACTGCACCGTGTGGGAAAATATGGGTGATGGAAAAAGGTCCTGACCACCTAGACTTTAACTTACCAGGAAACAATCGAAGTCGTGAATTAAACAATAGAACTTGATCTCCTACCTGAAATTCATTAGGTTTAATGTGTTTATCATGCAAATTTTTCATTCTTTCCTTATAAATTTCGGAGTTAGATTATGCATAATTCCTTAACTCGTCTAATTCATTTAATTGGCAAAATCGATTTTTACCGGCAAATTCTAAATCCAAGTTTACATTTTTAATTGCCCAGTAGGCCTTGTGTGCTATTTCTACTGGCAAATAACAACTTTTTCCGTAGACTAGCTTATATGGGGTTGTACCTATTGTTGTTTTATAAGCAGTTCGAAAAGCCCAAAAAGCCTCGTCTAATTTATCGGCCCATTCTTTTTTATTTAACCCTACGGTTTTTTCGAGTATTCGTTTTAAACCTCTATTAGTCACTTCGGCTTGTCCGTTTATTTGAGGGTGATATGCCGTTGAGACCCGGTGATAGACCCCATATCTTGTTAAAAAAATTTCAAGTTGATGGTTACAAAAATGGGTACCTCTATCACTAATTAATGCTTTTGGTGTTCCAAAACGAGAGAATAATTTTTTCAGAAATCTTACCACGACTCTACCATCATTTGTTGGAAGTGCCTCGGCCTCGGCCCATTTAGACAAGTAATCTACCGCCATAAGTATATATTTGTTTCCTTTTGATGGTGGGAAAGGTCCCATAAAGTCGAGTCCCCACACATCAAAAATTTCACAAACAAGAATGCCATTTTGTGGCATTTCGTTTTTGGAAGAAATATTACTTGATCTTTGGTAAGCGTCACAAGTCTTGACAAGACTTTGGGCGTCTTTGTAAATGGTTGGCCAATAAAATCCTGAATCAAATACCTTTCGTGCGGTACTAGCGGCACCATGATGTCCTCCGTATGGACCTTCATGACAATGGCGGAGAATTCTTCTTGCTTCACTACCATGTATGCATCGGCGGATGAGTTGATCGGCACACATTCTGAAAAGATAAGGATCTTCCCAAAAATAATGCTTCACATCGGCAAAGAATTTCTTTCTTTGATGATATGGCTATCCTTTTGCGACTATACCGCTAGCTATGTAGTTAGCATAGTCAGCGTACCATGGTTCTTCTCGGTATTCCACCATTTCCAGGGACTCTGTTGGGAACTTTTCATTTATTTGCTCATCCCTGGTTGCCTCCAAAGCTGGGTCTTCCAAGCGCGAAAGATGATCTGCTGCAGTGTTTTCTGCTCCTCTTTTGTCCTTGATTTCAATGTCGAATTCTTGGAGGAGTAGAATCTGTCACACCCTGGCTTTTGCGGAAGCGTGGGTTTGTTTGGTGTGACTTCTTAATACCATAGCTTAACCACAACAAAGCTATATGAAAGTAAAACCGTGATAATCATTCATTACTTTAAGTTATAAAAACAAAATACCACAACATTGTTTTAAAGCGTTGACACATGCATCGAGTTTACAACACAGCTAAATAAAATCTTGTTCGAAAGACACAACCACAGACATGAAATAAACACAGCTTAAGACTTGTGACTTGTCCAGGTAGAAGTCACAACCCCTAAACTTGGATGACATCACCCTTCTTACGCAGCTTGAAAACATAGCATACCTCGCCAGATCCCTAATTCCCTGAAATACATGTAAGTTGAAAAATCAACAAAAATGTTGAGCGAGTTCATGTGAAAGTGAGTATGTAAAACCTTTGTAAGTATAAAATCCCTGCTATGTAGCAAATAAGGAAATAAAGAGATCACCAATGGTTTGCAAGGCCATTGATATGTGTGAAGTGCAGTAGGAAGACTCAAACCTAGCAGATTTTTGCGTCGGGCTCAAAGTCACCCCGAGGTCCATTCTGTTGGGCCTGGAGTTGGGCTCGCTACACCCAGATAGATCTAGCGCTACTGACCCTCGGTCCTACAATGAGGATTAATGGCCTCCAGTTTCAGCCTACTCACTCACATGATATAAGTAGTAACCCTCCTTATGCTAACCATACCATGTAAAAAGTATTCGTAATCATAGTAACATGTATTTCACCCCCGAAGTATAAAACTGAAAACAGTTAAGAGAAAAGGGGGGACATGAACTCACAGAAGTGCGTCTCGAAATAGTAAATCCCAACCAACCTGCTACGTGATGACCTACACGTACTAACTTCCATTAGACGGACGGCCGTGCCTTGGCTTAAGGTTTAACGTTTTGGGAAATAGTTAGGCAACTATTTCGTATTTCCACTTCTTAATTGTTTAATAATTATATTCCTTCCCAAGGATGGGGGTTTTAATACATGTGCGTTTTTGTAATTCTAAAAATATATTATTAAGTCTCACTTAATAAAATATATTTTTATTCATTTGTCTAAAATATTCTATCTCCAAAATATACATATTTTTTCCAAAAATATTGTATTTTATTCCATACGATTTCCAAAATAATACTTTTATCAAAATACGCATTTAAGAGTATTTTTCCGAAAATACATAAGTTACATTTAAAGTTCGGGTGGTAATAATAATACCGGTGTAACTTAGATATTTATTTGTCAAGGCGTTGGTATTATTTTGGAGTCGTTACTTTTTAGTGTATACGAGTTATATTATTTTTACCCTAAAAATAATATATGTGTAGTTCATAAAATAATCATAAAATCACACAAGCGTTTTACTATGAAATATATATTCTAAATATATATTTAACAAGTTTTATTTACGAATATCCACCTCCGAATACTTGGTTATTTTATAATAAAAATCATGGCGAAGTTTGTTTGGAAAACAAGTCAAAAATATATTTATAAACACTTGTCACCAAAAATATTCTAAGTGTTATTTTATGGAAAAATTTCGCCAGAGTTTCCTCTGTAACTGGAGGTGGCCACGCTTACTAGCGTATCATTTTCTTTTCAAAATTCAATCAACAATTTTCCAATCATCAATATACAATATTCAATCATCAAACTAGTCAAAAAATAAGCATAAATCGCAAACACATGAACTTGTAAGTTGTGTAAAAGTATGTAGTAACTTCCCAACATATTTAGTAGATCTTTCCATCTTTAAAAATAAAATCAGTTTCTTGGAAACTTTATTTTTAAAGAAAATGTAACTTTACAACTTCTTGTCCAAAAACTACGAAATTATTCCTTTGTTAAACCTTTTGTCACACAAGTGTTTACACACTTGTTTTTTGCAAAAATGCTTTTAGTTGTGTAAGATCCGGCTTTTAAACAAGATTTGCATCTTACACTTGGTTCTTCGAAAATACCACTTGTAGATCTTTAGATCTACTAGTTTAAAACTCTATTTTACCAGAAAAATCACTTTTACACAGGTTCATGTTCATGTGTGGAAGGGTTCACCATCTTGCTACTTTTACACTTAACATATTAGTTCATGTTCCATGAACATGATCTAGCATGGTTAGATGACGATCCGTTCCACTACTAGCCACTAACAACATAAAATAATCCTTTCTAAACAAGATTCACAAGATTTACACCAATAGTCACCCTTTATCCATCAAG
Organism: Helianthus tuberosus; assembly: GCA_030545235.1. Classification (NCBI taxonomy): domain Eukaryota; kingdom Viridiplantae; phylum Streptophyta; class Magnoliopsida; order Asterales; family Asteraceae; genus Helianthus; species Helianthus tuberosus. The sequence continues at coordinate 160,529,256 of CM060396.1, read as the reverse complement.
TTTATCTTTCATTCAAGACTTTATGTTTTGATCTTTAGTGTTCTTGATTTTTATCCGTTAAATCTCTTATTAACCACTTTAAACATGGACAAGGAAGTGTTTGGAAGCACTTACTACTAGCTCGTGGCTAGGGAAGAATCAAAGCGAAAACAAGGTGGATAAAAGCAACGTAGTGAGGTTCTTGAGATTCCGAAAGCACCGAGCCTCCTTGTGTGTGGCCTTTCACCTTTGTATGTAAGTGGTTTAGCCTAGTGACGCAGTTCTACAATCCTCACCTCCCTACACTCTTTACTAGTGTAGTAATCTATTCCCGGCTCATACTGGCCTTAGAGACAGTGTCTGTTTAGTGCTGGCTATGTCAGCATGTTACTGGGTTATCTGTTCATTGTGCTAACTGTGCTTTTGTGCATCAAGTTTGTCACTATAGTTTTGTGTAAATAATGGAGTGACAGCAATAAAGTACGATGCATGAACATGTATGTATCAGAAATCAAGAAGCGGTTTAACCACAGTTGTAAACAAGCACAGTAATTAAGCATTAATTAAATATTAATTAATTCGTACGGATACCTGGTTTGGTGAGGGTTGTCACATTCTCCCCCCGTTAAAGAAATTTCGTCCTGAAATTTTAGGCTCTGCTTCTAGTTGCAGGGGTCCTAGGAAATAAATGGGGGTATTTCTCTTTCATACGATCCTCACGTTCCCACGTGAATTCAGGCCCATGTCTTGCATTCCAACGAACTTTGACGAGTTTGACACTACTCCTGCGTGTTTTGTTAACTTTGCAATCCGTAACCTCAACGGGTTCTTCGGTAAAGTGGAGTGAGTCGTCGATATGAACTTCGTCAGCAGGAATGATCACTATCTCCTGTGTTGGACTCTTTCTCAAATTTGATACATGGAATGTATCGTGAACACCATTGAGTTCAGCAGGTAGGTCCAACTTGTAGGCTACAAGCCCAATCCTTTGCAGGATTCTGAAAGGGCCAATGTAACGCGGATTCAACTTCCCACGCTTTCCGAAGCGTGCCACACCCTTCCAGGGTGAAACTTTCAATAAAACCATATCCCCAACTTGAAATTCCAAAGGTTTCCTCTTTGGATCTGCATAGGCTTTCTGTCTATCGCGAGCCGCCTCGATGCGTTTTCGAATCTGCGCAATCTTGTATGTCGTCTCTTGGACTATTTCGGGACCAACAAGCTACCTATCACCTGCATCAGCCCAGCATAGTGGTGATCGACACCTGCGTCCGTAAAGAGCTTCAAATGGCGCGGCTCCAATGCTTGTGTGATAGCTGTTGTTGTACTAAAATTCGACCAATGGTAAATGATTATCCCAGCTACCACCCAAATCCATTACATATGCTCTCAGCATATCCTCCAATGTCTGAATTGTTCGTTCACTTTGGCCATCAGTCTGTGGGTGAAATGCAGTGCTCAGATTCAACTGTGAGCCAAAAGCTTCTTGGAAGGATTGCCAAATCCTTGATATGAAACGTCCATCTCTATCAGAGATGATCGAGAGAGGCACTCCATGACGTGCAACAATCTCTCGCATGTATATTTCCGCCAGTTTACTAGTGTTATCCTTCTCTTTGATTGGTGTCACACCCCGACCACGTGAGACAACGAAACATGGCGGAAACGTCGGGGAGTGTTGTAACAGAATTAATTGTTTCAAATCCATGGCAATTAAAGTTTCGTTTTATTAATCAAACAAGAGAGTTTACATCGTTTTAAACAAGAAACAAAGAGTACATAACAAAAATTAACTAGTTCTTGTCTCGTTTTAAGTCACTAAGGCACAGATCCGCCTAAGTATGTCTCGATAAGTCCTATGCATCAACTCCTGAAAACACATGTGAAAATAGGTACGTCAGCATAAAAATGCCTGTGAGATACATAGGTTTTGTGAAAATAGGATTCATGACTTGTAAGTTTAAGAAAATGTTTAATAAAGTTTAGTCATGAACCTTGTAAATTGATTTGTTTTGTAAATCGTTTGAAAAACAATAAGATTAGATGATATGTATATGTTAAAAAAGAATAATGTATGGTTAAGTGAATAACCATGTAAAATGAGTTTGTATAAGTTAAGTTGTTTGTAAAACAATGTCTTGTGAAAAGTATGTTATTTGTATAAAATGTTATATGTCTCAAATTGAAATGATTCAAATAACGCTACGATATGTAATACCATACAAACACGTATATATAGGAAGTACCAGCGGCGTATCCACCATTCTTGTATCATATTACACACGCCTCGTTACTTAAATCACTTACTCAAACCAAACCATCAAGATGTAATGTTTAACAATTGTAGAAATGTTTAGGTATAGTCAAATGTCTATTGTCAAATGGTTCACATGGTTCAATAGATACAAATGGTTCGCATAATGTAATATAATGTGTTCGTATGCTGGATGAGCATATGCAACAAATTGTAATGTAAAACAATGTACTAAGTATGCACACAATGGACATACATAGCATAAAATGTAATGTAAAACAATGTACTAAGTATGCGCACAATGGACATACATAGCATGAAATCTACTGTAGAACAATGTACTAAGTATGCACACAATGGGCGTACATAGCATGAAATGTAATGTAAAACAATGTACTAAGTATGCACACAATGGGCGTACATAGCATGAAATGTAATGTAAAACAATGTACTAATAGTGTACTAATGAACATAGCAAGTATATGATGTGAAAACAGGAAAGCATGAAAGTAACAAGTAGGCACATGTGTTTCACCCCAAAACAGTTTGAAAACATTAAAAGAGGGGTCTATGTACTCACTTGAGATTGCTTAGTAGTCCTTGAGTAACAACCAAACAATGCTAGAGATCACGGATATCAAACGGCACCTAATATAGGTAACTATGTTAATATACCGGACCTAAATCGGAGGATTGGATAGAATGAGGGTTCATAAACCAAACGAGTATGGAGACTCGTGTAATATGGTTTAACAAAGCCTACATACTAAAATGAAACCTAACCTAAGTGCTTACGACCCATTACGACCCGTTTAGGTAGCTTATGCTACTTTAACGCGTCGTTCGCGTAAAACGCGTTCGGAATGCCTAACTAGTCCTATGACAAGTAAAATATGCCTTAACATGTCTAATATTGTTACCAAATCAGTTTAGATACCAAAAGTTATGTTACATATGCTTAAAATGATATTTGGCGTAAAAAGGGCATTTTGGTAATTTACCTAAGGCATATAAACTACCTATCATACAACTAACTAAACATCATGACCATAAGGTATAACCTCAGAAGGTTATTCCCTATACAACTATGGTCACCTAATGTGTTTGGTCGGATCCTAATGATCGACCAAACGGGTCGGGTTCGAAAGTATAAGCGATTGTTTAGATCGCTTACCTTACGACCTTTTTTAAGCACTAAACTAAAAGTGACGAGCTAAGCATGTTAAAACATGCTTAACGAAGTTTAGAAAACAGGTTTGGTATCAAAACAAACAGTTTTGATACCTAAGAGTAGTTTGGTTACAAAATACGCAATAACACGCATTTTGGCCTAAACTACGACTCGTCACTGAGTCTTGATAACGTGGTAATCAGTAGGTATAGTCTCTAGGGACTATAACCATCGTGATTACGCTCACGTTATGAAGTTCAAACGAACTTCGCATTGACCATAAACTGGTCAACGCAGAAAGTCAAACAAAGTTTGACTTTTAACGCTAAACAAATAAAAAGAACGAAGGAACACTTACAAAGGGTCCCCGAAAGCTTATCTTGATCCAAGTAGCTCAGGTATGAAGTAATGGCTTCAACTTAGAGCTTTTAGATCAGATTTGTGGGTTTTTGGAGTTGGGATGGATGGGTATTTATAAGATTCTTGGAACCGTTGGGATCGTTTATCGAATAACGTGCTATGATCTCATCCATACACTTGTTGAAACCTTGTGGTAACTCAAAATGGCCCCTCATGAGCAGGAAAGGGCAAGTGTGGGTGAGTTGGGAGTGGTAAACAGCTGTTAACAGCTGTTAAATTCAGTTAATCTGGTCTGGGAGACTGACGCAGGCCACGTAAGGATACACACAAGACTTACGCGGGCCGCCTGGCCTTGTCTGATCAGAACCAACTTTGCCATATTGACAGTTTCAGTCCATGATGGTGTTTAAGGCCATTTCTGACATGTTTAAGGCCCGTTAAGCCAACTTTAAGGCCCTAAAATGATTCCTAAACATTGTGGACATGAAACATGCTCAAAAATATTCCGGATGTTGGTTCGTTTGGCCGTACGATCGCGATGTTCGCTTAATTACGACGGAATGCGCATAAGCGCGAAAGACGATCCAAATTGCGCGACGAATGGATTTTTCTCATGCCAAACATTAAAATAAAATATTTTAGTGCTTACATAAATTTTTGGATGTCCGGATGTATTCAGAACGTAAGTTATGCGCGAAAATGCAAACTTGTGCACTTTTTGACGCTTTTAGTCCCTGAATGACCCAAAAGTTTATTTTAGCACACCGAACCCCTCAAAGCCTATTTCTAAGCTATGTAAAGGATATTTATGGTATGTTTAACTTATGGCCATGTTCCGGAATGTCTGTTACAGTTCAAATTGGCATACTTTCGCAGTTTGTCAACTTTAGTCCCAGTAAGCGATTCAACTTGATTTTGCCATACCAAAGCCTTCGAAACTTATTTCTAAGTTATGTAAAGGTTATTTAAGGTATGTTAAGCCTATTTCACTATTCCGGAGTGTTTGTTGCATTAAACTGGTTATATTTACGCATCAGCTCGCGTATAACCTTCCAGAAAGCGATTTAAAGCCCGAAATCGAACAAGAAATGATATGTGCAAAAGATCCACATATTTATACAGATCCCACGTATGAAATATAATATTTCATTGGCTTGGTATTTGTTTGATGGTCACAGTGACCCAGGTGTCACAATTGGCAGGAAGTGTGCGGACTTTGTTAGGCGATCTACTATCACCCAAATCATATCATGGCCTCTGGGTGTCTTGGGTAGTTTCGTTATGAAGTCCACTGAAATCTGTTCCCATTTCCACTTGGGAATCTCAGGTTGCTGTAGAAGTCCTGAAGGCTTCTGGTATTCAGCTTTCACATTGGCGCACGTTAAACACTTGCTAACATGAACAGCAACATCGCCTTTCATCTTAGGCCACCAATAGAAATCTTTGAGATCTTGGTACATCTTATCCGCACCGGGATGAATTGAGTACCGAGACTTGTGGGCTTCATCAAAAATAACTTTTCTCAAACCACCAAACAGAGGAACCCAAATCCTTTTCATGAAGCATAGCGTTCCTTCCTCGTTTGGCACTAATTGCTTCTCCATCCCACGGAGATATTCCTCTTCAATGTTCCTTTCTTTCAGAGCCTCTTTCTGAGCGGCACGAATATGCAGGGAAAGATCTGTCTGGATAATCATCTCCAAAGCCCTAACCCTTATGGGCTTGATCCTTTCTTTTCGACTTAGGGCGTCGGCAACCACATTCGCCTTCCCTGGATGATACTTGATCTCGCAGTCGTAATCGTTCAATAATTCGACCCAACGTCTTTGTCTCATATTCAACTCTTTCTGGTCGAATATGTGCTGCAGACTCTTATGATCCGTAAAGATTGTACACTTTGTACCATACTAATAATGTCTCCAGATTTTCAGCGCAAATACCACTGCGCCTAGCTCCAAATCATGCGTGGTATAGTTCTTTTCATGAACTTTCAATTGGCGTGAAGCGTAAGCTATAAGTTTCTGGTGTTGCATCAACACACAACCCAATCCTTGACGCGAGGCGTCACAGTATACCACGAAATCATCAGTTCCTTCTGGTAGCGCTAAGATCGGCGCATTGCAAAGCTTGTCTTTCAGTAACTGGAATGCTTCTTCCAGTTTGATTCCCCAATCAAACTTCTTATCCTTCTGTGTGAGGAAGGTCAATGGTTGAGCGATCTTTGAAAAATCCACAATAAATCTTCGATAGTAGCCAGCCAAACCTAAGAATTGTCGAATCTCAGTTGGCGTCTTTGGGGTCTCCCAATTCTTGATCGCTTCGATCTTTGTGGGGTCCACATGAATCCCATCTCCATTCACCACATGTCCAAGGAATTGGACTTCGCGTAGCCAAAACTCGCACTTCGAGAATTTGGCATACAACTTTTCCTTTTTCAGCAACTCCAAAATAGCTCTTAGATGCTGTTCGTGTTCATTCTTCGTCTTTGAATAAATCAAGATATCGTCTATGAACACAATCACAAACTTGTCGAGGTACGGTTTACAAACTCTATTCATCAAATCCATAAAAACAGCTGGCGCGTTTGTCAACCCAAACGGCATCACCAGAAACTCGTAATGTCCATAGCGAGTTCTAAAAGCGGTTCTAGGAATACTTTCCTCTTGTATTCTCAGCTGACGGTAACCAGATCTCAAATCGATCTTCGAGTAGTAGCTTGAACCTTGCAGTTGGTCGAATAAGTCATCAATCCTTGGCAGGGGATATCTATTCTTGATGGTCAACTTGTTCAACTCCCGGTAGTTAATGCACATACGGAAACTACCGTCTTTCTTCTTGACAAACAGGACCGGAGCTCCCCAAGGTGAGAAGCTTGGTCTGATAAATCCCTTGTCTAGCAACTCTTGAAGTTGTGTCGATAATTCCTGCATCTCAGACGGTGCAAGTCTGTAGGGTGCCTTGGCTACAGGCATGGCGCCCGGTACCAAGTCAATGTGAAACTCCACTTGCCTTTGGGGTGGCAATCCTGGCAAGTCTTCTGGAAAGACTTCAGGATACTCCTTCACGATGGGGATGTCTTCGATTTTTGGCTCAGCAGCTTCCTTATCCACGATGTGTGCCAAGAAGGCAACACATCCTTTCTGTAAACACTTTCGGGCTTTCAGGCAGCTGATGATTCTTAGAGGTGTATCGCGCTTTTCTCCATAAACTACAATCGTTTCTCCATCTTCGGTTGGGATGCGAATAATCTTTTCGCGACAAATAATCTCAGCCTTGTTGCTCGATAACCAATCCATTCCTACTACCACATCGAAGCTTCCCAACTTGACTGGTAGTAGATCCAAAGTAAACTCACGCTCTCCCAACTCAATTACACAACCACTGACAACTTCATTTGTTTCGACTAGCTTTCCATTGGCCAATTCGATTGAGTACGGAATATCTAATTTACTAGCGGCTAACCCAAGCATATTCTTAAATTCTAATGACACGAAGCTATAATCAGCACCAGTATCAAACAAAACGGATGCAAAGCGTTGGTTTATAGGGAACGTACCAGTAACAACATTGGGATCCTGATGCGCTTCCCTCGCCTCAATGTTAAACACTCTTCCGCGGGCTTGATTCAATCCTGGCCAGTCCCTCTTAAAGTGCCCAATGTCACCGCAGTTAAAACAACCCAATTTTTTACCATTACCTCCTCCGTTCCCCGCTTGATTGTTGTTTTGATTTCGATTCGCGTCCCCAGCTTGATTTGCATTGTTCCCTCGATTTCCATTGCCTCCATTATTCCCTTGTGGACGATTTCCATTACCACCACGATTATTGTTCCTACTACCAAAACCTCCTTGGCATCCCCGGCCAGCACTAGCCCAGCAAGAATCCTTCAAGTGGCCGACTTTTCCACAAGCTTCACATACTTTTGGCCCACACCGGCCAGAATGATGACGTTGGCAGGAGTTACACTTGGGCAGTGAACCCATATAGCCTTTTCCTTTCTTCCCAGCACCGGTTGCAGCTTGGACCGGTGTGCTTGATTCTCCTTTCTTGCCAACACCGCTAGTTCCCTGCTTGAAGTTCGAGAATTTCCTCTTATTCTCACTAGACGACTCTACGTGAGTCTCTTTCTTCTTTGGCTCAACATTCGAAAACTTGTTCAGGCGGATGGCTTCCTCAGTATGAGCCACGCTCAGATCGATGGCCTCTGTGATTGTTGCAGGCTTGGAAGTAGTGACCATACTCATGATCTGTGGAGCTAAACCCCAGATAAAGCGCTCGATTCGCTTGAATTCCGGTGTAACCATATAAGGTACCACATGAGACAGGTCGTGGAATCTCTGAACGTACTCAGCAATCTTGGGTCCTTCCATTTTCAAGTGCCAGAATTCAGTTTCCAACTTCTGAATCTCCGCACGTGAGCAGTACTTTCTTTGCATGAGCTCCTTTAGCTCATTCCATGTCATTGCGTAAGCTGCGGCTTCGCCAAGAGTTTGCACTTGTAAGTTCCACCAGGACAGGGCACCGTCCAAAAATAGCCCAGAAATGTAAGTCACTTGTTGGTCTGGAGCGCACTTGCTCATTCGAAGAACAGACTCCGTCTTTTCGGCCCATCTTACAAAAGCAACAGCACCTCCGGTGCCATCGAAGTTCACGGGCTTGCAGTCGAGGAACTGCTTGTAAGTGCACCCTGCACATACGTTAGAATATACAAATGGTATTAGCAAACGTGCTAAAGATATCCAGATGTATCGTAGTATGTCTCAACGACTTAACATTACCATGTGGTGGGTTGTTATTGTCGTTGTTGTTCGAATTACTTCCGCTTGTTCCTCCTTGTGAGGCTGCATACTGCGCAATGGCGGCAGCAATGATTCCTTGAAGTTCTGCCTCGTTGGCAGGCATACGCGTCTGGCGTCTTAGAGGCATCTACTAAAAGATGTTTCACGTAGGTCAGGTCATAGTAAGTAAAGTGTACGTATGTATTCAACAATATCAACACATAACATCTCATGTTATAAATAAATCAACCACATAACATCTCGTGTTATAGAACATAAACAATCAATCAACATCACATATAATGAGAATACTGTGATTGCGCTGTCATAGATCAAGACCACAATGTAAGGTTTACAAGTTCATAACTGTATCATCAATAACTATGGGCCACATCGCCCTAGTCCAAACTTATAAAATCAGTAACGTCAACAACCAATATACAAAACATCAAAAGTCATAATCGTCCAAAATGCGGTTCCCAAAAAGGCTGTATAGTCTGCACAATCGCAGCCCTCTCATCAAAAGTCTACCCGTGTCATACAAAAAGGCCTATGCTGATGGCGGTGGAGGAGGGGGAAAACGAGAAAAGAGTAAACGTCTCATATGAAGCCAGTCCTCCTCCATAGCGCGATGAGAGCGCATCAAGTATGCTATCTGCTACTCAAGAGTCCAAAAACGAGCGGCAGAGTCGGGTGAAAGTGGACGCGGAGGGTGTGATACTGCAGGTGGAGTCTGGCACTAGCACGGGAGTCGCTGAGCTCTCTCCAGCTCCTGTACGCGATGGGTCAGCGCCTCCTGCTGTGTCATGAAAGATCTGAGAATATCCTCCGTAGAATACCCCACGTGGTATGGATGATACGGATCAGATGGTGGCATAATGGGGGGCGTAGTCCAAAGGAATGGCTCACCAGATGGAGCGAAGGATGGTACAGTAAACGGTGCAACAGTGGGAACAACAGTGAGATGAGAAATCTGAGGTACAAACTGGTCTCCTCCTGTCATGAAAGGCGTATGACCAAACGGCTGACGGGATGAACCCTCCCCAGGACGTGGTGGAGGTATGTCCTGAAGAAACGTGATAGGTAAGTCGGTTCGGTGAACATCTGTGGTATGTGTGGGAAGCAAGGGTACATCGATGGGAGCTGAAACAGGGGCTGAAACGGGTGCCACAGGGGGTGTAACAGGTACCACGAAAGGTGGGAAATCATCGTCATCATCTATACACCCATCATGGGTGTGAGCGTATCGTGGATCAATATGGGTCGCGAAAGGTGCGCGGTCGAACATCACCGGCATAGGATCAGGAAGTGGGGTGACAACAGGATCCTCTAACAAATGTGGAGCATCAACATGAGCATCGACAGCATGATCATCCACCAACGGCGGAGCAATAATAGGATGATCATCAACAGGTATATCATCAATAAAAGGGGCAACAGCAGGTGCATCGGCATGAACAGGGTCATGCTCTAATGCTGGGTCAGGAGTGACAACTGGCTCAGGGGCCACAGCAGGCTCTGGACCAACAAACTCTATCTCGAAATCAGCTGGATCAGCAAACAAGGGATCGACAGGGGCTACAGGATCCTCCAGGGGTTGGTCTAAGTGTATGAACTCAATGTCATGGTTTGGATCAAAACCAGGTGGAAAAACAGGATCATCCTCAATATCGTGATCAAACTCAAAGCTGTGTGTGGGAACTGGTGCAGCTGATGACGCCATATCAGGGTCGGCGTCGTGTGAGTGGTGCTGCATTCCCTGTGTGTGCGAAGGTGCGGACGCCACAGACTCAAAGGAGTCTGGAACAGGTGAATGAATGGGAGCCTCCTCTGCAGGAGCATCAGCAAGCAGTAGGATATCACCGGCAGCAATATGGGCCTCGCCATCAAGTGGGTCCTCCTTTAATAGATCGACATCGTCGTCAGAGACAACGTCGAGGGGCATATCAACAACGGGATAAGCGCAAGGGGCACAGGAGCAGGGATCACCGCGAGTGGCAAATCCCCAACAAGATGGCCATCAGCAGGCTCTGCTACGACATCAGGCAGCGCAAAGGGCTGGAAGTCGTCATCGTCTGTGCTGGTAGTATCGGAAGTGTACACCTCGTGCTCCGATGAAACTATGTCGTCTGATACTATGGCCATGGGATCTGTAGTGTCCGACTCTCCAGTACCTGATGAAGGCATGACGTCTGTAACACAAACACACACATGCACAAATAATCAATCATATAATCAAATAAACATGTTAGTCACCAATAAGCAATCAAGTAATTCTCCTAGTCCCACTAGTCTAACCTCCCAGTCTCTCAGACTGAACCTCCTAGTCCCACTAGATTAACCTCCCAGCCTCCCAGACTGAACCCTCTAGTCCCACTAGACTAACCTCCCAGCCTCCCAGACTGAACCCTCTAGTCCTACTAGACTACTCCCTCAGTCTCTCAGACTGAGCCATAACTTTTAAAAAGAATGCTCATACTTTTGTTTGTAAAAATATTTTGCACTCCGGATCTAGACGTAGTGTATGCAATGTAAAAATGTTTTCGTGAGAGCCCTAGTGATCATAGTCTAGACTCGAGAAGGAATCCTAGTTCGCTATGATCAAAGCTCTGATACCAAGCTGTCACACCCTGGCTTTTGCGGAAGCGTGGGTTTGTTTGGTGTTACTTCTTAATACCATAGCTTAACCACAACAAAGCTATATGAAAGTAAAACCGTGATAATCATCCATTACTTCAAGTTATAAAAACAAAATACCACAACATTGTTTTAAAGCGTTGACACATGCATCGAGTTTACAACACAACTAAATAAAATCTTGTTCGAAAGACACAACCACATACATGAAATAAACACAGCTTAAGACTTGTGACTTGTCCAGGTAGAAGTCACAACCCCTAAACTTGGATGACATCACCCTTCTTACGCAGCTTGGAAACATAGCATACCTCGCCAGATCCCTAATTCCCTGAAATACATGTAAGTTGAAAAATCAATAAAAATGTTGAGCGAGTTCATGTGAAAGTGAGTATGTAAAACCTTTGTAAGTATAAAATCCCTGGTATGTAGCAAATAAGGAAATAAAGAGATCACCAATGGTTTGCAAGGCCATTGATATGTGTGAAGTGCAGTAGGAAGACTCAAACCTAGCAGATTTTTGCGTCGGGCTCAAAGTCACCCCGAGGTCCGTTCTGTTGGGCCTGGAGTTGGGCTCGCTACACCCAGATAGATTTACCGCTACTGTCCCTCGATCCTACAATGAGGATTAATGGCCTCCAGTTTCAGCCTACTCACTCACATGATCTAAGTAGTAACCCTCCTTACGCTAACCATACCATGTAAAAAGTATTCGTAATCATAGTAACATGTATTTCACCCCCGAAGTATAAAACTGAAAACAGTTAAGAGAAAAGGGGGGACATGAACTCACAGAAGTGCGTCTCGAAATAGTAAATCCCAACCAACCTGCTGCGTGATGACCTACACGTACTAACTTCCATTAGACGGACGGCCGTGCCTTGGCTTAAGGTTTAACGTTTTGGGAAATAGTTAGGCAACTATTTCGTATTTCCACTTCTTAATTGTTTAATAATTATATTCCTTCCCAAGGATGGGGGTTTTAATACATGTGCGTTTTTGTAATTCTAAAAATATATTATTAAGTCTCACTTAATAAAATATATTTTTATTCATTTGTCTAAAATATTCTATCTCCAAAATATACATATTTTTTCCAAAAATATTGTATTTTATTCCATACGATTTCCAAAATAATACTTTTATCAAAATACGCATTTAAGAGTATTTTTCCGAAAATACATAAGTTACATTTAAAGTTCGGGTGGTAATAATAATACCGGTGTAACTTAGATATTTATTTGTGAAGGCGTTATTATTTTGGAGTCGTTACTTTTTAGTGTATACGAGTTATGTTATTTTTACCCTAAAAATAATATATGTGTAGTTCACAAAATAATCATAAAATCACACAAGCGTTTTACTATGAAATATATATTCTAAATATATATTTAACAAGTTTTATTTACGAATATCCACCTCCGAATACTTGGTTATTTTATAATAAAAATCATGGCGAAGTTTGTTTGGAAAACAAGTCAAAAATATATTTATAAACACTTGTCACCAAAAATATTCTAAGTGTTATTTTCTGGAAAAATTTCGCCAGAGTTTCCTCTGTAACTGGAGGTGGCCACGCTTACTAGCGTATCATTTTCTTTTCAAAATTCAATCAACAATTTTCCAATCATCAATATACAATATTCAATCATCAAACTAGTCAAAAAATAAGCATAAATCGCAAACACATGAACTTGTAAGTTGTGTAAAAGTATGTAGTAACTTCCCAACATATTTAGTAGATCTTTCCATCTTTAAAAATAAAATCAGTTTCTTGGAAACTTTATTTTTAAAGAAAATGTAACTTTACAACTTCTAGTCCAAAAACTACGAAATTATTCCATTGTTAAACCTTTTGTCACACAAGTGTTTACACACTTGTTTGTTTGCAAAAATGCTTTTAGTTGTGTAAGATCCGGCTTTTAAACACGATTTGCATCTTACACTTGGTTCTTCGAAAATACCACTTGTAGATCTTTAGATCTACTAGTTTAAAACTCTATTTTACCAGAAAAATCACTTTTACACAGGTTCATGTTCATGTGTGGAAGGGTTCATCATCTTGCTACTTTTACACTTAACATATTGCTAGTTCATGTTCCATGAACATGATCTAGCATGGTTAGATGATGATCCGTTCCACTACTAGCCACTAACAACATAAAATAATCCTTTCTAAACAAGATTCACAAGATTTACACCAATAGTCACCCTTTATCCATCAAGTTTATCTTTCATTCAAGACTTTATGTTTTGATCTTTAGTGTTCTTGATTTTTATCCGTTAAATCTCTTATTAACCACTTTAAACATGAACAAGGAAGTGTTTAGAAGCACTTACTACTAGCTCGTGGCTAGGGAAGAATCAAAGCGAAAACAAGGTGGATAAAAGCAATGTAGTGAGGTTCTTGAGATTCCGAAAGCACCGAGCCTCCTTGTGTGTGACATTTCACCTTTGTATGTAAGTGGTTTATCTAGATCACGACTTGATGACGGTGGTGGTGGTGGTGATAGTGTTCTCGGCCGAACGCTAGGAGAGGGGGAGAGATGAGAGCAATTTTGTGTAGTGTTTATGTGAATGTGAACTCTTGTCCATCAAGCATATTTAAAGACCATCTTTCCCTAATAACCCTTAGGTAATGTGTAAGTTAGATATTAGACAAACTTGATTAAAATAATCACAAATGGGTGGGGTGTGTCTCCTTGGGGGACCGTTCGGTTAGGGGGGGGGGGGTTATGGTTTGATTTCAACCAAATAGTTAAGTGATTAGTTATGTTAGTTAGGAATTCAAGTTAGTTACTAGTGTGTTATGTATTATAACGGGTGTTCGGGGACCCTAACTAGCTTAGAAAAGCAAAAACAATGTCATTGACAATATTTGTATGTTCCGGGTAAAGTCCAGTTGTTCGGTTTGATATTAATCCGTTAAAGTGCTAAATAAGCATTTAAGGTGTCTTTAATAGTGTTTTTTAGTGACACAAAGAATTCCCGACACTTTGGAAAGTGTCTAGTATTATTTTCCCATGTTTTTGCACTTCACTAGTTAAGTTAAATGCCGAATTTTGTAATAAAGTGCAGAATCTTGTAGTTAGAGCATGTTTTAGGCACATCCGGTTACTATAACAATCACCTAGTGACGCAGTTCTACAATCCTCACCTCCCTACACTCTTTACTAGTGTAGTAATCTATTCCCGGCTCATTCTGGCCTTAGAGACAGTGTCTGTCTAGTGCTGGCTATGTCAGCATGTTACTGGGTTATCTGTTCATTGTGCTAACTGTGCTTTTGTGCATCAAGTTTGTCACTATAGTTCTGTGTAAATAATGGAGTGACAGCAATAAAGTACGATGCATGAACATGTATGTATCAGAAATCAAGAAGCGGTTTAACCACAGTTGTAAACAAGCACAGTAATTAAGCATTAATTAAATATTAATTAATTCGTACGGATACCTGGTTTGGTGAGGGTTGTCACAGAATCCACCGAATCAAACGCGGTTTAGCATCCTGCTTCTTGAAGAGATAGCGAATGGCTGCATGATCTGTATAGACTATTGTTTTAGAAAGAACAAGATAAGAGCGAAATTTATCAAAAGCAAATACCACGGCTGGTAACTCTTTTTCTGTTGTTGTGTAATTTTCTTGTGCATTGTTAAGTGTTTTACTAGCATAATAAATTGGGTGAAAATGCTTATCTTTTCTTTGTCCCAAGACGGCTCCAACTGCAAAGTCACTTGCATCGCACATGATTTCGAAAGGTAATTTCCAATCAGGCGCTATCAAGATAGGTGTATTGACTAGCATTTCTTTTAGCGTTAGAAATGCTTGATTGCAATCCTTGTCAAAGATGAAAGGGGCATCTTTTTCAAGTAATTTTGTTAGAGGCCTTGAGATTTTAGAAAAGTCCTTGATAAATCGTCTATAAAATCCGGCATGCCCTAGGAAACTTCTGATAGCTCTAACGGAGGATGGGGGTGGCAATCGAGAAATAGTGTCTTATTTTTTCTCGATCAACCTCCATTCCCTCGCTTGAGATTTTGTGACCGAGTACTATTTCCTCTGTTACCATGAAATGGCATTTTTCCCAATTAAGGGCGAGGTTAGTTTCCTCACATCGGGATAGCATTCGTTCAAGGTTATCGAGGCATTGGTCGTATGAATCTCCAAAGATAGATAAGTCGTCCATGAAGACTTCCATTGTCTTTTCTATCATATCATGGAAGATGGCCACCATGCAACGTTGAAAGGTTGCGGGGGCAGACCAAAAGGCATGCGTCGATTAGCAAAAGTTCCATAGGGATATGTGAATGTTGTCTTTTCTTGGCCTTCAGGTGCTATCGGGATTTGAAAGTAACCTGAAAAACCATCTAAGAAACAATAAAATTTGTGACCGGATAATCTTTCTAACATTTGATCAATGAAGAGTAAAGGAAAGTGATCTTTCCTTGTTGCTTCACTTAATCATCGATAATCTATACATACCCTCCATCCTGTGACGGTTCTCGTTGGTATTAATTCATTTTTCTCGTTAGTTATTACCGTCATACCTCCTTTCTTTGGAACTACTTGGACGGGACTTACCCAAGGACTATCGGAGATTGGGTAAATAAGTCTGGCGTCAAGTAATTTGATAACTTCGTTTTTAACCACTTCTTGGACATTTGGATTTACCCTACGTTGTGGTTGTATTACCGATTTATAGTCATCATTCATTAAAATTTTGTGCGTACACATGGAAGGACTTATTCCTTTAATATCTACAAGCTTCCAAGCGATCGCATTTTTGTGTTTTTTCAAAAGCGTAATTAGTTTTTCTTTTTCTAAACTAGAAAATTTAGATGAAATAATTACAGGTGATTTTCCATCTTTGTCTAGAAAAGCATATTCCAAACCTTTTGGGAGTTCTTTGAGCTCAAGAGGTAGGTCTTTAGGAGACTCCTTATTTGGTTGCTCATTTTTGTCAAGAATCACAAAGGTTTGTTCTGTGGCGACCTCTTCTTCAACAAAGTGGTCAATTTCTTCTCTTGTATCGGGTGGTTCATCTTCATCTTCAATTAGGGGGTCATTATTGCCGAATGGATATTTCATTGAACGCTCAAGATCGACACTCTTTTGAAATGCCCCTAATTGAATAGATAGATTGTTGTATTCCCAATTTTTCAAAGCTTCGTGGGTTTTTACAAAAGGTCGTCCCAGCACTAGAGGAGCGTCATCAAGGATGACAAAGTCGGTTGGGATTACCGTTTGGTTGGTTTGGACCAAGACATCCTCAACTACACCGATTGATTTTATTACTTTCCGATTAGATAGAAAAATGGGTATTTGAAGTGGAGAAAAATCACTAATACTTAATTTTTTGAAAATGTAGTTTGGCATTATATTAACACAAAGATCTTTATCAATTGTGACATTACTAATAAAGGAGTTTTGAAAAAAATATGGAACCGGTGTAATGTTAATTTCAAATGGGTCTTCTTTTATTAGCGAAGTTTGATCATTTGTTAACTTAATGCTTACCGTTTCATCAATTTTAGTGTTAGTGTTTAACTCTTTTAAAAACTTAGCATGAGTGGGTACTAAACAATGATTTTCGAAAGAAGGTGACAAGAGATTAATTTTTTCAAAATTAGACTCTTCTTGAATTTTAACGTTATCGGACTCACATTTCTCGTTGTTTAACTCATGTGTCGATTTTTCACTTACTTGTTCTTCCATTTTTACATTTTCAACTATCTCTTCTTTATTACAAGTTAATTCTTCTCTTGCGCGGGACTCCTCTTCCCTTGCGCGAGATTCTTTTATTCAACGTTCGATAGTTTTAATGTGTTCTATTATCCTATCGGCTATGTGGGTGATAGAGTAAGGATCAGGATCCTCAAAGCTTGAATCCGGATGTTCGATCCTTTGTTCCTCAAAATACTCATAGGAAGTAGATGGTTCGCACCATTGTTATTCATTGTAAGTATATGATGGATAAGGGTCGTAATTTTGTTCTTCATAATACTCATATGAGGTGGGTTGTTCACGCCATGGTTCCTCATAATAAGCATATGAAGGTGGAGGCTCATATCTTGGTTCCTCAAAGTATGAGTATGAAGGCTCATACCTTGGTTCATCAAAATATGAGTATGAGGGAAAAGGTTCATACCATGGGTCTTCATAGGATGTGTATGAAGTTAATGGCTCGTACCTGGGCTCCTCATAATAGGTGTATGAAGTGGATGGTTGAAAAAGGTAATAATATTGTACCGGGTGAGGGTCACCACAAATGGTGCAATAGTCTTCCCTATAATCATCCTCCTCATAGGTGTAGTTGTAATCTCCTGAGTATTGGTCCATAAGAATCACTCAGCAGACCACAACAGAGTCTCGAGACCAGAAAACAAAAATAAAAAACGGAAACATAGGCTGGACATGGCCCCGTGTTCAGTGAGCACGGCCCATGTTCAGATTCTGTATCTGGGCGTTTTAATAAAAGTGACTGGTTTTGTACAGCACGGGGGCGTGTTCAGTGAGCACGACCCCATGTTCAGACTCTGTATCTGGGAGTTTTATATAAAAAATGCAGCACGGCCCCGTGTTCAGGCTACTGTAAATGCAAAAACTAACTAAAATGCAGAAAATGTGCGCGCGTTTTAAAAAGGTTTTGAAAAACTGAATAGGCCGTTGATTTTAAGCTATCTTAAAATCCTTGTGTCCCCGGCAACGGCGCCAAAAACTTGATGTGCATTAGGTGTGATAGGTTTTTATGTATATTTTTAGCCCTTTTTACACTTTAGTCAAGTTTTAAATTTATAAAACACAATATTTTACTAACAATAAACACACATATGGGCAAGTGCACCCATCGTGAGCGTAGTATAGCGTTGGTAAGATACCGAGGTCGTCCAAGGACACAAGAGCTTTTAGTACCGGTTTATCCTCAACGTCTAATCAAATTAAAATTTTAGAAAAAGGTTTAAACATGAAAAATAAAAACTAAAAATCCTGAAAAATAAAAATAAAAATAAAACAGATAGACAAGATGAATCACTTGGATCTGACTCGCCTTTAGTGTAACCTTTGATTATTTCCGCACTATTGCACTTTTTAAGAGATTATCTTAGTTATAGTAGTAGGCCCCTCTTTTGAAGGTGACGTTACCCTCAACCCAGTAGTTTGAGTCAGCAAGGATACAATCCTAAAAGGGTTTGATTATTGAAAGATAATTAATTAAGTTATTAATGCGAAATGTGGTAGGCCCCTCTTTTGAAGGTGACGTTACCCTTGGCTAAGTAGTTTGAGTCAGTAGGGATACAATCCTAAGTAGCCGGGTTAATGTTTTAATAGTAGTTTACATATGAGGGGATCAAGAAATTCGAACCCCCGCCATCCAATACCAGTGGGTATTGAAGGAGGTCCTACTAAGCTTGACCCAGGTCCTTGCAGGATCTATACACTGAACAAGGCAAGACGCTTACCAAACCATTCCCTTAACCCCCGACCAGGTAGCCAACATATCTCCATATAGACCGTGGAGATATAAATGGTGTAAATATTTTATTTATAGACAGTAAAATAATGCCAAGACACCACGGACAAATGATAAGGAAGTTTCACCTTCAACATAAGAAACTAGTTATTAAAGTAATTAATACAAAACCAAATAAAAAGTGCGAAAAGATTAAAAATAAAAAGTATTACACTAAATGCTTGTCTTCACCAAGTGATGTAAGAGACTTAGGCAAACATGGCCTTTGATTGTCAAGAACTCTTACTATCAATCTTGGATCCCGAGACTACTACACACACTCTATGATGGATGATGGTGGTGGATGTGGGTTGTGATGGTGGTGGTGGTGGGTGGATGAAGTGTGAGAGAGGTGGTTTGCCAAGGGATGATTTGCAAGTGAGGCAAGCACCCCTATTTATAGCCTGCACAGAAGCCTGGACACGACCTCGTGTCCATCCATCTTCTCTTTCTTCATTAATTGCAGTTTTGTCTACATTAGTTGACCACGCCCCCGTGTCCGCTGGGCACGGCCCCGTGTGCAGAAGCGTATCTGTACTATCAAGATTTGCTTGGATTCTGCGAATCTTAGCGTTGACCACGGCCCCGTGTCCGCTGGGCATGCCCCCGTGTTGGGAAATAGAAGCTTCTACAACTTTGTCTTTTCTGCAGACACTTGGGCACACCCCCGTGCTCAATGAGCACGGGGCGTGTTTAGCCTTCTGTTCTCTTGTTTTTGCTTGGGAAGATGCTGTCGAGGGTCGGGCATGCCATGTTTATGCCTTTTCTTGTATTATTGTTAGATTTGGCTGCATTTTTGCTTCTTTTGTTCATTTAAGCTCATTTAACCTTGAAAATACAAAAGGAAGACAAAAGCACACTTTTTCCAACATTAGTACTAAAAAAAAGTTAGTTTTATGCCACATTTGATGTAATTTATATGTTGCATTTTACACACATCATTCCCTCATTTTTATAATCACCAACCATAAGCAACCCCTAGTCATCATGCTCCTCATATCACCATCTATATTACCCAGTAACCATGCACAATAGATAACATAATATATATACAACAAACAGAATTATCGAATCCGTGCAGTGAACATGAATGAATACAAGACATCAAATTCTCATCATGCATGTTCTGGTCTATTTGATTAAACAATAAAATATCAAGAACCTAATTAACACAACATAAGAGTATGGTTTCTAACAAACCCTATATCCACAGTAGATCACAATCATCACAAAACAATCATCAAACAATGTGAAGTTTGGTGGGATGCTAACTGATCGATGAGATGGTCACGAAAATGCAAGAAGGGCTTCGAGAGAGATGAAGGGTGCTGCCGATGTTCACAAATGAGGAGAAGAGTTTAGGGTTAAACAGGTTGTGTTTAAATAATGCGAACAGGGTCGGGTTTCTTTTGGGGCGAAGGCCCTTCTGGAGAACAATACTCTTGACGAAGCATGAAGCTTCGTCCAAAATGTTGATGACGAAGATATACCTTCGCTAGTGAAGGTTCGTGACGAAAGGACATATTCGTTGCGACAAAGAACCATTTTCATGTGCGACGAAGTTATGAGACATGAACGTGCTACGCCTAGGCATTAACCAATTCTTACGTTTTCACTAAACAACTATACATAACAATACTTTAATTACTTATCAATCAGGCACATGCTACAACGTAAAACAAATCATGAAAACAGAATTGTGAACAAGTGATGGGTAGAGGAAAGACCTTGAAATCCCAGGTTGTCACATCATCCCTAACTTGAAAGAAATTTTGTCCCGAAATTTGATAAGTAATCCCAAAAGCGGCGAGGTGTCAGATCGGGATGACTGTGGATTTTCTTCAGGTGCCACATCATCCCCAACTTGAAAGGGAATTTCGTCCCAAAATTCATTAGTTGTATTATGATTAGATTGGTCAGTTCAGAAAAGGTGAGGATACTTGAGCTTCATCTAATCCTCGCGTTCGCACGTGAACTCCGGTCCACGTCTTGAATTCCAACGGACTCTCATGATCGGAATTCGGCTATGCTTACGGACCTTGACCTCCCGATCCATAATTTCGATAGGTTCTTCGATAAACTGCAACTTGTCATCGATTTTCAATTCTTGCAACGGTACCACGAGTGTTTCATCGGATAAACACTTCTTTAATTGCGAAACATGGAAGACATCATGAATGTTACCCAAGTCAGCAGGTAACTCGAGCTTGTACGCCACTTTACCAATTCGTTCTAAAATCTTAAATGGTCTGACATAATGCGGATTAAGCTTGCCGTGTTTCCCAAAGCGTACCACACCCTTCCAGGGTGAGAATTTTAACATAACGCGATCACCAACGGCGAACTCCAAGGGTTTCCTACGCTTGTCAGCGTAGCTTTTCTGACAGTCGCGTGCTGCCGCCATACGATTTCTGATTTGTACAAACTTCTCGGAGGTTTCAAGCACAAGTTCTGGACCTGTGATTTGGCTGTCACCCACTTCAGCCCAATAGAGAGGAGATCGACATTTCCGTCCGTATAAAGCCTCGAACGGAGCAGCCTGGATACTGGTATGGTAACTATTATTGTAGGAAAACTCCACCAAGGGTAGGTGTCTCTCCCAACCCTTGTCTTCCAATGTATGGATGGTTCGCTCACTCTGGCCATCCGTTTGAGGGTGATAGGCAGTGCTCATGTCAAGACGTAAGCCAAATGATTTGTGCATCGCTTGCCACAAATCGGATATGAAACGCGGGTCACGATCAGAGATAACGGAGGTCGGTACTCCGTACCTGGAAACCACTTCCTTTAGATAGATACCAGCCAGCTGTGAGAACTTGTCAGTTTCTTTGATTGCGAGGAAGTGCGCAGATTTTGGTGTGACTTCTGGCACACCTCCTTATTCTGGTGGGCCCATCATTGAAATAAAACCATGCAAGATCACCCAGATGGTATCATTTCCGTTTTGAGTTCTTGGCAATCCAGTGACGAAATCTATAGCGATTTGTTCCCATTTCCACATAGGTATCTCTGGTTGCTGAATCAGACCAGAGGGTTTTTGATATTCCACCTTGACTTTCGCGCAAGTCAAACACTTACTCACAAAAGTCGCGATGTGATCTTTCATCTTTGGCCACCAAGATAAGACTTTGAGATCCTGATACATCTTATCCGAACCCAGATGCACAGAGTATCGAGACTTGTGTGCTTCATCCATCACAAGATCTCTAAGGTTACCATACAAAGGAATCCGTATTCGTTTCATGAAATAGTAGATGCCGTTAGATCTCTTTATAAGTCGTTTCTCCATGCCCGGCAAATACTCAGCTTCAATGTTTTCCTTTTTCAACGCTTCAGTTTGAGCAGAACGGATCTGATCAGGTAAATTAGAATGGATGGTAAGCTGCAAGGCGTGGACACGTTTGGGTTTCGTTTCCTTTCGGCTAAGGGCATCAGCTACAACGTTAGCCTTACCTGGATGATACTTGATTGCCCAGTCGTAGTCATTTAAGAGTTCTACCCAGCGACGCTGTCGCATATTCAACTCCTTTTGGTCGAATATGTGCTGAAGGCTCTTGTGGTCGGTATAAATAGTGCATTTGGTACCGTACAAGTAATGCCTCCAGATTTTGAGCGCAAACACCACGGCCCCCAACTCTAAGTCGTGAGTCATGTAGTTCTTTTCATGGACCTTCAACTGTCGAGAGGCGTAAGCTATAACCTTCTCGCGTTGCATCAGCACGCAACCGAGACCCTGAATAGAGGCGTCACAGTACACTACAAAATCTTCGGTACCCTCAGGTAGAGACAGAATCGATGCAGTGCAGAGTTTTTGCTTCAGAAGCTTAAAGGCGTCTTTCTGTTTCGTCCCCCAAGTATACACTACACCCTTCTGTGTCAGAGCAGTGAGAGGTTGAGCGATCTTCGAAAAAACCTCAATGAATCTTCGATAGTATCCAGCGAGACCAAGGAATTGTCGCACCTCCGAAGGATTCTTTGGCGCGGCCCAATTCCTGATAGAGTCGATTTTAGCGGGATCCACATGTATTCCCAGCTCGTTGACTATGTTACCAAGGAAGTGTACTTCTCGGATCCAGAAGTCACACTTAGAAAATTTCGCATAAAGCTACTCCTTCCTCAGGTGCTCCAAGATAAGACGCAAGTGTCACTCGTGGTCCTCCTTGCTCTTAAAATAGATCAGAATGTCATTGATGAACATAATGACAAAATCGTCAAGGTATGGTTTACATACGCGGTTCATGAGATCCATGAATACTGATGGTGCGTTGGTTAACCCAAATGGCATGACCAGAAACTTGTAATGGCCATACCGCGTTCTGAAGGCTGTTTTGGGAACATCCTTTTCTCGGACCCTCATCTGATGATAGCCCGACCTTAAATCAATCTTGGAGTAGAAACTTGACCCTTGCAACTGGTCAAACAGGTCGTTGATGCGAGGTAAGGGGTAACGATTCTTGACTGTCACCTTGTTGAGTTCTCGGTAGTCAATACACATGCGAAAGGATCCGTCCTTCTTCTTTACAAACAAAACTGGGGCTCCCCAAGGCGAAGAACTGGGTCGGATAATGGCTCTGTCCAACAATTCTTGGAGTTGATTAGACAATTCTTGCAACTCTCCAGGTGCAAGACGATAGGGTGCACGAGCAATCGGAGCTGCTTCTGGTGTAAGATCAATTTGGAACTCCACCTGACGGTGTGGAGGTAAACCTGGAAGTTCCTCGGGAAAAACATCAAAAAATTCACGAACAACAGGTAAATCCTCAATTCTTTTCTCTCCAGGCTGAGTATCAGTAACAAGCGCAGGAATAGCAGGGTAGCCCTTCCGCATACACTTCTGGGCCTTCATGGATGAAATGAGACTGACAGTTGTACCACTTCGAAGACCCTGGACAGACAACGATTTCCCACTAGGGAGGGATACACGCACGATTCTCTCCTTGCAAAGTATATTGGCTTGGTGTTTTGACAACCAATCCATACCAACAACTATATCAAAGCTACCAAGGGTGATGGGAAGAAGGTCAATGTCGAACACTTGACCCAGAAGATCGAGTTTACAACCAAAAGAACATGTGAAGCTTCAATCGATTTGCCATCAGCTAATTCTACTACGTGCTTGTTTACAAGAGGCGTAGGAGTCAACCCTAACAGACGACTGAACCCCAAAGACACATAACTCCAGTCGGCACCAGAGTCGAATAACACAGAAGCAAAAATACCATTAATAGAGAACGTATCGGTCATGACGTTTCCATCATTACTTGCATCGCCTGCTCCAATAGTAAACATTCTCCCACGAGCGCCATTCCCACCGCCATTCCCATTATTGTTGTTGTTGTTCTGGCGATTATTGTTCTCACCATTGTTGTTGTTGGCATTCTGATTCAATTGTGGCCAATCCTTCTTGAAGTGCACTTCACTGCCACACTGATAACATCCCCTCTGATTACCCCGATTCTGCTAGGGTTGTTGCCTTTGTTGCTGTTGTTGGGGCTGTTGTTGTTGCTGCTTAGGATGTGGAGCTCTACAGTCTTTCGCCATGTGACCCACCTTGTCACACCTTTGACATGCCCGATTACACGATCCATAGTGGTGAAAACCGCACTTGTTGCACTTCGGCTGTTTTCCCGCATAAGAGCCCGAAGTTTGACTGTTGTTCTGATTCTGGTTAACTGAAGATGACTGGCTGAAACTGCGACTGTTGTTGTTGTCAGGCTTCTTTTGCGACTGATTTGAGTTAGTCGCCTTATCTGCATCGTTCCACTTACGCTTGTTATTAGTGGTGGGGGTAGTAGTAACAGCAGTAGTAGCAGCAACACGTGGTGGCAGCGAGCCATGCTCCACCTCCTGATCGGTGATCTTGTGAGCCAATCTGATAATCCAGGGTAGGTTATCGAGATTTGCTGTAGTGACTAAACCCTTAACTTGTGGTGCCAATCCCTTAATGTAGAGTTCGATCCTGCGGGGTGGTGGTCGGGATAGGTTAGGACACATGTTTGCCAGCTCGTGAGACCGTTTCGTATAAGCCTCGATCTCAGATCCCTCCATCTTCAAGTTATAGTACTCGTTTTCCAACTTTTGCACTTCATCACGAGGACAGTACTCCTCTTTCATTAGTTCTTTAAAATCATCCCAAGTAGTAGCGTTTGCCATTTCAATGCCCAGCATCTGCACCTGAGCATTCCACCAAGTCAAAGCACTGTCCTCCAAGGTGCCAGAAGCAAACTTCACCATGTCCCCAGCTGGACAGTTACACATAGCAAAAACGGATTCGGCTTTCTCGAACCAATGAAGCAGTCCCACAAGACCTTCAGCTCCACTGAAAGTTTGAGGCTTGCAATCCAAGAACGTCTTGAACGTACACACGGGTAGATTGTTTTGGTTTTGGTTCACAACTTGACCTAAAACAAAAAGAAAGTACGCACAAATAAGAATCGTGTGAACGACCGAAGACTATGTTTTGTCTGGTATATATCGTACCAGCTTGCTGAGCTGCTAAAGCCTCAGCCACGCGTATGTTTATTAAGTCAATCAACTCTGCTTGAGTCATGTTGATGTTGCCACGTCCACCGCCGCGGCCACCTCCACGTCCACCGTTACGTCCGCCACGTCCGTTCATGATTCTAAACAAGAAGAGCGGAAAAGATAAGGATTGCAGTTGAGTTGAAGTCAATCATTACTATGACTTCCATGGATTTGAGAAACTCTAACATTATATGAACAGTGGGACAGAACCCCCTTCACACCTATTAAGCCTCACTGGGATTCACATGCACCTCATGTTATTATTATGTGTGCACCCATAATAATAAGGCAATTTGTATGCTTATCTCAGTGCCTCTTAACTTGTGCTGAAAGGTTCCCCACATTCAAGTAACAAAAACGAAAGATATTACAAAGCTAAGAATCACAAAAGTCGAAGGGGAGTGTCACACTATCAATCGTTACTAAAACATGCAGCACAGGTAATCACATCATGGTGTCTAGCATATAGTTTCATGCAAGTCGTGGGTGTGTGACTACCAGATATGTAATGCATAAAGTAAACAGAGGACGAACCTTGCGATCTGGAGCTGAGTGTCATGGTCGTTTTCGATACTGTTTGGTTTATAGTCTGCTTTTATGAAAGCGTTTTAAAACCTAGTTCACTATAACCAGTGGCTCTGATACCAAACTGTCACACCCCCAAAAACACCACAAGCGAAAACCTCCGCGAGGCGTGTAACGTACCAGGATCTAGCCATTAATCACATTGAACCATATATACATAAATAAAATAAAACTTTTCATTAATTGAAATTGTATAATTCAAACACCATTTAGAAAATCAACATGTTCAGCGGAAGCATAATAGTTTGTTCGATAAGTTTAAAAGAAAATGTTCAAAACAATGCAACATCGAGAAGCGTTCCAAATGCCACGATCCATGACCACTCCAGCTTCCCAGACAGCAAGTTCCATAACAGTGTACCTAAGGACCTACAAGCATACAGAAAAGTGTATCAGACAATGCTGGTGAGTTCACAGTTTGTTTAACCGTTTGTTACCAAGTAGTGACTTATGTTATGTTATGTTGATAATAACTCGATACCGCAGACGGCCCTTTTTGCCCTTCTCCAATGCTCTATCAAACATTGGTCATGATTCTAAAGTTATTAGTTCACGCCCGTCCTATCTAGGTACGTCGTGAGGGTGCCAAACCTAATAGCGCTATCAACTAATAACCCCGTTGCCCTACAAGCAACTAACCAGGTAGTATGATAGGACTTAAGTGATAGAAAGTGAGTGTATTATCCAACATCAACATTTTTCTAAAAACTGATTCATCTCCCCTGCAAGGATATGGGTTTGTGAAATCCGCCTCACATCCCCTACAAGGATGTGGGTATTTGAAAACCGCCTCACATCCCCTACAAGGATGTGGGTTTATGAAAACCCGTTTATTTGTTTGCCTGTTTGATTGTCCCCACCGGACGCAAACTTGTTTTGAGAGAAGTGAACTCACCTTGGTTTGCTCGGTATGACTAGTTACTTGTAAACACTTAATCAGTCAAAGCCTATGGTGTTCATGTACACATAATCAGTTTACATTCACGTTGTTCACATATATGCATAGTGTGCATTCATAGCAAAGATCATCGCATAACAGATAGCAATCACCCAAATCGCATAACACACTCTACAGATGAGTTTACTATTCACACGAGCCACATCAGGTTCCTTGTTCACGACTAATGTTATTAATAGGCAGCAATTAGAGTTTAATCAATCATAATCATTCATTATCAGACATATACAAATAACAGTTCTGTTTGTGGGCACCTCTCGACGAAGGTTACCCTCGACGAAGATCTAAACTTCGCCAAAAGGGGTAGCGGCGAAGAATCCCCATTGTTCGTCATAATATTGTCGACGAAGAATCAGATCTTCGCCGACATGGATTCTTCGTCGTCGCTATACTAGCAGTTTATTGTTTTCCTTTTTAACTATTCTTCCGTAATTTCAGTGAACACATTCAGAATTCCAAAACGGATCAAACCTTATGATCTATTCAGTTATCATTCATGATCATATAAATTTCATAACTGCAACAGTTTCCCTCATTTTTATAATCACCAACCATAAGCAACCCCTAGTCATCATGCTCCTCATATCACCATCTAGATTACCCAGTAACCATGCACAATAGATAACATAATATACATACAACAAACAGAATTATCGAATCCGTGCAGTGAACATGAATGAATACAAGACATCGAATTATCATCATGCATATTCTAGTCTATTTGATTAAACAATAAAAAATCAAAACCCTAATTAACACAACATAAGAGTATGGTTTCTAACAAACCCTATATCCACAGTAGATCACAATCATCACAAAACAATCATCAAACAATGTGAAGTGTGGTGGGATGCTAACCGATCGATGAGAAGGTCACGAAAGTGCAAGAAGGGCTTCGAGAGAGATGAAGGGTGCTGCTGACGTTCACAAATGAGGAGAAAAGTTTAGGGTTAAACAGGTTGTGTTTAAATAGTGTAAACAGGGCCGGGTTTCTTTTGGGCCGAAGGCCCTTATGGCTAACAATACTCTTGACGAAGCATGAAGCTTCGTCCAAAATGTTGATGACGAAGATATACCTTCGCTAGTGAAGGTTCGTGACGAAAGGCCATCTTCGTTGCGACGAAGAACCATTTTCATGCGCGACGAAGTTATGAGACATGAACGTTCTATGCCTAGGCATTAACCAATTCTTAAGTTTTCACTAAACAACTATACATAACAATACTTTAATTACTTATCAATCAGGCACATGCTACAACGTAAAACAAATCATGAAAACAGAATTGTGAACAAGTGATGGGTAGAGGAAAGACCTTGAAATCCCGGGTTGTCACAGGTTTGGTGTCTTAACTATGAAGCTTAGGTTAACAGTGAACCCAGATCTTTGTTAACAAACCGAGTGGCTGATTTTCACAAAACCTAGATCTATGAAGCTCCAGTTTAAGGACAAGGAGTTTGATTGGAAAATGGGTTTAAGAACAAAGATGATGTTTGGGTTAAAGAACAAAGATAAAGAAAGAAGTTGTGTTATTCTAAGAAGGAAGGTAAAGGTGTGGACAAGGATTTAGAGAGAGAGAGAGAGAGAAATAGTCTTTTAATTTAAAGTATTTTTTAATTTAAATATAATAGTTAGGTATTTAGTTATTTACAAAATAGTCTTTATGGAGGTGAAAAAACAAGAACACCCTCATGTGCCTTGCACATGATCATACTTAACCAAAAAAAAATTAGTTGGGTTAAGCTCAAAGGGCATAACATGCAAGATTTGGATACGTTAAGGACAAAACTCGTCAAGTTTTTGCGGTAAATGACACCATTTGCATAATGGTGTAAACATAACGGGCAAAACTTGTAATTTACTCTAGATTATAAGGTGGGCCCCACTTTCTTTTAAATAGATACTTAAATGGATAGTTAATATCATTTTTTAAAAGACTAGACGGTATGGGGGAACGTCCCCCTCCGTCCCGGACCGTCGACGAACCAAACACCACGCCGCCCCCTCCCCCGTCCTCGTCCTGAGCGTCGAGTACTAGACGTTTGAGACGGAGCAGAAGAGGACAAAAAGTGTGGGTTTCGAGGCGGCTTGTGACCCTTTGAATAAAAAAAAATTAAATTCCTATTTCCAATTACATTCCAACGGCCATTTTGTAAATATTTACCAAATTCATTTCAAATTTTATAAATACTCGCCACTTTTACACCATTTTTCACACATTTTCACCCACTACAATCTCATATCTCTCTCACATTTTATAAACACTCTTCCCCTTTTATATAAACTCAACATTTTTATACCATTTTTTACCCACTACCACCCCATCTCTCTCTCAAAATTTACCATGTCTTCACCTTCTTCCATTTCTTCATATTCTTCGTCTACGTAGTATTCATCATATTCGGAAGAGAATGACACATTTTTCGAAACATGATTATGTACGCGGCTCAGATCTTCATGGCGGATGATGAAGTGTCGTCCCAATGGCTAACTAGACGAGCAAAATTAAACCGAGACAAAGAAGGTAGTTTACTTTTTTTTTCCGTGTGTTTATTTAAATTTGAAAATGTATTTTATAATTAATTTGATATATTTTTCGTTTTAAATATATAGCCGCCCACGATAAACTAGTGACCGATTATTTTTCCGACGAACCTGTGTACACAGACGAGATGTTTCGACGTCGGTTCCGAATGAGTCGTCGACTTTTTTTACGTATCGCAGACGACATGGCTCAGTCTGATCCGTTTTTTACACTGCGATACGACGCTAGGGGGCAAAAGGGTTTCACTAATTTACAAAAATGTACGTCGGCCATTCGCCAACTGGCATATGGTTACGCACCCGATGCCTTAGACGAGTATTTAAGGATGTTCGAAAGAACCGCACGTCTATGTTTGCACAGGTTTTGCGAATGGGTTGTCAAATTATATAGCAAGAGATACCTGAGGAGACCAAATGCAAACGATGTTCAAAAATTATATCAAGCACACGAACAAAGACATGGTTTCCCAGGAATGCTCGGGAGCATTGATTGCATGCACTGGCCCTGGCTGAACTACTGCCTGGCAAGGTCAATATACTAGGGGAGATCCTGGTCATCCCACTATTATTCTAGAGGTTGTTGCGTCACAAGATCTCTGGATCTGGCATGCTTTTTTTTGTCTACGTGGTTCGCTAATGACCTTAACATCATATACCAGTCACAGATATTTGACGATATAGTGGCGGGAAAAGGTCCACAAGTTTTACGGTTTCGGGGGTGGAATACAGGCGAGGTTACTACCTTGCAGATGGAATATACCCAATGTACTCGACAATCGTTAAAACTATTCCGCACCCGACAGACGATAAAAGAAAAAAATTTGCGAAGTATCAAGAGGGTGCGAGAAAAGATATTGAACATGCTTTTAGGGTACTACAAAAAATGGTATATCATTGAACATCCAGCATGTTCGGCTACACCAAAGAGGTTACGACACATTATGTACGCTTATATCATCATTCATAACATGGTCATTGAAGACGAAGGTAGAGCGATATGCGAATACGATGAAAACGCGTCTACCGGAAATTCTGTTCCAGTTAGTTTGGAACAACAAGATTTGAACATGTTCTCTCTACGTAACGAGTACACACATCATAACCTATAAGCGGGCTTGGTGGAGTACATTTGGAACAACGCTCAAAATGAACCAGACGACCACATGCAGGACGAAGACTAGTAGCTTTTTTCAATATTTTTTTAATCCTTATGATTTTTTAAGTTTATGTTTTTTTTAATTTATTAGGATTTTTTTAAATTTTATGTTTTTTTAATTTATTAGGATTTTTTTAAAGTTTATGTAATGTTGTTTAATATTTATGAAACTATTTTCTTATTTTATTTGTTAAATGTTAAATAAAGAGGATGTTAAAAAAAACAAGTAAAATGGTGGGGTAGGATCATCCTCCCATTTCTATTGATTTTGTGGGATGGACCATCCTCCCAAGGATGGTGATGTGGCGCTTAGGTGGCGGATCATCCTCCAAGGGAGGATCATCCCCATACCATGTAGCCTTAGTAAGGGTATTTAGATCATTTCATACCCATTTAACTGGACAAACTAACCCCATCCACGCTAGAGACTATCCGGGAACGAAATTGCAAAAGTTTTGGACTATAGCTGTAATTTTAGAAAGTTAGGGACTAAAGATGAACAATGGGCAAACCATAGGGACTATTCGAGAATTTTTTTTCTTTATTTTTTAATAGTTTATTATTTCATTTAACGTCACGTATCGTGTTGGATTAAAACGGAACCAAAACTTTAATTTTATAAAGTGACCCAATTAACTTGGTTAGATTTATATAAGAAAAACTTTAACGAAGTTAAGTTAGTTAGTAATAAAAAGTTATAGGTTACAGGGATTGTTTTTTGTAATTAGGGAAGCTATGAAATATGTTGGTGCATATTTTGTGACAACAACTTAATCGTTTAGTCTTCGTATATTTTGTATTGAGTTTGTCATTTGTATTTAACTTGTTTAGAGTTGTAATTGGCTTGGAGAATGGCCTAGCCCACTCCAAAGCCCACCCAGTATGAAAACATGTAGTATAAACATGTTTTATTCATTTACGTGACATAAATATTCAAACTAATCATGATAAATCTCTAAACATTCATTTACCAAACATAAATATTCAAACTAATCATGACAAATCTCTAAATAGCCTAAAGTGAAATATTATGTTAAACAAGAATAAATTATAAAAAAAATCATATGTCATTCGTCTAAATAAATAGAGTTGATCCGTGGGACACCACACCACATGAATAATAACTCAAATCAAAATATGATTTTATTTTTAGCCTCTAGAGTAGACAAATCAATTGAGTTTTAATTTCTATACATTACTTTCTTTCTTTTATTAGTTACCTATTTAAATGTCGTCGGATATATACATATAAAAATCCAATGCAAAATTTCATACGGTGGCAATTGGCATGCACTTGATTAATATATCATAATCTAAGGGGGCGTTTGATTTGCAGGAATTCAACGGAATTCAATGGAATTGGAATTGGAATTTGAATTCCATCTCTTAAGATATTTGGTTCACAGAATTTGATGGAATTGGAATCCCAATTCGAATCTTCATGTGTTTGGTTGACAATGTAATTGGAATTGGAATTAGGCATGAATTCATTCAAATTCCTTTAACTAAAGGAATTCAAAATCCTTCTTATATGTAAAGGAATTAAAGTAAATTCATTGGAATCTTCGACCGTTTCGACCTGCACCGTTTCAACCCGTATCGTTTTGATCCGAACCATTTTGACTCGTACCATTTCGACGCGAACGGTTTCGACCCGCAACGTTTCGACGCGAATGGTTTTGACCCGTACCGTTTCGAATCGAACCGTTTTGATGCGAACCGTTTCGACGCGAACCGTTTCGACGCGAACCCTTTCGACGCGAACCCTTTCGACACGAACCGTTTCGACGCGAACCGTTTTGATCCGAACCGTTTCAACCAGTACCGTTTCGAATCGAACCGTATCGACCCGAACTGGTGGTTGTGAGTGCCGGGGTGATGGATTCCAATTCATTTGACAACCAAACACAACAAAAATGGAATTGAGATTCCAATTCCAACAATTTCCAATTCCAATTAAAATGTTTAAATTCGAAATCCAATTCCTTCAAATTCTAATTTCTATACAAATTCCAATTCTAGTTCCAAATGATTCCGCGAACCAAACGCCCCCTAAGGGGATTTTATAAAGTTACTTTTTTCTCAAATGAGGATCCTTTTGCAAGGTGTGGGTGACACATCATCTAGAAAAAGTGACCACCGTGGGTAAAATCCTTAAAGGTGATTCGGGTGCGTGTGATGTCGGTGGTGGCTACAGAAACAAGGCTTTTGGAAAGAGCATCGTCGTGCTGATAACGTGTTGTGAAACAACGACCTACTAGCAACTAACATACAGATAAGAACAAGGATTATATGTATTGTAGAGAGAAATATAGAATATGGAATTCGTATTCATTGAGATGTATACATGCAATACAAAGAACCTCTATATATAATGTCCTTACATTAATACAAATGACACGAGGAGACGGGAGTTAGAATGTAGATATTCACCATAATATAGTTTATTTATAACATATTCATATTTTATAACCCTTGTTTCTTCATGGTTGCACCTTAATTAACAAGTTATTGGGTCAGTTTCTTATTTTGGGTTTTAGTAGCACATCTCAAAGTTGGACATTTTCACGATTCATATTATTTTTTAAGTTAAAGTTTTGTTTCAGATTGCAAGGTTTAATGGTATATTTTCACATTTCGTATGCATTTTTATTTAAATTAAAGAGTAAACTTCCGTTTTACTCCCTGTGGTTTGGTCACTTTAACGGTTTTGCCCTAAACCTTTAAAAATAGCCATTTTACTCCCTGATGTTTTGGTTTTGTTGCCAGTTTGCTCCTTACGGGGAGCAAAATGGAAAAACAAACAATTTGAATGGAGTTAGAGGCGGGGAGCAAACTGGCAAAAAAACCAAAACATCAGGGAGTAAAATGGCTATTTTTAAAGGTTTGGAGCAAAACCGTTAAAATGACCAAACCACAGGGAGCAAAACGGAAGTTTACTCTAAATTAAACTTTTGTTTCTCAATTTAGGTCTAGTCATTCGACTCAAGTTTGAGCTAAATGTTTGCTTAATCCAAGGTGTTGGGTGTACATATACAAGATATGTAATGAGAGAATGGTTCAATTTGTACCTGAACGGCAAGCTCAGGGCGTCTTTGAAACTTCGGGGGCCCTTGTGGGCCCTATGCGAGAAAAAAATGGGCCTCTTGAAGCCATTTGCGAGTAAAAATAATGGCCCCTAACCTTATTATAAATTTATAATTCAGCTAAAGAAATAAATAGGTTATCGGTATGGTTCGTTATGTTACCAGCAGTCACTGTAGCAATCAAAAGAGAACCAAAAAAAAATCGGGATATGCCCAAAGAATGATCTATATATATATATTGAGTAGAAATATGTTTTCGGGCATACGTCCAAGAAAAAAATTAAACACATACACATTCATTTTTTTAAAGTTAACTATCGCAAGTTCTCATAAAATTATCTTATAAAAATTAAATCGATTTGTTCAATCTTAATATAACTGAAAACAAATAGTTAATTTGTAATCAAAATATGAGTTAACATGAAAAGAAATTAAAGTTTGAATATAATTAATGGTAAAAATGGTTTAAATATCTAAGGAATACTGTTCATGATTTTAGTTGATAGGAAAAAAAAAATGTAAACTGATGCTTGCATAGAATCGAACCCGGGTAACAACCTGTGACGGGGGGTTTGCCTTGGATGAAGAAAACAACTAGGCTAGCCATTCCTGATGAGCACGTTTAATAACTTATATAAAAGATATATACACAATTTTAAAAGTTATGGGCCCCTTGGATAGTGGGCCCCGTGCGATGGCCCACCCTGTACAGGGTCTGGTCCGGGCCACAAGCTTTGATCATGGAGTTCCAAGTTAAGTGGTTTCGTTGCGACATTTCATCTGACAACTTACATGCATCTTCCAAGGCTTAACCAGGGTTCAAATTCGCATTTAGAAAAAAAAAAAAAAAACCGTTAGAGGTGAGAATTGAAGGCTTAAGCAGTTGAACAATCCATTATTTTTGTGTATGGTTTTACCTCATTATGGTTCACTTTGTATTTTTTATATGTTACTCTATTTAAAATTCGAAACCCAGTGGGTTCGTTCATATGAATATGGAGCTTAGTACCTAGCCTCTAAAGAAAATTGGTACCAGATTGTAATGTAAATCGAAGAACAAGAACAGTAGAACTCACATATTATGGCAAACACTCACAATTTTATTAACAAGGAAACTTTCTCAAAACCTTGATTACAATCAGTGGCGGATCTAGGATTTGATCTTAGCGGTAACGTATTATAAACGAGCAGTAACGAAATCGAAAAAATGTCAAATTTTTCCAAAATTTACACTAAGTTTACACTACCATCGGAGCGCCAAGCGGTAGCGGGCGTTGCCCATTGTCTAAACATAGGTCCGCCCTTGATTACAATCCCTACCAACTAGATTGGTATGTATAGCTAGGGTTAGGATCTAATAGAAAGTTTATTTAGGTAGGAAGCCTAGGAAGTAATCTTGATCATCCATTTATTTAATCAATGGCTAAGATTAAATGAGTGAAAATGAAGGGAAAAAAAGAGGCGCGTGTGTTTGTTTAGGGGCATTCTAGTCAATCCAAGACAATAGTTTCTCTCTCCTCCAATTCCCCCTCATTTTTTAAAGGTTAATAACTCTTTCATACGACATTATTTTCTTATAAAAATTGCACCAAAAACGAGTGTTTTTTTATCTTTAAAACGAGTATACTATTGCTATATTTTCGAAAAAAAAAATTCGAGAACCCAGTTGCGTAAAACGCAATAGAAAAAACCCAGTTGCGTAAAAAATGACATTTTTGTAAAACGCAATGCACCAAAAACACAAAGAAATGTCTTATTTGTAAAACGCAATGGCCAGAAAACACCAAGAAATGTCTTATTTATAAAACGCAATAGCCTAAAAACACAAAAGAAAGTGTACTTTCTAAAACGCAATGGACTGAAAACACATAAAAATGTGTTTTACTAAAACGCAATGCACAAAAAAACACAAACAAATGTCTTATTTCTAAAACACAATGGCCAGAAAACACTTAAAATATCTGTTTTCTAAAACGCAATTGACTGAAAACACATAAAAATGTGTTTTACCTAAAACTCAATGCACAAAAAACACAAAGAAATGTCTTATTTATAAAATGCAATGGCCAGAAAACACTTAAAAATATCCCATTTCTAAAACGCAATGGCCTAAAAAAAGTGTTCTCTCTAAAACGCAATGGACGAAAAACACCTAAAAATGTGTTTTTACCTAAAACGCAATGACTAAAAACACTTAAAAAATGTGTTTTTTTCTAAAACGGAATGGCCAGAAAATCCATAAAACTCTCTTATTTCTAAAACCCAATGGACACTTAAAACTGTCTGTGAATTGTCTGAACCAGAGAGTAGCAAATAAAAAATTGTCTGAATTGTCTACGAATTACTGTCTTCGAAATGAGCCAATTTATGGAAAATTAAATTTTCTGATACATTTTTATTAAAGCAATTTAATCGAAGCTGATTTCTTCAACGATTGACGAAATTTGAATGATAGAAACACTTATCAGCGATAATCGAACGGTTCGAGGGATTATCTTTAAAATCACGGGAAAAACGAGATTTTGGATGAAATTAAACTGGGTTTTCTTCAAAAAAAAAAAAAAGCTGAAGAACACGTTGATCGGGTGTTTGAGTCATTGATTGGTGACGAAAATTGCACTATAATGTAGTGATTATTGAGATAGAAAGTGAAGAAATGGTTGAAGATGGTAGGTTTTGATGTTACTGAGAAGAAGAAGGAAGAAGAAAAGTATAAGATTGACTAAAATATCCTTCCTCTTTATTTTAAATTTTGCCACATGTCATAATCTTATTGCTTCCTATCTTTCCTAGCCAAAATAAACTTCCTATTTGATCATCACCCTATATAGCTAACCTAGACTAGACACATTAGACTATAACTAGGACACCTATTAATCAATTACATGATATTTATCTAAACACACGTCCTAACCTAACATGTGCAGGAACCTTCGATAATACCCACTAATTAATTTATAATATTTAATTAACTTGAATCACAAGTTAACCTTTCAGTCGTCCCTTCACGCTAGGGCTATCCAAACTGCTCGACGATCGCTCAAAAAATGCTCGTTCGATTCCCGGTCAGTTTGTACATGAGCCGATCGGTTCGATTCAAATTCAATCCGAGCATGAGCAAAGCTCCGATCGCTCGTCGATCGCTCGGTTTCGCTCGAATTATTTTTATTAATAATTAATAATATATATATATTGTATTTTATAGATTAAAAACCCAAAAAAATATAATAGCCCAAAAAAATTAAAAGTGTAAGTCCCTTGAAACGGATCTTTCAATGATATCAAACAATCACCAAGTTTGTGCGGAATCCAAACTTGGTGAGATTCAAGATAAACCGAAAAACAATTGAAAAACGAAGAACACAATACCGAATCACTTTCAAACTTGCACACGATTCTATTACTATCAACTAGCAAAATCGTCTGGTACAAGTTCCTACACCACAATCGCCTCTCTCTAGCTTCTTTAGAACTTTTGTAACAATGAGGTTCAAACCTAAAAACAAGTTAAAAACGTGTTTATATACTAACTCAAGCCCAATTCCCTACATGAGCTCCCCTTGGGCCTGCTTGGCCCACATGGCCTAAAGCTTGGCCCAAGTGACCTATAAAGGTCCACAACCTAATATAAACTAACTCGGTAATGCCCAACTCGTAACCATAGCTCGTTGTAATAATTTGATGCGTCAGTCTCACACTTTAGGGCCTAACAATCTCCCCCTAGACTGATGCCATCAAATTGTCTTCATAGCATGAATTCAGCAACGTCTTCAACAAAGTCTATGGCTGTCGCTATGCTGCAGATGTTGTGGAAGTTCTTGACTTCTGAACTCTCAGCACTAGATCTCTTTCTTCAGTTTTTGTGGTTAGCTTCATATCAGGATCTCGATCAGCTTTGCTTGAAAATCTTGTTAAAAAGAATGTGAGAGGAGGATTCTCAGCTGCTCTTTTCTTCTTCAATCTTTGTCTTTCAAGCAGATTCATGGTACTTCTTCAAATGCACTTTCATTGTCAGACGGCGTTTCGTATCCGGTTCTTCTGACTCAGGTACATCTTGTTGTAGTGCTGCTTCAGGCTTCTTCAGCAACTAACAGCATCTCAATATTCATCAATCCCTGTTCTTGATTGAAATCAAGTTCTGCACATGCTCACAAATTCATAAGCAAACATTTCTTATGCAACAGGGAGAGTACCATATGAACACTAGGTACATCCAAGTACTTGTACTCGGATTTCACAATTTAAATTCTTTCAACTTTTGATGATCAGTCAAATCTTCAAGAACGGTTATATTTTTTATTTAAGAAAAACAATTAAACACTCTATTTTTGGATTTTTTTTATATAGAAAAGCAAGACACTATTTTTGTAGTTTTTTTAAATTTTTAAATTTTTTTTAATATTGAGAACTAAAAACAAATAAAAACTCAAAATATAAACAACTACCATAATATACAATTACAATTGCAATGGGATCAAAATTCGTTCTCAGGCAGACTAAGGAACACTTTTCAGTACGAGCCTAATCAAACTGGTCTATGCGATTGCCAATATGTTTGTCCACTTAAACTTTAACGCTCAACTTTCAATTTTTCAACTTCGTGATATGCTTTAGGTAATATTATACTATTATACCCGTGTGTCCCATTCCAAGGCATACCCCCGCGATCAAGGTAAGCACAACGATTCATCGTAGTAGGTGAGTATACTGATGTCATCCTTTAAGATATCCTGACTGTGTCTAGGTCTGCATATAATCTGTTTTATCATGTTTTGATTTCTTAACAATGAACACCCAAATAAATACTAATCAAATCCTAGAAATATAAACAGCACACTCTATCATGCAAGTATCTTCCCTACCACATATTTCACAAGTCCAATCCAGATTTCTGAAATCTTAACTGGGAATAGGTTGAGAAGAGAACAGAATAGATCTTTTGCAGAGATGGTATAATATACAGATCAAATGAGTTTTTCTCAGTTTGATATAGGTTTCTTGGGTTTCTTTTGGGCACTTGAGGGCCTCTTTCGGGTATATTAGATCTATAGCGCGACAACGTACAGCTAGGTCAGCATGTATCTGGATGCAGCAGAAACTGTCGTTGCCTAGCACCTCCAGGTCAGTATATATCTGGATGCAGCAGAGGAGGTACACGACTTTTTCAGAGAAGATTTCAGAATCAGATCAAAATTGTGTGTATCGAGATAACATACAGACATTCAAATAGAAATGAGCTAATTCCAAGTGACTTTCTTTCCTGGGGTCATGTACAATTTTAGTTCTGAACAGAAGGACATCCAAGATATCCCCGGATGATTCAACAATATAAAGACCCGAAACCTCAGATGTTGGCTATCTATCAACGCAAGATTTAAGACCATAAAATCATACGCCATTGGTATGTTACCCACATGGTACATAGTTCGTTATGTTTATATCACTTAGTATCTTTTATCATTTTGAGTGTCAAGCCTATCGACATATCACAGTAGATCCTAGTCTTTTCAACTGTGACACCTTACATGTGTTAGTCAAGCCATTTAACACGAACATTTATTTCACTTCCCATATAATGCAATTTATCTTCTTGGCTTTTTCATTTTCAAATGTTTTTGTATTTTCTCATTTTCTCCCCTTAAAACAATTCATATATATACAGCAAACTCTTTTTTTATTTTTCTTTTTCTGAGTTTTCTCCCCCTAAACTTTATATCTATCTATATGTTCCTCTCCCCCCCTAAATTTGTGCATAAATCTTGTATTTTTGCGCAAATTTACCATTTACTAGAGAAAGGACAATTTATATACAAAGTAATGAACCAAGAAAGAGAAAAAATATTTTTGCTTAACCGTTCTGTCATTAGATTGAAGACTAATCAAATTCAAATCAAAGTACTGAATTTAAACGGTACCTTTTGCTGATCTTATCTTACTTCTCTAATCTCCTCCAAAGGAAACATATCATCTGTAAAAAAAATTTAAACTTTTTGCAACAGTGAAATGTTACCCGTTTTTATCTCTGGAACAACCGCTATCAACATTCCAGAGATTGTCAACAGCTCCTCCTTGGTTGTTCCTGAAAAATGAGGAGATTAGTAAGACATGGGTACCCAGGCCATCGTGGTCCTAGGTTTACCTGAAGCATCAAAATAAGACACTTCTTTCAAACACAAGTCCCCTTTAATTTCAAGGATTGGAGACGTTGCTGCTTTGGATTTGGGTTTCCAAAACTGTTTCGGTCTAGCAAACGCGTTTGTTGCCTTCGGTTGAGCAACTTTAGCTGTTTCAGGTTTGTTAGTTTTAGAAACACGTTTTTGTTCCAGAACAGCCTTGCGTTTGTTTTTAGCAGCGTTCCAATCCCCATCAGAAGTTTTAACCTTGGGATTCACATTCTTCATTGCCTTAGGTGATGATACCTTCATTGGCTTGGAATGATTGTTATCCTTTGATGTAACCCTCTGATTTTGCATATATTAGAGTACGTAGGGACGCCTTGTGCAGTTTCTAGCAATATGACCCGCAATGCCACAGTTGTAGCAAGTTTGTCTTCTCATCGGAAAGACGTTTTGAGCAGCTTGATTCGCTCTAGCAGGTCCTGAAGGACAAACCGGTCCTTTTTGCGCTGGATGCGCCTGCACATTTCTCTTAGACGAAGACGAATTGGGGTGCTTGT
The DNA here is from genome assembly GCA_030545235.1 of Helianthus tuberosus. Lineage (NCBI taxonomy): Eukaryota > Viridiplantae > Streptophyta > Magnoliopsida > Asterales > Asteraceae > Helianthus > Helianthus tuberosus. Next base: position 160,489,040 of record CM060396.1, on the reverse strand, counting down.
ATTTGTTGTTTGCAGGAGTCTTGTTGCTTTGAGCACCATTCTTCGTCTTTTCTCCCTGATTGGAGCTTTCAATCACCTTGTCATGAACCTTATGGGATCGTGATTGTCTTTGATGAGCAGACTTCTTATATCCTTGACTTTGATCTGCTCATTTTGGCTCCTTTTGTGTGTTGTGAACCGGCTCACAAACACCAGCACAAGAGTGAGCATTGACTTTTTGTTGCACTTTTGGACGATGAACACAATTTCTAGCAATGTGTCCAGGAATTCCACAGTTGAAACATGTCTGTCGTTTCAATGTATGGAGATTCTGAGAGCAAGCAGCATTAGCCGATCTGATTTGTCTAGATGACCGAGCTTGCTTAGGTTGTGTTCCGTATGCCTTTTCAGAATTCTTCTGTTCTTGTTGATCAGAACTAGCACAAGCATGAGATTCAGACAGATGATGTTTTTCGTCTTTTATAATTTTATCAGGATCATTTTGAAAAGACGATTCAGTTTCTGTTTTAATTTCCTTTTCAGAAACATTTTCTTGTGACTTTTCATTTAATGTGACCACCTCTTCTTTTTCAAAATCTGGTTCAGTTTTAATTTCAGAAGATGTAGAAGTTTCATCAACACGTGTTTCATCAACACACGTATCATGTGAATCTACTTGTGGTTTACTTTCATCTACAGTTTCCAATGGGGTCCCACTAGATTCAACATTAGGGACACCCACTGAGACAGATTCAGAAGAAGAATCAGGATACTCTTGATTTTCTTGAGAAGAAGTTTCAGTGGTTTCACTGAATGTGTCCTAAGGGACCTCACCTGCAACACTGTCAACAACGGAAATATTAGAATCATCACAATCACATGCATTAACTGAAAAACAATCATCACCACACTTATTGTTTAAGGATTCAACACAAACATCATCAGTTTTTCCCAAAACATCAGGCTCAAAAGACGAAACATAAGCAGAAAATGACGCAAACAAAGACCGACCAGAAGCAATATCAGATTCAGTTTGTTCAAAATAATTTTCAGAAATATTAGTATGAACAACTGGTTCACTCCCAAGAAGATCTTCACATTTTACTTCAGATACTTTCTCTGCACATGAAGACGAAGTGTTAGGATCAATAGAGCCTTTAGAAACAAAATTTATTGGATCAGACTTCTGTTTCCCAACTAGTTTGCCATTAAATGATGACTTATAGTTTTTGGGACCATAAGTCATTCGAATTTCATTTATCATCTCCTCCTCAGTCATAGGTAAATAAGTATAATTGTCATTATAAGGAGGAGGAGCCTTATTAAAACCCAACCCACAACCTTTCTTTTCCTTATATGCGAGCTGTTGATCACACAAATTTTTGACCAATTTACTAGAAGAATCAAATTTTTTTATGTTTAGCTCATTTATATGATATCTATCTCTGATATCTTTCAGTTCCTTAGTCAAAATACATACTTTCTCCTGAGCTTCAAGAAAATGGGCTGTTTTTACACTTACATCATCTTTGAGTTTGATGATGTCTTTTCGCTGAGCTTCAATTTTTTCTTTATAAAGTTTTTCATTTTTAGATAATGTGAAGTTTTTATTTTTTATATCTTGATAATCCTGAATTAGCTCAGCATTATGTATTCTGTAAGCTTCAACCCTTTCCCTACACTCAGGAGTACAGAAAACAGAAAGTAACTTTTCACGAGTAATTTCTTGAGCCGCGGGTTTGTGAAACATAAATGCCATAATTTCAGTGGGTGGCTGTTACTTTTGTTCTTTCCCCCAAAACACAAACCAAACGAGAACCCGTGTGCTCGCTAACTCAAACCTTTTGCCCGCGAATGAACCCGCTTTCTGGACCGCTTCTCAAAAACCTGTCAAAACTTATCACCCAAAACAAATAATCCCCTTGCCCTTTTTTTATTTATTTATTTAATTTTTTTAAATAACTATTATTACTAAAGTTATTACTATTATTAATATTATTATAAAAAAAAACTTAATAGAATACTAAACGTCCAATCGTCCAATAATCCCTTTAACCAAAAACCCTGATTTTACTTTTAAAACAAATATGCCGCCAAGATAATCTTTCTGTTATCTTCTTCTTCGTTATCAATAAGCCAACAATGACGAAGGTGATGTTTATATTGCAGATTATGAGTGATAAATATGTGACGAAAGGTGATCAGAGGTAATGGATGCGACGGAGATGATGATCGGAGATCACGTGATGACGATGGTGGTTGTGGTGTCCGACGGTGAGTGACAATGGAGGTGATCGGAAAGGCAGGTCGGTGAAGAATATTGACGAGATGGAAGACGATGTAGGGTGTTCGGATGATGATGACCGGAGTGAAAAGATGAAGGTGAACGGACGTTGATTTGCAAGGTGACCGGAGAAGCAGGGATCGATGATGTTGCAACAACGGAACCTTGGTTGCGAGTCGGAAAGATGGAACTCGAAACCGATGTCGAAATGGAGATTGCGACTCGAGACAGTGGATGTTGATGACTCGAGATCTCGATTGCGACTCCGAATCTAGGTTGCGACTCGAGACCTGTGGAGAGCTTCTTTGCACGTGAATGAGTGAATGACTCCAAACCAAATGAAGATTGTGGTTGCTGGTTGCGACTCGAGACTATGAAGACGATGAGTCGAGACCGCAAAGATGGGACTCGAGACCTGTGAAGTGAGAGTGACTCGAGACTGTGAAATGAGTGAGTCGAGACCTCTGTGAAGGTTGATGAGTCGAGACGGTGGAAGTGATGACTCGAGACTAGGAAGATGATGACTCGAGACTGCTGAGAAAATGTTTCTTGTTGCGACTCAAAAACAAATGACTCGAGACCTCGAAAGCTATGTTGTCGGTTGCGACTCAAATGATTCAACAGATTGATTGGCGAGACAGCTGTTTCCTCAAAGAAAAATCAATTTTCCTAAAATAAAGGAAACTAAATATCGTGAAAGAAGGAGTTTTAAAATCTTTTAAAACTTTTCCAAAAAAAAAATTGACTTATTTTTCGGATATTTTACAAATTTTTGAAAACACAAAAGATTTTTTTTTTTAATCCTTTAACATCTTTTCAAAAACAATCAAAAAGCAAAATATAGTGATTTTTGATGAAATTCCGATGAACACTACGAAGAACGCAAAGAACACCGAACCAAAAATAACGAAAATCTTGAATTTTTGATATCACACCGAGCCTAGAAACAGGTTCTAATGGCTCTGATACCACTTGTAAGTCCCTTGAAACGGATCTTTCAATGATATCAAACAATCACCAAGTTTGTGCGGAATCCAAACTTGGTGAGATTCAAGATAAACCGAAAAACAATTGAAAAACGAAGAACACAATACCGAATCACTTTCAAACTTGCACACGATTCTATTACTATCAACTAGCAAAATCGTCTGGTACAAGTTCCTACACCACAATCGCCTCTCTCTAGCTTCTTTAGAACTTTTGTAACAATGAGGTTCAAACCTAAAAACAAGTTAAAAACTTGTTTATATACTAACTCAAGCCCAATTCCCTACATGAGCTCCCCTTGGGCCTGCTTGGCCCACATGGCCTAAAGCTTGGCCCAAGTGACCTATAAAGGTCCACAACCTAATATAAACTAACTCGGTAATGCCCAGCTCGTAACCATAGCTCGTTGTAATAATTTGATGCGTCAGTCTCACACTTTAGGGCCTAACAAAAAGCCCAAATAATATTCAGCCCAACTTAATATTTAATATAAAAATCTAACCCTAAATCTATTTCCTAAAACAGAATTCAGTCATCAGTCGTGTCATATTCATATCGCCTCTTAAGTGTCTCCGACTCTCACTCTCCCTCTCCGATCCACAGTCACACTCACACACATCGTCGGACAATCAAACAAGTGAGTCGCTCCAGTCTTCATTCTGCAACAGATCGCTGCTCCTGTGTTCATTCTGCAATAAGTCGTCTGACGGACAATCAAACAGGTGAGTCGCTCCAGTCTTCAATAACTGTACAGTTTAAATATCACTTGTTTCAGTCTTCAATCTGCAACATATAATAACAATCTGCTTCTGTTTTAGTTTAAATATCACATCGCTTCAGTCTTCATTCGTCGGACTCGCTGCCAGCCTGCCAGTTCCACAGGTCTAATCTCCTTTTGTTTGTTAACATGAAGACTGTATGTTTGTTATAGTATGTTTTTATGTTAATTAATCGTTAAATCGTATATTTCTATTATGTTTGTTTCGGTCTTCTGTATGTTTGTTATAGAATGTTTTTATGTTAATCATTAAATCGTATGTTTCTGTTTTTATTTTGTGCTTCTTGATATTGTTAAGAACATTTTTAGAATGATTTGAGTTATGTATTGCTTTTGTTAGTAAAGTATTTGAACATGTTTTAATTAAGTTAGAATTTATTTTTGTTGAACGAAACCTTATCATTCAATCGAGCGAAACCGAGCGAAAACGATCCGCTCGATTTTTTTTAGGATTTGATAAAAACCGAGCGAAACCAAGCCGATCGATTCAAATTCAATCCGAGCATGAGCATCACTTTTGCGCTCGGTTTTGCAAATCCGATCCGCTCGGATCGGATCGGTTGTAATTCAATCCAAGCATGAGCAGACCCTCGATCGGATCGGATCGGCTCATGAACGCCCCTACTTCACGCACACAACCCACGGGTCAACTCGGAATTCCCAAAAACCTCGCTCTGTAGACAACCAATAACTCAAATTTAAATTAACTTTTCATATAATTAGTCTTTTTTTCTAATTATTTTTTTTCTCTTTATCTCACATTCTTAATCAACAAATTTAAGTTTAAAAATATATTTAACTCGAGATTAGAAGAGATAAAAAACGACTAATTTTAGTCTCCCCTATTGTTTTCATATACATGAATAGGTAGAGGATCCTGTAAAAAGTGCTCAAAGTGTGAGAAGTGTATTATAACACACTATATATAATACTATATAACACCATATAAACACCGTATAACAATATGTAACACCATATAATACCATATAACACTATGTAACATTATATATCATTATATAACAAATATAACACTATAGGTTGTCTGATAGCATGTATATGATAGATGTATAGTGTTATATTTGTTATATAATGATATATAGTGTTACATAGTGTTATATGGTATTATATGGTGTTACATATTGTTATACGGTGTTTATATGATGTTATATAATATTATATATAGTGTTATAATACACTCTCACACTTTAGGCCCTTTTTACACTATCCTTACCCTACATTAATAACCCAGTCAAATAAATAGAATTTTCTTTGGCGTTCTTTCGAGTTTATCCATATTTGCATATCTTAATTCAAATTAAGTTGTCTATACTTCATAATTAATTTTATGAACGTTACCACTTATAAATTAACACAATTTGAAATCAACGAGCCATAAATATTCAAATACAATTAAAACTCAGCGTTTTGTGTCCCCAAATTCTCGCAGCACGTCTTCGTTGATCTAGGGTTGAAACTTACAACCATAACTGCTTTCAATTCATTTAGATCATCTTTCTCTTCAACTTTCTTCTAGAAACTGCTTCAATCTGCTGTAACTAGTTGACGATTTGAAGATTTCCGATCGCTTGAGTGCACAATTGGAGTTGTTTCCACTTGCATGCAGGTAGTATTTTATACCTTGCCTGTTAGGTTTTGTTGATTCCTTTTCATTTCTTATATATATACACACATATATATAATATATACATATATGAGAAACTTGATGCATCTGTTGATTGGCGGTTTCTATGTGGTTTATCGATGCAGTTTTGAGAGTAATGATTAAGGATTTGAAGCTTCAATCTCACAGGTAATGCGGATTTTAATGTGAAATTCAAATTCTAGGGTTTATTATTCGTTGTTGATGTTCCTAGTGTCAGTTGATTCGGAGATTATCCTGTTAGATGAATCGTTAGTGTGTTGGATTTCGTTTTTGATTGCTGATCTATCATGAAAGAATTTATTCTTGTTTATCTTCACATGTTGTCATCATACAGTTGGGGGTATTTTTGTATCATTTTAAAATAATTGGATCTATTGCTTCCGCTGGTTTTCTATCATAACCTCTTGAAGGCCAGCGTAAGTTAGGATTTACCTGAGGGTAATGGTGGGTCCCGTGAGTAAACTAGTAACAAGTTTTCATGGTTACCAAAAGAGAAGAAAAAGGTTTGTAGAGAACCTTACACAACCAAATTATTCTTGCAGCCAAGTTACTACTTGCGTATCTGAAGATGGCGGTTTAAAGGACTTTTGGATACCCGATTACATACTATTAAGCGAATCACGAGTCAACAAACCATCACATATTCCGGCTTCTCCTGTGATTGTTTTTGTCAATTCAAGAAGCGGTGGCCAGCTCGGTGGAGAACTTCTGATCAGCTACCAAACGCTCCTAAACAAAAATCAGGTTACCAGTTTTGGCTACACGGTAGAAATATTGAGAATGACGCGCGTATTCTGAATTTTGAAATGTTTTAATGTTGTTTGTTGGTATTATAGGTATTTGATTTGAGCAAAAATGCTCCTAATAAGGTGCTACGTGAACTATATTGCAATATAGAGAAACTTAAACGTAGTGGAGATTCATTGGCTCCCGAGATCCAGAGGAGGTTAAGAGTTATAGTAAGTTTATTTAATGTCATATTTTTGTTTCTTATTTTTTTTCCTTTTATTGTTAGTATTATTTATTAAAAATATGTTTGTACTAGGTTGCAGGCGGTGACGGAACTGCGGGTTGGATTCTTGGGGCAATAGCTGATCTTAACTTAGCTCAGCCACCGCCGGTAGCCACAGTGCCGCTAGGAACCGGAAACAATCTCCCATATGCATTTGGTTGGGTATGATGATCCTAATTTTATATCATTAGGAATTAGGTTCTAGAAATTTGGTACGAATAAAAACAATAATATTTTGTTATGTTGATAAATAGGGAAAGAAAAATCCTGGCACTGACGTTAAATCTGTAAAGATGTTTCTGGATCAAGTAAGACATGCAAAAGAGATGAAAGTTGATAGGTAAGTTATTATTTTCAAGATGACATATTAAATGATGTTTATCTTGTTTAGTTTCGGACTTCCTGTATACATTGACAAAGTGCAACAGAAAGAAATCAAGAATCAATGCCTTTGTACCAAACAAAGTTAATTTATTTCCATAGAAGAAAAAGAAGATTACTTGCATTAGATGCTTTGGTTTTTCACCAATGCCCGCACCTTTTGAAGTCAATATTCACTTCATTTGATTTATTATTATTTTTTGACTTTTTAGAATATTAACCCAACAAGATATCATGCCTTTTTAGTTGTAACTGCACTGAATACATTTGCACTCCTGATATTCTTTTAGTTTATTACTTGATTACATATTTTAATGTTAATTTCATACAACCAACTTGATCTAGCTTTGTGTGGGTGCTTTAAAAGATTAAATTTTAGATAATTGGTATCATTCAGTTTATTTAAAGTGAAATCGACAAACCAGGAATGCTGCAGCTGCCACTTTCTGCAAAAACAAGACAAATTCGAATTTACGTCATTCTCGATATATTATAAGACTTGCTAAATTTTACATTTGTTGTACTTCCAGCTGGCATGTTCTCATGCGAATGAAAGTTCCAAGGGACGGTGTACCATATTTGGAGCTACCACAAGCGTTCCATGAAGTCCAACGTGTCTCCCAATCAGATGCATTAGATCAGGTGCTGATATATATACACACACACATACACATAGAGGCCAGTTAACGTACAAGACCCCCTTAACGTGTGACGATACGCCATACGTGACCACCAATATAACGTGCGTAATTATGCAAAAAACGTGCGTAATTAGGGTTTAACCCAACCCATGTGTAATTATGCAAAATAACGTGCATAATTATGCAAAGTTAATTACTTTTGTGCCGCTGCGTTCAATTGAAGGCCTGGATTAGATCAGATGTGCGGTTGAGATGCTCGTGTACGCATCGCACGTTAAGGAGGTCTTGTATTTTAAACTTTCTCTATATACATATATATTATTAGCATTGTTTAATCATTAATTAAATCTAGTATATTTGCTTGTTTTATTTGCATAGTGAGAATTTAGTATTTAGCATTTTATAACTTTATTATTATTCTGTTTCTTATTTTTACAGGAAGGTTACCGCACATTTCGTGGAGGATTTTGGAACTACTTTAGCATGGGTGAGTGTTTTAACTTTTAACTTCTCGGTTTCCTTATCTATATTTAGTTTTCATAAATAATTAGATTCGCCTTAAGCTTTTCTAATTACATTCTATTGTTTATTTCTGTAGGAATGGATGCACAAGTCTCATATGGGTTTCATAAAGAAAGAAAGCTGCACCCAGAAAAATTCAAAAATCAGGCGGCTAACCAGGTGCTCATTTACTATCTACACTTAATAAAAAATTTGAGTTAACATGTGTTCCTGAGCTACTAAACCATTTTTCACCTAAGAGCAATCAATATTTTTGTCCCTGAGGTTTGGCAACTTTTACGACTTCTGTCCAAAGGTTTGTTTTTCCGCATCTGGATTCAAAAAGTTTGAAATCTTGCCATTTTCATCCGACGCGTTAACTCCATCCATTTTTCTTCGTTAAATGAGGGATATTTCCGCCTTTTAGACATTTTTTATTAAAATAAAAAACACTATTAAGAAATAAAGATACACCTCTGTTGACTTTCTAGTTATGACTTATCTTATAAACATTAACAAATAGGTAAAAGGACGAAAATACCCCTGACTTGACGTTAAAAAATGGAGTTAACGAGTCGGACAAAAATGGCAAGGTTTTAAATCTTTTGGATCCAGATGTGGAAGTCACAAAAGTGGTCAAACCTCAGGGACGAAAATGACATTTTATACTTTAATAAATTCTCTCTTTAAATAATTTACTTAGTTGTGTTGCATAACTTCTTCCTGATCAGAGTGCGTATGCAAAGCTCACATTGTCACAAGGATGGTTTTGGGCTTCACTTTCTCATCCATCTTCATCGTAAGGACTCAAACCAAACGATTTTCTTGAAACAGTGAAAATGCGTATATTTGTAATAACTGACTGAAGTTATTATATTATGGTGATGTATTTATCGGATTCACATTATGTGGTCTTTTGACAGGAATATAGCACAACTGGCAAAGATTTGGATCATGAGAAAGCCAGGTCACTGGGAAGTCCTCTCCGTACCTCCCAGGTACGTTCGCTGATCTTTTCTTTGCTGCTTTCATTTTACAATATTTTAAAATGCAGTTACACTTGGTCGTTAAATTGACCGCTACAATTTATTATGACTCAAACTTTAAATCGAGTAATGCACATAAAGGTGGTGAAATGGGTCGATTAGGCAAATTGGTAATAGGTCAAAATGGATTCAAGTCAAACCGAGCCAATTTTTGGTACGCATTGAACATGACAGAACTGATTGTGTTGACCAGAAACACTTTTTGTCCAAAAATATGAATTTGCTATAATTAATTAGTGAGTCAAATGACTTCAAAATGTAATATTTCAACAACAATCTTGTTTTCTGAATAAAATGTTTTGAAGATTTTAAAGCCCTTAAAAATACACTTTATATGACTTCAACTCACTTGACCCGTTTTTACGCGTATGACCTGTTAGAGATAAAATATAACCCAAATCAACCCATGCATAAAGTCTACATGGCCTAGTGAACATCACATATCATTTGGACTCATTTAACTAAAATCTTATTGTTTGTTTATGCAGCATTCGGTCAATTATTTGCCTCAACTTGCCTAGTTTTTCTGGTGGACTCAATCCATGGGGCATACCAAGCAGAAGGAGACTTCGTGTGGTTAGCTGTTGACTTTTTCTTATACAATCATAATGAAAATACATAGTTCTTTGACTTTTTCAGGTCCAATGGCTGCTAGCTAAACTTGATTCTACATGCACTTATATACATATATTTATATTTAACAGAAAGAATGGACTCCTCCATACGTTGATGACGGTTTTCTTGAAGTTGTTGGATTCCGAAATGCTTGGCATGGTGCTGTTTTATATGCTCCAAGTGGGCACGGGACCCGTCTTGCACAGGTAACAATCTGATTTTAATTTTAGAGTAAAGTACACAGATGGTCCTTGTGGTTTATCAAAATTTTGGATTTGGTCCCTAACTTTCCAAAAGTACACGGATGGTCCTGTGGTTTGCACTTTGTAACACATTTAGTCCCCAACCAACAAATCTAAAGGTTTTAGCATGTCCAAATTAGGGACTAAATGCGTTACAAAGTGCAAACCACAGGGACCATCCATGTACTTTTGGAAAAAAGTTGGGGACTAAATGCTTTACAAAGTGCAAACCACAAGGACCATTCGTGTACCTTTGGAAAAAGATAGCGACTAAATGTGTTACAAAGTGCAAACCATAGGGACCATCTGTGTACTTTTAGAAAGCTAGGACTAAATCTAAAATTTTGGTAAACCACAGGGACCATCCGTGTACTTTACTCTTAATTTTGAGTTGTTTTATCAAAATCAAAAGTGGAGTTACAAATTCGACCCATTTACTTATGGGTTGATTCGGATAATATTTCATCCCCAAAATATGCCAAGCGGGTAATAAAATTTTAAATAAAAGAAAAAAATGTCAATTGGTTGGAAGTCGCCTAAAGTGTATTCATATTTCATAACACATAAGTCCTCTAAAATATTTTATTCAAACAACAATTTTGTGATCATAATTATTGGTTTAGTTTTTTATAATATTAAAAAAAAGAAGAGAAAAAAGTGTTCATGGGTCAACCGAACCAGTCCCAGCCCGACCCATTTTGACCCGTTACTGAACCTATATTTTTAGGCAAGAGGAATCCGATTTGAATTTCACAAGGGTGCAACAGACCATACATTCATGAGGATGGATGGGGAGCCGTGGAAACAACCTCTGCCTAAAGAAAACGACACTGTCACTATCGAGATTTCATGTTTTGGTCAAGTGAAGATACTAGCGACTGGAAACTACCCATCGAAAAGTGTAAATGACCCCTCTACCCCTCGCACGCCCAACGATAACGAACATGATAGTGATGACGAAGAGGTTTTTGAAGACAGAGGAAAGTTTGGTGTGGCTTCTAGTTTCAAGTTACCCGAAGACTTTCACATATCTCAAGTTAGTTAGTTATGACCCGTTTTCCTTTTGGTATGAAATTTGTTCACTTTTGCTGTCCGGATGCTGATACATGTAAATCACTAGTGATACTTTTAAATTATCAAGTAATGAAAGAGGCTTATCATATGCATTCCGGTGTTGTATACGTGTATTATTTTAAGCTATAGTTCAAATAGCTCGTAGCTTGCTCAAAATCAGCCCGAGTTATCTCGTATAATTTTCAAGCCGAAGTAAAGCTCATTTGTCTTTCATTCTGTTGGACCTTATGGAATTTGATTGAAGAGTTGGGGTCCTTTAAGTGCTTCGTACTCATTGCTAATCTCATTTTGTTATTAGGGTTGTGCTAGTTCTTTGTATCCCCATTGTCTTTAGGCCGGTTGGGGTGCCTTACCTTAATAGCGCCCCCAGTACCACCCCATTCTAGCCAAAGGTGGCATTAAGGCAAGCCTTCGTTGCTACATTAGCGGGCGTTGAGGGAAGATGTGGTGGGGCCCATGTGATCTTGCACCAATCAACAATTTTTTTTTTTTAAATTTTATTTAACTATTAGTTAAAAAACACTATAAAGTCAAAGGACGGGCTAGTTAAAACCCCCGCATAGCAGTGGCGGAACTAGCCCATTAAATCAGGGGTATCCCAAAAAAAGTTTACCGTGCAATTATACAATATTAAAAAAACGACAATAAATAAATAAAACAAGACAAATACCTAATATATTTGTCCTCTTCTTTTTTTTCATAGCTTAAAATCGTTCCATCACATCGTCGTCTTTTACTTTATGAAAAAAAAAATCTTTTTCGACCGCACAAACCATGTCATTGTTCAAATGGATTATTTTATTAGAGTTAATTACATAGTTAGTCCCTGTGGTTTGCACAAAATAACATACTTAGGTACTAATAGTTTAAAATCACCTTCTAGGGTATTAACTTTTCATTTTGTAACGTTTGGAGGTATTAACTTCTAAGGTAGTAACATAGGTAGTCCCTGTGGTTTGCACAAAATAACATACTTAGGTACTAACAGAATGTGATTTTAAGCCTACAAATAAGCTTAATACCCCCAAACGTTACAAAATGAAAAGTTAATACCCTAGAATGTTATTTTAAACTATTAATACCTAAGTATGTTACTTTGTGCAAACCACAGGGACTAACTATGTAATTAACTCATTTTATTATTTGGGCTTTGTTAGTTATTACAATTTAGGCTTAATTATCATAAAATTAATTATTTGGGTTTAGTTACTAAACAGGTTTTGGGCTTAATGAATAATATCAAGTTTTATAATTTTCTCTTAGAGGTATCCTCATATATGTTTAGGGGAATCTTATGTATAAAACCAAAAAAAAAAATGCGAATACGGGGTTGAGCCATAGCTCGTGCTACGGCTAATTATACATTGGTTCCGCCCCTACCGCATAGCATGTGGGCTTTAAACCACATCGGTCAGCCTTATGATGATGATCTGCTTCCATCATTTTTCTTTGTTCTTGAATCTTATTCTATAATCAGTTTTATTTTTTATTTTTTTCTTTTTTTTCCTGATTGCTAGTGTGCTTTAGTGATTTCGAGACGGCTCTACATGTAAAAGAACCGAATTTTCAATGAACTGTTCGTTCAAAGGGAATTTTGTTTATTTGATACCGAAAGAGCATGAACTTTTTTTTGTTCATATAACAGATGAACGAACATGAACACACGACTCGTTTGTTCATTTATGTTCATGACCGTTTGTTTACGTCAGTTCATCTCAATATCTTCATTTACGTGTTCGTCTAAGTTTATATACAAGTTATTAGTAATATTTGTCTACCGAGCATGACCCTGTTATCCCAATCAAGTTTTAGAAACAAGCCTTGATTAATCGACTAATTACCATTGGGGCATCACTTGACTTTTTAGCTTTTGGCTTTCTACATACTCTATAATTTGGATATTATTGCTTACTTTTAGAATGTTGGATATTATGGAACTTTGTGAATTGTGACGATGATGATGGTATTTAGATTTTAATTTGGATATCGTCTAATTTGTATTGGTGTTTATTTGTGTTTATGAACCATTCATTTAGAATTTCGCATTTATATTTATTACGATTCAGATCCGGGTTTCGAAGTAGGTAGGGTTTTGGAGACCCGTTTTTTGGTGGATGTTACAAAGAACATTGTATATAAGAGGGGACGGGACACCTTTGCGGGTTGGTTATTAGGGTTTTAACCCTTGCGGTAACACAGTCGCCACCCCTAGGGTAGGCATTAAGGGTAGTTTGTGTGGGTACGGTTTGAACATATTTTCTAGTATATGTTTGCTCGTTAAGAAAGTTAACGTGTTTGTATTCGTTTATGTTTGTTCGTTGATATTGAACAAACATAAATGATCGAACATATACCAACACGCGTTAAGTAGACAATTAGACATTCTATATATAGAATTAATCCATAACATATGGAGAAACAGTGAACATATAAATGGCTTATACACATAAGGTCTATTAGATTTCTTTATCTTGCTTTTTTTTACCCTTTTGTCAACAATGGGAGCTTGAGTGTAATGAGGAGTTTTTACCCTCAAGTTTGTCAACAATTGGAGCTTGAATGTAACGAGGAATGGTAAACTTTAGGTGATGTCTACACATGATCCATTAAGTTTTTTATGAAACTTTTAAAACTAAACATATATATATTTTTTTATTATATACATGGTAAATAATAGTATTTATTTTCTCATAAATGATTTACACCTTTTCTCAGTTGATACAAAACTTGTTAGTCATATATATTAGTAAAGTCATATATATTAGTAAAATTACTAGTCCATAAGAACGGTTGAATCATCAACGCAAGCATGCCTCAATCGAGAATATTTGTTTTTATGGTTTTCTCGACTTATCATAATAGAGTTTTTTTTTTTTTTTTTTTTTTTTTTTTTTTTGTAAAGTAAGCTATAGCCAAAGCTATACCAAGTACCAAAATCGTGCTGATAGTGTAACGAACCGAACCGATACCGACTAAAAACTACCAGCGGAGCGCGGGGACTTCTGCTAGTTAATATCAAATTAAAATAAAATAAACAATAACATCATTGCATATAAATATTTCAAAATAAAACAAAAATGTCTTTGTTAAAGGGTTTCAAAACATGAAAACCAAATTAATTTTAAATAACATTAGTAATAAACAAATTTGAATGCATATCTATTATATATAATAAATGAAAGTTATTTGGGCCACGTGTCAACACCAGAGAGCCCTTAAATGCCATTTTTTCCGCCCAACAGTGCCACTGCTCTTTTCCTTATATAATCTCTCTTCTCATTTCTAATCTTTGTTTACAAACCTTGGGTTCTTTCTCTCTCTATATTCAGGCGATTCAAATTCAAATTTCACAAACCCTGCAAATTATTGAGATAATTCTTTCCATCCAAACCTTAATCTTCTTCAGACGCCACCATAAAATCTTCTTTTGTTCATCGATTACTTCATCAAAAGGTTTGTTCTTTTTTTTAGTTGAAATACTTTCATGATTTCCTCTTATTTACACTAATCCTAATTTCTACTCGTAATCTAATCATATGGTTCCAGGGTTGTTGTCATCAGAGTTGAAATCCGCTTAGCTGCGGATAAGAGAACTGCCATAAGCTGGTATGTTTGAATATGTTTTGAAATTAGCGTTTTTTTCTAGATGGTGATGATATGAGTATAACATCTGTTGATTATTGATGTTTGAGTATGTTCAGCCATTATTCTTTCTGAAATTAGAGTTTCATTGGTATTATCTGTTTGTAACAGCAGTGGTTCAGCATCTACAGTGGATTCAACATTAGGTGTTTGCTATTATTGTTTGATGTTGTTTGCTATTATTGACTGATGTTGCTTGCTATTGTTTGCTATTGTTGTTTGCAGTTGAAGATATCTTAATTAAGGTAATAATTGTATTACATCCTGTTGAAAATTAGAATTGATAAATTTAGGGAAAGTGAGGTTGAAAGTTAATAACCCAACAGTGGAGCATTTCATTCTACAGGTTCCATAAATTAAGGGTATTCTCATATAATGATGATGATTGTTCCACGGTTGTTTCCAGTATTATTGTTCCAACATCGTTTAAAGTATGTGTTTTTTGCTACTCTGATTTTCAATTTTGAGTTTTTTTATTTTGAAGTGATATACTCTAATTCTCGGTTTATATTTCAGTCTAATCACAGTTGTTTGAAATTCATACAATCTGCTGCGGGTTATTATAGGTTTGTATTCAAAGAAGCATAAAGTTTAATTAAACACAAAGAAAGATTATTAAATTTATAGTTTACTTGCTTATGTCTAAATGATGATGATGATTATAATTCACTTGTGCAGAAGATGATGATGGAGAACCCACAGTAGTTCCTACTAAACGCAAGAAAGGATCTGCTATTGTTGTAAGATAAGATTTTATGTTACTAGAGAGTCTAGAGTAATGGTGTTTCCTACCTTTTTTGTATTAAAAGAAGCATAAAGTTTGTTTTAAAGGAGCTCTTTATGAACAAAGACTGATGAGGCCTATCCGCTGTTGAAGACAAGGTCCTGTTAAAGACAACCACTTTATGTACCTAGAGTTTGATTAATCAAAGGAAAACGACTGTTTAGTATCAGCAGTGGTTCAGCATCTACAACGGATTCAAATTTAGTATTTAATTATCAGTGGTTCTTGTGTAACTTTAGTATTTCATTATGAGTTTGTTTCATGTTGTAAGAATCAGTGAATTCTCAGATAATAGATTGCTTTGCCGGATTAGATTATGTGTTAAATTATAGTTCTTTAAGTGATTGTTTCGTTTTCTTGAATTCTATGTAATTTTGTAAAGAAGTACAATAACAAACAGTGGCTTTAACATCTGTTTGCAATTTGGTCAATAGTTAATGGAAACCCCTGTTAGGTTGAACAGTAGATGTTATTAACTTAAACATCTGTTCAGGAAAACCACTGTTTGCACTTTATGTACCTAGAGTTTGATTAATCAAAGGAAAACGACTGTTTAGTATCAGCAGTGGTTCAGCATCTACAACGGATTCAAATTTAGTATTAAATTATCAGTGGTTCTTATGTAACTTTAGTATTTCATTATGAGTTTGTTTCATGTTGTAAGAATCAGTGAATTCTCAGATAATAGATTGCTTTGTCGGATTAGATTATGTGTTAAATTATAGTTCTTTAAGTGATTGTTTCGTTTTCTTGAATTCTATGTAATTTTGTAAAGAAGTACAATAACAAACAGTGGTTTTAACATCATGACAATGACAGTTGCTTTCAAATCATCATCAGTAATTACTGATAATATCAGTAATTACATGCAAAATGTGAATTTCAAACTCACGGTTTAAAAATTAGAAAAGTCATCATGACAATGACAGTTGCTTTCAAATCATCATCAGTAATTACTGATAATATCAGTAATTACAGAAAAGTCATAATGACAATTGACGTTCTTTATTTACTGATAGGAAAAAATAGCCACTGGTCACTTTTTTATTCTTGACATCCATTGATATTTACCATCGATGGTGTTAATTAGTGATATATTGAAATTATCAAATAAAAACTAGAATTAAAATGAAATTACCATTTTACCTAATCGTTACATTGCAATGAGATAAGAGTTCCTCCAATATTGTTTTCCTGATGAAATTTAATGTTAAATTAAAAAAAAAAATACTTGATGGGTATTTGTTGCAAATCAAATCACTAATTAATGGTAATTTCTTCAGCTTTGGACTTTTAAAATATGCAAAATATGAATTTCAAATTAAATTTATGCAAGATGGTAATTTAGAATTGACGTTCTCTCTCTTTTTTTTTCCCTACTGGGCATATGATTAGTAATATTTATTTACTTTAATAAGGAGGGATATAAAGATATACTCTGCTTACCTTTCAGTTCCCAATAAACATCATCACAATTGCGGTCCAATCACATCAGTAATTGCTAATAATACCAGTAATTTTGAAATTCAAAATTCAAACAATATATATTTTTATCCTTAATGTTAAATTAAAAAATCAAAAAAATACTTTTTGACTATTTGTTGCAAATCTAATCAATAATAATTAATTGTAATTTCTTGAGCTTTGGACTTTTAAAATATGCAAAACTAGAATTTCAAACTGACGGTTATTAATCTCTCAGTAATTTTAAAATTTTGAAATAAAAAATATGTAAAAGGTAATTTAAAATTGACGTTCTCTTTTTTTTTTCCTACTTTGCATATTTCAGTTCCCAAAAAACATCATAACAATTGCTTTCAAATCAAATCAGTAATTACTAATTAATATTAGTAATTTTGAAATTCAAATTTCAAACCATATATATTTTTATTATATTCTATAAATAAGATACAATTATCTGGTTTCACTCTCAAATTTTTATTATATCGCTCGCTCATATATGTGACCGTATCTTTCTCTCTCAAATGCATCTTTCTTGTGATTTAGCAGCTAATTTCCCATTACACTTCTTTGTTCGAATGTTTATTGATAATGTTTACATGTTATCGTTCCTGTATCATTGTTCCAACATCGTTGTTTCAATGTAAATTCGCATCCCACATCAACCTTTCAACATCGATGCTGCAATATAATTGTTGCAACATCGTGAAAAGTTGCATGTGTTACCTTTTTTGATGGCAGAGATGCAACTTTAAAGTTACATGTGCCATTTTTTTTTTGATTTCCGTTAAATCCAAAGTCACGTTTTCTTGCTCCAGGAAGATTTTCTTCATTTAAAGAAAGTATACATTCGTCCAAAGACACGTTTGAGTTTTAGATTAGTTTCTTATTCTTATTTGTGTTGTCAGTAATATGGAGTGTGGTGATAGAGACGTGCAGTTTATGGCGATGCTGAAGGACATACATCAAGAGGTTCAGCAATAGATGTAGTGGAAACTAAAGTTTATTAGTTCTTGCTGTTATTCTTAGATTTGAACTTGAATATTGTTCAGTATGTCATGTAATTGTTGGACTTTTAGTTTTAAGGTCCTCTGAATAAATGATTAAATATAATTTTATGAATCTTTGTTGTGTTTTATTTTTACTTATTATTTTTTGTTTCAGTAATATTTAGATTATGTTGATGTTGAATTGTGTCTTAAGATCTGTTTGGTAAGTCAACAGAGGATTAATAGTGTCAAGGATTTGTTTAATGGTCCAACTTTGAAAGGGTGGTGTGGTTATAACAACTGATCATTCTAAGGACTGTTATAATTAATTCTTGCTCCATATAAAGACTGATGGGCTTATTGTCTCATGAGGGCTATGCACTGTTGAAGGCAAAGTCCTGTTAAAGACTAGCACTTATGGTGTAGTTATAACAGCTTCTACAGCGGATTCAACTTTAGTATTTATGTATCAGTTTTTCTTATGTAACAGTGTTTAGGACAAACATTGGTTCTCTATACTTTATCTCTCGAGACAAACCTATACAAACTCAAAGATTAACCATTGCCCAACAACAAAAGTGGTTCATCATCAACAGTAGATATTCTATCTTTGTTTTTGTTAACAGTATTTATATGTCCAAACTATTAATATTATATCTCTGTTTATGTTAACAGTATTTATTTAATTTCAAACATCTGTTTATGTTCAAACAGATGTTTCAGGTCGAATATTTATTTAATTTCAATCATTGTTGACATGCACTGAAATTTACAATCATTGGTTTTTTTAAAAATCATCCACTGCTCACATTTTTATTCTTGATGTGGTTAATTAATTATAGAATGATATTATTAACTGAATACTAGAATTACAATGATAGGTTAACTATATTATCTAATCGTTACATTCCAAAGTGATAAGAGTTCCTCGAATATTGTTTTGGTGATAAAAATTAAAGTTAAAATAAAAAATAAAATAAACTGTTGTATAAAATCAGTGTTTTAACACACTGATGGCTATCCACTGCTAGCAAAAACTTACTCACTGTTCTCATTTGTGACTGTTGCAAACCACTGTTATTGTTCCATCAGTGGTTTTCTACCAACTGTCCTCCATTATCATCAGAGGTTGGCACGTGGACAGTACATAGCGGTAAGATCTATTAGTAACCGATGCCACGTCAGTATTCACTATTTCACCAAAAAAAAAAAAAACCCTGATCAAAACCCCCAAACAGTTTTTTACTGTCGAATCGAATTCTAAATTCTTTTCTAAAAGCAGTTATCATCCATTTCTCTCAAAATCACTCATCCTCTTCATCGTCTTCTTCCTCTCGCAATCATAATCAAATAACGATGTCTCTCCCACGCAAATCCACACATAACTACTTAGGTCTACTTGAAAAACCCAGTCACACCAAAACCTTCAATTCCATCATTGATGTTCTGTCTTCTTCAAAGTACAGAACTTTGTTGACTTGTGATGCTCCGATCTACATGGATACCCAGCAAGAATTCTAGAAAAATGCTAAGTTGGAAACTAAGGATAAAAAGCCCTTAGCCATCAATTCTTCTATGAAGGACGTTCCAGTCACAATAACACCTCAAACGATTTCGGAAGTTTTTGAACTCGATGATCTTAAAGGTAAAACATCTTTCCCTAAAGAAGAGTATCAAACGTTTTTCATTCAAATGGGTTATGAAGAGGAAATAAAAAAAGACACTTTAGAAAAAGGCAGTTTTCCTCCTGCCACAAGGTTTTTGTTTCATACCCTACTGATGTGTGTCTCAAACAAGACCACTGCTTTCAATGAAATCCCATTGAAGATTCAATATCTAGGTTATGCTATATTACATGGTGAAAATTTTAACTATTCCCAGGTAATCTTCAATTATCTTGTTAGAAATGTTAATAAAAAGGCGTTTTTGCTCTTTCCAAGGTTTTTAAGTTACTATTTTAAAAAGAAATTTTCAGAAGACAATGCCCATGTGCTTATCCAGGGTAATCCTTTTTCAATTAAGAGCCTCACTACTGAAACCTTTACAAGGATGTCAAAACTTTCCAAAACACAAGCAGAGGTTCTTGAGCAGACTTCAGCAGCTACCACTGCTCCTCAGGCACCTGCTGTTGAGCCCACTGCTCAAGGTGATGATAGCAATAAAACAACTGCTGTTAAACCCCCAACTAAAACCACCAAAAGACCAAAACAGAAAAAATCACAAAAGCCCCCCAAACCCAAAACAAAGGTAACTCTGGAAGATGTAATCCCAGAGCAACTACCAGTGACAGCACAAAAGTCACCAATAACCACTGCTGCTACTACGTCACAGCAGTTGGAAGAAAGATCTCAACCTGAGCCTCAAACTCCTCCTGATTCTTCTAAAAAAGAGCAGGTTGTAATAATAGGGACACCAAATTATGATGCTCTGGAATCACTTGATTCCATCATCCACAGCCCACTGCCCGGGGCAAATTCGCTTTCTACATCTATCCTCACTTCTCAAATCCCCCCAGAAATAAAACTTTTGTTGGATGCAGTTGATTTAGCCCGGACACAAACCAGTTCTTCTCAAACACCTGTTAATGAGGATATACCTCAACAAGTGATTGGGTCTGGTGGCTCAATCATTGCTAACCCACCAACAACTGAGGAGGTTACACTGCAGGAAATACAAGTACTTCCTGTCAGTAGTTCAATTGGAGTAGCAACTACAGGTGTTGGATCCACTGATCTACACCTGGCCAGTTGTTTCATCAATAAGACTCCTCTGAAGGCAATTTCCTCTCCAGCAACTGTGATATCCGCTGCTGTCTTTGTTCCAACCCCTGGTTCTATTAAAAGGATCCCAATTGCTGAGGAAAGAAGTCCCCAGTACCAACAAAAAGGGGCATCTGTGGATGACTTTTGGGAAACTTTCCCTAAGTCAACTGCTGATACAACCACTGCCAGTGGGAAATCAGATGATCCCATTAACTTGGGTGATGGTTTAATGTACAACGAATTGAGGGAGAGGGTTAAGAAATTGGAAACTTCTGTTGCAGATATTAAGTCAATGCTCCAACAGTTGTTACAAGCCCAAAAGGCAACACCCACTGCAGCACCAGATACAACATCTGCTCCATCATCTACTCCTACTCCCATTGAGCTTTGGAGTTTATTTCAACCTGTGCTTCACCAACAAAGGGCATATTCTGATCATCAACATGAAATACAGATTCAAAAGATCAGAAATATGATGGAAGCTAGGTTTATGGATACACAAGCAGACATAAAGGCATTGAAGGCCCACTCGCTGAAAACCACTGGTTCTGCTCCTCCTACTATCATCTTTGTGGATAACCCACCACCAGCTGATGCCAAAAAGTGGGAGAAAATGAAGCAGCTAAAGAAAAAGGGATATGAAGATGGTTTGTACATTGCACCAGACAAATCCACTATGCTTGCAGAGATACCTAAGCCAGATGGTACTAAAAAGGTTGATGTAACCACAAATGCCATTTCTGATGCAAAAGGAACGGTAAAAAGGGATATGGAGGCAAAGGATAAAGCAAGGTGGGAACAGGAGAAAAGAGTTTGTATGGAGAAGGATGAGCAGGGTGTTTCTGAGGCCAAGAATGAAGAAAATCCTGAGCCTAAAAGAAAACAGCCCACTAGAAAAGTGAAGGAACCCAAATCCACACCTCCCAAAAGCTTCACACATCAAACCTCAAAACGAGCAGATGTTAAAACATCTGTTGTATCGACAGCTGTAGATACTTCAGTTGTTTCAACATATGTTACACCAACAATTTGCACCACTTCAACACAAATTCAATCCACTGCCTTACCACAAATCCCATTACCATCAAAAACATCCTCATTACTACCAACACCACCTGCCAAAAAGGAAAATACTTCAGGTGACACATCATCTGTTGTAATGGTAACAGTGGTTGAAACACCAGTTGTTTCAACAACTGTTAGTCAACCATCTACCACTCAAATCACTACCACTCAACGCACCAAAACACCACCAACCTCTCCAAAACTTAAAAGGAGAAGGATAATTCTGAATGTTGATCCTTCAACACCGCAAACATCCACCCAACCATTGTCCCTTGTTACCATTCCCAATGCTGTCCCATTCTCTTCAGCACAAGTTTCAAATTCAAACACTACCATTCTTCCTGCAGGAGTCCTGTATCCATTAGAACTGGAAGCAGTTAGAGAGGAGATCATATCCTTCTACTCTGAAGATGACCCTGCTAAAAGGAACTTGCCATCTGTTCAAGGATATCCAAGGCCTAATAACATTAATGAATACTTGAAGTTAAAGGCTGAACAAGCAGAGGATATCTCCAAAGGAAATACACAAGCAAAATCTGACAGAGAGATTCAAACATTTTACCAACATTTGCTAACCCAAGTGAAAATTTTGGAGCAGTTTTCAAAAGATCTCTGTCAAAATTTATCAGAAAGAGCTGATGAAACTTTGAGGAAAGATTATATTGACTATATCATGACTTACAAAACATACAAGGGAGAAAAGTACAAGTACAAAGAATGGACCATCAGTGAGCTAGAAAGTGAAACAGCCAGAATTCAAGATATGATCAAAAAGAAGGTGAAGCAGACTCCTCCTATCTGGGCAAAGTTTAAGAAAAATGTACCAGATAGGTCTCTGCAGCTGAAGAGAATGAAAGAAGAGTTAATAACAGCTAATTTTGGGTCAAAGAACCAAGTGTCAAGGTGGAAAGAGGATAAAGTGTTTTTCTCTTACAAAAAGCTGGAAGAATTAAGAAAGAAAGATCCTAATGTTCACCAAAAGCCTGTTTACCCTGAAGCAGTGGTTCCAGCTATGCCAAAAAAGCTACAAATCAGGAGATCCTAATACAGATTCGTTGGACTTTGAATTACAATTCAAAGGCCAAGTCAGGGAATTTTTGATGAGGCAATAAAGATTCACAATGGAAATGTGATATTTGGGTCTGTGTTTTACAGTTTATAGCAGAGTTAAGATTACTAGGTGTGGTAATGTTTGCGGTTATATAAGAAATTTTATGTATTTGTGAATTTGGTAAGTAACTGAATTGACTTTGAAAGTCAAAGGTGAAAGAAACATGGTTGACTTCACTATTGGCATTGTTTGTTAATCCTGTTTTGTAGTAAAAATACTCTTTGAGCTTTTTTTTGAGCTGTTTAATTTGTTATCCTTTTAGTGAATTTTCTTTTTCAGTTGACCCATCTAATATAAAACACATGATTAAATCATATAGTCAAATTGTTAAGGGTCTTGATGATTTAAGTTGCTAATTGTGTGCCGTCTATTAGCTAATTATTTGTAATTTATGTTAACAGTGTTTATATTTTAACAGATGTTGACCAAAAGTCGAACAGATGTTGGCGAATAGTGAAACAGATGTTGACCTCAAGCAGATGTTTGGTTTGTGGCCAAATATCTCTTTATGAGCAAACATCTGTTTAACTTCAAACATTTGTTTAAGGCCAAACATATCTTTATTGGCAAATTCTGTTTATGGCCAAACATCTGTTTAAATCCAAACATCTGTTTAAGTCCAAACAACTGATATAGAACGCCAAACATTTGTTTAAGCTCCAACATCTGTTTAGGTCTAAACAGATGTTTAAATATCTGTTCAAAACACTGTTCAATCTAACATGGGTTTCCATGCATCTGTTGACTAAAAGTCAAACAGATTTTCAAACCACTGATTGACTTATCCAAATTTCTGTTGAATACTAAATGAGATGTTGACCAAAACTCAAACAGCAGTTGACCAAAAGTCAAACAGATGTTGACGAAAAAATGGGATTATCCGACCCGGTTACATGGGATATTTAACATTTTAAAGATCCTCAGAAAATCTCGGTTCATTTCTCTCTCCACGTTTCTTTCTACACTTTCTCCAACAAAATCTGTCATCTTCTTCGATTTCTTTCGATCTTCATCAATATCATCTTGTATAATAATAAAGGTATTGTTAAATAATCTGATTTGTTTTATATTTTTTATGTTTATTCTTTTAGTTATGAATTCTTTGGACGATTATGGTTTTTGCTATTTAAATGAAGAAGTTGTAGTCGACGGTAGTGTATTCATGTATGTCCCTGTTTTTTTTTTCAATCCATTGTTGGTTATGATTGCGTTTATTGTTGCGGCTTATACTTGAACAATTTTTGATAGTCCTATTTTTTTTGAATATCCGATTAATATGTAGTTATTATGCATGTTATGATAGACATATATGTTTTTAAAAAAAGTGATCTGCATTTCCTGTATCTACCATTTGTGTTATCTATTGTTGATTTTATTGGATTTCACTTTGCTCATGTATTTATCTTATTCTGATTTATGATATACCATCTGATGTATTCTCATGTGTATTTAAAAAAGTTGAATTTATTTTGATTAGTACTTGGTATACTGTTTTTAAGTTTTTCTTTTGAATAGACACAAGTCACTATCCTGTTTTTCTATACAATTTATACAGCTGTTGATCGTTCTTGTATATTTGTGATACTTAATCGGAAAAGTAGGTTTTAAGTTTTAATTATATGATTTGATGTAAAAATATATATATATTTCGATATGATAAGAAATTACATGTATTCTCACCTTTTTGATGTTGTCCATTGTTATTTTGATATATATTAGTTTTATCATCTTTTATTTAGATGTATTGCATACCTTAATGCATTGTATTCATTTGTTTCTTAATGTTATTGATTTTGATTATATATGATTGATACTGTTACAGTTTTATGTGAGAATGATTTATGGATTTCCATGTTACCTTCAAAGCAGTAAAAGGAAATGTTTGGTTAGTAGTTTTATCCGATCTTAGTTTAACAATTAATTTTAATTTTTTGGTATGATAATTAGCAATAAAAGTGTTTCTTTTATTTATGCTTAGATTTTGCCAAAGCAGTATCAAAATTGGATTCAACAGTTTAATTATCCAATTGGAAATACAAATATCCGAACCACAGCTGGAAATGTTTTTAAAGTCAAGATCTATCCCCTAAGCAATGGCAGATATTATTTTTATAATGGTTGGTGTCAATTGGTAGACAGTTTAAAAATACCTTCAAATTCATGGTTGATATTTCATTATGAAGAAGCTTTACAAAGTTTCAGAATATTGTATTTTTATCAAGACATTGCTCTTTCTCCTTGTGAAGAGTTTTACTACAAACCATCTGGTAACGAAGATTTTGTGGTATGTAACTTCGAATATTATTCATCATGTAATTTTATTGGAGATACAATTGTTTATTTGTTGTGTTTTATTTTTTTACTTATTTTTCTGATATATTTTTACTAATGTACTATGTAATGTGTTTTATTCTGATTGTAGAGTATTAATCGTTCTTTTGTTCATCACAAGATGTTAAACACTATTCCTTCATATCCGGTCGTTATTAAAGGATCTGAAAACAAGAACTGGTCTGTAGGGGTGGAAGATATCAACAATGAACTTTACATAATTACCGGATGGAAGGAGATAAAGAATGACTTGTCATTAACTGCTGATCATCTCATTGTCTTTGAGATGATAGATCTTCAGACTTTTCATATCACGGTTTTCAATTGTGCTACCTGTGATTTAGTGCTTCCACCTGAGGTTTGTGCTGTTGTTAAACAAAAGGTGATAGAAGAGATTGTGTTGAGTTCAGATAGTGAAGCTGTACAGGACGTCGTTGATGTCAATAATAGTGGTATGGTTGTTGGGAATGAAGATGATCAGATCGTACCTCTTTCTTTCCGTGTGGACGGTCATTTTGTAAGTTTGTGATGATGAGTTTACTAATATATAATACTTTAGTCAGATTTTAAAGATGTGTTAATTCTTTGTTTATTGAATTGTTCGTTGTTTGTTATAGCACCTTTTTAAAAAACAGGCTGAAGATCTTGGACTGAATCGTAAGATGGGTTTGAAGATTGTGGACGTGGCAGGTGATGTTTGGAATATTCAAGCTGCTATAGGTTCATCTCGAGGTCAACCAAGATATTATCTGCAAGGAATGAGAAAGTGTGTGAGAGATAAAGGCATGGTTTCAGGTCAAGCATTTACACTTAACTTTGTGAAAGGTAAAAAGTTTTTTATGTTCGGATGAATGTTTGTGGTTTGAAGAAGGCAAATGCAGAAGCATACATTGAACTAAATTTTCGGGTTGTAGTTGTTTGCTTTTCGAAATTGATACTAGACTTGTTTGTTTAGTTTTGAAGTTGTGATTCTAAAACTATATATGTACATGTAAATTATTAGCTCCATGTCTAACGGAAACAATGTGGAGTTGTGAACTAAAAACAATATACTCCGTTTTACTTTTGGTCAACATCTGATTGACTTTTGGTCGTATTAATAACAGTATAAGATGGTTGATGTAATGCGGTCGTATTAATAACCAATGGTAATTAATTAATCTAAATAACTTTCCCGAGCCCGGGAAGCAATCCCGGGTAAAAACCTAGTATAAACATATATAAAAGAATGAATAAATATAAATGAACATAAACCAACAAATATAAAATGCATACACAAACATAAATGAACTAACACAAACAAATGAGTCATTTGTTCATATTAATCTGTTTAGTTAAATGAACAAAAACTTGTGTTAATGTTTATTTATTTAAATAAATGAACTTAAACGAACTTTTCATCAAATGATTTACTAAGGGCATGTTTGGCTAAGCTTATTGTAGTTAAAAATGACTTTTGGAAAAGTAATTTTGGGAAAAGAACTTTTTGAAAAGTAGTTTTTAAAAAAAGTGTTTGGATTAGCTTATTGATGTAAAATGACTAAAATGGGCATTCTTTTAGATATAAGGGGGTAAAGAAGGTGTATATTGGTAATTTGTAGTTTGAAAAGTTAAAAGCTGACCAAGAAGTCACAATATTGTGACTTCTTGAAACCTCATTTTTCTTCTTTGCAAAAAGCCATTTCTAAAAGGTCTTTTGGCTTAGCCAAACACAAAAACAACTTATTGGTTTTTTGATAAGTCAATAAGCCAATAAGTTGTTTTGAAAAGCTTATCCAAACATGCCCTAAATGTTTAATTTATTTACAGGTATAATCAACATCGAAAACAATCTTAAAATAATTTAATATTTTACTAAAAAAATGATTTTAAATTCTAAACTTATAATAATACCCAAATGTCCATGGCAGGGGTGTGCAATAACTGAACCGTTAACCGAAACCGAACTGAAAACAGACAATACCGAACCAAAATTGACTGAAACCGAATTAACCGAAAGTCGGTTATCGGTTATCTTTTGTACTATCGGTTAACCGAACTGAAGCGAACCATTTATATTTTCATATATTTCTAGCTTTTATAATCCCATTTCATGTATTTCATGTTTTATACTTTCATTTCATTTCTTTATAACTTCATTTCATTTCTTTATACCTTCATTTCATGTATTTATACCCCCATTTCATTTTTTTATACCTTCATTTCATGTATTTATACCTCTATTTTATGGATTTATATCTCCATTTCATTTTTATACATCTATTTCATGTATTTATACCTCAATTACATGTATATTTAAGCAAAAAATTTAGCATTTGTTTGATTTGGTTATTAATCGAATCGAAACGAAAACCGACAAATTAACCGATGACTTCGATTATGGTTACGGTTAATGCTAATAACCGAACCCTACTGAAGGGGTATGGTCCCAAAAAAATCCGCGCAAACCTTCGTTCAGGTCACGCGCAGGACCATACTCCTTATTCGACAAATTTCTTATAGACAACCTCACGCGGGCTACATCACCGTTCATTGATCGGGCACGAGGTTTGAACAATAGGAAGCTCCACTTTCAACACTTAGCATTCTGAAAGAGCATTCAGTCAATCACACCCCTGCGCGGGGTAGTTACGTGTTCGACAGGAATCGCGCGGGGCTACGGCGCAAGGCTATTTCAGATAGTACACAAGGTACAAGTGGCAGAAGAAAAGGGCCAATCCGCGTCTTTCTGGTCCTGCTCAATCGTGCTCCACGATCGTCTGACATGCATGAGACAGGAAGTACTTAAGGACGCCTACGTGGCACCAATCACAGGGTAGAGACACCTGCCCCACGATCTCCACTTACCTGCTGATGGCAGAAGGGCGACCATGCCAACAACCATGACACGTGGCTCCAATCACGGTGCGCCAGCACCGGAGAACTCCTAGAAGCCACTAACGGTCGACACCAGTGAGACAAAGAGCATATCCTCTATGTTGTCGCCTTCCGGCCCAAGGCCCATCAGCCCACATCCTCTTACACCTCTCCGGCTATAAATAGAGACCTCAGTCCACAGGTTAAACATTCGATTCCCTCTACTCTCACTCTTAACACTGAATTATCTCCTCAAAAGCAGTCGCTTATTCTCATGCCGGAGCCCGGTTAAGAGGGAAACCCCCATATTCCCCTCTTAACGAGTAACGGTGTTCTGTTTTGCAGGATTAGAAGATCATTAAGAAGCTCAGAAAGCCATAAGAAGATTAACCACTATGATAGAAGCATAAACCAAACTGATTAATACTCAAATTAGCTCCGTGTTTCTTCATTGGCGCCCACCGGTTTTCTACAAATCACTTTCATCTTCTTTTCTGAGTTTTCTAAGTTGTTTTTCCTTCGATCATGGCTGGTCAAGGAATCGTTCCTGACTTCGGTTTTGGAACAAATGCAAATGCAGTGTTGGGGGAGGACAATCAAAACGTCCAAGTCCAACACATAGAAGAAATTGGTGAAATCGAAGTAACCAACACTGTGGGACCCCGCGGGAGCATCACTCGCATCACTCAGACGGTAACCCCAGGAAACAATGGCGTTGGACCCTTAAACCCAGCTCCACCTCAGAACATTTCGGCGCTATTAGGGCTACCAGAGGGCGAAACTCCAGCCTCGTGGTACGCCAAGCAAATTGCCACCATTAATGCGGCGTATCAATCTTCGAGCGCACAACAAGCAGTCTTAACGGCAGAACCGTCCTTGGTTACACCTCAGGGACAGAGTCAGGGGGCGCGCCAGATACCCCCACAGCAAAACATCCAAGGAAGAGCTAACAGACCTCCCCCTACGAGAAGGCCAAGCGTGCATGACACACGCGATACACGGGGAGAGACAGAAACCTATTATGACTATTCGTCACATGTCCAAAGAGGTCCAATTCATAGCCGGCTCACGCCGCGCAACATGAACAATGAATGGGATGATACTGACCCGAATGATCCAACTTGGCAGGATGATGAGGGTTCGTCAGTCTTCAATTGCTTGCAGAGGAACCATGAATACTACAAACCAAGACAACACGTGGGGTACACTGAAGAGGCAGAGCGAGACTTTCGCCTCGCCTATCGACCAGCTGAAGCTGCAGAACATTCAAAGTTCATCCCAAAGATCGCGCTGGCGCCGCTATCAAGAGAGAAATTACCTCCGACAGTTGGAAAGTTTAATGGGTTGACTGATCCTGATGATCACGTCAGAGTTTTCACAAGCGTTGGTTGCATGGGAGGATGGAATATGCCCATGTGGTGCCATTTGTTTATTCAAACTTTTATAGGGGCTGCTCGCGCTTGGTTCGACAGCCTCCCTCCGGGAAAGATCAAGTCATGGGTTGATTTCAGGACACAGTTTGTGAATCACTTCAGCCAACAGAGACGTTACCAGCGCGAAACAACCGAGGTAACATATATTTGGCGCAGAGAGAACGAGGGTTTAGAAGATTTCATCACTCGCTTCAACAAGGAGTGTTTGGAAATTGGTGGAGTAAGTGAACAACTCATGCACGCCCACTTCAAGAAGGCCATTCGCTGTGATAGTCTCATCAGAACTATCACTGGGAAAGATGGAATGCCCAAAGAATGGGATAAGCTCATGGAAGCCGTGAAAATAGTCGCGCAAACTGAAGAGTCACTGACCGGTAACAAGAACTCTTATACTGAGGACCGATTTTCCAAGGGAAACTCACGCGATAACAGCAAGTGCAGCAAGCACAAAAGTAACGATTGGAAATCCGTAAGATCAAGGGGCCAGGAAGAGAGGCCGCGCTATAGAGAAGATGCGCGCGAAACAATTGACAGAATCGGGTATCGAAAAGCAGTCAGGGATGATAACCGAGAAAAGCATTGGACTCCGCTCATAAAGACACCTAAAGAAGTGTTAATGACGGAGAATCACGACTTCAAGGCTCCAAGGCCTATGACGAACAAGAAGGGCCAAGACCCGAACCTGTACTGGGATTTTCACAAGGATACAGGCCATCTTACAGATGACTGTATCAGCTTACGTCAAGAGATCGAGAAAGCGCTGAAAAGCGGAAAACTAAGCCATCTGGTAAAGAACGTGCGCAAAGAGACACGTCAGATCCAGCTCAACGATGATGGAAGAGAGAAAAAGGTTAGACGTTTGGAAACGCACATGGTCAACGGGCCAAGATATAGCGCGAGAAATAAAGGCAAGCGACCCTATGAGCCAACATGGCAAGAGCAACAGGTCATTTTCCCGGTAGTGCGCGGCGGTCCTCGCGCCACACGACCCGTCGTCATTACCGGTATTATCGGCCATTATGAAATGGAGTATGTCTTCATTGACCCGGGAAGTACAGCTGATATCATCTATGAG
The DNA here is from genome assembly GCA_030545235.1 of Helianthus tuberosus. Classification (NCBI taxonomy): domain Eukaryota; kingdom Viridiplantae; phylum Streptophyta; class Magnoliopsida; order Asterales; family Asteraceae; genus Helianthus; species Helianthus tuberosus. The sequence continues at coordinate 160,458,328 of CM060396.1, read as the reverse complement.
CAATGCTTTAATCAGTTTGATGACGAAGATAAAGCGAGACTTGAGCCGGTTGATAATCCTCTGTCAGGATTTTGCAACGAAATGGTCTTCCCACTAGGCCAAATCAGCTTCCCCATCAAGCTTTCTGACGGGAAGCATTCAAGAACAACAAATGTAAACTTCATGGTGAAGCCTGTCAAATCGAGACATGATGTGTTGATTGGGAGAGAAACCCAAGGTGAACTGAACATGGTAACTTTCACACCCCACTCAGCCATCGGATTTCCAACTGAGACGGGGGTGGCAATTATTTGTGCGAAGAAAGAAGTAATGTCGACGGAAGAGATGCGCCCAACAAAAGCGGCGAAGGTTTCAACAACCCAGCCAGAGAAATGGGTGTTAAACCGCAAGTACCCAGAGCAAACGGTGATGATAGGCCACGCTATCTCGCCAAACATCAGAACACATCTCAAACAACTCTTGTTCAGGAACATGGATATCTTCGCCTGGACTCCGGCTGACATGACCGGTGTCCCGCGCGACGTCATTGAACATTGTCTGAACACTTACCCCTCTGTTGAGCCCAAAGTGCAGAGAAGGCGCAACTTAGGGGCAGACAAGACTAAAGCAATGAATGAGCAAGTATGCGAACTACTAAAAGCAGGAATTTTGAGAGAAGTGCGTTATCAGAGCTGGGTCGCGAACCCTGTTATGGTCGAGAAGTCGAATGGAGGATGGAGAATGTGCGTCGATTACACCGATCTCAACAAGGCATGCCCTAAAGACTGCTACTCATTGCCTGAGATCGACAAAAAGATAGACTCTCTCGCACCATACAGGTGGAAACGTTTTTTTGGATTGTTACAAAGGTTATCACCAAGTCCAGATGAAACTGGAAGATGAAGACAAGACAACTTTCAGAACTGATATTGGAATGTTCTGCTATACAAAGATGCCGTTCGGCCTCAAGAATGCTAGCGCAACATACCAGCGCTTAATGGATAAAATCTTCGCAGACGACATCGGAAAACACATTGAGGTCTACATTAATGATCTGGTAATAAAAAGTCCCGAGGAGGACCAAATGTTAAAAGACATTGAGAAAACTTTTAGCTCGTTGAGAAGTGTGAACATGAAGCTGAATCCTGCCAAATGTTCCTTTGGTATGGAGGAAGGGAAATTCTTGGGCTTCATAGTTACAAATGGCAGATTTAAGGTAAATCCAGAGAAAGTTCAAGCAATAGAGCGCATGCCGTCACCGCGAACGATCAAGGAGATGCAAAGGTTGGCCGGTCGCCTAGCCGCGCTTAACCGTTTTCTGTCAAACCATGCTGTGAAGTCATATCCTTTTATCAGCACTCTGCGCAATTGCGTGAAAAAGCAAGAATTCAAGTGGACGCCCGAAGCAGAGGTTGCTTTTCAGCAAATGAATGAGTGTTTGATCGAGCTCCCTACCCTGACTGCGCCGTTTGAAGAGGAGCCGCTCATCTTGTACTTGTCATCATCGGACAAGGCAGTTGGGTCGGTATTACTGGTGGAGAGAAATGAGGTCCAAACTCCGATTTATTACGTCATTAGGGTGCTCACTGACCCAGAAACGAGATATTCAACCATGGAAAAGTTGGTACTTGCATTACTACATGCCTCTAGAAGGCTGCGCAGATAATTTACAGGGCACGTGATCACGGTGCTCACCAACTTTCACATCGGCACGATATTGCAAAAACCAGAGACGTCTGGACGGTTAGCAAAGTGGGCGATCGAGCTGGGGGGCCACAACATCTTGTATAGGCCGCGCCCAGCAATCAAGGGTCAAGTTCTAGCGGACTTCATCACAGAAGTCCCAGTTGATAAAATCAAAGATTGCGAGATTGTCGAGACTCCCATAAAAGACATGTCAAATGAGTTATGGATGCTGTACACTGATGGGGCCTCAAATGAGGATGGCGCGGGAGCTGGACTGCGCCTCGTTAGCCCGGAGAACCATGAATTTACATACGCCATCAAGTTGGATTTCAAGAACACCAACAATGAGGCGGAATATGAGGCATTCTTGGCAGGCTTGCGCCTCGCCATAAAAATGGGAGCTCGAAATGTACAAGCGCATGTCGATTCACTTTTGATCGCCAGTCAAATCAATGGAATTTATGATGCAAAAGGCGAAGTTATGGCCTTGTATTTGGACCAGGCGGAAGAATTACTCCAACAATTCGAATCATACAAGGTAGTTCACATCAATCGCTCAGAAAACAAACCAGCAGATGCCCTGAGTAAACTTGCTTCAACATCTTTCCAACATCTTGCCAAAGATGTAAGGATCGAAGTACTCAAGAACCCGTCAGTTCTGCTGCGACAAGTGAATGTGATCGAAATAGGGCAACCATCTTGGATGACCCCTATAATTCAGTATTTACAAGAAGGAATACTCCCTGAGAGCAAAGCAGAGGCAAGGAAGATTCAGAACAAGGCCTTGCATTATGAGATGAATGGTGGTATCTTATACCGGAAATCTTTCTTAGGGCCACTTCTGCACTGCGTGGACCCCCAAGATGCGAATTACTTGATCAGGGAGATTCATGAAGGGATCTGTGGCATCCATGCAGGACCACGCATGGTTATCACGAAGATTATGAACGCTGGATATTATTGGCCAGGGATGCATGTCGACGCCCTGAAGGAGCTGCGCAAATGCGACTCCTGTCAGCGACACTCTCCAAAAACCCTGCGCCCAAAGAACGATCTTATCCCTGTATCCACTGCTTGGCCTTTTCAGCAGTGGGGAATTGATATGGTGGGACCTTTCCCAGAAGCTCCTGGCACCGTCAAGTTCATAATCGTGGCCGTCGACTACTTTACTAAATGGGTGGAGGCCAAAGCCCTCGCCTCAACTACTGCAATGATGGTGCGCAAGTTTATTTGGGAACACATCATCTGCAGGTTTGGCCTGCCACTCAAGATTGTAACTGACAATGGCACCAACTTCGCGTCAGACGACCTCCAAAAGTGGATGAAATAGATGAAAATCGAACACACTTTCTCTTCCGTTGCGCACCCCCAAGGCAACGGCCAAGTTGAAAGTGTGAACAAAAGTATCGTCGATGGGATAAAGGCCCGACTGGGCACAAAGCGAAGAGGCTGGGTAGATGAGCTCCCGAGTATCTTGTGGGCTCACCGAACTATGCCGAAGACAAGTACTGGCAAAACCCCTTTTAGCCTAGTCTATGGCTCAGAAGCGGTTATCCCGGCAGAAATTGGCTTGCCCTCTCCGCGCTTGACAGCAGTCAACGCAATCGATAACGAGGCAGAACGTCGTCTTGACTTGGATTTGCTAGAAGAAAGGCGCGAAATTGCGCGAATTAAAGAAGCCAAGTACAAGACACAACTGGAAAGGTATTACAATGCTAGAGTACGCATTTGCACCTTCACCCAGGAGAGTATGTCTTCAGAGACAATGAAGCTTCAAACACTGAACGCCCCGAAAAACTAGCACCCAAATGGGAAGGCCCATACTTGGTTCACGAAGTGTTAGGAAAAGGGGCATACAAATTGCGCACCCTGGATGGACACATCATCCCGCGCACGTGGAATGCGCAACAACTGCGCAAGTGCTATATGTAATTATTCTAGGCCACGCGCCCTTCCTAATTTCCTATGTTGGCTAAACGCCCCTTTTGCTACTTATATGCGATGTATGCTGGCCTTAGCGCCTGTTTCATAATCAATGAAAGCATACGACATGTTTTCTTTACCATGACGACTCTTACGTTACAAATGCATGTTAAACTTTTTATTAGCATGAAAACACTCCAGTGAATTACGAGCTCTTGGGTTACGCCTCCAAGGTCCTCCGCGAACATAGCGCGAGACCGGGCAGTTACACTCGCACAAGAGCCACACTTACATTTATTCGCCCTAACTTAACCAAAGTTTCTAACAACAGTGCAATAATTGTAACGGAACAGAATAAACATAAACATCATATTTAACAAGCGCAATCGCGCAACAGTCACATAAAACCAACTATCATTCATCTGATCCAAAACAAGCGCGACCGCGCAACTGGTTACATTCAAAACCTAAAGATAAAAAAAATTTATTACAAGGCACAAAGCCTGTCAACACTATCTATTCAAAGCCATCACCAGCATCATCATCATCATCGTCGTGCTTATCGCCATCACCATCGCCTTCGCCATCGCCATCATTGCCCGCCGTTTCCTCCTCATCAGATAATTCAACAGTTTCTGGTGGGTCGAGAATGGTCTTTAGGCGGTGGCACCAGTCATCATGCTCTAGAGCCTTTGCGACCAAGTCCATGACGGGCAATGATAGGTGATCATAAGCATTTTCAGCGCGTGCCAACTCGGCATCAGCTCCGTTCGTCACTGAGCAATGACTTGTGTCAAACTCTTGCCCATAAATCTCTTCAACATGCTGCGCACACTCCAGATAACCGCCTCGGTGACCAACCACGCGAGAAGCATCTATAAGAGCAGCAACAACTTTATCTAGTTCTCCAGCATTTAAGATGGAGTTGGCCATCTACAAAAAACGCAATACATAAGACACCAGGTTTTGATGAGTAAAGCCAAAGTTAAGAGGAAAATCATACCAGAACTAATCCTCTGCCGCGCAGCCACTCAGCCTCGGAGACCAAAGTATCAACGATGCCTTGAGCCTCGGAGTAGTTGTTTTGTGCCACATTGAGAGCAGATGTGCTAATGTCTCGCGCTTCCTCAGCTTTCTGTTTGGCCTCCTCAGCCGTAGCAGCCTTAACTTTCTCGGCTTCAAGGTCGATTTCCAAGGACTCGCTTTTGTCAACCTGCTCTTGAAGGCGACGTTTCAACTCAGCAATCTCAACGTCCTTGGCAATCAAATCCTTGTCTTTACCAGACAGCTGCGCCTTCACCTCAGCCAGCTCAACCTACAAAGGGCAAAAGACTTAGGCTATTATGCAAACAAAACACAGAGGAAAAGGGTAAATGTTTTACAAACCTCAACTTGTTCCTTAGCAGCCTGCACATTCTCGACCTTCTCGGTCAGCTCAGTAACTTTACCCTCAAGCTCAGTAATCTTCTCGCGAGCCGCATATATGCGCTGGTTATCCTTCTCGCATATCTTCTTCCATTCAGCCTTCTCTTTCGCCAGCAGATCCTGAGCAGCACGAAGCTTACCCTTAAGGCCTTCACGGCCCCACTCTTATGATTTCTTATCAGATTCAAACTGGGCCTTCTCTTCAACAAAGGCAGCCTTAGCCTTCTCATAATCTTTAACCTGCTTCAACAGGCGATCACGATACTTTTCCCATTCCGCCCGCTCCTTGACCATTGTGCGCCATTCTGGCACGATCTGGTGGTTGGCGGAGCGAGCGTTGGCCTCTCCAACAACGTACGCCTGGTACAACCCATCATGGGTTCACGCCCTTTGTCGGTTAACTTCACCAGGAGGGAAAGAATTTAAGAACCAATCACGACAGGACGCAAAGTCCATAAATGTATCCTTCTGCTTCAGACCCCAGGGAGCTTGATGTGGAGCATTACCACGCGCATCCTCAGTATAAGTCTTGTAATAAAGATCTCCCAAAGTATCCTTAGGACCGATGGGAGATTGAGGCACAAACCCTCCAGCACCACCAGAAATCGCGCCACCCGCAGCAGTCTGGGTAGTTTTCATAGCCTCGGGCTCTTTCCTTTTCTCATGATGGGGCTGGTCAAGCCCCGTCGTTTGAACAACCTCCGGACCCTGCGCCTTATCACGAGTAATTAGAGCGGCACCCCCGGTATCCTTCGGCTCACCTCCGACAGGCTTGTCGACAGCCGCATTATCCTTCTTTTCCTTATTTTTCTCTCTCTCCTTCTCTCTTTCAGTAGCTTTCTTCCTCTTCTCATCCTGAGCTTTCTTTTTCTTCTCTTCCGCAACCTTCTTCCTCTTCTCTTCCTTAGCAGCTTTCGCCTTTTCCCCCTCAGCAGCCTGTTTATCCTTCTCAGACTCTACACCAGCAGTCTTGAAAGGTTTGATGGTAACCTTGGGCCTTTTCTGCGCCGGCTCTGAGGGCTCTGTAAACGCGACACCCTTCTTCTCAGGGGTCTTCTTCTTGGTCTCAGCAGAAGCTAAGTGTTAAAAAAGAGGAAGCAACAAAGAGCAAAGAAACTAAGGAAAACTAATCAGGAGAAAATCTGTAAAGGAAGCGCAAGTTGCTCTGCTTCCTAATCAAGGGAACCGCACCAGCCTTCGGCGCAACAGACCCACCAGCAGTGGTCTCAGTTCTACTTCTTTTCCTGCTTACCAACTTGGCAGCAGGCTCCTCTTCTCCTTCGTCTTCTTCCTCCTCCTCTTCATCATGCGCAATGGAGGAGGGAGTAGCCCCAGCATCCGGGTTTCGAGAACCCGCACTCCCCGAACCAGCAGCTCCCGTCTTCTTCTCGCCTATACGCGACAAACCTTCAAGTGAGTCACTAATAATAATGTAATCTTCCAAGTTACTCTGACGAAGGCGAATAGTACCTTTCTCAGCAGCACCAGTTGCTGCGCGGCTACTCCCGCCCTTCTTGCTAGTCACCTCCGCATCTAGGTTGATGACCTTCTTCCGCTTGACCGGTTTTTTCTTCTTTTCTTCTGGGTCAATACCCAAGTCGCGCAACACACCTGCAAAGATGTTAGCCCACGAACTTAGCTCTCCATTTGATGATCCCACAGACTCCTCGCTGGAAAGATAGACAATCTCTTTCCCAGCAGAAGTCAAAGCGCGCAAGGGACGAGGATTGGGAATATGCGCACCTTCTGTTGCGATAGGAGGATTGGCGAATGCCCCATCAACAGGGTACATGAAGCGGTCTGATCCTATCATACCAATACTGCTCTCCTGACTGCAGCGGGCGCACGCCCATAGCACCACCAAAAGTTGGGAAGGCAGCTTGGTAAAGGAGTGCCTCTACAATCAAAATTCAACAGTTAAGAAAAGAGAAATTAAATAGAGATAAAAGGAAACGACTGACCTTTGTCCTGGAACTTCAAAACTGGAACCTCTTGGCTGTCATGCGGCTACTGATCACTCATCTGCGCCGCAACCAGAACGTTCTCACCGAACACTCGATTTGGAGTAGCAGTGAGCTTCAAGTACCAATCTTCATTCTTTGGTATCGCCAGCTCTTCCTTCTCGATTGGTTCAGTCCAGGGGCGGAAGATCATGGCAATCGGTATCACTTCTTCACGAATAAAGAAGAACTTCTGTTTCTAGTCATGGAAACTCTTAGGAGGATTCAGAAGTATCTTCCTCGCAACATCGCGACTGGCGAATGAATAGAAGCCCATGTTCCTGATAAGCTGGTAGAAGGCCCTAAATCTCTCTACCATTGGGTCAATACCATGAGATCGACAAAGAAATTCGAAATGTCGAACCCTGACCATCCCAGGAGGGCTAAGTTGTGAGATATGGAACCCATAAAACTGAAGTATGTGGGCCATGAAATCCGTCGCCGGCAACCAGAAGTTTCCCTGAAGAAAGAAATCTTCAAACAACGTAATGTACCCCGGCGGTGCATCGGCGATCGTTTGATTCTGGCCGGGGTACCGAGCATCCCACTCCGGTGGAAACCGGAAACTCCATGTAATTTGCTCAAACAACCCTAAGTCCCACTTCAGGACGGGTACGGGACCCTCTTCACCAGGATTCTCTTCTGGATGTTCTTCAGCCATGGACAGCGACTATAAACTTCAAAAATTCTGGGTAAAACTTGAAGATAAGATGAAGAGTCTTGAAGATCTGCTATAGATCACTTGAAGATGTGAAGGAATGAAGAAGAATGATAGAGAGAAGAGATAACAACAGTAGAAGGAAGTAAGGTTTTCTTCCACTTCGTCGAATATATATACCCATCGCATTTAATGCGATGGGCAAACGTGCCGAATTTTCCGCGCACGTGACTAATCAGAAGACGCCACGTAAAGCGAAAATCCCGGAGTGACGGTTACCACGCGCGTGTGGACCTCACTCTCCTGACGGAAAATGGAACCGTCAGAGACAACTTGATGACAGCCGTGTCAGCGGTCAACTCAAACGTCACCATCAACGAAAATCCTCACCAAACCGTCAGAATTCAAACTTCGAGGATTTGCCCGCTCAAATTTCCAGAAACTTAATGCAGAAGTTACCCAAGCCGCGCAATATGCATGGTTACCCAAGGCATCCGCGCACTATCAACACAAAACAAAGGATCATCAGCTGCCAGCTATGTAGTCGCGCCGTAACAACTGTAAAAACATTTGCACGCGCACGCCTACCAAGCAAAAAACAAGCATTTCTGCAACTTTCTTTTTTTTTAAGTCTAGAGCTCCAACCACTTGCCCCCGCGCATGGTGCAGCAATGGACTGGGGGGACTTGAAGGGGTATGGTCCCAAAAAAGCCTCATAAACCTTCGTTCAGGTCACGCGCAGGACCATACTCCTTATTCGACAAATTTCTTATTGCCAACCTCGCGCGGGCTACATTACCGTTCATTGATCGGGCGCGAGGTTTGAACAATAGGAAGCTCCACTTTCAACACTTAGCACTCTGAAAGAGCATTCAGTCAATCACACCCCTGCGCGGGGTAGTTAAGTGTTCGACAGGAATCGCGCGGGGCTACGGCGCAAGGCTATTTCAGATAGTACACAAGGTACAAGTGGCAGAAGAAAAGGGCCAATCCGCGTCCTTCTGGTCCTGCTCAATCGTGCTCCACGATCGTCTGACATGCAGGAGACAGGAAGTACTTAAGGACGCCTACATGGCACCAATCATAGGGCAGAGACACCTGCCCCACGATCTCCACTTACCTGCTGATGGCAGAAGGGCGGCCAGGCCGACAACCATGACACGTGGCTCCAATCACGGTGCGCCAGCACCGGAGAACTCCTTGAAGCCACTAACGGTCGACACAAGTGAGACAAAGAGCATATCCTCTATGTTGTCGCCTTCCGGCCCAAGGCCCATCAGCCCACATCCTCTTACACCTCTCCGGCTATAAATAGAGACCTCAGTCCACAGGTTAAACATTTGATTCCCTTTACTCTCACTCTTAACACTGAATTATCTCCTCAAAAGCAGCCGCTTATTCTCACGCCGGAGCCCGGTTAAGAGGGAAACCCCCATATTCCCCTCTTAACGAGTAACGGTGTTCTGTTTTGCAGGATTAGAAGATCATTAAGAAGCTCAGAAAGCCATAAGAAGATTAACCACTATGATAGAAGCATAAACCAAACTGATTAATACTCAAATTAGTTCCGTGTTTCTTCACCTGCACACCCCTACATGGCATTATAGCCTAGCGGCATTTTGAGGGTGAGATAAAGCTTTAGGGACCATGAGGTCCCGTAATGGGTTTTTTCCCAAATTGGGTTTCCTCCTGAATTGTTGTATAGACATTATAGCCTAGTAGAGATAAATATGATCAGGTGATTCCACTCATGGCACAATAATACTCCATTAGACCGTTATTAATCCAAAATTACCGTTCAAAATATATATAGAGAACTTCCATTTTGCTCCCTGTGATTCGGTCATTTTAACGGTTTTGCCCCAATAGTTTAAAAATAGCTATTTTCCTCCCTGATTTTATAATTTATCGTCATTTTGCTCCCCGCCTCTAACTCCATCCAAAAAATCCCTTAACTAGAAGGGTATTTTGGTAATTTTATAGATAAAAGCAATGACATGTAAGTTTTTTCACCTAAATAAACCTATTACTTGTTTATTTACATGTATATAAGTAATTCTTTTCTGATCCCACATCTTTCCAACTACTCTTTCTACCGAAAACCACCTGCTGACCACGACTACCGTGACTTTTAACTAAACGTTTTAATTGAGTTAGAGGCAGAGAGTAAACTACCGAAATACCCCTACTTTTAATTGAACGTTTTAACTGAGTTAGAGGCAGGGAGGAAACTGACGACAAACTCGAAAGATCAAATAGTTATCTTTTAAACTATTAAAATAAAACCGTTAAAATATCCAAAATACTAAAAGTTCACTCAAATATATATACACACACCAAATGCACATGACGTGGGAGCAATAAAGTATAAACCAGCCCAAAAGTGCGGATTCCGCCCACAGGCATTTATTTATCTTTGGTCCCAAGTGATCAAAACCAGCAGCTGCTTCCAAACCCGCATCCTGTTTCAGGCATTTCGTCGAACACCGTACCTACATATATATACCACACCCCTCCAATCACAAACCAACCAAAAATTTCACTTCCAATTCCAATCTGTTCATCTTTTCTAGAAATAATATGAGCAGTGGCGCCGTGATAAAATCGTGGCTGGTGGCTGCGAGCATAGGAGCAGTTGAGGCATTGAAAGATCAAGGTGTGGCACGGTGGAACGGGCCTCTCAAAGCTCTTCACCATCATGTGAAAACAAAGATCGTATCGTCGTATAATAAGTCTGTTGCTGATGGGTCTGCGAGATCGTTGATTGTTGGGTCTGAATTGGCTGCCGGGAAGTACAGATCGAAGAGGACAAAAGCGGAGACTATGAGGAAAGTTATGGATATGAACGGTTTGGGTCCGAACACGATTAGGTTTTAACTGTAGAGATGGATAATTGGATGTGCCTCTGTATTTGTAATTGGTAATACATGCGATATTTTTGAAAATTCATCACAGTATATTCTTAATATTTGTAACTAGTGTTTGGGAATTTGATAGCTAGACGGTACGGGGACCGTCCCCGCCCCGTCTTGGCCCGGCGCCGCCCGGCACACCATTTCTGGAGCCCCGTCTTCGTCTTGAACGTCGGCCAGAAGACGTTGAAGCCGCTTCTCTCTCTTCTTCTTTATACACATATACATACAACATATACATATATATTTTAGGCCCATCCTTTATTTCCTTAACTCCATCCTCACACCCGATCTACGTGGCATTACGTAGAGTGTCATCCTCCAAGGATGAGCCTCACCCATACCGAGTAGTCTTAGAGACATGTGATCAATAAATAAAAAAAATTAAGCAGGTTATTAGGACTAGGAGAATCTTGAGAGATTAAGCCTCTTTTTGTGCGGCAAGCAATTAACAAGTTATTATTGTTTAATGAAAGTTTAATGTAACAACTGTAACACATTGCGGGGATAGCTCAGTTGGGAGAACGTCAGACTGAAGATCTGAAGGTCACGTGTTCGATCCACGTTCACCGCATTTTTTTTTCATTGTTTGATTTTCGATCTGAAGGATTTAAGGTATAACACCACCGGTCTCTTTTATCATGACTTTCTGTTTTCATGGTTGTATTACTTTTATTTTATTTTTTATTTTTTTTGGAACGGCAATATTTCATAACCAACAACTAGCCAGGAGCTAGAGAACAACAAATTACAGAGTAAAAGTACACCAGTTTTTTTTCCACGACAAAGAGCTAAATGGAGATCTATTTTTTATCCAAAGAAAACTTAACTACTTGATGTCTTCCACTGTTTTTGCGACATTAACCGTTGCTCCGGAGAAGACGGCTTCATTCCTTGCTTTCCAAATACCCCAACACGCCGTCATCATAACTCCATAAAAAACCTTTTTTAAACGCCTATCCATCCTTTGATCTTTGTGAGCCATCAGGAGATCTTTTATAGAAAAAGCGTATATGGGCGGCACTTTACACCAAGCCGCCACAGCTTGCCAAACGTGACTAGCGAAAAAGCATGAGGTGAAAAGATGCTCACTTGACTCGTCTTCGCTCCCACAAAGCTTGCATACCACTGAACCGACATGCACATTCTTAGAACGTAAGGCCGTAAGGGTTGGAAGTCTACCCATCTCAGCCCTCCGAGCCATAATGTTCACTTTCAATTGGACCCAATTATTCCACTCCAAAATAAACGGGACTGAAGCACAGTAAGATTCAGCAAGCACTGCCTTCATTGAGGCAACCGAAAACTCCCCTTCTTTATCTGGAAGCCATAACCAACGATCTGAATGAGAATTGGGTCGAACCTGCTGAAGCATGCCCATCAACGACTCCAACTCGTTCGTTTCCATATGATTCAAACTCCGTCTTTTCCATCTCCATTTCCAGATAACCGAACCACTCTGCATCTCATACCTGTCTTGAATCTTACAGCACTTGTCTTTTTCCAGCTTGAATAAACTGGGAAAGGAGTTTTTTAACGGATCTGAGGTGATCCAAGGATCTACCCAGAACCTAATAATATCTCCTTTACCCACTTTTCCCATGATTAACGAGTTTAAATTCAGATTTGTATGAGCTAGATGATTACCCAGCTTTGCTATAGAGCTCCAAGTACCCGCCAAGCTTTTAGAATGCGGGAGAACCGGCCAACATCTATTGTTGGAATGCAAGGACCCAACTACCTTCCTCCAAAGCGCATTTGGTTGAGTCCTAAAACGCCACCACCACTTCGTGAGGAGGGCGATGTTGGCGTCTCTGAGAGGCGTTAAACCCAAACCCCCTGCTTCTTTGTGCATGCAAACTCTATCCCACTTAACCCACTTTTATTACCAGAATGATTATTATACATATTTATCTGATATCTCCTAACGGTGGAGGATCAACAAACACGCATCCAATCACGTATTCATATACTTAGACTATAAGTTAGTTTACGTTATAACAAACTATAAGATGAATGTATGTGACAGTGACTATCTTCATGTGATTTTTTTTCCAAAAAGGGTGTTGGTGAAAAAAATATTTACCAAAATTGGTGATTTGAAAAATATTTACTAAAATAGGTGTTTTTTTAAGTTTTTTTCCAAAATGATGGTGGTGGAAAAAAATATTTACCAAACTAGGTGATTTAGAAAAAATATTTACCAAAATGAGTATTTTTATTTGTTTTATTAATTTAAACAAATATATTGTTTCTTTTTTTTTGTTTTTTATTCAATATCACTTTTTTTTCAAACAACTCAAAATGCTTTTTATTTACTTTTAACTAACTTATTATATCACTTTTCTTTTTTTCTTTTTAAGGTTTTTCTTTTATTTCTTTTATATTTACGTAAGTTAAATAATTCAAATATAAAGTTTTCTCTCATCACTATTAATTTCATAAAATTAAAATTAACAAGAGTATTAAATTGTTAATTATTTACACAAACAAAACAATAATTGAAATACTACCTCATAAAAAAAATGGGTGAGAGGTCTTTCTCAACAATTTCAATTTGTTTTAACATGGTTCAATCATAGAATAATAATTTTTTTTTAAATTATGTATATATTATATATATAAAAAATTAATGAGTTGATTGAAGAAAAAGAGTATAAAAGTGATAATAGGTTGATTGAACTAAAAAAGAAGATTTATAATATAATTAGTAAAAAAAAAAGAAAATAAAGACAAAACACTCATTTTGGTAAATATTTTTCAAATCACCCATTTTGATAAATATTTTTTCCACCTACACCTATTTGGGAAAAAACTCATTTTCATGTTCATTTATTAGACATGAACGAGTTGTTCTACGTTCACTAGGGTCGTAAACTGTTATGATCCATTCGTAGTTTTTTTTCGGTTTTATACAAAGGATCCAAAAAAAAAAAAAATACGAGGAACCTTTAACCAAAAAATAGGATACTGTTATAAATAAATATTATTATGGTTATCAACTCCATATATAGATGTATCTTGTTTACCAAGTTTCCTTCTCTTATATATAGTCCTGGTATTTTATTGTAAACACACACCACGAATAATATAAAGATATTTCTCCCTACATATCTTTATCATATTGTTTAGCTATTAGGCTTGTGTTATCAGCACGAAAGTGCTCTCATAAAAACCATGTCCACTCATGAAGAGGACGTAAAATTTTGTTTAGAAAACTACAAGCGGACCAGATCGTTGATGTCTCCGGTCGTCGTCGTGTTGCTTTAACCTAGACATGTCACCAAACATCTACACTTCAACACTTCATTCATATGGTTCGGCGTTTGTCCCTCAATAATAATCTACGACTTCGAATACGGAATTTAAGGTATTGTTTTCTAACTTGACATTGTTATTTGAATACCAGACGAATTCGGAAACGTAAACGTGATTTTGGGTGGGATTTGATTAAAGTTTAAGACCCTATAAATTTTCGGAAAAAAGATGATAGGCTAGAAAATTACCGCCTCTGATCCACATAGTTTCGGCCCATCAACTACTTAGCACAAATATTTGTTACTCCAACCCAGTTTAACTTTTACTAATTAAATTATAGGTTTTCTTTTATAAAGTAATAATCAAGAAAATCAAAACGAAGATGACGTCTTATAAACAAATCATTTTACTACCAACTGAATGCATAAATTGGATCAGGTACTTGGGTCTTGAAAACGTTTGGACTTTGGCGGTTGTGAGCAAAAGATATGTTCCATAATCCTTTTTTAAGTTTTATTAAATTAAATAGATTATTTAAATACATATTAAATTGTTTATAAATTTTGGACAACAAGGTAGTAAAAAATGGTTCAAAAGGTTTACTCAATCGTTAAATTTCTATAAGTATAATAAACTATTCTTTTATAGGGATTTATAAAATTGTAAACAAATTAGTTAATTGCACTAAGTTGTGGCATATATATAATTATTATCAGCTATCCTATTTTGATAATTTTTATATATATTTATATCAGTTTTGGTTGATATTGATATTACTAATCGAAGGCGTATATATTATTTGTGAACATTATTAGGATTTATTTGTTAGATCATATACTCCTTTAATATTGTTTTCTTGTGCAATTAACTAAAATAAGAGTAAATTACAAGTTTTGTGCTTTATGTTTGTATCAAATTGCAGGCGGTGTCCTTTGCCTTTAAATTTGACGAGTTTTGTCCTTAACGTTTCAAAATCCTGCACGTTATGTCCATTGAGCCTAACACAGTTACATTTTTTTCTGTTAAATTAGGGCATTTTTGTAATTTTAGTAAGCAATTAAGGGTACTTTTGTGATTTCATGTATTTAGTTAAAAAAAATTAAAATATATTAACTCAAAACCCCCCCCCCTCTCTCTCTTCAGTGCCTGATTTATCCCTTTGGCTGATTCTAAACACACCCCCCTCTCTCCTGATTATACCCCCCTTGTGAGAGGAAAACTGCCGGTCCCACACGGGCCCCACCTGTAAGTATGTGAGAGGAGGGAGGTGTAAAAAGTAATTAGGGGGGGGGGGGGGTGTAGAAAGTAGCACCCATCCCTTTCTATCTTCTTTCTCTTTCTCTCTCAGCAATCACAGAGTTTTTTGCAGAACTAGGTGGCTTGAGATCATATAGAGTGGTATTAGGTGGCATCCAAGAGAATAAGTGATTTTAGGTAGATTGCTAAATGATTCAGCGAGCTTCCTCTACATTTCTGCCAAAAGCTGAAATCAGTTTCACTTTTCTGACAGATACATGAACCTCGCTGTTTGCTTGTGCCAACTATTGAACTTCGCTGATTCAATCAGCAATCTTCTAAGAAGCCTCGTTGAAATGAACTGCAAATTAAAGAACCTCGCTGAAATGATCCACCAAGTTTTAAACCTCGCCGATTTGATCTACAAATTAGTCAAAGATCGCTGATTTCATGAACAACCTTCACGAGGTTCGCTGATTTCCTGCACAACCTTCACAATCTTCGCTTAAATGATCCACCAAGTTTTAAACCTCGCCGATTTGATCTACAAAGTAGTCAAAGATCGCTGATTTCATGAACAACCTTCACGAGGTTCGCTGATTTCCTGCACAACCTTCACAATCTTCGCTGATTTCATGAGCATAGTTATAAAAGCTTTGCTGAATTTTGTTTGAAGGTGTAGCTTTGCAGGTTCACATGGGATGCTTTTCAGAGTTTTGTTGTCTTGAATGCCAAAACAGTGTTATGTTATGCATGAGTGCAGGGAATAGTTCACATGGGATGCTTTTCTATATTTTAAGTTAAAATATAGAGGTTGCAGCATTTTTTTAAAATATAGAGGTGAATGACAAATTTTCAAATAGTGAAAATTTATGTTTGCATAGACTAGTCTTATCAATTCACAATTGAGTGTTGAGCCTTCTTTTAACCATATCTTCTGATACGCATAGGAAGTAGTAGCTTAAACAGTGCCATCTAATCATCCTGTAAAATTCAGAATAGTAGGTTTGCAGAATCTGTTGGCTTATCATATCATCAATGGAATGAAGAGACCTTCGTTGCTACAAATACATACATACAATGGAGTTTATTGATACAAAGTTAAAAACCAAAGCTAAGAAACTTTCACAGAAACCATCAAGAACAAAACCTCACCCTAGTTTAAGCACGCACAAGAAGATCTCAAAGTTAAAAATGAGTTATTAGTTGAATCCTGGTCCTCTCAATAACGAGGTTTTGTTTTTACACAAGAAACACCGTGCGTTAGAGGTTTATAATAACCCGAAAAAATTCGGATCATCCATAAACATCAAGCGTTCTGATCGTTCGTTTTGGAAGTTGGTGAAGCAAAAGCCTATAGGACCACGTGTGGAAGGTTATATACGTGAAGCAGGGTTTGGTGGGTTGCTTGATAGTGGGTACCGTTATATAGACCACGCTTTAATAACGGCGTTGGTTGAGCGGTGGAGGCCTGAAACCCACACGTTTCATCTTCCAGTGGGGGAAACAACTGTCACATTACAGGACGTTAACGTCTTGTGGGGCCTGCCAATTGAGGGGGTGCGGGTATGTGGGGCGGATAACGCCCTCACATTTTATGAGGCTGCGGAGAAGTGTGAACGCCTGCTTGGGTTCACTCCAACGAATAATCAACTCAGCGGTAAACGAATTAGTTCTGTCCGTATTATCGCTGAGTTAGATTCTACTTTTTCTGAAGTTGAGGCTACGGACGATCAGTGCATTATACGTGCACGTTTAATAATATTTTATCTAATAGGTTGTACAGTTTTTCCAGATAATTCGAACAACTGGATTAATCTTCATTTTTTACAATACTTAGAGGATTTAAGTTCGTGTGTTAATATTAGTTGGGGCAGTGCTGTTTTAAGCTGTCTCTACAGAAACCTGTGTAACGCTACAGCACCCGATGCCGTAAACGTTAGCGGACCAATGTCAATTCTGCAAGTCTGGGCTTGGGAGAGGATCCGTTGTGTTGCACCAGAGCCCTACCACCGGTTTAATTACGACGCGCCTTTAGCTGCTCGGTATGTTGTAAGCTGATTAAGTATAAAATTGTTTATGAATAAATTATAGAAACTTAAATATATAATATTAATTTTTGGCACTTATTATTTTTTTTTAGCTGGAAGGGAAACCTTAATCATGTTGACGGCCCCACACACTGTCTTAGAGCTTATCGATCTCAACTTCAGTCGGTTCGCGAGGAGATGGTACCCTAGTTATAGGAAAATACACATAATTTTATGTAGTTGTTTCTAAACTATTCAATTTTTAAATGCAGTTTATTTGGACACCGTACGATGATGTTCTCGGTAGACTCCCAGAAATTTGCACTAGTGGGAGTTCTAGTTGGAGGAGCACATGCCCGCTGATTTACTGGGAAAATGTCGAGCATCATTACCCGCAACGGGTTATGCGGCAGTTTGGCATGGTTCAACATATACCTCCCAGTATACCATTAACCGTTGAAGAGCTTGCCAGACTGCATAAAACGACCCGGATTGGGAAAACTGGTTGGGACTGGACCATTCGACACGATGTTTATCTTTATGCTTGGTACCATCGTCATGACTCTGTTGTCGAGGGAGAAACAATCACCTCTTATCCGGTCGCAGATGATTATATGTCTTGGTTCATGAACCATACAGTGCTCTATTTGACAAATCCAAGGTCTTCGGAAGTTCCAATGCGTGGTTTCCAAGATGATGGGGCTCGTGCCCAAATGCTGGTATATATATATATATATATATATATATATATATTAGTTTAGATTTATTCATGTTAGAAAGTCTAAATTAATCTGTTGTGAACTAAGTCTTATTTTTATTTATTTAGACGGATGCAATGGGGGTAATACAACAGTGTGATGATCTAGAGTTGGCCCAAGCTGCCGCTTATCGAGCTACGGAAATGTCACGGCAAGAAGGATACTCACAATATCCGAGTCACTTGACAACAGAAACTGTTGACCTAACACCTATTCCTCGTCCGCAGAGGTTACGCAGGCGACGACAACGTCAACAAGGAGGTTCAAATGTTGACGGGGGTGGAGGTTCCAATTGGTGCATGAATATGGAACAAGGGGGGCCGTCATGTTTTAACGAAACTCAAATTGATGATCAATGGGGTATCCTCGGGTTAGACAATATGCAACAAGGGGGGCCTTCATTTGTGAACGAAAGTGGTAATTTGGGTGTGAATCAAACTTATAATGATGTTGACCACCCAGATTTTTGGGCTGCTAATAGAATATCCGACCTTATCGGTGGGGACGTTAATACTGTGGTTACTGACAACCAAATATATACGTCCGATGTCCAAAATAATCCCCCGATATATACAACCCCCGCATCACAAATGTTGACGTTTTTTCCGGATACGCAGGGTGACTTCAATTATTTTCCACCACATCAAAGTTCGGAAGATCCTCCTCGTGCAAATTACTCAAATGTAGAACCCACTCTCTTGGAATGGGGACTTGATTTAGATTTAAACCTATTTAATCATCCACCCCCACCCAACTAAGTTTGTTGTACCTTTCCTTTATTATGTCAGTATTATGTTTTAATATTATGTTGGTACTTTCCTTTATTTTGTAAGTATATGATTTAAATATTAAGTTATTGAGATTTTGTTGTATTTCATACCACTATAAATACACCCCCACTTTCCCATCTAAAAAACTCATTTTTTTGTTTTGTCAAAAAAGTCCAACGTGGCCTTTTCCGTGGCCGTTTCCTCATCCGTGTGGCTCCCGCCACCGGGTTCGTTTGTCTCTAACTTATAAGGAGGGGTAAATTTGTCTGGGGATGAGGGGCGTCTGGTCGGCGGAAAGCATTTCGGCTCATTCAAAGGGGCCCGAAAGTCTAAAAAACTCATTTTTTTGTTTTGTCAAAAAAGTCCAACGTGGCCTTTTCCGTGGCCGTTTCCTCATCCGTGTGGCTCTCGCCACCGGGTTCCTTTGTCTCTAACTTATAAGGAGGGGTAAATTTGTCTGGGGACGAGGGGCGTCTGGTCGGCGGAAAGCATTTCGGCTCATTCAGAGGGGCCCGAAAGTCTAAAATACTCATTTTTTTGTTTTGTCAAAAAAGTCCAACGTGGCCTTTTCCATGGCCGTTTCCTCATCCGTGTGGCTCCCGCCACCGGGTTCGTTTGTCTCTAACTTATAAGGAGGGGTAAATTTGTCTGGGGACGAGGGGCGTCTGGTCGGCGGAAAGCATTTCGGCTCATTCAGAGGGGCCCGAAAGTCGTAAAAACTCTTTTTTTTTGTTTTTCTCAAAAAACGTCCAACGTGGCCCTAATAATTTATTAATTTTAACATAATATAAAGGTTGATTACAAATAGTTTTTGTTGTATTACACCTTAGCCGGAGCTGGTGAAAACTGTGCTGCATAGAACTCTTCCGCCATCTCCCATCTATATTTCGCGCAAGATTCTTCAAGATCCCCATCAATCCGGAGCTGGTCGTCATTAACTAGTTTACTCAATAGCATACAAACTAACACCCCAGAATTAGCTCCTGGGTTTTCCTTGTCATGCTGGCAAACTTCAGTATGTGTCACCATTGTCTTCTCCACGTATGGCCGTCCAGAATTTTCCCAGTACGAAATTTGGTCCAAAAACATTTTGAATAGTGATTCAAATTTTATAAGGGTTGGGTACACCCTAACTTGAATCAATTTGGACCCATCGGAACTGCTTAAACCACATGCTCCGGTGAAGTACAATGTAAGGTGAAGTGTCCGCATATCAACACGAACCATGAACCAGTCTCGTATGTCAACACATAGTGGAATATACACCTGAGACAAAAACAAAAAATATATGGATATTTTCTTTTAAAAATGGATTTAATGTAAGTGTTACCGTATTGATGTCCCAAAACGAAGGGTAATGTTCCTTTAATCCAATCGCAAAAGGTAACGCACGGTGGTTCGGATTGTCACCCAGAAGGTCCAGGAATTGCGGTGGCAGAATCGTCCATGGAAACAGTTGTTCTGGTTTTCTAGATTTTGTTATCAAAACCCATCTGAACCTCATCATTCTGGTAACCCAACCACACACATGCTGCAATTAATGCAATAACAATTAAGGACTTTTTTTTTAGTAGCTATACTTAAAGTACTTACCAGTGGCGACAAGTAACCATAGTTCTCGTATCCAAGTAGTGCACCCCAAAAATCCGAGCCGAGTTGTCTTCTTCCGAGGAATCCACTATAACAGAAAGAAGAATCCCCGTTTTGATAAAATGTCATTACATTTTTTGACCATGAACTAGAATCTTTTGTTGGGTGATAATACCGGCGTCTCTTACTGGGGATATTTTCAGGGGGAGTTTCGGGAACTTCCTCCAGCTCCAAGAACGAGTTTTCAGGGTCCCCCATTTGATGTGGTAAAGACTTGTTGGGTGTGTTTGGTGCAAGTTGAGATAGAGGTATGTGCCAGTATTTATAGTGGAGAGGGCATCTTTTATTAAAAAAGAATTTTAATAAAATAGTATTAAAAAGTATTTGAGATAGGGCCATCGTTTATTAAAATAGTATTTTAATAAAATAGTAATACATTTTTTACCCCAATTTTTTCTCTATATAATCCCTTGCAAAGCAACCCTCCATTGCTCCTCATCAGTCTTCTTTTCAATACCAATTCTTAGTAATGGATAAGCGGAATGGTAAGAAGCGGTTACCTCCCTTCTCCCACTTCCAAAACAACTGCATGAGTGAAGAAGACATCAAAGCTTGTTTGGAATGGGAACTACCCCCAAAGCTTCCTGATTCGGAGGTAGGAATGAAATCGAAAAAATCAGAAGTTGTCAAGGAAGGAGGTTCGTCTTCCGGTCCTGTTGTGAATCATCATCTGGCGAAACATATGGAGTTTGTTGGCAAAAAGAAACAGCTTGAAGAAATCCCCGTTGAAAAAAAAGTTTGGATTTATGACAACCAAGAGTTTGATTTCAACCCTAACCCGGAGGAGGATTGCGACCCAGAAGTCCTGAAGGATGCTTGGAACTATGAGGAAGAAGAAGAAGATTGGTCCTATGTTTGGCACAACCCATATTCTGGAGAAGAGTCAGACTCAGAATTATCATCTAGAGGTGACTGCCATTGGAAATAGGGTTGCTTGTAGTTGTTGCAGGATGTTTGTTCTATTGGTTTTTAGTTGAATGTTTTTTGTCGTTTGTTGTATCAGCACTTTATGTCCTCGTCGGGATTGTCTTTAGTGGAAGGTTATTCTCGTTTATTGTATCAGTAGATTATGTTTACTAGTATTCTAATAATTACCCCTAGACTTCTCCTCTCTATAAATACCACCTCTCACACCATTATGTCTTCACATCTTCACCTCACCTCATAAGTCATTCGGATGGCAGATGGTGATAACGATTTCCACATTCATTTTCATTTGCATATACATGAAAGGGAGGCAAACCCTGCAAATGTTGAACCCCAACCCAACCGTAACCATAATGCTCGACAAGCAAACCCTAACAGTGTGCTCCCCTCCATTGAACAGCTGCGTGCCCGTCCCGGACCTTCAACGGTAGACCAACATCGTTACCGTCCAGATAATCATAGTCAGGAAAATCATAATCAAACTTCCTTCATGGCAGCACCACAAAACCCCTCTTCTGTGCAAAACCCTGGCGCTTCACCCCTCGACCAACATCCTCACCCACCACCATATGTTGAACATCAAAATCGAAATCCTACCTCCTTTGTGCAACGACCTCAACGTCCTTGGATTGTGCAGAACCCATACCCCCCGATATGTAGGTTTGGATGCATCTACCATAGCTTGTGCTACCACCAATACGACAGCGATCGTGACTCTAATGCGTTATCAGATGATGCCATCGTTAGTGATGATCCATGGGAACAATATCACAACTATAACAGCGATTCGGATTCATCCTTTTGAT
Organism: Helianthus tuberosus; assembly: GCA_030545235.1. Classification (NCBI taxonomy): domain Eukaryota; kingdom Viridiplantae; phylum Streptophyta; class Magnoliopsida; order Asterales; family Asteraceae; genus Helianthus; species Helianthus tuberosus. Next base: position 160,436,310 of record CM060396.1, on the reverse strand, counting down.
TCCAGAGCATGACTTAGGGGTTCCTGTATTGGTAGATGTATTTTGTGTTCGTGAATTCTCCTAAATTAAAATAAACCGCGTAATGTTCTTTGATGTTTATATTATTGTGATGGTCAATGTAAAAAATTGTGAAAAATGGCGTTTAGGGGAAGTATAACTTAAAACCATAAAAACCACAAACGAACAGATAACACTAAAAACCACAAACGAACAACACAACAACAGATAACACTAAAATTAAAATTCTGCTGTGTCAACGTCCCTGGAATGATAGGCCTAGAAGTGACATCACAAGAACAGATAACACTAAAAACCACAAACGAACAACAAAAACATAATAAATTAATGTCGGCCACAGGTCTTCCTGTTGTGGCCTGTTTCTCCACATCTGCTGCATCGACGGACCTGGGGTTCACCGTGGTAGTTGACATCCATCTCATTTTGAATTCTTCTTGCACGAACCCTACCACGGTGTGTTGTAACCCTTGACGGGTCCCCTTGAATTCTCCACTGCGGTTCTTCCCACTCTTCCTTAGGGCCTAGCGTGTAAAAATGCCTGCTGTACTGTTCCCGATAAGTAGTAGTGTGGAATTTTGAATTCGTAACCTCGTGTGGTTCCTCACCCCTCCATGAGCAAACAACAATGGCGTGAGAACAAGGAAATCTGAGCATTTGCCATTTCCCACATGAGCACCACCTACGAATGTATTCAACGGTGTACTCATTACCACCATGATCGTTCGCTTCGTCCCTTGAAACAACTGAGTAGCGAGCATCTGTGACATCATACACGGACACTTCATGTTGCATTGCCACCGAATACAGTTTGTTAAACCTGGACCAAATGCGAGGGGGTAGAGGGGTGTTGCAGGTTTGGGCCATGTGCGAGTGCCTGGCATACTCGGATACGTCTTTGGTAAACGTATAATGAATTAACGCTTTTATAGGGAGCAGTCTTGCTTCGCGTAAGACGTTATTCATAGACTCGGATATGTTCGTCGTTAGGTTTCCCCAATGCCTGTTTCTATGATCATGAACAATAGTCCACTTAGTTTTGTCGATGTTGTTCAGATAGTCCCAAGCTGCCTGATCTAGCATCCGCATTTCCCTCACAGCCCAACGATACTTCGATGGTTGACTTGTGCTCCCAATCATCCAACACAGCTTTCTAAGGCTTTTACTCTTATACTTTCCACTAAAATTGCTTCTTACATGTCGAAGACAATAACGATGGTACGCCTTCGGTTCCTTCCAATCTTCGAGGTTCTCCATGGCATTAATTATTCCAGCATGACGGTCTGATAGAACACATATTTTACTAGTACAGTTTGTGGTGACGTGTTCCTTCAAATTTTGGAAAAACCAACACCAACTATGGACAGTCTCTTCGTCAACCAGAGCGTACGCCAATGGCATTATGTAGTTGTTGGCGTTTTTGGTTACCGCAACCAACAACTTTCCGCGGTACGGACCTTTCAAGTGTGTGCCATCCACGGAGATTACAGGCTGGCATAGACGGAATGCACTAATAGAGGGACCGAAGGCCCAAAAAACATATTTGAATGTTGGATGTCCTAGAGCCGAATGTGGGTGATGAAACCAGTTAACCACCGTACCAGGGTTTCGAGACTGAAGCCGTAACACGTACTTCGGGAGCTCCGCAAAGTTGCTGTCCCAAGTTCCATATATCCTCTCAATTGCCTTTCTTCTACCCCGCCACGCCTTTGTATACGTAACATCGACGGACATGGTTTGCTTTATGAACGTCCTTATGTGTTTTACCTTAAACGCGATGTCTGTACGAATTTGTGGAAGGATGTTTGCACCGATATCCTTATATCTATGGCATCTGTTGTTGTTGCGCACCACAGTTGAATAACAAGTGTGGGCAGGTGCCCAGTTGGTAATCTGCCACAGGTGTTGGAGTTTTTGTTTTGATGCGGTTGCACGCCATTCGCAAACAGGAGCACCAGGGAAAGGGTTTTTATGATTTTTGTTTCTCGTGTAGCATTTAACTTTGTATAAATTTGGTTTGCTATCCACCACAAATATTTCCCTTCCTCGGCGAATGTTCCACTCTCGAACAGCAAGGTCCACATCCTGTTTGGACTTGAAAAACATCCCCAGGCGAATTTGTTTTGATTTTGGATTCCATATGTCCATTGGGTTATCTTCATAATCCGGACACATGTAATCCCTAAGCTCCTCATCCTCTTGGGGGTCGTCATGTGGACCTGCAACGACAGGCCTAGAATGCGTTAGCTGAGACAAGGTCAACGCAGTTTGATCGTTTACCGCGGCCTCATCGTCAGAAGAGGCTTCATCTGATGGGGGGGGGGGGGGGCTCCTCACTTTCTGAACTGTCTTCTGCGCTGTAAACTTCTGACTCATCAAAGCCGTCGTTTTTGTCGTCACCAACGACAAATTGAGAAGCGGGACCGACTAGGTTCTCAACAGACGGCATGAGGTGGTGTTCTTGAGTTGTTTGCCCATCTCCTTCACCATCATCATCGGATAACTGGTGGTCAACAACATTACGTTGTGTTATGTCATGGAGAAGGTTTGTAAAACTCATATGACGGAGGGGATTAACTGCCTCCCATTGAACGTAGATCTCGGCAATGAAGTTGCCTTCAAACACTCCGGCTAAGTAGTGCAACATTTCAACGCCATCTTCATTGAAAATTTTTGTTGTCTGAGATGTCCCTTGATATGTGTACCCTAATAACATCGAAACCACAACGGATTCTTTCTGTAGTCGAATATGATTACAGATTGAATCGACCAATTCATCATAAGACATTTTCTGTCGCATAAGGAATGTGGTTGTTAGCATGGATTGGTCAAATTGAACAACCCCGTTTACAAAAGAAAACACACCACCCCAGTAAAGTCTAACGAGGTATGGCCGAAAAGAATCCATTAACAGACAAAAGGAAATTTGGCGGAAAATTGATAGGATGAAGTGATAAAAAAATTTGTTGTGGTTATTAAGGATGAGCTTAAAAAAGAAGGTTGTTTTTGGTACTTCAATCTTGATGTGGGTTGACACCCTAATCCCATGGGTATTTATACCGGTGAGGACCCAGACTTTAGCTGGTATTTCAAAAATATTTAAGTAATTCTAAAATTAATAGTATTATTTGAATTAACGAATGGGGTTTTCTTGTTTATGTCCGTTCTTTAAAAGTTAGTTATATGCTTACAATTTAGTCTAGTTTTATTAATATTTGTTGCTGGGTAATTTAAACATCATATTTGATTATCTTCATTCGAACAGAAGGTGTTTCAATACTTCAAATTTGTGTTTCAATTTAGTCTACTATCAACAAAAAAATTAAAGCATTTAAACTTGCTGTTAAAAACAGCGAAGATATTGAACATTGCAAACAAAATAAGCGAACTTATTCAACATTGCTATTAAAATCAGCGAGGTTTTCAACTTTGTGGTTCAATTCAGCGAGCTTCTCCAACTTTGTTCATGAAATCAGCGATCTTTTCCAACTTTGTTCATGAAATCAGCGATCTTTTTGAAGTTTGTTCATGAAATCAGCGATCTTTTCCAACTTTGTTCATGAAATCAGCGATCTTTTTGAAGTTTGTTCATGAAATCAGCGAACTTTTTGAAGTTTGTACATGAAATCAGCGATCTTTGAGTAGTTTGTTCATGAAATCAGCGAGGTTTAAAAGATTGTGAATCAAATCAGCGAAGTTATGTTGCTTGTCTGCTATTTGTTATATGTTGCAGCCTTTTTGCAGAATTTCATATGAACTTCGCTGATCAAATGAGCAAAGTACCTAGTTTCAGTCATAATTTTGAAATACACCTAATACCACTCTATATGATCTCAAGCCACCTATTTCTGCTAAAAACTCGCAATCACAGACCCACCACCAAATTGATTCGTCGGAGAAAACAACAGCAGAAGACACCCAAACGGCAGCGGCCCTTCGGCAGCGGGGGTGGGTGGTTAACGAGGGTTTGTAACGGCGGCGACATATCTTTTGTAACCGGGAGCTTTGGGGGTTTTACTGGCGGTATTGGGTTGATGAGTCTTTCGTGTGCCGGTGAGCCAATGAGTTTTTGTATATGCCACCAACATGTCACCACCCTTCATCACCTCCATTAGGGTTCCCAAATTACACACTATGTATGGCTCACATATTTGAGAAAAATTGTTGGAAGTTGAAGGCTGGAGTTTGTTCAAGATGTTGTTACCGTCACATCCTTCAAAAATCCATCGGAAACCCTAACCTACCACTGCAGTCGTCGGAGCTTCTGCTGCTGCCGACACATTGCTGCTGTTGCCGTCACATATCTCCTTCAATTTCAGACTACCCCAGTTTCGGTTAAATGATTTACAACACTTCGGCTCTGTTACCTTAGAGACGGTGCTACGAGATCTACAAACCCACAATTAACTTAAAATCTCTTCGATTTAGGTAATCAATTCATGTTTCTATTCATCATACTTTCATGTTTGATGTGTTATTCTGAATCTAGTTATTAAGCTTTAATGTTTGGTTTAAAATATACAAGGAACCATTTACCCAATTTCTAACATAAATTATAGATTTATTGATATGGTTTTTGTCAAATTTTTATTACTTATGTCTTCCACTCCAAATCGTAGTCTCTAAAATTTCAAAATCCTAAAGGAATTTTTTAAAGCGAGTTACAAAATGTATGAGATTAGTAAGAAATTTAAAGAAGATATAAAAATATTGATGTATCAGGTATTAAACTCAAGATGATTTGATTTTTGTAGTTTGAATGTATGTTTGGCATTTGTTGTGTAGTGATGGGAGGTGGAGGTGGAGGTGGAGGTGGAGGTGGTGGTAGTGGGGGAAGAGAGAGAGAGAAAGAGAGAGGGGAGGGAGAGGGAGGGAGAATATGTTTTATTTCTCACACAATTAGTCCCTTGAATATCAAGTTATTTACTCAATAGTCCCTAGGGATATAAAATGACAAAGATGCCTTCATGTGCAAGTCACATGACCATATTTAACAAAAAAATCTGACTGAGTTAGAGCTAAATGACATAACATGTAGGATTTTGAAACGTTAAGGACAAAACTCGTCAAATTTAAAGGCAAAGGACACCGCCTGCAATTTGGTACAAACATAAAGAACAAAACTTGTAATTTACTCCTAAAATAAATAGATGTTTTAGTAAAAGTAGTGTGAATGTTGTGATGCTAACAAACCTATACTTTGTAACACCCCGAAAACGGGTTTGATAGTCAAATCACGTTAATAATAATGAACGAGTGAAATACCGTTAGTGGTAAAAATTAAGCAGGTAAATATTAGGATTTAAATAAAGAATCCTAATATTAATTAAAAAGAAGAATAAACGCTTTAAGAAGACAAAGTTTATAAAAAGCCCGAGTTAACAGGACTTAAAATAAAACGGGTTAATAACTCCTTGAACACACTAAGTTAACTAGGAATAATTAACCTAGTTAGTAATGTGTAATTAAGTGATAAACTATGAATTATAGCTTCATTGGATCAAAATGAAACATGAGGGACTGTAACACCCCCAAAATATAGATTTATATATAGATATTAAAATGTCGGTAATATTCAAGATAAAATAACTAGAAATAAATAACCTAGTTAGTTATAAGTCTTGAAATAATAAGAAAAAACATGGTTAAAACACCCTTTATGCAAACTTGTGTGAAGTAGAGGGACTAAAGGTGATAAATTGGAAACTAGTTTTTATTTAGTAAAATGTCAACACCAAAACACACACTCTAAGTGTGTGTTCTGGTCGATACAATCGCTGGAGCCAAGGGGCTCTCCTACTCAAAACCTAACAAGCACAAAATCAACAAATTGGAAGGGCAAATCGAGCCCAAATCGAAATCCAATCATAGATTAATGATCACCGCTAGGGCTGTAAACGAACCGAACGAACACGAACTAGGCCTTGTTCGTGTTTGTTCATTAAGGAAATAAATGTGTTCACGAATGGTTCATGAAAACTTACCGAATGAGATTCTATGTTCGTGTTCGTTCATTAAGGAAATGAGCGTGTTCGCGAACGGTTCACGAACACAAACAAACACAAATAAATTTGGCGAATGCGATGAAGGATAAAGATAGATGGCCCAGAGAGTAGCACTCGAACTTGAATACCTTATTGTGGAACGGAGGTCGATCGTATTCGCCGATGTAAATAATGAGAAATGAAAGGGAAATGACGCATAAACAAGGTGAAAGTGGGTTTCCTAATTTAATTGTTAGAGTAATAAAATAAATAAAAGTTTAATAATATAACAATTACAAATAAAATATAAGAAAGTATAAAGATCTTCAATTAAAACACAAACATACGAACATAAACGAACGCAAATCAACGAATGTTCACGAACACCTTACCGAACGTTCACGAACGCAATCGAACGAACGAGAACTCTGTTCATGTTCATTCATTTAACTAATCGAACGAAACTTCTAGTTCATGTTCGTTCGTTTATTAAACGGACGAACATAAACGAACTACCCGCCGAACGGTTCACGAACTGTTCACTGAACGTTCGGTTCGTTTACAGCCCTAATCACCGCAGTAAAGGGATCATAAGGTATGTAAAATTTCGTTGTTTGATTTCATCTTGAATTCTAGATGAACACATGAGAATCGAAATTAGAGCTTGCATGATCATTGCTTGGATGAAATTTGAATAAAATCATGTCTAGGGGTAAACCCTAGTCATTATCTTGTTGAATTAATGATTAAACTATGAAATTCATGATCATACACCATGTGTGTGTAGTGGGTTTTGTAGAAAAATGATGAACACTAGAATCATGATTAGTAAACTAGTGTTATTTGAACTCTATGAAGTTAATCTTGATATTGAACTATAAATTAGATGATGGACTAGTAAAAGGTGTTAAAATCTTGGCTAAATTAGTCATGAACTTGATTGTTGATTTAGTGAAATTAAGCCCTTTTAGGTGTGTTTGTTGAAATGCCTAAAAGAAAGCTGGATATGGTGATTTCGAACGTAACGCATATTTAAATGATAACATGAATTATGCGTTATAAGACATGAATGGAGTTCTAAACGAAGTGTTGATTGAAATCTATAGGCAAAGGAGCCGAGTCTTCAAGCGGACAAGCCAGAACGGACACGCGCTTGAAAGGAACTCTTTGAAGGTACGCGACTTGTCGTCTCGTTACATTTATGTAGACAAGCCTAGTTGTAGATATGTTTAATGTTGTTATAGTGAAAATAGTTGCGTTTAGTGAGTCTAAGAAGTGATGGGACTCACTTGACAAACCAAACGGGTCAAAAGAAATAGTTGGAATATGTATGATGTTGAAATAGTGAAATTGTAATCGTTTGGTAAGTCTAAGAAGTGATGGAATTCACTCGACAAACCAAACATGTCAAAATAAATAGTTGGTTAGATATGTTTATTGATAATATTGTTTAATTAGTCATAATGGGAATGTAAGTAAAGTGATGTAATACATTAGATAAAGAACGGGTTAAAATAATGGTCGAAATGGTAGTGTTCGAAGTGACTCGAACGTCACTCGTCAAATTTGAGTTATAAAAGCATAAACCATTGATTGGAAGGGATACGCGGAGGTTGACAAGCCCGGGAATGGGTAATTATGGTTAGAAAGCAGTGTTAATGAATTATGAAGGTATGTAACATGTCTCGTTACATTATGTAAATATGATATTTAGACATTTAAAGTTGTGTTTTAGAATAAGGAATTGTATTAGTTGAAGTGATGATGATCACTACTTAATTGAACAAATCAAACTAGTGTAGAAAACGTTTGGTAGTCATTAGAAATGGGGATTCCATAAATTAGCCAAACGGGTCGAATAAATATCTAAGTAAGTAGTAAAAATGTGTTTTGGATAGCGTTTGGCGATGATGGACCACAAGAGCGTGAAACCATAGATTTGGTAATGATACGCCGGTGAACGTAAGCTCCGGATGTTGGGTAAATGCGCCTTAAGGTTACAATAACATTGATAGTAGAATTGGTGCAAACTATGTGGGTTGAATAAACACAATAGTGATTATAGATGTTCTGTCCGTAAACTCAAATTTTGGTAAAATAAATGTAATAGACGCGTCGGTAATTAAATTACAGATGCGTAGGAAAAAGAATCGCCTAAAACGGACATACGAATCAAAAGTTATGGTGGTTTTAAGTTTCGACTTGATAAAAGGTTGAGCTGGGCAAGTGCAACAGCAAATAAAGGAACTTTCTGTCAAAAATAGGGCGAGTATCAACCAGGTACACGTTCTAAATTACGATAAGACAAGTAGAATGCAACAATTCACATAATGAATGATAGTTGCATATGGTCATATATGATTAGTGAAATGAATGAATTATGTAAAAGAAAAATATATATATGTATGTATATATATAAATAAATAAATAATGGCGAGTATGTGAAACCGAGGTAAATGTAATCTCGATAAATATTGCAATGGGAAGGAGTGCGCGTACACTCGAACCCGAGAATGCAATGAAAGATAAGTGTCATAATGGGAAGGAGTGTGCGTACACTCGAACCCGGAAACTTAATGAAGTGAACAAACGTTGTATTGGGAAGGAGTGTAATTACATCCGAACCCAGGATTTGTAATAGTAAGTAAGCGGTGAAGACAAGGTTATATAACTGTCTAAACCTAATAAAACACGTAGAAACATCGTTTATATTGATAAACGATGTGGGTAAATTCCATAAAACGACATGGAATAATAAAATGAAATAAGTTGAATTTGGTTATTCTTACAATGGAATGATGTCAACCGCAGTTGGCGACGACACGATAACCCTCATGACTGAGGAGACGTGCAAAAAGGATCTATGGGAAAGTCGGAAAGGCTATTGAAGCCGTGTAACCCGGAATCATGGAAATGTCACCATGATGACGGCAAGGAAAGAAGAGATGAACGAATTGGGAGAAAGCCCATCGGGGTGAGTAACGCAGGTACACGTTATAAAATTACAACAAGATAACGTTAAGCAAACAATTGGATAATGGATTAAGGTTATGAATGAGAAATTTAGACTTGGGTCGAAAATACCCTCCAGGAAAACTAAATGGATGATACGTATTATTCGCTACTGTGAATAATAAAGTATCAATAAATGTGGATTTAGAAACTTGGGTATGAATAACCGCCCAAGTAAGACATTATTAATCAAATCCTTACGAGGAAGAACGATGATCACACTGATGGGTGTGATTGTATAAATGATTAGTGAAATAAACGTATTAAAAGTGTTGGAACGAAAAAGGGTAAAATCCCAAAAGCCGTATAACAATAACAGTGGTTTTATCAAATAAGGCTTATGAAATGGACCTTCAGGACACTAATAAAAGAGACGGACCTAAGGGTCGCTAACAAAAGAAAGACGGGTGTTTGGATCAAATAAGTAAAATGTTTTATAATAAAGGAAAACCCAAACCAGTGAAACTGGAGAGTTAAAAACATTAAGATAAAGAACCCGGGTAACGGGTTGTAAAGAAAAATAAGTATGAACCGGATAACGGTAAGCGAAGAACAAATCGACGTGTAAATGATGGAAGAAGTCATAGAGTCGGAAGAATAGTTCAAAAGGAAACGGGTGTAGCCTTAGACTACGGTCAAATCGATAAAATTCGAAAAATGAAAATGAATAAGTTTTAGGCTTGAAAAGGGTGCCCTGACACCAGAAGTGTAATTCTAAGAATACGAAATGACACAAGAAAAAGATGATCTACGGGATCATCATAACCTTTGAGATTATAAACAAAGTAAGGGTTTAAAAGACTAAGTGAACCACGCGTCAGCAATAGAAGGAAATAAACCAAAAAAAGGGGTGAAAGCCTAACGGAATAACTTACGAGGCTAAGCAAAAGAACATACGAGTCACTTGGGGTAAAGCATGGGGATTAGTTACGATTCCTCGCGTAATATAAGAACGGAAAAGAATAAATTCTTGTCGTCAATTCCTGGGTATGAAAATTTGACATAAGTTAAAGGGATAGACGTTAAACTAAATTTCAGTTTTAGTGAGAAGTGACGTTTAACAAATATGAATATTATAGAGAAATTAGAAAATAGTTAATATTAAAGAATATAGGTCTCAACACCGATAGGTGTGAGACGCTATGTTCGAAAGAAGATTTTTGATAATGAAAAGTTTATAAAAATTTAAACATAACGTGATGCGATGCGATCATAGTCACAAGAGTGATATAGAAACACAGAATATAATCATGTCGAGGCGTGAGTTACGGGATAGGAGATCATGAACTCAAGTAAGGCCGAATATGGCAATATGGAAGATCCAAATTTACGAGCCATGAGGTGACGGTGACTAATCAGTCTAACCGATAAGATCACCCGAAGTCAAAATAGTGTTGTGATATATATATATATATAGGGTAGGGATCCTAAGAGAAGTCCACCCTATTTGAGAAACATGAGAAGCAATCTGGACCACACATTTTCCTTAAGCAAAAAATGCAAAAAAAATGTGAAAAAAATGCAAAATATATTTTTTTTTTGAAAAATCGCAGCTTTTTCTTTAAGGATTAAATTTTTCTTTTTTTTAAAAAAAAAATTTTTTTTTTTGGATTTATACACATGTGTATATTGTTAATCTTTTAACTATACATATATGTATATTGTCAATTATACATATATGTATATACATGTTTAAAATTGAAAAAATGTGTATATTGTTAATCTTAAACCATAAACACTAAAGCTAAACCTTAATGCTAAACCCTAAACTCTAAACCCTAAAGCTAAACCCTAAGCTAAACCCTAAAGCTAAACCCTAATGCTAAACCCTAAAGCTAAACCCTAATTCTAAACCGTAAAGCTAAACCCTAATGCTAAACCCAAAAGCTAAAACTAAACACTAAAGCTAAACCCTTAATGCTAAACCCTAATACAAACCCTAAAGATAAAGCTAAACCCAAAAGTTAAAGCTAAACCCAAAAGCTAAACCCTAATGCTAAACCCTAAATACTATTGCTAAACCCTAATGCTAAACCCTAATGTTAAACCCTAAAGCTAAACCCTAAACCATAAAGCTAAACCCTAAACCCTAATGCTAAACCCTAAATACTAATGCTAAACCCTAAATAACACTTATTTTTCAATTTTAAACATGTATATACAAATATGTATAATGGACAATATACATATATGTATAGTTAAAAGATTAACAATATACACATGTGTATAATTAAAAAAAATTTTAAAAAAAATTAATTCTTAAAGAAAAAGCTGCGATTTTTCCAAAAAAAAAAAATTCATTTTGCATTTTTTCACCTTTTTTTTGTATTTTTTTGCTTAGGGAAAATATGTGGTCCAGAATGCTTCTCAAGTTTCTCATTTAGCCTACTACTTCTCACATGATCCTTATCCTATATATATATATATATATATATATATATATATATATATATATATATATATATAGAACACCTGTCAATATAAGATTAGTATGGGGCAAACATGTTGACAAACTCATACTATTGAGTAGTCAATTGACAATTGGGTCAAACAGTTGACAAAATAAGAAATACGAGATACAAGTTACAGTCCATGAGGACTTACATGTGAAAGACGCATGCGTCGAGGCAAATGATAACTTTTGACTAAAAGAAACAATGACTCAAAAACGAAACTAAATTAGTTTGGTCCAAACCAAAGGACTACTTAAGGAAGGTTTCGGGGACAAAACCTCTTTAAGGGGGGGGGGGTAGACTTGTAACAACCCCAAAATATAGATTTATATATAGATATTAAAATGTTGGTAATATTCAAGATAAAATAACTAGGAATAAATAACCTAGTTAGTTATAAGTCTTGAAATAATAAGAAAAACATGGTTAAAACACCCTTTATGCAAACTTGTGTGAAGTAGAGGGACTAATGGTGATAAATTGGAAACTAGTTTTTATTTAATAAAATGTCAACACCAAAACACACACTCTAAGTGTGTGTTCTGGTCGATACAATCGCAGGAGCCAAGGGGCTCTCCTACTCAAACCCTAACAAGCACAAAATCAACAAATTGGAAGGGCAAATCGAGCCCAAATCGGAATCCAATCATAAATTAATGATCACCGCAGTAAAGGGATCATAAGGTATGTAAAATTTCATTGTTTGATTTCATCTTGAATTCTAGATGAACACATGAGAATCGAAATTAGAGCTTGCATGATCATTGCTTGGATGAAATTGGAATAAAATCATGTCTAGGGGTAAACCCTAGTCATTATCTTGTTGAATTAATGATTAAACTATGAAATTCATGATCATCCACCATGTGTGTGTAGTGGGTTTTGTAGAAAAATGATGAACACTAGAATCATAATTAGTAAACTAGTGTTATTTGAACTCTATGAAGTTAATCTTGATATTGAACTATAAATTAGATGATTGACTGGTAAAAGGTGTTAAAATCTTGGCTAAATAAGTAGTCATGAACTTGATTGTTGCTTTAGTGAAATTATGCCCTTTTAGGTGTTTGTTGAAATGCCTAAAAGAAAGCTAGATATGGTGATTTCGAACGGAACGCATATTTAAATGATAAGATGAATTATGCGTTATAAGACATGAATGGAGTTCTAAACGAAGTGTTGATTGAACTCTATAGGCAAAGGAGCCGAGTCTTCAAGCAGACACGCGCTTGAAAGGAACGCTTTGAAGGTACGCGACTTGTCGTCTCGTTACATTTATGTAGACAAGCCTAGTTGTAGATATGTTTAATGTTGTTATATCGAAAATAGTTGTGTTTGGTGAGTCTAAGAAGTGATGGGATTCACTCGACAACCAAACGGGTCAAAATAAATAGTTGGAATATGTATGATGTTGAAATAGTGAAATTGTAATCGTTTGGTAAGTCTAAGAAGTGATGGAATTCACTCGACAAACCAAACAGGTCAAAATAAATAGTTGGTTATATATGTTTATTGATAATATTGTTTAATTAGTCATAATGGGAATGTAAGTAAAGTGATGTAATTCATTAGATAAAGAACGGGTTAAAATAATGGTCGAAATGGTAGTGTTCGAAGTGACTCGAACGTCACTCGTTAAATTTGAGTTATAAAAGCGTAAACCATGGATTGGAAGGGATACACTGAGGTTGACAAGCCCGGGAATGTGTAATTATGGTTAGAAAGCAATGTTGATGAATTATGAAGGTATGTAACATGTCTCGTTACATTATGTAAATATGATATTTAGACATTTAAAGTTGTGTTTTAGAATAAGGAATTGTATTAGTTGAAGTGATGATGATCACTACTTAATTGAACGAATCAAACTAGTGTAGAAAACGTTTGGTAGTCATTAGAAATGGAGGATTCCATAAATGAGCCAAATGGGTCGAATAAATGTCTAAGTAAGTAGTAAAAATGTGTTTTGGATAGCGTTTGGCGATGATGGACCACAAGAGCGTGAAACCATAGATTTGGTAATGATACGCCGGTGATCGTAAGCCCCGGATATTGGGTGAATGCGCCTTGAGGTTACAATAACATTGATAGTAGACTTGGTGCAAACTATGTGGGTTGAATAAACACAATAGTGATTATGTATGTTCTGTCCGCAAACTCAAATTTTGGTAAAATAAATGTAATAGACGCGTCGGTAATTAAATTACAGATGCGTAGGAAAAAGAATCGTCTAAAACGGACTTACGAATCAAAAGTTATGGTGGTTTTAAGTTTTGACTTGATAAAAGGTTGAGCTGGGCAAGTGCAGCAGCAAATAAAGGAACTTTCTGTCAAAAATAGGGCGTGGCGTAGCGCGACGCCCCTTAGCGTACGACGACGCCCCCTAATTCCGAGAATTGTTTGAATTTTGTTGTTTTGACTCATGAAACTTGTTTTAACATGTAATTAACTTATCAAAACTAACTTTCATGTTGGTTTTGAATTTAGGTGATCGTATTAAGCACACGGATGAAGATCAAGCAAGTTCCAAGAACCGAACACACATCTTTTGAAGCTTCTGCTATGATCTATTTTGTTTCATTATATATCAATCCTGTGAATACTTAATACTTCGTTTGAATGTTTTAAATTAGTCGGGTAGTCGACTTGGATACTATGGTTATGTAGGTTTATCAACTTAAAAATTTTTTGTAAGGACACATTTTGTATGAAATGTGTTGTTTAAATATTAAGAGTTTAAATTTATAACATGGGTGTTACAGGGACTAATATGGTCAAGTGAGTAAAATTAGTTTGAATAAAAACTAAAGATAAAAATACAACACACACTAGGTGTGTGTGTGCGCGTGATCGATCAGGAGCAAGAAAACATGGGGTGCAAACCCTAGTTCAACAAATCTTCAAATTGAAGGGGCATCGAAGACCAAATTCGGGTTTGAATGTATTTTATTATTTATAAAATACTTACTTGTGAGTATTAAATATGAATTATATTTAGTAAATGAGATATGATGGCACGATATAATACGAGTTAGAACAAGTGAGAATGGTAAGAAAACCATAAATTATGGTAACAAGTGTAAAAACGGTAAATTAGACATATGATGATGAGCAAATAAGGAATTTTGAAACATTATGTTATGGTGTAAAGCGTGACGGGTAAAAATGTTAAGACAGTAATCCGGACATGGGTTAACTAACAGATAAAGGGATTTGAAAATGACACCACATGGCGTAACTAAGTCATAACAGGTTAAACAAAACAAGAAACGACTTTTAAGTATGAAGAATTCAAGGACTAAACTGGGATAGGTAAAAGTGGTGAAATGGTAATTAAATACCATCTCATAATGATAAATGGTCATTTAGACTGAACGGGTCAAATGATGTTGTTAACACCATTTGAAAATAATATCTGATGATCACTTGTTGAGTTTTGTGATCACAGGAAATAACATATGGTTCGCGTTGCTATTAACTATAAATTAATACTGAAAGGTATTTAAATGGCTCAATCCTATGACCCGAGCCAGGTACGCATAAGTAAGACTAAAGCTAAAAGGGGTCATTTTGGTCAAATATGTTGTTGAAAGTCCTTCATCGTAACAGAAGAGACTAAGATTGACTAAAACGCCCATGAATATTAAACAGGGTAAACGGTCCTTATGAGTCGTTTGGAAATAAATTTTATGGTAAAATAAGGCTTTGATAAGTGCAAAAGTATATGTATAAATCCTTTTTGGGTCAAATACCTCAAAATGGTTATTGGTCGTAAATTACAATCCGAAAGGGGTAAAATCGGAATAAACAATTTACATCATTTAATCCAACGCAAAGATAGTCGAAGTGGAAGATAAGTGAATACCTTAATGTAAAAAAATGACGTATGAAATGAGAGAGTGGGATTTAAATTTAAATGTTTAAATCCTCTTTAACGAGTCAAAATGAATTATTACACATAGCTTGATTTTTGGTCGCATAATTCATGAAAGTTATAACTCACGAGTTAAAGGTTTGAGATAACAAATATTCAAAGGTTTTATAACGATTTAGACGCAAGTGGTTTAATAATTCATGAAACGGGTCAAAAGTATCATAATTGAATTTCAAGCCGAGAGCTTGAAATCTAGAATTTTGTGCATTCAGATAACGGGTTTTGACTCCATATGATGGAGAAATAAATTACGATCACGTAGGAAGAAACGGATCGTAATTTGGTTATGTATATTGAAAGTTATGCAAGTTTTAGCGCATAACAAGTTGAAATAGTAGAGCTGGGCATGTGCAGCACCAGCCAAGTGACCTTTCTGTCGAAAACAGGTTGTCGCATCACGCGACGATGAGGCAACATCACTGTCACGCAGCGCGACTCCTGTCACGCAGCGCGACTCCTGTCGCGCCCAGCGAGAGCTGGGGATATATCTGTCGCGCCCCGCGAGCGGACTAAGAGCTGGCAAAACTTGTTTTTCTTGTTCGTTTTCGTATCCGGACTTGATTTAAACACGTTATAAGCTCGTATGACTAACCATTTTATGGTTTATGAAATGTAGGTATATCTTGGAATGCCAGATGACGATTAAGCTCAACAAAGAACCGAACACGATCAAGATACAAGCTTCTGCATTTCGTTTCGTCGTCACTTTAAACGACGAACTTTTATATATTATGTTGTATAGTTTTAATTTTGAGAAATTTTTTAATAAACCCGTAGTTTACAAATGAATGTGTAATCGTAAATACACGTTTATAGTCGAATCTTATACGAAAACCGTTAAATATAGCAAGGGTCTTACAAGTTGGTAATCAGAGCTCAAGGTTGAAGAGTAATGTGTTCGGTTCGAGACTTGATCGCAAAATCCGGTTAGTATATTTTATTAATGGTTTAACATGATTAAAGTGTTGTGAACAACACATAGGGTTATCGTGTAATACACGTTACCCCAATTAAATGATAGATATAGTTAACGAAATTAAGTGTGTAAACACGTATAATAGAAAGCCTTGTATTATGATACGGGTGTTTATTGATGTTGACGTTACTAATCTTTGTAAACGAGTAGTTGAAGGACACTCGCATATGAAGATGACGAGTAGAGCATGCTCACCAAGGACCAAAATCGCGTAACGATCGCGAATAAGGATAATGGCAAGGAAAGCCCGTAAGGGCAAGCATTTACCAGGTGCACGTTTTAAATTTATTGCACATACATTAATATGCAACAAATACGTAGAGACTAACTGTTGCATATGTAGAATAAACACTTGGAAAACCTGAATAGGATAACTATCTAGGATGATATTTCCAAGAGAAATTAAGTAGAAATATGAGTTATTCACGATAGTGAATAACAAAACAATAACAAAATTAGTTTATGTGGGGACTTGGATGGAAGTAATTATCCAAGTAAGTATTCTCAATATGAATACTATTGAGAAGAGTAATGATCACATTAACAAATGTGATTGAAAAATAATTTGATAAAAAGAAAACATTTTATATGTTCAAGTGCAAAACGAATAAAACTAATGATTGTTTTTTTAGCAATTAAATAAAGTTTTACTGAATGAAATCAAAGATATGGAAATAAATGGAGGTGTTACTTACATAGGGCATAATGTGAAAATTATAAAAAGGTCACATGTACTATGTGTTGATCGCTTACTCTGGCCAAGTAAGTTGTGAACACATGATATCATGAACTTCTTATAATGAACGCATTTATGTCCAATGTAGTAGGGATGTGGCGAATGGGACAAATTAAAGAGATAACCAAATTGATCAAATAAGTGAAATGTTTGATAATAAATGTAAACGCAAACCGGGTAATGGAAGCGTATTACATTAAGAATAACGAGCCCGAGGGAAGGGATAAGAATTAAAGTAAATGAAAATACAAACCGACTAATGAGAATGCTAAGGCATAGGGATAAAGTTTGACTGTCATAAGTGATGAAATTCACACAGACAAGTCAAACGGATTGAATAAGGAATAAAGGACTTGGTTGAATAAAAGCGATGGATTTCGCTAAGATGACCAAATAAATTAAAACGAAGTCTAAATGCATACCCGAATGGTTGCTTTGATGATGACTTCGGTAAAATACCCGATAGACGGGTAGGATTTTGAGTATATGCGTAAACCAAGAGACGGGAACACGGATTGGAAAGTCAAAATACTCGGAGTATGAGTTATGACAAAGACAATAAGATTATGCAAACAGAAATTTTGATAATTACGTTCAGCAATTTCGAAGTTGAACGGGTTGAATAAAGAATGAAGTTTGACATTCATAAGTAATGAAATTTCACAGAACAAGTCAGACGAGTTAAATAAAGAATAATGCTTGATAATGTAAGTAAGCGCAAACCGAATAAACGGGAGCGCAAAATATTAATAAACCTATGTAATGGGTCATGAGAGAAATATAAAAGAAAAACGAAACCCAAGTAACGGGAGCGATAAAAACATTAAGGAAAAGAACTTGGGTAACGGGTTGAAAGAAAATAGAGGCGTAAACCGAATAATGGTAAGCAGAGAACAAACCGATGCGTAAATGATGTAAGAAGTCATAGAGTCGGAAAAATAATCCGAAAGAAAACGAATGTAGCCTTAAACTACGGTCAAAGTCATTAGAATTCAAAAATGAAAATGAATGATGTTTAAACTTAAAGAGGGTGTCTCGACGCCGAGAATATGTATATTTTAAGAGCGAAGTGACACGAGTAAAAGATGATCTACGGGATCACCATGACCTTCGGGTTATAAACAATGTAAAGGTCTACGGGACCAAAATGACCCTCGGGCCACGAAAAGAAAGAAATAACTATAAGGGTCTCACCAAAAAGATGTGAAAGTCTAAAGAAATAGTCTATGAGGCTAAGTGAAAGAACCTACGGGTCACTTGGGGTAAAGCATGGGAACTGATTATAATTCCCCGCGTAAAATAATAACGGAAAAGTAATATAAAACGTAATTGCATTGTAGCGCGAGCTAGGGCATGGGGGATTAAGAATGCTTATAAGCCTTAGGAAGGCAATGTTAGTATAAAAGCGATGAGTTTCGCTAAGTTAACCGAATGAGTCAAAATGAAGAGATCATGAAAAGTCTGGTTGACAAAAGTGAAAGATTTCACTAAAACATCCAAACGGGCAGAAATAACGAAAGAATTCACAATTATTTAAATTGTGTTATTTCACATGAAAGGCAAAGACATTACCGTACCTTCCTGGTAATACCAATAAATTGTAAAAGTATGAGCAACGCCCAAGTAATTACCGAAACTACGTAAGAAAGGTTTCGGGGACGAAATCTCTCTAAGGGGGGTAGACTTGTAACACCCCGAAAACAGGTTTGATAGTCAAATCATGTTAATAATAATGAACGAGTGAAATACCGTTAGTGGTAAAAATTAACCCGGTAAATATTAGGATTTAAATAAAGAATCCTAATATTAATTAAAAAGAAGAATAAACACTTTAAGAAGACAAAGTTTATAAGATGCCCGAGTTAACGGGACTTAAAATAAAACGGGTTAATAACTCCCTGAACCCACTAAGTTAACTTGGAATAATTAACCTAGTTAGTAATGTGTAATTAAGTGATAAACTATGAATTATAGCTTCATTTGATCAAAATGAAACATGAGGGACTAATATGGTCAAGTGGGTAAAATTAGTTTTAATAAAAACTAAAGATAAAATCATAACACACACTAGGTGTGTGTGTGTATGTGCGTGATCGATCAGGAGCAAGAAAACAAGGGGTGCAAACCCTAGTTCAACAAATCTTCAAATTGAAGGGGCAATCGAAGACCAAATTCGGGTTTGATTGTATGTTAACGATCACCTAGTCACTGGGATCATAAGTTTGATGCTTAACAAGCTAGGTGGAAGCTTGGGGAAGAAGCGGGTCTAACGAATC
This sequence comes from Helianthus tuberosus, assembly GCA_030545235.1. Taxonomy (NCBI): domain Eukaryota; kingdom Viridiplantae; phylum Streptophyta; class Magnoliopsida; order Asterales; family Asteraceae; genus Helianthus; species Helianthus tuberosus. Next base: position 160,416,924 of record CM060396.1, on the reverse strand, counting down.
AAGTATGAAAAGAAAAGCGTAGTTTAGATGCGGGGTAAGTAAAGCTTACGCCCTTTTTATTATTTATAAAATACTTACTTGTGAGTATTGAATATGAATAATATTTAGTAAATGAGATATGATGTTCCGGCATGATATAATACGAGTCAGAACAAGTGAGAATGGTAAGAAAACCATAAATTATGGTAACAAGGGTAAAAACAGTAAATTAGACATGTGATGATGAACAAATAAGGAATTTTGAAACACTACGTTATGGTGTAAACCGTGACGAGTAAAAATGGTAAGATAGTAATCCGAACATGGATTAACGAATAGATAAAGGGATTTGAAAATGACACCACATGGCGTAAGTCATAACGGGTCAAACAAAACAAGAAACAAATTTTAAGTATGATGAATTCAAGGAGTAAACCGGGATAGGAAAAATGGGTAAAATGGTAATTAAATACCATCTCATAATGATAAATGGTCATTTAGACTGAACGGGTCAAATGGTGTTATTAACACCATTTGATAATAATATATGATGATCGCTTGTTGAGTTTTGTGATCACAGGAAATAACATATGGTGCGCGTTGCTATTAACAAGAAATTAATAGTGAAAGGTATTTAAACGGGTCAATCCTATGACCCGATCCAGGTACGCATAAGTAAGACTAAAGCTAAAAGGGGTAATTTTGGTCAAATATGTTGTTGAAAGTCCTTCATCATAAAAGAAGAGACTATGATTGACTAAAACGCCCATGAATATTAAACATGGTAAACGGTCCTTATGAGTCGTTTGGAAATAAATTTTATGATAAAATAAGTCTTTGATAAGTGTAAAAGTATAGGTATAAATCCTTTTTGGGTCAAATACCTCAAAATGGTTGTTGGTCGTAAATTAACAATCCGAAAGGGATAAATTCGGAATAAACAATTTACATCATTTAATCCACCGCAAAGATAGTCGCGGTGGAAGATAAGTGAATAACTTAATGTAGAAAAATGACGTGTGAAAGGAGAGAGTGGGATTTAAACTTAAATGTTTAAATCCTCTCTAACGGGTCAAAATGAATTATTACACATAGCTTGATTTTTGGTCGCATAATTCATGAAAGTTATAACTCATGAGTTAAAGGTTTGAGATAACAAATATTCCAAGGTTTTATAATGATTTTGACGCAAGTGGTTTAATAAATCATGAAACGGGTAAAAGTGTTATAATTGAATTCCAAGCCGAGAGCTTGAAATCAAGAATTTTGTGCATTCAGATAACGGGTTTTTACTCCATATGATGGAGAATTAAATTATGATCACGTAGGAAGAAACATATCGTAATTTGGTTATGTATATTGAAAGTTATGCAAGTTTTAGTGCATAACAAGTTGAAATAGTAGAGCTGGGCATGTGCAACACCAACCAAGTGACCCTTCTGTCGAAAACAGGTTGTCGCGTCACGCGACGATGAGGCAACATCACTGTCGCGCAGCGCGACTGCTATCGCGCCCCACGAGAGTCGGGGCTATATCTGTCGCGCCCCGCGAGCGGACCAAGAGCTGGCAAAACTTGTTTTTCTTGTTCGTTTTTATACCCGAACTTGATTTAAACACGTTATAAGCTCGTATGACTAACCATTTCATGGTTTCTGAAATGTAGGTATATCTTGGGATGTCGGATGACGATCAAGCTCAACAATGAACCGAACACGATCAAGATACAAGCTTCCGCATTTCATTTCGTCGTCACTTTAAACGACGAACTTTTATATATTATTTTCTATAGTTTTAATTTTGAGAAAAGTTTTAATAAACCCGTATGTTACAAATGAATGTGTAATCGTAAATACACGTTTATAGTCGAATCTTATACGAAAACCGTTAAATAATAGCAAGGGTCTTACATACTTGCAGTGATTAAATGGTTTATTGTGTACATGTGTTAGTGTTGATAATATACATTTGTGTACACACTACATTGTCGGTATGCATTTGTAAAATGGTCTTTGGGAGATATCTATATATCGTCTACATAAACTATTATTTTGATTGCTTAATGTTGAAGTTGATTTATGTCACACCCTGCTAGTAGCGGAAGCGTATTGTGTGTGACGTAAGAAAGGTAATCATTGCATCGAAATGTGTAAACAATATAAACCAACAACGATGCCATAGATATATTGATTTCATCAAAGTTTACAAGTTTTCCAACACATAGTTTTAAGTTATATTACACTTCACAAAAGATTTGTTTGACATAAAACCTATTGAGGTTTTGTCCACTACATACCAATACGAAGTTGGGATATAGAAGACAAATCCTCCAAAAGCGGCAATCATTGTCGTTGTCATCCCTGTTTCCCGTAGTGTATCACCGGCTCAAAACTTGTTTCCTGAAATACATGTAGTTTTAAAAAGTCAACAAAAGTTGAGCGAGTTCATGCAGTTATTGTTATCATATGAAATCTCATAAGTGTTATCTTGTAATGAAATCATGGTATTAGCATTCATGGAGTTTAAGGATCTATCAGTGTGTAGCTTGCACCCTGACATATGTGCCATAAGTAAGTAACCAACCCAAGACAGCTTTGACATCACGGGGATCACAAAAGCACTCCTAAGGGTATACCAACCTGGAGTGGAGTGCGCCTCAAGCTCGATAGATCTATACCTTTTGCACCTTGGTCACTAAGTGATTAATGGTTACTAATGTCATCATCCTACTTACGTACATTGATCATGTTACCATATAAACGCACAGCTAACATACCGTTTGTTATGACATGTATTTCCCCTCGATTGTTTTAAATACAAAACATTGAAATCATTGAAAGGAGGGACATGAACTCACAAGTTTGCGTTCCGTGCATTGTACTACTAAGATAAGAGCGTCTGTACGCATGAGTAACCTACATGTGTACTAACTTTATTAGAGTGTTGGTAGTTTGTTCGTTCGATTGTTATATGTATTTATTTCATAAGTGTATACATATATTTTGTATGTATTGAGTCAAGTGTGAACGGGCTTCGCCTTTCACACGTCCTCGTGTCTCACACGCGTGTCATTGGGCCGAGCCCACGTTTTCATGTCATTGGGCCTTTGCCCATGTCGTTGGGCTTAACCCATGTTTTCTTGTCATTGGGCATTTGCCCATGTCATTGGGCTTAACCCATGTTTTGTTGTCATTGGGCCTTTGCCCATGTCATTGGGCTTAACCCACGTTTTCTCGTCATTGGGTCTTTGCCCATGTCATTGGGCTTAACCCACGTTTTTATGTCATTGAGCCTTTACCCACGTATTAGTCTCATTGGGCCTTTGCCCACGTTTTAATGCCATTGGGTCTTTGCCCATGTATTATTGCTATTTGGCCATTGCCCATCTAGTCAAGTAATTTGGGCCTAGCCCAAAATGAGTTTTATGAGTCCATAATATTATTCTTGCATTTTTATAAAAATTCACCAAGTATAGAATTTTTAAGGATGTTCCTTTCTTATAAAGTACTTAGTAATTTTTATAGATTTTCAACTTTCCGTATTTTGTTATCGGTAATATATATATGTATTCGTTAAGCGTCAAACAATATATTATTTTTAGACTCGTCGTCGTAGCAGTTCCTCGCGATGACGATACGCCCATTTTGTTGTTGTCGGTTGTTATGCATTCCTTTTTCGACCGATTTGTTTACATGTCTTATTTGGTCGATTGAAATATACTATATTTTTTAGGAATATTTTCTTGTATTTTTTGGTTCCGTCGCCCGTATTGTCCGCTCGTCCGTTTAATTTAGCATTTATTGGTAGATTTGAGGATATTGTGTATAAATATTTATGTGTATTTATACTTGTTATCTTTTAAGTATTTTCTTGGTATCCTTTGTGTATTATTTAGATTACCCTAATCGTATCTAATTACATGCGCTTAACACATAATATATATACACCTTGATATGTTTTCTAAATATGTATAATTCCCAATATATATATATATATATATATATATATATATATATATATATATATATAAGTTTCCAATTTTAACTTATAAAAACCATTATAAGTAATTTAGAAAGTTACTTAAATGTTTAATACTTAAACTCTTTCCCAAAAAGTTTGTTTAACCGTGATTAAAATCCTTAAGTGCGATTAACTATTTTAATCACACTTTAACCCCTATTTAATCATGATTATGATTTTAGAAAAATTCGCCATAGTTTCCCCTAAACTATGGTATTTCCCACGTTTTCAAAACGTGTTTAAATCATTAATCAATTTTCCAAGAATAACCACAATTACCAAATATCACAAAAATCATGTTTACATCACTAATCATACTTATTCCTTCAAAGCTTCTCATGAGCATTACTTTGCTTAAACTTTCAAGTCTTCAAAGTTAACCATTTATTAGGTTAATTACTTATATAAACTTGATTATACTTGTTTTTCACTTTTAAAAATTCCCAGGTCTTTATGTTTAGTTTATTAAAAATTCCCAAGACTTTTATACCACACTTTTTATAAATAATATTACATAATCTTGTTTTATGTTAAAAACCAAGTTATTAGTGTTTTTAAAGCCTTGATTCAAGTTCATTATTGTATTTTATCTTTCAAGAACCACTAATCAAGTTTACATACATAATGCTCATAATCTTTGAAGTTGATGATCTTGTGTGATTTAAACATATATATTTTTAAATCACATTTTTAAGTGTAACATGGCAAGATTAACACTAATATAAATTACTACATGATATAAACCACAAGATCATCATAAATGTAGTCTTTAAAACACTAATCTTCACAAAATCAACATAATCATCAAGATTACACTAACTAGTTACACTAATCTACACAAATAATCACATAATAAGTTATGATTAGTAGATTATTAAGTTTGAGATTAGAGTTTTTAATTATATTTTTCTTAATCTTCAAGATAATCAAACTGTACTTTTGTAAACTACACTAATCAAGAAGCTTAAATATGGTTAAAAGTGAGCTTACAACTTTGCAGAAGCTAAACAAGGTGATTAAGAAGTGATTAAGCTCCAAAGAAAGTCCTTAATGAAGCTCCATGCTTAACCCTTGCATTAATGACCTTAAGTGCCTTGAATGTGGGTAATTTATGGTGTTTAATGGAGATTTAAAGTGGGGTTTGTGTTGTATAAGATTGCCGTGAACAAAGAAGCACTAAGAAAGGTTTTTGAAGTTTTGATTGGTGTTGGAATTTAATGATATTGATGAGGTCTTTTGATGTGGTATAAAGAATGGTGTATGTTATAATTTTCAACAACAACTACCATCACACCATGCTCAAGATCTTGCAAGAATTCAACCAAGATCAAGTGGGTGGAACCCACTTGTTGACCGAGATTGACAAGGAAGGGGGTATTATGTAAATTTTTTATAAAAATTGTTATAACTTTAGATATTTTGGTAATTATTCAAAGTACATCAGATTAGGGGTTAATTACACTATTAAGGGGTAATTAGGGATTCAGATTGCTAGTCGACCTTAACTAGTTCACTAAACTAGTAGAAATTGTATTTCGATACTTTAGATGCCTTCCGTTTGGTCGTCGGCTAGTTAACGACACTTTTACGTCGTACCGATGAAGTTTTGTCGCAAGTTGTTATTCCGCCGTCAAGTGATGCATGAAGTGATTTTGAGTCCCGAAATAAGCTTAACTAGTTCGCCATGTCTTCTATTTAGTTGTTTTGGCATCGGAAATATTATTTATTAGCTTGTCGGTTCAAAAACGGACAAGTTGCGGGGTTGCAACGCAGCGCCTAAAGCTTATGTTTCGGACACCCCATTAATATCCTCATATTGTTTTCATGTATTTGTTATCATTTGTCATAATTACGGAGTCTCGGAAATGCTAAATTATTAGTTCGGACAAGTTAGAATTGTTATATTTTTAACCGAACGGACGATTTTGTGATTAGGGCGTTGTACCGGAAAGTTATATATTTTGCAAGATGCGTTTCCACATTAGTGTTTTCATATACATATATATATATATATACACACATATATGGACTCAGTTATGTCATTCATGTGTCGTTTTTCATTGTTTCGTTCTGTTTTCACGGTTTTGCTGGCATGAATAGTGTAACCGTGAATAGTGCACGCAACACTTTCTACCAACACTTTTAGGACATTGTTTAATTGGTTTCGCGACACGACGAAAACCAACATATGCTATAGTATTGTTCTCTTGTCCTAACACTGTTATCTAATGTACGGTCTGGTTATGTAATTAAATTACGCTAGTTGCATGAGATTATATACTAAAAGTAGTGATTAAGTTGTACGGAATTTCTGGTTAATTGCCATTTGTCACAATTTAATAGCTTTTTATGATCATATGTTATTAAAGCTCACAAGGAATTGATAGTTTTCTATGCTTCAAATAAACTTATATAAGTTCTTGTAAGTGATAACAAATATTATTTCATAAAATATCATTATAACTGATCTTATATGGTAATATGTTGTAGTATGATATATTGTATAATATGAATTTGTGCATACCATGTATTTAGCATGCTAACATTTGTTCGTATTTATTATATAGTAGAGTAATAAAACCAAAGCTGCAATTTATTATCACTCGCATGAGAGAGTATATACATACGATACCAGAAGTGTCATACTCTCTAAATCTCATTATTAATTTGCAAGATAAATCTTACATGACTCAGTAAATCATATTTTTTTTTTCAATTTATATTATATGGAAGAGAAGAGTGTAAAGAAAAACTAGATAAAATATTTTCATTTGTCACACCAGAGATATGCAAGCAACATCATTAAGAAAGTATGAATAGTTTGAAATAATCTCATATCCATGTGACTGCGTAAATAATGAAAATCCATGAAAGTTTTCAGATTCTATCTCATTCTCTCAAGTGATTGTGATTACATATTGGTCATTGTAAATATAGTGATCTCGGACATAATTGAGAAAGTTTAATGATGAGATCGACCATTTAGAATTGTAATAATGGTAATATTAATAATGAAATGGACCATCAAAAGTGGCAAACTAATGAGTGACTATATAAGATGGTGGTTTGAACTTTAAAGTTATTATACATTCTCTCGTATCGTATGTTTTATATTACATAAGTGCAAGTAATACATATACGATCATAAACCAGAAGTTTCTTTAAGTTGGTAATTAGCATGCAAAACGTATTGAAGAACTAGAAGATTCTTCAAGTTGGTAATTAGCATGCAATACTTGCTCTCAAGGGAAATTCATTATTTACTAACCAAAATAGGGTGAGAATCCCTAAATAATTGCTGCAAAAGCCAACGATCATAAGAGCAACAATTCATATTTTATTTGGGTACATGTGATTTTACATGTACATCATTAATTCACATCAAGCCAATATGTCAGCATACTTCCCCGTTATAGTTGTTTTTTTTATCAGGAACCAAATACGTCATTTCTAAGATTTTGGTTGTGCGGTATATAATATTGATCCACCACTAGTACAATGCTGGGACCTCTAAAAGGGTTGAGAATATATGTTGGGTAAAAAATAATTGTCTATGATTAAATACTTAAAGCCATTGGTGAGAGATTTGCTTACAGCTCATTGGTTTTCACTTTAGAGAATGAATGTTCCCAACATTAGGGGGAGATGACAAGCAGTTGAAAAGTGAAAAGTGAAATGAATTATCATGTCATCTTGATCCTTAGACTATAAATGGTGAACCAGAAGTTCAAAGGATAATTCATTTACCAATATTAAAGAACAAATTACCATACAAGTTCACTGACCTAAATAGAGTGACTAACTAAGTCATATAATCAACTGCTTATGCTCCAGTTATATTTGTGTCCCAAGAGGACAACCACATATTTTGTAATGAGTCTATTGCAGGTAGACTAGTTGATTCCAATAATAAAATTCTTCGAAAATTGGAGCAAGTAATTAAGATGGTCAAGTCGAGGTTATAGTAATAAGATCTCCTGAAGAGACAGTAGACATGATGGTTCAAGAAGAACCTCAAGTACCTGAAAATAAAGAGATCTCGATAAGTTGTATCATGTCTAAGATATGTATGGAATCGAAATAAAATTGATGTCGTTATACTTTTGTATATAATGTAGCGCTTGAAATGATTAAGTGATGAGGATCAAGATTTGAGATCTGCCTATGAACGTAAACATAGAAATGATTGGCCAAAATGGAAAGACACAAATAAGGCAGCGTTGAATTCTCTAATGACATGGAAAGCTCTGGACCACAGTCCATAAAATTGAAGTTGTAGAATATGTTGGATATAAACGGGTCTTTTATGCGAATTATGTGAAAATCAAATTGAGTGATATAAGGAAAAATTGGTGGCACAAGAATTTTCGCAAAGACCTATGATTGATTATGAGAAGACGTATTCTCCAGTGGTGGATGCATTGACTTTCCAATATTTTATTTGTCTGGTAATATAAAGAGAGGATTGATATGCGTCTTATGAATGTTATGTATCACTTGATACTGAAAGTTTACATGAAAGTCCCGAATGATTAAATTATGTAAGTCATGTAAAGTAAGTTCTCGAGAACAATGTGATCATTTATACATATTCGGATTTGAATAGGTTATGATTATTTTACATTGTGGAACTCATGATGAGTTTCTAAAGCAATTGAGTGCTTAAAAGGTTAATTAAAAATCTTAACGATGTAATACTTGTGCACCAAGAAACATACATAGAAAACTTGTTCCCGATGATTATGACATCTCAATAAATAGTGTACACGTATGGTACAATATGGATTTTGTAGATAAAATCAAGTGTTCATGACATTTTTGCATATGATATAGATATCTATGTGGTAAATGGGCAAATTTATGTATCAAAAATTCTAAAGAGTGAAAGCACATGCATATTGGGATAAGATGGAAAGAATTTCCGCATGGATTGATAATGCTAGAAGCATTGATATAAAAAACCTGAAGAACGCACTATATGAAGTTGACAAAATACGTATGGACTAAAATAGTCAGGTCGAGTGTTGTACAACTCGAGATATTCGCATAAAGACAGATATAAGTTTGATTAAATTAGTCATATTTTATCACCATTCTACTTTTAAAAGGTTCACTATAATCGTCGTTTGCAGTGATGATGTCTATGCATCATCAACAGAAACTGTCAAACTTTTAGAGGGAGAATTTTTGAGTGACCTTGACACATTGTAGTTATTGCTCGAACTACAATTCAAGTATATGTGTAATCAATCAAACTACATCTATAAGAGGTTTAAGCGTTTCACCATGGATAAAGCTTATCCTTTAAGTACGTTAAAGATTATTCAATTACTTGATATAGAAAATGACTATTATAGTCTCCTATGAAAGAAATTGAAATCTTTGGTCTAGAAGTACCATGGTTAAGTGCAATTGTGCATTAATATGTTTTGCTAGCTATGTTGGTTATAATATCTGTCACTTGAGCTTGTTGTCATGATATAGTCTTTGCCAAGCAAAGAGACATTGGAATGAGTTCAAAGAAATATTTCAAATATAAACGATATTTGATTATATTTTACTAACCCATAATAAATAGGATAAAATTTTGTAATCCATATTGTATTGTTGCATGATTGAGTTCAAAAACTACATGTTATTTTAAAGAAGGAAACGAAGAAGTCAAGGATTTAGTACAAAAGAGATAGACATGGATGAACGGGCCCGGGCTTCATTTTAACCCAACTGTTGAAGTAGTTGGTCGTGGACTAGTGAATAAAAAAGCCCACCTGCTTTGTTAATGGCGTTACATATGATATACAGACAAGACTTCATTTATATCCAAAAGCGGGGATAGCTCAGTTGGGAGAGCGTCAGACTGAAGATCTGAAGGTCACGTGTTCGATCCACGTTCACCGCATTTTTTTTTCATTGTTTGATGTTTTCGTATTTGCTGAGCTTTATTCAAGCCGCACTTTTTCGTTTAGTTTTCACCAATTTAATAACTTTGAATCACACCAGTAGTGACCACTGACCAGTCTCATTTATCACGATTTTCTGTTTCTACCGAACTAAAGTTGTCCGTTAATTTCTATGCATAGATCAAACAAAGTTTCGTGTATACGAATCCGGCCACACATGAGTTACCTAACATTGGCTTATTAAAACTTAAACACATCAGTTACTTAAGATTGGCTTATTAAAACTTCAAAATTAAATTCTTCTGAGACAAATAAATCTATTACTTGTACAAATATAATAACATATTATACAGTATTATATAATATGATATAAAATTTTATATTTTATATAATAAATATATATACTATTACATATAGTTATGCTAAGAAAAAATAATGAATATATGCTATATATCTAATATAAAAAACATTTAACTGAAACTTTAAATATATATTTAAAGTATATGCATATAAAACAATTAAATGATCAATAAGTGAAGCTTAAATCTGTAAAATTACTCCTGATCCGGGCTTGAACTTTAGACACTGAACATAAAACATACCAAACCGACTCATTTACACTTGATCACATTAAAAAAATATCTTGAGGTTATGTAGATTTCTATTCTTGCTTGTAAATAATGAGCATGCTAGCAAAAATGCTATTCTTTCAAAATACATACATAATTATAAGGGGGGTGGGGGTGCCCGTGATGGAGCGTGGTGGTTGGTTGACCAATTGTGGAACACCGCTACCGGTCCTTGTGACCACACGTGCTGGTGACCACGCGTTGAAAGATGAGGATGAATTACCTTCAGTGATTGTGTCTGATTGAACGGTTTTTGCCTCTGCTCTGAGCTTCAAGACCCTGGAGCTTCGGGGCTTCAATTGAACAGATTTGTATGAAAAATCAAAACTCGAAGGTGACCCTTTTGAGATTTTGGGGTTTTCTGAAATGGGTTGTGAAGAAAAGCTCGGAAGAACTCCATTTGTAACGAGGGAAGCCATGGATGTGGTGAAAGTTTCAAGAAGAGAGAAGAAGTTGAGAGAGACGATGATATTTGTTAATTTATTATTTAAAAAAAAAATCCATCACTAGTGATGGACACCCCTACTAAAATCCATCACTAGTGATGGAACCAAGTTTGATAACGTGACGAAACATTATTGGGTGTGTTGAGTGATGAAAAGTGGAGCACCTACCCTAAAGAAGACCAGAGAAACTACGCTTGATGAATTATATTTTATTATTAAAAAAATATATAAATTCCAATAAAAAATAAAGTACAAGATAGAATCTAGATTAAATGGATATAAGAAATATATTAAAGCAATGTGATTGGTGCAAGTGAAATTTGCTGATTTATCACCAAACCACAATGCAATTGCAATATGAACCACAAATCTCAAAACTCACAATGCCTATACATACCCCATTTTGCACACCTTTTCTTCTCAATCTCTTTCAAGTATCAAGCTTTAATTAATGGCATCCATGGCTACTAGCTCCTCCACTGTTGTCAGAGCCACCCCTTTCTTGGGTCAAACTAGAGCTTCCAATGTCAACTCCCTTAGAGATTCTGTTTCTATGGTCAATGGCAAGTTCACCATGGTATTGCATATCTCCATCTCTAGTTCTCTACATATGTATGTATAGTAACGTTTAATACAGAACTAGTTTTAAGTATATAACTGCGAGAGAATTGTATACTTATTGTTTTAATGTGATACATAACATAAGACGGTTATGTAACCGCCTAATCGTCATATTTTCACTCTACTATTGCATCTCATGAGCACTACCTTCAACTACTTATTGCGATTCTCTCAGTTCTCTACTTAAAACTGGTTATGTATTGAACGCATCTTTATGTATGCATGTATATGTCTATGTATGTGAATGAAGAATAAGCTCCAAAAGTTGTAGGATACTGATGATATATGTTGTTAAACTGAACAGGGAAATGACTTATGGTATGGACCGGACCGAGTGAAGTACTTGGGACCTTTTTCGGCCCAAACACCATCATACTTGACCGGTGAATTCCCAGGTGACTATGGTTGGGACACCGCCGGTTTATCCGCTGATCCCGAGGCTTTTGCCAAAAACCGGGCTCTTGAGGTAATCAAACTTTTCAAATTTAGACACTGAGTAAGTCGGGTGGGTTGGATAACAGGTCAAAATGACATATGTCAAAACAAGTAGTTTTTCTTTCCTATCATTTGATTATTAGTGTATAACCGCCTAACGCATAAAGAAAAATGTTTAGGTGATCCACGGGAGATGGGCAATGCTAGGAGCATTCGGGTGCATCACCCCCGAAGTGCTCGAGAAATGGGTGAAAGTAGATTTCAAGGAGCCCGTTTGGTTCAAAGCCGGAGCCCAAATCTTCTCCGAAGGCGGGCTAGACTATTTGGGCAACCCAAACCTAGTCCACGCCCAAAGCATATTAGCGGTACTCGGTTTCCAAGTGGTCCTAATGGGCCTAGTTGAAGGGTTCCGCATTAACGGGCTTGAGGGTGTTGGAGATGGTAACAACCTCTACCCGGGTGGTCAATACTTTGACCCGTTGGGCCTTGCGGACGACCCGATTACTTTTGCTGAGTTGAAGGTGAAGGAAATCAAGAATGGAAGACTAGCAATGTTTTCAATGTTTGGGTTCTTTGTGCAAGCAATTGTGACAGGAAAAGGACCATTGGAGAATCTTTTGGACCATTTGGATAACCCTGTGGCTAACAATGCTTGGGTCTATGCCACCAAGTTTGTTCCTGGTTCATAAACATTGTGGCTTGTGAATTGTTCTTGTAAACTATGAGTTGGATGAAAAAAATTTAATTAAATATTATTGTTGTGTAGATTGATATGGTATTTTGATGATCTTGTTTATTGAAAGACAACCTTTTAAGTTCTATCACAGTTTTGGGCTAATAGCACAAAAAAAAAAAAAAAAAAAATTTGTCACGAAAAAATATTCCTGCCTGATTTTGTTATGGCAGACTCCATAAACTTGTTTAAAATATATTTACTTATGAAAAAAAAAAAAAACACTAAAACTTATGACTTGTTACACCCTTAAACTGTATGCAGAAGTATCAATGTGGATGAACTTTTTTTTAATTATATAATATGGTATAAATTTGTTTTTTAAGCAATAAAAAATTAATGAGATAGTGTTTAACGTTAATAAAAATATCTACATGACAATCACATAAAAAAAATCGCTACACAACATCCACACATATGTAGTGATTCTGATACTAAATGACGTTTTTCGTTCATTCAGACACGCATTTCTAAACAAATTAAGAGACTTAAATATATCAAAACTTTAAGGTTATTTCATGCCATGAAACTATGGATGGTGTGACCGGTTTAACAATGTTCCGGGTTCAACCAAATCTGACCCGTACTAAATAAATAACTCGTTAAAACCCGTTACCCAACCCACTATGTTCACACCTTAATCTTTTTTTTTTCAACACAGACCGAAACAACAGGAAGTTGAAGTTTACTACAAATTTGAACACTTTACCAACCTAAGAAACTTGACACTCAAAAGTCAAAACATACTTTCAAATGCTTATTATGAGATACAGATTTAGCAACACCTCATAACAAGCAGAGTTCTTGCAAACTTGAACTGATTGTTTTTGCGATTGCTTGATTAAGGTGAGTTCCACCAAGTTATAACATGGGACCGATTGTTTTTGCTATTGCTCAACAACTGTTCCAAAAGTTTCATGTAGTTTTTGCAAATCACAAAATGCAATCGTTTTATTTTACCCCAAGTGGGCCCGAGCTTAACAAGAGCATCTTCGCCGATATACCTACAATCCTAAATACAAAGATCTTCATGTTGGTTATCAGGCCCCAATCGAAACAGCAACAACAAAACAAAGCTGTGAAATCGGGAATACAAGACTGAAAAGAACGACATGCTCAATACCTTAATACTACCAGCTTTATAAACCCGTACAATAATCATGTATTAGCCCGCTAGTTACAAGAACTTACTACTTTGACTCATTAACTTGCTAGACACTTTAAACAATAAAAACACATAAATAAATTAATAAACTTGACCCACTGGAAAGCCGTCAAGACTAACCCAACATTCACCTCCTTAGTCTTGAGCTTTTAACCCATTTCTTCAAAGTAGAGCCGATTCTCCCTCTTGGATCATGTTTGCTTCTTCATCTTTGTCTTCCCATTTGGTGAATTCATATCCAAAATGCCTAAATGCTCCACATTCAAAGCTCCGAAACCTACTTTTGTCACCTCGACCCGTTCCCTGAAGCCTCTTTCAAAGTTTCATCCATGACCCCTTGCTCGTCCATATTGCCTATCATCTTGCTCACCATTTTTAGCCATCACAAGTTGACTTTGCTCTTCCTCCTTTTCTCTAGGACTTTGGAGCCTTTCTTGATATGCCTATAGCCTTCCTATTGCTTCTTCAAATGGCATAGTTTCAAGGTTGCAATATTTTTCAATAGGAGCTAAAATTAGCAAACACTTCATTAAACCGAATTAAGGAACTTTCTTACAATCACTTCTTCATCAATACATGAACCAAGACTTTTAAACTTCTAACACACACAATTAAAGCTCAAGATCTCTCATTTATCTTGGCATTAATTATTAAATAAATCTTATCATAAATATAATATTATTTAAAATTTCCAACATCATCCTAACATTTATATATAACTAAACTGACTTAGAAGGCAAACATCCTTCTTAGACTCAAACACAGACAGTCTGAAATTTAAATATTAAACAAACTAACCAGATAATTAATTTAACTAATTAACACTGCATCCTTCTTAGACTCAAACACAGACAGCCTGAAACTTAAATATTAAACAAACTAACCAGATAATTAATTTAACTAATTAACACTTCTTGACGCGTGACCAACTTGGTGTTTGTGACCCAATCCTGACTTGAACATCAGGATTAAACATATCATCCAAAAGATACAATAATAACTATGGACTCGTAGAGGCTTATAAGTGGTGATTCATCTTCAAAAACTTGCAAAGATCGTCACATGTGCTTTTGGGACCCCAAACTGTAAAATAAGTTTGAACACCAGTAAAAAAAAGTGCTATCAAAGCTCCAAGAACCGCTAAATATGCCCATGGATTCTTCAAATATTCATTCTTTAGTTGGTAGAAAAGTTTGTTCCTCCAACATTCATAATGCTTTTGTATCTCGGATGTAGCTTCCAAATATACATCACTATTTTCAACCAAATCAATGCCTATTTCATCGAACAAGTCCACGACTTCATCATCGCTGAGTAAATAGTTTTCAAGCACCCAAGCTTTTCTAAGAAGCTTAACATCCTCAACGTCATCAATTAGATAACCTAGAAGATATACGTACGATGTAACCCATGATTCATCAATTTTGAACCGGCATGTTTCATAGGCCATCAAATTTAACAGCATAGGCCTGGTGTAATCACTCATGGCTATTGGAGGAAGATTTACATAAGCTGAAAACCACCACTTGCTTTTAACGAACTCAATGTGAGTCATAGACAATTTGTCTCTAATAGGCCTGAAGTAGATCCCTACATCCGCAAGCTCAGTAACTTTGCGAAAATTGCAACCTTGGAATTCAAATGGATTGATTTTCTGCTTGGAATTTTGAGATTTCTTGCTATGCTTACCATGAACAGCACTAAGAAGATGATCGGGTTGTTCATAATCAATGCCTATTTCATCGGGTTGTTCATCACCTCCACTAAGAAGATGATCGGGTTGTTCATCACCTCCACTACGACCTGTTGACCACGTACTTTTACTTTTCGGCCTCTTGCGTTTCACAAAACAGCTGTGATCGATGAATTTGTTAATAAGTTTTTCTGACCTATCATCGGGCACCAACTTCATAACCATCGTTAGAACTATGTAAGGAATTTGGTTTTCCAACAAGAACAAATCACGACGAACAAGGAAAATCTCATGGCTTTTTAACTCTGAAATTTCAGCATAGTAGTTGAGAACAATGGAACGAATGAAATGCAAAATAAAACAAGAATCCAGAAACATCATCTTAGCGAACTCCTTATCGCTATAACGAGTTGTCGAGTCTTTTTCATAGTACCCTCTTAATTGGTGCACCATTTCTGGTTTACCAAGCTCTTCTAACAACTGGGTCTCCTGATCGTATAAAAATAGCTTCATTGCGAAAACAGACTTGAGTTGCTCGACTGACTGGAGTTCCGGCTCCCCAAAATGGTAGGGACCAATGGAGACAACCTTTGGAACATAGTATTTGTCGTAGCCGTGTTTCTCCCTCACGGTTCTTGGAACTCTGGGGATTGGTGGCGTCCTTGACGACTGTGGGGGAGGAGTGGCAGTGGAATCAGTAATTGAGCCCCAGCCAATTATCTTGCTGAGTGCGATTGATGACCCTTGGGGAGTGGCATTGGCATCTGACCTGATAATCCAGTCAACTACCGGATCGTAAGGGACCTCCTTGCTTAGTGCGGTTGATAACCGTGACGGAGTGGCAGTAATCGAGTCATTAGGGACCTCGTTGCTGCTTTGGTTTTGGACTTGCACCGGCATTTTTGGAGGTTTAGGATTGGTGATTATGTATCATAAGTTATGGGTTGATGATACAAGAATGATTTATATATATATGTGTGTGTCGTGTCTGCTAGGCAACTAACACATAAAAATTAGATGTTTATGACATATCCAACAAAATATGGTAATCAACACTAGTTAGTTAACATATTTAATAAAATTTAGCGATTTGGAAAGTTTTATGATGCTTGACTTGAGCTTTCCAAGTCTACGCCTGTAGTACAATGCATTCATATGTCTTTAAGGTGTTTGTTAGGCGTTAGGTTTCAATCACACTAATAATATTAATTGTAATGAGAGTTCTTTTTCCCCGGAAATTATGTTTGAAATATCAATATTCTGTTAGACTAAGCGGTATGGGGGCCGACTTAGGCCCGGCGAGGCGCGGCGCCGGTCCCCCACACCGCCCCCCTCTTCCCGTCCCGGCGTATCCGGCTCCCCACAGACGAAGTCGACGGGCTCATTTTCAAACAAATAGCCGTTGTAACGGCTAGAATTATTAAAAAAAAAAACCTTTTTCACTTTAAATAAATACCCATTCTTCTTCCATTTTTTATACCATTTCCTCAATATTTCACCCATTCTCATCCATTTTTATAAAAAAACACTCCCATTTTCATCCACAATGGCATCTAATTCTTGGTGGTCCTCGTCTTCTTCTGAAGAAGAGGAGATGTTTTTCGCAAACGCTGTGGTAAAGGCGGCGCAGATTCTTTTGGAGGAGGAAGAGGAAGATGGCTCGTCTGAAAACGTTATTACCAGACGAATACGGATTAACAGAGACCGCCAAGGTTTGTCATTAATAAATTTTATATATTTATATATTTCCTCGTATTTATATATTTTTTACGACAGGAGCGCACGAGAAATTGGTGAACGATTATTTTTCGGATGCATCCGTTTACAATGCCGACATTTTCAAACGAAGGTTCCGAATGAGTCGCTGGTTATTCACACGGATTGCTGATGATTTGGCGGGGCTAGACCCGTTTTTCACGCAACGACCCGATGCTCGGAATTATGAAGGGTTCACCACGTTACAAAAGTGTACTGCGGCCATTCGCCAACTGGCGTACCGGAAAGTGGCCGACGCTTTGGACGAGTACTTACAGATGTCGGCAAGAACTTCGCGGGAATGTTTGTATCGGTTTTGCCATAATGTGGTGAAACTGTATAGCAAACAATATTTGCGGAAACCAAACGCGTATGATGTTCAACAGTTGTACCAAGCTCATGAAGCAAGGCACGGGTTTCCGGGAATGGTTGGTAGCATTGATTGTATGCATTAGGAGTGGCATAACTGCCCGACTGCGTGGCGAGGCCAATACACGCGAGGTGATCACGGCCATCCAACCTTAATACTTGAGGACGTGGCGTAACAAGATTTGTGGATCTGACATTCTTTCTTTGGGCTCCCTGGTTCACTCAACAACCTCAACGTGCTATACCAATCGGCGATCTTTAGCGATATCGCTAATGGAACCGGTCCGGACACCCGTTTTACAGTTTCAAGGGTTGAGTATAGACGCGGGTATTATCTTGCTGACGGAATATATCCGTCTTGGTCTACAATTGTCAAGTCTATTTCATTTCCCGAGGAGGAAAAAAGGAAAAAATTCGCCAAGCGTCAAGAAGCTGCAAGAAAAGACATCTAACGTTGTTTTGGTGTTTTACAAAAAAATGGGCCATCATTCAACAACCGGCACGTGCTTTCACACCGAAGAGGTTGCGCCTTTGTATGTACGCTTGCATTTTGCTCCATAACATGATTATTGAAGACGAAGGTCGGGCGATTTGTGAGTATGATGAGAATGCATCTTACGGGAATACTGTCACGGTAGATCCGACGCATCAGGATTTAAACTCGTTCGCGCTAACCAACGACTACACGCATGCAAACCTTCAACACGAATTGGTAGAACATATATGGAACAACGTAAACGTCGGGGACGGTGACGGAGACGAAGACGAGTAGTGTAATTTTTTTAAATTTTTAAATGTTGTCTTTTTTTATAAATTTTAGGTAATGTATTTTTTTAGGTTATGTAGTTTTTATTTATGTTATGTAATGGATTTTATTATCTTCTTTTATGTGTTATTTATATTTAAATTTTGAATTGTTTTTATAAAGTTAAACAAATAAAAAAGTTAAACAATAAAAATTAAACGTTAAACAATAAAAGTTAAACAAATAAATAAACTAAATAATAAAAAAATATGTGGGGCAGCCCCATCCTCCACCCCCCTCAAAAGTGAAGGAGACCCATCCTCCATGGGATGGTGATGTGGCGCCTATGTGGCGGCCCATCCTCATGGGGATGGAGCGCTCCATACCCTTTAGTCTTATCAGAATTGCAAATATAGCTATGAGATTTGACAAGTATAAATTTAACTTGAATTTTGCTTACAAAAACTATGATGAGGATATGTAAATAATTAGCTATAAATTTAACCTGAACTTTGATTGGATGTTTAACTTGATTATATTTCCTAATAAGGGGATTAACCACAGCACAATCTTTGTTTTTAATACTATGGGGTCCAACTAATTATTTTTATGGGATCCTTGAAAAAATTAACATACTAGTTCTACTAATATTTTAAAAAACATTGGGGTCCATGGACCCCGACCCGCACCATGTGCCGCCCCTGCGAACCACAACTCTTTGCCTAGTCGCCAACAAACCTATAGTCTCCGCTGCATACATTGACAACTACAATAGACGCAGAAACGGCGACTTACGACAAAACTCCGATTGCCACAGCCACGACCGCTGACCTTCCACATCATCTTTAGAGCACAAATACGTCACGGTTGTCGTCCGCAGTAGAAGAATCAAGGGCGTAGCTTTCAAGGGGCCGGGAGGGGCGCCCAACACCCCGAACTTTTCGCTCAGTAGTGTTATGTATGTACGTTTCGTGTAGAATTTTTTAGGTATATACGTTTTCGACCCCCCGGTTTTATAAAAAAAATTACTTATATAGAATTTTTAGGTTCGGTGACTTCCGACCCCCGGGTGGAAATTTTCAAGCTATGCCACTGAGAAGAATCCTAGTTACAGCCGCAACAAACCGTCGTTGTTCGGTTGTTCCTCATCACTACTGCTAGGTATGGTCTCCAAACGCTACTGCCTAGGGACTTCAATGGAATCGGGTGTTCGTCTTCGCTCATTCTTGTGGACAGAAAAAGAATCGGGTGTGCGTCACTGAAATGAGAGAAACATTAGGCAAAGTAGCTTGTAAATTGACAACAATAGAATTTTGTGAGTGGAAGCTCGATGCAAATTAATATATATATAATGTTGTAACAGACTGTTCGAATGATTATCATAAATCATCGCCGAGGTTACAGGTTATAAAACAATAATTTGCTTTGTCGAAATCCCAGAAAACCAACAGTTGATGTAGGCTAACAGGGTTTTGTCGACGTTTAGTTTCTCATCGGAATAGCTCCTACAAATTAGAACATCGTTAGCCTCACCAAGGAGGACTGGGGGGGGGGGGATTTCCGTGACCAAGCTCCGGCGTGAGAATAAAATTCTGACTGGAGAAATAAATGAGATCCCGACACAATAAATTGGTTGGAGTTTTGGTATGGATTGTGAATTGTATGTGCTAATTCAATATGTCTGAGAATTCTCTCTTTCTCTCTAGTTAAAGTGTGTTGTAGGGTTTTTTCTACTTACCTTTCCTTGATCGTTTACCTGGCTTATAACAAGGAGAGACGCTTATCGATGTGGGACCTCCTCTGCAAGGGACCGCTGGATAACCTGCCGGACAAAAGGAATGTCTGGATATATGACAGAGATTTGCTCCTCTTGCAAGATCCGATCAGACCTTTCTATTTAATGCTTATCTCTCCTATCAAGTGACCTCGCAACCCCGTTCTTTTTTCCTTTCTGGGCATTTAATGCCATTGAGAGGTCATATCGCTCATATCCCTGCCGGAACAGTGTCCATGCACGTCGGGCATGGACTTGGTTTTGAGACCTTTGACTAGATCCCTTTTTCGAAGATAGGAGATGTGTCGGGTTTGGGCTTAACTCTTCAAACAAATGATATGGGCCTTTTACCAACGAGAAACGGAAAGCCCATGTAGTTTTTGCTATTGCTCAACGACTAACTGTTCCAAAAGCTTCATGTAGTTTTTGCAAATCTCAAAATGAAATCGCTTTATTTTACCCCAAGTGAGCCCGAGCTTAACAAGTGCATCTTCGCCGATATACCTACAATTCTAACTACAAATATCTTCATGTTGGTTATTAGGCCCCAATCGAAACAGCAACAACAAAACAATGTTGTGATAAAAAAAAAAACTTATTGATCGACTTTCTGATATATATGAAATAGGGAATATATCAATCAATCAATCATACCCAGTAAAATCCCACAAATAGCAGAGCTATTGGTAGGGTCTGGGGAGGGTGGGATGTAGGCACACCTTACCCCTATCCCTAGGGATAGAGAGGCTGCTTCCAGTGAGACCCTCGGCTCAAATAGGGAATACAAGATTGAAAAGAATGACATGCCCATTACCTTAATACTACCAGTTGTATAAACTCATACAACCCACGTACAATAATCGTGTGTTAGCGCACTAGTTACAACAACTTACTACTTTGACTCATTAACTTGCTAGACACTTTAAACAAGAAAAACACATGAATAAATTAATAAACTTGACCCATTGGAAACCCGTCAAGATTAACCAAACATTCACCCCCTTAACCTTGACCTTTTAACCCATTTCTTCAAAGTAGAGCCGATTCATCCTCTTGGATCATGTTTGCTTCTTCCTCTTTGTCTTCCCATTTGGTGCATTCATATCCAAAATGCCCAAATGTTCCACATTCAAAGCTCCGAAACATACTTTTTTTCAAATCGACCTATTCCCCTTCCACTACCTCTTTCAAAGTTTCTTCCATGACCCCTTGCTCGTCCATATTTCCTATCATCTTGCTCACCATTTTTAGCCATCAAAAGTTGACTTTGCTCTTCCTCCTTTTTCTCTAGGACATTGGAACCTTTCTTCATATGCTTTTAGCCTTCCTACCGCTTCTTCAAATGACATATTTTCAATGTCAGAATATTTATCGATAGGAGCTACAACTGGTAAATACTTCTTAGGAATCAAATTAAGGAACTTTCTTACAATCAATTCTTCATCAAAACATGAACCAAGATTTTTATGTTTCAACTATACCACTTATCTTACCCGGAAAATCGTTAATTATCATGTCCTCTTTCATCTATAACTTTCCCAGTTCACCTTTTAATGTATGCAACCTTGCCTTTTGCACCCCTTCGGTACCTAAATACCGTATCCGAAGGGATTCCCAAACATCTTGTGCATCCTTGTGTTTGGCAACCTGCAAAAGAACATCTTATAGTAGGGTATGATAAATTAAGGCTTTTGTAGTATAGTTTCTCTTCTCATCATCATATTCTCCGGTTACCGTCTTCCAAACTCAACACAATTTCAACCAAATTGACCATGAGGTGTAGTTAGTTTCGCAGTTAAAAGTCTGGTTGGTCCGTGAGCAAGGTAACGTATCACTACAATGCCCTAAATTAACTGAAACTAACTACACCTTATGGTCAATTTTGGTTGAAACTATGTTGAGAGCACAAGGCCTTTGGAAGATGGTAAAAAGATAAGATGCAGATGAGAAGAGAAACTATACTACAAAAGCCATAATATATCATACCCTGCCTAGAAGATGTTCTTTTGAAAGTTTCCAAACACAAGGATGTACAAGATGTTTGGAAATTCCATCAGATACGTAAATTTAGGTACAGAACAAGTGCAAAAGGGAAGGTTGCAAACGCTAAGGGATGTACTGGAGAAGTTAAAGATGAATGAGGATGATAAAATCAACGATTTCTTGGGTAAGATAAAGTGGTATAGTTGAAAAGTTGACAAGTCTTGGTTCTTGTCTCAATGAAGGTAACACCTCGCAAAAATCATGTCCAAAACAGTGGTGACACGTGTCTTAAACTCGGATCCCAATAAAGATAACTTGAGGAATTAAAATTGTCAAATAGTATAAGGATGTAAATAGAAGAACCAAGTATCACCATGCCGAACTCGTGCCTCTGAATGACCTCATACGATGTTCGTAATTATGATTAAATAAATTGACGGACACCGAAAGCCGTTGTGCTTAAAAATAAAAAGATTACAGAACGTAGGGGTTAAAAGTGTCAACATGTTAATTTTACCTCTGAGTGGCCTTTTAATGTTCCCAAAGCTTTGTAATACATTTTATTACACCCTCTTATACATCTGATAATAAATTTATAAATTTCAACTCAAGCTTGTGAGGAATAATTCAAATATAAGAACTTGGAATCACATGTGTAAAAACCGACAATCCTTCATTCAATGGCCATATCAAAAGACTCCAAGGCAACACTAATGCATGGCAATGAATTCTGAGCAATGTAGACCTGATCAAATGGACCCTCCTGCTGAAAATGACATTAGATTCGAGTTACAAAGATTGCATGGTTAAAATCTAAAAGTTCTCAAAGTTTTTGTCTTCTGACTAAGGCTTACGGACCGCAAAGAGACCACCTTACGGACCGTAAGGTGGCTGATCTGGGCGAATAAAATTTGAAAAGCGGATAGGGACCGTAAGGCCTTAAGCTTACGGTACGTAAGACCTGTAACTGGGCAGTAAAATGGACAGCTGCAGGTTACAGCCATTCCACCGCCTTTGCAACCTAGTTTTACGATACCAGGGACTTTGCAATTGGTTTTAACAGCCTGGGGACACTTGGGATCATCAGGATTACCTCTAGGAACAGGTGGATTGATCCAAGAGCATCAACATTCCTATATAAGAGCTTGGTTTTCATTCTTCATTTGCACACTTGAAGCTTTTAACTCACAATTCGCTCTCTGAAGCCTCCTGTTGATTAAGGAAGCTTTCTAAAGTTCAAAATTCGTGCTAAGGACTATAGTAAGTGTTCTTAGCTTCCTAAGTTTAAGTTTTATTAGCTTAATGACCGAAAGTCAAAGTTATCGTAATTAAGCTTTGATTTTGTGATTAATCACTAACGGTCCAGCCATTATTCGTTTTGAAAGTGGCTATGTGTTGGTAATTATGTAGGTAATAAACCCTTAAAAGGGCACCTTCTAATTATCACATTATCTCAGTCAATTGTCGGGTCAAACTTATTAATAAAAAGTCAACAGAATCAGTTTTTACAAATTAATTCATAACTGATAATGCAGAGGCTATGGAACATGTTTTAACACTAAAATAACTTGGTAAATAATATAAGAACATGATTAGGCATGTTCAACCCGACAACTCTGAGTTTAGGCTCGGTTCGCAACCAAAAGTCGCAAAAGTAGACTTTTGCTTTGACTTTCAGTTCTGACCCGATTTAGATTGGTTTAGTTATGCCTTAGGTTTCCTTTGGAACCACATTACATGTTAGTATAAACCTCTGAGATTATACTATATGGTTCCATAGAAATCTGAATCATTTGCATGTTTCCGTTAAATGCTTAATTGTTTACCATTATGCCCTTTTATCAATAAAACGAGATTTTTGAAAATGTGAGAGGACAAAAACCTTTATTACTGATATTTTAGTATGTTTAAAAAATTTGACATCAGTTCATAGTCTAAAATAGAAGTTATGCGCGATATCGTAAAATGAAAGCTTTTTATTAATTAAAAGGCATTTTTAGTATAAATCATATTTAAACCCAAATTTTGGCACCAAACTTTCTAATCACTGATATAATATAATATTTAGGGATTTTTGGAGATTTTTGTCAAATTTTATACTGATTATATTATAGAGTTTTAGTGTGAATTCGGTATTGACGAAATTGCCCTTTTCTTTGATAAAATGAGTTTTACATAACATTTTGATACCAAATATTTTCCTACTGATTTCATATGTTAAATAAAATATTTTAAGCTTTAGGGACTGATCAAAATCTCAGATTTTCTTAAATAACCTGAAAATCGTCAAATACCGACTTTTACGCTTTTTAAACGCATAATATGGGTTAAAACTATATTTGATACTTAAGACTCATTACCTACTGATATTATAAGCAAATTTTTATACTTTAACAGTAAGTAAAAGTTTTGAACTCAGATTTCCAAATTTGACCCTTAAAGCATATGTGAAATGACCAAAATGCCCCTACGGTGCATAGTTTGGCCATAAATGATAAAATTCACATATGTATGATATCTTACTGTTACAACTTGTTAAAATAAATATTTTACTGATTATTTTAGACCAGAACCTTAGATTACTATTTAACCTCTTTTATAAACTTTAAAAATGACCAAAATACCCCTACGGGGCTTAAATTGGTTTTAAATTCATTTTGGGCATAATGGAAGATATCCTACTGATATCATAACATATTTTAAGCATATTAACATATGGAACTTGTTCATGACTCATTTGGTTACTCGTTATGCATTTTCGCGCTCGATACGGTTTATGTAACTAGTTTGCATGAATTTACCGAAACGGGTCAAATCTTATCATTTTTACTTCAAAATCCAGAATGTATTTGGTTTACCCATTTTATACAAGTCCTCATACTTGTTGGGTCTAAATCATATTCTAATCCGGCCTTCGCTTAATCTTGCGTTGTAGGATCGAATCGCGACCTAAACGAGTCGTTCAGAAGAGCTCAAATCCGTTTCAGAGGTGGAAACAGAGAAACGGATGTGAAAAACAGCTTGATTCACACTTTAAACCTTTTGTATATTGATTTTACAAAGTTTACAATCATAGGATAAACCGGCAGCACCTCGGTATCACTTGGCTATTTCTGTTACAAATGACATGAACATACCCCTATTTATAGTTGTGTTGATTCCGCTCCTAAACACACTAGACACACAGGAGCGAAATCACCTAATTCAATTTGGAGCGAAATCAACCTGATTACATTGGAGCAAAATCAAAAGTTATAACAATCTGACTTGAATTGCTTTGTCTTTTTGTGAGGTGATGTCATTGATGATGTCATCATGACATCATGCTTGACCAAAACCGCAACGAACCCGAGACTCGATATAAGAAGAAGTCGGCAGATGAATGCACTAACAGACTCCCCCTCAGATGTTGACGAGTCTTAAGTGTCGAATCTTCTCAATCTTCAGTCTTTATCAGTCTTTGGGCTTCTTTCAGGATCTCTATCTGGCTTTATCCTATCTCCAATTCTCTTTCAGGATCTCTAGCTCCTAGCTCTCGCATCTTCAGACTCTCTTTCTCTAACAGACTCCCCCTCAACTTGTACTGGGATCGTAGTTTGGCTTTCACAGGTTCAGGTATCTTAACCTGATTCACCTGCATATTCTCTACCCAAAACATAAGTTTCATAAAAGATAAGATATAACAAATTTAGAAACTTCACTAATCACCTGAAGACACAACCCTGAATACATCATTTTTAAGAATCAAACAAAATGATTTATCATGTCAATTTCTGATGAACCACATGAATATATATCATTTTCATTTCAAACATTTTTAAACAAACTTTCCCAAACCTGTTCATCATGTTCAGCACTTGGAATTTTGAAAATCAGCTCTTCAACACCAGTTGTCGAAAATCTTTTTGTATTTTCAAAATTTATGCTAAAACACACCGAAAATCTTTTTGGAATTTTTTTTATATAACAGAAATGAAATGCAGAAATGAAATATTTACATACAATATTTTTGTGAGTTTGCGTAAGAGGATCATATCAGTTTTTGAGACAAATCACCAACACCGTTAAGCTTCAAACATTTTAAGTTCTAAACGATTCACTTAGATTGTCAGTATACTGATCCACTTAAATTTTCACACAAAGTTCAACTGTTTCGAGATACGAGATTAATGTCTTAAGATACTTAAACTTATTCGAGTGTCCCACTTCAGAATATACTCCCGTATCCAGATCCCAATATTCAGTCTTACAGGTAAATATGACACAAATGATATCTGTAGGGGAATAAATTATGATCGAAATCGTGAGAGCTCAGGTCAGAACTACCGTTCAGTAGAGAGATCACGAATCGACTTTTGGGTGTGTCCCCTTTAGAGGATCTTTTTTACAACAGCATTGCTAAGCAATTTTATTGTCTTATCATATATGCTGAGGGTGATGCTATGTTTCAAGCATTGCGGAAAGTATTATTCGAGGACTAGGTCAGAACTTCCATTCAACAAAAGTCCAGGAATAATACCCCAGATATCACTGAGTATAAAGACCTAGTAAATCAGAAAAAGGAATCTTTCAAACGAGATTTCGGGGGTTACCCATATATCCGAGAGATGTTACCCACG
Source organism: Helianthus tuberosus (assembly GCA_030545235.1). NCBI lineage: Eukaryota > Viridiplantae > Streptophyta > Magnoliopsida > Asterales > Asteraceae > Helianthus > Helianthus tuberosus. The sequence continues at coordinate 160,390,061 of CM060396.1, read as the reverse complement.
AATTAAGCAAGTTTGAATTTAGGTTTATATCTCGTCACAATCTACTAAATGTGCAAAAACCTACTGGCATATCATCAGTGAGACCGTTTATCACTATTTAAATTTCCATTTCTCTAGCATGTTGTGATCGTCCACTGATGTACTATCATTTCCTCTTTTTGACAACAAAACTCATTTTTGATTTTATCATGTTTTTGTCTTTTTGAAATTTTCTAATGTTTTTGAATTTTCTGAAAATTTTTACTCCCCCTAAAATGCAAACACATTTTAGGAAATTTGAAAATAAACTGTACAATAAAGTGACAACCGATATCAAATCGCTTCAATTCGCCATCCACTTGTCATAAACAATCAGAACTCCCCCTGACAACAAACTATTTTCCCATAGTGATTTCAAAACATTTAAGTTTGTTTTAATCAAAATGGTTTTTCCGGAAAATTAGTTTTGTTGATTTTCAAACCATTTGTAGGTTAGGGGATAAGTTCCTCTTCTCAATGTAATGAACCCCATATATTTGTGAACCACTTGAAAGAATGGTCCAATCAAGTTCAACTTAATGACCTTGATTAACCACTTGTCAATAAAAACCTTTTTCAACCACTTACAGGTTCACTCACCAACTATAATCACTTGTAAATCAAAACATAACAATTTAAAGATATCACCTGTACTTTACCAACTGTACCACTTGTAGGATCATTTGCTAAGAAAGATGCCGATACCTGCTCCACTCTTACCAACCTGGGAGCTCCGGCAAGTCAGGATTTTTTAGTTTAGAACAACTTTCCCCCAAGTCTGACCAGCCTTGGGAGATTCTGGAACACACCTGTCCCACCAACACTTTGATTTATAAAAATCTTTTGCAGTTTTAACCTTCCCATCAACCATCTTCCCGAAAATATGTTTGACTTTTCCATTGAAAGCCTTCTCAACATCAAATTCTCCCTTATCAGCGAAGAATTGATTTGAGATCTCTACCTTTCCCACTTTCTTCAGCAAATTTTCCTTTGACAATGGAGGAAAATCCTCATCGTTCACTTCTGGAACGGAATTAACAACCTTTTTCTCAACAGATGACTCCCCTGATTTTATGGAATCAGATTCATTGTCAGAATTACCCTCAGATTTAACCACCCACTTTTGTTTACTCAAATCACCTCATCTTTTGTAAAACCTTTTTGAACTTTCTCCTTCCTCAGAAGTAGAATTTTCAAACTTTTTAACATTTTTCACAGGTTGTTCTTTCTTATCAACACAAGTCTTTCTCAGAACAGAGTTAGAAGAAACTTCCTGTTTTTGGTAGTTGGTCTTGGGGCAATTCCAAGCTATATGTCCAACTTCTTGGCATTTGAAACAGGTTCTTCTGTCAACTCTTTCAGCAAACCTTCTCACATTCTTCTTCACTTCAGCAAGAAACTCCTGATTTGACTGCTTCCAGAACGGTTTCATCTGTTCATCCTCTGAACTTCCTCCTGAAACAAATTTTGTATTTGGTTTATAAGTTTTCTGATTTTTATAATTTTCTGAAGAATTGAAACCAAGACCTTTCTTTTTGAGATTACCATTATGGTTTGATTTCTTTTGATAACCTGAACCATAACCGTAACCCTTTTTCTTGTTCAATCTCTGTTGAATTCTTGAAGTGTACTTTTTAGGTTTTTCAGCAAGATTTAAATCTTTTATTTCAGAAATATTAATTTCTGTTAATTTGAAAACCTGTTTAATCATTTCAGTTTTGACACTTCTTATTGGAAATTCCTCATCAGAATATAATTTGTCTGAATCATACAAAGTATAAGCCACTTTGATTGACCCGTCATTCAAATTAGATTTTGATAATAGGAATTCTCTATTGTAAACCCTGTTAACCGGTGAACTCGGACTCTTTTCTGACGAACTCGAACTTTCAGACTTAGACTCCGGTTTTGACTCTTCATCCGTATCCAACACCTGATCGACCACTCTTTTTAATAACTCGGACTCATGATCAGTGTCAGACGCTGTGAATGTAACATCAATATTGTCTGGTAATTCATCAATGATTTCAGACTTTAACTTGATGTTGACTGCCTTTTTTAGACGCTCCTCGTTAGGATTCCTTGGAGAATAAGTTTCATGGATCGGGGGCGGACATCTGTTATACTTGACACTTGGTTTCTTACCAGTATCAGTATCTTCAGTCTTTTTATCCATGAACGCTTCCAGACCTGCAACAGTAGGATAAACATGATCAATCAAATAATCACAAGTAGTATAACTCAACAGTAATCGTTTAATCCTTTCACTTTCAATCTTTTCAAGCTCCAACTCCTTCTTCAGATTAGCACAGTCTTCGATGTAATCATTTATGACGCTCTGCTTTGTCATTAATGTTGCGCTCATTTTTTCCATCGCTTTTTCAATTTCTGTATTTGTCTTTTTCAGACGATCAACTGTGTTGTTGAGCACATCATATGACTCCTTCACATACTTCACATCGGACAGTAAATCTTCTTTAATCTTCTCTAACTCAGCAATCTTCATGTCTTTCTCCTCACAAACTTTGCAAGATTCTGAACACTTCACACATGGTTTTTCAACTTCAACAAGTTTCTCAATTTCAACAATTTTTTCAACTTCGATTAATTTTTCAACTTCGACTACTTTCTCAACTTCAATGATTTTTTCGACTTCCACAATTTTCTCAATCTCAACAATTTTCTCTACCACTTTTTCAGTTGCTGGTTCAACATTAGCTTCTTCAGCTTCTGTCTTTGTCTTTTCATCAGCTAGCCTTCTTACTGTTTCCAGCTCTTTCCTCAATCTTGCCATCTTCTTCTGATACAGCATCTCCATTTTATCTGCAACAAACAAATTAAAACTAGTAGGATCAATGCCTTTTCTAGCTCTGTTGAGATGTTCTTCCTCATCATCGGTATCCACATCGCTTCCAAGATCTGGAAAAATCGGGATTCTTTTTTGATGGGCATTGTAGAATTCCTCAGCCATGATTCAATAATCAGATGATACTTCGGAAAATACTTGAATAACAAACGAACACAAAATCAGTTTAAACGTACTGAACACGTAAAAATGTGTGTTGATGAAATCAATCTAAGACTCGTGTAACGGTTGAGTCGATCTAGAACTCGTGTCGAAAATTTGCGAACTCGTTTCAATGTCGTTGAAGTGAAATCACTGAATGACAAGACTTGATCGGAACCAAATGGATTTAATTTGAGCTTTAGAATGATTTGAGCCGTGCACTTCTTTATATGGGCTGCAACTATGACTCACTTGGGCCGAGGACACTTAAACAAACCATTCAACTTCTGTTGGGCTGATGACCTTTGAAAACCAAACACTTATCAAATCAATTAATTGTGTCTACTCAATTGACTGACACACGTAATGAACACCACATGTAAAACTAAATGAACCGACAACTTCAAGTTTCAAATATATATGATTGGACCGAGTATAGATGTAATTATCAGATCACATGCAAAGTCCAACACTATTTAATATTCAATACAAATTTAACATGAGACCCTGACAATTATCACATAAAACTATTTGACTATTCAATACAAACAAGATAGTATGATTGGGCCACACTCTTCACATGCAATAACCAACAAGCTTTTATCAATCCAAGCAAATTTTAAAGTCTGTTTTTGTTCTAATTCTATTGAACCTCAAACCCACTATGTCGACAACAACTAGTATCTATATATGAGCCTTCAATTTTTTATCTCGTGCAATATCAATGGTGGCCGACAACTGAATTAACAACACTCAATGATTGGACCGCAAATATTCATAACATGGAACGGACACAACTCACATGCACAACTATTGAAATTCGAAACTCGTGAACTGACAATTATCACATGCACACATAACCCAATATATTCACATGTACACATAAACCGAAGATAAAAGATAAAACCACTTCAGAAATGATTATCACGTGAATTAGCCGATTAGACTTGAAATAACAACAGTCACATGCAATCTGATTTAACCGACAACTAAATAAATGTTCAGCACAAATCGATGCACTTTCAGGCGAAATCAGATGATTAAATTTTGGAGCGGAATCTCTGATTTGATACTCTGGAGCGGAATCAGAGAATAATTTTGGAGCGGAAACAGAAAATTGATTGTTCTAGAGTGGAATCAACACAATCAATTCTAGAGCGGAATTAACAAATTGGCAGTCAGGAGCGAAATCAGACAACATCCATACGAGCGGAATCAGTTTGCACATCATTTTTACCCATTTTTAAGCCGATTTTAGCTGTGAAACTTTCAAGGATTTATCTATATCCAATTTTAAACAATCTGTGAAACTTTGAGCCGATTTTGACCGTGAAAACTTCCTGAACGAATGAAAGAAGGTGTAGAAGTGAGAAATTGAAGCTGTTTTGGCAAGAGCTCCTCGTCCTGAGCTCTGATACCACTTGTAGGATCGAATCGCGACCTAAACGAGTCGTTCGGAAGAGCTCAAATCCGTTTCAGAGGCAGAAACAGAGAAACGAATGTGAAAAACAGCTTGATTCACACTTTAAACCTTTTGTATATTGATTTAACAAAGTTTACAATCAAAGGATAAACCGGCAGCACCTAGGTGTCACTTGGCTATTTCTGTTACAAATGACATGAACATACCCCTATTTATAGTTGTGTTGATTCCGCTCCTAAACACACTAGACACACAGGAGCGAAATCACCTAATTCAATTTGGAGCGAAATCAACTTGATTACATTGGAGCGAAATCAAAAGTTATAACAATCTGACTTGAATTTCTTTGTCTTTTTGTGAGGTGATGTCATTGATGATGTCATCTTGATGATGTCATCATGACATCATGCTTGACCAAAACCACAACGAACCCGAGACTCGATATAAGACGAAGTCGGCAGATGAATGCACTAACTAACATGCGTTTTTAACCGTGTACCTTTCTTTAAAACTAACTGGTCTAAGTTATAACTTAAATAAGACCCATTAGGAATCTAATAGGTTATTAAAACCTTCATTCCAGATTAGGAGCCCAGTAAAAGATACTTGTACTTGCTGATTGATATACGGCTGAGGATAAATTTATATTTTTGCTCAGGTAAATACTTTTAACTTATTTTCCGTTATACGGGCTTGGGATACGGTATTATAACAATACCGCTTGGTCGGGTTTTGAATGTTTAATCGATTAGTGGTTAAGCTATTGAAATAACCCGTTTTAATCTGTAATGTTTGATGCAATGCCTTTGGGGGGTTAATGACCATGTCCTGGATATCCTCAGCTCATTTATTAGAAATGGCAACGGCTTAAGCACGGGGTGTAGGCATACACCTGACAGTTGCGTATGTATAAACGGTATCTCACTCTCTTGTGGGCTTATACTTGTGGTGTGTCTATTAATCTAATCCGGCTCTTCTAACCGGGTCCCGAAAGGACAACAAACATGTAAAACTGTATACAAGATTATTTAAATAATTGTCCCAAGTTATAAAGGATTTTTTGTGCCTTGTGCATTTAAATCAATTTTTCTCAAATGTTTTCAAAAAGAGTCAGTTAATTGTATTTACCAGTGTAAACTGACGTATTTTTCAAAAAGGTTAAGTGCAGGTACTACGCGTAATGGGATGGCTACTCCTAGTATCAAATAAAGAGTCTTGTAAGCTTTTGATGCTTAAATCTGTTGAACAATATTTCTTTTGTTTTGATCCGCCAGTGGATCTAATTACAATCCGTTGTATAATATTTTATTGTACTTTTGAATCGGTTTGTAATATTATTACTTTAGACTTCCGTTGTGCATTGAACTGTGATAATTTCACAATGATGATATCAACTACGCCACGATACTCCCCACCAGGCCCACCGGTAATACGTGGAAATATCGGGGTGTGACAGGTTGGTATCAGAGCCAACATTGAGTGAATTAAACACTAGCCTTTTGTGTTTAATCTCAATGACACAGTTGCACATTCCTTGACTTCCGAGTCTAGGCAAAGGACTTAGGATTAATCCTAATCTTATTTTTGTCTATTATTGTTTTCCTTTGTTGTTCTTTTGTTTGTTTTGACAGGAACAAGGACAATGCCGCCACGTGTCAGATGAAGAGGTAGAGGCGGAAAAGCCCCAGTTTTAACAAGTCATGATCACGAAACTGGGCCATCACACAGGCACACACCGTCTGTGTCAAACGGATCGAGTCCTCACGAAAACTGGAGGACCTACCTAGAGCCAGCGAGACACTCTGTCTCGCTTAGCTCCTCTCCATCATACCATCACTCATTCAGACCTCATCAAGACGAGGAGCATAGCGATTCTCACCATTCCTTCCTCCCGTTGCAGCATTCGGGTTCTCACCACGCCTTTCAGGACCCGACCCCATACTTCCAGAGCCAATTCAATCCGGTAAACCAGGTGCAAGAACCAGAGGGTCCAAACCCTATGGGACCAGTTGATCACTATCCTGAGATGTAGGATATGGAGATGGATGATGATCCAGATCCCGAGATGCCACCCAGTGGGACGCCGACGCATCCCATCGAGATTTCTGACGAATCATCTTTTCATGGTTCGCCATACAGGGGCCCAGATAGTTTTGCTGAAAGATGGGCTACATACAACTGGGAGTTCACTCCCCCTTTCAACCCACAGCACCAACAGCAGCAGGATCCCTCTGTGGATTCGCGTTTCCAGGCGATTACGCCACCGCCACCGCCACTGCCAGAACAGCAACCGCCTTCAGAACCACCGAGGCGAAGAAGATCAGGTGCACGGATGTCTGTGCGAGGGGGTTTTGTGAGAACCCAAACTTTCAAGGTCAGTGTCTTTTAATCACGTGATCCTGTTTTCTCACTATTTCTCTTTTACGTCTTTTACGGTAATGATGTCACACCCCTTTCTGCGGCGGAAGCACTAGGTGTGATCATGAAAGGTTCTCATTGCATACGAAGAGTAAACATACTACATGCTCAAAAATAACTTCAAATATTACATTACCAAAAACATATGTCAAGTGTTTACAACACTAGATAACATATTGTCTTAAAAGTCACGACTTTATTTAAAGATAAACAAAGCGACATCCACGAGCATGAGTAAGACCACGCGCACATCCATCCTAGTTACCTGAAATACATGTGAGTTTTGGAAAAACGTCAACATAAAGTTGGTGTGAATTCATGCAGTTTTGTATTTCACGTTTGTATACTTTGTATGAAAACATATTTTGTGAATAAATCAAGTTTTCATATATAAATCCAGTTTCATGTGTACACCATGTACTCATGTATAATTCAATTTCTTCTTGAGTACCCCACGTACTTCAAGTATAATTCATTTTCTTCTTGAGTACCCCACGTACTTCAAGTATAATTCCCATTTTTCTTGAGTACCCCACGTACGTCAAGTATAATTCAATCTTTTCTTGAGTACCCCACGTACTCAAGTATTCATCAATTTTTAGTATGGTATGACTTTTATGTAAATAAAGTATTCCTGTAAGTATCAGGATTGTTAATGGGTTGCAAAGCCATTAACATGTGACACGACATAGGAAGTCACCAAACCTAAGGCATTTAATTGGTATATTCTGAGACACAAAAGCACTACTCGATTCTCGCCCTCACCGAGAGTGTGGCTGCCAGGCACCCGTTAGATCTAACCTTTTGTTCTGCGGTATAAGTATATTATTGATTAATGGTGCTTCTGTACCCTATTCGTGACACTATTTCTCATAACGCATCCAACTTGGTTCTCGTCCTCACCAAGCGCGTTTCTTTTTATCATTTCTCATAACGCATCCAACTTGGTTCTCGTCCTCACCAAGTGCGTTTCTTATTATCTTATATTTTGTCACACTTGGTTCTCGTTCTCACCAAGTGTACTTCTTGTATTTATATCATACCATTTATAAATATTGTACTTTTGTACATGTATTTCACCCCCGAAGTTATAAAAACTGAAAACAGTTAAAAGAAAAGGGGGAGCATGAACTCACAACTTTGCGTTCCTTGCGTCGTAAACTTCACCGGATTTGCTTAATTAACGTCGTAACCTATACGCGTTTTCTTAACGTTAGTCACTAGACTTGCGTCGCACAAGTACAGTCACTCTCTTTTGTATATATTCTTGTGTTAAAAATATTCTATATTCTTAACTACGTATCTTACTTATATTATTTTCTCTAAAATAAATATAAGCTTTTTGTATTTTGCACTTTGCACCCGAATTATGTATCTTGTATGTTGTATGTGTATTTTTATGTTTATACTCCTCATGAGTATTTAGTGTATTTTTAAGTCTTAATACACTAGCACGTATAACACATACTTTATACACTTAGCACAAAAGTTGGTGATAAAATAATATATATTTTTCTCTCAAAAATATACATACTTATATCCACTTTTATTCTTGAAGAAATCCTCATTTCTTATCACCAAAAATTAGGGAAACCTTGGTAATACTCTTAAATACATTTTTAGGGAATAAGTTTCTCAAAAACTTATATTTTTTCCTAAGTGTCAAAATTTATAAAAATTTTGACAGAGTTTCCCCTAAAAATGGAGGTTTCCCATGTTTTCAAAACATGTGTTTATTTTCTTTTAAATCGTCAACAATCATCAACAACAATTATCAACAATAATTATCAACAACAATCACTAGTTTCTCCATTTCATGAACTTGAATATTTACAAAAATGTGTAGTAACTTACTAGTACATTTAGTAAGTCTTGTTATCTTTAAAAATAAGTTTAATTTCTTAAAAACTTTATTTTTAAAGAATATGAAGTTTCACAACTTCTAGTCGGTTTTTACGAAAATTATTTCTTTGTTAAAACTTTTGTTACACAAGTGTCCACACACTTGTTTGTTCACAAAAACACCTCTAGTTCATGAAAGATCCGGTTTTAAAACATGGTTTCGTCTTACAGTTGGTTCTTCGAAAATACCACTTGTAGATCTTTAGATCTACTAGTTTAGAACTTCATTTTACAAGAAAAATTACTTTTACACAAGTTCATGTTATTATGTAGTAGTGTTCATCATCTAGTCCTTTTCATATTTTAACATACACTAGTTCATGTTCTATGAACATGACCTAGCCGGGTTAGATGACGATCCGAACTACTACTAGCATAAAACAACACTAAATAATCATAACAAAACAAGTTTAACAAGTTTTACACCATCACTTTCCTTTTATCCATCAAGTTCATCATTTTACAAGACTTTTAGTTGGTGATCTTTAGTGTTTCATGATTTTTAGCCATTAAATCATCTATTAACCAACATAAACAAGAACAAGATGATGTTTGAGAACACTTACTACTAGCACAAGGCTAGGGAAGTTCAAGTGTATAAATGAGGTGGATAAAAGCGAATGGTTGAGGTTCTTCAACTTCCGTAAGCTCCTAGCTTCTTTGTTATGCTTCTTACACCTTAGGATATGCTTGGAATGTGTAGAAGATGATTGAAAATGAAGGTATGGAGAGGGGGTGTTGGAGCCGTGGCTATGGAGGAAGGGAGAGAGGAGTTTTGGTGTGTTGATGGTGATGAGTAATAGCTATGACAAGTCTTGTGGTTTATAAAGAAATCCCCCAACATTTTATTACCCTTAGGTCATAATGTTCCCTAACCTTCCATCAAGATCAAATAAATAAATAAAAGAAATCCCCATGTGGTGCCCCATGTTAGAACCGTTCATTTAGGGGGGGGGGGGGGTATTGGTTACATTTCAACTACAAGTTACTTATCCTAGTTACATGATAAGTGTAAATTTTAGTGTTAAGTGTGTTTAGTAATATATAGTGTGTTAGGGTGTTTGGGGACCCCAACTAGCCTAGAAAAAAAATAAGAACAATGCTTCTAGCATTATTTTGGTGTTCCGGGTAATATCCGGTTGTTCGGTTAGACACCGGTTCGTTAAAGTGCTAAATTACACTTTTTAGTGTCTTTTAAGTACCCTTCTTGTACCCTTTCAATTCCCAACACTTAGGGAAATATTCTGGATAATAAAACGACATTTCTGCATAATATTCATATGTTTAAATGCTGAATTATACAAAATTCTGCACTTAAAGTGCGTTTCGGGTGCTTTTTAGTGCTTATTTTTGCTTTTGCTATGTCTATAAATTAAACCCTTATATGTACTCTTGGGTTTTAATCTATTCTTTTCGTTGGACCTACACCTAGGCTCCACTTTTATTGTCTGACTGCTTTCTGCAGTTCTGTTGACACATTGTCTTACCGGTGAGTTTACTTAGTATTTTTGACGCAACGCTCTCGTTTATGCATAAAGCAATATTTTGTAGTATACAACGTGCATGAATTCACTTGTTTAGTATGTGCTCATACATTTCTGTCAATTAAGCACATAATTGCAGTCGTTAAGCAATAATTAAAGTGTACGGAAATTACCGGTTTAGTGCCAGTTGTCACAAATGAAGTTGTTTCACACTCGTGACTTTATTTAACGTGTTGAATGAAAAACAAAGTGTGATTATGTATGGTTGCATGTTAGTGTATTTGGGCCACGTATATGGGTCACATGCTCATACCTTAAATCCCTTCATTTCTTGTAGCGGCCTATACGCGCACACACTCCCACACCCAGAGCCCAAGAGTGAGCCCATGGATACACCTTATAGCATCGGACCTATGTTTGGGCTTCTTGAGCCCAACTGAATTGTAGTTTTTGGGCCGGTTTTTTTTTATCAACTTATAGGCACGCATATGTGACTTACGTATCAACATATTGCAACTCTTTTAAACCCTAGTTCCTTTTCTCCTCACTTGTGGTGTGACGACAGTAGGTACCCCCTCCCCCAACGAGGCATCATCTTCTTTCATCGGGTTTCTGGTTAGTAACTTCGTGTTCGTATTAAATCTGATTTGTTTGATTTTGTTTGTGTGTGTGCTTGATTAACAAAAAGCGTGTACGTATGTTCCATGAGGGTTAGGTTATGTGAATGTTATGTGAGTTGAAAGTTTGTTATTATGATGAATATGTTGATGGCGGTTTGATTTATTCACCTTAACAATGAACTTTGAATTTTAATACAATCTCACATGCAAGCAGTTACCATGCACATGCAATGGCCGCCGACAATCAGTAATTAAAAACTTGATTCTATTTGACCAAACAAACTGATAATATGCAATTTCTAAATGACTCTTCAAAAGTGGCCGTAAAATCTTTTAATACATCACATGCGAACTGACAGCTTTATTCTCAAACAATTGTCAATGGCCGACAATTCTAATTCACAATTCAATTTCATTGGGCCACAATAAATCTGATCACCTTAAGTATGATTGGGCCGAAGACTTTAGTGATGGGCCGAGAAAAGCTGTTGATATATTGCTAATGATTGGTATTATATATGAATTGTATATGTGAATTAAGAAGGATTGATTATGTGAGAATCTTTACTGCTAGTTGTATGATAAACGTGACTTCATTGTATGGTTGGGGTTCTTGAATTGATGAAATAATTATGGTAGATAGTTATTAAACGACAATTAAGGGATGTGGAATTGATGGTGTAATTGATTAACCTGGGATTAGGGAACATGTGAAACCGACATCGCACCATGGCTGAGGATCACACTCTGGGCCGCACATTCTTGATGAAGTTGCCCATTTGGTGTGGGCCGACCGCTGATGGATCGTTCACTCATGGGCTGGCCGCACAACTGATGGTTCGCATATGAGGGGTGTGTCACACAGTCCATTCGGGCTTAATACGATAATGGGCCGGGTAATATATGTACTCCATGTTAATAAAAGGTCGCACATTATGTTGGGCCGTACACGGAGTTTGGGCTAACGTGACTGGTGAACTGTTTAAACCAGAACTAACCACATATTCTTTTGAAATAAATAACTGACTAATAGGTGTTGTGTGAAACATGAACTTGTGATGTGGCATGTGACTCAATTACTTGTTATATATTGATACGGATAACTGTGTTGCTTGATTTCTGGATATGACTTGCATGTTTATTTGAACGGGAACCGAACCACTTGATATGTGCTATGGTGTGATATGAACTTGTGTTGTGTATGTACCTAGGACCCGAACATTTGCTAAGACTTGCATAATAATATGTGCTTTGCTTGGTTGCAATCTGTGTAATGTGTACGAAGAACACGTGTTTTGTGTGTACAAAACTGACTGTCTTTGGTAACCACGGTAGGGCTTGGTTGACCAATTTGGAAACGGATAACGTAACATACCGAGCAAAACTAAGGTGAGTTCACTGCTCTTTTTCCAAGCATGCATCCCGGGGAGGGATATCGGGTAACGTTCCGGGGAGGAACACTAGTTTATTGGGATGTTTGTTATTATACTCAGTTTCTATCAAATAAGACCCCTTACATCTACCGACAGTTTTCGGGGAGGCAACGAGGTTATTAGTTGATAGCGCTATTAGGTTTGGCACCCTCACACCGTACCGGGGAGGACGGGCGTGAACTAATTTCCTTAAAGCATGACCAATGTTTTGATAGAGACATTGGGGTTGGGTAAATACATCTTGTAGCCACTACGGTAATCGAGTTAATAACAACATCAAAACAAATCGTTGAACTGTTTTATACAGATGACTGGTAACTAAACACGTTAACAAAACTTTGAACTCACCAGCGTCGTCTGACACACTTGTTTGCATGCTTGCAGGTCGTTAGGTAATATTGGATTTGGGAACTTGCTGTCTGGAGTAGCTAGAGTGGTCATGGGTCGACTGGAAGAATTCATGTGATTGATATTAACAGTATGCATTGGTTTTGAACAATTTAACTTTGGTTTACTATTTGCTTCCGCTGAACATGTTGGTTTTCATTTAAACTTGTTAATGGTATTTTTCATTAATAATTGAGGATTTATTTATAAACTTGAATGAGTTCAATGTGATTAGTGGCTCGTTGTTGGTACGTCACACGCCTAGTAGGGACATTCCCTAGGTGGTATTTTGGGGGTGTGACAGTTTGGTATCAGAGCCACTGGTTATAGTGAACTTGGTTTTAAAAACGTTTTTATAAAACCAGACTATAACCGAACAAGTTCTGAATACGACCATGACACTCAGCTCCAGAATGCAAGGTTCGTCTCTCGTTTACTCATTGCACTGCATAACTAGTGAACACTTACATATTAAATTGCATGGGATTGCACGTTTAGCACAACAGTATGAATTCATGTATTACTTGCATGTGTTATGTGATTGATAGTGTGGTATTTCTCTAGACATTCATGATCCATGTTTTGCGATGTTCTTTGTTTGCTACTCGAGTTTGAGGAACCATTTGACATGAGTTAGGGGGAGCTGAGATGAGCATGCAAATCACAATATTATTGTGGGTGCACACATAATAATAATGTGGGGTGCATATGAATCCCAGTGAGACTTAACAAGTGAAAAAGGGGTTCTGATCTGTTATTTGATCGATGAGAAACATAACAAATTTATAGGAGTCATAGAAGTGATTGTCTCCTACACGAGTGTGATCTTTTCACTCCTCTCTGAATCCTTTCGAATCTCGATGCTATCGAGTATTACCTGAACACTCATCTGAACGCCTAGCGAACTGTGTAGAATGTTATGTTCTTGTACGAACGTCCCTGAGTTGAATGTTGCAGCATCAATAATTGGTCTATACCTCTCACACTCCTCTTTGTTTGCTGAAACTCAAGTATTGACGTCTTAGATCCCAAAGTGTGATCACTTCCGCCACACTCAAGCAGCAGACCGTGTATTACTCAACAGCTAGCAACATCGATGGACACGAGGATGAGCGCATTACTTTACCGACCTCAGTATTTGGACGACCCCGATTACTGGCAATGAACCCCAGCAAATTGACTTCAACCGAACCCTTAACCCTAGTCAGCGACTCATGGGAATCAACTCTCACGAATCACTCGGGACATAAGTGATGACAATTATCTATAGTGTGGAATGTGAAACTGCCAGCACAATGAGTGACACTTTAGGACGTGACACAGAATGTGAAAAGAAAAGGTGGACCCGGTTGGTGAAAGATCGTAGGGCTCCGTTTCAAGCAACAACATTAGAGGCAACAGTCAGGGCAACATCAAGGTACTCATGGGTGTAGCCAACAGTATGGAAACGAAGGTGACATCGCCAAGGTTTGACTGTGTTAAGTCAAGATTTCAACAATCAAGGGAACAATGATAGTATTGGGAATCCACCTAACCGTAACAACAACACTAGGAATGATGCTCGTGGAAGAGCATTTAGGATCGGCATGGACGACGCCAGGCATTATAGCAACATGGTAGCTAACCGCTTCATCTCTGTTCTATTTGACCCTGATGCTTCTTGAAACCGAACCTGATGTAGAATCGGCTGATGGCAAGTCAACTGAAGCCTCGTATGACCGTGGGATGCAAACTTGACCTTGTGGGACAAGTGTTCGACATCGACTTTACTTCTACTATCTTGGATGGTTTCGACGCAATAGTTAGGGTGGATTGGTTATCCAGATACAATGCAGATATACTCGGTGAGGAGAAAATTTTGCGTATCCCTCTCCATAGTGGAGGATCGTCGTCTGTCCTAAAATGTGAGAATGGTGTAGAGGTTAGTATCATTTCAGGAATGAAAGCCCAGAAGTGTCTACGGAGGGATTACCCCGCTACGTTAACAACCATTATAGACGTTAAGACTAAGGAAGAGAGGATCGATGATCCACCAATTGTTCGTGATTCCTCTCGGCGTGCTACCTAAGGAACTTTCAGGTTTACTTCCACAACTGCTAGGCAAAATCTCAGTTTGATCGCACGCCAGAGGCAGTCCTGACTACTCGTACTTCTTACTGCCTTGCACCAGGAGGGTTGCAAGAACTGTTTAATCAACTACAAGAACCGTTGGACAGGGGTTTTGTCAGACCTAGCTTTTCGATTTGGGGAGCCCCAGTTATATCCGCGAGGATAAGCTTTTCGTTGGACATATGTACTGCTTATCGAGAACCCCGCAAGATGTCAGTCGGAAACCATGACCCATCACCTTACACTGACGACTCTCCTGACCAGCCGCACGGGTCAATCATCTACTCGGAAACTAACTTGAGATCAGGCAATCATCAGATGGAAGTCCAGGAGGAGGATGTTCCTAAGACGACATTTCAAACGCGGTACGGCTTGTACGATTTTCTGTGCACCAACAGCTTTATGGATCTCATGAATCGTAAGTGTAAATTTCATCTCGTCAAACTGTCGACCATGTTTATTGATGATGCTTGGAATCACTTCCAGGAGAAAGGAACACCATGAGCAGCACTCGTAGCTTATCATAGGGCTCTTAGGGGAGGAGCAACTCCACGCGAAGTTTACCTAAGTGTGACTTCAGGGTTTGGGAGGTACGCTTTCTTGGCCACATAGTCAACGAAGTGGGAATACACGTGGATCTCGCTAAGATCAATCTTGTCAGAAACTGATCATTACCAAAGATTCCTTCGGGGATACAGCAGTTTCTTGGTTTCGCTAGATGCTATCGTAGATTCATCGTGGGATTTTAAAGATTGCGCAGCTTTAACCTCTTTAGCACAGCGAGGTGTTGTGAATTCATGGGAGACAAAACCAGGAGAACATCTTTTCAGCTTCAAAAATTCAACTCAACAATGCACCGAGCATCGTCTTTACCCGAGGGTACGGGTGACCAAGTGGTATACCGTGATGGTTTGAATCAGAGTCCCGGTTACACGCTAATGCAACACAAGAAAGTGATGGCTTACGTAGTGGATTTACAAGAAGAATTGCACGAATCATAACCTATGGTGGGAGCCATGGTCTTTGGATTTAAGTTGGAGGCATCACTTGGACGGTACCAAATGTACTACTTAAACCGATCACAAGGGCCTCCCGTGTACCCTTGTTTCGAAGGAGCTAAACATGTAATGACGTCGCTGGATGGAGCTTTTGAATTATTACGACTGTGGAACCTGAACGTGCATGAGCTTTGCAACTTACTATCGACTCTAACCTACCTGATCAGACTCACTCTATTCAAACTGGAGAACTGAAGGAAGAGAATTTTCAGGTTGAACCCATGCGGGGCATGGTGGAGAAACCTCTGGCAGGTCGAACGATATTCGCTACCTCATGGAACGGATGTGGAACTCATTATACGGCAACTGTAGGGAGATTTGTGTTGAGCAAAGCACACCGGCCTCGATATTCTAGTTGTCTGGGTTTTGATAAGAGATATTAGGATCTATAAATCTTATACTGGTGATCGGCCATGAAGGCCCCCCTAGCTATGTATGTGAATGATGTTTGACTGGTGGGAAAGCTAAGGTGGAGTATCAGCAATCGGAAACACCCATATGGAAATGAGAACAGACTGCCATGGATCCTGTCCCTGGTTTACTTACACCTCGAAATGGAAACAATATCACCTAGGTGATCATTGATAGTCTCACGTTACCTGCACACTTTCTTGCAATCAAGGAAACTGACGAGTCTTCACAACTGTGAATGTTCCTCTGAGAGAGGCGGTTTGTAGGCACGGGATGCCAACCCCTGTTACCTCTGGTTTTGATCTATACCTGATTTATGACAGACACTACGCAACACTCTTGGCTCACGTCTAGGCATGAACAATACTTATCACCATAGGACAAATGGTCAGACTAAACGAACCCCCCTAACACTCGAAGACATGCTGCGAGCATGTGTGTGATTGACTTAGTAAATATTGGAAGGACATATACCTTTGGCTTAGTTCTACTATAGCAGTTATCATTCTAATATTCAGACAGCTCTGTTTGGAGCATTGTATGGATGATAATGCCAACCTTCTTGTAGGACTAAGGTGAGTGACAACCTAATCACAGGTCCAGGACTTGTACTCGAAACTCTTGGGAAGATTGTTAGATCGGAAATCGCGTGTCAATAACGCGTGACCACCAGGAAAACCAATAAGCTTAGGAGGCCCTGGGAGGGTGCGGTGTGGTTTGGGAAACGCGGTAAGCTTAATCCGCGCTATGTTCGGACATTCAAAATTCTGGAACGTATTGGCAAAGTGGCGTACAAGCTCGAGTTACCTGTCGAGTTGGGTAACCTTCGTGATGTTTTCATGTTTCGCAACTAAAGGAGCGTTTGTCCGATGAAACACTTGTTGTACCACTCCAAGAACTGAAAATTAACGACGAGTTGCAGTTGTCGAGGAATCTATCAAAAACATGGACCAGGGAGTCAAGGTTCGTTGACTTAGTTGAATCTCAAGTCGTGGACTGGAGTTCACGTGGGAACGCAAAGATCAGTTGAAGCTCACATATCCTCAACTCTTCCCTACTGATCAAGCTAATTCAGGGATCACTGGTGAATTTCGGGACGAAATTCCTCTTCAAATTGGGGATGATGTGGCACCTGGAGAAAATCTGTAGCAATCTTGATTTATCACTTCACTCCTCTATGCTTACTGGTCAAATTTCGGGACGAAATTTCTTTCAAGTTGGGGATGATGTGACAACCCAAACTTTAAAGGTCAGTGTCTTTTAATCACGTGATCCTATTTTCTCACTATTTCTCTTTTACGTCTTTTACGGTAATGAAGTTGTTTCACACTCGTGACTTTATTTAACGTGTTGAATGAAAAACAAAGTGTGATTATGTATGGTTGCATGTTAGTGTATTTGGGCCACGTATATGGGTCACATGCTTATACCTTAAATCCCTGCATTTCTTGTAGTGGCCTATACGCGCACACACTCCCACACCCAGAGCCCAAGACTGAGCCCATGGATACACCTATAGCATCGGACCTATGTTTGGGCTTCTTGAGCCCAACTGAATTGTAGTTTTTGGGCCGGATTTTTTTATCAACTTATAGGCACGCATATGTGACTTACGTATCAACATATTGCAACTCTTTCAAACCCTAGTTCCTTTTCTCCTCTCTTGTGGTGCGACGACGGTAGGTACCCCCTCCCCCAACGAGGCATCATCTTCTTTCATTGGGTTTCTGGTTAGTAACTCCGTGTTCGTATTAAATCTGATTTGTTTGATTTTGTTTGTGTGTGTGCTTGATTAACAAAAAGCGTGTATGTATATTCCATGAGGGTTAGGTTATGTGAATGTTATGTGAGTTGAAAGTTTGTTATTATGATGAATATGTTGATGGGGGTTTGATTTATTCACCTTAACAATGAACTTTGAATTTTAATACAATCTCACATGCAAGCTGTTACCATGCACATGCAATGGCCGCCGACAATCAATAATTCAATTTCATTGGGCCACAATAAATCTGATCACCTTAAGTATGATTGGGCCGAAGACTTTAGTGATGGGCCGACAAAAGCTGTTGATATATTGCTAATGATTGGTATTATATATGAATTGTATATGTGAATTAAGAAGGATTGATAATGTGAGAATCTTTACTACTAGTTGTTTGATAAACGTGACTTCATTGTATGGTTGGGGTTCTTGAATTGATGAAATAATTATGGTAGATAGTTATTAAACAACATTTAAGGGATGTGAAATTGATGGTATAATTGATTAACCTGGGATTAGGGAACATGTGAAACCGACATCGCACCATGGCTGAGGGTCACACTCTAGGCCGCACATTCTTGATAAGGTTGCCCATTTGGTGTGGACCGACCGCTGATGGATCGTTCACTCATGGGCTGGCCGCACAACTGATGGGTCGCACATGAGGGGTGTGTCACACAGTCCATTCGGGCTTAATATGATAATGGGATGGGTAATATATGTACTGCATGTTAATAAAAGGTCGCACATTATGTTGGGCCGTACACGGAGTTTGGGCTAACGTGACTGGTGAACTGTTTAAACCAGAACTAACCACATATTCTTTTGAAATAAATAACTGACTAATAGGTGTTGTGTGAAACATGAACTTGTGATGTGGCATGGGACTCGATTACTTGTTATATATTGATACGGATAACTGTGTTGCTTGATTTCTGGATATGACTTGCATGTTTATTTGAACGGGAACCGAACCACTTGATATGTGCTATGGTTTGATATGAACTTGTGTTGTGTGTGTACCTAGGACCCAAACATTTGCTAAGACTTGCGTAATAATATGTGCTTTGCTTGGTTGCAATCTGTGTAATGTGTACGAAGAACACGTGTTTTTGTGTGTACAAAACTGACTGTCTTTGGTAACCACGGTAGGGCTTGGTTGACCAATTTGGAAACGGGTAACGTAACATACCGAGCAAAACTAAGGTGAGTTCACTGCTCTTTTTCCAAGCATGCATCCCGGGGAGGGATATCGGGTAACGTTCCGGGGAGGAACGCTAGTTTATTGGGATGTTTGTTATTATACTCAGTTT
This sequence comes from Helianthus tuberosus, assembly GCA_030545235.1. Lineage (NCBI taxonomy): Eukaryota > Viridiplantae > Streptophyta > Magnoliopsida > Asterales > Asteraceae > Helianthus > Helianthus tuberosus. The sequence continues at coordinate 160,370,713 of CM060396.1, read as the reverse complement.
CTATCATATAAGACCCCTTACATCTACCGACAGTTTCCGGGAAGGCAACGAGGTTATTAGTTGATAGCGCTATTAGGTTTGGCACCCTCACACCGTACCGGGGAGGACGGGCGTGAACTAGTTTCCTTAAAGCATGACCAATGTTTTGATAGAGACATTGGGGTTGGGCAAATACATCTTTGAACTCACCAGCGTCGTCTGACACACTTGTCTGCATGCTTGCAGGTCGTTAGGTAATATTGGATTTGGGAACTTGCTGTCTGGAGTAGCTGGAGTGGTCATGGGTCGACTGGAAGAATTTATGTGATTGATATTAACACTATGCATTGGTTTTGATCAATTTAACTTTGGTTTACTATTTGCTTCCGCTGAACGTGTTGGTTTTCATTTAAACTCGTTAATGGTATTTTTCATTAATAATTAAGGATTTATTTATAAACTTGAATGAGTTCAATGTGATTAGTGGCTCGTTGTTGGTATGTCACACGCCTAGTAGGGACATTCCCTAGGTGGTATTTTGGGGGTGTGACAGGTTTCCACTTCAGCACCCCCCAACACTCAAGCAACAACCACTACCCGCCGTTGTACGAAGACCCGCAAATGGGTAGGCCTTCAAACCCAGTTTCTGAAGTCGACTCTCCGCCAGTCGCACCACCACCACCACACATGGGTTATGATAACCCAATTCCTTCTTACGCCGGTGCAGCGGCGTATAACCCTTTTGAGCAGCCAGCTTATTCTGGCTACAATTACTACAACGCCCCTAATGTTGACCCGTACCTCGAGGCGGCGAACTACAACGCTCTTCACCCTAAAGGGCCCTTTCAAGCTGCGTATCCAACAGGGTACCTAGCATATGGGTACCAATACCCGACACCTCTTCAACCTCAGTCACAGGAGCAGCCGCAGCCGCCACAAATCCAACCACCGCAGCAGCAAGAAATCTTTCTGAGGTTGAACAAGGTGGAACGAGAGGTCCAGGAGGAGTGTAGAAGTCGCCGGGGTCTACTTAAGGGTTTGGCAGACTTAATAAAGGGGAAGAAGAAGAGGGATTATTGAAATTCCTTATTTATTGTTTTATTTTAAATTTTCAATTAAGTCCATGCGTGGACATTTTTATTTATACACTTGGTCCCTGCGTGGACCTGTCTTTCTTTATTTAGCCCTTGCATGGGCAAGTTATTTATGTAAAAGTCCTGTTTAGGGCATCTGTGTACTTCTTTTAATTTAATGGTATGTTTTAATTTTAAATTCATTGTCATTATATGTCAGAATATATTATATGAAATAAATCAAAATATCATTCCTTTTTGTAATAAATCTGTAGGATCGGTTTTGACACCGTACGATTGCATAACGACACGTTCAACGTGCGGAATCCGTGAACGTGCGTGATCGAACACACAAGAACGTACTAATGACGTGATTCTATTGAATAAGATGACGTGTACAAAGCCAAGAATCACGTGAGAGAACTTTCTCTCTCTAGACTTTCTCTCTCTAAGATTAGATCTCCTAAACCTCCAAATGAGCAAAAGTCTTAAACTCTAACACTAACTCCTCTATTTATAGGCTAAGGGATATAAGGATTTCTCCTTATTTACAAGTTTGCCACCTTGCCCTTTTTAACTAGATATTACAATAAAATGTTAGAATTCTTCTGTTTCTGCTACGGACTAGATTGACGAAGGCGATAGACACATAATGCACTAACAGACTCCCCCTTGGATATTGCCGTAGTCAATCTCATAGCATCTTGTCTTTTCTCTTTCATGAACAGAATCCCCGTGGATCTGTCTTTAGCTTCCGTTGCTCTCCCTCTCCTTAGACTCTTTTTCCTTCAGGCTCCCCATTTCGTCAAGCTTCCGTGCTTTTGGGATCGACACCTGCCTTTCCGAATACAAGCTCCTCCAAAATAGTTATCTGGCTCTTTGAATCCACGCTTCCTCTTGCGTTGAGCTCGTCTTCGGACTCCCCCTTAGACTCAGCTGCCGGGATCGTAGTCTGGCTTTCATAAGTTCACAAATTCAGGATCAATTCCTGGCTCTATTCTGCATATGCTCAGGATTTGAAACCTGGTTAACCAGCAAATCCTCTACCCATAACATAAGTTTCACAGATTTATAACACTTATATTTAAGAAACTTACTGGTAGAAATCATTAATTCATCAATCTTTATAGTTACATCAATTTCAAATGAATGACCTTGATTAACTAACCACACAATCTTTCAAAACATTTGTATATAACATTCAATGTTTTCAACAAACTTTCCCAATCCAATTCATCATGTTTAGCACTTAGAATTTTGAATATCAGCTCTTCAACATCAGTTGTCGAAAATCTTTTTGAATTTTCAAAAATTAAAACTAAAACACAATATTTTTGGATTTTTTATTTTAAAGAAATGCAGTAAAGAAATATATACAGACACTATTTTTGTGAGTTTGTGTAAAAGGATCATATCAGTTTATGAAACCAATCACTAGCACCATTAAGCTTTAATCATTTTAAGTTCTAAACGATTCACATAGATTGACGATATAGTTGTCCTCTTAAACTCAATCTAAAAACTTTCGAAATGCTTACCGATACGATTAAGGTATATTAATTTTGCACTAAATTCTTATGGACCCCACGATCTTAGCATATTCCCTCATCATGCAATACACTGACTCAAGTAATGCCTTTAAACTTTCATCAACTGTGATATGTGCGAAAACTACTCAGAATGTTTAAACATTAACAATCAGGTCGATACTTCCGTGTACGCAGAGAAAGTCCAATGTTTAAACAAAATAAGAAAATAAAAATAAGTTGAAGTTGTTTAGGCTTTAACCACCAGGTCGATACTTCCGTATACGCAGAGGAGGTCCAAAGCTTAAACGAAACACCAAAGAAAATAAAGCAGAACGTTTAGGCAATAACATCCAGTTCGATACTTACGTATACGCAGAGGATGTCCAATGCTTAAACAAAATAAAGAAATAAAACAAGTTTAAATCTTTGCAAAATAAAATGCACAATCACAGCGACTTTTCAGTTAGTTGTGAAAGTTCACAGACTTAACCGATTTTATGTCTTTCGACAATCAGCGATTACTGAGTAGGTACACAATCACGAAGGACAAAACTAAGTACTATGCTTTCAACCATGTTTTCCACTAGAACTAGGCTTTTTCATTTATGTTTGTATCGTTATCACAAATCTACTAGTCTAGCTGAGCCTATCGTCACATCCTTAGTGAGATCGTTTATCACATTTGACATTTCATTTCTTTAGCATGTTGTGATAGTCCACTGATTTACTATCATTTCCTCTTGTCTCAACAAAACTCATTTTTGCTTTTTCAATGTTTTTGGCATTTTAAAATTTTTTTAAAATTTTTCTCCCCCTAAAATCAAAATATGTTTCAATTTTGATTTTCTGGAAAATTTGAAAACAAACTTTGATACTCTACCTGTACAGTTTGTTTAAAAAAAATTGACAACCGATATCGAATTGCTTCAATTCGCCATTCACTCAGCTTAACAATCAGAACTCCCCCTGACAACAAACTATTTTCCCATTTAGATTTCAAAACACTTAAGTTTGTTTTAATCAAAATGGTTTTTCCGGAAAATTAGTTTTGTTTGTTTTTTTACAAACTTGGGGTTCTTTCATCACATTGTTCACCTTTATCCAATCATCGGAAAGAGAAATCAAATACAACTTAATGTCCTTGATTAGTCTTTTGTGATTCGAAATATCACAGTTACCAACCTGTGAATTTCTCAAGAAATATGCCGATTCCTGTTCCACACTTACCAACCTGGGAACTCCGGCAAGTCAGGTTTTTTTCATTTAAACAGATTCACCCAAGCCTGACCAGCCTTGGGTTTGACAATTTTTACCTCAACAGATGGCTCTTCTGGTTTTGATGAACCAGAATCATTGCCTGATTGTGGCTTGTCTGACTTTGTTGAGCCAGATTCATCGCCTACATGTTGCTCCTTTGTTTCTGAGGAAACAAATTCATGGCTAACAACTTTCTTTTTCTTCTCTTTTGTCCTCAGATTTGTATCTGATGAATTCGTTTTGCTTGCCTTTTCAGTTGAGGAAAGCAATTCATCAGAACTTTTTCTCGGATTACCAGTTGTATCCGAGGACAAAATTTTCTCCAAGTATTCTCTTGCCTTCTTTCTTTTCTTCCTCAGTCTGTCTTTCTGCCCCTGTGAAAGCTTCACTTTCGGTTCGTGAACTTTCTGTTCTTAAACTTTTGGTTCTTGAACTTTCTGTTCTTTGGGCTTGACATTGACTGATTTCTTTGCCAATTTCTGAGAATCAGCCCTCGATCCTCCCTTTGATCTCATTGGGCATTCTCTGGCAATATGACCTCTGATGTGGCATTCATAGCACCTTCTCGTTTCGAATCTTTGACTTTGGCAGTTAACAGAAATGTGTCCTCTAACACCACAAGCATAGCACACCCTGTTATCATACCATTCACCACCATAATACCAAACGCTCAGATCATAGCATTGATTTGCCTTGTGGTACTCATGTCTCCTCTTGTATCCTTGATTTGGCATTTGAGAACTGTGGTCAAACCTGCACCACTGATTACCAACTATTTTTGAATTTTGAATTTTAAATTTTTTTGATTTTTTATTGTGATTGGATGATTGATCTGATGAACTTTTATTTTCTTTTTGAAAATTTTTCGATTTTTTATCTTTTTGTTTCTGTTCCACATTCTTCTTTACAGGTTTTTGCGTTGAGCATTCACCTTTCTCAGTAGAATGTAAAACAGTATTTTTAAACATTTCATTTAATTTCAAAAATGTTTTTCTTTTTTCTTCTTTTTCTTTTTCATCATCAGATTTATCATCACAGTCTTCAATTTTGACTTTGTCAAAATTTGTGACATTGTCACTTATTGGAACTGAATTGATCGGTTTTGGACAAACATGTGATGCAGAAGTCACAAAACTTTTCAATTTATTCTCTAAATCTTTGATTTTCTTTATTTCACATTCAGCTTCTTTTTCAAGTCGAATAATCGTCTGACGATGAGAATTTATTACCTTTTGCTTTTCAATATTGTTCTTGCTAAAAACAGATCTCCCATCTTCAAGAATCTTTATTTGACTTTGAAATTCTTTTTCAATTTTTACTTTTTCATTTTCAAAACTTTTGATTTTATCTTGAAAAACTTTGTTTTCTAATGTCAAACTGTTCAAATCACTTGACAGTTTAACATTTTCAGATTTCAGCTTCTCACAATTTTCTTGCAACACAAGAATCTGTTTATCGTCAAATTGTTTCTCATCCTTCATCTTTTTGACTTCCAATGTCAAACTTTCCTCATCCTTCAAGAGTTTGATATTGTCAGCTTCAAATTTATCACAATTAGAGCACCCAACTTCACATTTTGAAATTTCATCCTTCTTTGATTCTTCATTCTTTGTCATTCCTTCTTTCTCCATCTTCTGTGTTCCTTTTCTAATCCTTTTGATTAATTCAAGAAACTCAACCAAACTTATATTTTCTGAGTTTCTTTCTATTTCATTTATTAACTCTTTCTTTTTCTTTTTCTCTTCTTCATCTCCCCACCATTTCTTCTGCCAGTAATCATCTTCAACTTTGTATTCTTGGATTATGGTTTCCATATCAAGAGTGTTATGATCAATAGCAATGTTTCCATAGGGGTCAAGATAACATTCTCTGTCTGGATCCCATCTATTTGCTCTTTTTGCCTCAGAAAATATACCAGATATTCTGATCATTTTGTTCGTGGCTAACATCTTTCTGTGTTTATACTTCTGTTCTTCAGTTCTGTTATCTTTCCAAGGAATAGGTTCAGATTTTGCCATAATTTTATATCCTTGAATTACCTCGAAATCACCTTGAATCACCTACAAACAAACAAACAAACAAACAAGCGATCAGTTCAAACAGACTGAATACGTAACAGTGTACGTTTGATGAAATCAATCTAAGACTCGTGTCGAAGATTTGCGGACTCGTTCAATGTATATCGGGTATAATCACTGAATGAAAGAACCAATCAAAAAAAAATTCAAATTGGGCCTTCTGAATTAGTGAATTGTTACCAATTATTATCACATGCCAATGTCTAATGATTGGGTCGAGATTTTAACACATGTACACTGATACTGATTGCTTTTAATGTTTCATATGCAAAATTATAATGACCTGACAATCACATGAATCGAAGCAATTGTGGCCGACAATTAGAGGTGAGCAAGAAAACCGAAATAACCGAACCGTAACCGAATAACCGAAATAACCGAACCGAAAAAACCGAACCGAAACAAAAACCGACGGTTCGGTTTTTGGATTTTTAATAACCGAAAATTTCGGTTCGGTTTTCGGATAAACGTTTTCAATAACCGAAAAAAACCGAACCGAACCGATAAGTTACAATCCATATATTTTTATGTTTAAGTTTAAATTGTTTAAGTGTTTAACCCAATGCTAGTAGAAAATGTTAATTTTATTCTTGAATGTAAAGTGTTTATAATAAAAACATTATAACTGAAATGATTTATTATTACCTATAAGATATAACAAAATTTAATATAAAAATTAAATTTAATAAAACTTTGAAGAAACATAAAAATATATTAGAAGGTTAGGTTTATGTAAACAATACTAATTAAAGAGGTGAACTATAATAACTTAAATATAAGCATATAAAAAGATTGTTATAATATAAATTATACTTTTTTTTTTAATCTTACATAATTTTGTTCCAAAAACCGAAATAACCGAAAAACCGAACCGAACCGACGTAAAAACCGAAAAACTGAAACCGAAAAAAACCGAAACCGAACGGTTTTTAAAACCCAAAAACCGACATTTCGGTTTCGGTTTTGATTTTACCCAAAAACCGAACCGAACCGTGCACACCCCTACCGACAATTTTTAATTGTTCACCTAATTCTGATTGGGCCGAGATGTCTGATTATTATCACATGTCAACAATAAAGTCCAACAATTTTGATTTTACTTAAATCTGAGTGAATTTCTGAATTTAGTTAACTCTTGTGATTGGGCCGACAAAATCACTTATCCGACAAGTATTAATTGATTATGAAACTGATTGAAAGTGATCACATGCAGCCGACAACAAATATTCCAACAAATTTCTGATAGGACCAACTTAATTCACATGTGATCGCATGTTGGAGCGAAATCAAGATAATATTTGGAGCGGAATCAGAATTTGATTTTCTCGAGCGAAATCAGAAGATAATCTCGGGCGGAATCAGACTTTATCTGATTACGAGCGGAATCAGAATGTGTCTCATGAGCGGAATCTAATTTTTATGACTTTACGAGCGGAATCAGAGAATTACTTTGGAGCGGAATCAGGTTTTTGACGCGAAATCGGACCTAAAAACTCAAATTTCTCCTAAACGGCTAGGAGTTTGAATCTGAAATTTGGTAGGGTTGTAAATCAATTGTTTTCGCACAGCATATCAAAAAATCAACCGATTTGGACTGTAAAAACCCGTTCAATTTTACGAAAAACCGTTAAAAACGTGAAAAATGAGTAGAAGATGAAGAAATGATGAAATTCAGGTCTGAAATCAATGAAATCTAGTACGAATCTATGTGTTTGATCAGCGCAATCGAGCTCCTGCTCTGATACCACTTGTAGGATTGGTTTTGACACCGTACGATTGCATAACGACACGTTCAACGTGCGTGATTGAACACACAAGAACGTACTAATGACGTGATTCTATTGAATAAGATGTCGTGTACAAAGCCAAGAATCACGTGAGAACTTTCTCTCTCTAGACTTTCTCTCTCTTAGATTAGATCTCCTAAACCTCCAAATGAGCAAAAGTCTTAAACTCTAACACTAACTCCTCTATTTATAGGCTAAGGGATATAAGGATTTCTCCTTATTTACAAGTTTGCCACCTTGCCCTTTTTAACTAGATATTACAATAAAATGCTAGAATTCTTTTGTTTCTGCTACAGACTAGATTGACGAAGGCGATAGACACATAATGCACTAACAAAATCTGCCAATAAATATTGAAACAAAATCTTAAAGGTAAAACCTAGCCCATGTGTCATTTTAAGACAGGGCCATGATGGTAGTCCCTTTTTGAGATTCAAATCCTTGTTAACATCTGAAAACATGTTAGCTCTCCTGGCAAATGTGATTCGATAAAATCACACAAGTCATCCTTATATTGGATTCTTCCAATTCCTTTTCTTATTTAATTAAAACATCCATTAGTGATAAAATGCCTACGGGCCATACTTATTGTCCTTTGAGACAAAAGACAGTTATAGTCTATGACTCCCTGTCAAGAAATGGTAATGAACTATGTTCAAGCCTTAATGCCTCGATCCTATAAGATCATGGCTTATAATTTAAAATTGTCCTTGTGACTAGGCCTTTTGTGCCACTCTAATATTTTAATAAATTACAACTAAGGATAAATTATAATGAAAATCCTAAATAAATATGAGTAACAAATTAACCGATATGGTTTATTGTTACCATGGTTAATGAATTGTCAAGAATGACCATTCTATAATAGACTTCTGAATAAATCATTGTTATCATTTTATGTAGCAATCAAGCTTCATGGCTGAATCAGAAGAAGTTAACAGTTATCCATGGGAGAATAATGATACCACCAGGATTAATGTAGCTGGTGCAGATCTGCAAGCCATGATTGATAATGTCGTCACTCGAGCCATGGATAGGTAGTATAAAGAATCAAGTGGTACACGTAGCAAGACCCTATCAGTACCTCACACAAAACCACCCTCTAAGACTCACGTATCACATAAGGACGAATCTCATCATTCGACAAATCAGAGGAGTGTTCCATCCAAACGAATCGTGCTCAATCAGGAGCCGTGTGTTAAAACCTGTTCTTACAAATATTTTGTCTCCTGCAAGCCTAGAGACTTCACAGGAGAGAAAGGAGCCATTGATTGTATGACTTGGCTCGATGAGATGGATATAGTGGTTGATATTAGTGGTTGTGCAGAACAGGACATTGTGAAGTTTGTTTCACAATCTTTTAAAGGTGAAGCTTTAGCTTGGTGGAGGTCCCTAATCCAAGCTATAGGGAAGATCCCGTTGTATAACTTGACTTGGGATCAGTTTGTTGCTCTAATCAAGGAAAAGTTCTACCCCCAACATGAAGTTGAGAAAATTGAGACTGACTTCTTGACCTTGGTCATGAAGAACTTAGATTGTCAAGCGTATCTTACAAGCTTTAACACCATGTCTCGATTGGTTCCTTATTTGGTCACACCAGAATCAAAGCGGATAGCTCGTTTTATTGGAGGTTTGGCTCCAGAGATCAAGGGAAACGTAAAAGTATCCAGACCTACCACATTTAGGTCAGTAGCAGATCTGTCTCTATCTCTCACGTTGGATGCTATCAGAAACAAGTCTGTCAAGGTTTCTGATGATGGGAAACGAAAGCAGGATGATGAGAGTTCTCATCGCTCGAGAAGAAGAAAAAGGGGAACTCGGATCACAAGAAGAGTTCGGGGTTTAAAAAGGATAACCAGCAATCGGGTGAGAAACCCAAATGTAAGACCTGTCAGAAGCATCACTTTGGAAAGTGCAGGTTAGAATCGAAATCGCAGTCGCAATCAAAGACTTTTGGATGTGGGATCTGCAAGTCCAAAGAACACAAGACATTGGATTGCAAGAAATTGAAAGATGCAACTTGTTATGGTTGCAATGAAAAGGGGCACATCAAGACTAACTGCCCTAAGAATCAGAAGAAGCTTGAAGAGGCCAAGAAGACCAACGCTCGGGTCTTCCAAATGAATGCGCAGGAAGCTATACAGAACGACAATGTGATAACAGGTACATTCCTTATCAATGATGTTTATGCTAGGGTATTGTTTGATTCGGGTGCAGACAAGTCTTTTGTAGACAATAAATTTTGTAAATTATTAAATCTGCCTGTTAAAACCCTAAGCATAAAATATGAGGTAGAATTGGTCGACGGTACCATAGAGACTGCTTCAACTGTATTAGATGGATGTTTTATATCCATTAGGAACCACTCTTTTCCATTGTCTTTACTTCCATTGAAATTGGCGGGATTCGATATAGTAATAGGCATGGATTGGTTATCTTCTAATCAAGCCCAGATTGTTTGTGATAAGAAGCAAGTGGTTATTAAGACTCCTTATGGAGAACCACTTACAATACAAGGAGATACGCGGTACGGTTTGCCTAAGAAAGTGTTTATGCTTAAGGCATCAAGGTGTTTGAAGAAGGGTTGTGTCATTTACATGGCACAAGCGACTATTGATGAACCAAAACCCAAGATCAAAGACATCCCTATTATTTCTCAATATCCAGACGTATTCCCTGAAGAACTACCTGGTTTACCTCCAGATAGGCAAGTGGAGTTCAGAATTGATATTATTCCTGGAGCAGCACCAGTTGCAAGAGCACCTTATCGGTTGGCACCCACTGAGATGAAAGAGTTAAGGACTCAGTTGGATGATTTGTTAGCAAAGGGATTTATTCGACCTAGCTCGTCCCCTTGGGGAGCACCGATTCTGTTTGTGAAGAAAAAGGATGAATCAATGCATCTATGCATTGATTATCGTGAGCTGAATAAGGTTACAATTAAGAACAGATATCCATTACCCAGGATCGACGATCTGTTCGATCAACTGTAAGAGGCAAGTTATTTCTCCAAGATTGATTTAAGGTCAGGTTACCATCAGCTGAAGGTTAGAAATGAAGATGTGCATAAGACTGCGTTCAGGACTCATTATGGTCACTATGAGTTCTTGGTGATGCCTTTCGGGCTCACTAATGCACCTGCAGCGTTCATGGATCTCATGAATCGCGTTTGCAAGCCATATTTGGACAAGTTTGTCATTGTTTTTATCGATGACATACTTATTTACTCGAAAAATCAGGCCGATCATGAAAGACATCTACGGTTTATTCTTAAACTCCTTCAGCAAGAGAAGCTCTACGCCAAGTTTTGGCTTCGTGAAGTCCAATTTCTTGGACAAGTAGTGAGTGAGTGTGGTATCCAGGTGGATCCCGCTAAGATTGAAGCCATTTTGAACTGGCAAGCACCGAAAACACCTACAGAGATTCGTAGCTTCTTGGGTCTAGCAGGATACTACAGGCGTTTCATCGAAAAATTTTCAAGGATTGCTGCACCCCTAACTTTATTGACTCGCAAGAATATAAAGTTTGATTGGGGTCCCAAGCAACAGGAATCCTTTGAGATTCTTAAACAAAAGTTGAGTAATGCCCCAGTGTTGACATTGCCAGAAGGGATTGAAGAATTTGTTGTGTATTGCGACGCATCACACACCGGTATGGGTTGTGTGCTCATGCAAAGAGGCAAGGTCATTGCTTATGCCTCACGACAATTAAAGGTGCATGAAAAGAACTACACCACCCATGATTTGGAATTGGGTGTCGTGGTATTTGCACTAAAACTTTGGAGGCATTATTTATATGGTACCAAGTGTATTATTTATTCTGATCATAAAAGCCTTCAACACTTGTTCAATCAGAATGATCTTAACATGAGGCAGCGTCGATGGATGGAGAGTTTAAACGATTATGATTGTGAAATTCGCTACCATCCAGGCAAAGCGAATGTTGTAGCTGACGCTCTAAGTAGGAAGGAAGGGGTTAAGCCTATTAGGATTAATGCCAAAAGCATTGAATTAAAGAATAGCTTGAATGAAAAATTGTTAGCTGCTCAGAAGGAAGCTATTTTGGACACTAACTATCCAAATGAGAAGTTAGGCGTCACTGCTGATCAATTGTGTATGGCAAGGATGGGATCCTAAGATTAAATGGTCGAATCTAGGTCCCTATTCATGGAGGACTTAGAGACGTGATCCTTCAGGAAGCTCACAGTTCGAAATACTCAGTCCATCCTGGCAGTGATAAGATGTACCAGGATTTAAAGGCAAATTATTGGTGGATAGGTTTGAAGAAATCTATAGCCACTTATGTGGCTAAATGTCTGAGGTGTGCTCAGGTTAAAGCCGAACATCAAAAGCCGTCAGGTTTACTGCAACAGCCTGAACTTCCCACTTGGAAGTGGGAAATGGTAACTATGGATTTTATCACTAAGTTACCAAAGACAAAGCATGGGAATGATACTATTTTGGTTAAAATCGATAGGCTGACCAAATCAGCTCACTTCTTACCTGAAGAAACACCAGATAATTGACCGGAATCAAATTATCTAGGGGGTTTGGATCTGCATAAAAAGGTTGGTTTTCTCTCGTTCAACATGGTGGAACAGTTCTTCTTCTCCGGTAAACTCTGCAAAACAAAGCACCGTTAGCCTCATCAAGGGGAGAAGAGGTGTTCTCTCCTTGACCCGACTCTGGTGTGAGAATAAGTATGTGTTTATGAAGAAGAAGAGGTATTGACGAAGTGTGTGCGTAACTTGAATTTCATACCTGAATTGTTCTCATATTTATAGCCGAAAGTTTTGGGCGGGAAAACTCGTTAGTGAAATGTTGACGGAAGATGCTAACCCCGTAAGCGGTTACATTTCCTTCCGTTAAGCTTCTCAATCCGATGTGAGTGCACACGGATCGCTGTTTAGATCTATGGCTGGGGGTTTGCCACGTGTAAACTGATCAAGTGAAGGTTTCTCTCCAATTTCATGCCATCATCGTGATTTCAGGGATTCCTGAGGAGATGACACGTGTCCAGACGGTTGTAACCGTTTAGTGGTGCACGATTAGGTCCTTCTAGAAGGTTATTGCCATAATCCTGTGTGACTCTTTATCGTGTGGCACCATTTGGGTAAATAATATCCAAGTCTGGATATTATTAGGCGGAAGTGTTTAACTTAGGATTTTCACCCTTTGTTTATGGAGGAAAGCGCAAGGATTTATGATTTCCTTTTGGCGCACAAGTGTTGCCTGCTATCTGTCTCTTAAGCCTTCTTTGTAGGACCAGTGCGCGACCGCGCAAGGTCAAAAGGAGCGGAAAGACGAGGTTGTGGTATGGTCCTAAGTACTTGTTACAAGGTTTTTAGGACCTTACCCCTTCAAGTCCCCCCAGTCTAGTGTTGCTCTTATGCAAGTAAGTGGAGCACTGGACTTATGAGAGGGAAATGCTTTTTGCCGCGAAAGTAGGGAATCTTCTATGAGAAGATTTACTTTGCTTATTATAAAGATTTTGAAAATATTTGACTTTAGATGGGGCTGGTACAGTAAGGACTGAGTGACAGACTGTCACTGTCAGTTGTCCCTTACTGTCCGTGCTTTGCACGCACACGTGAACTCGTGTTTGTGCTGATTCTCACTCGCTCCTGTAGCTTGGGTAACTGTGATATCCGGAAAAGGTGCTATGGCAGTTACCGATGCTATTTATTGCGGTGAGTATATAAGTTTGTTGGAGTTGCCCCTTTCTGTTAATCATTGCTTTGTTCAAAACTTTTCCCCTTCCTTTCTTCATTATCCGTTAAGAAAACATTGTCATTCCTTCCTCTTATGTCAACCGGAGAACACCAAGAAGACTTATCCGAAGAAATGTCTGCTGAACTTCCACCGTTAAAGTGGCCCAGAGCAACTTTCGATGGTTTGGTTCGAAACCTTAGATTCCCGGAGAACTGGGGTGCCCTGTTCCCTGAGGAGGGTCAGACGGCAGCAGATGCTCCGGCTGGGTATATCACTCTCTTTTGGGATTTTTTCTGTGAAGGCAACTTTCGCTTGCCTGTACAAATTTTTTCCTTGAAATCCTTGAGCATTATAAGTTTCATATCTCCCAACTTCACCCTATTGGCATGGTTAGGGTTCGACACTTCGAGTTTGTGTGTCGAACGATGCATATTGAGCCAACGGTCCTTCGGTTTAGGGTTTTTCACCAAATGCATTGTACCCAAGGGTTTTATTCGTTTGTCCAAAGAGCGTCTGCAAAGAAGATCTTGCAGCATCCTCCAAAATCTTTCCACAATTGGAAACAAAAATTTTTCTTCATCAAGGCAGGGGTGATTCCGATGAGGATGGTTCTAAGGGGAAAAGAAGACGTCCTTACTGAAACGATTCGGACCCCTGTTGACGAGAATTGGTATCAAGATCTGAAGGAAGTTCCTAACATTGCCTTGCCGGAGAAAGCCCTTGTTGGTGCTAGTATGAGTTTGAATTGGAAGATGGACCGGGAAGACAAACCGGTGTATACGGAGGATGGTAAAGGTAAAATTGGGATTTTACCCCTTCTTCCTCTCTTTTTTTTTTTTTTTGACTTGCTCTTCCTTTCTTGCAGTTGTTTCATTGTATGTTGTTGCATATAAGAGGGAAGGCGGAAAGATGGGTACCATTCAGAAGAAACCTGATGAGGAGCTTTGGTACCATCTAATTGTGAGGAATTTTGTTCTTCCGCGGGATGCGGATCTGTCTTTTCAACCTGTTGCTGGTGCTAGTAAGCCATTATCCTGTTCTTCATCATCTGCTTCTTTTTGCGCATCTGAAAAAGTTCCATTTTGTACTTTAGCAGGTGAGTTGTCAAATTTGGGCATAGGCCCTGAGAAGAAAAGACGCGCGGCAACTACTACTTCCGCGCCGAAGAAGGATGATGCTGAGAAAACGCAATCTGCTAGGGTTAAGAATATCGGAGGGGAGAAGAAAGGTATGCTCCGTTCCTCTGACTCCAGGTGTGATTATGTGGTGGCTTCTAACTCTTTGGAGGGTCTTACGCCTGCAGTTGTTATTAGGAGGCCCAAACCGGAGCCCAAAGATACTGTTGACATCCCTCCATCCAACCCAGATGATCCCATTGACTTGGAGTCCAGTCCTGAACACTTGGTGCGAAAGAAGGTGGATAAAAGGAAACAGACTGATGCTGAAGCTGAGGGTTAGCCCTCAAAGAAGATCCAGCGGAAGAAAATTACCAGGAAAGGCAATCTGGACGCTTTTATTTCCGAGTCTTTTCCTAGTAAGTGTTACCTTTGCTTCTTTTCCTCATGCGCATTGGATATTCATAGATTTTGTTTTTTCAGCAGTCCGAACTTCTCCTGTTCCCACAGAGCCGCCGCCTGTGGTTAACGAAGAAATCCCACCCTCCCCTCTGCGTGCTACTGTTGTTGATCAGTTAAAGTCTGCTGAGGGTGGTGTGGAGAAAGTTGTTGAGGATGATGAGCCTGCTGATGCCGCTGTGGAAACCGAAAAAGTTATTTGTTCAGGGGTTGCGGATGGTGCTGGTGACCCTCAAGCTCCTGAACTTGCTAGTCATGGGAAAGAAAAAGCTGCTGAAGAAGTTAATGTTGCAACTTCTCCTCCTAGAACTTCTGGCTTTATGCCTGAAAACATTGAGAAGATTTCTGCTAGAGATCAAGGCACATTCTCTGATGCTGGCCAGAATTCCCCAATCCGCCCAGATGAGACTCTGGGGGATTACTACTATAGAACTTATTCAGAAAAAGATGCTTCTGACATCCATGCCCCTGTCTAGAATCTGAAGAAGGGTGACACCTTCTCAGACTGGCGCGTGTGCCGGGACTGGTTGCAGGGGATCTTTCCGCCGGGGGAAATCAAATTTCAAGAAAGCCGGTCTCACGAGCAAACTTATCATGCTTACCTTGAGGAAGCTGCTTCTCATGCATCGACCACTCATCGTATAGTGCGTGAATGGCGCAGCATGCAAAAGGAGTGGGATGCTTTTCAGGTGTCCAAGAAGAAATTTGTTGCGGATGAAAACCGGATTGTTCAGTTGAAAGCTAAATTAGAAGCTGATCAAGCCAAGTTTGAGGCTGATCGTAAAACTGAGGAATGGTCTGTTGCGGGTTGGAAGAGGAAAGCGAAAGCCGAAGCTGCCCTCCTTTCCGAAGAACGCAAAAACTGGAAGAAAATTTGTGAAAAAGATAATGCTGAGAAGTTAAATCTCCGTAATGTCATCAATAATCTCAAGGCTGAGATTGAAAAACTGAAGAAACAGGATGCGGAGGTAGAGAAGTTGAGAAAGGAGAAGGCCGATGCAGAAGCTGCGCTAGAAGAAGCGCGTTCTCATAGGGAGCGCAGTGAGCAACGAGAGGTACATGCTTGCGCCACTCTTGCTCTTAGAGAAAAAGAATTAGAAGGACTTACTGCTTTGCTTTCTGACCAGGAACAACTTAAAAAGGATCTGGAACTTGCGCATTTCGAAAGGGCTGAAACCTCTCGCCGTTTGACTGAAACCGAAGAAAAATTGGAAAATTCTGAAACGGCGCGGGCCACAGTGGAAAGCAAGCTTGAACCTTTAAAGAGTGATATGGCGTGGCTGAAAGATCGTGGAATTGCATGTGTAAGTTGCTTCTTATTTTTTGTTGCGGGAATGTTTTTGTGCCTTCTTGTTATTTCCCCTTTCTTATTTTCATAGGTTGCGGAATCAGTGTTGAACTCTGAGGAGTTGGATAAAACCGTTACGCGTTTAGTTGTTGCTGTGCGAAAGGACGGGTATGCCCAGGGATATGTTGAGTGCTCTCAGCATGTGAATAGCGCTTTGAAGGTTGATTGGGATATCAGCAAATCCGCGACTTATGGCGTTAATACTGGTGCTGCGCTTACTGCTTTGAAGGCAGAATTTAACAACTTGCAGCTTCCCGTTATGGATCTCATAAATGTTGCGCTGCAATCTGATGACCATGTGGCACAACTAAAGGAAATCTTTCCGGATGAAGGTGAAGATTTAATGTAGGTTCTTTTGAAATTGTATTGAGCAATTTTCTGTAATATTTGGGATGTATATCCCTTTCTTTGTTGGTGCATTGTTGCGCAAGTAACTAAAACACTGCCGTGTTTGATAGTTCTTAAGGCGTATTTGTACGCCGAGAATAGTATGTTATGTGTTTTTAGTTTACAATATTTTGTATGAATACAATTCCTTTGATAGAGTAAGGCGAATGAAGTTGGTATAAATCTCATGTGTGAACTTATGGTCGTTTGTGACGTAATCACTGACCGTTCATAAGGCTTTGTTTTGTAATTACCATAATGTTTTTGCGCTTACTAAAAGGAATTGCATGCACTTTGTAAGAAAAACACAAGAATAATAGGAACTTTGCTTGTTTATTTCGGGGTAGGGCACAGAGGCCATTACAAAGTTTGCTAATAAATATGCGAGACTTAACTTACTCTATTTTCCCGCTTTGTCTTAATAAATCGTATCTTTCTGCGCGGAGACTATAG
Source organism: Helianthus tuberosus (assembly GCA_030545235.1). Lineage (NCBI taxonomy): Eukaryota > Viridiplantae > Streptophyta > Magnoliopsida > Asterales > Asteraceae > Helianthus > Helianthus tuberosus. Next base: position 160,353,537 of record CM060396.1, on the reverse strand, counting down.
AGTTTCTTCTTAGTTTTTCGCCCTTTTGCTCGGGCCTTCTTCGCCTCGAGTTATCGGCTTTATTTCCTTGTGCACGTTTTGTAGCAGATGTGTGAGCTCGCCGCTTTTAAGGGCTTTCTCAATCTCGGTGCGCAAGGAAATGCAATTGTTGGTGGTATGGCCATTGTCCTTGTGATATTCGCAATACTGGGCTGGGTCTTGTCCACGCTTGTTTTTCATGGGAATCGGTGGCTTGAACTGATAGTTTTCAGTGCTCAAAACTTCCGCGGGGGTTTTAGTTAAGGGAGTCCATTGCCTCTCCCTGTTCTCCTGTTTGTTTTCCCTCTGCGCAGCAAGTTTATTGATCGTTGCCCGAGCATCCTCAGATGAATGGTTTCCCGAACCAGAATCACGCCATCCTTTCTTGAATGTCCTCCCGCCACTTGAGCCTAAGTCGGAGGGTCGGTTATGTGGTGGTGGCGGCATATTAGTAGTAAGGTTCTTTTATGTTTGTGTGTAAACCTTAGCTGTTGCCATTACTTTCTCCCAGCTCTTCGGGAGGCCTTCTGTCCCAGACAGGGACTTGATCATATCATCGCATCTGACCGCATATTTGAACTGTGCGCGAATCAGTTGCTCGTGGACTCCCCCGATCTCCAGTACTTCTTTGTTATATCGGGTGATAAAGTCCTCCAGGCTTTCGTCGTCATGACGCCAAATGTTCATCACATCTGATGTGTCTCGGATAGATCGTCGTTGTTGACTGAAATGAGTCAGAAATTTCTTGCGCAGATCTTTCCATAATGTGATGTTCCCGATGGGTAAATTATCGAACCAGATTCTTGCAGCGCCAGTAAGGGTCTGTATGAAAAGATGGCACCATAATGGTAGAGTCCAGCCTCCTACTAGCCCTGCGCTTGTAAAAACCCTCAAGTGATCATCAGGGACTGTCAGCCCATTAAATTTACCCACGTTGGATGGTAGTTTAACTTTTTCAAGCGGAGCTAAAGCTATTTCCATGATAAACTTTGAATTTTCCGCTGCTTCTGCAGGGCGGTAAATCAAATCATAGTTGTGTTCAGCCTCGGGGTTGTAAATCGCACGGGGTTTACACTTGTTATAGTTCAAACGGCTGAACACACTGACGTTATCCCCTATGCGATAGGTTGGATCATCTTCACTGATGTAGGTATTTTGTTGAGAACCCAACCTAGTGTGAACTGATGCTCTTCGGTGTGAATGTGACTCGTCTCGATGCTCTCGTCGACGACTTCCAGATTGGGTATACTCATATCTCGATGGAGATCTAGAATATACCTTTGTGTCTTCGATGTGAGATGGGCCCTCACATTGAGAAGCATGAGCACGAGATCCTGGCCTTCGCGACTGAGTTTGAGGAGCAGTCTGTGCACACAGCTGTGTGTATACTGCATTTAGTGCCCCTTGGGACCTGACGTACCAGGAGATTGGAGTTTCTCCTGGAGGTAGAATTGAGTGAACAGGGATTTCTGGCTGTATCCCCGGAGTGATAGGTTCATTCACACGATTGGATTGCACCTCGTTGTCATCCGAGGCATCCTCTGGAATTCCTTCAACCTGAAAATTGTTCCCGACATTCGGCCGAGGGCCGGTTTGCCGATGAGACGACGTTTCTTCCATATGCAAATGGAATCAACAGGGTAGATCAAAAAACGAGAGAAAATTGGATGAGACAGAGAAATCGGTGGGCGCCAATGAAGAAACACTAGATAATTGACCGGAATCAAATTATCTAGGGGGTTTGGATCTGCATAAAAAGGTTAGTTTTCTCTCGTCCGATCTGGTGGAACAGTTCTTCTTCTCCGGTAAACTCTGCAAAACAAAGCACCGTTAGCCTCGTCAAGGGGAGAAGAGGGGTTCTCTCCTTGACCCGACTCTGGCGTGAGAATAAGTATGTGTTTATGAAGAAGAAGAGGTATTGACGAAGTGTGTGTGTAACTTGAATTTCATACCTGAATTGTTCTCATATTTATAGCCGAAAGTTTTGGGCGGGAAAACTCGTTAGTGAAATGTTGACGGAAGATGCTAACCCCGTAAGCGGTTACATTTCTTTCCGTTAAGCTTCTCAATCCGATGTGAGTGCACACGGATCGCTGTTTAGATCTATGGTTGGGGGTTTGCCACGTGGAAAGTGATCAAGTGAAGGTTTCTCTCCAATTTCATGCCATCATCGTGATTTCAGGGATTCTTGAGGAGATGACACGTGTCCAGACGGTTGTAACCGTTTAGTGGTGCACGATTGGGTCCTTCTAGAAGGTTATTACCATAATCCTGTGTGACTCTTTATCGTGTGGCACCATTTGGGTAAATAATATCCAAGTCTGGATATTATTAGGCGGAAGTGTTTAACTTAGGATTTTCACCCTTTGTTTATGGAGGAAAGCGCAAGGATTTATGATTTCCTTTTGGTGCGCAAGTGTTGCCTGCTATCTGTCTCTTAAGCCTTCTTTGTAGGACCAGTGCGCGGCCGCGCAAGGTCAAAAGGAGCGAAAAGACGAGGTTGTGGTATGGTCTTAAGTACTTGTTACAAGGTTTTTAGGACCTTACCCCTTCATTACCTATTAAAGAAACACACCGCTCTGACAAGCTAGCTCAGCTGTACGTGGATGAGATTGTATCTCTCCACGGAGTGCCAGTATCTATTATCTCCGACAGGGATACTAGATACACGTCTCACTTTTGGAAAAGCTTTCACCAATCGTTAGGCACTCGATTAAACTTCAGCACGGCTTATCATCCTCAAACGGATGGTCAAAGCGAGCGTACAATTCAAACTCTAGAGGATATGTTAAGGGCTTGTGTTATTGATTTAGGTGGAAGTTGGGATGACCACCTTCCGTTGATTGAATTCTCATACAATAATAGCTACCATTCGAGTATCCAAGCCGCGCCTTTTGAGGCCTTGTACGGAACGAAGTGTAGGACGCCAGTTTGTTGGGCGGAAGTTGGAGATATCCAACTAATAGGACCTGATATAGTCCTGGAGACGACAGATAAGATTGTGCAAATCTGTGATCGTCTCAAAGCTGCCAGGGATAGGCAGAAAAGCTACGCGGATAAAAGGCGTAAACCTCTGAAATTCGAGGTAGGAGATAAAGTGTTACTTAAAGTATCACCCTGGAAAGGGGTGATGTGTTTTGGAAAGAAGGGCAAGCTAAGCCCAAGATACGTAGGACCATTCGAGATCATCGAATGTGTCGGAACTATAGCTTACAAGCTAAATCTGCCAGATGAGTTTAGTGGGATTCATGATGTATTCCACATATGCAATCTAAAGAAATGTCTAGCCGATGAATCGCTAGCAATGTCGCATAAAGACGTGCAGATTGATGAAAGCCTAAAGTTCGTTGAAAAACCTTTGTCGATCGAGGATCGACAGGTTAAGAAGCTTCGAAGGAAGCATGTACCGATTGTGAAGGTAAAGTGGGATGCCCGTAGAGGCTCCGAATACACGTGGGAGGTTTAATCCACGATGAAGCAGAAATACCCTCATTTATTTCAGTAAATATCGAGGTCGAGATTTCTTTTAAGGGGGTGAGGATGTAACACCTCGCAAAAATCATGTCCAAAACAGTGGTGACACGTGTCTTAAACTCGGATCGGAATAAAGATAACTTGAGGAATTAAAATTGTCAAATAGTATAAGGATGTAAATAGAAGAACCAAGTGTCAACATGCCGAACTCGTTCCTTTGAATGACCTCATAAGATGTTCGTAATTATGATTAAATAAATTGACGAACACCGAAAGCCGTTGTGCTTAAAAATAAAAAGGTTACGGAACGTAGGGTGTAAAAGTGTCAACATGTTAATTTTACCTCTGAGTGGCCTTTTAATGTTCCCATAGCTTTGTACTACATTTTATTACACCCTCTTATACATCTGATAATAAATTTATAAATTTCAACTCAAGCTTGTGAGGAATAATTCAAATATAAGAACTTGGAATCACATGTGTAAAAACTGACAATCCTTCATTCAATGGCCATCTCAAAAGACTCCAAGGCAACACTAATGCATGGTAATGCATTCTGAGCAATGCAGACCTGATCAAATGGACCTTCCTGCTGAAAATGACATTAGATTCGAGTTACAAAGATTGCATGGTCAAAATCTAAAAGTTCTCAAAGTTTTTGTCTTCTGACTAAGGCTTACGGACCGCAAAGAGACCACCTTACGGACCGTAAGGTGGCTGATCTGGGCGAATAAAATTTGAAAAGCGGATACGGACCGTAAGGCCTTAAGCTTACGGTCCGTAAGACCTGTAACTGGGCAGTAAAATGGACAGCTGCAGGTTACAGCCATTCCACCGCCTTTGCAACCTAGTTTTACAATACCAGGGACTTTGCAACTGGTTTTAACAACCTAGGACACTTGGGATCATCAGGATTATCTCTAGGAACAGGTGGATTGATCCAAGAGCATCTACATTCCTATATAAGAGCTTGGTTTTCATTCTTCATTTGCACACTTGAAGCTTTTAACTCACAATTCACTCTCGGAAGCCTCCTGCTGATTAAGGAAGCTTTCTAAAGTTCAAAATTCGTGCTAAGGACTATAGTAAGTGTTCTTAGCTTCCTAAGTTTAAGTTTTATTAGCTTAATGACTGAAGGTCAAAGTTATCGTAATTAAGCTTTGACTTTGTGATTAATCACTAACAGTCCAGCCATTATTCGTTTTGAAATTGGCTATGTGTTAGTAATTATGTACGTAATAAAACCCTTAAAAGGGCACCTTCTAATTATCACATTATCTCAGTCAATTGTCGGGTCAAACTTATTAATAAAAAGTCAACAGAATCAGTTTTTACAAATTAATTCATAAGTGATAATGCAGAGGCTATGGAACATGTTTTAACACTAAAATAACTTGGTAAATAATATAAGAACATGATTAGGCATGTTCAACCCGACAACTCTGAGTTTAGGCTCGGTTCGCAATAGAAAGTCGCAAAAGTAGACTTTTACTTTGACTTTCAGTTCTGACCCGATTTAGATTGGTTTAGTTATGCCTTAGGATTCCTTTGGGACCACATTACATGTTAGTATAACCCACTAAGATTATACTATATGGTTCCATAGAAATCTGAATCATTTGCATGTTTCCGTTAAATGCTTAATTGTTGACCATTATGCCCTTTTATCAATAAAACGAGATTTTTGAAAATGTGAGAGGACAAAAATCTTTATTACTGATATTTAAGTATGTTCTAAAAATTTGACATCAGTTCATACTCTAAAATAGAAGTTATGCGCGATATCGTAAAATGAAAGCTTTTTATTAATTAAAAGGCATTTTTAGTATAAATCATATTTAAACCCAAATTTTGGCACCAAACTTTCTACTCACTGATATAATATAATATTTAGGGATTTTTGGAAGTTTTTGTCAAATTTTATACTCAATATATTATAGAGTTTTAGTGTGAATTCGGTATTGACGAAATTGCCCTTTTCTTTGATAAAATGAGTTTCACATAACATATTGATACCAAATCTTTTCCTACTGATTTCATATGTTAAATAAAATATTTTAAGCTTTAGGGCCTGATCAAAATCTCATATTTCCTTAAATAACCCGAAAATCGTCAAATACCGACTTTTACGCTTTTTAAACGCATAATATGGGTTAAAACTATATTTGACACTTAAGACTCATTACCTACTCATATTATAAGCAAATTTTTATACTTTAACAGTAAATAAAAGTTTTGAACTCAGATTTTCAAATTTGACCCTTAAAGCATATGTGAAATGACCAAAATGCCCCTACGGTGCATAGTTTGGCCATAAATGATAAAATTCACATATGTATGATATCTTACTGTTACAACTTGTTAAAATAAATATTTTTATTGATTATTTTAGACCAGAACCTCAGATTACTATTTAACCTCTTTTATAAACTTTAAAAATGACCAAAATACCCCTACGGGGCTTAAATTGGTTTTAAATTCATTTTGGGCATAATGGAAGATATCCTACAGATATCATAACATATTTTAAGCATATTAACATATGGAACTTGTTCATGACTCATTTGGTTACCCGTTATGCATTTTCGCGCTCGGTACGGTTTATGTAACTAGTTTGCATGAATTTACCAAAACGGGTCAAACCTTATCATTTTTACTTCAAAATCCAGAATGTATTTGGTTTACCCATTTCATACAAGTACTCATACTTGTTGGGTCTAAATCACATTCTAATATGGCCATCGCTTAATCTTACGTTTTGAACCGTATACCTTTCTTTAAAACTAACCGGTCTAAGTTATAACTTAAATAAGACCCATTAGAAATCTAATAGGTTATTAAAACCTTCGTTCCAGATTAGGAGCCCAGTAAAAGATACTTGTACTTGCTGATTGATATACGGCTGAGGATAAATTTATATTTTTGCTCAGGTAAATACTTTTAACTTATTTTCCGTTATATGGGCTTGGGATACGGTATTATAACAATACCGCTTGGTCGGGTATTGAATGTTTAATCGATTAGTGGTTAAGCTATTGAAATAACCCGTTTTAATATGTAATGTTTGATGCAATGCCTTTGGGGGGTTAATGACCATGTCTTGGATATCCTCGGCTCATTTATTAGAAATGGCCACGGCTTAAGCACGGGGTGTAGGCATGCACCTGACAGTTGCGTATGTATAAACGGTATCTCACTCTCTTGTGGGCTTATACTTGTGGTGTGTCTATTAATCTAATCCGGCTCTTCTAACCGGGTCCCGAAAGGACGACAAACATGTAAAACTGTATACAAGATTATTTAAATAATTGTCCCAAGTTATAAAGGAATTTTTGTGCCTTGTGCATTTAAATCAATTTTTCTCAAATGTTTTCAAAAAGAGTCAGTTAATTGTATTTACCAGTGTAAACTGACGTATTTTTCAAAAAGGTTAAGTGCAGGTACTACGCGTAATGGGCTGGCTACTCCTAGTATCAAATAAAGAGTCTTGCAAGCTTTTGATGCTTAAATCTGTTGAACAATATTTCTTTTGTTTTGATCCGCCTGTGGATCTAATTACAATCCGTTGTATAATATTTTATTGTTCTTTTGAATCGGTTTGTAATATTATTACTTTAGATTTCCGTTGTGCATTGAACTGTGATTATTTGACAATGATGATATGAACTACGTCACGATACTCCCCACCGGGCCCACCGGTAATACGTGGAAATATCGGGGTGTGACAATGAAGAAGTGATTGTAAGAAAGTTCCTTAATTCGGTTCTAAAGAAGTATTTGCCATTTGTGGCTCCCATTGCAAAATATTCTGACCTAGAAAATATGTCATTTGAAGAAGTGGTAGGAAGGATAAAAGCGTACGAAGAAAGGCTCCAAAGTTATGTAGAAAATGAGGAAGTGCAAGGTCAACTTTTGATGGCTAAGAACAGTGAGCAAGATGATAGGCAATATGGACGAGGAAGGGGTCGTGGAAGAAACTTAAAAAGAGGTGGAAGGGGAACGGGTCGAGGTGACAAAAGTAGGTTTCGGTGCTTTGGATGTGGAGCATTTGGGCATTTTGGATATGAATACACCAAATGGAAAGATAAAGATTAAGAACCAAATCAGATCCAAGAGGAAGAACATGTTCTACTTTGAAAAACAGGTCAAAAGGTCAAGATTAAGGGGGTGAATGTTAGGTTAGTCTTGGCGGTCAAGTCACGTCATGAAGCAGGGAGGCGAGTAACAGGTTTTAATTGGTCAAATTTATTAATTTAGTCATGTGTTTTATTATTTAAAGTGTCTAGAAGGTTAATGAGTTAAAGTAGTGGGTTATGTTTAATAGCATGTAGGAGTGGGCCAACAAGCTTTCATTATACATGGGTTTGTATGAGCTTTTCGGCTTATATTCCCGATTCTAGTTAATCAATGTGTCGATCATCAGTTTGATCAAAATCGTTTCTATTGTTGTTGTTGTTGTTGTTGTTTCGATTAGGGCCTCAAAACCATCAATTTTGTTGTTCATTATCAAGATTATGGAACCATTTAGAAGTTAAAGATATGGAATTTTGATCAGTGGTGTTCTTGATTTTGCTCAAAATCTCGCAAACTAGGTGATCTGGGTGGGAGATTATCCATAGACACCATGTTTTTATTTTGCTAACACTAAAACCTGAGATGGGACAAAGATAGAATTAAGCAAGCATACAAGTTCGAAGATAAAGAAGAAATCAAAAGAATCTACGCACCACCGCGTGCAAATCTTGGTTTTAGGAGGGCGCTTAAGCGACTGAGCCTAGCACAAGAGCTCGAGCTCGGCTCATGAGTAATTTTCAAAGTTTGGGTTGGGTTCGTTTATTATTATTTAATTAACTTACATACATTTATAAATACTTTTAATATCTATTTTATTATAACTTTAATTTAATATCTTACATAATATATAATTTTTACTTGTCTTTCTCATAATTTTATATATAATAATAGAGTTAACTTCCGTTTTGCTCCCTGTGGTTTGGTCGTTTTAACAGTTTTTCCCCAATCCTTTAAAAATAGCCATTTTCCTCTCTGATCTTTCTAACTTGTCACCATTTTGCTCCCCTCCTCAAATTTAGTTAAAAACTTCAATTAAAAGTAAGGGTATTTTAGTAATTGTACATGTAATCACAAGGGTATTTTGGTAATTTACAAATAAACAAGGAATATTGAGTGGGGCACAGCCCCATGCCCGGCAGGCACGGCCCGTGCTTGGCTTCTGGTTTGTTGTTTTTGGTCTTGGGTGAAGCTCGGGGTCGGTATATTGTATCAACTTCCTTCTTTCGTATTTATGCTGGTTTTTGCCGTTAATTTGTTCCTTTTGTACATTTAAGCTCTTTTAATCCTGAAAATCAAAAATATAAACACACTTTTTTCAACATTAGTACTAAAAAGGGTCGTTTTTATACCTTATTTGATATAATTTATATGTTGCATTTGGTGCATATCATCCACCAATCATTCCAAGACTAAAGATCAAGATTATGTCTCACTCTTCGCATTCGTCATCTGGTGTTCGAGTTCCATTCACCATGAGCGGTTAATCCTCTCTGGTTTCACCCCGGTGTAGATTTTGGTAAGAATTCTAGGGTTTTGATGTGTGATTTTTGCAACTATTTTTTATGACCAAGTTTTAAAAAGTGTGACTCAGTAACTACACACACAACGGCAAGTGAACCAGACGTGAAAGTAGTACAACTAGCAAGACCGAGTATCAAACCGTGAACTCTTGACTGACACCCTTTAATAATTAACCCTAATCACAATTGTAGCCTTAAAATAATTTTAAGAATTTGATTTTTATTTTAGAATTAATTAACTAATATTTTAACTAAATTTACTAACTTAACGGAACTAACGAACACGAAGGCAACTAAGACTATGAACTCAACCAGGAGAGATGAAATAATCACTTAGGTAGGAATCACTAATGACATACGAAGCAACTATCTCACAAATGATTTAGGTTTCGGTTTCTAACTGACTACTCTCTTGTGAAAGAGAATAAATCCTATAGTAATTAGGTAACAAGGGAAGTGACCCACTAACTCAAGAACCTAAAAACTGACCAATGAGAATAACCAAAACATGTGATGGAGTGCTATGAGAAAACAAGCCTAAGTAAAGGTCCAAAATCCCACAACTATTAGATTGCAAAGAGTACCCTTAATCAACCCTCTAGATGTGAAGCAAGCTGTAAGATGATACACCAAAATCCTAGGACTGACTGACACATGAATAAGCAGATGAACCCCAAGTTACCAGGTGCTCAAGACTACCAAACAATGCACATAATTACTTAACAACTTCTAATTATCTTTCAATCAAAGAAGATGGGTGCACACTAATGCCTAGTTGATATTAAATTGATTTTATGTTATGTTATGATTTGTTACCAAGTTCAAATAATTAGATTGAGAATCGCGAATAAACAACCTAAAAGTGTGTTCAACACGAATAAAGATGACTTATTCCTACCAAAAGTATAAAACTCATCAACTAAAACAATAAATTCAACAAAACAAGAATATACACAATCAATTCTAGCAACAAGTTATAACTAGTTTACTCCAAAACGTTGTCAAAGTCAAATACTCAAAATAAATATCAAACACGCATCAATAGATCATCAAAACCTAAGCGACATTAAAAATTTTAGCCTCTAAACATTGTATCAAATTCAAAACAAAGTCTAAAAAACGAAAACATGTTCATAATTGTTTAGAAGATAAAAAGAATCGAAAACAAAAACTTTACGGGTTGCAATATTCAATCACGAGCCACGCTCTTCGATCTTTGAATCTAAAAACTGCTGTTGTCGTACTCGTCTTAAACTTTCGTATATTGTTGCAGCCAGGGGCGCAGGATAAGTCTGGGGGGCGAATGTTGGTGCATATGTCTGTCGACTTCGTCTTGTATCAAGTCTTGTATCTAGATTGAATAGATTGGAGCTCGGTAGGCTAGTTTATAGGAAATTGGAGTTGTTGGACCAATTCACACGAAATGGAAGAGGCCATTTCGTGCGAAATGGACAAATCCATTTCGTACGAAATGAATCTTGACCATTTCGTGCGGAATGGCCACTCTATAAATAGCTGCCTTGTTCAAATCATTTGTAACAGTTACGGATTCCAGAGCCAAAGTGCTGCTGAAGTGTCATTTTATCTGTAACTGTGTCAAATCAATATACAAGACAATTAAAGTGATTCTGTGTGCAAATCAAGCTGATTCAAAGTCGATACGTTTGTTTTCGCCTCTCGTATTGATTAGAACTCTTCTGAACGACTCGTTTTGGTCGTGCAAACGATCCTACATGTGGTATCAGAGCTCAGGAGGAAGAGTTCTTACCAAATCAGCCTGATTTCACCAAAATTCTGACTTCTACACCTTCTTTTACAACATTTTTCAAAATTAAACAAGATTTTACGGTTAAAATGGATTAAATTTCACATATAAAACGCGTAATACAGTTTTAAACAATCCTTGAAAGAATCAGACCTAAAATCGGCCTAAATCTTGATCAATTTGTCAAAAATCTGACCGATTGAGTGACATCAGCATCTCATTTCGCACGGATTGGGTTATTCATTTCGCACGAATTGGACCATAGAGACATCATTTCGCACGGATTGGACCCATTCCGCTTGAAAGTTACCATTTCGCTTGAAAGGAACCCCCATTTCGCACGAAATGGTTTGATAGAGAACCATTTCGCTTGAATTTGTCCCATTTCGCACCAAATTTCATTTCGTGCCAAAGGTCCATTCCGCACCAAAGGCCATTTAGCATCAAAGATCCAGTTCGTTTGAAAAGAGCCATTTCGCATCAAATCCATTTCGTTTGAATTGTCAATTCATTTGAAGTTTGTGAATTTTCAAAACCGAAACATGGAAGAAGAGTTTTATAATGCGTTTGCTACCACTCCAGCTGCTCCAATCACAGTTGCCAAAACTCTTGAAATTGAAAATGAAACGGGAATGTCTCAAAAGCCTCCAAAGCTTATGTACATCGAGGCTTTTAAAGGATGGCAAAACCGTTTTGAAACTTGGGTGCAAGCTTATAAGTTTGATGCATTGGTTTCGTTGGACAAAGATTACGTTAAACCGATAGATGACCGTGGAAATGAAAAATCTTTAAGTGATTATTCAGCGGCTGAGAAGTTAAAATACACCAGTGAAAAAATGGTGATTAGCATTCTCCAACAAGCAGTAAAAGAAGATATTTTTGTTTTGCTTCAGCATGAGAACACTTCTAGATCAATTTGGTTGGCATTGATTCAAAAGTTTAAGGGAAGTGCTGATATGATAAAAAATAAGCGTGCATTACTAAAGAAATCTTTTGATATGTTTACAGCTGGCAAAGGTGAAACGACCAAGAAGACTATCGATAGATATTGTCATCTTGTCCAGGAAATGAAAAGATTGGAGATAACAAAAGAAGATGATGAATGGGTTGATAAGCTATCTGATGCGTTACCACACGATAAATGGGGAACATATCTGTTGATCTTAAAACATATGAGAAAATCTGAAAACATGAATTTGTGTAAGTTCATTCAGAAGATTAAAGAACATGAATTAGATGTTCAGAAAACTGCTATTATGAATAATCCCAGTGCTCAACAAGATGAAAGTTTATACTATAGAGGAAGCAGAGTTGAGACTACTCCGAGTCCGAAAATTCAGACTGCGTTCAGTGCTGATGGTACTTCAGGAACAAATGTTAGCACTATGACTCAGAGTGGTTATTCAAGTTTTGATCCGAATTTCTCAACACCAAGTTCTCAACGACAGAGTTCAACAAATCTGCAATGCAATGTTACATTGAACATTCAAAATGGTCAAAAATTTTCTCCAGAAGTGGCTAAGCAACACATGGCATCACTTGTTACTATGTTAGAGTCTTATGAAAGCTTAGTATATGGAAGAATTAGAAATCCGATGCTCACTAAGGAGGATTATGACCAGATTGATCCTGAGGAACTTGAGTTGATGGACCTCAAGTGGTGTTTAGCCAGTGTGGTAAGAAGAGCAGAAAAATTCAAACAAATCACCGGTAGAGATGATCTTCGTGATGCTGCTACATCTCCGTTAGGGTTTGATAAATCAAAGGTTACTTGTTTTCGTTGCCGAGAAAAAAGGGCATTTTAAACGAGAGTGTACAAACAGAGAAGCTACCGGAAGACAAGATCCGTTTGGAAACAACGATTATCAACGAAAAACAATTTATCATCAGGTTGCTCAACAACCGTCATCATCTCGTGCTATTGAAAATGAAAAGAAGAAAGCTTATCTTGTTAATCAAGATGATGAAAGATTGCCAGCGGGTTTTAGCTGGGATAAATACGTTCCGGCTGATTCAGCATTTGTTGCTCAAATCTTGGAAGAAGAAGCAGTCAAATCTAAGCCAAAAAGAACGAAAATTTTCAGATCATCGGAAAGTGATGAAGACACTGATGATGAGGAAGAGTACATTAATAATGCTAGAGAAAGTTTAGACTCGTTCAGTTTTAATTTGTTTTTTTGCAGATAAGATCGAGATGTTGAAAAAATAGTCGAAGTTGAAAAGATTATCAAAGTTGTAAAGATCGTTGAGATCACGAAACCTTGTCTGAAATTTTTGAAACCATGCAAAGATTGTGAGGAGAAAGACAAGAAGTATCGTGAACTAGAAGAGTTGAAAGAAAAATTGTTGTTTGATGTGAAGTATGTAAAAGAATCATATGATGTGCTGAACAGAACGGTTGATAGTTTGAACAAAACAAACCTAGAAATGGGAGCTGCTGAAACGATGATGAGCTCAACATTAATGACTAAGCAGAAGGTCATCAATGAGTATATTGAAGATTGTGCAAAGCTGAAACAGGAGTTGGAGACTGAAAGGATTGAGAATGAAAGAATCAGACGATTGCTGATGAGTTATACATCTTCTGATTATTTGATTGATAGAGTTTATCCTACTGTTGCAGGTCTTGAAGCTTTTCAAGATAAAAAGACGGAAGAGGATACTGGTAAGAAACAAAGTGTCAAGTATAACAAGTGTCCGCCTCCGATCTGGGAAAGTTATTCTCCCAGAAAACCAAATGAGGAGCAATTAAAAAAGGCAGTCAACATAAAGTTAAAGTCTGAAACCATTGATGAGTTACCAGACAACATTGACGTCACATTCACAGCGTCTGACACTGATCATGAGTCTGAGTTATTAAAGAAAGTGGTTGATCAGGTATTGGATATGGATGAAGAGTCAAAGTCGGAGTCTAAATCTGAAAGTTCGAGTTCATCAGACAAGAGTCCGAGTTCACCATTCAAACGGGTTTACAATAAAGAATTTCTGATGTCAAAAAATAATTTGAATGACGAAACATTCAAAGTTGCATATACTTTGAATGATTCTGACAAATTATTTTCTGATAAAGAATTTCCAATAAGAAGTGTCAAAACTGAAATAATCAAACAGGTTTTCAAATTAACGGAAATTAATATTTCTGAAATAAAAGATTTAAATCTTAATGAAAAACCTAAAAAATACACTTCAAGAGTTCAACAGAGATTGAACAAGAAAAAAGATTACAGTTCTGGTTCTGGTTTTCAAAAGAAACCAAACCATAACAGTAATTTCAAAAAGAAAGGATTAGGTTTTATTCCACCTGAAAATTATAAAAATGAGAAAAATTATAAACCAAAAACTAAATTTGTTTCAGGAACAAGTTCAGTAGAAGAAGAGAAGAAACCATTCTAGAGACAGACAAACAAAGAGTTTCTCGTCGAAAAAAAGAAGAATATGGTGAAGGAATCTGAGAAGAAATTTGACAGAAGAACCTGTTTCAAATGCCAAGAAGTTGGACACATTGCTTGGAATTGCCCCAAGACCACTTATACAAAAAAGGGAGTTACTTCTAACTCAGATTTGAAAAAGAAATGTGTTGATGAAAAGAAACAACCAACAGAAAGTTTTAAAAAGTTCAAAAATTCGACTTTCGAAACTGGTGAAAGTTCGAAATGTTTTTATAAAAGAAAAGTCGATTTGAACAAACAAAAATGGGTTGTTAAATCTGAAACTAATTCTGACAATGAATCTGACTAGTCAAAGTCAGAGGAGTCATTTGTCGTGTCAAGTGATAAGAATTCCGTTCCAGAAATGAACGATGAAAACTTTCCGCCATTGTCAAAAGATAACCTGAAGTTAAAAGTTGGAAAGATTGAGATCTCAGATCAATTCTTCCCTGGTAAAGAAGAATTTGATGCTGAAAAGGCTTTTAATGGAAATGTGAAATATATTTTTGGGAAGATGGTCGACGGAAAAGTAAAAGGAGCAAAAGAATTTTATGAATCAAAGAGGTGGAGTTGCCCACAGAGTGAAAAGAACTCGGGAACACCCAAGACTGGTCAGGCTTGGGTGACAGCATTTTCTACTTAAAATCCTGACTTGCCGGAGCTCCCAAGTTGGTAATCGTGGAGCATGAATCGGCATCTTTCTCAAAAATTGAAAAAATGTCATATTTCGATTTACAAGTGGTATTGTGATAAGTACCTACAAGTGGTTAATCAAGGTCATTAAGTTGAACTTGATTTAACTTTCATTCAAGTGATTTTACAAGTGGTTGAGAAAACAAAGTGATGAAAACCCCACAAACTAATTTTTCGGAAAAAAACATTTGATTAAAACAAACTTAAGTGTTTTGAAATCATAATGGGAAAATAGTTTGTTGACAGGGGGAGTTCTGATTGTTTACGCCAAGTGGATGGAGAATTGAAGCAATTCACTACAGTTGTCATTTTACCTTGTACAGTTTACTGCTTTTATTTTCAAATTTTCCGTAAAATCAAAAATTGAAACATATTTTGGATTTTAGGGGGAGTAAAAATTTTAGAAATTTCCGAAAATTTGAAAAATCCAAAAACATGATAAAATCTAAAAAGCCAAAAACATGAGAAAATAAAAATGAGTTTTGTTGTGAAAAAGAGGAAATGATAGTACATCAGTGGACTATCACAGCACGCTAAAGAAATGGAAAGTTAAAATGTGATAAACGGTCTCACTAAAGATGTGACGATAGGCTCAGCTAGACTAGTAGATTTGCGATAACGATACAAACTTAAATGAAAAAGCCTAGTTCTAGTGGGAAACGCGGTTGAAAGCATAGTACTTAGTTTTATCCTTCGTGACTGTGTACCTACTCAGTAATCGCTGATTGCTAAAAGAGCATAAAAACCGGTTAGTTTGTGAACTTTCACAATTTGCTGAAAAAGTCACTGTGTTTGTGCATTTCATTTTGCAAAGATTTAAACTTGTTTGATTTCTTTATTTTGTTTAAGCATTGGACATCCTCTGCGTATACGTGAGAATCGAACTGGATGTTAGTGCCTAAACGTTCTGCTTTATTTTTCTTGGTGTTTCGTTTAAATCTTGGATCACCTCTGTGTATATGTGAATATCGAACTGGTGGTTAAGATCTAAACATATTCAGCTTGTTTTTATTTCTTATTTTGTTTAAACATTGGACTTTCTCTGCGTATCGAAAGATCGACCTGATTGTTAATGTTTAAACATTCTGCGTTGTTTTCGCACATATCACAGTTGATGAAAGTTTAAAGGCATTATTTGAGTCAGTGTATTACATGATGAGGGGATATGCTGAGATCGTGGGGTCCATAAGAATTTAGTGCAAAATTAATATATCTTAACGTATCGGTAAGGATTTCGAAAGTTTTTAGATTGAGTTTAAGAGGACAACAACATCGTCAATCTATGTGAATCGTTTAGAACTTAAAGTGTTTGAAAGCTCAACGGTGCTAGTGATTTGTCTCAAAAACTGATATGATCCTTTTACATAAACTCACAAAAATATTGTCTGTAAATATTTCTTACTGCATTTCTTTATAAAAAATCCCAAAAAGATTTTCAGTGTGTTTTAGCATAAATTTTTGAAAATACAAAAAGATTTTATTTCATCTTATTTTCGACAACTGATGTTGAAAAGCTGATTTTCAAAATTCCGAGTGCTAAACATGATGAACAACAGGTTGGGAAAGTTTGTTTAAAAAAGAGAAAAATAATATTCTTTCAAGTGGTCATCAAAGATTTTAAAATGTTAAATCATTTTGATCAATACCTGCAAGTGATTTATAAATTTGTCAAATTATTAAATTTGTGAAATTTATTTTGAGGTAGAGACTGTGCAGGTTAGCCAGGCTTCGATTCCTGAAGATGTGCAGATTTGAGCCAGGTTCTTGATCCTGTTGCTACGGAGAGCCAGGAGTCGATCTGAACCTGTGGAAATGCTATGTCAGATTGCGATTCCGGAACATCTTAAGGGGGAGTCTGCTAGCAAAGGGGAGTCTGAAGTCATTAAAGCCAGTTTCTAATCAAGAGAATTAGAAAGCTCAAGAGCCAGGTTGAGATTTTGAAATTGTGAAGAAAAGAGGAGATTGAAGAGTATTAGATCAACATTCAAGGGGGAGTTTGAATGATTGAGAGCCAGTTTGAGATCCTGGAAAATAGAGAGAGAAGAAGAAAAAGATCAAAGGAAGCTTACACTGTCAGTTACTTTGGATAGAGCACGAAGACTAATCAAGAATGAAGACGTGTCATACTGAAGACTCGACACCGAAGACTTCGTCAACATCCAAGGGGGAGTCTGTTGGTGCATATGTCTGTCGACTTCGTCTTGTATCGAGTCTTGTATCTAGATTGAATAGATTGGAGCTCGGTAGGCTAGTTTATAGGAAATTGGAGTTGTTGGACCAATTCACACGAAATGGAAGAGGCCATTTCGTGCGAAATGGACTTTGTCCATTTCGTACGAAATGAATCTTGACCATTTCGTGCGGAATGACCACTCTATAAATAGCTGCCTTGTTCAAATCATTTGTAACAGTTACGGATTCCAGAGCCGAAGTGCTGCTGAAGTGTCATTTGATCTGTAACTGTGTCAAATCAATATACAAGACAATTAAAGTGATTCTGTGTGTAAATCAAGCTGATTCAAAGTCGATACGTTTGTTTCTGCCTCTCATATTGATTAGAACTCTTCTGAACGACTCGTTTTGGTCGTGCAAACGATCCTACACCGAATTTTTCGCTCAGTAGTGTAATATCGTATAGAAATTTTTGGGTATATACGTTCCCCACCCCCATCCCCGGTTCTATAGAAATTTTTTTGTATATACATTCCCCCCCCCCCTTTTCCAGGACAAGCTTCGCCACTGGTTGCAGCCGCTTTTTCTCCCCTTCGTAGGTCTTTTTGTATGTGTATGATGTCCCTTTTCTTTCTTACGGATTACCATGCCTAACGTATAGTAGAGATGGGCAAAATCGGGTATTCTTAAAACCCGGAACCGGTTCCAACCCGTACCCGGGTATGGATACAACTGAGTGGAACCGGGTTCTTGGTGGAACCGGGTCCGGGTACAACCCGGGTACAAGAAAATAAATATAGAACCGGCGTAACCGGTTACGGGTTCAATGGAACCGGGTACGGGTACTGTTTGGAACCGGTTATTTTGTGTTTTTCAATAAAAAGCTGGCAACATACTGATCGAAACCGATTCCTCTGTGTACACTCGATTAAAGCTGCCATTTTAACTTATTATACCGCCCGGAACCGGTTTCAACGGTAATATTACCGTTTGTAACCGATATTTAACATAAAAACCGGTTTCGGCTCATTTTCATTCAACCTATGATCCATCTTCTTCTCTAAACTCATTGAAAGAACAAGAACCTATGGCATCGGAAGAAGGAGTTGTTTTGATTTTAGAAACCAAGCGTAACCCCGCAATTTGGAAATATTTTGATTTGTGTTTGATGTCGGATAACCATGAGATGGCTCGGTGCAAGAATTGTGGGAAGTTCATGAAGGCGGCAGCAAACTCCACCCTCAAGAAGCATACCGACAAACATTGCCCGGTGCAAGAATTGTGGGAAGTTCAATGTTGGATCCTCCTCGTGCATATCCAACTTGTCGTAAATTTCATCAACTAACGCGTTAACACCCACTACGTTTAAAATTGGGTTTAAAGCGGCGGCACATAAAAATATGGGTGGTAAGTCCAAAAAATATTTTTTAAATTTATTGATCATTGGTGTCAACATGTTCCTCAACATGTCACTTGAGTTTTCAAACTTTTTAAAATTAGTTGTTATCAAATATAATTCGGAAATAACTCGAGAACTAGTGGGATAATAAACACCGGAAATTAAAGTTGTTGATTTTTTGAAAACTTTTAAAAAATCACTTAGTGTTTGAATGTTATTCCAAGCCGTGTCGGGAAAAGGGTCGACTTGGTAGTCATCACTTAAAGTTGTATGAAATGCTTTTAAAGTGCCCATTTGTTTTAAAGCCATTTCAAACATATAACAAGTTGAATTCCAACGAGTTGGGATATCCCAATTAGGACCAATTAATTTTTGGTTAACTTCTTTACAAAGGTTTTTATAATCTTGATATCTTTCTTTACCACTTTTAAAAACATCTTGAAGCATAGTTCTAAAAGCTATAATAAAATCCGCTACAAATTTATTTTTTAAACCGTCTTGCACAACTAAATTAATAATATGCGCAACACATCTTGTGTGGAAAAAAACACCATCACAAATTGGTTTGTACTTCAACTTTAGTTTTTGGATCGCATTTGAGTTGTTTGAGGCGTTATCGAAAGATATTGAAAATATTTTATCCTCTAAACAATATTTTATAATTTTGTGGCATTCATAATTTTATAAATATTTTCTCCCGTATGAGGGGAAGGAAACTCTTCAAATGCGATCGTACGCTTCATCATTTGCCATGTATTTGGATCAACCCAATGAGCGGTGACACAAATGTATGATTCGGGTAAACCGTGTGGAGCCGACCACACATCACTAGTTAAATTTACACAAGTCTTTAAATTTTGAAAAAATGCAATTAAATCTTTTCTTGCATTTTCCCATATATTTAAACAATGACGTTTTAAAGTTCGACGACTTACATGTTTGTAGCTAGGTTGAAGCGTCTCCCTGATTAGCTTAGTGAGATCGGGGTCGTCAAAGTGTCCAAAAGGCAACGCTTTTTTGATGACCAACTTCGCCATCCTATCACGAGTTATCTTTTGTTCGTAGCGGAAAATCTTACCATCTTTTGAAAGTTGCACTTGACCGGGTGTCAAATCTTTTAGAGCTTTGCAATATTTTTTCGCATGCTTCGTTAAAGTGGAATTAGAGTCCTTGCTTAACAAGGAGCCACAATGCTTGCATTGAGCCTTTTGCGAACCATCGCTCATCTCGACTAAATCCCAATTGCACCAAACATCCATATTGCGGCTATGCGATAATGTTCCCACCACAAATGGAGCATTTGAACCTTGTGGAACATTATTGACGGATGGAGAGTTTGTGCTTTTAGAGTTCTTGGAAGCCATTAAAAATATGTAAAGAAGGAGAAGAAATAGATAGAAGAAGAAGATGATTTGTGAAAAAAAATAAAAAAAAATTGTGATATTTATACTATAACCGGTTCCAACGGTCATAACGGAACCGGTTCCAACGGTCAGATTTTGAATTTAATGTGTTTACATATATCAAGATTCGGTTCCAACGGTCATATTCATATAAGAATCGGTTCCAACGGTAACATACCGGGGTACAGATAGGAACCGGGTACAGATAGGAACCGGGCACGGGTAGAAACCGGGTACAGATAGGAACCGGGTACGGTTATCTTTTTTTTAGAAAAAATGGGAACCGGGTAATACCCGTCGGGTTTTTTAAACCTGGGACCGGTTCCTCTGAGCATCGGGTTGGAACCGGAACCGGGTCCGGGCCGAGTCCACTGGAATCGGGTAGGAACCGGTTTTTTTGCCCACCTCTAACGTATAGTATAACAATTTGAAATCCAAAACAACTCGGGCCCATTATCATCGCAATATCAAGAAAATAAAGTGGGCCTGTTAAACTGACTACACAAAAAGAATAAGGCGGTGGCAATTTGTTGGAATTGGCAATGGCATAATGGTAATTTGTGAAACCTTTTATTCCTTGCATTTCGTCTGATATATGTCCTCTTTATTTGTACTCAACAAACCCATTCCTCTAATTAATTGTGTCAACTAAATCCACCCACAGATACTCATGCCTTCACTGTTACTGTCCAAGATCCCTTTATGCTTCTACTTTTTTTTCTTGTTGTCAACTACACAAAGTAAAGAATCAATTTAAGTAATTAGTATATTAATTGCCATTGAATTCTTTTTTCTTTTGTTGTACGTAGCTTCTCAAAACATACAGATGGTTCATTAATTGCAATTAATTTAAATTTCATATTATAAGATCATCCGTAGTGGTGCCATTTTTGGGCATTTTTTTTACAAGTAAACGCCCCCAAACGCCCTTGCTTCCGCCCCTATGGGCGTTGTTTTGGTGATTTTGGGCTACAACGTTCTTAATTCAACGCCCAACTTCCAATTCTTTGGCCAACCACATGCATTCTTGTTTTCGTGCCCAATCACATGCATTCTTCCTTTTAACATAATGCACACATCCCCACTACACCCTTTTTAGAAAAAACGCCTCATAAAGTCCTCTTGCTAACTGGACTGTCACATGGCGCAAAACACCCAAGGGTAGGGTTTCTTCCACTACGCATGGTCTAAGCTTTTCATATTAACTCTTTTTATTTAAATTAACTGTTTTGCTCATTTTCGCTTCATTTCGCACCAAGACTTACCAAGACACTAACTTAATCAAATACAAGCCTATAAAGACTATAATTGACTCAAAACTATTAAAATAATACATCAAATACAACAAAAAAGTGGTGTGCTTTTCAACACATTATGTTTCAACATTTGTTTATGATTTAATTTGTAACTAGTTGTGTTTTACTATCTGAAACTTATATCAATTGTCTTGTATTTGTATTTGTATTGAATTCATGAATTGTCGAGTGAGTTATGAAATTTGAATTTGTGAAATGAATATGTGCATTTATGCTTTGCTATAGGTTAGGGTTCACATGTTCTTGGTAACGAAGTGCATTTTTTTCCGTTCTTTGTGACATTGATAGCTTTCGGCACCAAAGCCACGTAACACTAAACTCGTTAATAATCAAGTGCAACTAAATTAAGTCTAAAACGTGTAGGAACCCTAGGTCTTGCAATTTCGAACAGGGCGTGGACCTTATTCCAAACTATCATTTTCAATCAAATAAGCAAGTTTTTTTTTGTTTTCATAATCAAACAAGTTTTCGTAGTTAGTAGTAATTTGTTGGTTAAATCCGACATTCTTTCAAACCAGTCAAACAAACAATTATAAAATAGCAAGCTTCATACGTTGTTCCATAATCAGTAATCACCTGAATCTTGACACAGGCCACGGACTCTTAGTGGTTCGACACCCGGACTGCCACTAACTATTTGTTTGTGGTAATTTGGAATTTATAAATGTATCTTTGACCGGATCATGACACTCGGATCACTTTTCAGTGTTAAAGGTTCAACGTTATTGTGCTTTATGTTCGAAGACAACCTTCGTTGGAGCTTCGTTTGTTCATTTGAGTTATTGTGTAGACAATTACTAAAATTCAATGTTTGTTGAAATTGGTGATTGTACGATCGATGGCCGTTGATGTTCAGTGGGAACATGTTGGCGAAGGTTGTCGGATAAGACGGCGAAGATAGCATTGGGAGGTCGGTCAATGGCGTATTTGGTCTTTTTTTAATAATAAAAGTACAAAGGTAATTTCACCAAAGTTAAACGAAAGTTAGTGGCAGGAATCATCTATTTTATCCATTGACCAGAATAATTAAAGTTATAATTTTTCATATTTAGGGGCTAAATCCATAAAACATGTAAATCACATGAACCATCCGTGTAATAAAGTTAGTGAATTATTTTAAAAGTTGGAATCATTACGACCCTTGCTAATGGATGTCAAATCAAACCATCACATGAGAGTAAGCATAAATTAAACTCATCGAGGATGATCCAACAACATATAAGGAATTAGACAATTAGTATCAATCCTCTAGCAACTTGATAAGGGTTTGGTGTTTTGTTTTAATAAAACCTTGGCTGTTCGAAAAAAAAAAATGTGTAAGGAATTAGACAATTAGTATCAAGTTCCTTATTAGCATGTTGACAATTGAAATATTAAAGCAACTGTTATGCCATGTGGCGTAGAACACTATTCCTAATTATGTCTAATTAATAGATTTATTATTATTATTATTATTATTTATATTTATTATTATATTTATATTATATTATATTATATTATTATTATATTATTATTATAATTAATAGATTTATAATGTTAGTTTAAAAATGAATGAAGGTACAAAAAGAAGGAATTATTCTATACAAATAACAACTTTACAAATAGCCTTATTTAAGTGCACAAAAACGTCATCATTTAGCATATCTTCTCTTGTGATGTTGGGATTGTTCTGATGAATTTGGTTCTTCAAGACAACATTTAAAGTCCAGAAGCTGCATACCACATGTAAAGTT
Organism: Helianthus tuberosus; assembly: GCA_030545235.1. Lineage (NCBI taxonomy): Eukaryota > Viridiplantae > Streptophyta > Magnoliopsida > Asterales > Asteraceae > Helianthus > Helianthus tuberosus. Next base: position 160,330,542 of record CM060396.1, on the reverse strand, counting down.
TTCATTATCAACTTTAGCTAGAAAAAATGGGTCACATGATTTATATATCAAATAAAAATAATACTATTTTAGCAGGATTTATAACAGGAAAAAAAGGCCGGTGAGCTGACCCGACATGGACTTGCAACAAAAGTTACCCAGTTACACAGCGTCACATGGATTACTTTTGAAGCGATTTAAACTTGTACATTGTACTTGTTAGAGGTGACCAAAGTTGGTTGGGCAATGAGTTCGGGTCAAACAAGCAATTTAGATATAGGTCGGATTGTATTGACCCGAAACATCTTTGTCAAAAATGGGTTACAAATAATAGTGTATCAATGTTTGAGTAACATTTGTATATTTGGCATGTTTCAATATTAGCAAACTATTTTTTTTACCCCTTTGACCTGTTAGTTATAAACATAAACCGAATCCATCCCTTCACAAGTGAATGGTTGAAATTGCCTATACTAAGATTCTTGTAAAGGAAAAATAAGAAAAAAATGCATGGATTCAACACCACTTGCATGATTGACCTCTGAACCATCTAGATACAACACTTGATCCTTTGATTTGTAAAGATCTCAGATATGCTTGGATCGTCGTCATCGATGATCTCCAATTCGTATTTCATATTCAGTATGTATGAGTTTAGATGAGTTATGGAACTGGTTTATAGATGTTAATAGCGTATATCTTAGGCATTAATTATGTGTATCAATTTGTGATTATAGATACCAAAAATAGTGAAACCATTGTATTATTTATAGTGATTATTATCAATACAGAGAAAGCAAGCAGCCTATTCTTTCATGGTATCACCCATCGATCCTTACCTTCTTTCTCTCTAAACCCTACCGCCTCACCCCTCTTCTCCCCACCCTCTTCCGCCGCCGCCAACATGACCGGCCCTGATAACACCACTGCTCCGATTACTCTTGAATCAAAGATTCACCCCGCTACCACTGTCACCAACATAAAAACCGTCATACCCATCACACTCGAAATCGAGTCTGGCCAATACAACTCTTGGGCCACTCTCTTCAAACTTCACTGCAAAGCTTCTCTCGTCTATGACCATCTCACCACCAAACCGGACACCTCTTCATCTTCCACTGAAACCGCTAAAAAGTCTGCTGACTGGGAACGACTGGATGCTATTGTGCTGCAGTGGATATACAGCACAATCTCTAATGACCTCTTACACACAATCATCAACAAAACTGACACCGCATACGACGCGTGGGTTGCCATTGAAAATCTTTTTCATGACAACAAAAGTGCCCACGCGATTCATCTCATGCACAAGTTTTCCAACACCAGGCTGGATGGTTTCCCGAACGTGTCCGCGTACTGCCAAGAACTCAAGGTCTTGGCTGATCAGCTTGCCAATGTTAATGCTCCCGTGGACGACGAACGCCTAGTCCTTCAGTTGCTTGCAGGTTTGAACGAAGCATATGACGGCATTGCTACCATCTTGCAACAACAGGAACCCTTGCCTTCGTTTTACACCGCCCGCTCTAAGATCATTCAAGTGGAGAGTCGTAAAGCTGAACAAGCTTTACACGCATCCAAGGTGGCTGGCACGGCCCTCACGGCCACCACACAGCGGGCAGCGGCTTCTGAGACTAATCGACCGGATGACCGGTTCAGCGGCAGGGGCCGCGGTAGGTCAGGCAGACGCGGCAGGGGACGTGGTTCATATGGCAGAGGGCGGACTTCATACCCTTGGACAAATCAGTATCAACAACAGTGGATGACCGGCCCAACTTATAGCCCGTATCCACCATTCGGCCCGTCTCCACATGCATACTGGCCGCCCATACCACCTTGTCCGTATCCAACCACAGCTGGGCCCAACAGCTCTTCGTCCAACACCTCAGGTATCCTCGGCCCACGTCCCGCCCAGGCCCACACGGCCTACAGTCCGACAGACATTGAACAGGCACTGTACACCATGTCCTTGCAGCAGCCCGATCCTACTCAGTATATGGACACCGGAGCAACGTCCAATGCATCTCATGATTCAGGTAACTTCCATTCTTTTTCTAATTCGTGCGGGTCTCAAAACATTATTGTAGGAAATGGCGACACCATTCCGGTATTAGGACAGGGCACAAAATACCTTCCCAAACCCTTCCCACCATTTATCCTTAAAAATGTCCTTTACTCACCTAAAATTGTCAAAAACCTAATATCTGTCCGTCGTTTTACTACGGATAATTATGTTTCTGTGGAATTTGACCCGTTTGGTTTTCTTGTGAAGGATTACAACACCAAGAAGCCGCTCCTCAGATGCAACAGCAGCGGTGATCTTTACCCTCTGGTGTTCGGGTCATCTCCATCTCAACCTACCGCTCTCGCTGCTATTTCCGCACAACTCTGGCATCAACGTCTTGGTCATCCTGGACGCTCTCCTTTGCATTCTTTAAAAACTTCTAGTTCTATTGTCTTTGATAAATTTCACAATAATGTATGCCAGTCTTGTGTTTTTGGTAAAAGTATTCGATTACCATTTTTTGCATCCAATAATTTTACTGTTCAACCCTTTGATATTATTCACAGTGACGTTTGGACGTCACCTATTATTAGCTCGGGTGGTCACAAATATTACGTTTTATTTCTAGATGACTATTCTAATTTCTTGTGGACATACCCTATTACAAACAAATCAAATGTGTTCCAATCGTTTCAACAATTTGCATCCACCATTAAAACACAATTTGAACGTCTAATCAAAACCTTTCAATGCGATAACGGGCGAGAATATGTTAACACCTCTTTTCAAACGTTTTTTACCACCAACGGCATTCTTTACCGCCTCTCATGTCCCTATACTTCATCTCAAAACGGTAAAGCCGAACGAAAAATTCGCACAATAAATAATATGGTTCGTACCCTACTCGCTCATGCTTCCCTACCATCCCACTTATGGCACTTTGCTCTTGAAACTGCCACCTATCTTCTCAACATTCTACCCAACACCCATTCCCAACCCAAGTCCCCGACCGAAATATTATATCACACAACACCAACATTCGATCACCTTCGGGTCTCCGGGTGTCTTTGTTACCCTCTTACCCCCTCCACGTCCATACATAAACTACAATATCGTTCTCAACCATGTGTGTTCCTCGGATATCCCGCCACTCATCGCGGGTATCGTTGTCTTGACCTACAAACCAAACAAATCTTCATCTCCCGCCACGTGGCGTTTGATGAAACCACCTTCCCGTTCACTCAACAAATCGGCCCAACTCCATCGTATGACTTCTTGTCCACTCCGTTCCCCTTTCATTTATGTCCCCACATCCATTCATCAGGCCCTAACAACCTGTCACCCTCGCCTGGCCCAACCCCCTTTCCTACCCCACCTGCCCAACAACTAAATAATAATACCACCCCTTCTACCAGCCCATCCACTTCACTTCCCCTCGGCCCAACTCCCTCACTACCCACCTCCCCTAATCCCGTAAGCCCACTCCACCACAGCCCACCCAGCAACCCTCCCGTCACCCTCAATCCACTCCCCCTAGCCCAACCTTCGTTCACAACTGTTACTCCTCCACCCAATTCCGCTTCACCCAACTCACCCTCTCGCAACCACCCGATCCCTGCCCCAACCCCACCCACTCAACCGTCCCATGCCCAGCCGCAACGGACCATGCACACCCGCTCTATGAGCGGAATTTTCAAACCCAAACACCCGCTAAACTTAAACATTACCACCACCTCCACCTCTCTCCAACCCATTCCCAAAAACCCCACCGATGCCCTTAAAATACCGGAATGGTACTCCGCCATGACTACGGAGTACAACGCACTTATTAGAAACGGAACTTGGGAGTTAGTACCTCGTTCATCAAATATGAATGTTATTCGGTGTATGTGGCTATATAAACACAAATTCAAATCAGACGGGTCACTAGAAAGATACAAGGCACGGTTGGTTTGTGACGGTAGATCACAACAAGTGGGTATAGATTGCGGGGAAACTTTTAGTCCGGTTGTGAAGCCAGCGACGATTCGTACAGTATTGTCCATTGCATTGTCAAAACGGTGGTCGGTTCATCAGTTAGATGTTACTAACGCGTTTCTACATGGGAATTTAAACGAGACAGTTTACATGTATCAGCCAATGGGTTTTCGAAACAAACAGTTTCCTGATCATGTGTGTCGGCTTAAGAAATCACTGTATGGGCTTAAACAGGCACCTCGCGCTTGGTACCAAAGATTCACTGATTATGTCCTCACTCTGGGTTTTAAACACAGTCGCTGTGATGCTTCTCTTTTCACGTTCCACCACGGCAGCGATACCGCCTTCTTGCTTCTCTACGTTGATGACATCCTGTTGGTCACGTCATCAGACATCCTTCGTCAGCGCCTAATGTTAAGTCTTGGTCATGAATTCGCTATGAAAGACTTAGGCCCTCTTAGCTATTTTTTGGGGATTTCCGTTTCCAGAACGGCTCACACCATGTTCCTTTCGCAACAATCGTATGCTGCTGACATCATTGCTCGCGCAGGTATGCAGTCATGCAATCCGGTTGCAACGCCAGTGGACACAAACTCAAAGCTCAGTAGCACGTCTAGTGATTTTTTTCACGACCCCACTCTCTACCGTAGCCTCGCTGGCGCGCTTCAATATCTCACATTCACCCGCCCGGACATTTCTTACGCGGTACAACAGATCTGCATGCACATGCATGCCCCTCGCATTGATCACTGGAACGCTCTCAAAAGGATCATCAGGTATGTAAAGGGGTCTGTCACCCTCGGCTTGATACTCACAGGTTCATCATCGCCGTCCTTAGTCTCGTATACAGATGCCGACTGGGCCGGCTGCCCTGACACCCGTCGCTCCACCAGTGGCTACTGCATTTATTTCGGCGATAACCTCATCTCTTGGTCTTCCAAACGGCAGTCTACCGTCTCCCGTTCTAGTGCGGAGGCTGAATACCGTGGCGTGGCAAATGTTGTTGCTGAAATTTGCTGGCTACGGAATTTACTTCTCGAGCTTCAGTTGCCGCTATCACGTGCCACTCTAGTTTATTGTGATAATGTTAGTGCTATATATTTATCAGGTAACCCGGTGCAACATCAACGCACCAAACACATCGAGCTCGACATACACTTTGTTCGTGAACAGGTTCAGCGGGGTCAAGTTCGTGTTCTTCATGTCCCTTCCCGGTATCAAATAGCGGACATATTTACCAAGGGGTTACCACGCATTCTATTCGAAGATTTTAGATCCAGTCTCAGCATCCGGTCTCCTCCCGCTTCGACTGCGGGGGTATAATAGCGTATATCTTAGGCATTAATTATGTGTATCAATTTGTGATTATAGATACCAAAAATAGTGAAACCATTGTATTATTTATAGTGATTATTATCAATACAGAGAAAGCAAGCAGCCTATTCTTTCAGATGTGTTTAAACTTCATGCCTTAAATAGGAAAACCAATAGCTATATTTGTGAAAATTAGAGCATATACGTGAGTCGAATTGGTGTATGACTTAAACTCCATCAACAAAACATACGTTTTATTGATTATATGTTATGAACTCAATTTGACACAATTAAAAGGATATTGGCATCTAATAATCTCTACTAGACGTCATTGGTCATTGGCAGTTCCACCATTTTTTATTCTCCCTGACAGTCCTACCTTTCAACTATTTTTCCTCCACCGGTCCCCAGTTAAAAAAATTTAATGGAGTTAAGTTCATAATGAAATTAGACTTAAATCTGAGATGAGAGAAGAACCACCATTTTCTTAACATTCTTCATAATCCGATCCTGCAATGCAAACTCTCAAGTATATAACCAGTGAGTCTACCTTTACGTTTCCACAGATCTATTATCTTGACGGGCCACCTAAACCGGGCTGGTTGGTTAGGCTTGCATGGGTTCATATCCGGATTCATAACATTATACACCATGAAAAGAAGCCACAAGACTATTTTTGCGTACAATGGGAATGTAAACATGTGTTTGATGGAATAAAGAGGCATACGATAGTTATATATAATTAATTAATGCACGACCATGTAGTCACGTAACTCTGGCTATACGCGTAATTAATTACTAAAAAATAACTAGCTTTAGGATTTTGTCGTATAGGAACCACAAGACCCGATGGAGGTCAACATATAAGACACGTTCTTCATGTGATCTCCCACCCTAAGTACACAAATAAGACTCATTCTTCCGATTTCATTAAGCATAAAAAAAAGTTATAGTATACGATCTTTTGATTTTTTTTTTTTTTTTTTTTTGATTGAGATAGCGTGACAAAAAAAGATGCGATAAGACAATGCCGATAATTAAGCAAATATATTTATATTCTTTGTTATTTATATTTACTGAAAAAGAGGATTTGGTTTTTGTTTTTATTTGGAACATCCACTTTTCTTTAATTTCCTCTTTTATTGTGAAAAAGAGGATTTTGTTTTTGTTTTTGTTTTTATTTGGAAAATCTTCTTTCTTTAATTTCTTGTTTTATTGTAATTCATTTGAAATGAACACCGTCCCTATGATAGTGCTCAAGTTGTTAGAAGATGGTAATCTGTTGTAGCGTTGTAGTAGTTTGGTGATCAAACCCAGCACGACGACACCCTCCGATTTACTTTGGGACAGTATGTGATTTATCTCCCTCATGTTAATCTAGGACCGCTCGGTAGGGACGTTTAGTGGTGGTGTACACCATTTGACGTGGAACACAGTTTTTCCTTGCACACTATTTACCTTATAAGGAAATGGAGATCACTCAAAGATGAATCAAGAAAACACATATATCTATATTCCATATGAGTTACTTTCATGTTTGATCCTCATAATTTATTATTAAAATATATTGAACTGTATCAACCAACCCCTTCTACAAAATCTAATATTTCTTTTATAAATTTTAGAATATTGTTTTATAACTTCTAGAACTTTATTTCTAATAAAGATGGTTTTTGGCATTTGATAATTCAATTCTATGTTTTCACTTTAGCTCTGTCATCATGTAAAATAAAAAAATAATAAATAATAAAAAGTTAATAAAATAAGAAGAAATAAAAAAAACTTGAACCTCTCGTTTAATGATATGAAATAGACTGCAATAATAATACTAAGTTCCGTGTCGACAACCAATTCTAGCTCGTGGATCCAATTTTTATTTTACCCAAATAAATATGACCTTTAAATCCATGAGGGGTCGATTTAGACAGACTACTCTTAACCCTTAATTACAAGCTTAATCACACTTTTACCAAGAGATATTATATGTATGAGATACCGGTTATTAACATGTAATATATGAAATGGAAATCAGGATTGTTGACTTCACGAGTTAGCATAATTGGTCAACTAAATTATCAGTTCAACGGTTTTTCTGATTCTAAAAGGGGTTACTAAACCTACCCCCTTCCCTTTAATTTTACTAAACGTATCCCTTCTCTTAAGTTTCACATTTACACAATTCAAACCTTTTTTTTTTGTCTTTTACTATTATATATATATATATATATATATATATATATATATTGTTTTTGAAGGATGATGAATAGTAGTTTTAAATTTAAAGTAATATATAGTTTTTTTAATTTTTTATTATTTTAATATTATAATACCTTATTATTATATTTACTTTTAGAGTAGATTGCAGTTTTACCCCCTGGGGTTAGAGCCTTTGCTCTCTGACCCCCCGACTAATGGAAAACTCTACAATATTACCCCCGCTGTCAAATAACTTAACAGTCAACATAAGCTTTTCTAAAGTCAAAGGGTATAACCGTTATTTCCACTTTAATAATATGTCTTCCTCAACACCACACTCTCCTCCCTTTCTTCTCCTGCGACACCAACAGCTTCTTCTCCGGCGATCCAACAGCGACCTTTCTCCTCTCCGATCAAATGCCGGTACTATGTTGGCTTATCAGATACCTGATCCGGCACATCTCAGTTATAATCGTCATTCTTAGTTAAATCAGGGTTCCACATTTAAATCGTCATTCTTAGTTAAATCAGGGTTCCATATGTATGTCATTCTTAGTTAATCAGGGTTCCAGATATCATGTATGAACCTCATTTAGGGTCGGATTTGTATGATGTAAATGGAGGGTTCGATTAGGGTCGGATTTGTTTGATGTTATAAACAGGGTATTAACAAAATAGTCGGATTTCTATCTTAATTTTGTGTTGTTTAGTGTTTTTTTTTTACAGTTGACCTAACGATAAGTCTATCAAGCTCATCGATGGTGGTCCAGTTGGTGGTCTCCTTGTTTGGTCGCCTTGTCATCAACTTCCATTATCCACCGGAGAGTTGAGCTGGCGTTAAGTTAGTAGTTATGTAGTATTAGTAATGAGTATTTTATAGGTTAAGTATGATGTTACTAGTTACTTATTAAATTTTTTGTTGTTGTTTAAGGAACTTTCTTTAATGATTTATTCTATTTTCTAAACGTTTTTTTTTTTTTTGTCTTTTATTATTACTTTTTAAAACATTTTAATATTATTTAAATAACTTTATATAACGATTTGTTCTATTTTCATATCGTATGACTTCTTATCACATATATATTGTGCTTTTTAGTTCTTAGTTATGTATGTGTATATATATTTGTATGTCATGTTATTCGTTCATGACGATTGAATTCAATTGATATTTTTGTGTGTATAACAAACAAGATATCAAATATAATTTTTTTCTAAAGGACTCATTTTCCCTCGAGTTTACGTGTGTTCCCCAAATCAAGTTGCTACTTTAACAAAAATGACCCGTTTAACCCAAACTTATTTCTCTCGACATCCGTATCGAACCCAACCGTCTGCCTTCCCATACTTGATCATTTTCATTATACATGGTCCGGATTACCCGGATCCAGCAATAAAACAACATACAAATAGGGTTGGCAATTGGGTACCTATTAAGACACGATTGGACCTGTTTGACTGAAAAATACACCCTTTGACTTTTTTAATTTTTAAAATAATTAAAATTACAATGTTAAGATCTATCATTTATTCATCTTTGTACATAAAACATAAAACTGTTTTATAAACATGAGGTAGAAAGTAGTTAAACGAGTCGTAATAATGTTTGAAACTTATGTTGTGCGCGCCGTCAGAAACCTGTTAAGACACGATTTGTCAGCATTACCTACAAATCATATGCCCAATTTGGAAGAAAGCAACTTAATATAATATAGAGTAAACTGTAATTTTACCCCCTGAGGTTAGGGGTCATTGGCACCTTTACCCCCCCTAAGGAAATAATTGCAATTTTACCCCCCACTGTTTGAGGTTATGTCACAATTTTACCCCCCGGCTTCAATTTTGTTGACTGGTCTGTTGACTTGGGGGTGAAATGACTATTTTACCCTTTTATTTTACCCCCCAAAGTTTGCTGTTATGTCGCATGTTTACCCCCTGCCACCACTGCCACCGCCATTCACCACCACTGCCACCACCACAACCACCACTGCCACCTCCAGCCACCACCACAACTTAATATCCCTTTCATATATAACACCACCACTACTTCCGTCACCGGAAACCTGCAACTCCGGTCATCTTCTCCAACGACTGCCACCACTGCCACCTCCAGCCACCACCACAACCACTGTGTATTATAAATTTGCAGGTCATCACTCTAAACCCACATACATGCTCTGTTTTATTCCACCACCAAAAACCCTTAATTCAATCACAAATTTCTTCATAAACTCAAACCCACATACATGCTCTGTTTTGATAGAAATTATGAAATGTGCTTTTTGAGGTTTTGTTGTGACATTTGTTGAAAGTTAGGTTATGAAATGAGGGAATGTATTGTATTACTGTGAAATGAAAGGAGAATTCATATTTAGAATGTCACTGAAATTGTGAAATGTAGTTCTGTCTCATGAATATAATTTAGAATGAAAGGTGAATATTACTGTGAACCGGCTCTAAGTAGATCAATCAAAGCCAACAGAGCATTCAACTTCTCTTCAACATTCAGATCTGAATATTCACCTTCCATCAGTCCCAATACCCACATTTCTCCAGGGTGACTCTCGTCAATTTCAGAGCTTACAGGTGAAGTATTATCCTTGCTTTTACTAATATCGTTAGGATCATCATCAACACCACCGTAATCCTCAAGATCAGATTGATCATCTTCATCGTTCTTAACGGAGTTACGAAGACGCTACGCAGAAGAGGATACTTTTTCGAACAAAGTTATATCGCTTGACAGCATTGAGCTTATCAGTTGCTCTACTTCATCGGTTGTAGTTGCAAGCTTTAATCTGACAATCTTCATTACAAATCATAATATTATTTGATAATATATTCAGTGTTAACAGGTAACCGTATTCCTGGGATAGATGTCGTAAGTTACTTACTGATGAAGATGTAACCAATTCAGAGAAGATGACCGGAGTTGCCTGTCAACCGTCACAACAGCTCCATCTCCGATCATCCACTCCGGCAACCATTGAACCTCCTCTGTCTCCTTCCGGATGATTGTGGTGGTGGTTGTGTGGCGGTGGAAGTTGCGGTGGTTGTGGTGGTGAATGGCGGTGGCAGTGGTGGTGAAGTTGCGGTGGTTGTGGTGGTGAACCTCCTATGTCTCCTTCAAGATATTGAAGAAGAAGAATGATGTATTTATATATATATATATAATAACAATAATAATAAAAATAAGAGTAAACTGCAATTTTACCCCCTGAGGTTAGGGGTGATTGGCACTCTTACCCCCCCCCCCCAAGGAAATAATTGCAAATTTACCCCCCACTGTTTGCTGTTATGTTGCAACCTTACCCCCTAAGCTCAATTTTGTTGACTGATCTGTTGACTTGGTGGTGAAATGACCATTTTACCCTTTTATTTTACCCCCCTGTGTTTTGTTTACTCTGTAATATTACCCCTGCCACCGCCATTCACCACCACAACCACCACTGCCACCTCCAGCCACCACCCTCAACCACCACTGCCACCGCCATTCATCACCACAACCACCACTGCCATCTTCGTCCTCCCCCTCTCTCTCTCTCTCTCTAAAAAAACCCACCACCCGCCTTCATCTTCAACAATCACCACCGTCATCTCCACACCCCAGCCCCCAATCATCCACATACATACAGCCAAACCACCACGATCACTACCACCCCTACACCACCCTTCAATCAACACCTGCAACCAGTGATTCATCTCAATTTGTGGTAGAAATTACAAAATTGGATTTATAACAACAAAATTACAAACAGGCAGGCATTATTAAAGAAATCAAACTGCAACTTAGTTATCAGTAGACAAACAACATCTGGGTATTAGTTCAAATAACTAAAAAACATATTTTTAACATCAAAATAACAGTTATAATCACTACCCACTTGAAATTAAGAATCAAGAAACAAAACCCATGATTCTTTACCTTTTTTTTGTTCAGGTTATAACATTAAAGAAATCAAATTGCAACTTGAAATTAAGAATCAATGTGGGATCAGCACCCACTTGAAATTAAAAATGTATTTTTAACAACAAAATCAAAGGTATAATCAGCACCCACTTGAAATTAAGAATCAAGAGACAATACCCATGATTCTTTACCTTTTTTGGTCTTCCGTCAAGCAATCAGAGTGAACCACCTTCGAAATGGTCGGAGTGGGATGAGGTTGCCGGAGATTTGATGTCAGATCTAAACAACGAAGAACTATATCAATTTGTTTTTGAAAATGATGTCAGATCTAAAGAACGAAGAACTATATCAATTATATCCATTACCCCCACTCACTTGTAAATTAATCAGATCAGATCTGACATCTCACTTGTTTGTTTGTTTGATGGATGTAGCATGGTGGGGATGTGCACGCTGTTGATAAATTAATCAGATCCATCTCCGTCTCCGGTCATCCTCTCCGGCGACCATTGAACCTCCTCTGTCTCCTTCCGGATGGTTGTGGTGGTGGTTGTGTGGCGGCGGCAGTTGCGATGGTTGTGGTGGTGAATGGCGGTGGCATGGTGGTGCCTGGGCAAGAACTATGATGATGATAAACCCATCTGTCGATCTCTGATGATGGTACCTGGGCAAGAACTATATATATAATAACAATAATAATAAAAATAATAATAATAAATATAGGGTAAGATTACCAAAATACCCTTACCTATAAGGGTCAAACTATCGTTGACTGAGGCCGGGGGGTAAGGTTGCAACATAACAGCAAACAGTGGGGGGTAAATTTGCAATTATTTCCTTAGGGGGGGGGGGGTAAGAGTGCTAATCACCCCTAACCTCAGGGGGTAAAATTGCAGTTTACTCTAAAAATAATAATATAATAATAAATATAGGGTAAGATTACCAAAATACCCTCACCTATAAGGGTCAAACTACCGTTGACTGAGGCCGGGGGTAAGGTTGCGACATAACCTCAAACAGTGGGGGGTAAAATTGCAATTATTTCCTTAGGGGGGTAAAGGTGCCAATGACCCCTAACCTCAGGGGGTAAAATTGCAGTTTACTCTTGTTATTATATATATATAAAAAAAATACATCATTCTTCTTCTTCAATATCTTGAAGGAGACAGAGGTGGTTCACCACCACAACCACCGCAACTTCACCACCACTGTTGTCACGGCCCCCGACCCGGTTTGACCGGTTTCAGGAGCCGCGGGACAGAAATCCCGTGGTATTTAATTAATTGAGTTTAACAGCGGAAGTTTATTATCAGGATCTTTTTAAAACTGGAATATTTCCCGATTATTTTATTTCACAACGCGGGATAAACTCCCGGTAATTTACAATCATTTGATTTCACGAAGAAATCTTTTATTTTACAAAACATATTTCTTTATTTTATCATGAGCCACTTCCTTAAGCTTGTAGTGCTTCACGGCACTTTTCCTGGATCATAACAGATCACCTGAAACATGTTTGAAAAAGGTTTTGTCAGCGAGAAATACCGAGTGAATCATTCTATTTACATAAAATGATGCATAGTTATTAATTACAGCATAAGAGCGATTACAATGGCTTCTATCTTATTTTTATCTGGCGCTGTGTCACAATGGTGACATGTCACAATGGTGACGATGGTCATACCACTATTAGGTCAATGAACCTAAATAGTGATGATTATCCCTAGTAGGTCAATGAACCTAACTGGGAGAAAATTAGTAATGTGCACAATACCCCACTAGCCAGTGATTCAAGATATCCACGACTTAGTCCCTGTAATTATAACTTTTGAAAATAATTTGAGGTATTGTAAAATAGTTGATAAAAAGAGAATGACTCACATTGCAGATTTAATTTTGAGCAGAGTCTAGCCTACTGATTAGCCTTTTAACCTAAATTAATAACAGGCACCCAATTCAGTCAGTAACTTAATACAGCATTTACGAAAACTCACGAGATCAAACTCTCACAACGAATGACAAAGTGCGACACTTAAACATCCATCGAATTAACGACGAATGACAAAGCATAACCCTAATGTGGGCAGCACTTAAACATCCATTGGATATTTTAATCAATCGGACATTGAATCGTATCAGCGATCGAGTTATTACCCTGATTGCGGCGTCGATTAGTGATCCGTGTGTGTTAATTGTGGTAAACAGAACGTAACTCAGTGTGTATTTCGAGTTTGTTCATCGTTTTAATTCCAGAAATCAATTGCCAAACCCTGCTATTTATACACGAATTTTGTCAGGCTTACGGACCGTAAGACTCAACCCTTACGGTCCGTAAGGGACACATAATTGCCATAGGGTTGCCACGTGTGGGACTAGGCCTGCTGAGTTGACAGATTCGAATATTTCAATTTTGACAACGAGATTTGAAGATAATCGTAACTAGGGTTTACCCCCCCCCCCCCCCTGAGTTTTAGGGGCCCTGATCCTGATTCTGATTGTTTTGAAAATTTTAGGGTTTGTGCAGAATCACTTGGGTGTCTTAATTAGGGTTTCCTATCGGACAATTAAAATAATAAATATGACTTTTGATGAGAGTTGTTACAACTGCCACCACAATAATCACCACCACTGCCACCGCCATTCACCACCACAACCACCGCAACTTCCGCCGCCACACAACCACCACCACCACCACAACCATCCGGAAGGAGACAGAGGAGGTTCAATGGTCGCCGGAGTGGATGACCGGAGATGGAGCTGTTGTGACGGTTGACAGGCAACTCCGGTCATCTTCTCCGAATTGGCTACATCTTCATCAGTAAGTAACTTACGACATCTATCCCAGGAATACGGTTACCTGTTAACACTGAATATATTATCAAATAATATTATGATTTGTAATGAAGATTGTCAGATTAAAGCTTGCAACTACAACCGATGAAGTAGAGCAACTGATAAGCTCAATGCTGTCAAGCGATATAACTTTGTTCGAAAAAGTATCCTCTTCTGCGTAGCGTCTTCGTAACTCCGTTAAGAACGATGAAGATGATCAATCTGATCTTGAGGATTACGGTGGTGTTGATGATGATCCTAACGATATTAGTAAAAGCAAGGATAATACTTCACCTGTAAGCTCTGAAATTGACGAGAGTCACCCTGGAGAAATGTGGTTATTGGGACTGATGAAATGTGAATATTCAGATCTGAATGTTGAAGAGAAGTTGAATGCTCTGTTGGCTTTGATTGATCTACTTAGAGCCGGTTCACAGTAATATTCACCTTTCATTCTAAATTATATTCATGAGACAGAACTACATTTCACAATTTCAGTGACATTCTAAATATGAATTCTCCTTTCATTTCACAGTAATACAATACATTCCCTCATTTCATAACCTAACTTTCAACAAATGTCACAACAAAACCTCAAAAAGCACATTTCATAATTTCTATCAAAACAGAGCATGTATGTGGGTTTGAGTTTATGAAGAAATTTGTGATTGAATTAAGGGTTTTTGGTGGTGGAATAAAACAGAGCATGTATGTGGGTTTAGAGTGATGACCTGCAAATTTATAATACACAGTGGTTGTGGTGGTGGCTGGAGGTGGCAGTCGTTGGAGAAGATGACCGGAGTTGCAGGTTTCCGGTGACGGAAGTAGTGGTGGTGTTATATATGAAAGGGATATTAAGTTGTGGTGGTGGCTGGAGGTGGCAGTGGTGGTTGTGGTGGTGGCAGTGGTGGTAGTGGTGGTGAATGGCGGTGGCAGTGGTGGCAGGGGGTAAACATGCGACATAACAGCAAACGTTGGGGGGTAAAATAAAAGGGTAAAATAGTCATTTCACCCCCAAGTCAACAGACCAGTCAACAAAATTGAAGCCGGGGGGTAAAATTGCGACATAACATCAAACAGTGGGGGGTAAAATTGCAATTATTTCCTTAGGGGGGTAAAGGTGCCAATGACTCCTAACCTCAGGGGGTAAAATTGCAGTTTACTCTAATAACAATAATAATAAAAATAATAATATAATAATAAATATAGGGTAAGATTACCAAAATACCCTCACCTATAAGGGTCAAACTACCGTTGACTGAGGCCGGGGGTAAGGTTACGACATAACCTCAAACAGTGGGGGTAAAATTGCAATTATTTCCTTAGAAGGGGTAAAGGTGCCAATGACCCCTAACCTCAGGGGGTAAAATTGCAGCTTTACTCTATAATATATCTTCCATGAAAGCGTAATTTCAACTTCAAATACACACCCACCCCATTTGATCAAATCTTGTAACCATCCCATACCATATTTTTATTATTTCATCTTTTCAATCCTCACTCCCACTCTACACTTCACCTTCAATCTCACACCAACCCACCACCGTCCGTACTATGCAAGCCACCGTGAAAGCCGGAACCCGGCCACCGTGGGTGGGGTTTGCAGCCGCCGTGTGGGTGGGAATAGCCGCCGGAAACTCCTACTGTTTCCCACTTTACTCTGACTCTTTGAAAACAGTTTTGGGGTTTTCACAACAACAGCTTACAGTTCTTGGTGTTGCTAATGATTTTGGGGAGAACACTGGGATTCTTCCTGGCATTGCTTGCAATTATTTCCCACCTTGGGCTGTGCTTCTTGTTGGGGTCTTTTCTGCTTTCTTTGGTTATGGGGTTATCTGGCTTGCTGTTACTCAGACTGTGCATAATTTGCCTTATTGGGTTGTAAGTATTTCTTCATAAAGATTTATTTTTTGTTGTAAAGTTTGTATCTTTTTTATTTGGGAGTGTTTCTTTTGAAGAATAATTCTTGGGATTTGTTCACAAGTTAATATATTTAAATATATAAATATTGTTTTTTATAGTTTTAGGGATTTGATTGGTAGGAATTAATCTGGCTTTGGTAATTCAGCATCACTCAAATTGTTCATTATTTGCCTTATTGGGTTGCAAGTATTTCTTCATAAAGATATTGTTCATAATTTGCATTACTGGGTTGTAAGTGTTTCTTTATTAAGATTTAATTTTTGCTGTAAAGTTTGTATCCTTTTGATTTGGAAGAGGTTCTTTTGGAGAATGGTTATTGGGATTTGTTCAGAAGTTACTATTTTTTATGTTTAAAAAAGAAAAAAATTATTGGGACTTATATTGGTAGAAATTAATCTGGCTTGCTAATTTGCTATCACTCATATTGTTCATAATTTGCCTTAGTGGGTTGTAAGTGTTTCTTCATAAAGATTCAGTTTTTGTTGGAAAGTTTGTATCTTTTTTTTTTTTTTTTTCTATTTTGGAGTGTTTCTTTTTGGAGAAAAATTCTTGGGATTTGTTCAGGTGTTAATATTTTTTATGACTTTGTTTTTGATTCCTGAGGACTTGAATTGATAGAATTTGTCATTTGGCTTGCTATAACTCAAACTGATAATTTACCTTACTGGGTTCAGGTTGTATGTGTTTCTTCATAAAAATTCAAATTTTGTTATAAATTTTGTATCTTTTTTATTTGGGGTTGTTTCTTTTTGAAGAATAGTTCTTGGGATCTTTTCAGAAGTTAATATTTTTTTATTACTGTTTTTAATTCTTGGGATTGAATTGAATTGGTTGAAATTGTCATCTGGCTTGCTATCACTCAAAATGTGCATAATTCGCCTTAATGGGCTGCAAGTATTTCTTCATAATTTGCATTACTGGGTTGTAAATATTTCTTCATAAAGATTCAGTTTTTGTTACTTTCTGTTATAAAGTTTATAACTTTTTGATTTGGGAGTATTTCTTTTTGAAGAATGGTTATTGGTTTTTTTTAGAAGTTAATATTTTTATTTTAAAATTCCAGATTATTTCACCTCTTAGAACTCTCATAAACAGAGTTACTACACACTCAAAACAACTGTTTATCTGATCATTTCTCGATCCTAACTTTATTAAGTTTCTTGAATTAGATAATACGGGTCGGATCTCCTTTCTTAACTAATGCAACTGTTGTTTGCAGTTATGGATTGCACTCGTGCTAGCGGCTAACAGTAGCGCGTGGTTGGGAACTGCAGTGCTCGTTACAAATTTACGAAATTTCCCGCTAAGTCGGGGCACGGTCGCGGGCCTTCTAAAAGGCTACATCGCTCTAAGTGCCGCGGTTTTCACCGAACTATGCACCATGTTACTAAACGGGTCGTCGACACAACTCGTGCTTGTGTTCACACTCGGTATACCGATCATATGTCTCGCATTAATGTACTACGTTCGCCCGTGTACACCTGCTTCCGAGCCCGACCCGTCGGAAAACGTTCACTTCATGTTCACACAAGCGTCTAGTCTTATACTAGCGATCTTTCTTCTAACCACAACGATCCTAAAAAACTCATTAAATCTAAACAAAACGATATCCTACACGTTTATCGCGATTGTGGTGGTTCTTTTACTATCACCTCTCGCAATCCCGATTAAAATGACCCTGTTTCCCGCCAGTAAGAAGTCGATCCGGCCCGTTGACTCTTCTGACAATTTGAATATGAAAACCGAACCGTTGCTAACGATGTCATCTTCAAACACGAATCTTTCGAGTTTTCGTGAGAATGAATACGGTTCTGATGTGAATCTGCTTCTTGCGGTTGGAGAAGGAGCAGTTAAAATAAAGAAACGAAGGCCTAGAAGAGGTGATGATTTTAGTTTTCGTGAAGCGATATTGAAGGCCGATTTTTGGCTTTTATGGACCACTTATTTTCTTGGGATTGGGTCCGGGGTCACGGTTTTGAATAATTTGGCCCAAATCGCGAGTTCGCTAGGGTTTGATGATACAACCACATTGATGAGTCTATTTAGTTTTTGCAATTTTCTTGGTCGGCTTGGTGGCGGTGCTGTTTCTGATTACTTTGTGAGGTAATCCTTAATTCCTTATTGTTATCCTTACGCCTGGTTTTAGGCCCGTTTGAGCCCGGAAGTGTCATGTTGGTCCTAATGTTTGATTGAAAAGCTCGGTTGACCTGGTCCTGAGCAAAGCTTGGTTATATCCTATAGGGCTGGTTAGGCCCAAATGCCCTGTTTTAATGGCCCAGTTTCTTGAGCCCAGATAGTAAAAAATATTCATGTAATTTATTTAATTTTCATATCCTATTTAATCTTTGAGTAAATTACAACTGGTGTCCTTTACGTTTGCATCGAATTACAACCGGTGTCCTTTAACTAAAGAAATTACAGGCTCTGTCCTTTATGTTACCGGTTTTGAACACGTTATGTCCTTTAGACCTAACCTAGTTAAGTTTTTTTTGGTTAAGTTTTACTATGTACCTCTCACTGTCTCACATGAAGGCAACATGGTCTTTTCATCTCAAGGGGGAAATCGAAATTCACGATAAATTGAGATGAAAAGACCATGTTGCCCTCATGTGAGGTGAGAGACACATGGTAAGACTTAACCAAAAAACTTAACTAGGTTAGGTCTAAAGGACATAACGTGTTAAAAACCGGTAACATAAAGGACAGAGCCTGTAATTTCTTTAGTTAAAGGACACCGGTTGTCATTTGATACGAACGTAAAGGACACCGGTTGTAATTTACTCTTAATCTTTTGTACGGGTTTAATTATATTTACATGTAATGTAAATATAAATATGTCTGTTTTCCTTTTTGTGCTTTATATATTTACATGTAATGTAAATATAAATATGTATTTTTTTATTTCTTTTTGTGCTTTATAAAAGTAATGGAGGTATTTGGAAAAAAGATGAAGCATATTTATATTCTTCATAATTCTAAAGTTATTTTTAAGTTGTATTTTAAAATTGTACAATGTCTTTTCTTAACTAAAGCATACATATTTACTCTACGTGTAAATATATATATGTATGCTATTTTATTTTTGTGCTTTATAAAACGTAAATGGAGGTATTTGAAAAAAAGATATGCTTATTTTTATTCTTTATAATTCTATTTTAAAATTTAAAATTATATAATGTCTTGTTTTAATTGAAAAATATAGTTTTGATTATAATTATCTAAAGCTAAAAATAAAACAAAAGTTTGAGAAAGGTTAAAGTCTGGGAACAATTGGATTGTGGTTCCTAAATCAGTCTTTTTTGTCCGGGCCTAAGTCAGTCCTTTTAGGCCCGGGTCTAATAAAACCTTTTGGGCTCGGGCCTAAATCAAACTTTTTAGACCTTCGCCTGAATCAGTCTTTTTAGGCCCGGGCTTTGTGCACATGTGAATTTTTATGGAATTTGTGTGCTTGGTACAGGGTACACACGATCCCAAGGACATTTTGGACAATGGTAACACAAATCATCATGGTGTTAACATATCTTCTATATGCATCAGCTCTAAAAGGAACATTATATGCTGCAACAGCATTACTCGGAACATGTTATGGTGTTCAAATTGCTATCATGGTATCAACATCCTCCGAGCTTTTTGGATTGAAAAACTTCGGGTTATTTTTCAATTTTATGCAGCTAGGAAACCCTCTCGGAGCACTATTATTTTCGGGTATGCTCGCGGGTTACATTTATGACACCGAAGGAGCTAAACAAGGTGGGTCTATGTGTTTGGGCCCCACTTGTTTTCGGCTCACGTTTTTTGTTCTTGCGTGTGTATGTGGTTTAGGGACCATACTGAGCTTGATTTTGACCCTTAGAATTAGACCCGTTTATCAAATGCTTTATGCTGGTGGTTCGTTCCGTTTGCCTCAAGCCTCTAGTCACTAATTTGATGACTTGTCAATAGTCGACCTATGAGGTCTATATGTTTGTTGTATGTATGTATAATAATCTTGGTCCTATGTTTAAGAGCATAAGAACACTTGTTACTTAAAAATCAAGCTTATTGTCATGATTCTTTTATGGAAGTCATACTCGAATCGACATTCTGTATTGACGTTGTTCTTAACGGCATACCTTGGAATTGTTTTTGTTGATGCTAATGTACTATAATATGTGTATATGATGTATAAAAAGCGAACATATACTTGATACTTAATAACACGATAAAAAAGATAGATGTATTACGTGACATCTTTAGCTTCTTTGTAGAATCAAATCAACCCGTTTATCATATGATGAAAAAAAAGCCAATATCATATACTTGATACTTAATAACAAGATAAAAAAGATACAGGTATCACATGACATCTGTAGCTCGGATTAAAATATAATAATAAATGCCCTGTGAATCAATGCCACTCGAGTATTAGATATGTGTATAATACATAAATAAATCGGTATCAGATAATAACACAATAAAAAGAAGTTATGTATATCATGACCCATGTGACTTCTTAGTAGAATCAAATCAACCCATTTATCTGTGATTTTGATAAGGTAAACGGGTTGATGTGTTAAACATATGTTCTTTTTTATAAAAACCTTAATGATGACTGGATTTTAATGACATTAGTAGCCATAAACATGGTATGTGGTACACTTGTTGTTTGAAGGTTATTGAAAGGGCCATATGGTCACATCAAAATCACAAAATGAATGATTAATTCAAAACGTGGTACACTAGTGGTTGGTTGGTGAGGAAGGCCCCGTGGCATGGCTGCCCACCACCACCTTAGTCCAAAGTCCAAACACATGGTTGGGTCATACCCAAGTGCACCATCCCCTCAGGCTAAGGTGGGCCTAACCCTGCTGGTTAATCAAATACATTAATATCCAACAATAACTTTCTAGTCACAAACTAGAACTCAAAAAGTTTGAAATAATAATTTATTCTTGTAACCACAGCATCTCTAACACATTCTCTTTCAAACATACTCATTGTCTCTCCAATGTTACATCCCATGTAAAACGCTATAACAAAATAACATATCTATTAACATGATGTTTGTGTGAAAGAGGGGCCATTCCAAGTATGCAAAAATACTAACATGGATGTTTTGTTTGGTCATACAAGATTATACGAAGAGATAGCTTTTCACGTCGCCGAAAGAGTCTACATTACATTAAGAGTCTACATAAATACATGGAAAAATATCACATACATGGCATGCTTTTAAGAAATGTTAATACAAGAGACTTTTGCTAGTGCTTGTGCTACAATATTTCCTACAATCAAAGTTCTTTATGATGGATAGAGAAATCAATACAGAAAAATAAAAAGCAAAAGAAAAGGGAATATTAAATATTGAAGCATTTTAATAATTTATAATTTATTTTCGAGTTAAGGATATCAGATTTTTATAAAATATTTTAATCAAGTTTAATATATCAACTTTTTTTTCCATTAGAGATATAGTCAATAATATTTTTGTTATTAAAATCACAAGCAAATAAATGTTACCTTGTAATGTTTTGAAGAAAAAACTTTAAAATATCATAACTTTACATATAAAACAATAATAATCATATAATCATTTTGAACAAACAAATATACTACTGATTATAATAATAATTATAAATCTATAATAAATAAATAAATAAACTGATTATTCAAAACTAATTATAAACAGTTCTATCAAATAATCTCAAACACCCCTAAGTTGGTTTCAAGTTCTGAAACATGGCATCCCATTTGATCTCTTCAACACTTCTACCAGACCAATATCCACCACCACCCCCTCTGCCGCGGTAACCACCGCCGTCTTCATCATCACTAAACAAATTCTCTCCATACTCACCACTGTCTTCCTTACTCTCATCATGCCGGAGATCATAAACCAAAGAACCTCCAAAGCTATTCACTTTATCACCACCATATCCCACCACCGGCCGGTAGCCGTTGGTGATCAGGAGAGTTGCCGGTCGTTTATTCATCACCAATCTGATAATGAAGTAAATAAATATTATTGCATGAATGAGATAGGATCACTGAAAAGCAAAATATGAACTACTACAAATGAGTTTAATAGGAACTTTTAGAAGCAACCTTTTTAACATGAGTTAATAGTTGAGTTTCGGTACAAATAAGCCTTAAGATACAAATTGGCTTAACGTACGAAGTGTAGGAGGATTTTTTTTTTTATTTTTTTCCCATTTTATTAAGCACGTATTTTAGTCCTAAAATCTAAAAAAAAATTGTATAAATAACACTAGTAGAGTAATTACACATAATTACTCTACTAGAGGAAATACATATTTTTTTATATTTTGCAACTAAATAACATACTTAAGTAAATCGGAAAAATTATAAAAAAATAAAAAATAAAAAATAAAAAAATTATTCCCTTTTTCACTTATCATTTTATGGTTATTTTGTATGTTAAGACTCACTTTATCTGATACTTACACAATTTGATTATAATGCCACTTCTTTTAACATAATTGTTGGATTAAAAGATCCGATGCAACACCTTGCTGAACATGTATAAATAAGTATTATTAGAACAAATGATTTATCAATTGAATTAATTCATCAGTGCTCTCTAATTTACTCTTAAAAAAATATGTGCACGTGTAAATGGTAAAAATAAAAACTTACACTTGTGTAAATAGTAAATGTATATAAGTGGTAAAAGTAAAAACTTACACATGGGTAAATGGTAAATGTATATAAGTGTAAATTTTGATTAATATACGAATCATGTAAATTTACACATATAAAATTATTTTCTTATGTATAATAAAGATAGTAGAAAAGTAAAGTCCTAAGAATTTGATTCATTCCATAATAGAGACACAGATTCGATTCCTGTTCGGGCTATTTTCGACGGACATCGGGGTGAATGGATGAATCAAGGCTTTAATCCAGAGTTTGAATCTGACGGGGTGAGTGTTTACGGATTCCATCCGGTTCCCGCGTATAGGGGGTACGGTCTCACAGCGGTCACGGAGTCGACCTTGGACATAGCCCCAAGCACTTTCGTGTGTATATTACATTTATACATTACAAAATACAAATAACATGGATCACTAAAAAAGATTGTGTTGTTAAATTACCTGTTACTTCTCTTCACCATGGCAGCTTTCCATCTCGTACTATAGCTCCTTGTCTTGACCATAACCATAGCCGAATCGTTGCGATGAGCCCATGTTCGAACATATCGAGCCAATGTTCTCTTTGTTTTCTTGATGGCCGCAATTAGTTTAGCCATTGGGTGTGAACCGGATGACTTTCTAGCGAGCTTGAGAATCTCAAGCCTGTGTTTGGCTATGGAGATTCCCATGCTTTGAAGAAACTCGTGGTTAAGATACACAATGTCGTCTTCTTCGAGTTGATTTTGCGAGAAAGCGATTGCGTATTCGTGAATGAATGGAGGTTGAAGGTTAGATTTTGATAGCCATGAAAACCAGTCCATGGCTAGCTTGATGTGTTTTATGGGTTGCTTTGAGTGGAAGATAACGTGTATATATAAAGTAAAGGGGTCAAAATTTTAAAAGGTGTAAAAAGAGAAAAAGTTAAAAGATAAAAATTAAAATAGCTAACTCGTTTATTTATACGGAGTGTGTGTGGGGACATGAAAAAGTGGCGTTATTCGATATATGGTTGCTACGCCAGCACTCGTCGTCCACAACATCTTTCCGGTAATTACAGAAGACAATTTTTGGAGCGTCGTCCACAACATCTTTCCGGTAATTGGAGGTTGTCCCCAGAGTTTTGGAATTCATCAGGTGATCATGGCGGGTTATCGATGGTTTTATTTACTATTATCTTCTTTATTTACCTTTTAGTGGATTCTGTCAGTATTTAACTACTGATGTTAGCCGTTATAGAATTTCCATCGGTGATGCTTCTTTTCCTTATAGTGAGTTGTTTATTAAAGGATTAAAGCGACAATACAATGGAGCAAAGAAGATGTGTTAATTAGGTAGAGTACTAAAAGGCTAAAAGAGGATTAATGTAATGAGTACAATGGTATGAGGTTGGAATTCTAAAAAGTCCAAATGGAAACAGGAATAAAATTTTCATATGGTGGTTAAAGTTAGAAGAAAAATGGAGTTTGTGGGGTCTCAAAGTATGAATTGTGCAAGTTTAAGTGAAGACCAAGAAATCTTTCATTGAAAATTAAAGCACCATATTAGGCATTGGAAAAATGCACATAACCACCATTTGCTACCTTTGCATGCATTAATATTGATTTGGGCCTCAATCTTTATCAAATTCAACTTTAGGTCAACCAATCAAACTAATCATTTGAATTTTTCTAATTTACCACCGAATATTTTAATCTATGGTTTAGTTGAAGTGGTTAATGATGTAGAAATATTTATACATACAAGTAAATGATAAGAATTTTTTTAAAGGAAAATCAAATGTTATTGAATGGTATTCCTTGACATATATTTGGTGTCACAAAAGGTGATGCTATTACTATAAGTTTGAGAAAATATTTAACAAACAATGTCACTATGACGTCTATGTTTAGCGAGGAGGTGACTAGTGAGGAGCTATTATACGCTTATTATATAGTTTTCACGAGTTTAAATTGTTAAATAAGTTTACCGAGGAAAACAAAAACTTTGTTTGACGAGTATTTCTTTAAGTGTTTCTTAAACCTTCTCACAACTTAAAAAAGCTCAAGCTTCAATTCGATGTTAACGATAGTTTTAGCCTCAACTCGAAGCTTTAGTTGCAACTCTTAACTATGATTGCAACTTCAACTACTGTTATCAAACATATCTTTAAATCATTCCCTTATAACCCAATAAACTGATGGAATTTGATATCACCATATAAAATGATGGATTTACTTTTATCTTTTGTGTAATGCATGTAACAAATTTCATCATTACTATGTACACCTATATAATTATAATTATAATTATGATCTAAGTAAAACTAAATCATATAAAAGTTTACTATGTTGGGTAAACGTTCCTTTTATTTACCCCTCTCCTTCATGAATTGCATTTGAAATTGTAGGGTAAAGACAGAGCAAAAGTAACCAAGGAATATGGCATTGTGTCCCATGTGAATAGGACAGTGAGTTATCATTCTAAACCTTTTATTTCAAGATATATTAAATAAACATAAGAGTTAAATGCTTGGTTGGTCCCTGTGGTTTTCAAAAATTGCAGACTTGGTCCCAGTGATTTACTAATTACACGCGTGGTCCCTGTGGTTTTCAAAAATGCACTCGGTTGGTCCCTAGCCCTAACATCAGTTAAATTTCTCAGTTAAGTCCATGTTAAATGACCAAAATACCCTTGCTTATTAACTCTCTTTATAAACCCACCACAACCTGCATCATCTTCATCCCCAACCTGCATCATCTTCATCACCACCATCATCTTCATCACCACCATCTTCTTCATCACCAGAGGCAGAGGTTACCTGTGTTCAAGTACAGAACGTCTATTTTGTATCTGGTGGAGACTCATTCCACCACTATTATTGTTGGAGAAACTGGCAGTGGTAAAACCACTGCATCATCTTCATCCCCATCATCATCTTCATCACCAACCTCTGCATCTGTACAACATATCTCCACGTCATCATCCCTGTAAATCCTGAATCTTCCACCCTGTTCATTTCTTTTCAAATCTCATACATCACCCACTAAATCTCCAATCTCCATCGTTAAACATCAAATTAAACCCAAATTCATCCTCGCCCACCTCTCAAATCCACAAAATTTCACTTCAATTCCACCAATTTCCCTCAAATTCCACCCAATTTCACTCCAATTTCATCAAAATCATGCCAAATTCACCTCCTCCAAACACCAACAACCACCGCCGATGCGACTTCTGCAACCAATCACCGGGGAATAGAACAAGGGAGACAACAAAAAAAAACTTACCGGAGTGGAACACCACCGCCGCCGCCGTGAAACATCATCATCATCATTCTCTTCTTCCCGGAGATCGGCTCCGCGGCCAGTCCCGTCGCCTCTAGCTCTCTCCGTCTGCTCTCTCTCTCCGTCTCATCGTCGTAGGCCACCACCGATTGGTGGTGGCCGGCTGTCTGTTCCAAGATAACAGGGGCTGGGGGTGGTCCATGAAAGTGATGTAAGGCTTCAGGGGTGTGTATGTGTGAGAGAAAGAGGAGGACGGTGGTTATGGGGGTTCGCCGGAGGAACCTGTTGCCGGAGATCGCCGGAAATCGGGCTCCCTTGACTGGTTCGCATAGAGAGAAGCAGAGGTGAGTGTGTGGTGTGCGTGTTTGGGGTTCAAGGTCTGATGAATGAGACAGGGTTCACTACCCTTTTATAGTTAGGCAAGGGTATTTTGGTCATTTAACATGGACTTAACTGAGAAATTTAACTGATGTTAGGGCTGGGGACCAACCGAGTGTATTTTTGAAAACCACAGGGACCACGCGTGTAATTAGTAAACCACTGGGACCAAGTCTGCAATTTTTTAAAACCACAGGGACCAACCAAGCATTTAACTCTAAACATAATTAATATGTTTGCTTCTTTTTTATGTTTTTATTTGATCACATCACATGCAAGAACCAATTAGGACAAAAGACATTTCTATGTAAACTTAAATAATACTAGTAATATTCTTTCGTGCGTTGCGGCGGGTATTAGGTCGGTATCGGTTTGATTCATTATGGTACTAATACGGTATTGATACTCGATATCACTGAAATATAAAACCCAAAAAATAAAGTTATGCTATGACAAAAATGATATCGACACGTGTTTTACATCAGTTGAAAAACCATAAAAACGAATATCAATAATGGTTCTGATAGTACCGGTACCGATGTTAGAAACCGACATGCCATCAATGTTGCTAGATGATACCAGTTTGGTTTGTCACATACCAGCACTCTCTATAGCTTAAGGTATATAAAATTTTCTCTATATTATTACCAAAGTTGTTCATATGATATTGGTTCGGTTCGTCACAACAAATAACCAAAGAAATCAATTATATTTGACCTATCTGATTTGAACAAAACTTTTATTGAAGCGTAGTTAAAAGTAAACACGTCGTAAATGTATATTTGTAACACTACATTATTAGAATAACGAAAAGGTAAAATGACATTGATTTACAAAAAAAAGGAAACTAAAAGTAAGGTGATTTTGATAACACTTACATTTGTACTTCGATTACTTGTATGTTAATACTCACAACTCATTTTGAACATTTTTTTGTGTCCATGTGGATAAAAATAGACATGTTTAAATTAATATATGTTTAAAATTTACAAATATAATAAAATAAAAGTTATAATAGAAAATAAAAAAAATTATAAAATATTGTATCATAGAATAAAACTTAAAAGAAAAAAAGTTATAACAATATCTAAATATTAAATATTTAGTTGCTATTCATTGCCAGTCTAAATTAATATATATAAATAAATATTCTATTTTTAACATAACTTCGTTTTAGCAAAATATATACCGGAATGTCGAGGAAATAAAATTAAACACAACTAAGTACTTAAGTTTATGGAAATAAATTAACAAACGTAAGTTATTAAAGAAATATAAAATTAACTGATAAGGGAAATATGATAGAAAAAAAAAAAGAAAAAAGAATTAATAAAAATAAAAACAGATTATGATTTTAAAAACAGTAAAATAAATAATTAAAAACTATAAAAATATTAAATAATAAAATATAAAAAGCTATATATTATTACAAAAATAAAGTTACTATTCATGTTCACTCGTCAACAATATATATACTAGTGGACTTCCCCGCGCGTTGCCGCGGGAAGTCGGTATCGGGTCAATTCATAAGGTATTCGTATCGTAATTGGCACTTTGTATAGTGATCAAAAGATAAACCCAAAAAAATAAAGTCATTATATACCCTAAAAGATATCGACACATTTTTTACATCGATCAAAAACTTTAAAAATGAATATTGATAAAGGTTTCAGAAGTACAAATATCGGTACCGATGTTCAGTTGAAATCGACGTGGTACTGATGTTGTTCGGACGGTATCAGTTTTGTTTGTCACTGACACTCGCTGTAGCTTATGTCTTATAATATAAAAAGATACTCTATACTGATATCGAAGTTGTTCGAGCAAAAAAATCAATTATAATTGACTCATTCAATTTTTAACAAAGGTTTTATCATAACACCGATAAAATAAGTATGTCGCAGCGGTACATTCAGAGTTTTATAAAGCATTACAATATTATTAGAATAACGCAAAATGAGCGTTACTTTATAAAACATTGTATCTTATAAATTTTAAGAAAAAATAAAATATGTTTGAAAATGTCACACCCTCAAATTTCCACATGCGGAGTATTACCGCGAGGCGTGTGATTGACCAGGATCATGCCCCCAATCATATTGAACAATTTATTTAGAATAAGTAAAGCCCATCACTATCAATACGATTAGTGACTAAGTGTTCAAGAGTCCAAAACAAAACAAAGTCTAAGTATCAGCGGAAGCATAAAGTTCAAATTCCAAACAAAAGTATAAAACCATAATTGTTTAATAAAAAAACCATCAATGATTCTCCGCATCAACGACACTCCCACTATGCAAGCTCCTGCAATATACCTAACGACCTGCAAAGCATGTGGTAGTGTGTCAACATAATGTTGGTGAGTTCACAATTTATCACCGTTGTTTCAAAAAACATAGGCTGTTAAGTTACTCAGTTTTGAAAAAAAATGTCATGGGGAGCTACCCCATCTTTAGGTTACTAAATTGTACCATACCGAAACTAACTGTAATGTTGTTGGTGCCCCAAGTCAATGTCTATCATCATTGACCAGTTGCCCAGGCATAAAAGTTCACTCCCGTCCTCTGCGGCACGGTGTGAGGTTTGTCAAACCTAATAGCGCTACTAACTAGTATCCCGTTCGCCAAGCCCTGACGATAATCGGCATAAATGTGCGGGGACTTTCAGATAGAATTTCGTTTAATCCGCTAAAGACATGCAAGATAAATAGTAAATTAACAGTATTCCATCCCTAGGAATACTAGACAATCCCAAACCAGGGAAAGTGTTGTTCGTTCCCAACCACCGGGAATACATGCTTTTAGTAAAATGTGTGAACTCACCTTAGTTTAACTCGGCAGATTAAATTCCTTAAGCTAGTATAGTCAACCATGTCCTAATATGGTTACCATTTAAGAGTTAGTGTGTGTGCTCACGCGAAAACACGAATCCTACACATATCTAGAATGTAGCATATTTTATCATACAATATTAATTATCATGCATGCATCTATCATGACATCGCTTAGCGACAACACAAGTGTCACGAAAGATTTAAAATACTCTTCAATAAAAATTCAGCGATATAGTGCATTTTCGGATAGTTTTCGGAGTGTTATCCAGAATAGTTCGTGTACAGGAAAATTCCCGAAATATTACAGGACGTGTCAATCGGAGCATCGACTATTGTGTAAAAATTTGGTGACCAAACTCCTTACGATTTTCCGTGAAAAATCTTGCACCAAACAGTGATCAGTTTCGTCGTAATTTAACCATGTTTGCCGAACTATTTATTCAAAAATATACGTTTATCCGATTGACGCGAAACCAACGGCAAAATCACTTAATCGAGCAAGGGCATCTACAGTAAAATTTTCACGTCTAAACAGTACACATATACCAAGTTATGACATGAAACGTGAGCTGCATTTTCTGCAGAAAATGACAGCTTAGAGCAGTTTTGCGATTTAATCCGTAAAAAATACTTAGACCTGTCCGAAGAAAATGAAATCACTGCGGTTTGAAAGCTACTTCTGAATAGTTTATTTTAGTCTCAGAAAACATAGAGTTTCGATAAGTTTAAGTCCCGAAAAAGACTGCGGAAGTTGGCGCATTTTCTGCAGAAAATCGCTGAACGAAACATTACTTGTTTTAAATTGTTTTTCATGTATCCTACCAACCCTACATGTCTTACCGTACACAGACATGTTCATATCCGGACACCCACACTTCACCCATGAATACATATGTACAATCAGTTACATTTACAAACACGTCTACACACGTATACAGTTACATAGTCACATAATACACAGATTCGGGTATGGGTTTTTATGGCTTTAAAACGAAGTCGAGTCGGAATTTTTATATATTCAGTCCTGAACTTCACAATCAACATCTAGCATCACTACCATGATAATACATAACATCATACTTCACCCTCATTTATATATATATATATAGGAGAAGGATCCGTTAGGAGCCACCCTTTATTGCGAGAACCGCGAAAACCAGTGTGAACACAAACAATAATACCTAAAAAAATCTAAAAAACACCAAAAAAAAAAAAAAATTTACTATTTTTTTTGTAAAAATCGCTATATTTCGTTTACAATAAAAAAATTCAAAAAAAATTTCGAGTCACAGTTATCCATGCACATGTGCATTTGTATCATTTCTTTGATAAATTCCGTAATACATTACAAATATTAGACAATTGCATTTTCATTTACAATACCACGTGTAACACACTACTTTTTACGTTAACAATATTAGAAAAGTACATGTGCATCTATATGTATCAACATGAAATAAGGTGTGTTGGTACACTACTTTCTCTTTCATCTATCATTCCATCCATAATACACAAACATGCACATGTGCATTTTTGTAATTTCTTTGACAAATTCCGTAATTCATTACAACTATTAAACAATTGCACTTTCATTTACACTACCATGTGTAATACAATACTTTTTACATTACCAATATTAGAAATGCACATATGCATCTATATGTATCAACATGAAATAATGTGTTTTGGTATACTACTTTGAATACACTTTCTCTTTCATTTATCATACCATCCATAATACAATACTGATGACGGGGGTAGCCCAAGACTAAATAAAATGACTAAATATATGAACGTCCAAAGGGTTAAAAGGTTCAATGGTTGAAAAGTTGAGGAGATGGAGTAAAGCAATACGAGAACAGTAAACAAGTCACATCTCCGAACAGCTCCACCAACCCACCAGCCGCAAAAGCAACGCAGGTCCGCAGAGCACACGCTATTATCCAGGGGTCAAAAGGCTTTAACCCCCGAAAGGGCAAGCCCCTCACTGCAAGCAAGGTCACTAGTCAAATACATTCTACTTCGGGAGATGTCTTCTCTTATAAATTGACACTTCATTTACTTCAAGAGACATCCCCTGGCCAGCTCTGATTCTCTAATCTCTGGTCATTCATATTGAGTACTTGCTTACATGCGAGTTACTCCCTTTCACATCCACCACACACATTCGATTTGCTCTCACATCCAAATCCGAATATACTTCGGAGGAGGATCTTCAGCAAATAACGAAAACAAACTAGTGAACCTCCTTCCACGTTTTGCAAACGTGGGGGGACCCCACGACCTGCGTTAGGCAAAGTTGAACCCTTCAACCCTTTTGCCTAACCGACCCGGCTACCATCTTCGGTCTGATATTTGTTGCATCAACAAGTTGGCGCCCACCGTGGGGCCACACCGCTATTTCTTCTCAAAAAAGGACCTAGTAGTGTAGCTCTCCTCACTAGAAATCATCATGTCTGAAAGTGGATCCCCGGGTGAAGTAAATCAGATTCCGAACACCTCTACCCCGGGTAGTAGCCAAGCTCATGTGGCCATACCAACTTCTTTCTCAACTCCGGGGAGCACACCCGAGTTCCTCACTTTCAACACACCAACTCCGTCCAGATCCGGAGTTCCCTCCCCCAATGTCGGTGTCTCTGACACCCCAGCATGTGTTGAACTTACCCCCGAAGGGGTTGCCAACAATTTCCTGGAATTGAGGTCTCTCCTCAACCAACATGTGAATAGGGAAAGAGAAAAGGGAGTTAGAATCCGCTTGGATTACGACGAGCCAGAACCAACGTTGTCTTCTGGACCACCTCCCCTTCCTTTTACAACTAGAAATGAGGCTGGTCCCAGTAACCCTTCCAACCCTCACCCATATCTGTCCACAATGACGAATCCCACTGTGCATCCCATCTTCTCTACCCAACCGATTACTAGTGGTGCTCCTTTGGGACATGAGCTAACCCTTGACCAGCTCCTACATTCCCCAGTAGCCAGCTTTCCAGCATCTACAACAACCACGTGGGAGCAAGCTCTGTCCGTGCTCCCTTTGGCACGAAGTGCTGTTATGAGCACTCCCCTTGGAATAAACTGCTCAGTTGCTCCCGGAAGCCTCCAAGGCTTCAACCTCATGCCCAACATGATGACCCAAATGATGGCCAACTTCCCGTGGCAACACTTCATTAATCAAGTGCTAGCCACTCAGGGAAATAGCGGCAATGGCAATAATGTGGATGCAAGGGCTGAAGAAGACTTGGCCAAACCATACAAGCCAAGTAATCTTTCATGCTTTTCAAAGCAGATAGCCGATTATGATTTCCAATCAAAGATTAAGATGCCGTCCCACATCAGGACGTATGATGGAACTGAAGATCCCGAGGACCATCTTCAGATCTTCACCGGTGCAGCCAGGATAGAGAAATGGTCAAACGCTGAATGTTGCCTAATGTTCATGCAAACTCTTGTTGGATCCGCCAGAATCTGGTTCAACGACTTACCTGCTCAAAGCGTTCGAAGCTTTGACGACCTTAGCAAGGGTTTTTTGGCCAATTTCTCCCAACAGAGGCGATATGTCAAAGACGCAACAGTGATCTTCCAGATAAAACAACGTGATGATGAAAGTCTTCGTGCGTTCATTGAACGATACAAGAAGGAAGGTCTGACTTATGTAGGAGCAGACGAGAAAATGAGAGTGGCTGGTTCCATGAATGCCATCACCTCTAAATATCTCACAAGAGATTTCAACAAATCCCTGCCCAAGACCTTGGAAGAGGCTCTCGAAAGGGCTGAAGCCCACATCCGGGGAGAGGAGGCAGTAGACATTAAAGAACAAAGAAAAAGAGGACCCGGCTGGCGAAGCAATAGCCCAGCTAGAAAAAGGGGGAACTTCAACTCCTATGACAGGCGGTCAAAGGGTTCAGACCCTCGAAGGTCTGAAGGCCGGAACCCTTCAAGCAGGGAAAAAGGCATAAGTTTTACACCCCTCACCAAGACCCCTCAAGAAATCCTTGCAACAGAAGAAGTTAAACAAAACTTTCGGCCTCCTAGGCCTCTCCCCAAAAGCAGGAAAAATGAGAACTCCACACAATACTGTGAGTTTCATGAAGAAAAAGGTCATCACACCAATGATTGCTTCCAACTCAAGAAAAGAATTGAAGAAGCTGTTAAGTCCGGAGAACTCGCTCACTTGGTAAAGGGAGTCCGGGACAAAATGGCTGAAGGAAAAGGTAAGGAAGTCAATATGGTGAATTTTGATGGAAGGGTTCCTCATAAAAGGCAGCGGTTGGAAGCTTGGGAGCTTCAGTGTGTCTGCTTCCCCCCAACGGAGAAATATCCTCTCTCTAGCCCTCTTGTGGTAGAAGCTACCGTGGGAACGTTGCAAACATGTAGGGCATACATAGATACTGGGGCAGCCACTGAAATCATGTTCGAGAAATTCTTCAACCGCTTGAGTAATGAAGAACGTTCAAGGCTTCAACCCTCTGGAACCTCTATAAAAGGTATCGCCGATGTACCTCTCAAGCCTTTAGGGCAACTGACACTTAATGTTCGTTTCAGCGAAGGTTTGAAGGAAAGAACCCAACCGCTCACCTTTGTAGTTATCAACATCCCCTCAAGCTATGACGTGATCATTGGAAGACCAGGGCAGTGTGCATTCTACATGGCCGTGTCTGTTGGCCATGGCACGGTCAAATTTCCCACTGAAAGGGGCATAGCAACCCTTCAACCTTCTCAGGAGGCTTACATGGTTGAGGGTGAAGGCTCAAACAGTGAAGAAGAAAGGCAAAGGTTGGCCATAAACCCCAAGTACCCTGAGCAGAGAGTAAGGGTCAATCCAAACCTTTCTCCAAAGACCCTCTCATATCTCGAAAAACTGCTAACACATTACAGCGATGTTTTCGCTTGGTGTCCAGAAGTTATGACAGGGATGTCAAGCCTGTGGTCTAAAAGAAAAGAAGCCTGGCACCCCAGAGAAGTCTGGCAGCCTGTCAAGAGGTTGAAAAGCTCGTATCAGCTGGAATTCTCCGAGAAGTCAAGTACCAATCATGGGTTGCCAACCCGGTTATGGTCAAAAAACCCGACAACTCTTGGAGGATGTGCATAGATTTCAAGGACCTTAACAAGGCTTGTCCTAAGGATTGCTATCCACTACCGGAAATTGATCTCAAAGTTGACTCCCTCACCGGTTACTCGTTTAAATGCTTTCTTGACGCATACAAAGGTTATCACCAAATCCTCATGAAGGAAGAAGATGAGGAAAAAACAGCCTTTCACACGGACAAAGGGATCTTTTGTTATCAAAAGATGCCTTTTGGCCTCAAAAATGCCGGAGCAACCTACCAACGGCTCGTTGACAAAGCCTTCGAAAACCAAATTGGCAAAAACATGGAGGCATATGTCGACGACTTGGTGATTAAAAGTAAGACGGAATATCAAATGCTCGACGATATTCAAGAAACTTTCAAGAATCTCAGAAAGGTTAACATGAAACTCAATCCGGAAAAATGCTCATTCGGATTCGAGGAAGGAAAATTCTTGGGTCACATTGTTGGAAAACAAAGCATCAAAGCCAACCCAAATAAAGTGAAAGCCGTCCTCGAAACCAAGCCACCAAAGACCAAGAAGGAGGTTGAAAGCTTAAACGGGAAGCTTGCAGCCTTGAAGCGTTTTACCTCAAAGTTGGCCGAAAGATCTCTGCCCTTCTACAAAACGCTCAAGAACTGCTCAGACAAGAAGGATTTCAGATGGACTGAAGAAGCTGAAGAAACTTTCAACCAAATGAAGCAACATCTAGCTTCCCTACCAGATATTGCGGCACCAAAAACTGGGGAGTTAATATCGGTGTACCTTTCAATCGCTGACGAGGCCATCAGTGCAGTCCTCACCATTGAGCGAGACAAGGCCCAGGTACCCGTTTATTTTTTCAGCAAGACTTTAAAATTAGCTGAAACAAAATATCCTCCCCTTGAAAAACTAGCCCTAGCCCTAGTCCAGACATCTAGAAGGCTTCGAAGGTATTTCCAAGCACACCCTATACAAGTGGTAACCGACCAACCTATTAAGAGTGTGCTTGAAAAACCTGAAAACTCGGGGCGATTGGCCAAATGGGCCATAGAACTGAGTGAACATAACATCACCTACGTCCCAAGAAAAGCTATCAAGGCCCAAGTCTTGGCTGATTTCATTGGGGAAGTCCCAAACCAAACGACCACTGAAGTAAACGCTACCACCACTGAACCTTCCAACCCTGGAGCCTGGAAGCTTTTTACCGACGAGGCTTCAAGCGTTGAAGGGTCAGGGGCTGGGCTAATTTTGATCAATCCAGAAGGGTTGGAATTCACATATGCTCTTCGTTTTGATTTTCAGACCACCAATAACGAGGCTGAATACGAAGCACTAATAGCCGGCCTAAGGTTGGCTAAAGAAATGAAGGTTGAAAAGCTTGAAGTATTCACAGATTCGTTGTTGGTCTCAAGCCAAGTGAATGATAGCTACATAGCTAAAGAGCCCAACATGAAAAAATACAGAGAAAAATCCAAGGAACTGATGAGTACTTTCCAAGCTTGCAACATCAAACAGATCCCCAGATCTCAAAACAAAAAGGCTGATGCCTTAAGTAAGCTCGCATCTCTCACTTTCGCCTACCTTACCAAGAAAGTGCTGGTAGAAGTGTTGAAGACTCCATCAATCGATGAATTGGAAGTTCAAGATGTAGTTACTGAAGAAGAACCAAACTGGATGACTCCCATAAAAAAGTTCCTTAAAAATGGTGAATTACCCAATGATCAAGTGGAAGCTAAAAGGGTTGAAATCAAGGCAAGGCAATACATATTACAAGGAGAAACCCTTTACAAAAAGGGTTACCTTGCTCCCTTGCTAAGATGTGTCGGCCCCGAGCAAAGTAAGTATCTGATCAAAGAAATTCACGAAGGTGTATGTGGAGCTCACTTTGGAGCTAGGTCAGTGGTTGCAAAGCTCATGAACCTTGGATATTTCTGGCCCTCGATGCATCGAGATACAACTGAAGAATTGAAGAAATGTGATGCTTGCAAGATCCATGCACCAATCCCAAAAAGTCCCAAGCATGACTTAGTCCCGATAACCTCGGCATGGCCATTCCATAAATGGGGGATGGACATTGTTGGTCCATTTCCCCCAAGCAAAGGGGGAGTAAAATTCTTACTGGTGGCAGTAGATTATTTCACCAAATGGCCCGAAGTTAAACCACTCGCTAAGATCACGGGAAAACAGGCCATTGACTTTGTTTGGGAAAACATCATTTGCCGTTATGGATTGCCGGGAGTACTTGTCACTGATAACGGAAGGCAATTTGCAGAGAAGCCTTTCAGCGTTTGGTGCAAGGAATACAAAATCGATCAGGTTTTTAGCTCAGTGGCTTATCCGCAATCAAACGGTCAGGTTGAAAGAACAAATAGAAGCATAGTGGAAGGCATCAAGACAAGATTGGGAAGATACGAAAGCAATTGGCTTGAAGAATTGCCTAGTGTCCTATGGGCAATTAGAACAACCGAAAAAACAAGCCATAAGAAAACACCTTATAGCTTGGTATTTCGATCCGAAGCTGTGATCCCCGCTGAGATAGGAGTTGTAACCCAAAGAATTGTCAACATGGATCCCGTAGTAAACCAAAAAGATACCATGTTGAATTTACAACTCCTCGAGGAAGCAAGAGATCAAGCCGCAATTCAAGAGGCCAAATACAAGAAGCAGATGGAAACTTACTACAATAAAAAAGTCAAGAACGAACGTTTCAAGCCAGGGGACCTGCTCCTCAGAAACAACGAAGCCAGCAAGAAAGAAAATCAAGGAAAGCTTGGCCCAAAATGGGAGGGTCCATACACCATCCTCGAAGCACACAAGGGTGGATCCTACAAGCTAGCAGATTCAGAAGGCAAAAGGCTTCCAAGGCATTGGAATGGTAAAACCCTAAAAAGGTTCCATGTTTAGACAGGAAAGTTTGGTTTGTATCAAAATGTATTTCGAACAACACTATGAATACCTTTTGTAAAAAGCAAGTATTGCTTGAATGAATGAAGTTGTTTTATCAAACTTGTCTTTCTATCCTAAGATCAGGTTGAGAACCTAGCAAAACCCAGGCCACATCGCTCAATAGGTTCAAAGGTTGAATGATCCTATATAAGGGGTGAGTTCCTAAATCAATACAACTCCATGAGACTTGTCAAGAAAAAGTAAAATTGTCTCATAGACGGGTTTGAACAGCCTACACTAAATGTTCCCTAAGCCTTAAAAATATGATCAACAAACAGGCTTACAGAGTCAAGTGAAAAACAAAGAAATGATAACAAGGATAGGTGCTATGTCTTCTTGTTAAAAATACCAAGGATAAGTGTCTGCAGCACTGAACCCTTTAAGGTATAAAAAACATAAGGGCAGCGCAAACTCGACAAAGGCAAAGTTACAAAAAGACAGAAAATCTAGACAGAAAATTATAAAGGTACAAACCAAGTCAGGCCACAAGACTAAGAAGCCTTCAAGGCTTCAAGCCACCCGGGTAATATCTCGAAACCTTAAAGGCTTCAACCTACTAACAGACAGCCAAAAGGCTTGGAAGGTTAAAGCCAAACAGACTGCCTTAACGAAATAGGCACAAATGTAAAAAATATATATATAACACACAGAAAATAGCTAAGCACCATATCATATCAAAGAAAGCCCTAAAAGACTTTCAAATACAAGTTAAGGCAAGTCCTAGTAACTTGCAAATTCAACTATTGTTCAAATGGCCATACAGGCCTTAAACACAACCAACAGGAACCTTAAGGGTTCCTAAAAACCTAACATTGTTTAAAAGTTACACACCACAAATTGTTTTAAGAGTGCTAAGAAAGCTACGAATTCATGCATCAGTAGGAGGCTTAGAAGCCCCAGAACTGCTACCTTTGGTCTTCTTAGTCTTCTTAGCCTTTTTAGCTTTTGGACCCAGATCCTCAACAGCCGAAACCTCCAAGCTAACATCCTTTGGAGCATCAGATTCCCCTGGTAAAGTATCTTCACTATCTCCCGAGTAGGAGCGTTTCCTCGAAAGAGAGATGAGCATTTCAGCACATAACTTTTCATTCAAACCATCCGGCTTCAGTTCCTGCAAAACGGAGAGAGGCTTACCATAACAAGAAGCAACCTGACTCACATATGGGTATGACAACCTCTCCATTTGCTCAACGGAACTCTTAAAAACATCGAAGCCTCGGGACGGTACAGGGGAGATTTCTCTAAGGGATGACCAGACTCGTGAAGCTTATAACCCGCAATAAGACCTTGGTGTTTCCCCAGATTGAGCAGTTTAGTGTAGACATCACCAAGAGCGGAGTTAAATTCCTTAGAGTGCAAGAGATAGGTAACCACCTGATGAAAACCATGCTCAATGAGCCATTGGTTATCTCCGGTAGCTTGGGCAACCAAGGTTTTCAAACCATCCTTCTCCTTATCAAAAGCTTTCTTTTGCACAGCCAAGGTCTCCCGGTCAGCCTTCAGTTTCAACAGGCTGGCTTCAAAGCTCTTCTTGAGATCACCCATCTCAATTTCGTGCCTCTTTGTCAACTCCTCCTCTTTCTTAGTCCAAGCTAGTTCTTTCTCAGAAAAAATCTCGATTTCCTTTTTCATGGCAGCAATTGAAGCTTTCATTTTCTCCTTCTTCTTAGAGGCCTCCTCATATTCCCGCATCCCTTTAGCAAAGCAAGTGACACCTTCAGCCAAAAAGGCAGAAAGGTTGCAGGAACTGAGCATCATCCTAGAGATAAGATGATCACCCTCCATCTCAGATATGGCATCTCGAACACCGGGAGGAGCAAAATGAGCCAAGGCTTCAGCACAAACAGCAGGATCCTTAAAATTGTCACCAACCTTAACCTTCCAATTGGGCACATAAATGTCCTCCGAACCCTCGAAGCTTTCAACACTTTTGGCCGACGAACCTTCAATAGCAGAAATAGTACCCCTCTTAACCAATTTCTTCTTCTTGCTCGAAACAATCAACTCCTTTTCCTTCCTTTACCAACATCCACAGCTTGATCCTCTGATGCCTCGATATCGTCACTAACGTCAATAGGCTCTGAGCCAGAGGGCTGCTCAACACCCTTCAGATGACGTTGAGAACGACGAGTAGAACCTTTGGACGCAGTAACCTTGGTGAAGCCTTTGACATTCGGAACATTGACATAACCAGAACCCTCAAACCTATAATCGGCACTGATGACGGGGTAGCCCAAATCTCAATAAAATGACTAATGTACATAACAGCTTAAAAGGTTAAAAGGTTGAGAGGTTCAATACGCGCAAACTCAGGAGAACAGTAAAAAGGACAAGCACAGTGTCCGGTCACATCAACACTTAACGTGTGAACCATTTCTGCACAAACAGAACATGTGCACAGAGAACACCCTTTTGTCCGCAGGTCCAAACCGTTCAACCCCTAAAAGGGTAAGTCCCTCACTGCAAGCCAGGTTCATTAGTTAAAGGTTTCTCCTTTGAGAAACCTCTTCCCCTATAAATTTCAGCCCATGCCAAACATATGCAACACTCCGGAATCAGCTGAAAACTATCTTAACTCTCTGATTCTCCTTCTCCCTCTCAAGAACAAGCTTCATGCTTGCTTCTCTTCTTCTTCTCCCATGAGAACTAGCTTTTTGCTTCTCTTCTTCACACCAAATAATTCATCTTCTCCAATGATTACGTTCTGGGCTGGTTTCATATCAGTCTAGAATTCAAGAAGAACAACAATAATACTAATGAACCTCTCTCCACGTCTTGCAAACGTGGGGGGACCCCACGACCTGCGTTAGGCTAACCGAAACCCTTGAACCCTTTTACCCGGAGATATCGCTACAGGCCTTGGTCTATTATTTGTTGCATCAACAAGTTGGCGCCCACCGTGGGGCTACGCCGCTTACTTTATCTTAAAGACCAGTTGTGTAGCTCTATTTTCTCTTTACATCATGTCTGAAAGCGAGTCTCTCGGTCAGGTAAATCAGGTGCCTAACAACACCGATTTAACACCAAATTCGGGTCGGATCTCACCGGTCCTATCTACACCTCTTTCTACTCCCGGAAGTACTCCATCGGGATATGTTCCCGGAGTTCACCTCTTTTCATACACCAACCCCATCCCAATCAGGGGTTGCATCTTCTCAAATCGGTGCAATGCGTACATCGAAATTCATATAACTAACACCCGAGGGAGTAGCTAGAAATTTCTCACAACTGAGATCTTTTCTCAACTAGCATGTGAGCCTAGAAAGGAAGAAAATGGTAAGAATAAGACTAAATTATGAGAAGTCAAAACCCTCATTAACACCTGGCCCTCCATCTCTTCCTTTTTGCAGCTCACGTTCAGCCACGTCTTACATTAAAGCTGGCCCTAGTGTGACAGACCAACCACTCAAGCCCTTTAGCTTTTGGGGAGGCCTAGTCCAACCGTTTTTCCCTTATTTACCTCCCAACCCGTTACAGCCGGTGCACCTATTGAGCATGAAACCACTCTTGATCAATTATGGCAGTCACCAGCTTCAGGTGTTCCTCCTCCCATTGCTACTTCGTGGCCACCCTGTCTTTGGCTCGAGGTACGGTCATGAGCACATCCATGGGAATGCCTTATACAGTACCATCAGAAAGCCTTCAAGGCTTTAACCTTATGACCCAACTGATGACACAGATGATAACATCTTTTATGATTACCATCAGAAAGCCTTTAAGGCTCTAACCTTATGACCTAGCTGGTGACACGGATGATGGCATAATTTCCTTTGCAGCACGTAAAAGCTGGATGATGACACAGAACGCCTTCAAGGCTTTAACCTTAACTTCATCAACCAAGTGCCAACAACTTACCAGGGTACCTCAAGCGGTAACCCAGCTTCAAGGGTAGTAAAATACCTCTCAAAACCTTACAAGCCCAATGACTTATCTTGCTTCTCCCAACATATTCTTGAGTACGAGTTGCAAACCCAGATAAAGATGCCATCACGGTACTGAAGACTACCTCCAAATCTTCGTCGGAACTGCAAGAATTGAAAAATGACCCAACTCCGAATGTTGACTCATGTTCAAGCAAACCCTTGAAGGGTCTTCGCGCATATGGTTCAATGACCTTCCTGGACGAAGCGTTCAGGCCTTTGACAATCTTAGCAAAAGTTCCCTATAAAAACATAGGTATGTCAAGAACGCCACGATAATCTTCTAGATCAAACAACGTGATGATGAAAGTCTCAGAGACTTCATCGAAAGTTACAAGAAGAAAGGTTTAACTTACACCGATGAAAAGATTAGGGTTGCAGGGTTCATGAATGCTATAAATTCCAAATATCTCATAAGAGACTTCAATAAATGCCTGCCCAAAACCCTTGAAGAAACACTCGAAAGGGCTGAAGCCCACGTTCGAGGAGAATAAGCTGTAGACATCAAAGAAAAAAAAAAGAGAACTCTTAACTGGAGCTTCCAGTATGGCTCTTATGACAAATGGTTCAAAGGTTCAGATTCCTGAAGGCCGGAATCCTCCAAGCCGAGAAAAAACCATAAACTTTACAGCCTTAACCAAGGCTCCATAAGAGATCTTGGCAACCGAAGAGGTAAAACACAGCTTCCGCCCTCCTCCACCTTTACCAAAAAACAAAAGATTGAAAAAATTAAACCGGTATTGTGAGTTTCACGAATAGAAAGGTCACCATACCAATAATTGTTTCCAACTCAAAAAGAGGATCTAAAAAGCCGTCAAGTCCGAACCGGCTCACTTGGTTAAAGGGGTCAAGGACAAGATGTTAAAAAAAAAATAGTGAACATGGTCGACCTTGAAAACAAAGCTTCCCACAAACGCCATCATTTCGAGGCATGGGAAGATCAACATAAGGAGAGTTGCTTTCAAACCCTCTGGTGATGGAGTCCAACATAGGAACCATCAAGACACAAAAGGCTTACATTGACACCGGTGCAACCACCAAAATCATGTTTGAGAAATGCTTTAACCCTCTCAACGACAATGAACAAGGGTTGGACATAAACCCAAAATATCCTCAACAGGGGATAAGGGTAAACACTAACCTTTCCAATAAAACCCTCTCATACCTTGAAAAGTTGCTCTTGCACTATGTATTCGCTTGATGCCCGGAAGATATGACCGGCATCCCTCATAGCATTGTTGAAACATGAGTTATGGATCCCATCTGATAATAAGCCCATCGTACAAAAGATGGAAAAGCTAGTTCTAGCCGGAATCCTTCGAGAGGTCAAGTATCAATCATAGGTGGCCAATCCCGTAATGGTTCGAAAACCCGACAAGTCTTGGAGAATGTATATCGATTTTAAAGACTTGAACAAAGCATGCCCAAAGAATTGCAACCCGCTGCCCCAGATAGACCTCAAGGATAACTCGCTCACAGGCTTCCCGTTCAAGTGTTTTCTTGACGCCTAAAAGGGTACCATCAGATCCTAGTGAAAAAAGAATATTAAGAAAAACCACATTTCACACTGATAAAGATATATCTTGCTATAAAAAAATGCCTTTTGATTTAAGAAATGTAGGTGCCACTTATCAACGTCTGGTTGACAAAGTGTTTGCCAGATAAATCGGCAAGAACATTAAAGCTTATGTTGACGATTTGGTGATCAAGAGCAAAACGGAATACCAAATTCTCGATAACATACAAGAAACCTTCCAAAACTCAAGAAATATCAACATGAAGCTTAAACCAGTCAAGTGCTCATTTGTAGGGCATATCATGGGGAAACAAAGCATAAAATCCAACCCTCAAGGAATGTGATAACAAGAAAGACTTTCGATGGAAAGCTTACAACTTTGAAGCGTTTCACCTCAAAAGGAAGCCTTCAACCAAATGAAGCAACACTTGGCTTCACTCCCAGCCATTTTGGCTCCGGAAACAGGAGAAACAATCTCTGTCTATCCACTCGGTTGCTGAAGAAGCCATAAATACGGTCCTGACCATCGAACGAAACAAAGTTCATATACCAGTTTACTTTTTCAGCAAAACTCTAAAGCTAGCAAAGACCAAGTATCCTCCTTTGGAAAAACTTGCTCTAGCCCTAGTCCAAATAGCCAGAAGGCTTCGAAGGTATCTTCAGGCACACCTA
Organism: Helianthus tuberosus; assembly: GCA_030545235.1. NCBI lineage: Eukaryota > Viridiplantae > Streptophyta > Magnoliopsida > Asterales > Asteraceae > Helianthus > Helianthus tuberosus. Next base: position 160,287,203 of record CM060396.1, on the reverse strand, counting down.
ATACAAATAGTCATTGATCAACCTATCAGGAATGTGCTTGAAAAACCAGAAATATTTGGACGGCTAGCCAAATGGGCTGTTGAACTAGGTGAACATAAAATCACTTATGTTCCAAGAAAAGCTCTCAAAGCTCAAATCTTGGCTGACTCACCTTGTAAGTCCCTAAAGAAGCCATAACATAAGTTAATACAACCACCGTTGAACCTTTCAACCCCGATACCTGGAAGCTTTTTACCAACAAGGCTTCCAGTATCGAAGGTTCAGGGGCTGGTGTAGTTTTAATCAACCCTGATGGGTTAGAATTTACATATGCTTTTCGACTTGAATTTCATACCACCAACAATGAAGCCGAGTACGAAGCATTTATCACTGGGCTAAAACTAGCCAAAGAAATGGGAGCCCAAAAGCTTCAAGCCATCACAGACTCCTTACTTGTCTCAAGTCAAGCAAATGACAGCCACGTAACAAAAGAGCCAAACATGAAGAAATACCATGATAAATCAAAGGAACTGATGAACACATTCCAAACATGTACCATCAAACAAGTTCCAAGATCCCAAAACAAGAGAGCTGATGTCTTAAGCAAGCTTGCATCTCTCACATTCACCCATCTCACCAAGAAGGTACTAGTCGAAATATTGAAAAACTCATCAATTCAAGAACTTGAGGTTCAAGATGTGATCATTGAAGAAGGGCCAAATTGGATGACTCCAATTGAAAAGTTTCTCAAAAATGGTGAATTATCCAATGACCAGATAGAGGCTGAAAGGGTTCACATCAAATCATGGCAGTATATGTTGCAAGGAGAAATTATTTACAAAAAAAGGTTACCTTGCACCACTACTCCGATGTGTTAGCCCAAAACAAAGCCAACGTCTGATCAAGGAAGTACACGAGGGAATATGCGGGGCTCATTATGGTCCAAGATCTGTAAACCTTCGATACTTATGACCATCTATGCACCAAGATACCACTGAACAATTATGAATATGTGAATACTGCCAGATACACGCACCGGTACCCAAAAGTCCTAAACACGATCTCATTCCCATCCCTCAGCTTGGCCACTCCACAAATGGGAAATGGATATTGTCGGTCCATTCCCACCGGCCAAAGGAGGAGTAAAATTTTTATTGGTCGCCGTAGATTATTTCACAAAGTGGCTAGAAGTCAGGCCGCTAGGAAAAATCTCAGGCAAACAAGTCATTGACTTTGTATGGAAAAACATCACTTGCCGCTTTGGGCTTCCAAGGGTACTTATCGCAGATAATGGCAAACAGTTTGCCGAGAAGCCTTTTAGCTCATGGTGCAAAGAGTTCAGAATCACACAAGCGTTTAGCTCAGTGGCCTATCCCCAATCAAACAGCCAGATTGAAAGAACAAACCAAAACATTGTGAAGGGGATACAAACAAGATTGGGAAGACACGATACTCAATGCTTGAAGACCTTCCCAAAGACTTGTGGGCAATTCAAACAACCGAAAAAACAAGCCACAAGAAAACACTTTATAGCTTGGTATTTGGGTCAGAAGCTTTCATCCCGACAGAAATAGGAGTTACCACATAACAAACACTCAACGTTAACCTTGAGGCAAAATAGGCTGAAACCATGCTAAACCTGGAACTCCTAGAAGAAGCCAGTGACCAAGCCGCTATAAAGACAGCCAAATATAAGCAAGAGATGGAAGCTTATCACAACACTCGAATGAAACATGAACGATTCAAACCTGGAAGACCTGGTCCTCCATAACAACGAAGCAAGGAAGAAAGAAAATCAAGCCAAACTTGGTCCCAAATGAGAAGGACCATACACCATTCTCGAAAAAGCACAAAAGAGGATCATACATGCTTGCCGATACACAAGGCAAAAAGCTTCCTTGTCACCGTAATGGCAAAAAACTTAAAAGGTTCCATGTGTGGACAGAATGTTCTATGTTCCATCTTTCCTTCGTAATCAAAGTGCACCTTTTATAAATAAATGATGATTTTTTCTATCAAAATTTGTCTTTTCTATCCTATAATCAGGTTGAGAACCTAGCAAAACACTCTATGGCAAGGGCCATGTAAGGGGATGAGCTCCCAGGCCACATCGCTCAATAGGTTCAAGGGTTAAATGGACCTATATACGGGGTGAGTTCCTAAATCAATCCAACTCCATGAGACCATTGAACAACTTTAACTTGTCTCATAGACGGGTCTGAACAGCCTTCACCAAATGTTCCTTAAGCCTTAGAAAGTTTTCCTAAAAAGCAGACCATAACCAACAGGCTTACGAACCAAGATCAAACTAAGGAAAATGATAAATAGGATAAGTGCTATGTCTTATTGTTAAAAATACCAAGGCTAAGTGACTGCAGCGCTGAACCCTTCAAGGTATAAATAACATAAAGACAACACAAAACCAACAAAGACAATTCCCTAGACATAAACACAACAATACAAGGTTGTATGCAACTTGGTGACCAAAGTACAATGCAAAACACCAAGTCACAAACAGCAAACGACAACCGGAAGCCTCGAAGGCTTTAAGATACAAGTATCTAACCAAGCTGTCTTACAAAAACATACAGCAACATTAAAAAATCATCAACACATAAGGAAAGACTGGAATAAAGCACTAAACACATCGGTTTTAAACACAAGGCCTTAAGGGCCATAAACTTAACATATTGATCAAAAGCCTTGAAGGCTACCAACTACCAAAGGAAACCTTAAGGGTTCCCCTAAAACCTACTTGTGCACAACACATCACATAACATTGTTTAAGGTGCTAAGAAAGCTACGAATAAAGTCAAAGTGTTTTTAGCTAGCAGCATCAGAAATGACAGTCTTTGTTGCACCCGCTTCACCACACTTAGACTTTTTGGCGTTCTTCTTTTTCACCCCACCTTTACCTGCTACCTCAGAAGCTTCAAGGCTTGTATCCTTCAAGCCTTCACCACCATCAGAGAACCTCTCTTCACTATCATCAGAGCATGAACGCTTCTAGGAAACAGAGTTCAACACTTTACCACACACAGCCTCATTAAGGCCAGTAGGTTACAACTCCTGCAAGACAGAAAGAGGCTTACCAAAAAACTTGTAAACCTCACCCACATAAGGGTAAGCCAAGTGTTCCATCTTCAAAACAGTTTCTTTGAAGACATCAAAGGCCTTAGGTTGAAAAAGAGAAAACTTTTGCTGAGTCTACCCGGATTCACATGCCTTAAAACCAGCAAATAAACCTTGAGCAAGAAGCTGGCTGTACGAAACACCCAAGGCACTATTGAACTCCGATGAATGAAGAAGGTATGTAACCACTTGCTGGAATCCATGTTCAATTAACCATTTGTTATCACTAGTCGCATGGGCTAGTGAAGCTTTCAACCTATCTTTCTCTTCCAAGAAAGCCTACTTCTGAACCTCCAAAGCAACCCTATCAACCCTGACTTGAATCCTGTTAGCTTCCAAGCGTTTTTCCAACTCAACCATTTCAGTCTTGTGCTGGGAAGAAAGCTCATCAATCCTCAACATCAGCTTTTCTCCCTCCCAGCATAACCCTCTGCCTCCTTCTTTAGAGTAGCTAGTGAAGCCTTCATCTCATCCCTCTTCTTCGAGAAGACATCATATTCTCGCATCCTCTTGCGAAATCGGGATACACCCTCTGGAAGCAAGGCAACAAGGTTACAAGCACCCATTACCATTTTTCGAAATCATCAGGTCATCATCCATAGACGAGCAAGAACCTCGAACAACAGGAGAATCAAAGTGGGTAAGAACATCCTCACAAACGGATGAAGGCTTGAAGCTGTCACCAACTGTGACCTTCCAATCTGGACCATAAACCTCCCATGGATTAACATTGGTGGAACCTTCACCACCCTTCCCGGAACCCTTCAACCTCACAGCCTTTTTACCCGCCAAACCACCAAGGGCCGTCCCTTGTCCTTTTTTTATTTTCCCCAACCCCAACTTCTAGATCATCTGAAGCCTCTATGTCATTACTTAGTTCCACCGGCTCAGAAGCCGATGGTTGGTCAGCAGTCTTTATCAAACAACAGCTCGAACGACGAGTAGAGACCTTGGAAGCAACAACTTTGGTGAAACCCTTGACATTGGGAACGTTCACATAGCATGAACCCTCGAACCTATGTTCAGTGCCCCTAACAACAACATCTTCGCCGGATGTAGCCTCGGCATCTCCAAACACAACATCAGATGTGTCATCGCTCTTGATAAAGTCTAAGGCAAACATAACTGCAACAAATAAAATATAACATAAGCAGAAAATACAAAATATCATACCTTGATCATCTCTCACGAGCACAGGGTCACGATCCGGCTTGTCCCACAACTTGCTAACATCCATCAGCACTAAAAGATGTTCGGGAAAGGGACAAAGCCTGGAAGGACACCCCCTAATAAACTTCAATAACCATCTATCTCCTGTTTGAAAGATTCAAGCTCATTCAAAACAACATAAGGATGCCTCTAAACAAGCCTGAAAAGAACAATGGACCCAGAAATCCAGGAAAATCGGTCCTTCCAAGAACCAAGGGTAGTAACCATAGACGAAATTAAACACACATCAACCTGAGATGTTTCAAAGGTAAAACAATCGCCGTTCTTGGCCAACTGGAAGAAACGGCGGAACAACAACAACGATGGGCCATACCCTATCACTGGAGACAAAACATCAAAGTCTAAAACCCTAACAAGACCTTAAGGGTATAACTGACCAAACGACACACGATAATACTCTAAAACATTCAGAACAAAGACCGAAAATGGATGACGTAAGTTGGAAAACTCAGCAATAAAGAGCAATCGAACTACGGGACACTAATCGATCGATTTGCCAAAACCCAGAGCCACCGGATTAAACTTTAGATCGATCCCCCATTCTTTACAAAAAGCCTCAACTTCCTCTTAAGTAAGACAAGTTGAAGCCTTTAAAGCCTTCAAGCCTTAAAGCCTTCAAGCCTTAAAGCCTTCAAAACCTTGAAGCCTACTATCATTCCGAAATTCAAATCTCAAAACTCAAACGCCTTAAATGTGACAACTGGCACAAACCGGTAATTTCCGTACACTATAATTATTGCTTAATGACTGCAATTATGAGTTTAAGTGTCAGCAATGTCTGAACACATGATTAAACAAGTGAATTCATGCATGTTGTATACTACAAAATATTGCTTTATGCATAAACGAGAGCGTTGCGTCAGAATAATAGTAAACTCACCGGTAAGACACTATGTGTCGACGGAACTGCAGAAAGCAGCCAGACATTATAACTGAGGCCTAGGTGTAGGTCCGACACAAGAATGCATTAAAACCCAAGAGTACATACAAGGGTTAATATATATGCAATACGAAAGCAAATATAAGCACTAAAAAGCACCCGAAACGCACTTTAAGTGCAGAATTTATAAAATTCAGCAATAATTCAGCATTTAAACATATGAATGTTGTGCAGAAATGTCGTTTTATTATCCAGAATATTTCCCTAAGTGTTGGGAATTGAAAGAGTACAAGAAAGGTACTTAAACGACACTAAAAAGTGTAATTTAGCACTTTAACGAATCGGTATGTAACCGAACAACCGGACTATACCCGGAACATGAAAATATTGTTATTTTCATTATGTAACTTTTTCTGAGCTAGTTAGGGTCCCTGATTACCCTAACACCCGCTAAAACACGCTATACACAAGTAATCGAGTTAAACACTTAACTAACCTAATTAACCTAACTAAACACCAACTAATCTAGTTGGAATCGGCTAGGACCCCCCTAACCGGCCTAACTATGGGGGAACATGTTTAGTACTTGCAAGATTTCCTAATCCTAGTTGTCTAATATCATCTAGACATAATTACCAATGGTTAATACACACTAAACTTAGCCTATAAGATCATGGCTTAGCACTAGAGATCATTCTTCACACTTAACAAAACTTCACACTCCTCTCTTTTGCCCTCTCTACTCTCGGCCGAACCCCCTCCCCTACACACATCCATTTTCGATTTCCATCTTGCCATTCCATCATCATACAAGTGTTAGAGGTCACGTATTAGGAAGCTTGGAGCAAGCGGAACACGAAGGACCTCTTTCTTTGGCTTTTATCCACGCGTTTTTCATCAAGAATCTTCCCTAGCCTTGAGCTAGAGGTATAACACTTAAATCTCATATTTGAGCTTATCTAAAGTGGTTAAAAGGATTTTTGTCGGTTAAAACTCGTTAACATGCAATAAGATGCACAAAAGTCTACTAAAAGCATGAAAAATGGTGGTTAATAGCACATAAGTTGTGTAAAAGTTGTAGTATTTGAAATATATGGCTATCTAGACCCGATCTATGATGTGGTAGCTCGGATCATCGTTTAACCCGGTTTGGTAAGATCATGGATCTTAACATAAAGCTATTTTAGAAGTAACAAGGGTTAAAAGGTGAAACCCTACCACACATAAACCATGAACTTGTGTAAAAATGTTTTAACTTGTACAAAAGTGTTTAAAACTAGTAGATCTATGTATCTACAAGTGGTATTTTCAAAAGACCAAGCATCAAAAGAAATCACATGTTCTAAACCGGATCTTACACAAACAAAAGTGGTTTTTGTGAACAAACAAGTGTATGGACACTTGTGTAACATGAGTTTTAACAAAGAATATAATTTGCGTAAAAACCGACTAGAAGTTGTAAAACTTCACATTCTTTAAAAATAAAGTTTTTAAGAAATTAAACTTATTTTTAAAGATAACAAGACTTACTAAATGTGCTAGTAAGTTACTACACATTTTTGTAAATATTCAAGTTCATGAAATGGAGAAACCAGTGATTATTGCTGATGAGTATTGTTGATGACTGTTGTTGATGATTGACAATGATTTAAAAGAAAATAAACACATGTTTTGAAAACATGGGAAACGTCCATTTTTAGGGGAAACTCTGTCAAAATTTTTATAAATTTTGACACTTAGAAAAATATGAGTTTTTGAGAAACTTATCCCCTAAAAATATACCTCAAAACGTTAACAAGGTTTCCCTAATTTTTGATGATAAGAAATGGTGATTACTTGAAGAATAAAAATGGATAATGAGTATATATTTTTGAAAGAAAAATATATATTATTTGATCACCAACTTTTGTGCTAAGTGTATATAGTATGTGTTATACGTGCTAGTGTATTAAGACTTAAAAATACACTAATTACTCATGAGGAGTAGAAATATAAAAATACACATACAACATACAAGATACATAATTCGGGTGCAAAGTGCAAAACACAAAAGACTTATATTTGTTTTTGAGAAAATAATATAAGTAAGATACGTAGTTAAAAATATAGAATATTTTTAACACAAGGGTGTATATACAGAAGAGAGTGACTGTACTTGTGCGACGCAAGTCTAGTGACTAACGTTAAGAAAACGCGTATAGGTTACGACGTTAATTAAGCAAATCCGGTGGAGTTTACGACGCTAGGAACGCAAAGTTGTGAGTTCATGCTCCCCCTTTTCTTTTAACTGTTTTCAGTTTTTATAACTTCGGGGGTGAAATACATGTACAAAAGTACAATATTTATAAATGGTATGATATAAATACAAGAAGTACACTTGGTGAGAACGAGAACCAAGTGTGACGAAATACAAGAATACAAGAAGTACACTTGGTGAGAACGAGAACCAAGTGTGATGAAATATAAGAATATGAGAAGCGCACTTGGTGAGAACGAGAACCAAGTATGAGGCGCTATGAGAAATGATAACAAGAAACGCGCTTGGTGAGAACGAGAACCAAGTAGGATGCGTTATGAGGAATAGTGTCACGAATAGGGTAAAGAAGCACCATTAATCAACGTATACATTCAGACCGCAGAACAAAAGGTTAGATCTAACGGGTGCCTGGCAGCCACACTACCGGTCGGGGCGAGAACCGAGTAGTGCTTTTGTGTCTCAGAATATACCAATTAAATGCCTTAGGTTTGGTGACTTCCTATGACGTGCCACATGTTAATGGCTTTGCAACCCATTAACAATCTGATATTTACAGAAATACTGTATTTACATAAAATTCATACCATATTAAAACTGATATATGACTTGAAGTACGTGGGGTACTCAAGAAGATTGAATTATACTTGAAGTACGTGGGGTACTCAAGAAAATGAGAATTATACTTGAGTACGTGGGGTACTCAAGAAGAAATTGAATTATACATGTGTATGTGGTGTACACATGAAACTGAATTTATATATGAAAACTTGAATTACTCACAAACTATGTTTTCATACAAAGTATACAAACATGAAATACAAAACTGCATGAATTCACACCAACTTTATGTTGACGTTTTTTCCAAAAACTCACATGTATTTCAGGTAACTAGGATGGATGTGCGCGTGGTCTTACTCATGCTCGTGGATGTCGCTTTGTTTATCTTTAAATAAAGTTGTAAACTTTTAAGACAATGCTTTATGCGACTTAGCGATGTAAACGCTAACGTATGTTTTCAAATTATGGTATTTGAAGTTATTTTCTTGAGCATGTAGTATGTTTACTCTTCGTATGCAATGAGAACCTTTCATGATCACACCTCGTGCTTCCGCCGTAGAAAGGGGTGTGACAGATTGGTATCAGAGCTGCGATTGTAGTGAACCAGGATTCCTTCTCGAGTCTAGTCTACAATCTCTAGGATCCATTCACGAAAACAATTTTCAAAGAGTTTTCATTGCATAAAACGTCCCGCGACATCCACTACCTGAAACTGACTACATGAGTCTAGAAAAGACACTACGAGACTTAGAGTGCAGTTGAGTAGCACTTGTCGTTGACTAGAAATTACTTGCAATTATGTGTGATAATTAGCAAGTACTAGAAGTAGAAGGTCACGAGTATATGTGACTTTACCTGAAAGCAATGGCCCATCTGAAGGAAGAAATACGAGGATGAAACGAACTGTGTGGATTGTGCAAGGAGTTACGTAATTATGGATGCATACATAATTATGGAATTCAGTGCACAAAAATCACAGCAAGTCTTGTCACGTGTGGATTCCCTCAGTGCAAGCCTACTAAGTACTCTGCAAGAGTAATAATTGTTTGATGTCACTTATGTGATATATACCTGTGAATATATATATACTACTACTGCCTAGTAGGACGATATCAAACAAATGCCTAAACCTATTGGGTTGTGTTCTTCAGAACATGGCACCTAAAAGAGCTGTGAACGCTCGTGACCAACCTCCTCCTCCCCCACTGCCAAGAACTGCTGATGAGCTGGACGCTCTACTGGAGGAAAGGCTCTCCGCTGCTATCGCACACTACGAGGCGAACCGAACTCAAGACAGTGGAGGACCAAGCAACGCTAGACATAATGGGAATGGAGATTCATCTGGAGACAGCGCAGTTCGAAGCTGCACATTTAAGCAATTCCTCGACTGCAAGCCGATGAACTATGATGGCACAGGAGGTGCAGTAGCATTTGTGCGCTGGACGGAGAAGACTGAAGCTACTTTCCGCATGAGCAAGTGTGCCGCGGATCAGCAAGTCACTTTTGCGACTGGATTGTTGGTCGATGAAGCACTGACTTGGTGGAACTTGCTAGCCCAAACCTTGCTCAATGATGCCGCCTATGGCCTAACTTGGGATGAACTGAAGGAAAGAATGAGAGAGAAGTACTGCTCTCGTGCTGAACTCCAAAGGCTGGAAACAGAGTTCTGGCACTTGACTATGGAAGGTGCTAACATCTATGGTTACACTCGAAGGTTCCACGATCTGTCCAGAGTGCTTCCCAACATGGTGACTCCCGAATTCAAGCGTGTCGAACGCTACATTTGGGGACTGGCCTCAGAGTTTCGTGACATGGTGACGTCGGCCAAACCACAAACAATCACCGAGGCTGTAACTCTGGCTGTCAGCCTGACCGAAGATTGTGTTCGTATGAAGAAGCTATCACTGAACCCAACAGAGAAGACCGAGACACATGCTGAGTCGTCCGGTGACAAAAAGAGAAAGCATACAAGTTTGAACCAAGCAACTCGCAACAACTACAAGGGTTTCAACAACAAGAAGTGCGACCCCGAACTGCCCCAGGAGGTGAAAACTCCTGCAGACATGATTGACGCTCCTACCAAAAGGTACCTGGGCACTATGCCCTTCTGCAACCAGTGCAAGCGTCATCATGAAGGAGCTGGGCAAAGCCAAGGATGCTTTGGTTGTGGAGGCATGGATCATTTCAAGAAAAATTGCCCAAGGGGAAACAATGCTCAGACCCGAGCATTTGTAATTAAAGCAAAGGACGCACGCAAGGACCCTAATGTGGTCAACGGTACGTTTCTCATTAACAATCACTTTGCATCCATATTATTCGACACTGGCGCCGATTATAGCTTCATGTCTGTGGAATTTAAACGCATACTCGGAATGGAATCTAGTAGATTAGAAATTCCTTATTCCATAGAACTAGCCAATGGTAAACTTGTTGAATCGGGCGAAGTTGTTAGAGGCTGCACGCTAGAACTTGGTGAACGAAGATTTAGCATCGACCTCCTACCTATTCAATTAGGTAGCTTCGATGTAGTAGTCGGGATGGACTGGTTGTCCAAGAACAAAGCTGAAGTTATTTGTCATGAGAAAATCATTCGCATCCCTTTAGCGAATGGTGAAACTCTCATCGTGCATGGAGAAAAACGAGACGCGCCTCTTCGAATCATCAGCTGTATGAAGGCACAGAAGTGCTTAAGGAAAGGATGTGTCGCTTTCCTAGCACACGTTATAGACAAGAAGGCCGTGGAGCCAAAACTCGAAGACATTCCTGTGGTGAAGGAATTTCCTGATGTGTTCCCTGAAGATTTTCCAGGACTACCTCCGCAACGACAAGTCGAATTCCGTATAGACTTGGTTCCAGGAGCTGCTCCTGTAGCCAAGGCACCCTATCGACTTGCGCCATCCGAGATGCAAGAGTTATCTACACAACTCCAGGAGTTGTTGGATAAAGGATTCATAAGGCCAAGCTTCTCACCCTGGGGAGCTCCGGTATTATTCGTGAAGAAGAAGGATGGAACACTGCGGATGTGTATCGATTACAGGGAACTGAACAAGCTCACGATCAAGAATCGGTATCCACTACCGAGGATTGATGACTTATTTGATCAACTGCAAGGATCAAGCTACTATTCCAAGATCGACCTTCGATCTGGATACCATCAGCTGAGAATCCAAGATGGAAGCGTGCCAAAGACTGCATTCAGAACGCGCTATGGGCACTACGAATTTCTTGTGATGCCATTTGGACTGACGAATGCACCAGCGGTCTTTATGGATCTAATGAACCGCGTATGCAAACCATATCTCGATAAATTCGTGATTGTATTCATCGATGATATCTTGATTTACTCGCGAACGAAAGAAGAAGATGAGCAACATCTCAGAACCATCTTGGAGCTACTGAAGAAAGAGAAGCTTTATGCAAAGTTCTCGAAATGCGAATTCTGGATTCGCGAAGTACAATTTCTTGGTCACGTTGTGAATGAGAAGGGCATTCATGTAGACCCATCCAAGATAGAAGCAATAAAGAATTGGGAAGCTCCCAAGACCCCAACTGAAGTTCGACAATTTTTGGGCTTAGCGGGCTATTATCGGCGATTCATCGAGAATTTCTCAAAAATAGCTCAACCGCTAACGACCCTTACTCAGAAAGACAAGAAATACGACTGGGGTCACAAACAAGAAGAAGCCTTCCAATTACTTAAGAACAAGCTCTGCGATGCACCGATACTATCATTGCCCGAAGGCACTGAAGACTTCGTGGTATACTGCGACGCCTCACGACAAGGCTTGGGTTGCGTGCTTATGCAGCGTCAAAAAGTCATCGCTTACGCTTCAAGACAACTGAAGGTTCACGAGAGAAGTTATACCACTCACGACCTAGAGCTGGGTGCAGTGGTATTCGCCTTGAAGATCTGGCGACATTATCTGTATGGTACTCGATGTACAATCTTCACAGATCACAAAAGCTTGCAACACATATTTGATCAGAAGGAATTGAATATGCGCCAGCGACGTTGGGTCGAGCTGCTGAATGATTATGACTGTGAGATTAAGTACCATCCTGGAAAGGCGAACGTTGTAGCAGACGCGTTGAGCCGAAAAGAAAGGGTTAAGACCCTGAGGGTTCGAGCACTGGAAATGACGATTCGAACGAACCTCACAGCACGCATTCGAGATGCACAACAAGAAGCTCTTAAAGAAGAGAACCGTAAAGCTGAATACCTACGGGGTATGCTGAGATACATGGTGCCAAACGAAGAGGGAGCCTTATACTTTAAGAAGCGTATTTGGGTTCCACTCTATGGTGGCATACGAGAAGTCATCCTTAATGAAGCCCACAAATCGAGATATTCGATCCACCCAGGATCGGACAAAATGTATCAAGACTTGAAGGAGTACTACTGGTGGCCGAGGCTTAAAAGCGATGTTGCTGTTTATGTTGGAAAATGCCTAACCTGTGCCAAGGTTAAGGCAGAATATCAGAAACCGTCCAGCCTACTACAACAACCAGAGATTCCCGTATGGAAGTGGGAACAAATCTCGATGGACTTCATAACAAAATTACCCAGGACCCCGAGAGGGCACGATATGATATGGGTAATAGTTGATCGATTGACGAAGTCTGCGCATTTCCTACCAATCCGAGAGAAGGATAGCACTGGAAAGCTGGCAGAGATATACTTAAGAGAAATTGTGGCACGTCATGGAGTGCCAATCTCAATCATTTCAGACAGAGATGGACGCTTTGTCTCAAGAATCTGGCAATCATTTCAGGAAGCCTTTGGATCTCAGTTAGATCTAAGCACGGCATTCCATCCGCAAACGGACGGCCAGAGCGAACGGACTATACAAACGTTAGAAGATATGCTTCGCACATGTGTCATGGATCTAGGCGGCAGCTGGGATACTCATCTACCTTTAGTTGAGTTTTCCTACAATAACAATTATCATACGAGCATAAAAGCCGCGCCGTTCGAAGCTCTGTATGGCCGCAAGTGCCGATCGCCCTTATGTTGGGCAGATGCCGGAGATAAACGTATGGTTGGTCCTGAACTTGTACAAGAGACAACCGACAAGATTGCGCAGATCCGAGAGCGCATTAAGGCGGCTCGAGAACGACAAAAGATCTACGCCGATCCGAAAAGGAAATCGGTAGATTTCAAGGTGGGAGACAAAGTGTTGTTAAAAGTCTCACCATGGAAGGGCGTAGTCAGGTTTGGAAAGTGTGGAAAGCTGAATCCACGATACATCGGACCATTCAGGATACTGAAGAGAATTGGTACCGTGGCATACAAGTTGGAGTTACCGGAAGAACTTAATGGAGTACATGATACGTTTCATGTATCCAACCTGAAGAAGAGTCCAACGCAAGAAAACGTGATCATCCCGATGGATGAAGTGCATATTGATGAAGCCCTCCGATTTACAGAAAAACCCGTTGAGGTTACTGACTGGAAAGTCAACAAGACCAGGAGGAGCAGTGTGAAGCTTGTCAAAGTACGTTGGAGCTCTAAGCACGGACCCGAGTACACATGGGAACGTGAAGACCAGTTCAAGAAAAAGTATCCCCACCTATTCAAGAAGACACCAGCGAGAGTTAGTTCAGTCTGAATTTCGGGACGAAATTCTTTTAACGGGGGGAGACTGTGACAACTGGCACAAACCGGTAATTTCCGTACACTATAATTATTGCTTAATGACTGCAATTATGAGTTTAAGTGTCAGCAATGTCTGAACACATGATTAAACAAGTGAATTCATGCATGTTGTATACTACAAAATATTGCTTTATGCATAAACGAGAGCGTTGCGTCAGAATAATAGTAAACTCACCGGTAAGACACTATGTGTCGACGGAACTGCAGAAAGCAGCCAGACATTATAACTGAGGCCTAGGTGTAGGTCCGACACAAGAATGCATTAAAACCCAAGAGTACATACAAGGGTTAATATATATGCAATACGAAAGCAAATATAAGCACTAAAAAGCACCCGAAACGCACTTTAAGTGCAGAATTTATAAAATTCAGCAATAATTCAGCATTTAAACATATGAATGTTGTGCAGAAATGTCGTTTTATTATCCAGAATATTTCCCTAAGTGTTGGGAATTGAAAGAGTACAAGAAAGGTACTTAAACGACACTAAAAAGTGTAATTTAGCACTTTAACGAATCGGTATGTAACCGAACAACCGGACTATACCCGGAACATGAAAATATTGTTATTTTCATTATGTAACTTTTTCTGAGCTAGTTAGGGTCCCTGATTACCCTAACACCCGCTAAAACACGCTATACACAAGTAATCGAGTTAAACACTTAACTAACCTAATTAACCTAACTAAACACCAACTAATCTAGTTGGAATCGGCTAGGACCCCCCTAACCGGCCTAACTATGGGGGAACATGTTTAGTACTTGCAAGATTTCCTAATCCTAGTTGTCTAATATCATCTAGACATAATTACCAATGGTTAATACACACTAAACTTAGCCTATAAGATCATGGCTTAGCACTAGAGATCATTCTTCACACTTAACAAAACTTCACACTCCTCTCTTTTGCCCTCTCTACTCTCGGCCGAACCCCCTCCCCTACACACATCCATTTTCGATTTCCATCTTGCCATTCCATCATCATACAAGTGTTAGAGGTCACGTATTAGGAAGCTTGGAGCAAGCGGAACACGAAGGACCTCTTTCTTTGGCTTTTATCCACGCGTTTTTCATCAAGAATCTTCCCTAGCCTTGAGCTAGAGGTATAACACTTAAATCTCATATTTGAGCTTATCTAAAGTGGTTAAAAGGATTTTTGTCGGTTAAAACTCGTTAATATGCAATAAGATGCACAAAAGTCTACTAAAAGCATGAAAAATGGTGGTTAATAGCACATAAGTTGTGTAAAAGTTGTAGTATTTGAAATATATGGCTATCTAGACCCGATCTATGATGTGGTAGCTCGGATCATCGTTTAACCCGGTTTGGTAAGATCATGGATCTTAACATAAAGCTATTTTAGAAGTAACAAGGGTTAAAAGGTGAAACCCTACCACACATAAACCATGAACTTGTGTAAAAATGTTTTAACTTGTACAAAAGTGTTTAAAACTAGTAGATCTATGTATCTACAAGTGGTATTTTCAAAAGACCAAGCATCAAAAGAAATCACATGTTCTAAACCGGATCTTACACAAACAAAAGTGGTTTTTGTGAACAAACAAGTGTATGGACACTTGTGTAACATGAGTTTTAACAAAGAATATAATTTGCGTAAAAACCGACTAGAAGTTGTAAAACTTCACATTCTTTAAAAATAAAGTTTTTAAGAAATTAAACTTATTTTTAAAGATAACAAGACTTACTAAATGTGCTAGTAAGTTACTACACATTTTTGTAAATATTCAAGTTCATGAAATGGAGAAACCAGTGATTATTGCTGATGAGTATTGTTGATAACTGTTGTTGATGATTGACAATGATTTAAAAGAAAATAAACACATGTTTTGAAAACATGGGAAACGTCCATTTTTAGGGGAAACTCTGTCAAAATTTTTATAAATTTTGACACTTAGAAAAATATGAGTTTTTGAGAAACTTATCCCCTAAAAATATACCTCAAAACGTTAACAAGGTTTCCCTAATTTTTGATGATAAGAAATGGTGATTACTTGAAGAATAAAAATGGATAATGAGTATATATTTTTGAAAGAAAAATATATATTATTTGATCACCAACTTTTGTGTTAAGTGTATATAGTATGTGTTATACGTGCTAGTGTATTAAGACTTAAAAATACACTAATTACTCATGAGGAGTAGAAATATAAAAATACACATACAACATACAAGATACATAATTCGGGTGCAAAGTGCAAAACACAAAAGACTTATATTTGTTTTTGAGAAAATAATATAAGTAAGATACGTAGTTAAAAATATAGAATATTTTTAACACAAGAGTGTATATACAGAAGAGAGTGACTGTACTTGTGCGACGCAAGTCTAGTGACTAACATTAAGAAAACGCGTATAGGTTACGACGTTAATTAAGCAAATCCGGTGGAGTTTACGACGCTAGGAACGCAAAGTTGTGAGTTCATGCTCCCCCTTTTCTTTTAACTGTTTTCAGTTTTTATAACTTCGGGGGTGAAATACATGTACAAAAGTACAATATTTATAAATGGTATGATATAAATACAAGAAGTACACTTGGTGAGAACGAGAACCAAGTGTGACGAAATACAAGAATACAAGAAGTACACTTGGTGAGAACGAGAACCAAGTGTGATGAAATATAAGAATATGAGAAGCGCACTTGGTGAGAACGAGAACCAAGTATGAGGCGCTATGAGAAATGATAACAAGAAACGCGCTTGGTGAGAACGAGAACCAAGTAGGATGCGTTATGAGGAATAGTGTCACGAATAGGGTAAAGAAGCACCATTAATCAACGTATACATTCAGACCGCAGAACAAAAGGTTAGATCTAACGGGTGCCTGGCAGCCACACTACCGGTCGGGGCGAGAACCGAGTAGTGCTTTTGTGTCTCAGAATATACCAATTAAATGCCTTAGGTTTGGTGACTTCCTATGACGTGCCACATGTTAATGGCTTTGCAACCCATTAACAATCTGATATTTACAGAAATACTGTATTTACATAAAATTCATACCATATTAAAACTGATATATGACTTGAAGTACGTGGGGTACTCAAGAAGATTGAATTATACTTGAAGTACGTGGGGTACTCAAGAAAATGAGAATTATACTTGAGTACGTGGGGTACTCAAGAAGAAATTGAATTATACATGTGTATGTGGTGTACACATGAAACTGAATTTATATATGAAAACTTGAATTACTCACAAACTATGTTTTCATACAAAGTATACAAACATGAAATACAAAACTGCATGAATTCACACCAACTTTATGTTGACGTTTTTTCCAAAAACTCACATGTATTTCAGGTAACTAGGATGGATGTGCGCGTGGTCTTACTCATGCTCGTGGATGTCGCTTTGTTTATCTTTAAATAAAGTTGTAAACTTTTAAGACAATGCTTTATGCGACTTAGCGATGTAAACGCTAACGTATGTTTTCAAATTATGGTATTTGAAGTTATTTTCTTGAGCATGTAGTATGTTTACTCTTCGTATGCAATGAGAACCTTTCATGATCACACCTCGTGCTTCCGCCGTAGAAAGGGGTGTGACATTAAAGCCCTGAAGCCTTTAAGCAATAAAAAATAATGTGTAAAAGTCAGAAGCATTTGAGCTTACATCCCAAACACCTCTGACTTGGGGGGCTGATGACGGGGGTAGCCCAAATCTCAATAAAATGACTAATATACATAACAGCTTAAAAGGTTAAAAGGTTGAGAGGTTCAATACGCGCAAACTCAGGAGAACAGTAAAAAGGACAAGCACAGTGTCCGGTCACATCAACACTTAACGTGTGAACCATTTCTGCACAAACATAACATGTGCACAGAGAACACCCTTTTGTCCGCAGGTCCAAACCGTTCAACCCCTAAAAGGGTAAGTCCCTCACTGCAAGCCAGGTTCATTAGTTAAAGGTTTCTCCTTTGAGAAACCTCTTCCCCTATAAATTTCAGCCCATGCCAAACATATGCAACACTCCGGAATCAGCTGAAAACTATCTTAACTCTCTGATTCTCCTTCTCCCTCTCAAGAACAAGCTTCATGCTTGCTTCTCTTCTTCTTCTCCCATGAGAACTAGCTTTTTGCTTCTCTTCTTCACACAAAATAATTCATCTTCTCCAACGATTACGTTCTAGGCTGGTTTCATATCAATCTAGAATTCAAGAAGAACAACAATAACACTAATGAACCTCTCTCCACGTCTTGCAAACGTGGGGGGACCCCACGACCTGCGTTAGGCTAATCGAAACCCTTGAACCCTTTTACCCGGAGATATCGCTACAGGCCTTGGTCTATTATTTGTTGCATCAACAGGCACCCTTAACAACCGCATTCTCACCAGGGGTAGCAACAGCATCATCAAAAACAACGTCAGAGGTATCATCGCTCTTAATAAAATCCAAGGCAGACATAACTACAATACAAAATATAAAAACACATAAACGGACAAAGAAAAAGGAACGAAAAAGCAAGAAAGGAATAAAGGCATACCCTTCCCATCTCTAATAAGCACCGGGTCCCGGTTAGCATTTTCCCACACTTTACTTATACCCAATAACACCAACAGATGCTCAGGGAAGGGACGAAGCCTCGAAGAGCACTCCCTAAAAATTTCTAAAAAACGGGTGTTTATCTCGGAATCAGAGGGCTCCGGCTCGTTCAGAACGGCATCCGGGTGTCTCCAAACAAGTTTGAAAGGAACAATTTCCTCCGACACCCAGAAAAACCGATCTTTCCAAACCCCAAGTGTAGAAACCATGGAGGAAATCAAACAAGTATCAACTTGACTGGTTTCAAAAGTGAACCAATCGCCATTCTTAGCAAGCCGGAAAAAGCGACGGAATGATAAAAGAGTAGGATCATACCCACAAGCCCGACACAGAATCTCAAAATGCAAAACCCTAGCCATACCTAAAGGGTGAATCTGACCAAAAGACACTCGGTAATATTCCAAAATATTCAACACAAAGTTTGAAAACGGATAACGAAGATTGGAAAATTCAAAATGTCGACAATACAAAGCGATCATACCAGAGGGACAGGCATTAACAGATTTATCGCAAGCCGGTGCAACCGGTTTATACTTCGTTCCTATACCCCATTCCATACAGAATAAATCGATTTCCTCTTGGGTCAGTCGAGAGAAGGATTTTGCCATATCCTTCCGAGCACCCATGACTATGAACAATTAAAGAGAAAATGAGAGAAATAGAACTGACCTGATTTTGAATGAAAAGGGGAAACTTGAGAGAAATAAAAGAGCAAGTTATCTTCTTCAAAAAGAAAATGAGAAAATAAATGAGATTAGGGATAATTATGAAGAGACAAAAATTTAAAAACCGCCGCCTGACAAACTGCCACAAGTCTTGTCAACTGTCTTGTCAAATTCCGAAATTCAAAAACCGTCCCAAACTTCCGACCCTTGAACCTTCGAAGCCTTTGGGCAATAAAAAACACGTATAAAAGTCAGAAGTCTTTGAGCTCCTTCCTCAAAAACCCCTGACTTGGGGGGCTGATGACGGGGGTAGCCCAAGACTAAATATATGAACGTCCAAAGGGTTAAAAGGTTCAATGGTTGAAAAGCTGAGGAGATGGAGTAAAGCAATACGAGAACAGTAAACAAGTCACATCTCCGAACAACTCCACCAACCCACCAGCCGCAAAAGCAGCGCAGGTCCGCAGAGCACACGCTATTATCCAGGGGTCAAAAGGCTTTAACCCCCGAAAGGGCAAGCCCCTCACTGCAAGCAAGGTCACTAGTCAAATACATTCTACTTCGGGAGATGTCTTCTCTTATAAATTGACACTTCATTTACTTCAAGAGACATCCCCTGTCCAGCTCTGATTCTCTAATCTCTGGTCATTCATATTGAGTACTTGCTTACATGCGAGTTACTCCCTTTCACATCCACCACACACATTCTATTTGCTCTCACATCCAAATCCGAATATACTTCGGAGGAGGATCTTCAGCAAATAACGAAAACAAACTAGTGAACCTCCTTCCACGTTTTGCAAACGTGGGGGGACCCCACGACCTGCATTAGGCAAAGTTGAACCCTTCAACCATTTTGCCTAACCGACCCGGCTACCATCTTCGGTCTGATATTTGTTGCATCAACAAATACCATTACCTTCTACCATCCATAATACAATATCATTACCAATATTTTCACTTTATTACATGTATGTAAACACCATTTATACCATCCAATCAACATATTACATCATAAATTGACAACTATAACCAAACCATCAACCACTAGATATAACTAACCAAAAAACATGTATGTGGGCCTACTTCTCCATTCAAAATCACAAACTTTTTGTACCAAAACACGTTATATCATGGTTATACCTAATGATGCACATGTGCATTTTGAATATTGATAATGTAAAAAGTAGTGTATTACAAATGGTATTATAAATTAAAGTGCAATTGTCTATTCCTGATAACGTATTACTGAATTTGTCGAAGTACTGATACATATGCACATGTGCATGGATAACTGTTACTCGAAGTTTTTTTTATGGTAACAAAATATAGCGATTTTTTAAAAAAAAAAATACTAAACTTTTTTTTGAGTGTTTTTTTGATTTTTTTTAGATTTTATTTGTGTTCACATTGGTTCTCGTGGTTCTCGCAATAAGGATGGTTCTCGCATGAACCTTACCCTATATATATATATATATATATATATATATGCCAATTTGGTATATAAACGTCTCCCTCTTTGGTTTGCATTTACAAGAAATATTTATTAAATAGTTTAAATTGTTCTAATCGTTTAACACGCGGGGAACTAACCGAATAATAAAATATAACAATTACCATCCATGATCAGCACCTTCTGCTGGGATTACGAATTCATGTGAAAAGTGTTCTTTTGCTAAATCAATGGGTTTTCTAATTAAAGGTTTCATGTATTCCCATGGTGTTGTATCGAGATGATTAATCGCAAATTGAATTTTAGAAAATAACATCCATTAGATTTATTAAGTTAACTGAATTTCGTATATCCCAATAAAAACAAATTTTGTAATCGTCTTCCATAATTGAATTGATATAATCAACATTACTCTAATACCAATAAACATGTAATGGAAAACAAATAATGATTTTGTGCTTGATAAGCCAGTAATCGCAACAGAAGAGGAAGCAGAGGGCATTATCATTATCACGGTCGAGTTCCCCTTTAGGATGTACAATTCTGATAGGTTTAGATGTTCTTGATGAACATGGTTATGAGAGAGAGATGAGACGAATTTAGAGAGTAATGACGTTATTGTGTTTGTCTAACCATAAACCCTCTTTAGTAATAATCTCTATTTATATACACCCAAAGGGAAACCATATGTTTATCTACTAAAGGTAAATACGCCCATCAAATATTTACCAATTAACCATAAAGGGGTAATTAAGCCAATGATCAATATTAGATAAATGATAATAATGGCCGCGACGCGCAGGGTGTTATTAATAATTATTTTAAGTAATTAAGAACCTAACAAAAATCAAAACAATTGATAAACAAACGAAAAACGAGTACAACGCTCTAAATCATCGACTTCGCCGCAACACGCGGGTTTAGGCGAGTCTTACATTATTGAAATGAAATTACACGAAATCAGTTGAAAATGTCTTCATGCTTCCTTCCTTGGGGTTTATTTCAACACTTGGCACGTGTCCTTTGAATACAATCTTACTTGTTCAAATCATATCACATATTAGTCTTTTCTTCCATTGTGTCACACAACCAAACAATGCTACAAAACTTACTTTTCATTCAGACTGACAAACCATAAACGTTTCCAAGTACTCCAACGATGCTAACCGTGATCGCTAGGATCAACATCAACCATGACAACAACCTCTCTCCACTAGTAAGACTAGGCCCTCCTTTGCCGCTCAACCGTAGCGCGATAAGAGCTGGGAAAATGAACCCTAACGACACAGCCGTGGTTGCACCCGTAAACTTAAAAGCAGTCCATATGCTTGGGATCATGACCGATGCCAAAAATATAACCCCCAAAATCGCACACGTTAACCCTAAACACCTATTCTTGCTCTCGCTTAGTGGCGCCACGCCAGTAAAAGCCAATGCATCGACGTTTTGCCTTAACGAGAAGTGAATCACGGGAAACACGAGAATCAAGTGAAAAATGTAACCCACACGAATAATGTAATTTAAAACCGCACTAAAACGAATAGCGAGAGGTTTATCGAAATTCGTAAGCACATCGGCTTCCGTGTTTTCCCCAAATAGAAGATAACCCGAGAGCGCGGTGAGCGCATAAACTGTAACACAAATAACGGTCGTTATCCTGCCAACTTTGTTCATTTTTTTAGGCGAGCGCCCTTTGAGTTCGTTGTAAATCGGTTGAATATTAAAGTGACAAACGTATGCATTCGACATGATAGGGATCACAACGAGAAGATCGAGAATTGCTTTTGTCGAACTAAAATCAGGCATTAGTCTAGGAGCCGCGAGTTTACCTTTAATTAACATGATAAACGCCACTAGACAAGCGATTACCACGAAAAGAACTGCGAGAACCACAGAAACAGCTGATGACATACTCAATGATTCAATCCTGTCTAACGCGCAAAGTGGCGCAAGAAACACGATTAACACAATCAACATGACGAGTCTTCTATCGTCCCAAATCCCGTTACCAAACCATTGATGAAAAACTCCAACATGTTCTTCCGAACCCGACATTACATCACCTATAATAATCATATAAACCACCAAAATACCAGCATTGTTCACAACTATAAAAATTTCAGCCAAGATTCTTCCAGGTGAACCTAATGCTTGTCGGACAACCTCCCCGTATGATGTGGCTTTGCATTGAACGGTAAACCGAAGGAGCAACTCGACGCTGATTTCCGTTATAACACCCATCAAGATGATCATAACAAGTCCCGCGATCAAGCCAAGAACTTTCATTGTGGCGGGTAATGCCATGATTCCAGCCCCGATTATCGTTGTGGTTAAGTTAAATACCGCGCTGTAGACCCCTTCGTTATTCGATCCTTTTGAATAATAATCAAGATTATTGTTGTGATCATCATTATCAACATTCTTCTTGCCATGAGCTGAGGGCTCTTGTTTAACTGCCATGGTTATTTGATGTGAATATGAATCTAATTATCTACAAATATTGTCCAACAACTTCAACTTTGAGACAAGTGATCCGATGAAAAAGCTTGTGCTAAGGGGAGAGTAGATAACGGAGAGTTAACCAAATTTTGACAGACGTACAGTCGAGTTTTGATAGTTGACGAGAGTAAATAACGGAGAGTTAACGAAATTTTGACAGACGTACAGTTGAGTTTTGATAGTTGACTAATATCTATATGGGCTAAAACACATGGTCCAGCCCATGCTATTCTACTTAACTGAATGAACCCATAACTCCATAAGATCCTTATAGCTCACTTTCTCAATATAAGTTTAGTCAGGGACTTGGAATTTATTGAAATATTTGCATCTATTTCAAAATACAGTAAATTAATAATACATAATAGCTAGCGAAATTTTCTTTGTTTTACACATAAGTACTCATTATACACGGCAGGGATAGTGTACATTAATTCAAAAGTATGAGAAGTGTTTTAAACCATAGATCTTTGATTTAATGGTTGAGATCAATAGTGACCCAATTATAAATTGTGTTTTAATTATTTGGACTGATTTGAAAATTATAGAGGCAATAGTGTCTTTGTATATGTTTCAAACTAGGTTATTACCCAGGATTGCTTCCCGGGCTCGGGAAACTTAGTTATATTAATTATTATTTGTTATTAATACAACATCATTACAATAAAAATGTGAGCAGTGGGTGTTTTTCATTGTAATTCTAGTTTTCATTTGATAATTTAATTCTATAATTAATTAACCACATCAACAATAAAAAGGTGAGTGACTGTTTTTTAGGGAAACCACTGATGGTCAATATCAGTGGATGTCAAGAATAAAAATGTGAGCAGTGGGTGTTTTTTAACAATCGGTGGATACCCAACAGTGACTGAAAAACTGATGTTTGGTCAGTCAATGGTCAACATGAAGAATGAAGAAACAGAAGTTGTCTTTCAGCAGTGGATAACATTTAACAATCAAATTTTTAACGAAGACAGTGGTTGTAACTGACTTTTAAGGATTAATTTCCCCCTTGGAACAGATGATGCCCAAACTCTTCATTATTCTGGATTTTTATTGTCTCATCAAAAGTTCCCTAAGTTGCCCTTTAAATTGCAATTCAAAATCTAAGGAACTTGTATCATCCTCATCCTTGCAAAGTGTAAGCTCAAGGAGATCCTGTAAATCTTCAAAACCCAGGCAAAGTGCTGCTTCCCTTGATATTTGCTTCACTACACCATTAGATCTGATCAGAGTCAATACATGGGTCTTTTGATCAGACATCCACTTTAGTATTTTTGAACCTAATGGGTTTCTTGGGAGAGGTTTATTTGCTGATGAGTTTGGAGATGGTGGCCAGTTCAGAACTTGTTTGGCTATGTTTTGAAGCTTTGCTGAGTTGTCATCCTCTAGTGCCATTGTTTTGATAGCTTCTTTGAAATATACAGCTTGTTGTTCTTTCTCTTCTTCATCAATCAGTTTTTGCCACTTTCTTTGATTTACCACAATGGTAGAGGTATCTGATGATGTGAACAGTGGTTCAGAAGTGTGAGCCTGCTGCTTTGGTTTAGCAGTGGTTTTGTAATCAGGCTTCTTTGGAAGTTTAGGATATGTTTCTCTCCTTTTTCTTAGCCTTTCATAAGCCTCATCAGTGTACTGCCTTGTCCATTTTGATATGGCTTTGGCAGTTCCCACTTTTGCATCAACCAATTCCTGCTTCTTTCTTTTATACTCCAATGCAAGATCATCAATTTTCTTTTTGTATTTGCTCCAATTTGGTGCTGACCTTTTCATGCCTGGATCTCTCTTTATTCTTTCAATTCTATTCAGTTCTATTTTGAGAGCAACAAGCGGCCAGTCTTGGAATTGTTCAGCTGTGGCAGGGTAGAATTTTTCACTCAAGATCAGCTTGATGATGTCTTCTTTCAGATCTTCCTGCAAGTTAGCTTCTGGAGGCAGGTTGGACATTTCTTTGCTTAGGTCTCTTGCATAATCTTCCAACTGTTTGAAGAGTAGCCCTATCTTCATACACCTGTTCCTCGATTTGCCTGACAAAACGCTGCTTTAAATCATCTGATTTTGCATTTGTGAATGACGCCATTTGAATAAACTATATTACTCGACTTTCCCGAAAGTATGATATCTTCGTAGGAAAACTTGATGAAAAACAGGCGAAGTGACTATGAGTTTATATACTGAAATTTGTAATTGTGAAAACGTGTATAGTTATTATAAACATATTAATGTATATTTCAAAACAGCAGTCCTTAAACACACAAACCTTTTCAAACCTCAACTTTTATGGGAAAACTGTAAAATTAAATACCAAGAAACCCAAGGGACAAAATTTCGAAGTTCAAAGAACAAAAGCAAATTATCACAATTACAATTAACCTCTTCATTTACCAAGTAGACGCGTTTTTAAACTCTATAAAAGACCGATGATTACTTTTGATTCAAAACATCAACAAACTGTCCTACAAATCACTTTCTGTCAAAAAAATGTTCCAAATCACAAAACCAACAAAAAATATATATGGCAAACTTCAGCTTCTACCACTGGTCAGACACCAGCGATGTTAAAACACAATTCTCGATGTGGTCACTCAAAGAACAAAGAACATACGAAGAACTAAACAGGAAAGTCGACAACATCAATGACACTAATTACAACAAAACCTGGAACAGCATAGCATTGCTCGATGAAGTCCTCCACTCTCCTCCATCAGAGTTCCAGAAGAATGCAGAAGAGTTTCTGACACAACTTCTAAAACAGGATCAGAAAATCTGCCACATGCTAACTGACCTGAAATTCAAAAGAGAGCATGAAATCACATGGAGAAAGGCCAGAGTCTACGAAATCCTAGCAAGTGTTAACTCTACCGTGTAATACTTTATAAATATTTCATTAAATTTCTATTTTTCTATGTAGTAGTTCATTTTAATAATATAAACATGCATCTTAACATATTCTAAAACGTCAGTGTAAATGAAAACTCTCAACGTCATCAACAGTTAATCAAAATAAGAAACAAACCTAAAATGCAAATGTCTCTTCTCAACTGTTGTAACACATCTGACTTTTCACGATATTCCACGAATCTATCCTTTCTATAAAAGGAGAAAATCTTACTGACGCAAGAAAACCTGACTTTCGTTTTACCGAAAATCCAACAATGCAACTCTCTCATCAAAGAAGATAGCACATGCAACTTTTCACGATGTTGCAACAATGATACTGCAACATCGATATTGAAAGGTTGATGTGTGATGGGAAGCTTCATTGAAACGACGATGTTGGAACAATGATACTGGAACGATAACATGTAAACATAATCAACAAACATTCGAACAAAGAAGTGTAATCGGAGATTAGCGACTGAATCACGAGAAAGATGCATTTGAGAGAAATAGAGATACGCTCACATATATGAGCGAGCGAGATTTGAATGTGAAACCACATAATTATATCTTATTTATAGGATTAGAATATATGGTTTGAATTTTGAATGTGGAGCCAGAATTTTGAATCTTGACAGATGTGTAACACCCCGAAAATATAAATCCGATATTAGAAATTTAAGGATTTCATAAACAAGAATTTACCATCTAGAAATTTTAACCTAGTTAAAATTACAAGTTTAGAAATAACCAACACTAGATTAAAAACACTAGTAATTAAAGCTAGTTGATAAGGGAGGGACTAAACTTGCCCAAGAATGAAAGTTAAAGTCTGAATTTTAACAAAACTCACCAAACACACCATTTTAGGTGTGTCTGGTCGAACAAGAGGAAGGGGGGCGACTAGGGTATTCTCCAAACTCTAGCTTCACATGAAAATCTGCAAAATTGAAGCCTCAAATCCGTCCCAAATCGAATTCTAAACACAAATTAGTAATCACCTCGTCGAAAGGATCAAAAGGTATGTAAAATTTTGGTACTTTGATCCATCATGAATTCTAGGTTAATTGTGAAAAACTGAAATTGAGCCTAGTTATGACATGCATGAATGAATGTTGAATTAATATGATGTTTAGAGTCAAACCCTAGGTGATTCCTTGTGAAAACTTTGCATCATATTTGTAAAGTTAGGGGTTTACATGTTAGGAGACTATGAGCTTGAAGAAAACTTGAAGAATACTAGAATTATGACTATTGTTATAGTGAAATCTGAATTGATAAAGTAAATTCAGAAATATAGATGTCAAGATGTATGTGAAATTTTCTAATTTAATGAAAATAGATGTTAATTACAAATCATGAACTTGGTAATAATTATAGAAGAATCTGACCCGTTAGGTGTTTGTTGAAATGCCTAAGAGATGATTTAAATGATAAAAATATGATGAAAACGCAGATTTGATCATGTTTCACAATGATATGATTATGGTCATGAAAAGAATTCTAAACAAGCTGTAAACTGAATCTTCTAGGCAAAGAGTCCGGATCATCAAGCGGACAAGCCGGAGGGAATTCACGAGGGAAAGACTTGCTCTAAAGGTACGAAATTATCGTTTCGTTACATTAAAATTATTTATTAGTTCTATGTTGTAGTTTTGAAAACATGGTAAACAAGATAGACCAATACGTCACGGAAGTGACTTTGCGTCTTAAACAAGTAAAACGGGTCAAAACAAGTGATAGAAAATGGATTCTTGAAATACCTTGGTTGATGCCTAAATTTTGTTATCCAAACGGGTCGAACAATCAAGTAAGGCATGGTTATTGTTTCGGATTATAATAGTTTGATTGTTGATTTTGAATATTATATAACATATTAGAAATACGAGGTTTTAATGAATTGGTACCATAGAAAACTGAACCCGAGAGTTGGGTCTTGGTGTAATGATCAAACAAAACAAAACATGAAAATCCAGGTACTACCGTAAATTACGGTAGTACCGTAATTTACGGTGGATGTGATATGTTTACGGTGTGGATCAACTGGTTTACGGTGAACCAAAAATTTCCAGAACTCACCGTAAATTACGGTAACACCGTAATTTACGGTGGAACCAGAAAATTTTAATTTTTTTTTTTAA
Organism: Helianthus tuberosus; assembly: GCA_030545235.1. Classification (NCBI taxonomy): domain Eukaryota; kingdom Viridiplantae; phylum Streptophyta; class Magnoliopsida; order Asterales; family Asteraceae; genus Helianthus; species Helianthus tuberosus. Next base: position 160,259,313 of record CM060396.1, on the reverse strand, counting down.
ATTGATGATTGGATCTTATGTTTAAGTCTTATGTACCATAGTCAAAACTAATGTTTTAATGGTTTTGACCCTAGGTGATTAGATGGACCTTACGGATGGTGGTCAAGCAACGTTGAAGAACCGAACACGATTTTTGAAGCTTCCGCTATGTGTTTAGTTTTAATTAAACTTTGTTCATGGGTTGTAAACAATCATTAAATCAACTTTTGGATGTTTAACTTAGACATTAGATAACTAATGTTTATCTACTTGTAATCTTGATACTTTTGAAACTTATGTTAAACTATTATCTTTCGTATAAAATTATACTTATATTCAAGTAAATTTGGAGGGTGTTACAAGTTGGTAATCAGAGCCTAAGGTTGTTAACAAAGTGTTCGGTTCAAGCTTGATCGATCATCCGGTAAGAACTAACTTATTTTGTTAATAAATTATGTACTACGTAAAGAATGAGAAATGAACAAATATGCATGAAAAGAGTGTGTAAACTCACTCAAAAACAAGAAATGCATGAAACAAGAATGATTAAATCAAGTTATGAACTTGATTAAATTGAAACAAGAATGATTAAATCAAGTTATGAACTTGATTAAATTGAAACAAGAATGATTAAATCAAGTTATGAACTTGATTAAATCAAAACAAGTAAAGCATGTGTTATAAATGGAATGTTTAACAACCTATGTAAACATTTCAGAAATAGAGATGGCTGATGGAGGAAATGATAATGCGGTGCCAAGAGTCACCGAACAAATGAGAGAAGTGATTGCCGAAGAGGTTGGAAAGGCGATCGAAAACAGTTTGTCGGGCTTTATTGATAAAATCCAAAACACGGTTTTATCAATAGTAGAAGATAGAATCAAGAAATTGGAAAATGATTCAAATTCAGCAAAGGAAAAACATGGAGGACGAAAGCCTTGTTCATACAAGGAATTCATGGCTTGTAAACCAGCAATATATAATGGGGAGGTTGACCTAATAGTGTGCCAACGATGGCTAAGTGATATCGAAGGAGTATTCGAGAGAACTCATTGTGATGAAAATGACTACGTAGCTTATGGTACGGGTCAATTAAGAGGTCAAGCGAAAGACTGGTGGGATAACAAAAAGAAGGAGATTGGAAGTGAAGCGGCTAAGGCCATGACATGGGAGGAGTTTAAGACGCCGTTTCTTAAACACCATAGTCCCAAAGCGGTCATAAATAGAATCAAGGAAGAGTTCATGCAACTCAGACACAAGGGTGAATCCATAGACAAGATCACGGGGATGTTTATGGACAAGATAAAGTTCTGTGATGATTTGGTGACAAATGAAGAACAAAAGGTCTATTACTACCATAACATGCTAAGTGCGGAGTATAGAGAGTTCATAACCCCTTCAAAATACGAGACCCTTACCGAGATTGTCAATGCTGTTCGGGAAAGGGAGATCGAACTGAAAAAGAGCATAGAACGGGGTGAACGAAGGGCACAAGATGTGAATCCAAGCCCTACTAAGAAGGCACGAACAAACGAAAGCGCAAAGAAATCTGATACGAAAGGCGGGTCGCCAAGTTGCAGAATCTGCGGGAAGGGTCATAAAGGCGAATGCCGTTACAAGGATAAGCCTTGTCCCATATGCAAGAAAACGGGACATATGGCTATATCATGCCCGGAGAAAGTGACGGTTTGTTACAATTGTTATCGAACGGGTCACAAGAAGTCGGAATGCCCGGAGCTGGTTGGAAAGAAGGATGGGCAGGAACCGAAAGGTGAAGCCCCGAAAGCAAAGGCAAGATCTTTTCAACTAACCGCCGCAGAAGCAAAGGTTGAACCTGACGTGGTCTCAGGTATATTTGCTGTAAATTCAATTCCTGCACACGTGTTATTTGATACGGGTGCGAATAAATCCTTTGTTTCATATGGATTTATTCGACATCCTTCGTTTGTTCTAACAAAATTACCTGTGCCCTTAGAAATAGAGATAGGTAATAACAAGAGCTTTATTGTTTGTGATGTATGTAAAAACTGTAAACTGAGCATTGACGACGAAGAATATTTGATAAACCTAATCCCGATATCAATGGGAGAATTTCAAGTAGTCGTTGGGATGGATTGGCTATCTCAACACCATGCAAAGATCGTGTGTTTTCGTAAAGAGATAAAACTAACATCTCCGAGCGGGAAACACGTCACCATTTATGGCGAAAAAGGAGGCAACCCTATAGTATGCTCAATGTTGAAAGCTCACAAGCTTATGAAGCGAGGATGCAAGGCATTCATAATATACGCTAATGAGCCCGAAAAAGAATCGCGAAAGATTGGAGAGGTACCGGTAGTACGAGATTATGAAGATGTGTTTCCGGAGGATTTACCGGGAATACCGCCTGAACGGGAAGTAGAGTTCGGGATCGAATTGATTTCGGGCGCGAAACCCGTAGCAAAAGCCCCTTACCGACTCGCACCGTCGGAATTACAAGAGTTGATGTCCCAAATTCAAGACCTGCTTGACAAGGGATTCATAAGGCCGAGTGTGTCTCCTTGGGGCGCACCAGTGTTGTTCGTGAGAAAGAAAGACGGGAGCATGCGCATGTGTATCGATTACCGGGAGTTAAACAAACTCACGGTAAAGAACCGATACCCGCTCCCGAGGATAGATGATTTATTCGACCAACTACAAGGTGCGAATTGGTTTTCCAAAATTGACCATAGATCGGGGTATCACCAACTAAAGGTCAAAGAAGAAGATGTGCCGAAGACGGCTTTCCGCACGAGATACGGACATTACGAATTCCTCGTGATGTCATTTGGACTAACAAACGCACCCGCGGCTTTCATGGACCTTATGAACCGGGTTTGCAAGCCAATGCTAGATAAGTCGGTCATCGTGTTTATCGATGATATCTTGGTGTATTCGAAAAGTGAAGCTGAACACGCACATCACTTACAAGAAGGGTTAGAGACCCTTAGACGAGAAAAGTTATATGCAAAATTCTCTAAATGTACCTTTTGGTTACGAGAGGTACAATTTCTTGGCCATGTCATAAGTGCCGACGGAGTATTGGTGGATCCGTCAAAGATATAGGCCGTGTCAAAATGGAATCCCCCAAAGAACCCTTCTGAAATTAGAAGCTTTTTGGGGCTTGCGGGGTATTATAGGAGATTCATTCAAGATTTCTCCAAGATTGCGTCACCGTTAACAAAGCTAACACGGAAGAAAGAAAAGTTTATTTGGGGTGCTGATCAAGAGAAAGCGTTTCAAACGCTAAAAGAAAAGTTGACTCAAGCTCCGGTATTGACATTGCCGGACGGAGTCGAAGACATGGTGGTTTATTCGGATGCTTCATTATCGGGGCTCGGTTGCGTGTTGATGCAACGGGGCAAGGTAATAGCCTATGCCTCGAGACAATTGAAGATACACGAGAAGAAATATCCCACGCACGATCTCGAGTTGGCAGCGGTGGTATTTGCATTAAAAATATGGAGGCATTACTTGTATGGGGTAAAGTGCACCATATTCACCGACCACAAGAGCTTGAAATACTTCTTCGATCAGAAGGAGTTAAATATGCGACAAAGGCGATGGCTGGAAACGGTGAAAGACTATGATTGTGAGATACATTATCACCCCGGAAAAGCAAATATGGTAGCGGACGCTCTGAGCAGAAAAGCGGACTACGTCCTAATACGAGTTAGGTCGATGCAACTTGTGGTGACCTCGGGTATACTCGAACGTATTCGAGAGGCGCAGTTAGAAGCAGTAAAAGAAGAGAATTGGAAGAAAGAAAGAATAATCGGCCAATTGAAAGATTTGTCGGATGGGAATCACGGGTTGAAGACTCGATCCGGGAGGATATGGGTCCCACATACTTGTGGAGTGAAGGCGCTTCTACTTAATGAAGCTCATAAATCCCGTTATTCAATTCATCCGGGTGCGACCAAGATGTACAATGATTTGAAACAAAATTATTGGTGGCCCGGAATGAAGAGGGACGTGGCGAAGTATGTGGAAAAATGCTTGACATGTTTACAAGTCAAGGCAGAGCACCAGAAACCATACAGCAAACTCCAACCGTTAGAAATTCCGGTTTGGAAATGGGAACATATTACAATGGACCTGTTAACCAAATTGCCTAAGACGAATCGTGGTTTCGATGCCATATGGGTAGTGGTGGATAGATTGACGAAAAGTGCTCACTTCATTCCGATTCGTGAGACTTATACGTCAGAAAAGATGTCGGAAGTTTATACCAATGAAATAATAGCCCGTCATGGGGTGCCGGTGTCCATCGTGTCTGATAGGGATACCCGGTTTACTTCGAATTTCTGGCGGGATTTCCAAGAGTAAATGGGAACCAAATTGTTCATTAGCACCGCGTACCATCCTCAAACGGATGGACAAAGTGAAAGAACGATACAAACATTGGGAGACATGCTACGGGCGTGTATAATCGACTTTGGAGGCAGTTGGGATGTTCATCTACCGTTAGTAGAGTTTTCGTATAACAACAGTTACCAATCTAGTATTAAGATGGCACCGTACGAAATGCTTTACGGTAGGAAGTGTCGAACTCCGGTATGTTGGGGTGAAGTGGGTCCACGTGAACTCGCCCACCAAGATATAGTACGAGCCACGAATGAAAAGATCGATATAGTTCGGGCACACTTGAAAGCGGCTCAAGACAGGCAAAAGGCGTATGCTGATAAAAGGAAAAGGCCAATCGAATTCCAAGTTGGTGACATGGTCATGCTGAAAGTTTCCCCATGGAAGGGTGTTATTAGATTCAGAAAAAAGGGGGAAGCTAAGCCCAAGGTTTATTGGGCCATTCAAAATTATCGGAAAGGTTGGCAAGGTAGCTTACCGCCTCGAGTTACCGGAGGAATTAAGTGGGATCCATGGCACGTTCCACGTGTCACAATTAAGAAAGTGCCTAGCAGACGAAACGGCCTATATCCATTACGATGATATTGAAGTGGATAATAGTCTGAATTATGCAGTGAGACCGGTGGAGATTTTAGACCGAAAGGTCAAACATTTACGAAATAAACAAATTGACCAAGTCAAAGTCAAATTGGAGCATAGGAAAGGTTCGGACACTACGTGGGAGTCCGAAGAGGAGATACGACGGCTTTATCCTACTTTATTCGGTACGTAATTCGGTTTCGGGGACGAAACCCTTTTTAAGGGGGGGTGGACTTGTAACACCCCGAAAATGTAAATCCGATATTAGAAATTTAAGGATTTCATAAACAAGAATTTACCATCTAGAAATTTTAACCTAGTTAAAATTACAAGTTTAGAAATAACCAACACTAGATTAAAAACACTAGTAATTAAAGCTAGTTGATAAGGGAGGGACTAAACTTGCCCAAGAATGAAAGTTAAAGTCTGAATTTTAACAAAACTCACCAAACACACCATTTTAGGTGTGTCTGGTCGAACAAGAGGAAGGGGGGCGACCAGGGTATTCTCCAAACTCTAGCTTCACATGAAAATCTGCAAAATTGAAGCCTCAAATCCGTCCCAAATCGAATTCTAAACACAAATTAGTAATCACCTCGTCGAAAGGATCAAAAGGTATGTAAAATTTTGGTACTTTGATCCATCATGAATTCTAGGTTAATTGTGAAAAACTGAAATTGAGCCTAGTTATGACATGCATGAATGAATGTTGAATTAATATGATGTTTAAAGTCAAACCCTAGGTGATTCCTTGTGAAAACTTTGCATCATATTTGTAAAGTTAGGGGTTTACATGTTAGGTGACTATGAGCTTGAAGAAAACTTGAAGAATACTAGAATTATGACTATTGTTATAGTGAAATCTGAATTGATAAAGTAAATTCAGAAATATAGATGTCAAGATGTATGTGAAATTTTCTAATTTAATGAAAATAGATGTTAATTACAAATCATGAACTTGGTAATTGTTAGGGGTCATTTTCTTGACATACGTATCCTAACCAATATCCTGCCTTTGTTTGTTTAATTGTAACTAGGATGCTGGAAGAGGGTATTGCTAACATCTTGGGCGATATCCTGAGGTTTAATGAATTAACCACGTGCAGGTTAAAGGCTGAGACTTGCTAACGGTCAAGAGGACTTCTTCTCCTCAAGACTCGGATGAGTTTGTTGAAGGAAAGACGTTGAGCCCGAAAGACCAGGTCTACAACGTTCGATGAAGGAATATTCGCTGGATCCCGGAACTTTAGGATAGTTTGTTATTTTATCTTTACTATAAATAGATGAGGTCGGATCAGTTTAAGTCACACAATTTCCACTTACACTCTCGCATACTTTCACTTTCTAGTTCATTGCAAACACCATACTTGTATTCAAATTTCGTTGTAACACTTAGTCGATCCGTACCACATCCTGCACTGTATCCTGATATTTGAAGCAATAGAAGAACAAGGCAGCTGCGATTGTCAGCTCCCGAGGTTTTATGCCGGCGATCTAGATTGATCAAGGGCTTTCCTCGTACATCTCGTGTCATTTACTTTACTTTTGCTCATAGTTTGATCTTAGACACAGCTCTATATCCTGAGCCGTATCCTGAATACTGATTTTCCAAACAACTTAACAAGCACATTTTTAATTTACTTTCTAGCACACTACCTCACTTTACTAATTTGATCACTTAATTGCTTCGGTAATTTTTGACCAAAACAATTTGGCGCCCACCGTGGGGCAAGTGGTGCTCTCTTTACTAAAAATTTTTGTCAAATCGCTAATCGGTTTTCTATTTTCAAAACTTTTTGCCACATTGTCCATATTGGCCTCAAGATCAAACATGAGTTCCTCTACTGTGTCTGCTATGACTTCTGCTACTACCGGTCCGGTGCTTCCACCACCTCCTCCAAGGATGCCAGCCTCTACACGACCTTAGGATATTATCCCTACTCGCAGTGTTCAGGAATCTGCTCCCGTTCTAGCTTCTAATGATGAAATTCTTACTTTATTTGGAAGTGTGCAGGAACAAATGAGGCAGCAACAGGAAACAAACCAAATGCTTTTAAGGGAAATACAACTCCTGAAGTCAGGCTCGAGCAGATCTGCTGAGGACAATGTCACTCCATTACACCCTAGAGCGTTGAACTTTAGTTCAGCTGTGTATACTGAGGATAACAGGGGGAATATCGTGCCCAGTCTTCCTCAGAATCATACTCCTGAAATACCCTCCTCGGTCAGGATGTCAACCATGAGGAGCTCAGGATATGCTTCAGGATACGGGCAAAATCCTCCAACGGGTAACGTGTCAAATAATAATAATACTTATGCTACTAACAATAGTGGATCTTTGCAGGATACAGGTGTGACATCAGCACTTACTAGGGAACTTCAAAAGTTGAAGGACATGATATCCAGTGTACCTGGGGTGGTCCAGCCGATCCCGGAAGTGTCCCAAGACAGCCATAAGATATCTCGTTTTGCACATCCTATCTGTGATGCTGAGATCCCAAAGAGATTTCAAACCCCCAACATGAAGCTTTACGACGGAACTACGGATCCTGAGGAGCATATTGCTCAGTATAGGGAAAGAATGGAGATTAACCCTATCCCTCCGGAGCTTAAGGAAGCGTGCTTGTGCAAGGGATTTGGTTCTACTCTAACAGGATCAGCCTTAAAATGGCTGTTAAACGTTCATCCACACTCAATTACTTCGTTTGCTCATTTGGTTAATTTATTTAACAGTCAATTTTCTTGTAGTCGGAGTTTTGAGAAGCTAACTAGTGATCTTTACAGGATAGCTCAAGGGCCTCAGGAATCCTTGAGGGATTACGTGAACAAATTCAGTCGAGAATCCTTGGATATCCCACATCTTGATGTTGCAACAGCTGTGCAGGCTTTTAAGATGGGATTACAAAAGGATTCTCAGTTTTATCAGGATCTTGTAATGAATCCCTGCAGGAATCTCGACGAAGCTCATAACAGGGCTTTGAGATATATCCGTCTGGAGGATGACAGGAAGATGCAAGAAAGGATGAACTCATCTAACACTTATGAGTCAACTAACAGGAAGTCAGAATCCTCATTCAAGTCATATCGGCCTAAGCCATATGGCAGAAATGATAACAAGAGAGTGAATGTTGTCGACGATGAGGATCCTGAAGAGTATCCTGAGTTGTCTGAATATTGCTTTTCTGTTAACATTCCCGAATTGATGTATGCCATGCAGGGTCTAGGAGACAAGGCTAGGTGGCCTCGAAAGAATCAACAAAAGGCTGACTGGAAAGATAAGTCAAAATGGTGTGCTTTCCACGAAGATTTCGGACATGTAACCGAGGATTGCATTGCTCTAAGGAAAGAAATAAGCTATCTTCTAAGCAAGGGATATCTGAAAGATCTCTTAGGAAGAAAGAAGAATAAGGGTCAGGATACTGAGAAGGATCCTGAGCGAGCAGCATCACCTCCCGCCGATGCCAAGATAATCAACTTCATTTCGGGAGGATCCGACATTTGTGGGACCTCGTATTCGGCAGCAAAGAGACATGCAAGGGAAGCTAAGGCCGAAAGGGGAGACAAACCTGTCAGGATGACTACCCTCACAACTGACAAAGTGATCACTTTTGATGCAGATGACAGGGATACTGTCCAGGATCCTCACCATGATGCTCTGGTAATAACGTTATATGTGGCTAACCATTTTGTACGCAGGATACTGGTTGATAATGGCAGCTCCGTCAACATAATCCAACTAGAGACTCTGAAGAGAATGAATGTGTCTCCAATGGATATTACTTCGAAGTCTACCGTGCTTGTTGGGTTCAGTGGAGAGGCTAGAAATACGGTGGGAGAGATAAAGTTGCCAGTATACGTTGAAGGAGTCAACTCGATACAACGTTTCTGTGTGATGGATTCTCTATCCTGCTATAACATCGTACTGGGAAGACCGTGGATTCACGATATGAAGGCCGTGCCATCAACATATCACCAATGCATCAAGATACCTACCCCTTGGGGAGTTGTCAAAGTTGATAGTGATCAGCAGGAGGCGAAAGAATGCTACTCATCCTCGATGAAATCCTCAACCAAACCTAGTGCAGCATAGCAATTAAAGACGCGGGCCCAGGATATCGTGGAGGATCCGGAGCAGGATGTGAAGAAAATTATCCTAGACCAGGATAATCCTGATATTTCGGTGCTCGTGGGAACCAATATCCCTCAGGATATTGAAGAGCAATTAATTAACTTTTTATAATGCAGGATGTCAACGTTTGCATGGAAGCATGAGGATATGACAGGCATATCCAAAGATATTATCACTCACAAGCTTGGAATTGATAAATCATTCAAGCCTGTGCAACAAAAAAGAAGGAAGTTTGCTCCTGAGCGGAACACGATTATCCAGGAGGAAGTTGAAAGATTATTAAAGTCCAGAATGATCAGAGAGGTTAAGTTCCCAAGGTGGCTAGCAAACGTGGTTGTAGTACAGAAGAAGAATGGGAAATGGAGAGTTTGTGTAGACTACACAGACTTGAACAAAGCTTGTCCTAAAGACCCATTTCCTCTTCCCCACATTGATGCAATGGTAGATGCCACTGCCGGGCATGAAATGCTGACCTTCATGGACGCATCCTCAAGATTTCAACAGATCCAAATGGAGCCTTCTGACCAGGAGGATACTGCCTTCATGACACCAACAGGTATTTATTGTTATACAGCTATGCCTTTTGGTTTGAAAAATGCAGGAGCAACATACCAAAGATTGGTAAACATGATGTTCAAAGACAAACTGGGGGACACCGTGGAGGTATATATCGATGATATGGTGGTGAAATCTAAAAAGGCTGAGGATCACCTCCAGGATATCAAGGGAGCATTTTATATCCTGGATCAATACAACATGAAGCTGAATCCTGCTAAATGCCATTTCGGAGTGGGGGCAGGAAAGTTTCTTGGATATATGGTGACAAAAAGGGGGATAGAAGCAAGCCCAGAGTAGATCAAAGCTATCCTGGATATAAAATCACCCTCAAATATGAAGGACGTACAAAGATTGACAGGCCGAGTAGCAGCTTTAAACAGGTTTATCTCAAGATCCTCAGAGAAATGCAAAGACTTTTATGATATCCTAAAGAAGAACAAAAGATTCGAATGGGGGGAGAAGCATGAAGCAGCATTGCAGGATTTGAAACGATATCTATCAACCGCACCTCTATTGATGAAGCCTGAAAATGGTGAACCACTATCCCTATACCTTGCTGTATCAGGGAATGCTGTAAGTGCCGTTCTTATAAAAGACCATGAAGGTCAGCAATATCCTGTTTATTATGTTAGTAAAAGTTTATTAGATGCTGAAACTAGGTACTCTCACTTAGAAAAATTAATACTAGCATTAGTCATGGCATCAACGAAGCTTAGACATTATTTCGAGACACATAGGATACATGTTAAGACAAATTATCCTGTCAAAAATGTGCTTAGGAAACCAGAGATGTCAGGCAGGATGGCCAAGTGGTCAGTAAAGTTAAGTGCTTATGATTTGGTATATGAACCTAGAAATGCCATAAAATCTCAGGCTTTAGCTGACTTTGTGGCTGACTTTAGTAGTGACATTCAGGATGAGGTAGACCTAGAAGTTCAACAGTTAGGAGAATCCTCAGGATCCTGGACATTATATACTGACGGTGCATCTAATGTAAGAGGAGTAGGATTAGGAATACTTCTAAAATCGCCACAGGGGGACATATTACCCCAGGCTATTAGGTGTAAATTTCCTGCTACTAATAATGAAGCAGAGTATGAGGCTTTAATTGCAGGATTAGAGTTGGCTAAGAGCATGAGTATCAAAAATTTGCAAGTATATGTTGACTCTTTGTTAATTACTAACCATTTTAATGGATCCTATGCAGTTAAGGGTGAGAAATTAATCGAATATCTCGATATTCTCAAAAAATTAGCAGGATATTTCGATGTTTTCATACTTGAACAGGTACCAAGGGAGGATAATGCTGAAGCAGATGCCTTAGCAAATTTGGGATCATCGATCAGGATACCTGAAGGGACGCAAATACCAATATTACATGTCTTATATCCTGCGACGAATCCTCAGGATAAAAAAGTAGCTGGTATTCAGGATCCTGGAGCAGAGCATCCTAAAGAAGATCCTATATCCTGGACGGCTCCAATCATGAGATATCTCAAAGAAGGACACATCCCTGGAAATGAAAATCCTAAGGCATTTAGGATGAAAGTATCACGATTCACTATGATAAATAATATTTTGTACAAGAAATCTCTTGCAGGACCGTATTTGAGGTGCTTGGAGGATCCTGAAGCCAAAGAAGTACTTCAGGATATACATGAAGGGGATTGTGGTAACCATGCTGGGGGCAGGTCGTTATTCTCAAAAGTATTAAGGACAGGATATTATTGGCCAACAATGAGAAAAGATGCCGCAGAATATGTTCGAAGATGTGACGCATGTCAAAGACATAGTAACATACTGCATCAGCCGGCTGAACCATTATATCCTATTGTTTCCCCTTGGCCATTTATGAAGTGGGGTATGGATATAGTGGGAAAGCTACCAAAAACTCCGGGAGGAAAAGTCATTATGCTAGCAATGACGGATTATTTCTCTAAGTGGGTTGAAGCAGAAGCATTTGTTCAAGTTAGAGACCAAGAAGTAGTATCCTTCATCAAGAGAAATATCCTGACCAGGTTCGGAGTACCAGCCGAGATAATCTGTGACAATAGTTCTCAGTTCATAAGTAAGAGGACTACTGACTTTTGCAAGAGTTGGGGAATCAAAATGATTACGTCTACTCCGGTACATCCTCAAGCAAATGGACAAGCAGAATCCTCAAACAAGATAATTGTCAATAACTTAAAGAAAAGGCTTGGAGCCAAAAAAGGAAGATGGGCAGAAGAATTACCCTTTGTTTTATGGGCTGATAGGACAACGGTAAAAAATGCAACAGGCCAAACCCCATTTTCCTTGGTGTTTGGAGCAGAAGCAATGATTCCAACGGAAATGACAATACCTACTGCAAGATCTATCTTAAGTGATCCTGAGCAGAATCCTGAAGCCTTGAATCAGGATTTAGACACTATAGATGAAAAGAAAAATGCGGCAAGGCTAAGGATGGCAGCATATCAACAGAGAATATCCAGGGCATATAACAAGAATATTAGGACTAGAAGATTTAAGATTGGAGATTGGGTGTTAAGAAAGGCTTTTCAGAATACTACTAATCCTGCCGATGGCAAGTTAGCTCCAAAATGGGAAGGACCATACGAAGTTGAATCAGAAGCAGGGAAAGGAGCATACAGACTCAAGAATATGGAGGGGGATATGCTACCGAGATCTTGGAATGCTATACACCTTAAGCTCTATTTCAAGTGAGTTTAGAATTTAATTTCTAACTCAGGATGGTATGAATTCTACCTTTTTTAAATATGTTTGGTTTAATTTGTTATTTGTAACCCAATACTGACTTAAGCATCGTAGGGGTGTTAGCCAAGCTAACACCCACCTTAGTTTACAATTGTTTTGCAAGATATGTTTCAGGATATAGCTCCAGGATATGTACTCAGGATAACTCAAAAGATTAGAGGATTGGCCCCCTCTCTCACGTTTAAGGGATACTGATCCCTTCACAGGTTTAAAGGTATTCACCTTTCTTCCGAATTGGGTTTAAACACCCCGCCTGGAGCGCAAGTTATTCAGGGATAGTTCAAGGTGGCGGGACCAGTCCATGTAAAAGTGGCTGACTCGTTACTGTTGGCTATATCCTGAATCCTAAAGGTATATGAGGATTGATCACCCTCTCTCACGAAAGGGTATTTTCATACTCTCTAAGGTTTAAAGGTTTTCACCTTTCTAAGTCTTGGAGTTTATACACTCCCGCCTGTAGCGCATGAAAATTTGGGATTTTCCCCAGGATACAAGGGATTTATCTCCAGTACATCCTTGGGTTTTACCCTTGGGACGTAAAAAATTGCCTATACAATGGAAACTGACATTCAGAAGATTCCTAAAATATTTGAAGACATTGTACACAGGGGATATTCCTGCCAAGATTGTGATGTAAAGCTAAAAGAATGAGGCTCGGAACTAATGCACTAAGTACCTTGCACAGGGGACACCTTCATTGGAAGAGTTGCAAAGGGATTGAAGTTTGGTAATAGGTTTATACCCTATTTCTGGTATGATCTTTCCTTTGTAAACATCGTCTAAGTTTTTAGTAACATTATGATAAGTATCCTGATATATTCTTAAAGTCTTTTTCAGAATATTTCATTAAGGTGTTTAAAACTAGTGTTGGTCTGGAACTTTGATCATTTAAATATTATCAAAACTTGGCTTTGAAAAGATAGACTATTTTTCACTCTCTAAGGAAATTTTTACAAAGTTGAAGGAACGTTTGGAAGTTCTATCTAATAAAAGGTTTTTACAAGCATATCGCTGAGCATGCTGATCAGGATATTTTATAAGATAACAATACAAAATCCTTACAAAGCTAAGAGTCACACTAAGTAATGCAAGGTAACAGAAAATAAGTCAAAAGATAGTTATATTATTAACAAGTCAAAAGTTGTGCTTTTGGTTTCACCTCAAACCAAGGCCCATCCGCCAAAAGCACGATCAGTTTTTACCATATTTGTGTAACGGTTGCAGGGTATATCTCAAAACAGAACCTGTCCACCTACAACCGTTATCACATTCAAAACAAGTTATACCAATTGATGACCAAGGGCTTCGTCCTAAAACCTAGGACCCATCCACCTTTGGTCATCACATTGTTCTAGTGCAGGAAATGTAAATTGTTCGAAGACAGGAAAAGTAAATTGTTTATGCAACCACAACCATGAAATTAAAAAGTGGGCTCCGGCCTTGGCACGTATATCCATCATCGCCCACTCTGCTACTTAAGGGGTAGCACCCTCTTGAACAGCAACCTCTTTCCCGGCATCCATACCAGCATCATCCTCGGGATTCTTCTCAGTATCCGCAGCAGCATCCTTTTCACCAGCATTCTTTCCAGCATTTGCCCCAGCATTCTCAGAAACATCCTTTGAGGCGCTAGCATCCATTGCTTTGGCAGACTCTTCCGCAGCAGATTTGACAGGAGGCTCCACAGGATTTCCCCCGAGATCTCTTAACTTCGCCTCCCAGACCTTGATGTTCCAAGAAGGGCATTGCAAACCCAAAGCCATTGCCTCGTAAGCCATTTTCAGCCTGGCCTGGAGAAGGGAGATCACGACGGAATTCTTGAGGCTTTCTCGGTATGAAGCCATGGCCTGTTCGTGTTGGAGTTGGGCTGCGTCAGACTTGGCTTGAGCCTCTTGGGTGATCTTTTGGATGGCGGCTTGGTGATCCTGAGTCATAGCCTTATACTTAGCTTCATAGTGTTCCGATTTAGCGGTGGCAATTGCTGCTTGATCTGCAATGGTGGCCTTGGCCTTTTTCAGCTGGCTTTCAAGCATGACGTTGGAGCCACATGCGTCCTCGTAAAGGAAGACCAGGCGTTCAAGGCCCTGCAAGGTGATACCACAGGCATTGTTCTAAATAAACATTTCTATTAAGTATATGATGTAGGATACAGATCAGGATACCAACCTGGTTAAGGAAGCCGGTCATAAATGTGCTGGATTCTGTGAACCCGTGGTTCTCGAATGGGAATACATGTGGTGGAGCAGAGGGTTTGACTTCCTTTCTTTTCCGGGAGCTGGAGGCCCGGGTCCGGGATGCAGGGGGAGCTTTGGGAGCAGTGGAGGTCTTCGAACTGGAAAGTTTTGGGGTAACGGATGATTTCGGATTGGATTCTTGCTTGACAGGCTCAAGGCTGGAATAACTATCCAGTTCATCGAGTTGGAAGCCTTCGAGGTTAATAACTGGCACTGCACAAGGGAAGATGTTTTAAACTTGTTATGTTACTGTACAATAAAATAATAATCAATTCCTGAAATTATATTTACCAGACATGTTGGAACTTGATCTTTGACTTGAGCTTGTGAGTAACAGGTTAAATGTTCTTTCACCCTCTGGAAGCTTGTAGATCTCTTTTATCCTCCCTTCCGATTCAGCACTAGGAGGAGCTAGTTCTTTAAAGTTTGCTGCAAGAAAAGAAACAAAAGTATCAGGATGATGGTTCAGGATAGAGGTTTGGGATATGAGTGGGGATACTCCTAAAACCCTAAGTCCTACCAGAAGTCAACCATCTTTTAGGGAGGTCAAAACCCTTATCGATGGAGTCTCTTTTCACAAAGAAAAATTTTCTTGTCCATTTATTCTCATTCTTGGTAGCCTTAAGAATGAGGGGGTCGCTGGAAATGGAAAAAAGGAGAAACCGGCTGGAACCATGTGACCTTAGACGGTAGGCCATCGGAAGGTCTTCAATGCATAGATCAGGCATATGACGAGCCTTAATCTGCTCCAGAGTAATTAACACACGCCAAACCATAGGCATAATTTGGGCAAAACTAAGACCGGTAAGCTCAAAGAAGCGGGATATGAAGGGAGAAAATGGATATTGAAGCCCTAATGAAAAAGGATATGCAAAGAAGCAAACCCATTCGTCGGAACAATAATCCGACCGGACCTCTCGGTCGAATGGACGGAAGATTGTCCCGACGGGAAAGGCACCGGAAGCTCGTAGGGCTGCGATGTCGGAATTGTCGAAAGAACACACTTCTTTAGAAGGATTCTGAAGCATGTTTTGTTTGTAGAAGGGGGAAATCGAGTCCGCCACTTGCGATCTGGTACGAGTCGCCATAAAAGAACACAGTCGGAGAAAAGAAGATAAAAAACAAGGAAAATAGAAAGGGCAGAGAAGAAAATACCTGATGTCCGCTTGAAGATAAGGATAACTATGATAAGGAGTCCCTCGGTTAATATAGGATGAATATAGGGGGGTAAAGAGTAAATAATGCTTTGGAAGTTGCACCGCTGTCATTTCAAGAGTCTAGTCATATTAATTGCCTTAAGTTATGAGGTGAAAATTTTGAAATATATCCGTTGGATTGGTATCCCAACCGATATATTTGGGGACAATTGTTAGGGGTCATTTTCTTGACATACGTATCCTAACCAATATCCTGCCTTTGTTTGTTTAATTGTAACCAAGATGCTGGAAGATGTTGGTGCATTCATCTGTCGACTTCGTCTTTTATCGTGTCTCTGGTAGCTTGAACGTGTCTGGTAGCTTGAACGTGCCTGGTAGCTTGAACGTGCCTGGTAGCTTGAACATGTGTGTGTCATTTCAAGCTAACAAGCATGTAGTATATATAGGTCATGTGTTGTCATTTGAAGCTACCAAGGAAGAAAGTCTTGTAATCGATACCGAAGTGCTGCCGGTATATTTTGTGCCTGTAATCATTGTTAAATCAATACACAAGGTGTTTAAAGTGATAAACAATCTGTTTTAAAGTCGGTTTCTTATTTTCCGCATCTGAAACTGATAAAATCTCTTCTGAACGACTCATTTGGGTCACAAAACGATCCTACAAGTGGTATCAGAGCTCAGGAGGAAGAGATCTTGCCAAAAACAGCCTGTTTTCGTCACTTTTCTGATTTCTACATCATTCTTTTTCAAATTTAAAAATTTTTACGGTTAAAAACGGCTCAAATTCACATATCTTGTTCGTAATCATGTATTAATGAATCCTGGAAAGTTTTAGCTTTAAAATCGACTTAAATCTGGTTCAAATCGGTCTGCTAGCTTGAAATTGGTTCGAAATTGCTGACGTCATCAACATTTCAAGCGAACATAACATTGTGTGTTAGCTTGAAACTGCTGCTCGCTTGAAAATACATCGTTTGATCGCTTGAAATTGACCTTGTTAGCTTGAAAACGCTTGACCGCTTGAAATAGTCTGGTCGCTTGAAAATGACGACTGCTTGAAATCACTTGTTCTCTTGAAAAGTACATCGTGTTGAGTGTAACATTAATCAAGATTGTCAGTTTGCATGTGATCATTATTAAAAATTGTCAGCCAGTTACAAAATGGTTGTTTGAGATTGCCAAAGTCATGTGAAGTTAAAAAAAAAATATAATCAAGTTACAGTTTGCAGGTCGATTGCATGCGATTTGAGAAATTCTAGACATTGAAAATTGGTTTAATTGGGAGGTCCAATGGGAACTTAAAGATAAAAAGTTGTCTGACCACTTTATCCATTCACATGTGAGATTTGATCAAATCATTGAATAGAAAACAAAATTGTCAGTACATGTGTACATGTGGTGAATAGTTGCGGACTCAATCATCTAATGTCTTTGTGATATTCATCGGTTCAATCAGAGATTAACAATTGGTGTTGTCGATTATATTGTCGATTTTATACATAGTGTGATTTGGAATTGTTTGTGATATATTAGTTTACATATGCTAGTTGATCGGGTCATGTGAAATTATACTTCATAGTGTTTGAGTTGAATCTAAAAGTCGTATAAAAAATCAGTCAATTCGCATCAAAAGGTTCAGGTTGCGTGATTCGAGTTTTGGTTCCGGTCAGTTCTCTCAAAAGAAAATCCGTACAGATTGATCAGTTTATTTGAACAATCAAGTCGTTTAGTGTGGTCAGTTCCAGTTTGTACGGTTTTGAGTTCAAAGGTTTCAAAGGGTCAACTCATTTTGAATTCGATTCGGGTCATAACTGTCCGCATAGTTCGTCAACCTTCAGTCACACAGAATAATCACCAGTTTGGGTACCAGTCTTCTTCAATTAATTGATAAGTGTTTGAACTAATTGTGTTTTGTTTGTGTATCGACAGGTATTTTTTTAAGGTGATACAACTCATTTGTTAATTCGAAACATGGATGAAGATTTTTACAACGCATTCGCTACACCGGTTAACTCGATGAGTATTGCACAGAACACGATGATGGAGAACGAAACAGGAACGATGCAAAAACCTCCGAAACTCATGAACATCGAGGAGTACAAGAGTTGGGAAGAAAAGTTTGAAAACTGGGTACAGGCAAATTATCTAGATGCATGGGAGAATGTCGAAACAAAATACGTTAGACCAATGAATGACGATGAAAAGAAAATTCCGATTAAAGATCTTAGTGCTGAAAACCGGAAGAAATACAAAGATGAGAAGATGATGTTAAGTCTGATTCAACAAGCAGTTAAAGAAGATATCCTGGTTCTATTACAACATAATGGAACATCTTATTCAATCTGGAAGGCGTTAAAGTCAAAGTTTCAAGGCAGTGAGGAAATGGTTAAGAACAAGAAGTCTTTACTGAAAAAAGAGTTTGATTTGTTCCGAAGATTGAAAAATGAGGACACTAAGCAAATCATTGAGAGATACTGCAATCTGTTAGCGAACATGAAACGATTGAAGATCAATAAAGACAATGAGGAATTAATTGAAAAATTATCAGATGCGTTACCGTATGAAACGTGGGGTACTTATCTTATGATGCTCAGAAACAAGAAAGGTTTTAAAGATTTGACACTAAGCAAGTTTATCGAAAAGATTGAAGCTCAGGAGATGGAGCAGAGAAAGGTGATTCGGATGAAAGATTTCGATGGTGAACAGGATATTGGATTGTATTACAAAGCAGGGGTGAATGAGAAGTCTTCAAATCTATCTCCTAATATAGAAACTGCTTACAATACCAAGAATGTTTCTGGAAGTTCATCATCAGAATCAAACAGCAAAATAAGTTTTACATTATTTCCGTCTTTTGATCCAAACATTTCAACAACAAAGAATGGCAAGAAACTTCAGTGCAACATTGTACTGAATTTGGAAAATGATGAAGATTATTCAGCAGAAATTGCTAAGAGTCACATGTCTTTATTGGGAACTGTTCTTGAATCTTATGGTAGTTTTGTTGCAGGTCGAATCGGGAATCCAATGCTGACAAAGGAAGATTACGACCAGATCGATGCTGAAGAAATGGAACTGATGGACATAAAATGGTGTTTGGCTAGCGTGTTGAGGAGAGCTGAGAAATTCAAGCAAATCACTGGAAGAGATGATCTTCGTGAGGCTGGTACTTCTACTTTAGGTTTTGAAAAATCTAAAGTCACTTGTTTTCGTTGCAGGGAGAAGGGTCATTTCAAGTGAAGCTCAGAATCCTTTTAACAACAATAATGATTACTACCGAAAAGCCATTTACCATCAAGTTGCTCAGCAAGCACCTCAACAACATCAAAATCAAGCACAAACTGCGCATGGAAGAAATGTGATTGAAGATTCTGGAAAGAGAGCGTGTGCGGTGAATCAAGATTCTTTAAAGAGAGTTAATGGTAGTGCCTTGATAATAGATCAAGATGACGAAAAGTTACCTGAAGGATTTAGCTGGGAAAATTTCACTTGGGATAATTATGTTCCTGATCAAGCTAAAGCTCACACAGCTTTTGTAGCTCGAGTTGAAGAGGACAGTGATGATGATACTGAGTATTGGGCGAGAAAATTCGATGCTGATATGAAACTGATTGCAGAAAGTGACAGTGAAGATGAAAAGGTTAAAAAGAAGAAGAAAAAGGTCAAGACTCCAGTAAGCAGTGATGATGAGACTGTTCCTGTGATCAAGAAGAAAGTGAAAGAGATTCCAAAGTTTGAGGTGGATGAAAAAGTTGATGCGAAAAAAATTCAAGTGATGTGTGAAAATTGTGAAATTGTGAAGAAACAGAACAGTACATTGATGTACAACTTGAATAGTTTGAAGGAATCGTATGATGTGCTGAACAAAGCTATGAACCAGTACAACCAAACTAGTGAAGAACAAGCAATAGCAATGAAAACACTTCAGGGTGCTTTTATGACAAAGCAAAAAGTGGTGAACAACTACATCGAGAAGTGTGCTACTCTTGAACAGAAACTGGAATTACAAAGAATTGAGACTGAAAGAGTAAATCGATTGTTGAAAAGTTACTCATGTACTTCTTATGTCATTGACAGGATTTATCCGACTGTTGAAGGCATGAAAGCATTTGAAGAGGATGAAGTAACTGAACAAAAGAATGCTGAAAAAGTGACTGAAGAAAAGACTTCAGAAAAGAAGAACAAGAAGAGGAATGATACAAAGAAAAAGACTGATAAGAAGGATTCTGGTAAGAAACAAGATGTTGGTTATAACAAGTGTCCACCCCCGCTTGAAAATGGATATTCTCCAAGAAATCCAAATTCAGAAAGAGTCGAAAAGGCAACAAATTTACAGTGGGAGTCGGAGTCGTCAGTTAACTTGCCAGAAAATATTGATGTGACGTTTACATCATCTGACACTGATCATGAGTCCAAGTTAATAAAGAAAGTCGTCGATCAGGTGTTGGATAAAGATGAAACTGAGGAGTCAAAGTTGGAGTCAAATTCAAAGTCAGAGTCAGAGTCAAAGTCTGGTTCTGAAAGTTCGAGTTCGACTGTCAATAGTCCAAAATATTCGGTTAAAAGAGTTTACAACAAAGAATTCCTGTTATCAAAATCTAATTTGAGTAACGAAACATTCAAAGTTGCATATACATTGAATGATTCTGACAAATTATATTCTGATGAGGAATTTCCAATAAGAGGTGTCAAAACTGAATTGATCAAAAAGGTTTTCAAACTAACAGAAATTAATATTTCTGAAATAAAAGATTTAAATCTTAATGGTAAACCTAAACCTTACACCTCAAGAGTACAACAAAGATTAAACAAGAAAAAAAGTTACAGTTCTGGTTCTGATTTTCACAAGAAATCAAACCCTAACCGTAATTTCAAAAAGAAAGGTCTTGGATTTATTACAACAGAAAAACAGAAAAATGAAAAATATGTTCGTGTTTAAATCAAAGATGACATTTGTTTCAGAAACTAGCTCAGAAGAGGAATAAAAGAAAGAATTCTGGAGACAATCGAACAAAGAATTTCTTGCAAAGAAGCAAGAAGAGATGAAAGAAATGAGAACCTGTTTAAAATGCAACAATGTTGGACATATTGCCAAAGATTGTTCAAAGGCAATACAGTCAAAACAGGGAGTTTCTCGTAACCCGAAAGACAAGAAAATTGTGTTTGAACCACTAATTGACAGAACCAAACTTTTCAAAAATTCTATATTTGAATTTGGTGAATGTTCAAACAAGTTTTACAAGAAAAAAACTCAATTTGACAACCAGAAATGGGTGGTTAAGAAGTCTGGAGGAAGTTCTAGCGATGATTCTGATAGGTCAAAATCAGAGGAGCTTTCTTCTGGCGATGAATCTGATTCCATAAAATCAGAGGAGCCACAGGTTATTTCAGAAAGTGAAAAATCAGTTCTGACTGTGGATGATGATAATTTTCCATCACTTCGGACTGAAAATTATAAAAAGAAAATTGGTAAAGTTGAGATTTCAAACCAGTTTTATGATGATAAAAAGGTTTTCGATGTTGAAAAGGCCTTTAACCCCACTGTAAAACATATTTTTGGTAAAATGATTGATCGAAAAGTCAAAGGGGTTAAAGAGTTTTACGAGAAGAAGACGGAGAAAGATAAAGTTGAACCATCCCTGGTTTGTGACTGGGATGGCTCATACTATGAACAGTAAGTCTGTGGACTTGCCGGAGCTCCCAGGTTGGTAAGCGTGGAGCATGAATCGGCATCTTTCTTGAGAATTTATTCGGTAATGTCATCATATAAACGGTAAAAGGTTTGTTTGTGTTTGTTGTACAAGTGGTTAGAAGTTTTGGTTAAGCATACTTGCATATGGTAAATCAAGGACATTAATTTGTACTTGTATTTTCCTACAAGTGATTGAGAGACAAGATGATGAACCATATCCCCGAACCTATTACTGATATACTTACAAGTGGTAAAAACAAACTTATTTTCCGGAAAAATCATTTTGATTAAAACAAACTTAAGTGTTTTGAAATCTAAATGAGAAAATAGTTTGTTGAAAGGGGGAGTTCTGATTGTTTATGCCAAGTGGATGGCGAATTGAAGCAATTTGATATCAGTTGTCACTTTATTGTATAGTTTGTGTTCAAATTTCCTAAAATGTGTTTGCATTTTAGGGGGAGTAAGAAATTTTAGAAAATCCAAAAACATTTGAAAATTTGAAAAAGACAAAAACATGATAAAATGAAAAATGAATTTTGTGTCAAAGAAGAGGAAATGATAGTACATCAGTGGACTATCACAACATGCTAAAGAAATGGAAAGTCAAATGTGATAAACGGTCTCACTGATGATGTGCCAGTAGATTTTTGCACATTTAGTAGATTGTGACGAGATATAAACCTAAATTTCAAACTTACTTATATCGTGGGGAACATCTCTCGGATATATGGGTAACCCCCGAAATCTCGTTTGAAAGGTCTCGTATTCTGATATACTAGGTTTTTATACTCAATGATGTCTGGGGTATTATTCCGGGACTTCTGCTGAACGGTGGTTCTGACCTAGTCCTTGGATAATACTTTCCACAAATGCTTGAAACATAGCATAAACCCTCAGCATGCAGATGAAACAATAAAATTGATAGTCGCTGCTGTTGTAGCTAAAAGATCCTCTAAAGGGGACATACCGAAAAGTCGAAGCTGATATCTCTCTGCGTATACGGAAGTATCGACCTGAGATCCCTCGGCCCTCGCATTACCTAATTTATATACAGATATCATTTGTGTCATAATCACCTGTAAGACTGAATATTGGGATCTGGATACGGGAGTATATTCTGAGGTGGGACACGCGATTAAGTTTAAGTGATTAAAACATTAATATCGTATCTCGGATCAGTTGAACTTTGTGTGAAAATTTAAGTGGACAAACATACTGACAATCTAGGTGAATCGTTTAGAACTTAAAATGAAATAAAGCTTAACGGTGTTGGTGATTTGTCTCAAAAACTGATATGATCCTCTTACACAAACTCACAAAAATATTGTCTGTAAATATTTATTTACTGCATTTCATTTCTGTTATAAAAATTTAAAAAGATTTTAGTGTGTTTTAGCATAAAATTTTGATAAAATACAAAAAGATTTTCGACAACTGGTGTTGGAGAACTAATTATCAAAATTCCAAGTGCTAGACATGATGAACAGATGGTTTGGGAGAGTGTGTTGTTTTGAAAATGAATATGATATTCCTGCAAGTGGTTCATCAGAGACTATAAATGTTGAATCATTTTAAAAAATTTGCTCTACAATTGGTTATCAGAAAATTTATTTTTGGGTAGAGAATGTGCAGGTTATTTGAATGATAGAGAATCAGGTTTCGATACCAGAGGAATGTGTGATTTCAACATGCCAGACTGCAATCCCAGAATATCGAAAGGGAAAGTCTGAAGACATCTGAGTAGAGATCGTTCGTGGGGAGTTTGTTAATGCTAAAGAGGAGGATGCTTACACTGTGAGATATTTCAGAGAGCGTTCAGACTGATAAAGACTGAAGACGTTGAAGACTCGACACTTAAGACTCGTCAACATCTGAGGGGGAGTCTGTTGGTGCATTCATCTGTCGACTTCGTCTTTTATCATGTCTCTGGTAGCTTGAACGTGTCTGGTAGCTTGAACGTGCCTGGTAGCTTGAACGTGCCTGGTAGCTTGAACGTGCCTGGTAGCTTGAACATGTGTGTGTCATTTCAAGCTAACAAGCATGTAGTATATATAGGTCATGTGTTGTCATTTGAAGCTACCAAGGAAGAAAGTCTTGTAATCGATACCGAAGTGCTGCCAGTATATTTTGTGCCTGTAATCATTGTTAAATCAATACACAAGGTGTTTAAAGTGATAAACAATCTGTTTTAAAGTCGGTTTCTTATTTTCTGCATCTGAAACTGATAAAATCTCTTCTTAACGACTCATTTGGGTCACAAAACGATCCTACAGAAGAGGGTATTGCTAACATCTTGGGCGATATCCTGAGGTTTAATGAATTAACCACGTGCAGGTTAAAGGCTGAGACTTGCTAACGGTCAAGAGGACTTCTTCTCCTCAAGACTCGGATGAGTTTGTTGAAGGAAAGACGTTGAGCCCGAAAGACCAGGTCTACAACGTTCGATGAAGGAATATTCGTTGGATCCCGGAACTTTAGGATAGTTTTTTATTTTATCTTTACTATAAATAGATGAGGTCGAATCAGTTTAAGTCACACAATTTCCACTTACACTCTCGCATACTTTCACTTTCTAGTTCATTGCAAACACCACACTTGTATTCAAATTTCGTTGTAACACTTAGTCGATCCGTACCACATCCTGCACTGTATCCTGATATTTGAAGCAATAGAAGAATAAGGCAGCTGCGATTGTCAGCTCCCGAGGTTTTATGCCGGCGATCTAGATTGATCAAGGGTTTTCCTCGTACATCTCGTGTCATTTACTTTACTTTTGCTCATAGTTTGATCTTAGACACAGCTCTATATCCTGAGCCGTATCCTGAATACTGATTTTCCAAACAACTTAACAAGCACATTTTTAATTTACTTTCTAGCACACTACCTCACTTTACTAATTTGATCACTTAATTGCTTCGGTAATTTTTGACCAAAACAGTAATAATTATAGAAGAATTTGACCCGTTAGGTGTTTGTTGAAATGCCTAAGAGAGGATTTAAATGATAAAAATATGATGAAAACGCAGATTTGATCATGTTTCACAATGATATGATTATGGTCATGAAAAGAATTCTAAACAAGCTGTAAACTGAATCTTCTAGGCAAAGAGTCCGGATCATCAAGCGGACAAGCCGGAGGGAATTCACGAGGGAAAGACTTGCTCTAAAGGTACGAAATTATCGTTTCGTTACATTAAAATTATTTATTAGTTCTATGTTGTAGTTTTGAAAACATGGTAAACAAGATAGACCAATACGTCACGGAAGTGACTTTGCGTCTTAAACAAGTAAAACGGGTCAAAACAAGTGATAGAAAATGGATTCTTGAAATACCTTGGTTGATGCCTAAATTTTGTTATCCAAACGGGTCGAACAATCAAGTAAGGCATGGTTATTGTTTCGGATTATAATAGTTTGATTGTTGATTTTGAATATTATATAACATATTAGAAATACGAGGTTTTAATGAATTGGTACCATAGAAAACTGAACCCGAGAGTTGGGTCTTGGTGTAATGATCAAACAAAACAAAACATGAAAATCCAGGTACTACCGTAAATTACGGTAGTACCGTAATTTACGGTGGATGTGATATGTTTACGGTGTGGATCAACTGGTTTACGGTGAACCAAAAATTTCCAGAACTACGGTGGAACCAGAAAATTTTAATTTTTTTTTTTAAATTGATGATTGGATCTTATGTTTAAGTCTTATGTACCATAGTCAAAACTAATGTTTTAATGGTTTTGACCCTAGGTGATTAGATGGACCTTACGGATGGTGGTCAAGCAACGTTGAAGAACCGAACACGATTTTTGAAGCTTCCGCTATGTGTTTAGTTTTAATTAAACTTTGTTCATGGGTTGTAAACAATCATTAAATCAACTTTTGGATGTTTAACTTAGACATTAGATAACTAATGTTTATCTACTTGTAATCTTGATACTTTTGAAACTTATGTTAAACTATTATCTTTCGTATAAAATTATACTTATATTCAAGTAAATTTGGAGGGTGTTACAGATGTTTATTGGGAACTGATGTTTGATTATAAAATGTTGAGGGCAGATGTTTAAACAAATTTTAAATGATATTTGAATCTCGACAGACCTGGTTTGGATTTTAAAGTGGGCCAGGCCTTTGAGAGGGAGAAGGGGGTTTGAATTTTGAAATTGGAGCCAAAACTTATGTATTATAGATACGGGCGGTGGTTTTGATGGTAGTAGTTTGGATTTTAAAGTGGGCCAGACCTTTGAAATTTTAATTTAGAGCAGTGGTTTGGATTTTAAAGTGATTTTAAATTAACACCATCAATAATAAAAATGTGAGCAGTGACTGTTTTTTAGGGAAACCGTTGATGGTCAATATTAGTGGATGTCAACAATAAAAAAGTGAGCAGTGGCTATTTTTTCCTATCAGTGGATACCCAACAGTTTTTGAAACACTGATGTTTGGTCAGTTAGTGGTCAACACGAAGATTGAAGAAACAGAGGTTGTATTTCAACAGTGGATAACTTTTAACAATCAAATGTTTGAACCAACACAGTGGTTGTAACAGGCTTTTAAACAGATGTTGGGGCTTAAACAGATGTTTCGCCTTATATATCAGTTGTCTGGACTTAAACAGAAGTTTGACCTTAAACAGATGTTTGCCCATAAACAGAAGTTTGACCATAAACAGATGTTTGGCCTTAAACAAATGTTTGAGCTTAAACAAATGTTTGCCCATAAACATTTGTTTGCAAAAAAAGACCAATTTCAAGAATACTATACCCAAACAATCAAAATAAGGAGCTTAATTATCATCCAAGTGTACTTTATTTTTATTTATTAGTATAAAGATGAAATAACTGTTCAATTTATAGTACAGATCAAACCACTGAAGTGATGTGATAAATACTATTACATATAAACACTGTTGTGATAAACACTGTTACATATAAACACTGATGTCATAAAAATTGTTACATATAAAACACTGAGGTGATGACATCTAACAACCTAACAGACTATAAAACACTGATGTGAAAAACACTGTTACATATAAACACTGTTAACATAAACAACGGTAGAATAACTAATGTTGATGCTGAACCACTGTTGTTGTTGGACAGTGGTTCACCTTTGGTTGGTCAGGCCTTTGGTTCATCAGTGCTTGTCTTCAACAGGAATTTGGTCTTCATCAGTGGTTTGGTCTTCAACAAAGTAAAACTGATTGTAAGATTAAAACATTCTGTAGAATCTGTACATCTAACAAATAATCAAAGAACAAAGAAACAAATAATCAGAGATGAGATACATAAGTGCTTGTCTTTAACAGGGATTTGTCTTCAACACTGGATAGGCCTCATCAGTCTTTAAGTCCATCAGTCTTTATAAGGAGCAGTGGTTAGTTATAACAGTCCTTAGCATGATCAGCTGTTATAACCATTCCATAACACTTTGAGAGGAAGCAAGGGTCGGTCTATTTAATTGAGAGGAATAATTGCATTACATCCCTTTTGAAAAATAGAATTGATAAATTTAGGGAAAGTGAGGTTGAAATATGATAACCCAACAGTGGAGGATCTCATTCTACAGCTTCAATAAATTCAAGGGTATTCTCAAATAATAGTTCCTGGATGCTTCCAAAGAAGCAGTACTTTGGACATCTGTTGTTCTTCAAACATCTATTATCTATTATCTATTCTATCTATTATATATAATAAATGGAAGTTATTTGGTCCACGTGGCCCAAATAACTTTCATTTATTATATATAATAGATAGAATAGATAATAGATAATAGATGTTTGAAGACAACAGATGTCCAAAGTGATGCTTCATTGGAAGCATCTAGGAAGAATTACATGAGAATACCACACAATTTATCGAAGCTGTAGAATGAGATCTCCACTGTTGGGTTATCATCTTTCAACCTCACTTTCCCTAAATTTATCAATTCTATTTTTTAACAGGGATGTAATGCAATTATTACCTTATTTAAGATACCTTCAACTGCACCTTCTGATAAATCAACATTCATTTCACTCAAATGATAGCTTCAACTGCATCTTCAATCATGAACAATCTAAAGAAATGGATGAAAACATCCAAAAATACCTAAAATAAAACTAATTAAACCATCCAATATTCTTGAGTACTCACCATTAATGTGATGACCAATATAAAATCAAACCCTAAAAGCATACAAATCATAATGAAATATGAAATCAGGTAGTTGTATAACAAATCATTATATTATATGAAATAACGAAGAAGAAGAAGAAGAACTGACTACAAAGTGTATTAACAATTAGCAAAAGAATAACAATTATCTGATTTATGTGCGGCTCTTAACTACATTCTGTAGAATGTGTAATTAGAATTACCATTTTTACCTTACTTGACAACAATAGCAAACAACAATAGCAAGTGACCAATCAATCAACCTCATAATCATATAGAAGCCTAAAAATAAAATGAAAATTAGATAAGTGAACATCAAAACTGAACAGGAAACCTGACCAAAAATTAACCAAACACCTGATGTTGAATCCACTGTAGATGTTGAATCCACTGTAGATGTTGAACCACTGCTGTTACAAACGGATCATACCTCAGGAACTGGAAATTTAAAAGGATCGGCTTCAAAGGCTTCAACAATCGGAAGATTCAAATCTCAAGCAAATGAAACCCTAATTTCAAAAAGAATAATCGGTGAACATATTCACAGATCAATAATCAACAGATGTTGTACTCATATCATCACCATTAAGAAAAAAACCCTTAGTTTCTGAACTTTAAACATACCAGTTCATGGCGGAAATCTAGCTGCAGGTAAGCGGATCTGAACTTTGATGACCATCGATGACAACAACCTTAGAACCATATGATGAGATTAGGAGTAGAAATTAGGGTTTAATTAGAAACTTTGTATGAAAATAAGAAGAAATCAACACATATCTATAAACATACAAATCAAACCTTAAATGGAAGAACCTTGCCGACGAAGAAGATGAAAGAATCTTGTAAGAGAAACATCGCAGAACCCTTAGCCGGCGCCCCATCTCTCGATCTATATCTCGAATCTTCTCTCATTCTTTCAAGATGAAGAGCAAAAAGAATTCTGGTGAGTTTAGGGTTTATGGAGAATAAATGTGAGAAAGAAGAATCGATGATGGAAGAACTGGAAGAGGGATCACAGATCTAAAGAGGAATCGTATCTGGTCTTCTTGAATCGCCAGAGAAGGGAGAAGAGTACGGAAGAAGAATTAGAAGATTAGGGTTTTTAGGAGTGAGATAAAGGGACGGAACACTGTTGGCCCTAATCAAGTGGCACGTGGGCCAAATCACTTTCATTTATTATATATAATAGATTAGGTAACCTCTCCTAAATTCTAGCGATTCACTCCTAAAATCTAGCGATTCAATTTTAAACTTATTTTAAAATTCGGACATTCTAAAAAATCCGGAAATATGTAACTGCTACAAGAAATAAATGGGGGAATGATCCACTAAAAAGTGGATTTTGCCTAAGTAGCCTAATAAGGATTGTGGTGATGACATGTGGCACTCCTACTAAGTAGGAATGAAGGGCATTTTGCTCCTTATAAATAGGAGTGAAAATGACATGTGGCACCCCTTTTGTTTATTAAAAATACAACAAAAAAAAAATACAGTACAAAAAAATCTAGCACAAAAAATGTAGTACAAAAAAATATAGCACAAAAAATCTAGTACAAAAAATATAGCACGAAAAAATTTAGCAAAAAAATGTAGTACAAAAAAATCCAGCACAAAAATTGAGAAAAAAAATTAAGACTAAAAAATTCAGCACAAAAAATTTAACACAAATATATAGTACAAAAATCCAGCAAAAAAATGTTATACAACATAGAAATATAACAAATTTTAGTGAGTTTTTTTAGTCTTCATATTTTATATAGCAATATGGTATTCAAATTAAAGATAAAAAGACGTTCGATTTTACGGTGAAATTCTTATAAAAAAAAATAATGTCGTATAAAAAAGTTATGAACGTTTAAAAAATGGGGGTGGAATATGCATGTGCCTTGCATGTGGAGAGAGAAGGTCCATAAATAGGATTTTCCCAAGATACCCTTTCACTCTTCATTTCTCCTACACTTTCATCTTAACCATTGATTTAAAAAATGAATGGTTAAGATTACTTCTCATCCAACTTAGTCAAAATAAACTTTTTATTTGATCTTACCCTTATATAACAGTATACATCCATCATATAACACTATATAATACTATATAACACCATATAACACCGTGTAACACCATATAACACTATGTAACAATATATAACACTATACATCTATCATAAACATGCTATCAGACAAATATAACACTATAACATTATATAACACCATATAATACTATATAACACCATATAACACTATACATCCATCATATAACACCAAAAACACTATATAACACCATATAATACTATGTAACACTATATAACACTATATAAAAAAATATAACACTATACAGTTCTGAACGAGATGACACAAATTCATAGATTAATTCTTAATTCGTATTCCTATAATTAAGGGTGGTGGTTATGGAAGGTTATCAATTAATTAAATCAATAAGAAAATTACTTGTTTACCATTTTGAATTAATTTAGACTGAGGACACATGTCATCACCACAATATTTCTCACCCTTCTCACACTTTTAGATTAATGTACAGGATCATCTACCCATTATACACCTAGTTCAAGAAATGTAATTATCTTTCGATCATTTCATGTAGGGTTCAAACAAGCCGAGCTCGTCTAAACACGAGCTTAGCTTGTTTAACTTATTAGATCTTGAGCTCTGTTCATTTCGAACTTTATTTCTGGGTAGTTTTTCAGTCTCGGGTTTGACTTGTTTATTGATTTATTTGTATATATTTATAATTGCTTTTGTAAACATGTGTGTGTATATATAACTTTTATCATAAACAAATATTATTTACTTATTTTTATCGTATTAGGGAATCATAGAATCGCGATCATACTATTCATGTAAATTGATCAAACCCCTATATAGTGGTACCAAGGTAGTAAAAATAGGAGTTCATCTTAAAAAGGTTAGTGCTTGTAAAATGATTGTGCTTGTATATCCTTGAAACACAAAATCAGCGATCCAAGAAATTAAAAAAAAAAACATAGTTCATCTTAAAAGAAAAATTGTTTTAATAAGATATAAATCTCATTCATACTTGTCAAGTTACATCAAAACAGAAGGTAGACGGCTAACAAGCTGCGCCCGTTGCGTTTTATGAATCATGTGTTGTCTTATTACACGTTTCCACCCGTTGCGCGCCTTCACAGCGCACGCCGGGCAAAATACTAGATGTTTCTGAAAGAACATATTTACATTTCTTTATCCTATAAATATATCTACTTTATCATTTACAACTTTAAGCATGTACAAACATAGATATATGTTGGACTCTTTCATAAACTCATTTTTTAACGGCGAATTTAGATCACTGACGGACTACTAAAGTATCATCGTGCCACCAGCGGAATCACTCGATCATATCCATCTCCACTAGACATAATGCATATACACCAATTCAGGTGAAAACCCAATAAATATGGGAAAACCCCGTTGTGGGATTTGAACCCAGGATCTATTGGTAACAAAGTTTTATCTCACCAGCAAAATGCCACTAAGCTATAAAGCTATGGGCTCATAAAACTCACTTTTAAAAGTGGTTTTTTCAAACTAACAAATCAAACCTAACCCTCACCTACTGTTTCGGAAAAAAAAATCATGGTGTGTTATTTTATAGGGTAAATTACTTTTTGAGTCCCTGTGTTTTATAAATTTTAACTAGTTGAGTCCAAAAGCAAAAGGTTTAACGACCTGAGTCCCCATAAGCATTTTCTTTAACCATTTGAGTCAAAATTTCTAACTCCATCCACCAAGTCTGTTAACTAAAAGGGTAATTTGGTCATTTACACAAAAAGTACAAATCTTATATGCACAAGAGTATAAAGAACAAGCCTTTAATGCATAAACTTTTAATATTTTTAATATGTATAATATCTATAAAAATAATTACATATATCTAATAAAACACACACACACCAGCACACACACCTACACTTCACCTTCACCATCACCACCACTCCACCACCACACCTGCCACCACTATCATGACCCGTCCTCACTGCACACCACCACCATTAAACCACATCTGAACCATCTCCGAACCACCAGCCTAATCCGAACCCTCAAAACCACATTCAATTCCCAAATAACAGATTCATTCAATTCCCAAATAACTTCTTCAAAAGAGTGGCGGCGTTGATGACGCTAGGGTTCCGACGAATGAATCTGTGTGTGTGTGAGAATCGAACCTGCAACAACTTCTTATGTGTGTGTGTGAGAATCGAACTTGTAACAACTTCTTCAAAAGAGTAGCGGCGTTGATGATGCTAGGGTTCCGGCGAATGAATCTGTGTGTGTGTGAGAGAGAATCGAACCTACAACAACATCAATGTGGCGTTGATGACGCTAGGGTTCCGGCGAATTATGTGTGGCGGTGTTGATGAACATCGTCCCCCAAATCAGCTCTGAAAACAAGTAAGGAAATCCACTTAAACTCACCTGCAAATCAAAGATCAAACACAATGCCTAAATCTTTGCAATAAAAATCAAATCTTTCATACAAGAAATAGAAAAACAGAACCATTCTGAAAACCCTAATCAATTTTGCATTTAACGGTGACATAATTTGATTCAAAGTTGGAATTTTGGGTCGAAATGAATATGGATGAAAGATGAATAAATGAAGATCTGGTAATGAGAGAGATTATAAGAGAGAGAAAGAGAAAGAGAAAAAAAAATAAATTAGTTTTTTATTTATTTTTTAATTATAGGGGTAATTTGGTCATTTAACAAATTTTAACAAAATAATTCTAACAGTGTTAGAAATTTGGACTCAAATGGTTAACGAAAATGCTTATAGGGACTCAGGTCGTTAAACATTTTGATTTTGGACTCAAGTAGTTAAAACCACTAAAACACAGGGACTCAAAAAGTAATTTACCCTATTTTATATTGAACCAACCAATGGGGTGCTGGTCCATTGGCAAAGTCAAAACCTTTAAAACACCTAGTTGGGAAGGGGAAGGTCTTGGGTTCAAATCCCACAGACAACAAAAGATTAAAGAAATTAACCGTGAACAAAAAAATTATACGAAACCAAAAAATATATTCACACACTTGGCCTATTTATCTATTTTTTCAAACAATACAAGGGTTTATCCAAAAGAACCAAAACACATGAATATTAACAGCAGTAAAAATATGCAAAACACAACCTTTTAAGAGCATGTATATGAATATACATATATGGATGCATACATATGTGTATAGCTTGTCAGATCTCAATTTTATTATCTATTATTAATATGAATGCTAACACTTTCGGCGAAGATAAATTCTACAAAAGAAAACGGAGAATAACAAGTCAAACCACACTAGTTCATTTGTAAAAATCAACGAACAACACTACACGTTGTTCTGAACGTTGGTATCAAATCTACTCCGACATTATAGGAATAAGAATAGCGGCTAAGGCCTCATCGATATTAGATAAAAGTAACTATCTACAATTTTCTGCTACAAATGGGCCTTAATCATTCACAAACTTTGTTTGGTATGCATGTGAAGAGGTATGGTCCTAGCTCCTCGCCCACATGGCAAGGACCACACCACATTTTCATCCTACATGTCGCCTACATCAGCAAGCGAGTCTAGAAGCTTCTGGAAGACATCAAGGTGACACAAAAGATGTTCCTTCCGACAAAAAGGACGATACGTGCCACCACTCATCAGCCGCCATGTAGGCCTGCAGCAAATCAAGGAGCAGCCCGACAACAGCAGTACGATGTTTCCAGCATGGACAAATATAGGCGCGCCATGTGTACCACTACCCTGACCACAGCAGAGGAGACCAAGAGGATATTCCCCTTGGTCGGACAGCTGGCGCCCTATAGCAGCTGGCAAGGTTGCTCCTCCCTCTATCACCCTCCGGCTATAAATATGACCCTTCATCATTCAGGTTAAAGCATCCTATTCTCCACACTCTCACTCTTAACACACACTGTTTTGTTTCCTCAGAACAGAACTTATTCTCACGCCGGAGCCCGGTTAAGAGGGAAACCCCCATATTCCCCTCTTAACGAGCTAACGGTGTTGCTGTTTTGCAGGATCCGTCATTTGGCGAGTAACGAAGGAGATTGAACCCACAAAAAGAGACGAACAGGCTAGTTTCACCTCAGGTGTTAACCAGTGTTTCATTATTGGCGCCCACCGTGGGGCTCGAACCCAGTGTTTCATCATTGGCGCCCACCACAGTTTTTGCAAACCATTTTCATCTCTTTTTTGTTTAAAACACTCTTCAAAATGACTGAAACAAACCCTTCCCACCAGGTGGATGGAGAAGTTTCTTCCTTTGAGCTCATTTCGGACACCGCACACGTCCAAAGGGGCCAAAGGAACGAAATTATCCAAGAAGGGCAAACGAACGATTTTCCTAGCATTTTCGGAAGTGCATCCAGGGTTGTTAGCCAAACTACAACTGGAGCCACTTTCCAACCTCCACCAAGGGTTATCACTCAAACTACAAATGGAGCCATTTTCCAACCTCCGCCTGGGGTAGTCCAACAAACACCCCCACCAGTGCAAACACCAAGCCATGGAGCTGGTCCCTCAGCTCCATCGGAACAAACACAACTGAACTTCTCCGCACTTTTAGGGCTACCCGAAGGAAAAAACTCTGGCTTCCTGGTATGCCGAACAAATGGCGTCTATAAATCTTGTTTATACACAACTCAGCGTGCAACAGGCTTTGCTCCAAGCGCAAGCCAACCAGTCCGCATTTGTTACCCCACCGCAAAGGTCTCTGAGCACTCACATGCCTCAGCAGGCTAATGCATTTAACTTACGCGCTGAGAAAGCACCTATACCAAACATCAGAAGGCCAAGCGCGCACGATACGCGCGATACTTACGGCGAGACAGAAAGCAATTATGTGCAGTATTCTCATCCACAAAGAAAACCGGTGCAGAGTCGTTTAGGTCCACGCAATATGAACGATGAGTGGGACAGTTACAAGGAAGAAGATGATGAGACGTACAAAGAAAGCACAGTGTTCAGCAGGTTGCCACCAGAACACGAAGCGTACGTACCCCGCAAGCACGCGGGGTACAATCCGAAGGCAGAACATGATTACACACTGAGCTATCGCCCGGATGGCATAGCTGAAAATTCATGTAAGTCCCGAAAATACGGATCAAACAACGATATCAAACGATCAACAAGGATGGGCGGAATCCAAACTTGATGATCTTCAAGAAATCATGATCAATAAGATGAAGATTTGAATATTTGTTGAATTGAATGCTTAAACTTGCATACAATATCAATTGTCTAATAAAAGTTTCAAAAACAAATCAACCAACCAACCCATGCTCTTAATTTCCAACTTCTATTTATAGTAAGGGGTTTCCCCTAAAACCCTAGGCCCATTTCCCTAAAGCCCACTCTAATACCCACCATCTTCTAGAATTTGATCCATTAAGCAATTAATCTACTAATCCATAAACCTATAGGGCCTAACAATCTCCCCCTAGGTTTACTGTATTAGTTGCTGAATCCGTGAGGACCACCTTGCAACAGAGCCGGATCATCAAACAAACGATTCTTGATTACGTTCTTAAACTTCTTTTCTAGCTTAGCTTTCAACAGATGTCAGCATACCCGCATCACTTTGTAGTTGCTCGATCGTCTGAGCTTTGCTTGATTTTTTTTTTTTTTTGAGCTTGCAAAGATGAGATCTGAGCTTCTTTCAGGGCAGCATCTTGTTCCAACACAATCATTCTTCGTTGCAACTTCTCTACATCAACAGCCATATCATCATTATCGCTTTCTTCAATAACTTTCATTTTGTTGGCTGCAAAGCGCATGGCTGCTTCATCATGCTCAGAGAAATCGGCACCACTGGAACTTCCTACATTGAACCTGATGCCACTTGAGCTTTCTGGTTGCAAATGAGTTGTTTCAGGAAGATCGAGATCGAAATCGAATTTTAAATCAAAATTGAGATCTTGCGTGCTTGTTTCTTGAGTAGTAGCAGTGATATGTGGATCGGTGGGCATAGTAGGCTATGGTTTTGAGCTTGGGCCAGTAGAATGAAAAACAGGAGCTGTTTCGGTTCTTCGTTTCTTGTTGGATGCTTCTTCAGCATCATCTGTCGCGTTATTTTCAATCTCAGGAATAGATACGGAAGGAGGGTTTCCGACACTATTCTTCAAGAACTCAATCAGGCCTTGTAGATTTTCTGCAGTCATTAATGTTGATTCTCGAACGGGTTCTTCAGCTTTCTCAGAGACAATCACTTCCACATCACTATCGTCGTCAGATTCTCCTTCGTCTGAATCTAGCATTTCTGTTTCTATCTCAGCTTTCGCAGCAGCATTCATGAGTAGCACGCCATATTCTTCGGCAACTGTGGCATTCAAAGGCTTTGGTTTGTAAAGTATAAGAACCTGCAAACCTTGTAAATCGAATAAGTGGTCCGGGAAGACAATGAGAGGATCCGAAATACTTAAGAAAAGAGATTTATCCGAATATGCGACTCGAATGAGAAATGTTGACAATTTATGGTGTTTCGGATTGGGCCTGAGATCAACGTGCCACTCCCAATTCAGAACAGTGGTCCGAATTACATTCGAGAATAATGGGCCGGATCTGATTCGTTTTATCTGAAACAGTGGGCCCCAATCCGAAACAGTGGGCCAGATTATTACTTTGATGTTTTGCATTTTCAGGGCAGAAAACATCTTTCTCAAAATCAACGATCCAACCAACCGAGCAACCTTTTGAGCTTAGAAATAATCAAAACAAAACAAATTAACAATAGAAAACTAATGGATGAGCAATATAGGGAGAACCTGCCATGGGATCAAAATCGTTTTCGAACCGATTAAGGAACACTTTTCAGCTCTTCGCTTACTTGGACTGGTCCACGCGATTGTTAATATGTTTGTCCTCTTAAATCCACCGCTCAAACTTCAATTTTTTGCTTTGTGATACGCTTTTAGATAGATTTATACTGTGACATCTGAGTGTCCCATTCCAAGGCATACCCCCGCGATCAAGGTAAGCACAACGGTTCATCGTAGCATGTGAGTATACTGAGATCATCCTTTTATTCTTTTTTTTTGTTTTATTCAATGCCAGACTTCCTGGTGAACAGGTCAGTACTTCCGTACAGCAGAGAGACCAAGGAAGATCTGACGAGGGCCCATTTATTCTATTTTTTTGTTTTTTGTTTTTTTTTTTCAATGCCAGACTTCTTGGTGAGAGAGGATCACGAACATCAGGTTTTTCTTCTGATCTTTGATTCAGTAGTCTTCATGGAAGGGAAACTGTTATTGACTCCCTACTCATGGAACATCCATCCTCTGCCTCTCTTGTTTGATCAGAATCAGCCACACATTCTTGTCATGGTCGTATCTCCAGCTAGCGACCACATGCTTGTTTTCCTCTTTATTGAAGTGGCTAGACCCTAACTTCATCACAAATCTATCTGGCCTCTTTGTAGGATCTTTGAGCTGGAAGTTTTTATCTGGAGGATTCAAATCCTGATTCTTCATCATAATCATTTGCTTGTCACACTGTCTCATTTCATGCTTCTTGCTGCTCTTCTTCTTTTGGATTAGCAGCTAGATAGGCATTCAAGGTGGCTCCACGTTCTGTGTCTGCTGCTCCATTTGCTGCTACTCTCTCTTCAGAAAGTTACTCGTACAGTTGATCTATTGTTCGACCTCTGCTCAGAGACTTGTGACTGAAGATAGGAAAGCACAGTCCTGTTGTAGTGATGAAAACTGAGCTTCAATCATTTTAGCATCATGTTCGAATACAACCACTCATCGTCGCAAACTAGCTATTTTTACATCTCCATCATTATTACTATCACTTCATCCAATGACGAGTCCTTTCTCGGTTTCATAACAGCATGCCGCTTCATCATATTTTGTGAACTTCAAAGACAAACTTTGACATCAATGTCAGGTTCCTGTATTCAGTTTTCCATGTGTTGCAGCAGCAGGCTCTGGATCAAAAGACATAGTAGGCTCTGGATCAGGAATAGGGCAAATAGGATCAGTATCAGGATCAGTGTTGGTTTGTTGGCTCATTATTGGAGTGGCTTCAATCTTAGTTTGAACTCGGTCACCAGCGGTAGGAACGAATGGAGGGTTTCCGTCACTACCCTGCAAACTTAGGAGTAGAGCTGCTAAGATCTCAGATGTAGTCTGAACTGGTACTCTAACGGCTTCCTCAACCTTTTCAGATGCAATCACTTCCACTTCGCTGTCGGAGTCAGGTTCTTCTTCACTAGAGTCTGATTCTGAATCTGAATCAAGTGTCTCAGCTTTCTTGTCAACACGTGTATGTTGCATGTCACGTTCTTTTGGCAACTTTGGCATTCAGAGGGCTTTGGTTTGAAAAGTATAGAAACCTGCAAACTTTGAAATTCGAACAAGTGGTCCAAAGATAATGAGAGAATCCGTGATGATCAGGAGATGAGATTAGTACGAAACGTGACTCGAAGGAGAAAATGATTGCCAGTTAATAGTGTTTCGGATTGGGCCTGAGATCAAACGGCCATGCCCCAACTCCGAACAATGGTCCGAATTATATTTGAGAGCAATGGGCTGGATCTGATTCGTGTTTTCATGAAAGTGGTCCCATGATAACTGCAACACGATAGTCCCATGTCTTGCTACGTGGCAAACCGTACAAAAAAGCCCTGTTAATCCTACCAAGTGTTACATTTAACCCGTTCTTCTCGATTTCAGAAAGCAGCCGCGTAAATCTTCTGATCACATCTTCTACAGTTTCACCCTCAGTATATCCGAAACTATCGAGTTGTTTCCAGACCAACTCACGTTGAGATACAGTGCTTGGAGAATTCATCGTTGAATCAAGCGATAACATGTAAACTCGCTAACTCAAGCACTCCGCAAACGTATAAACCCCCTTCCTGTATCGCTCGTCAAAAACTTGTCGAAACTTTTACCCCAAAACAAAACAAAAACCCCTTTTTAATTTTTTTTTAAAGTAATATATATATTTTTTAATTTTTTAATATTATATATAAAAACCCTTTTTAATTAATATAACTAATTTTAAAATAAAATTATATTATAATATAATAAATATATATTTTAATAAAACCTAATATAATAACTATTAATCATTAAGTCATGATTACGTAATTATTATTATTATAATATTATAATAATATATTTAATTTCAATAATCAAAACGACAAATATATTGTCGTTGTCTTCTTCGCAAAAACCAGTTCCAAAACCCTAATAGTAATCTCAGCCGCCACTGTGATTATCGTCACCGGAGATGGTTGATGACGCGAGATGAGTGATCGGAGAAAATGAATGACGGAGATGATGGTTTGGAGAAAGAACGACGGTAAAGTTGCAGGTCGTCGGAGACGGCGCCTGAGAAGATGACCGGAGATGTGACTGGAGTTGATGACGATGGTGAACAAGGATGTGAGATGGTCGGCGGAGGAGTGGAGTGGTGATGTACGGTGACTGTTTGAAAAGGAATGCAAACAGAAACAAATGGAGGTGTGACCGGAGATGAATAGGAGCTGTTAGCAAGGAAAGATGATTGAAATATGATGTCTCGTGAGTATGTTGTTTCGGATAATCAACTGATTTTGTCTCGTGTGTATGAAGATTATGTTGACTGTTTGATGATCTCGGATGAAAAATTATGAAGTTCGGATGAAAATGGAATTGTTTTTGAAGTTTTATCTTGCATGATATCGGACCAAAATGACGATGAAGATGAGCTTTGACTTATGAAGATATGCAGTATTTCGGATGAGGTTGATGATTACAGATGACGGGATGAGACAATGTTGATCACGGATGGAATGATGGTGTCTATCTCGGACGAAGTGAAGATCACGGACGAGGTAGATATGATGATGATATGATTCCGGATGATATGAAGATGTATTACGGATGAATATGGAATATGGTTTTTATAAGATGATCTGATGAGATGATGAATATGGTATTACGGATGAATATGGTATGATGTCGATATGATGTACATCACTTTCAACAATCTTGACAGAAGACAGAAGATAATGATGATGATATATGTACGATGATGATGTGATAAAGACAGTGATGTATATTATAAAATTTTAAGATTTTATTAATTTTAACACCATTTAAAAGATCATAAAAGCAAAATATAGTAATTTTATAAAGAGTGCGAAGAACACAATGAAGAACCCGAAGAACACAATGAAGATCTTCAACCAAAATTCAAATATTTCTTGAGTGTTTGATATCAAATTGGCTCTGATACCAATTGTAAGTCCCGAAAATACGGATCAAACAACGATATCAAACGATTAACAAGGATGGGCGGAATCCAAACTTGATGATCTTCAAGAAATCAAGATCAATAAAATGAAGATTTGAATATTTGTTGAATTGAATGCTTAAACTTGCATACAATATCAATTGTCTAATACAAGTTTCAAAAACAAATCAACCAACCAACCCATGCTCCTAATTTCCAACTTCTATTTATAGTAAGGGGTTTCCCCCAAAACCCTAGGCCCATTTCCCTAAAGTCCACTCTAATACCCACCATCTTCTAGAATTTGATCCATTAAGCAATTAATCTACTAATCCATAAACTATAGGGCCTAACAATTCAAAATTCATCAAAGAGATCGCAACAGCCGATATTGACAAGACAAAGTTGCCCCACAACGTAGGCAAATACTGTCACGGCCCCCGGCCCGGTTTGACCCGGTTCAGGAGCCGCATGACAGAAAATCCCGTGGTATTTAATTGATGCGACAGCAGAAGATTTTAAACATGATCTTTTTAAAGCTGAAAATGCCTAATTATTTTATTTCATAAATCAAGATAAAACCCCGTAGTTTACAATACACTTATTTCACTGGGAAATATTTATTTTACAAAACATGTTTCTTTTATATTGAGCCACTTCCTTAAGCTTGTAGTACTTCACGGCACTTTTCCTGGATCACAACAGATCACCTGAAACATGTTTGAAAAAGGTTTTGTCAGCAGGGAAATACTGGTGAATCATTCTTTTTACTAAAACGACGCATTGTTATAATTTACAGTATTAAGAGCGATTACAATGTCTACATATATCAACCATATACCCACGGTATTTGTCACTCGACCACCTATTGGCTATCTCGTTGTCCAATGGTGTCTGTGACTATGGTCATATCACCCCTTGGCTAACCCGTTGTCCAATGGTGACGGTTATCAAGTAATGTATACAAAACCCCACATACCGGCTGTAATTTGGAGATTACAAAGACTTAATCCCTGTAATTATAATTTTGAAAACAAACATAATTTTGAAAGCAATTTTGGTAAAAAGATAATGACTCACATTGCAAGTGAAATCGGGCAGAGTTTAGCCTACTGATAAGCTTGTTAACCTAATTTAAACAACAATGCACACGAACTAGGTTAGTAACTAATACAGCATTTACGATAACTCATGAGATTAAACCCTCACGACGAATGACAAAGTGCAATACTTAAACATCCATCGAATCCACGACGAATGACAAAGTATAACCCTAATTTGAGCAGCACTTAAACATTCATCGGATAGTTTCAATCGATCGGACATTGAATCGTAGCAGCGATCGAGTTATTACCCTGTTATCGCGGCGGAAATTCGTGATTGTGTGTGTTTCTGTAGTATTTGGACGATATCTCAGTGCATGAATCGAATTTTAACGTCGAACCAACGCAGAAATCTAAGTGCCAATGCCCTCTATTTATACTGGAAAAAGGGCTCCCTCGCGTGGCGCGAGGGGTGCCTTCCTAGCGTAGGGTAGCCTCGTGTACAGGTAGCTTAGCTGAGTCGACCGTTTCTTAAATTTCGATTCCTATCAAAAACTGTCGAGATAATACCAACTAGGGTTTACCCCCCCCGAGTTTTAGGGGCCCTGATCCTGATTCCGATTGTTCTGAAAATTTTAGGGGTTATGAAGAATTACTTGGGGGTCTCAATTAGGGTTTCCTATTGGACAAAATAA
Source organism: Helianthus tuberosus (assembly GCA_030545235.1). Lineage (NCBI taxonomy): Eukaryota > Viridiplantae > Streptophyta > Magnoliopsida > Asterales > Asteraceae > Helianthus > Helianthus tuberosus. The sequence goes on along the minus strand of CM060396.1, from coordinate 160,217,677 downwards.
AATAAGAAATAGTAGTTTTAGTGAGAGTTGTTACATCCTCCCCACCTTAATAAAAATCTCGTCCTCGAGATTTACTGGAATAAGTGAGGATATTTCCGCTTCAATTCGGATTCCAGCTCCCAATTGTATTCAGGTCCTCTCCTTGAATCCCACTTGACTTTAACCAGCACTAGTCGTTTGTGCTTGAGAAACTTGATCTTTCGGTCTTCTATTTGAAGCGGTTTCTCTACGAATTTTAACTTTTCATTTACCTCTATGTCTTGAAGAGGTACCACCAGGGATTCGTCTGATAGACATTTCCTGAGATTGGATACATGAAATACGTCATGTACTCCGGCTAATTCTTCTGGTAGTTGTAAGCGATAGGCAACTGGTCCTATACGTTGGATCACTGAAAATGGTCCTACGTATCGTGGACTTAGCTTTCCTTTCTTACCGAACCGAACTACTCCTTTCCAAGGAGAAACTTTCAAGAGTACTTTGTCTCCCACTTGAAATTCCAGTGGCTTGCGTCGATTATCGGCATAGCTCTTTTGATGATCTCGAGCCGTCTTCAGTCTTTCCTTGATCTGAGTGATCTTGTCGGTAGTTTCTTGTACAATTTCAGGACCTGATAATTGACTTTCTCTTATTTCTGCCCAACAAACTGGAGTTCTACATTTTCGTCCATATAGTGCTTCGAATGGGGCAGCTTCGATGCTTGTCTGATAATTATTGTTATAAGAGAATTCAATCAAAGGTAGGTGATCGTCCCAGTTTCCACCAAAATCTATCACACATGCTCGGAGCATGTCTTCCAGGGTTTGTATCGTCCTTTCACTTTGCCCGTCTGTTTGTGGATGATACGCAGTACTTAAATTTAGTCGGGTTCCCATTGCTTCTTGGAAACTTGTCCAGAAATGGGAAGTGAAACGACTATCTCTATCCGATACAATGGAGAGTGGAACTCCATGTAGGGATACTACTTCGTCTACATACAACTTGGCTAACCTTTCCATACTAAAGGTTTCCTTCATGGGTAGAAAATGAGCTGATTTAGTTCATCGATCCACAATTACCCAAATCGCGTCATTACCTTTTCTGGTTTTGGGTAACTTAGTAACAAAGTCCATTGTTATGAGTTCCCATTTCCATACAGGCATTTCTAATTGTTGGAGTAGACCCGAAGGTTTCTGGTGTTTTGCCTTAACTTGTGAACAAGTAAGACATTTAGAAACATACCTAGCTATGTCCTTTTTCATTCCTATCCACCAGAAATTATTTCTTAAATCTTGGTACATCTTATTGTTTCCAGGGTGCATGGTATACCTAGATTTATGAGCTTCTTCTAAAATCTTATCTCTTAATTCTCCTTGCTTAGGTACCCAAATCCTTTTCTTATGGAATCTCCAAATTCCATCATTTCCTTGTTCTAATTCTTTTATTCTTCCTTTCATTCCATCAGCATCATCCTTGATTGTTGTTTCCTGGACATTTTCAGTTGTTCTATTAAATCTAATTGTAGATTTAATCTAAGAGCACGAACTCGTCGTTGTTTCTCATGATACTTACGACTTAAAGCATCCGCAACTATGTTTGCTTTTCCTTTGTGATATTGGATATCACAGTCGTAATCGCTTAGGATTTCCATCCATCTTCTTTGCCTCATGTTTAATTCTTTTTGCCCAAATATATAGCTTAAACTTTTATGATCCGTATAGATAGTAAACTTACTTCCATACAGATAATGTCTCCAAATCTTAAGGGCAAAAATTATTGCTCCTAATTCTAAGTCATGAGTCGTATAGTTTTCCTCGTGCTTTTTCAATTGCCTTGAGGCATACGCAATTACCTTTTTGCGTTGCATTAGCACACATCCTAATCCTAGTTTTGAAGCATCACAGTAAACTTCAAAATCTTCAGTTCCTTCTGGCAAGGCTAGGATTGGAGCATTTGTTAACTTTTGCTTTAAAATCTTAAAAGCCTCTTCTTGCCTAGGTCCCCATTCAAACTTAACTGCTTTACAGGTTAGCTTAGTTAATGGCACCGCTATTTTAGAAAAATCCTTAATAAAACGCCTATAGTATCCGGCTAACCCTAAAAAGCTTCTAATTTCCATAGCTGTTTGTGGAACCTTCCATTTGGTGATCGTTTCTATTTTAGAGGGATCTACGTGAATACCTTCGTGGTTCACCATGTGTCCTAAAAATTGCACTTCCTGTAGCCAAAATTCACACTTCGAGAATTTGGCGTAAAGCTTTTCTTTTCTTAACAAGGTTAAGAGTGCATGCAAGTGCTGACAATGCTCGTCCTGGCTTTTGGAATAAATAAGTATATCGTCGATAAAAACAATTACAAATTTATCCAAATACGGTTTACAGATTCTATTCATCATGTCCATGAATGCTGCAGGTGCATTCGTTAGTCCGAAGGGCATGAGTGTAAACTCGTAATGACCATACCTAGTTCTGAAAGCAGTTTTAGGTACGTCTTCTTCTTGTACCTTCAATTGATGGTATCCGGAGCATAAGTCGATCTTAGAAAAATATCTAGCTCCTTGGAGTTGATCAAAAATATCATCAATCCTAGGTAAAGGGTATCGATTCTTAATTGTAACCTTATTCAATTCTCTATAATCGATACACATTCGCATCGACCCGTCTTTCTTTTTCACAAATAACACTGGTGCTCCCCACGGGGATGAACTAGGTTGTATGAATCCTTTACTTAGTAATTCTTCTAATTGCTTCTTCAATTCTAGCATTTCAGTTGGTGCTAACCGATAAGGTGCCTTAGCTATCGGTGTAACTCCAGGAATTAGATGAATCCTAAATTCTACCTCCCGGGTGGTAATCCCAGCAGTTCTTCTGGGAATACATCTGGGTATTCTGAAACTACAGGAATTTCCTTAAGTTATTTACCCTTAGTGCTAATGATTACTGAAATCATATACACTATTCCTTGCTTTCGTTCATAACTAGCAACTTTCATTACGGAAATGAACTTCATGGTTTTACGTGGCTTATCTCCTGTAATCATAATTACCTCTCCGGTGGGTGCCCGAATCTCTATAGAGTTCTTATCACAAAGGATTCGAGCATGGTTGGCTACTAACCAATCCATTCCTAACACGACATCGAATCCGGCTAAATTCATTGGTAATAGGTTCGCATGAAATTTATGACTTGAAAGTTCTATATTTTCTTTTTGCAGAACCTGATCTATGTTAACAGAATTCCCATCGGCCGTTTCGACTGTAAAAATCTGCCTAAGGTTGGTTAAAGGTAAGTTAAGAGCTTGGCAGAATGAAGTATTGATAAAACTTTGGTTTACACCAGAGTCAAATAATACTTTTACGTAAACGTTGTGAACTAGGAACGTACCAGCTATCACATCTGGAATGAGTTCTGCTTCTTGAGTGGTCAGCTGGAATGCTCTTGTATTTTTCTTAGGAGTTCCGTCGGCCATCTTGGCTTTGTTGTCTGCTGGTTTAATTAACTTAGGGCATTCTGGTTTGAAATGCCAAGCTTCTCCAAAGTTATAGCAGATCCTGGTCTTCTTTCTGCAGTCTTCTTCACGATGTCCTACAACTTTGCAAAAGTTGCAGGTTACATTACATTTTCCAAAATGTTTCTTTCTGCAATTCTTGCAGAAAGGCGGAGTTGAGGATTGCCCGGTTCCTCTTTTCTTGAATTTGTTATTATTACCCACATGAAATCCTTGGGTAATTTTGTTAGTGCAGTATGTCTATCGCCTCCGTCATCTCAAATCGTAGCTGAAACAGTTTAAATCTAGGCTTTATAGTGTTATATTAGATAGAAAAGGGCAAGGTGGCATTATTGTAAATAAGGAGAACTCTCCTTATATCCTTTGCCTATAAATAGAAGTCTTAGGGCTTAGATTAGAGACTTTTGCTACTTTTGTCATTTGGAGCTTTGGAGATCTAGAGCTAGAGAGAGAAAGCATAGAGAGAGAAAGTTCCGTGTACGTGATTCTGGTGTTGTACGATTTCAGATCTGTTAATAGAATCATGGTTATTATTACGTCACGTGTGTTCGGTCACGCACGTTCACGGATTCCGCACGTTGAACGTGTCGATACGCAATCGTTCGGGAGTCGAAACCGGTCCTAACAAGTGGTATCAGAGCAGGAGCTCGATTGCACGGATCAAACACACAATTTCGCACACGAATCCAGCAGAATCAGATTCAAATTTCACTCAGATTTGTCAAATTTCTTCATCTTTACATTTCTTCACGTTTTCGACTGAAAATCGCCAAATTAAACGAGTTTTCATTGAAAAAAATTGCTAATTTTTGGATATGTTGTGCGAAACTATCTGATCTACAAGCCTAAAAATTTTCAGATCCTAATTCCTAACGGTTTGGGAGAAATCTAAGATTTTCTGTTCGAAAGAGTTGTGAAATGTTTGCTGTTGATGTTAAAGTTCATATGAATGTCAGCCGATCGGACAGCTAGCTGACCGATCGGCTAGCTAACCGTTCCAAAGCTAAACATTGTAATTCTTTTAAAAACTTTGACTTGTTGACTACTGTTCGATCGAACAGCTGTCCGAACCAAAGTATTCTTTGCAAATTCATTTAATCGTTGACTTTGACTTGCCAGCCGATCGGCTAGCATCTCTGGCCGAACGGTCAGCAAGTCGTACCACACTTTACACTGCATTTCATTAAAAAATAGTTGACTTGTTGACTGCTGACCGATCGGACAGCAGTCCGATCGAACACTTATCCGTTCCACTGCCATACATTTAAAAGTGTTGACTTTGTTTGACCTAACCGATCGGACAGCTGGCCGAACGGCTAGCATACCAACCGATCGGTTGGCAATACGTGTCATTAGGTCAACATATTCTGCAATTGTTCAGTCAACTGTTCTAGACTTTCATTAATAACATTCAACAGTCATCACGTGAACTTCTGATTCACTCCCCTTCATTGTATGTTTGTGATAATAACCGATAATACTGTTGCATGTGATTTTGGGAAAATAGTCAAAAGTGATTGTCAGCATTTGCATGTATTGATTTGACGTTGATATTAAGTGTGAAGGTCCAATAGTGTTAAAGCAACATCTGACATGGCAGGTGTTAGAGTGATTTGCATGTGAGCTCTTTAAAGCTACTCGATATATTGCATGTGATATTATCAGTTTACACGTGATTCAGGTCAAAGAAGTCAAAGTGACAACGCCAGCCGATTGGTCAAGCATTTTGTCGTCTTGTGCCATCATTTGAACAAGCTAGCCGATCGGACAGCATCAACGTGCAAGCCGATCGAACAGCATATTGTTTTGTCGTGTAGTGCTGATCGATCGAACAGAGGGTCGTACGGGTTGTCAACCGATTCCAAGTCACTTGGGCTAACCGATCGAACAACATAAATTTTTGTCGTTTTGTGTCAACCGATCGAACAGAGGGTCGAACGGACAACCAACCGATTCAAGAATCCCAGCCGATCGGACAGCAATCCCAGCCGATCGGACAACAAGTTGACTTTCGTTGACTCACTTGATCAACACCCTGTCCGATCGAACAGCTTTCCCGTCCGATCGACCAGCAGGAGCTCACTGTTGACTTGTGTTGACTCACTCGATCGGATACCCGTCCGATTCATTTTGTTTGATATTGTTTAAACTCATTGTGTTTGTTTGTTCGTGATTCAGGTGATTAAAAGGTGTGAATATCGAGGAAATAAAATCATTGCTGAAATGAAAGTGAAAACGAGAGAAGAAATTCTGAAAGAGAAAACCGAAAGAGAAAGATTCATTGTGGGGTGCAGAATGGAGAAAATGCAGGAAGAATATGAGAATGCTGTTGCGAACAAAAGATGGGATAAGAAACAGGAATGTTATGTCAACAAACAAGGTGAACCGGTTGTTCCCAGAAGTGACATAGTTCACGATGATGTTCTCCTTGTTATTCCTCGATCCGGCGAATATTATTCCAATGTTGCAAAAGACAAGACATATGTGAAAAGGCTGGATAAAATCATCAGGGATGCTATGACAACAAAACTGAGGAAGAGAAATGAAGAAAGAATGAAGAAGAACATTGAGAATTTAGTTGATGATTTGAAGAAAGCTGCTGAGGAAGTCAAGGTTGAAGAAAAAGAGAAGGTAGTTGTTATTGAAGAACAGCAAGTTGAAGTAGTCAAGAATGAGAATTTGAAAGCAGGTGATGCTGGTGATGAAGTTAGTGTTGAAGAAAAGCAGAATGATGCTGATCAGAAGCAGACAGAGACTGCAACAAACACCGAAGTGCCAATCACTGAGGTAAATTCTGATTCTGAAATTGAAATTAAAATCATTGAACAGTACAAGAAATGCATGGAAACATGCAGTGCTTGTACTGAAAAAGACGAAAAGTTCAGAACAAGAGATCTTGAATTCACAAAAATTGAAACTGTTTTTAAAAGTAAATACAAAGAAATGTTTGAAAATGAAAAAGTTTTGAAAGATAATAATGAGAAACTTTTGGAAAAATGTAAAAAGTTAGAAAAAGAAAATGAAGTTTTGAAAGAAAATGTTTTGAAAAGGACAGAAGAATGTGATAAAAAAGAGAATGCTTTTCAGGAAATGAAAAAGGAATATGATTCAATAAAATTGGCTTATCACATTACAAAAGAATCATATGAAAAAGTAAAAAGTGAAATGAAACTTGTTCAATCAAGATTGAAATATTGTTCTGAAACAACTAATGAGTATAAACGAATGTATGAAATAAAACAACAAGTGGAAAATTCTTATATTGAAGATGTTGCTAAGCTAAAGCGTCAGATTGCTGATTTAGAACAGGATAATAACAAGTTAAAAAGTTATCATGCGTCGTCATATGTGCTTGAAAGAATTTTCAATATAAAACCGGAGGATGGTGAGTCTGAGCAAAACAAGAAAGGCATTGGCTCAGAGTTTCATCAATTTCCACCACCGGAAAAGTTTGCATTTTATGATGAGGAAAAGGTCGAAAAAGCTTTCAACATGGTAGATCAATTGTCAGACAACATCGATATAACCTATTCCAAATCTGATGATTCTAGTGATTCAGAGGTGGTAGGTAAGGTCGTTGAAAGTGTGTTGAAAGAAGAGTCAGTTGATACAGGTAAATCTGAATCACAGGATGAAAATGAAGGTCATTTTCATGATGGATATCTGAAAAATACAAAATCCGAGAAAAAATTGAATGATGATTCAAAAGGATTGGTTTATACCATAATTGGATCGGACAAATTATTCTTAGATGTTGTATTCCCAATTCAGAATGTGATTTCAGAAAAGGTTGATAAAGTTTTCAAAATGGTAGAGATTGAAAAGTCTGAAATTCCAAAGTTTGCTGGAAAAGGTCACAAAACTTTTTATAACAAACCTGGTTACAAGAAGAAAAACATGAAGGCTGGGTTGGGTTATAAGAAGAAACAGAATTGGAAGAAAAGTGAAACACAAAATTTTCAGGCAAAGATGAATTTTGTTCAAGGAAAAAGTTTTGAAGAAGAGGAAAAACTCAAATTTAGACAACAATCTAATGAAGAGTTCTGTGCTCAAAAGAAAAGACAACAACAAAAGGTCAAGGATGTGTCCAAGTGAACATGTTTCAAATGTGATCAAACAGGACATCTTGCACGCAAGTGTCCAAATTTGAAACCTGTTGATGTTGAGACGAAAAAGAAGTCTGTTTATGTTGAAAAACAGAAATCTGAAGTTGTGACTCAGAAGTCAACCAAGTTTGATTATAAGCAAACTTGGAAGCCGAAAAAGTCAAGGGCTGACTCACAACAAACATGGAAACTAGTGACGTCCAGACTTAGAACAACACAAAGTTGGAAAACAAATGTTGATGCAACAAAACCAAACCAGTTTTGGAAACCAAAAACTGTTGTTCAAAATCAAAATGTTCAAAAAGAGTCACATTTTTACAAAAGAGGTACTCCAAAAGGTCAGACATGGAATGTTAAGAAACAAGTGACTTCGGTAAAAGATGAAAAAGTTGAAGTCAAAGTTGAAAAAGTCTTTGATGACAAAGATTTTCCGAAATTGAAAGATGCATATTGTGTTGAAATGCCTAAGGTCCAACAGACCTGGGCGAAATTGTTCAAGTAATCAAGTAGTTTGAATGTGCAGGTGCTCAACAAAACCAAAGATTGTGAGAATGGAAGTTGGAGCAGCCTGGCACAACGAGGAAAGGAGGCTGCTGAACCCTGGTTTGGTTGAAAAGGGAGTTTATTTGTTTTTCTGTACATAAATAAACAATATTTTCAAAAACCCCTAAAAAAATTAAAATTTTAAAAACCAAAAATATGTTTTTATTTTGTAAAAAAATTTGAAAAATTCAAAAATGTTGAGTGAATACGCCGAAACCCTCACGGCTGAACAAACATGATTAATTCACAAGATTGAAAAACGGTTTTCAAAATGTAAAAAATCAATGTGTTGTAAATCATGGGGGTACATTATTTTTCTGCAAATCAGTGCATGAGAAGCAGAAAATGGATGGCGAGACGAAGCTATCAGTATCGGTTTGTAAATTTTTTTAAAATGATTTTGCATTTTAGGGGGAGTAATATTGTTAGAAAATCCAAAAACATTTGAAAATTTGAAAATGACAAAAACATGATAAAAACCTATTGGCAAAAAGACAAAAACATTAAAAAATGAAAATGAGTTTTTGTGTAAAAAGAGGAAACGATAGTACATCAGTAGACAGTTACAGTACGCTAAAGAAATGGAAAGTTTAAATGTGTTAAACGATCTCACCGTGGATGTGTCGGTAGATTTTTATACATTTAGTAAACTTTTTCGGGATATAAACTTAAATTCAAACTTGCTTATTTCGTGGGGAACACTACTTGGATATATAGGTAACCCCTGAAATCTCGTTTGAAGGACCCCTCTTTCTGAGATACTAGGTCTTTATGCTTAGTGATATCTGGGGTATTATCCCGGGACTTCTGATTTTGTGGAAGCAATGGCCTAGTCCCCGTATAATACTTTCTGCTTGCTTGAAATATAGCGCCGCCCTCAGCAAAAATGATGAAACAATAAAATTGATAGTCATTGCTGTTGTAAAAAAGATCCTCTAAAGGGGACACACCATAAGTCAAACCTGAGTTCTCTGCTGAACGGAAGTTCTGACCTGAGCTCGTATGGTTTCATAATTTATTCCCCTTACAGATATCATCTAGGTATACTCACCTGTATATATTCAAGAGGTGGGACACATGAATGAGTTTAAGTTCTTAAAACACCTAATTCGTATCCTGAATCAGTTGAAGTTTGTGTGAAAATTTAAGTGGATCAGTATATCGACAATCTAAGTGAATTGTTTAATTCTTAACGTGTAACTAAGCTCAATGGTACTTGTGACTTGTCAGAAACTGATATGATCCTCTGACGCAAACTCAAACAAAAATATTGTCTGTAAATATGTTTGTAAATATTTCTTTCTGCTTTATGTTTCAGAAAAATAAAAAAAATAAAAAGATTTTGATTTCTGCTTTATTTTCGACAACTGATGTCTGGGAAGCTGAGTTTCAAAATCTAAGTATGCTGATTGTGTTTCTGAAAATAAACAAGTTCATTAATTTGAAACTTGAATTTTTAAAATCAAAAATCAAAAACAGTTTGTGATATCTCCAAGGTCATTAATTTGGACATGGATGATTAACTGTGAGGGATTTGGATGATTATACTGTTAAAATATGTAAAAGAGCCAGTTTCCGATCCGGTTCGCTGAAACTGCCAAATCTTTAAAGATTGTTGATAGAGAGAGAGAATCAAGTATTCCTGGATATATTCGTATTATTATATCTTAGAGCCAGAATCTTGATTTAGAAAGTTTAAAAGAGCCAGGTCACAATTCCTGGAAAATTGGATGTTCAAAATATTTTTACTTATAAATGTTTGAGAATTGCAGATGTTGTACCAGACTACGATCCCGACAGCCGAGTTTAAGGGGGAGTCTGAAGACGAGCTCAACGCAAAAGGAAGCGTGGATTCAATGAGCCAGGAAACTAGCCTAAAGGAGCTTGTATACGGAAAGCCAGGTGTCGATCCCAAAAGCACGGAAGCTTGACGAAAGGGGGAGCCTGAAGAGTTTACCGAAAGGGGGAGCTGAAGCTGAAGAACAGATCCACGGGGATTCTGTTCAAACAACAAGACTCAATGAGAGAGAGAAAGATAAGAAGCTACGAGTTTGACTCAATGATTGAGATTGACTGCGGCAATATCCAAGGGGGAGTCTGTTAGTGCAGTATGTCTATCGCCTCCGTCATCTCAAATCGTAGCTGAAACAGTTTAAATCTAGGCTTTATAGTGTTATATTAGATAGAAAAGGGCAAGGTGGCATTATTGTAAATAAGGAGAACTCTCCTTATATCCTTTGCCTATAAATAGAAGTCTTAGGGCTTAGATTAGAGACTTTTGCTACTTTTGTCATTTGGAGCTTTGGAGATCTAGAGCTAGAGAGAGAAAGCATAGAGAGAGAAAGTTTCGTGTACGTGATTCAGGTGCTGTACGATTTCAGATCTGTTAATAGAATCACGGTTATTATTACGTCACGTGTGTTCGGTCACGCACGTTCACGGATTCCGCACGTTGAACGTGTCGATACGCAATCGTTCGGGAGTCGAAACCGGTCCTAATAAATTTTCTGAGCTAATTCCTTCTTCCGGTTCTCTTATCTTGTGCGTACCAATTCGTCAGTTAGGGTGTTAGCTAATTCTACCGCATCGTCAATAGTGCGAGGTCTCGCAGCTTTAACGATATTAAGAATTTCGCCAATCAATCCCCGAATATAGCGGGAAATAACTACCGGTTCTGGCGAAGCCAGTGTTGGTACCACTCTAGCATATTCGAAGAATGTCGAAGTATACCCTCGACAATCTACACCCATCATTAGATGATTCAGGAACTTATTCGCCATTTGTTCCTTTTCATATTCGGGACAGAACTTTCTTTCCATTAGCTGTTTAAATTCTTCCCAGCTCATGGCATAGGCCATATTTCTTCCTTCGGCTTGAAGTACCATATTCCACCATTCTAACGCCCCTTCTTTAAAAAGATGCGACGCATACATGACCTTATCTTCTTCAGCACATTTACTTATCATAACTACTGCTTCGGTTTTCTCCAACCAACGCAGTGCCGCAGTCGCCCCTTCGTGCCTGCAAATTCTGCTGGTTTACAAGCAATAAATTCTTTGTAAGTGCAACCAGGTGTTGCAGCTTTCATTTTCTTAGGGAGTGGGGCCTGTCGTGGATCATTATCATGATTAGTATGGTTGTCGCCTCCGTTTACACTATTACTGAAGTTATCTTCTTGGGTACGTTTACTAGGAATGATTTGTTGAGGTTCAACAGGTTTCTGGGCAGCATCAAGGATTGCTGGAATAGCATTGGCTATTCCTTGAGCAACGATATTTTCGATATCTTGCTTAGTCATAAATTGATCTCCTTGATTTTGCTCAGATTGATTAACTTCATTAATTGGTTCATTATTAGCAGGTTCCATCTGGTAATTAATATATGTAAATTATTAGCATAATTTAGATAATAGCTATATGCAAATAATCACACAATACAACACACGTATAGCCAAAATTATCGATTTCTCGATTCCCATTTTTATATATATTATGCATCCGTACATATTGTTATTTTACAAAAGTTTTAATTTTAAGTTATTTTACAGACTTTATATTTTTATTTATTATGATTATTATTATTATTATACAATCCACAGTTTCACCATCACCCTCGCCCTTGTCAGTTAGCACTTTAGTAAAGACGTTCCCTCTCGTCGTACTTCCAGGAGATCTGTTCTCCCACTTCCCTGATCCTATTCCCTACATCCACCAGCTTCTCGCCAAAGTGGCGGAGTTCAGCTAAAATTTCATTGCTCGTTGGTGGGTTTGGTATAGGTTCTGGGTCGAACTGAGGGAAAAAGGTATAAGGATTATTAAGGAGGTTATGAAACTGCCAGTCGTTCGTCCACCACTCGTCCAATTCTCCTAAAGATTGGGTATGGATCAAAGGTTCTGGAATTGCTGGTTCCAAGTTTATTGGAAGTTGGGTTTCAGCAGGATAAGGGTAGAAGTTAGTGTTGATCAGCCTGATGATATCACAGCTTTCCAATACGCGATCCAATTCCTCCTGAAATGGCAACTCCTCAACTTGCCTAGAGCTTTCCCCAATTTCCATTTCCATTGGTCTAGAACCTTCCCCCATCTCGATCCCTTTTCCTTTATCCATGGGATTCTCTATTTTGGGAATTTTCCTAGTAGCTGGTTTCCTCCTGCGCACACGCCTCCATCCTACAAATCTTCTTCTTTTCTTAGGTTTTGGTTTCTCCGGAGGTGGAGCTTGAAATTCCATAGGTTCCTCTACATCGGCTATGTAACCAGTAAAATCTTTGGAAACTTCTATTTTCACCGGATAAAGATTGAGATTCTGAAGGGCTTCAGATAACTCATTCATGCTGTTTAGCATATATGCAAAATGCACACAAAATGCTAAGTTAAAATTTTTATAATAAAATTTCACAAATAAACATTCAAATATTATTGCATACCGTGTGACTACTTTAATACAAAAGACAACTGAAAATTAAAACATACTAGGTTTTATTGTAAACTTATTTATTTACTGGGTAAAGTTTCTGGCTTGTAAGTGATATGGGTACTAATACTGGGTTAGGGTATTTTAAAATTTTGTATTTACTGCTACAGTGGCTAACATATAGAGATCTGCCCACTTTTCATCTAATCCATATTCCCATGGTAGGTTATTGCCTAATTGTTGGGTTTCCTGATTAACCAGTATTCCCTTTGGTTGGGATTTCTTCATTTTCTCTTGGCTTTTTCTAATAATCAAACTTCTTTTATTAGGAAAAAGTGGTTTCTCATACTGTGCCTTACGGACAAATATTCATTCCTCAGTATCTGTTGGGTATTTTGAGGATGAAGTTCCTTTTTCTTTTGGTGAACTATCTAATTTATGATAGATGTCCGAAAGTCTTTGCTTACCCATACTGTAAACAAATATTCAAATAATCACATAATCACAGAATGGCAATCAGTAAAATTAAGTATTTTCTAAATACTTAATTAGCATAAATCAATGGCTCTGATACCACCTTTTCATGTCACGGCCCCGGCCCGGTTTAACCTGGTTCAGGAGCCGTGGGACAGAAAATCCCGTGGTATTTAATTGATGCGACAGCGGAAGATTTTAAACAGGATCTTTTTAAAGCTGAAAATGCCTGATTATTTTATTTCATAAATCAAGATAAAACCCCGTAGTTTACAATACACTTATTTCACTGGGAAATCTTTATTTTACAAAACATGTTTCTTTTACATTGAGCCACTTCCTTAAGCTTGTAGTGCTTCACGGCACTTTTTCTGGATCACAACAGATCACCTGAAACATGTTTGAAAAAGGTTTTGTCAGCAGGGAAATACTGGTGAATCATTCTTTTTACTAAAAACAACGCATTGTTATAATTTACAGTATTAAGAGCGATTACAATGTCTACATATATCAACCATATACCCACGATATTTGTCACTCGACCACCTATTGGCTATCTCGTTGTCCAATGGTGTATGTGACTATGGTCATATCACCCCTTGGCTAACCCGTTGTCCAATGGTGACGGTTATCAAGTAATGTATACAAAACCCCACATACCGGCTGTAATTTGGAGATTACAAAGACTTAATCCCTATAATTATAATTTTGAAAACAAACATAATTTTGAAAGCAATTTTGGTAAAAAGAGAATGAATCACATTGCAAGTTAAATCGGGCAGAATTTAGCCTACTGATAAGCTTGTTAACCTAATTTAAACAACAATGCACACGAACTAGGTTAGTAACTAATACAGCATTTACGATAACTCACGAGATTAAACCCTCACGACGAATGACAAAGTGCAATACTTAAACATCCATCGAATTCACGACGAATGACAAAGTATAACCCTAATTTGAGCAGCACTTAAACATTCATCGGATAGTTTCAATCGATCGGACATTGAATCGTAGCAGCGATCGAGTTATTACCTTGTTATCGCAGCGGAAATTCGTGATTATGTGTGTTTCTGTAGTATTTGGACGATATCTCAGTGCATGAATCGAATTTTAACGTCGAACCAACGCAGAAATCTAAGTGCCAATGCCCTCTATTTATACTGGAAAATGGGCTCCCTCGCGTGGCGCGAGGGGTGCCCTCCTAGCATAGGGTAGCCTCGTGTACAGGTAGCTTAGCTGAGTCGACCGTTTCTTAAATTTCGATTCCTATCAAAAACTGTCGAGATAATACCAACTAGGGTTTACCCCCCCTGAGTTTTAGGGGCCCTGATCCTGATTCCGATTGTTCTGAAAATTTTAGGGGTTATGCAGAATTACTTGGGGGTCTCAATTAGGGTTTCCTATTGGACAAAATAAAATAAGAAATAGTAGTTTTAGTGAGAGTTGTTACAAATACAATGGCTTGACAGACCCCGACGATCACCTCCAAGTCTTCAATGGCGCAGGGTTAACAAGTGGATGGAACTTACCAACTTGGTGCCACCTCTTCACACAAACCTTTATTGGCGCAGCGCGCGTCTGGTTTGACAGCCTGCCAACAGGAAGAATCAAGTCATGGATCGATTTTCGAGACAAGTTCCTTGCGCACTTCTCTCAACAGCGCAAGCATACTAGAGATCCGGCAGACTGTCTGAATATATTGAGAAAGGACCATGAAAGCGTAGAAGATTTCATTACGAGGTATAACAAAGAATGTTTGGAGATTGGTGATGTGGGCGAAAAGATGATGCGCGCGCATTTTATGAGGGCAGTAAAATGCGACGACTTGATCAAGCGAGTGAAGGGAAGAGATGGAGGCCCCAAAGATTGGGAAACCTTCATTGAGGCAGCAAAAACGATTGCGAGCACAGACAAACAATTGACCGGTGATGACAACCGTCAATACAGTTCCCACCACAGCGATCGGCGCAACAAGAAAAACAAAGGCCAATCATGGAAAACATCCAGTTATAGGGAAAGAAGCACGATAAGGGAAGACGCGCGCAATACAATCAACCAGATCTCTCATCGGAAAGAGGTCAAAAGGGAGAACAGAGAAAAGCAGTGGACACCCTTAACAAAGACTCCTTCTGAAGTATTATCAACTGAAAATCACCAGTTCAAACCTCCGCTACAAATGAGAAACAAGAGGGGTCAAGACCCAAACCTTTTCTGTGAGTTTCACAAAGACACAGGTCACTTGACCGACGATTGTTTCAGCCTAAAACAGGAGATAGAAAGAGCCCTAAGAGATGGAAGACTCACACATCTGGTGAAAGGCGGAAAGCGCGATCACCGTCAAATTCAACGAAGGGAAGAAAGGCTGGATAACAAGAAGCTCCGAAAATTAGAAACTCACATGGTTCAAGGAGGTTCCAGGAGACCAAGAAAGAACCACAACAAGCGCACACAAGACGATTCTTGGTGCGAAAAACAAGTTGTCTTCCCCATAGTAAGAGGAGGCCCGAGAGAAAGAAGACCCATAGTCATATCTGGGGTAATTGGTCACTACCAAACCGACTACATTTTCATCGATCCAGGGAGCACTGCAGATATCATCTACGAACAATGTTTTAATCAATTCGACCAAGAGGACAGAGCGCGCTTGGAACCGGTGGATTACCCGCTCACCGGTTTCTGCAATGAAGCCGTTTTTCCTCTAGGCCAGATATCGTTCCCACTGCTGCTCTCAGACGGAAGAAATTCAAGGATGGAGGAGGTCACGTTCATGGTACTACCAGCGCATTCAAGGCATGACATTCTGTTAGGAAGAGAATCTCAAGGAGACTTTAGCATGATTTGCTCTGGCCCACATTCAGCCGTGGGATTCCCAACAGAGACAGGGGTAGCCTTAATCTATGCAAGCAAAGAAGTCTTGGCAACAGATGAAATCAGACCAGCAAAGGCAAGCAAATCTGTACCACGCGCAGAGGCTGAAAAATGGGTGCTAAGCAGCAAATACCCATAACAACCGGTCACCTTAGTCCCCGCAATGTCTGATCTCACGCGCGCAGCGCTAAAAAAGTTGTTGTTCGAAAACATGGACGTGTTCGCCTGGACACCAGCCGATATGGTGGGTGTTCCACGGCATATAGCAGAGCACAGACTTAACGTCTCAGAGGCCGCCAAACCTGTAGTACATGGCAAACGTCATTTAGGAGACATAAAGCATGATGCTATGAAAGAACAAGTCACAGAGCTGTTGAATGCAGGCATCATCAGAGAAGTCAGGTACCAAACTTAAATTTCGGGACGAAATTTCCTAAAGTAGGGGAGACTGTGACACCTGTGTCACTGCGACCATCAAACAAATGCCAAACCAATGAAATATTGTATTTCATACTTGGGATTTGTAAAAATATGTGTATCATTTGCACATACAAATTCTTGTTCGGTTTCAAGCTCTAAATCGCTTTCTGGAAGGTTATACGCGCACTGATGCGTAAATATAACCAGTTTAATGCAAAGAACACTCCGGAATAGTGAAATAGGCTTAACATACCTTAAATAACCTTTACATAACTTAGAAGTAAGTTTTGGAAGGTTTGGTATGGTGATATCAAGTTAAATCGCTTACAGGGACTAAAGTTGACAAACTGCGAAAGTATGCCAATTTGAACTATAACAGACATTCCGGAACATGGCCATAAGTTAAACATACCATAAATATCCTTTACATAGCTTAGAAATAGGCTTTGAGGTGTTCGGTATGCTAAAATAAACTTTTGGGTCATTCAGGGACTAAAAGTGTCAAAAAGTGCACAAGTTTGCATTTTCGCGCATAACTTACGTTCCGAATACTTCCGGACATCCAAAAATTTATGTAAGCATGACTATATTATGCTTTAGTGTTTGGCTTGCCAAAAATCCATTCATCGCGTCATTTGGATCATTTTTCGCGCTTGTGCGCATTCCGTCGTAATTAACCGAACATCGCAACCGTACGGCTAAACGAACCGACATCCGAGATATTTTTGAGCATGTATTAAGTTCCCTATACTTTAACTTCATTTTAGAGCTTTGAAATGGGGTTAACGGGCCTTAAACGTGTCAAAAATGACCTTATTGCATAACAGGGACCAAAAGTGTAAATCTGCCAAACTTGTGCCATACGATGCGTAGGGGTGTTTGCCCTACGGTGCGTATGGGGTCTGCAGACCAGATGCAGTGTTTTTAACAGCCTGTTTGCAGCATATTAAACCACACCCACACATTCATACATGCCTAGTCAACTGATAAGGATCATATTTAGCCACCATAACTTTCCCACAAGTGTACGCACATGATTCAATCACGTTATTCCATGAAACGATCCTAACGGTTCGGGTATTACTATAAATACCCCACCCCCCATGCTTCAAAATCACAAGAACTTTGATTTGAGAAACTCTAAGTTGAAACTATTGTTTCATACCTGAGATTTTTGAATCGAAGTTAGCATTCGGGGACCCTTCGTAAGTATTCTTTCGTTCTTTTATTGCTTTTCGAGTCTTTCGAGTCTGAAAGTCAAACTTTGTTTGACTTTCTGCGTTGACCAGTAATGGTCAATGCGAAGTTCGTTTGAACTTCGCAACGTGAGTGTAATCACGTTGGTTATAGTCCCTTGGGACTATGCCTACTGATTACCACGTTGTCTAGGGTCGTAGGGTAAGCGATCTAATAAATCGCTTATACCTTCGAACCCGACCCAGTTTGGTCGATCATTAGGATCCGACCAAATACATTAGGTGACCATAGTATATAGGGAATAACCTTCCGAGGTCATACCTTATGGTCACATCGTTTAAGTAGTTGTATGATAGGTAGTTTATATGCCTTAGGTAAATTACCAGAATACCCTTTTCATGTATAATTGGTAATTAAGCATATGTAACCTAAACTTTTGTCACATAACTGATTATGTAACATGTTTAGGCATATAATACTTGTCATAGGACTAGTTAGGCGGTCCGAACGCGTTTCACGCGAACGACGCGTTAAAGTAGCATAAGCTACCTAAACGGGTCGTAATGAGTCGTAAGCTATTATGTTAGGTTTCATTTAGTATGTAGGCTTTGTTAAACCATATGACACGAGTCTCTATACTCGTTTGGTTTACAAACCCTCATTCTATCTAAATCCTCTGATTTAGGTCCGGTTTATTAACATAGTTACCTATATTAGGTGCCGTTTGATTTCGTAATCTCTAGCATTGCTTGGTGGTTATCCTAGGACTTCTGAGCAATCTCAAGTGAGTACATAGACCCCTCTTTTACTGTTTTCCAAACTGTTTTGGGGTGGAACACATGTGCCTACTTGTTACTTTCATGCTTTCCTGTTTTCACATCATATACCTGCTATATTCGTTAGTACATTATAGTACATGATTTTATTACATCTTATGCTAGGTGTGCCCATTGTGTGCATTACTTAGTACATCGTTTTACATTACATTACATGCTACGTATGTCTATTGTTGTATACGTAGTACAGGTCACATGCTACGTATGTCTATTGTTGTATACGTAGTACAGGTCACATGCTACGTATGTCTATTGTTGTATACGTAGTACAGGTCACATGTTAAGTATGTCTATTGTTGTATACGTAGTACAGGTCACATGCTACGTATGTCTATTGTTGTATACGTAGTACAGGTCACATGCTACGTATGTCTATTGTTGTATACGTAGTACAGGTCACATGTTAAGTATGTCTATTGTTGCATACTTAGTACAGGTCACATGCTACGTATGTCTATTGTCGCGTACTTAGTACATTTGTTATTCATCACAGGCTTACATTTTGGATACATATTACATGATTTACATTAGACATGAACATTTTACTTTGGTAGTTTGGTTTGAGTAAGTGATTAAGTAACGAGGCGTGTGTAATATGATACAAGCATGGTGGATACGCCGCTGGTACTTCCTATATATAAGTGTTTGTATGGTATTGCATATTGTAGCGTTATTTGAATCATTTCAATTTGAGACATAGAACATTTTATACAAATAACATACTTTTCACAAGACATTGATTTACAAACAACTTATCTTATACAAACTCATTTTACATGGTTATTCATTTAACCTAACATTTATTTATACATATCATCTGATCCTATCATTTTTCAAATGATTTACAAAACAAAGCAAATTACAAGGTTCATGACTAAACATTTTCTCAAACATAAGTCATGAAACCTATTTTCACAAAACCTATGTATCTCACAGGCATTTTTATGCTGACGTACCTATTTTCACATGTGTTTTTCAGGAGCTGTTGCATAAGATGATCAAGATACACATAGGCAGACTTGGGCTTTAGTGACAATAAAAGATGCAAGACTAGTTAATTATGTTGTATTTCTTTGTTTGTTAAGACATTGTAACACTTTTAATCAATAAAACGAAACTTCAATTGCCATGGATTTGAAACAATTAATTCTGTTACAACACTCCCCGACATTTCCGCCACGTTTTGTATGTTCTACGTGGTCGGGGTGTGACAGATAAGATGGTATCAGAGCCAATGGTTATAGGGAATTAGGTTATTAGTAATGCTTTGACCTAGTCTATAACCTTTCTAGGACCCTAACGCGAGTTTACTTGCGTTTAGTCATAAAACAATACCGTCACCTATCCTTGGGCGACGACCACAACAAGAACATAAATTTCAAAACCGCTTTGAAAACTAATCATCTGTTCTAGGATGATTGATTACAAGGTTTTGAACCCTCTATTGTAAGGTTTTGAACCCTCTGTTATATGGTTTTGAACCCCTTTGAGGTTTCAAATTCTCGTCAAGGTTTTGGGTTTTAAATAATGTGAACACGTGCAAACTGGAAGGGTGAATGCCTGTATTCTGGGTTTTCTGTCTAGGCAAGCACTTCGTATACATCTCATCAGACGCGAGACCAGTTGTGCTTACCTGGGAATTCTTGGGATGAGTGTTCACTTATAGGCGAGCATGTCTTCGCGATACATTATATTGACCCATTTACTTTGATTAGTCACCATCTCATTTGTTTGCCTTTGGTAACAAACAAATGGTCACAATCTTCATGTATTGTTATTCTCTTTTGATTATCTTTTGCTTGTTTCCTTCTATGTCTTTCATTTTTTTCATTTTGCCTCTTCATCGCAACAAGACTCGAGTGTCCGGACCAGGTGCTACAATTGCCCAACAAATAGGCGTCGTACTCCAGAAGACCGTTGATTTAGCTATCACCATGACTCATCTCAGGGATGAAGCCGTGCAAGGGAACCGCTCCTTGGAGAAATCAATGCAACCGTCATCATCCAAATCAAATACCCTGTTACAAATGTACCCACGGTGTACGATGGAGACATTTGGTTAACATGTGTTGCTTTGCTGTTCAAAGCAAAGCAGTTGCAAACCCTGTTGCTGCTTAACCTTCAAGTTCTGCTTCATATGTCGCCTTGGCATATCTAGCGCCTCAACCTCATAAACTTTCTACCTTGTGTATCGACTTAAGCACGCCTAGTGCAAGGTTTCGAAGCACCTCTCGTTACACAAATTCCAAAATCCATGAAGGATCTTTCTATCCTCATAATCAGATCCTTGTGGATAAATATCACTCAAATCGGAGCCCTTAATTGAATTATTCGTATGCCTTAATACGTACATTACGATTCAATAAGGACAAAGCCGAATTCTTATTAAGATCTTGCTAACTTCATAGTTAGATTCTTGTTAATGTTTAAAGTGCCGAATGAAATCCATGAAATGGATTCCTAGTGTGCTCTAAATGCATGTGCGTAATTAACAAAACAAAACTTACAAATTAAAGATCTAGATAAACAATTTTGTGGTTATGTGACTATGTGTTTATGCATTTTGCGTTTTCTTTTATGCATTTTTTTGTGTTTTTGTATACTCTGGATATTCGTTATCCAAATCCTCATAGAATCTTTCTTACCTTCATATGAAGGATTCGTAGTAGGATATTCAAAAAGGTACTATCTTAAATCCTTAATGGACTTCTACTTTGTAGTTAAATCCCTTGGATTATAAAGTACTATTCCAAAGTTTAAGGACAACATGTGTTGATAAAGTTAAATACATCCTACGTCGATGTAGTTAAATTTTCCCCGTAGGTAGTTTAGTTAAAGAGATCCTACGTCGATCTAAGTTAAATAGATTGGTCCGACAATCTAGTTAAATACATCCTACGTCGATGTAGTTAAATTTTCCCCGTAGGTAGTTTAGTTAAAGAGATCCTACGTCGATCTAAGTTAAATAGATTGGTCCGACAATCTAGTTAAATACATCCTACGTCGATGTAGTTAAATTTTCCCCGTAGGTAGTTTAGTTAAAGAGATCCTACGTCGATCTAAGTTAAATAGATTGGTTCGACAATTTAGTTAAATATATCATGTGTTTATGTAGTTAATTAGGCCCTCGGGTGGTCTAAATCAAGAGATTGTTCGTTAATCTAATCCTTTGGTGACCTAGTTAAAGAGACTCTATTGCAGTCAAGTTAATTCACCACAGGATTATTCGTTTGATTTTTCCCCATACGCATTATGAAATGAACTGTGCGGACTGTGCAAGGAACTACGTAATTATGGAGGCCTACATAATTATGGAATTCAGTGCATAGGAACCACAGGAAGTTTTGTCATGTGTTAAGACCAACAGTGGCAAGAGTAATGATACGGGAGAAGTCTTGGACTTTGACCAATGTCATTTATTCTCACATTACCCAATTCTGATCTCAATCACACACACAATTTCCTATGATGAGTCTTCATAAGAAACGTTCTTTTGTCCGTAGTTCAAAACTCCATGTTTTGTTACTACAATGACATCACTTTGAGGGTTGACATTTTCGCTAAGAATCCTAACATGGCCCAGAGTTCTACGTAGGGTTCAAGGGGTTCATTCGAAGCGAAAACATCACCGTCGTCCCCATAAGTTTCTCCTAATATTAAATTTCGGGACGAAATTTCCTAAAGTAGGGGAGACTGTGACACCTGTGTCACTACGACCATCAAACAAATGCCAAACCAATGAAATATTGTATTTCATACTTGGGATTTGTAAAAATATGTGTATCATTTGCACATACAAATTCTTGTTCGGTTTCAAGCTCTAAATCGCTTTCTGGAAGGTTATACGCGCACTGATGCGTAAATATAACCAGTTTAATGCAAAGAACACTCCGGAATAGTGAAATAGGCTTAACATACCTTAAATAACCTTTACATAACTTAGAAGTAAGTTTTGGAAGGTTTGGTATGGTGATATCAAGTTAAATCGCTTACAGGGACTAAAGTTGACAAACTGCGAAAGTATGCCAATTTGAACTATAACAGACATTCCGGAACATGGCCATAAGTTAAACATACCATAAATATCCTTTACATAGCTTAGAAATAGGCTTTGAGGTGTTCGGTATGCTAAAATAAACTTTTGGGTCATTCAGGGACTAAAAGTGTCAAAAAGTGCACAAGTTTGCATTTTCGCGCATAACTTACGTTCCGAATACTTCCGGACATCCAAAAATTTATGTAAGCATGACTATATTATGCTTTAGTGTTTGGCTTGCCAAAAATCCATTCATCGCGTCATTTGGATCATTTTTCGCGCTTGTGCGCATTCCGTCGTAATTAACCGAACATCGCAACCGTACGGCTAAACGAACCGACATCCGAGATATTTTTGAGCATGTATTAAGTTCCCTATACTTTAACTTCATTTTAGAGCTTTGAAATGGGGTTAACGGGCCTTAAACGTGTCAAAAATGACCTTATTGCATAACAGGGACCAAAAGTGTAAATCTGCCAAACTTGTGCCATACGATGCGTAGGGGTGTTTGCCCTACGGTGCGTATGGGGTCTGCAGACCAGATGCAGTGTTTTTAACAGCCTGTTTGCAGCATATTAAACCACACCCACACATTCATACATGCCTAGTCAACTGATAAGGATCATATTTAGCCACCATAACTTTCCCACAAGTGTACGCACATGATTCAATCACGTTATTCCATGAAACGATCCTAACGGTTCGGGTATTACTATAAATACCCCACCCCCCATGCTTCAAAATCACAAGAACTTTGATTTGAGAAACTCTAAGTTGAAACTATTGTTTCATACCTGAGATTTTTGAATCGAAGTTAGCATTCGGGGACCCTTCGTAAGTATTCTTTCGTTCTTTTATTGCTTTTCGAGTCTTTCGAGTCTGAAAGTCAAACTTTGTTTGACTTTCTGCGTTGACCAGTAATGGTCAATGCGAAGTTCGTTTGAACTTCGCAACGTGAGTGTAATCACGTTGGTTATAGTCCCTTGGGACTATGCCTACTGATTACCACGTTGTCTAGGGTCGTAGGGTAAGCGATCTAATAAATCGCTTATACCTTCGAACCCGACCCAGTTTGGTCGATCATTAGGATCCGACCAAATACATTAGGTGACCATAGTATATAGGGAATAACCTTCCGAGGTCATACCTTATGGTCACATCGTTTAAGTAGTTGTATGATAGGTAGTTTATATGCCTTAGGTAAATTACCAGAATACCCTTTTCATGTATAATTGGTAATTAAGCATATGTAACCTAAACTTTTGTCACATAACTGATTATGTAACATGTTTAGGCATATAATACTTGTCATAGGACTAGTTAGGCGGTCCGAACGCGTTTCACGCGAACGACGCGTTAAAGTAGCATAAGCTACCTAAACGGGTCGTAATGAGTCGTAAGCTATTATGTTAGGTTTCATTTAGTATGTAGGCTTTGTTAAACCATATGACACGAGTCTCTATACTCGTTTGGTTTACAAACCCTCATTCTATCTAAATCCTCTGATTTAGGTCCGGTTTATTAACATAGTTACCTATATTAGGTGTCGTTTGATTTCGTAATCTCTAGCATTGCTTGGTGGTTATCCTAGGACTTCTGAGCAATCTCAAGTGAGTACATAGACCCCTCTTTTACTGTTTTCCAAACTGTTTTGGGGTGGAACACATGTGCCTACTTGTTACTTTCATGCTTTCCTGTTTTCACATCATATACCTGCTATATTCGTTAGTACATTATAGTACATGATTTTATTACATCTTATGCTAGGTGTGCCCATTGTGTGCATTACTTAGTACATCGTTTTACATTACATTACATGCTACGTATGTCTATTGTTGTATACGTAGTACAGGTCACATGCTACGTATGTCTATTGTTGTATACGTAGTACAGGTCACATGCTACGTATGTCTATTGTTGTATACGTAGTACAGGTCACATGTTAAGTATGTCTATTGTTGTATACGTAGTACAGGTCACATGCTACGTATGTCTATTGTTGTATACGTAGTACAGGTCACATGCTACGTATGTCTATTGTTGTATACGTAGTACAGGTCACATGTTAAGTATGTCTATTGTTGCATACTTAGTACAGGTCACATGCTACGTATGTCTATTGTCGCGTACTTAGTACATTTGTTATTCATCACAGGCTTACATTTTGGATACATATTACATGATTTACATTAGACATGAACATTTTACTTTGGTAGTTTGGTTTGAGTAAGTGATTAAGTAACGAGGCGTGTGTAATATGATACAAGCATGGTGGATACGCCGCTGGTACTTCCTATATATAAGTGTTTGTATGGTATTGCATATTGTAGCGTTATTTGAATCATTTCAATTTGAGACATAGAACATTTTATACAAATAACATACTTTTCACAAGACATTGATTTACAAACAACTTATCTTATACAAACTCATTTTACATGGTTATTCATTTAACCTAACATTTATTTATACATATCATCTGATCCTATCGTTTTTCAAATGATTTACAAAACAAAGCAAATTACAAGGTTCATGACTAAACATTTTCTCAAACATAAGTCATGAAACCTATTTTCACAAAACCTATGTATCTCACAGGCATTTTTATGCTGACGTACCTATTTTCACATGTGTTTTTCAGGAGCTGTTGCATAAGATGATCAAGATACACATAGGCAGACTTGGGCTTTAGTGACAATAAAAGATGCAAGACTAGTTAATTATGTTGTATTTCTTTGTTTGTTAAGACATTGTAACACTTTTAATCAATAAAACAAAACTTCAATTGCCATGGATTTGAAACAATTAATTCTGTTACAACACTCCCCGACATTTCCGCCACGTTTTGTATGTTCTACGTGGTCGGGGTGTGACACTGGATGCATCGTATACTTAGACTTATGGGCTTCTTCTAATATACGATGACGTAGATTTCCTAATTTAGGTATCCACATTCTCTTTTCATGGAATCTCCAAATTCCATCTGTTCCTTGTTTTAATTCTTTCAGCATACCTTTCAACTTTTCAGTATCTTCCTTGATTACTGATTCTTGTGCTTCTCTTATCCGATCATTTAAATCTACTTGCAGATTTAATTTAAGAGAACGTACCCTTTTTGTCTTTTCATGATACTTTCGGCTTAAAGCATCTGCTACTACATTTGCTTTTCCTTCATGATACTGGATATCACAGTCATAATCGCTAAGAAATTCCATCCAACGTCTTTGTCTCATATTTAACTCTTTCTGCCCGAAAACATACCTTAAACTTCAGGGGTTTTCCATTTAGTAATTGCCTCGATTTTTGTTGGATCTACATGAATTCCTTCATGATTGACTAGGTGTCCAAGGAATTGTACTTGTTCTAACCAAAATTCGCACTTTGAAAACTTAGCATAAAGCTTTTCTTTTCTTAACAAACTTAAAAGTGCGTGCAAATGTTTTGCATGATCTTCTTTACTCTTAGAGTAAATCAGAATATCATCTATGAATACAATTATGAATTTATCCAAATATGGCTTACATATTCGGTTCATCATGTCCATAAATGCAGCTGGGGCATTGGTTAAACCAAATGGCATGACAGTAAATTCATAATGACCATACCTTGTTCTAAATGCAGTTTTAGGAATGTCCTCTTCCTGTACTTTTAATTGATGATATCCTGACCTTAAATCAATTTTAGAGAAAAATCGAGCTCCTTGCAATTGATCAAATAAATCATCGATTCTTGGTAATGGATACCGATTTTTTATCGTGACCTTGTTTAATTCACGGTAGTCAATGCACATCCGCATTGATCCGTCCTTCTTTTTAACGAACAATATTGAACTCCCTGCAATTGATCAAATAAATCATCGAGCTCCCTGCAAGATTTCAGAAATTCTAACGGTTTCTCCATTAGCTGTCTCTACTACACATTCTAGTGGTAGTTTAGTTAATGACTGATTTAGAAATTTGCAAAACGATGTATTAATAAAACTTTGGTTTGCACCAGAGACAAATAATACTTTAGCAAAAACATCATTAACTAAAAACGTACCAGCTATAACATCTGGAATCATCTTGGCTTCTTCTGCAGTCAGAAAAAATGCTCTAGCATTTTTAGTATTCTTGTTATCTGGAGCTGGAGCTAATTTTGGGCAATTCAGTTTGATATGACCTTGTTCTCCGCAATTGTAACATACCCTGCTGTTAGCTTTCTTTCTGCAGTTTTCTTCCTTGTGTCCCGACATTTTGCAAAAGTTACAGTATATGGAGCATCTCCCTGAATGCTTTCTTTTGAAATACCTACAGTAGGGTGCAGAGGTAGAACCTATATTTTTCCCACAGTTAGAATTTCCAGAACGAAATTCTTGAGTCAACTTCTGGGTTAGGTTCCTCCTTTGATCCTCTTCTCTGGTACGGACTAATTCATCAGTCAAGGTATTGGCTAATTCTACAGTTTCTTCTATTGTTTGAGGTCTAGCTGCCTTGACTACGTGTCTAATTTCTCCGATTAATCCCCAGATATAACGAGAAATTAACACTGGTTCTGGTGAAGCAAGAGTTGGTACTATTCTAGCATATTCAAAGAATATCTTAGTATACCCCTTACTATCTACACAAGTCATCCTAAGATTTAGAAATTTGTTTGCTATCTGTTCCTTCTCATTGGGTGGGCAGAATTTCCTTTCTACCTTATTTTTAAATTCTTCCCATTCCATATTATAGGTTTGATCACTTCCTCTTGTCTGGAGGATAGTGTTCCACCATTCTAGTGCTGCATTCTTAAACAGATTAGAAGCAAACAATATTCTATCTTCTTCAGCACACTTGCTTATCCTTAAGACTGCCTCAGTCTTCTCTATCCAGCGTAAGGTTGCAATGGCCCCTTCATTGCCCGAGAATTCCATTGGTTTACAAGACCAGAATTCTTTATAAGAACAACCATAAGGCATGGTTCTTCTTCTTTTGGGAATAGGCAATTGAAGTACCGGTCCATTGTTCACACTGTTTTCAGGTTCAACGGGTCGCTTACTGCTATGTTTACTTTTATTATCAGCATCTTTAACAGTTTGGAGAATAAATGGCATTGCATCTATAATTCCCTGTGCCACTCTGTGTTAGATAGCACTATTATCCACTTGGTTTCCATTGTTATTGATGTTCGGATTATCATTAACCACGTTAATGTTACTCTGGTTATCGTTATTCAAATTTCCTTGATTTTCTTCGTCGGCTATCTGAATTTTAAACATTTATCCCATATTAATATTACAATTAATATTTTAATATAGTTAATTACATAACACACAATCTAGCCAAAAACGTAGGTCATTGCTACTATACTCTTTTCATATACTTATGCGTCTATTACACACTAGTACAGAATTAAAAATTACAATACCAACAGTAATAAAATAATAATATGCATCCTTACACACGTATTTTATTTTATTTTATAATATTATTACTACTGCTTCCTCCATTCTAACATTCACGAATATGGATTCATCCAAAAATCCATATTGTGCTCATCGTATTTCCATACGAGACGCTCTCCCACCTGACGCATTCTCTCACTGCTTTCTAAAATTTCCTCCCCAAAAGTCCTAAGTTCTTGGACGTTTTCTGCACTCATTGGGGGTGCAGGTTCTAGGACTGGGTTTGGAATCTGGGGTGCGGGTTCCTGATATGTAGGTAAAAGTGCCTGAAATTGGTAAGGATCTTCCAAGATTCCCCTAATGTAGTTATCATGGTAATAGGGATCTAAAGGGTCCATACCTGAATAGGCTCCTATAGGTGTGTCTTCAGGAATAGAGTAACGTTGCACATAGTCCCTATTCTCGTCCCACCATGGGTCATAATTTGGGTCTAGGGGGTTTGGTGCAGGCACCTTAGGGATTTCTTCTGGGTTAAAGTCATGAATCTCCACTTGGGTTTCCTGGTTTTCTATCTCCATGGGTTGTTCTGGGTTTTGTGGTTGTGGGGCTACTAGTTGTTCCAGACTCGGGTCAGCAGCAGTTGTAGCTATGATATGGAAATTAGCTAGGCTTCTATTAAGCATATCTTCCGTATGAGCATCTGTCTCTCGCTTAATAGCTGCTAAGGCCCTTTGCTGTTGTAATTTTCGCATTCTCTTCCTATGAGCAAAAGCTTCTTTACTAAACCATCCTCGTTTCTTATTAGGAAATGGTTCTTCAGATTTAGCTCTAAAGGCAAATATCCCGTCTTCCTGATCAGCAGTATACCCAGAGAGGGCAGGCTGTGATTATGTACCTTCACTCCTAGGTGAATCAGATAACTGACGATTCATATCTGATGGTTCTTGATCACTCATACTGAAAACTAACAGATAGTCAAATAACACATAATAAATAAACACAGTTATGCACGTATTTCCGTAATTATATTTCCTAACACAAATTTCAGAATTTTAAGTGTCAGCAGAACACTTCTTTGGCTCAGACCAGTGGCTAGGCTCTGATACCACCTCCTGTCGCAACCCCCGATCCCTGATCCCCGGGAACGGGCGGACGCGATCACAGAGTTTCGGTGGTATCAGGGTTATTGAATCTCGCAGCGGAATTTACATCAGGACCGTAGTTAGGAAATGTTTATCAGAGTAAAACCACCTCATTTACTATTAATAATCACATGGGTAAAACCCAAGTTTCTTGTTACAATACATTTATAGGGACAAACCCTATTTTATTGAATTTAAAACATCGTTTATTAGGTAACTTTTATAGCCACATTTTCCCAAGCCTTCAGTGCTCTCCAGCTGGCTTTTCACTAATTGGCTGTTCATATTGTGTTACCTGTAACGCGTTTTAAAAACATTTGTCAGTCGGAAATACTGGTGAGTGAATCTCAGTTTAATCAAGAAACACTTTATCAATTAAAACAGTATTGAGAGCGATCACATTGTGTATTTCTACACAATTACTCATTCAGTATTTGCCACTCGACCGGATCTATGGCTATGGTCAAATTACCCATTGGCTAACTCGTCGTTCAATGGTAATGCACTGTCATTCAGACTTACTACTACTCGTAGTAAATTTTGTATACAAAACCCCATAATACCGGCAGTAATTGAAGAACTACAAAGACTCAATCACCGCTTAATCACATTGTAAAACATTTAAGGTTTTGTAAAATATTACAAAAAGGTTAACAAAAAGAGGATAAACTCACATTGCTGTCTTAGGCTTTTCGTAAGGGTTTCCTGGATATAATCTATAATTTATACAAATGTACATTGGTTAGTACCATAACCCTTTGAAATTATTAATGATACCCTCCCCGGGACGGTATTCCAACAACTACGTCGGGCAGAACCACGACAGTTGTTACGGAACCCTAAATCAATCGGGCAGCGTAACTATTACGAAACTAGGGTTATAATACTTACAACGGAGCAGAACCTTACGCGGCCCGCGTCAAACACACGGTCAACACATAGCTTATCCGGATCATCACTAGGCTTGACACGATGACGACACGTGTCAGCTCAGGATGTATCCGCGTTTGATGAGCTCTCGCGGCCCGCGTCGACTAACCAAGACTCTTACGCGTCCCGCTTTAACTTATAGTTTCACCGGAATCAAGTTTAAACCTTGATACCGCCCGCGTGAACTTGGGGTGAGGTCTTACGCGGCCCGCCTAAGCCCTATATTTCTTGTTTTTGATTTATTTTATAATTATAACATAACTAGGGCTCGGTTTTCACATACGGGGTGTAATATAAAACATATTGGGACATTTTATAATATACTAGAGGGTCGTAAATATTATGAGAATATTGGTTTTACCGAGGGTTGTTACAGAATACGAAGCCTTTCTCGCCGGTCTGAGGTTAGCAATCAAAATGGGAGTCAAACATATAGAGGCGCATGTAGACTCCATGTTAGTAGCTGGGCAGATTAACGGCCAATATGATGCCAAAGGAGATGTAATGGCATTATAC
Organism: Helianthus tuberosus; assembly: GCA_030545235.1. NCBI lineage: Eukaryota > Viridiplantae > Streptophyta > Magnoliopsida > Asterales > Asteraceae > Helianthus > Helianthus tuberosus. The sequence continues at coordinate 160,187,342 of CM060396.1, read as the reverse complement.
ATAGACCAAGCGAAAGCATTGCTACATAACTTCAATTCTTACAAAGTGCACCATATCAATCGAAGCGAGAATAAACCAGCTGACGCACTAAGTAAGTTAGCATCCACAAGTTTCCAACACTTGGCCAAGGATGTACGCATCGAAGTCTTAAGCAACCTATCGGTACCGCTGAGGCAAGTAAATGTTATTCAGTTGGGCATGACGTCTTGGATGACCCCCATAATCATGTATCTCCAGTCTGGGATACTACCAGAAAACAAAGCCGAGGCAAGGAAGATTCAATATAAAGCCGAGCACTACCAGATGGTTGATGGAATCCTGTACCGAAAATCATACCTCGGGCCATTGTTGAGATGTGTAGACCCAGAGGACGCGAACTACTTGATCAGAGAAGTGCATGAGGGGATCTGTGGCATCCATGCCGGACCGCGAATGGTGGTAGCAAAAGTGATGAATGCCGGGTACTACTGGCCCGGGATGCATCTAGACGCAGTGAAGGTTTTGAGAAAATGCAGCGGGTGCCAGAGACACGCTCCCAAGACGATGCACCCCAAGAACGAATTAGTCCCCGTAACTACGGCATGGTCATTCCAATAATGGGGAATAGATATGGTTGGCCCCTTCCCTGAAGCCCCAGGTGCAGTGAAGTTCATCATAGTCGCAGTGGACTACTTCACAAAATGGGTGGAGGCGAAGGCACTGGCGTCAACCACATCTACCGTAGTTTGGAGATTCATCTGGGAACAAATAATCTGTAGATTCGGGCTACCTCTGAGAATCATCACTGATAACGGGACGAATTTTGTTGCAGAAGACCTCCAACGATGGTTCAAGGAGTTACCATAGAGCATACGTTCTCCTCGGTTGCCCATCCGCAGGGGAATGGTCAAGTAGAAGCTGTTAACAAGAGCATTGTAGACGGCATCAAGGCATGACTGGGAGAGCAGAGAAGAGGCTGGGTTGACGAATTGCCAAGCATATTGTGGGCCCATAGGACGATGCCCAAAACAAGAAACGGGGAGACACCGTTCAGCTTAGTCTATAGGTCCGAAGCTGTGATACCAGCAGAGATCGGACTGCCATCACCAAGAATGCTCTCCATGAACATGATCAACAACGAAGAAGAAAGGAAGTTAGACCTTGACCTCCTAGAAGAGAGGAGAGAAATGGCAGCAATAAATGAAGCGAAATACAAAACAAAGTTGGAGAAGTATTACAACTCCAAAGTCAGAATCTGCACTTTTAATCCGGGAGATTACGTCCTGAGGGACAACGAGGCGTCCAATGCCGAAAAGCCCGGAAAAATAGCTCCCAAGTGGGAGGGGCCTTATGTTGTAGATGCAATACTCGGCAAAGGGGCTTATAAGTTACGCACCCTACATGTAAACAACCAAAGTTTTTCTATAGACTTGTAATGGTTGCGCGCCAACACATTTAACACTAATACAAGAAGTGTTTGGCTATCTTTTCGCACGAGAATTTTTTGTTACAACTGCATATATTACTTCGGGCATACACGAAAACATCAATGGCTCGACCCTATGAAACGTTGTAGACCTCCAAGGCTCGTCACGAAAAAGTGCACAACCGGGTCAGAAACACAACCAAAGCCTAGAAAATGCCAAATAAATACTTCGTGCCCACATAAACACGAAAACATCGAACACACGGTAAACAAACATTGTAAAGACTCCCAACGCTGAGCACAGCCGGGTCCACACAACAACCTGTAACTCGATCACTTCGTATTCACGAAACAACCTGCGCACATAAACGACAGAATAAACGTTGTAACTAACACAACACAACCTGTCAAGCGCCATCATTCATTCATGATACCTAATCAAAGTAATTACACACGCACATATTGTAACGATAAACAAAATTCACAAAAGCTAAAACACGCATCAAGCATTAAATATGTCAACAATAACAAAACGTGTTGCGGATACGACAGCTATAGGTAAATTGTTCACGAAACATAAAGGTAAATTGTTCAAGAAATTGCCAAGATAGTTATAGGGCTACCAAAGCCCACACACGGCATGCAAGCCGGATTACTTTACTCCGGATGACTAGTACCAACGCCTCCAGTCGGGCGATCTTCATCTCCAAGGGCCTTCTTCAATAAGTCAACACCATCAGGCTTCCGAGACAATTTTTGGGCAGCTTTCACAACACCAAACTCCAAAGATGCAAATTCTTGTCGCTTTGCAGCATATTTTCTTCCACAATCCTCTTTGTACAACTCAAAATGGTAGTCCTTCTCATTATTAACAGCCGCAGCCCTACCCTCAATATAACCATCCTTTCGCCCGCTATTATACCCCGCTTGACCCAACTCAAACATGTAGCTGGCAAGCTCGTGGGATTTCACTATACGTTCAGCAATCTGCAAAAAAGCGCATAAGAAACATAAGAAGAGTAATCAACACAACTCAAACATGTAGCTGGCAAGCTCGTGGGATTTCACTATACCCCGCTTGTCAGATATCTCCTCAACAAGAAGCTCAGAAGCCCTGCACTCAGCAACTTTCTCTTCAGCCAACTTTTCCAACTTAGATATGCGTTGGAGATACTCTTCTTCCCTCTTGCTAGACGCAACACGCGCCTCCTCGGCTTCCTCACTAATCTTGCATTTCTCAGCAGACATCCTGACAATAGCTTCACGTTGCGCCTGAAGCTCTTTATTGGTCCACTCACAAGCGGCCTCCCAATTCTTTTGTTCATCAGAGTTAACCTGTTTTTCCCGGGCAAGTTTCTCCTCCTCATCTGACAACCTCCATAACAAACCGTTCTTCTCAGCATTAAACTCCTCCCTCTCTGCAACAAACACTTTCTTCTCATTTTCAAACTCAAGAGTCTCCTCCCCCATTAGCTTCCATTCGCGAACAATCTCTTAGGAGGTGGCGAAGAAATTAACCCCTGCATGAATGTGATCATCTAAGAGCTCAAATCGGTTACGCCTTTTCTGGAACAACCTCTCAGCAGGAGGGAGGGACAAGTTGAAGAACTCTTGACAGTTGACAGGATCATTCATCTGGGAGCCCTGAGTCAAATGCCAACGAGGGGCATGAGGCAGATCATCGCAGGCAGGGTTGTGAGCATGGTTGTAAAAGTCCCGCCTAGGCTCCGAGTACTCCCCGAGTACTCGCTACAAGGTAGGCTGCCGAGGCACGAGTACTGGTCTCCCAGAACAATTACTCCCCGAGTAATCTCCGCCTAAGACGAGTACTTCCCGAGTACTCCCGAATCCGACTAGGGAACGCCTAGCGACTTTTGCAACCATGGTTGTGAGTATCCCAAGGCCCACCTTGAACATTCTCAAACTCAGGACTCCAAACCACACCTAAAGTACCACCACCATCGCCTGGTGGACGCCTGGTATAAATGGTTTGGCGCTGGGTAGCCTCACTGGATTCCGCTTCGGTGTCAATGCCGTTGTTTCGACCGTCTCCACCAGCGCCACCCGCAACATGACCACCACCACCACCACCTTCACCAACATGCTCAGCATCTACGTTATCTTGTTTTTTCTTCCCACCCAATTCGTCACGGGGAGGAGACATGTCAAATGTCCTAGACGGTGGAGATTGGGGAGGAGTAATCTTCAAAATATCAAACTTCCGGGGAATCTTCCCTGACTTCACACCTACCACCAAAACAATCATGATAGTCAAAAACATGATTCCAAAAGCCAAATAACAAGGTTTACGACAGCAAAGTTTCTACCTGGAGGAGCAGAGGTCGCGTATATTTCCTCCAAAAGATTCCTCTTCTTAGCAGCAAAAATCTCCAGATCAATTTCAGATTCTGAAGGTGCAGGAGGAGTCTCCTTCTGAAGTTTGACTTTTTTAGATGCAAGCATGGCAGCAGCCTGCTCATCAAGCTTCCGTTTTTTTTATCGTCAAAAGCTTTTTTCTTCATCAACTCCGTTAAAGTAGCACGGTCATCAGGATCGGACCCACGATGTCTCTCTCCGGCCCCTAAACCAGACAATGTATCAGAAACGACAACGTAATCTAGGACAGGAAGAGTAGAGGGTCGCTTACGAGGAGTCTCAGTGGCTTTTTCCTCAGCCCTCTTCTCCTTCCCCTCCGGCTTGCCAGCTTTTGCTTTTTTCCTCGTTTCCAACTGATCAGCAGTCTCAACCGGAACCTCCACATCATCATCAACGGGTTCATTAACAGGCTCATGTGCAACCCCCTGCACCGGACCTGCACGCGGGGAATGAGAAGTTAGGCCTTCAAGAGATCTATCTGACCCTTCACTTGAGAGAACAATAACTTCCTCTCGAGTAGGATCAATAGCATCATCAACATCATCTTCACTATCTTCACCTAAAACAGTGTTGGCATAGGTGGTAAAACTTTCGTTAGTCGGGTGCAAGAAGCGGTTGCGGATCTGATCCAACCATGTCGGTTTCCCATCCTCCTGAACAGCCTCAACCATTGCTCCACCGGCCTTTGGGTCGAGAACATTCAATAAGCTGTAACCAACTGCAAAATGCAAAGAGATGAGGAAGAACACAACAATAACCAGCGAAAAGGGCAAACAACTAAGAAACATCACATACGTCTGCCCTGATAACCATAAACCGGAACACCCAAAGGGTTCTTCGGAAGCCACAACATGCTCATACCGGCACCAACCAACGCTCTCTCCTCAATTTGAGCAATAGCAGTCACCTTGTGTGTCACCTTCTTATACCACTCCTGTTGAGCGTAATCCACCGTCACATCCACCTTCGGGATCCCCTCACCCGCTGACCGATAGTGCATATCCACAGGGATAACACCACGGCGAATGTAGAAAAAATTTTGTTTCCAATCATGCAGGCTTTTCAGAGGATTGGAACAACAGGGAATAATACCACCGGTCCGGGAGTTAAAGGAGTAAAAAACCGCTGGTGTAAGTCACAGTGTAGAAAACGTTAAACATTTCAAAGGTCGGTTCAACACGGTTGGCTCTATAGACAAACTCGAAATGGGTAACACGGGGAAGTCCAATCGCGTTGATTTGAGAGATATGGAGCCCATAATTCCTCAACACCTCAGCAGTAAACCTGGTCGTCGGAAGTCTGAAGTTACCCTCCCGGAAAAAAGCAGCGTACAACGTAATATAACCAAGAGGTGCGTCCATGGCAGTAGAACCTGGAGTTGGGAACTGGGCACCCCACTCAGGAAGGAAACCCATCTCCCTCACCAAGTTATGAAACTCTTCTTCTTTCTACCCTATCATCGCCTGATCAGGACCTGGAGGATGTTTACCCTTGTTCCTCCTTTTCTTCGATGAAGGATTCGCCCCAGACATATTGAGAGAAATTGAGAAAAGACAATATGGATAAACTTAAAAGAGGGAGAGAAAGAAATATGAGAAATCACCGGAGTTCAAATTTTGAAAAGTGAAAGGAGTGAAGGAAACCGCCGTGTATTTATACCCATCACATTTAATGCGATGGGTAGTGGGCCGTAAGGAAATCAGGGCGTCACCCAACAGAAAGAAGACACGTCAATGGAGAGAGAAACCGTCACCGTCTTTTTCGGAGCGTGGGCAGCACACGTCTGACACAAAGGATGGAAAAGCAACTGACACCACTGAAAAGGCGACTGTTCACCTCCGACAAGACAAGGACATCAGACAGTCACATCAGTTGTCTTTATCCAACGAAGGAAACTTCTTTCAGAAGCAAAACATACCAACACGCCATGCGCCATGCGTCCAGTTGGCTCAAGTTTGCAAACTTACCAACACGCGATGCGCCATGCGTCAAGTTGGCTCAACTTTGCAAAACTTACCAACACGCGATGCGTCGTGCATCCAGTTGGCTCAACTTTGCAAACTTACCAACACGCCATGCGCCATGCGTCCAGTTGGCTCAACTTTGCAATCTTACCAACACGCCATGCGCCATGCGTCCAGTTGGCTCAAGTTTGCAAACTTACCAATACACTGCGCGCCACGCGTCCAGTTGGATCATTTTTGCAGAATCACTACCATATGGCACGCCGCGCGACTAATTGGCCAACCACGCAAGTCACAAACATGAATTTGGACAAAGCCAGCAACCACTACCTTTATAAGTCCAGAATCCCTCCTAGACGATCAACTCAACTAGAAGGCACACTGGACTAGGGGGACTTGAAGAGGTATGGTCCCAGCTCCTCGCCCACATGACAAGGACCACACCACCTTTTCATCCTACATGTCGCCTATATCAGCAAGCGAGTTCTAGAAGCTTCTGGAAGACATCAAGGTGGCACAAAAGATGCTCCTTCCGACATAAAGGACGATACGTGCCACCACTCATCAGCCGCCATGTAGGCCTGCAGCAAATCAAGGAGCAGCCCGACAACAGCAGTACGATGTTTCCAGCATGGACAAATATAGGCGCGCCACGTGTACCACTACCCTGACCACAGCAGAGGAGACCCTTCCCCTTGGTCGGACAGCTGTTTATTAGTTTGTTTATGTTGTATTGAGTTGTATCATGTACTTAATTTGTAGTATTTTTTTACGTATTAACTTTGGGTTTTGTTTTGTTTGGCTTCAAAACTATCAATTTGAAGCATGTTGATTCAAGTCAAATATAATATTTTTGCGTGCTTATTTTATGTATGTTTCGTAAAAAAAACTTTCGAACCGAATGGAGTCAAATTATGGTTTTTTTTTCCTTTTTTCGAAATCTCTAATTGATCCCTTTTGATTACACGTATCAAATTTTCCTTCATGCCCGTTACGTTTTCTATGTATGATTTAGGTCACATATAATACGTTATGACTTTGATTTACTTTACATTTTGATCCAATCACAATGTTTATACATGTTACATTCAGTTCAATTGGATACGTCGAAACGTGTGTTTTCATATGGTTAATGCATCACATAACGTTTGGACTAATCCATACAATGTTTACGGTACCCACGGCGCAACGCGCGCGGGTCTAAATCCTAGTTAGTAATAAATGACAACATACATAATCTAAAACAGGTATAATTTAAAGGACATGACGCATTCTTCCAACGTGTAATATTCCATTCGATATTCCTTCTGAATTCAATCCTTGCACTCCGGCAACGAACCTTCAAAGGCCAACAATAACTTCACTGCATCTTTATTCCATTCTCAAAAGTAACATGATTAGTACCATTAATACTCATACGTATTATAAGTCACGTACACATATTTACAAGTCTCGTTCATTCATATATACTAAATTCCAATATATGCGAACATAGTATTCTATCCAACTTTACCGTGTATGAAGAACCTACCACGAACATGCATTCCCTCGGTTATTTATAACAATTGTTTCTATGATTCATACTTATGCGCTCATTATATAATATCAAAACGATCATGAATCTTCTACGTGCCTTAGTTCATACATTCTAATCCTTCTTTCCAATATTTTATGTTCCCGGCATTGTCTTATCACAATTTCATTAAGTTCACCTAACTCTCAATTAGTTATTATCACATTTTGGGACTCTTTAAAGGTTACAGAACAGGTTTTAGGAAGTACGGAACTCGTGGTGGGATAAACCATCAAAAACATAAGTTCTGGACCTGTGAGGGGAGTCGGTGACCCCCTAACATGCGTCGGCGACGCACCCTGAAAGTTTGCGTCGAGGGTTTTCAGCGTAGACATGAGATTTGGGCGTCGGGAGCAAGAAGTCGTGTCGACGACGCACCAGGGGGCGTCGGAGATGCCTCCTCAGTCATTTAAACGCTGTGTTGTTCACTTTCAGCTCGTACGACCCGTTTCCGAGTCCCGTTCCAACCCAAACTGACCCAACATGTTCGTAACATTCTAGAACATTCCTACATGACTCCCAACATTCATACAAACAAAATTTCACATTAATCCCCATACTCTAATGTCCAAAATCAACACCTTATTACGCTACTTTCGGTTTTTGACCCGTTTGCTTCTACCATGCAATTTCGACATAGTCAACCACATTTGACGCACAACAATAATACTTACCTTGGTGCTTACCATTACCTATATTTTCTTACATGATTTCCTATATTAAATCATACCAAATATCAAATATAATATAAGAAGTGAATTTGGGATTCACTTACCTTAAGCGTTCCTATACGCATTCGCTTCCTTGCCTCCTCTTGACCCATTTGCCTTCCATGCTTATGCGATACCTATCCTTTCATGCCATCATGTCCATGACATTGTTAGTATGCATGTCCATCCATATCAACATTCATTTCAAATTCTTAGTTACATTGACTTTTCTTAATCAATCATTCACCAACATGCATAAGACATGAATCGACAATCACATTGTTCCACATCTATGAAATTCAATTCCTCATCATATGTAACACATAAGTAGTCTAACACATATGATTCCTCATATCTTACATTCATATTCATAAGTCTAACCATGCTACTAACATATTCGTTGACTTTTCAGAAAGTCAACGGTCAAGCATAAAAACTTCCAACTTAGGAACTTGTGTCCATATTAATGTAGAAGACCATAATAATGGCGCCATATACATTTCATACTCATGTTTTAGGACACATTCAACCACATGATCAATTAATTACACCATGCACATGTATAAACAATTCAATACAAACTAATGCTCTCATAATCCTACAATTGTCAACCACATTCAAAGTTAGTACTTTAACATAATCTCAATGTCATTCTTTACTAGTAAACCCACGAGCTATACATTTAGTGCACATCATTTCTAAATTACCATTGAACAACTAGTCCGGCACATGATGTGCACAACACCATTCAAGTATGGAGTACAAACTCCTAAAGCATACTTTTAGCAAAAATCATTTCATCAACTAAATACCCACATGTATTCCATCAAAAACATATATCTCATGCTAATTTCACTATTAAATACCTCATTATCACATTCTATACCTAATTACCAAATTATTGCATACAATTTCACTTTCTAACTTCACCTAGTCATTTCATCAAACACTTGGCTCGCGCACAAATTTTTAAGCATAATTTACAAGTATTTTCATACTTTTTTCTTCCTAGTTCTTGCTTTCAATCATCAACAATACAAAATACAAAATATCAAACTAATTTCATACCATGTTCAACCTAACTAGCAAAATAATCACATACAACATAATATATCAAGAATCAAACAAAGATTGGACATGGGTGACATACCCATGTCGCCATCTTCACCACCAATGGTAGGTTTCACCTCCAAACATCAAACTACTCAAAGTCATTCATAATTCAAGTTTTATTTGTTGACTCTAACACATCCTCATGCTTAATTTCTTATGAAATCAAAGATAATTCACATACACATACTTAGAAGATCATTAAATCAAAAACTATAACTTACCACATGTTTAGCAAGTATAGATGATCATGTATTAGGGTTCATGCATAAGATTTAGCCTTGATCTCCTTTCGAATTTACTGATTTTTGGGTTGTGAGGGTTTTCTCCCTCCATTCCTCTGGCTCAGATCGACATACACACACACACACTGATGTGTGTGTTTGTGTATTAAAATTATGTTTTAATAATTCATCTTTCCAATTGTCCCCTTTTGGTCCCTCATGTTTGAGTGTTTAATTTTAAATGGCTATTATCTACCTTAAGTTAAAATATCACTTGCATTCTAACTAGGTTAGTACTCCTAGTGACCATTTTATAAAATAAACGAACAATTATACTTATATGCTTATTCTTAACACATATACATATAAATAGCCTAGTTATTTTTATTTCATGCTATAACATAGAAAACATGCTAGCGAATATAAAAATTTGGATTTTGAGGTGTTACATTTTTGTGCCAAACAGCCCTTCACTTTTGGCATTTTTTGCCATTTTCATCCAAACCACTAACTTAGTTTACTTTTTCTGTTAAGTTGAAGGATATTTGGATGAAACTGGCAAATATAAAACCACAGGGACGATTTTGGCAATTTACTCAAACTCTTCTTAATTTATTTTATTTAATTAATTTTGTCACATATATAATAAAAAAGAATATACATGCAATTTTTATATAAAAATGATAGTTTTGTCACATAATTTTTATAAATTTTTATCCAACCACTAACTCAGTTACTTTTTTCTATTAAGGCGAAGGATGTTTTAAATTTTATAAATTAAGACAGAAATTAATTTTTAATTTTTTATATAGCTCAGTTTTATAAAAATAAAATCTACTTAAACCTCTAAATTTTATAAAACTAAAATGCTGATGACCTTATATAAAAAGGTCAAATAAACAAATCTTATCATATGTACAAAGTTTGTAATTCTTTTTCTACTCTTTTAAATTCGCTTCTAACGAAAAACAGAAGCCAGTCCCCCTTCTCTTATCAGACAACGTATCGTTACCAAACCTTAAAAGTATCCACCAAATAGTAAGTATAATGTCATGAACCAAAAGTTTCTTTACTCAAACCACTTAAAATAAATATTAGTTAGTTAACCTCATGATCTTAATTAAATAAATTTTATTTCTGCCAACATATTTCCTAGGTGTTCAACACATTTAAAAAAATATGTAACGTTTTACTATTTTTTTCTATCTCTACAACTGATTAAATACTAAAACTTGTAATTGACTGTTATGTGTTGCACACAAATTATATTTATTTTATATATCGTTTTCTCTTTATAAAACTTATCTATATAAAAAAACTGAGAATTAATTTATGTCTTAATTTATAAAATTTAAAACATTCTTCACCTTAACAAAAAAATAAACTAAGTTAGTGGTTTGGATGAAAATTTATAAAAATTATGTGACCAAACTATTAATTGTTTTATAAAAATGCATGTATATTCTGTTATATATATATATGGTTGAGTTCATTTCAGAACTCTAAATAACTACAGAACTCCTAATAAACAATAATTTTATATATAAGTTTTTGTATTTAGGATCTTTTTATCATCTATTATATGTATTTCTTTGATTACATACATGTTAAAAGTAGTTTACATATGTTTAATTGCCAAAATTATATATATGTGTCATAACTAATTACATATATGTAAAAAACTAGTTTACATATGTGTAATTATAAAATTACATATAAAAATGATAAAATTACTCTTAGCATGTATGTAATTGTAAAAATACACATAATAAATGATAAAACTATCCTAAACATAAAAATATATAAATAAAAAGATTGTTTATTAGGAGTTCTGCGAGTTCTGTAAATATTTATGGTTCTGAAATGATCCCGGCCCTATATATATATATATATATATATATATATATATATATATGTGTGTGTGTGACAAAATTAATTAAATAAAATAAATTAAAAAGAGTTTGAGTAAATTGTCAAAATCGTCTCCGAGGTTTTATATTTGACAGTTTCATCCAAATATCATTCAACTTAACAGAAAAAATAAACTAAGTTAGTGGTTTTGATGAAAATGACAAAAAAATGCAAGAGGTGAAGGGTTATTTGACACAAAAAGTCATTTTGGATGAAACTAACAAACAGACCTAAATCTTAGGGACGATTTTGACAATTTACTCTTTTATTTATTTTTTTAACAGAAAACTATATTCACACTAGCCAAAGCTAAAGAACAGTATTATATTTTAATTAACTAGATGTTCTTTCATCAATGACCTTACGGTAGATTGGTAGTCCAATAGTCTTTTAAAGTGGAAATCTTGGACTCAAGTAGCCTTTCAATCAACGTGTTTCCTTTTTAATGATGGCTAGGCAGGTCATCACCGCCATCTACGTTCACAGGCGCTAGATGATCTTTTGTCATTGGGTTTAACCATATTTTTTTTTGAAAGGTAAAATTCCATTCACAAACAAGCCGACCCAAGCCGGGCCGACCAAACAACAAAACACCAAAATTACATATTTACAAAGGAGCTCCACTCATCCCACTCAATATCTCTATACTTCGACCTATTGGAAAACCAAAGATAACCCAAAGCCTTAACCTCACTTAGAATACTATCAATCCTTACTGATTTGTTGGCAAAAACAAGGTTGTTCCTAGCACGCCAAATACACCAACACACTATCAAAATGATACCTTGGACAACTTCTTTCTTTCTATCCGACGCTCTGAGCTCCTTATGGATTCCGAGAAGATCCTTGATAGAAAAAGCGAAAATGGGGGGAATCTTGCACCACGAGCTTATGTCATTCCAAATTACAGCAGCCACATAACACGCTGTAAAAATGTGGTCAGCAGACTCTTCGTCCGAACCACACAACTTACACGAAGAGTCTTCGAGCTGCACATTCCTTTTTTTTAGAGCCGCACCTGTGGGAATTTTCTCCATTTCAGATCTCCACATATGAATGGTAACCTTCGCAGGGAGCCACTTACACCATTCGAGGATAAATCTGCCGCTTATGTTATATTCCGCCCGAATCAAAAGCCTCACCGCCTTAGCCGAGAACTTACCGTCCGAAGTAGACACCCAGGACCACCGATCTTCCACACTCGACACCCGAATATTATCCAGCATCGATTGAAGTTGCTGGAAATCATTGACAAGCCCCGGTTCCAAAACCGCTGATTTCCATCTCCATTGAAACGTATTACCGCTGCCAGAAGAGAGAATACGATCCGCAACCACACATTTTTTATTAGACTCCAACTTAAATAATTCAGGAAACCTGCATTTAAGAGGTTCAATGCACACCCACGGGTCGAGCCAAAACGAAATACTCTGACCATTACCTATTTCTCCTTTCAAAAAATTTCGAAGAGGCGCATCCCCAACTTTGATATTCTTAAACAACTTAGCTATATTACTCCACACCCCCATTTAACGTTTTTTTTATAGGGAATACATTCCCAGCCAACTCTAGAGGAGTGTAACGCATCAATGATTCTTTTCCAGAGAGTAGAAGTTTCAGTTTTGTAACGCCATCCCCATTTGGCTAAGAGGGAAACATTAACTTCCGCGAGCCTTTTTAGCCCAAGCCCTCCTTCTTTCTTTCCGCACGAAACCCTTTCCCAAGCCACCCAGTGCATCTTTTTCCCTTCATTGCATCCACCCCATAGGAACTTTTTAATCATAGATTCTAAGTCCGAAATAACCTTTTTAGGAGCTTTATAGAGGGAGAAGTAGTAGATAGGCAAGCTCTCCAAAACCGACTTAATGATGACCACCCTCCCCCCGATGGACAAAAGATTCGATTTCCAATTAACCATATGATCGGTCTTTTGTTGATCGTTTAAAAAAACTAGATGTTCTTTAGAATATCACAAATAAATTTTCTTTTTAAATAAATCAAAAAACATAAATAACTCTCGTTTATTCATGAGGTTTTGGGATTTCGAATTGTTGTTTTTGGTCTTGGGGTGAAGCTCGAAGGGTTGGTATATTGTATCAACTTCCCTTCTTTTGTATTTATATTGGTTTTTGCTGTTAATTTGTTCCTTTTGTGCATTTAAGCTCTTTTCATCCTGAAAATAAAAAAGTATACAAAGAAACACACTTTTTCCAACATTAGTACTAAAAATGGTTGTTTTTATACCTTATTTGATATAATTTATATGTTGAATTTTGCGCATATCACCAACCGACACTCATCTCTAAAAACACTATTGCGACGTGCTTTTTTATTTATGTTTAAAATGACCCGCCGTAATGTGTGGCGGTCGTGCTTATTTTTATATACGTTTTGGTGTAAATTTGTTCGAATAACTAGGCTTCCGTATACAACAACGTAACTTTTATGTGACTTTCGAGCATACCATCGCAACGTGGCTTTTTTATTGTCACATAGAGTGTCCTGTCAGTATTTTCTATTTTTTGTATGTTTCGAACCTGCCGCAGAGTGCGGGTGATAACCCATTAGTTTTATTATAATAATATAACTAGGATTGCGACCCGCCGCAATGCGGCGGGGATTCTTTAGTTATAACTAAGTCAATCTAGGACCCACACGTTGTGTTAAACCTGTCAAACGGGGAAAAAATAACCAATGTAAAAACGTTCACCCACACACGCACGTTGTGTCTTGTTAACTCGCAAAATTTAGAACGAAACGTAAAAATGTTAAACCAAAGACGCATGTTGCGATGTGTTAAGTCACAAAATTTAGAACCAAGCATAAAGCGAAAATTTGCGGAAAATGAAAACTATAAAGGATCAAAGTTGAAAGTAAAAAATGTTATGAGAATAGATTACAAAAGATAAAAAGTTTTGGGTTAAAAGTAAAAAAAAAACAAATAGTTTTGTGTTAAAAATAATTTATGAAATACTTTTGGGAGAAAAGTAAAAAAAAATCAATTTTTTTTGGAAAACCCCCAAAGCCAACGTTACGACAACCATATGCCATAACCATTTTTTCTTTGAAAACCCCCCAAAACACACCTCGCGTTGCGGCGGGGCGTAAAACAGTGTGTCAAATAGTACTAATGTCACACAATCGTCATCGACCGCCAACACGGACTCGACCTAGGATATGCGTGTTGCGACGAACCTGTCAAACATGGAAAAATAGAGGTATAAACGTTGAACCACACATGCACGTTGCGTCATATTAACTCGAAAAATTTAGAACTATACGTAAAACAAAAATTTGCGAAAGATGAAAAGCATAAGTGACAAAAATTGTGAAGTTAAATTGCAAATAATGAAAAGTTTTGGGTTAAAGTTAAAAAACAAATTATGTAGTGTTAAAATTGAAAAGGTTAAAAACCTTTTGTTTAAAAGTAAAAAATCAATTTTTTTTTGAAAAACTCACAAAGCATAATTTACAAGTTGTTATGCACCAAAAAGTTGCAAACTTATATATGGAATAATGTAACACCTACACAAATTTCAAATTAGTTATTAACATGGAGTTAAATGCCAAAATTAGTCCTGAGATTTAGGCACTTTGTCACATTCATTCAAAATGAGAACTTTTTATAACTAGGCCTCCCGACGTTTCATTTTTGTTATCATTTCTTTCTAAATGACTAACTCAGTTAAAATGTATCGTTAACTTATGGACGATTTTGGCAATTCCCTAACCTCAGTGACGTTCTGACAGTTTACTCATTTTATTCTTTTGTTTTCTTTTTATTTTTATAGTTTAATAAAAATAATTATAAATATAATATATATGGATACACACACATTTATATACACACTTATTTTCTTAATTTTCTTAATTTTCTTTTTACTTCTAAATAATATTAGTTGGATAAATTAACTTGGTAGTTATATATTAACAAAAGATTAAAACCCCGGTGGGTTTTCTTTAAAAAAAATCCGGCTTCATCCTGTGGTGTTTTTTCTAATCTTGAATTTCTTTTCTTTCTTTTTTTAATTATGTTTTGCTTTTTGTTTAAGTTTTGGTTGAGTTTTCATTATTTAGACTATGGGGTATAGGGCGGGGTTGGGGCGTGGGTTGGGTACAAACGCTTACGTCACCACCCCGGGTGGGCTTGGGTTTCGGCGTGACCCCTTGGGTGGGGGTTTCAGTCGGAGCGTTGGGCGGGGCTAAGAACATGACATGGCGGAACCTCGTTGCCCAAGAGCACTAGCCCTTTGAAATTGACTTTTTTTTCCACGCCACCCCAGCCACGCCCCCCAGCCACGCCCCACCATACCCCTTTAAAATTGACTTTTGATCTTGGGTGCCCCATACTCCATGTGTCACACCATGCCCCCAACCCACGCCCCACCATACCCCACGGTCTTATAAAATCGAATAAGATGGACAATATTATTGAGAATTTAAATACATCAACATATAATCCTAATATGTTTTCTAAAACCATAATTATTAGAACTAGTAGTAATACCCGCGCGCGTTGCGGCGCGGGTACATTATAAACATCGAATTGATTAGTTCAATCGTTATGCGATGCGTTAACCATATGAAAACACGCATTTAGACGTATTCAATTGAACTCAATGTAACCTATATAAGCATTGTGATTTTATCAAAACGTAAAGTAAATCGAGTTTATAAAGTACAATCATAACGTATTATATGTGACCCGACTCGTACATAGAAAACGTAACAGGTATAAGAGAAAAAACTAACACGTGTATGTGACCCGACTCATACATAGAAAATGTAACGGGTATAAAAGAAAAAACTGACACGTGTAATAAAAACGATTAATTAGAGCTTTTGAAAAAATAAAAAAAGGAAATCACAATTTGACTTCACTCGGTTCAAAACAAAATTTCAAAACATCCATAAAATAAGCACGGAAACATATTATATTTGACCTAACTCGTTTCCCAAAGAAGTTTACGTGGAATTGTTGACAAACTCTAATTTATACCAATACGTACATAAAAATATTCACGTAAAAATGATTTTTTTAAAGAAAATGTATTATATTTGAGCTAACTCGTTTCCGAAAAATGTTTACGTCAAAACGTAGATGAAATCAAATTTATACGGGCGCGTACATAAAAATATGCACGTAAATAATTTGTTTTTTTAAGTAAAGGAAGTATCCGGTAAACTCGAAACAAATTATTAGTAAAAAAAATAATATGTTAAAAACGTTCGTAAAACCGTGCCAAGTAGCACCAATGCCACACAACTGCCAACGACCACCAACATCAGAAAAGCTCGTAAAAATAAAATAAATAAGAAAAAAATAACACCGAACGAAAAGCAGACGTAAAAACGTTGAACCACGCACGCTCGTTGTGGCGTGTTAATGCGAAGAAATTAGACCGAAACGTAAAAACGTAGAAAAAAACAACTAAGTCGATCTATGACCCGCACGTTCCGACGAATCTATCAAATGGGGAAAAATAGACGCGTTGCGACGGGTATGTCAAACGGAAAAAATAGACGAAAAAAAACATTGAACCCCACATGTACGTTGTGGCGTGTTAACTCGCAAAATTTAAAAGGAAACGAAAAACTTGCGAAATATGAAAAGTATGGTAGCCCAATGTGAAAATAAAAAAAGTGTTAGGGTTAAATTGTAAAAAAATAAAAAGCTTTGGGTCAAATGTAAAATAACCAAAGGGGTTAAAATACAAAAGATTAAACCTTTAGGTTTATAGTAAAAAATCAATTATTATTTTTTTGAAGAACTCCCTATGCATAGATTACAACACTATATAGCATAACAATGTTAGTAATTTATAATATGGTAATTGGATTTTTTTTATATCAATAGTTAGAATTGATTCTTTTTTGTCACATCAATAGAATTGATTTTTAATTACGTTTTTTAAGTTACAAAATAATGTTTTTTTATTTATGTTTCGATGTTAATAATGTAGCTGTTGCAACGAACCAAACACATGTAGATATCGTTTTGGCAATATACGACTTTATTTTTTGGTTATTCTCTTTCACTTAATTAGCGATACTGACCGAACTCCTGTCGGGTCTCCGCCCCAACGCGCAGATGGAAACTTACAAGTTATGATTATATATGAATAAAAACACACATTTAAAATTATATATACACACACATCATACAAACTCTTTTTTTTTGTTCTTCTCTCTTATCCTCAATAAATCTGTCTATCTCAGCACTTGTACCTCATTTTTCCTCGTCGATCCATCGTTCCAAACGTCATTAATTTATTATTATTACTTTATTTAAAGGTAAAAAATAAAATTTAAAAATAAAATAAGTGTGTGTATATATAAATGTGTGGTATATGTATATCCATTATATTTATAATTATATCTATTGTTTTTTATTTAAAGATAAAAAAGAAAAGGAAAAAGTGAAAAAAAGACAAGAATAAATGAGTAAATTGTCAAAATCGTCCCTAAGGTTTGGGAAATGCTAAAATTATCCATAAGAGTTCACGATACATTTTAACTGAGTTAGTAATTTGGATGAAAACGACAACAATTGGATGCCTAGTTACAAAACTATTCATTTTGGATGAATCTATAAAAATACTTCAACCTTATGAACAATTTTGATAAGAGATTTTTTTTCATAAAATATCACATCTTAACGCATTTTAAACATATTAATAAATGAATCCCATCAAACTCAATAGTTAAGTATGAGAGAATGATAGTATATCTGAAAAAACCTTGTGTAAAAATCTTCATTCGAACACATTATGCAAAAGCAGAAATGTTAATTTAAGTATCAAGACAAAAGATCAAACACAAATACTTTTATCATACAAAACGTACGAATAAGGTGAAAACGTAAAAAAAATACGGTGACATTTTCGTAATTATTTACTCGTAAAACAATTATCAAAATTACTCTACAAATGATCTTGTAGCGTAGTTTTGATCTTGTAGAGTAATTTTGTAAAATGTTTTTGTAGAGTGATTTTGATCTTGTACGTTAATTATCAAAATTATTTTACAAGTGTATCAAAATTACCCTGCATCAAAGTTACTCTACAAAATCATTTGTAAAGTAATTATGATACTCTACAAAATTATCTTAGAAGATCAAAATTAACATACAAGATCATTTGTAAAGTACTTATGATATTCTATAAGATCAAAATTATACTATAAAACATTTTATAAAATTACTCTACAAGATCACAATTACCCTACAATATCATTTATAGAGTAATTTTGATAATTATTCTACAAATAAATAATTACAAAAATATTACCATATTTTTTTGGGGTTTTATGTCTTTCGAACGTTTTGTATGATAACTCACTTTCTATCTGACTGAAGTTAACTCTAAATATCAAATCCATATTTTTACTTGTATAATAACGACAAAACCTTTGAGCCTTTTAAAGAGAAAAAAAAACTACTACCTTGGAGTACGAGAATCTTATCCACCGTTGTTATCGTTATCAACATATTCATCACCACGTAATCCCACGGCGGCCCACCACCACCACCCCCATTCTTCCCTTCCCTATATAAACCCCTACAACCACACCACCACAATATTATTATTCCTTCCTTCCTTCCAACGATAATATAATATAATATTATTTTCATTCAAAATCAAAATGTTGGCAATCTTCCACAAAGCATTCGCACACCCACCAGAAGAACTCAAAAGCCCAGCAAAACACAAAACCCAGCCCAAACTCCCTGAAGAAACACTACAAGAATTCTTGTCCGTACACCCCACAAACACCTTCTCCATGACCTTCGGTGATGCCGCCGTACTTGCTTACGTTAAACCCAACTTGAATTACTCAGTAAATCAAAGGCTGTTCACTTCTTTTGATGATATTTACTGTTTGTTCATGGGGAGCTTGAACAACCTGTGCTCTCAGATTAAGCAGTACGGGCTGTCCAAGAACACCAACGAGGCCATGTTCGTCATTGAAGCCTACCGCACCTTGCGCGACCGCGGGCCCTACCCTGCGGATCAGGTTATTAAGGATCTTGAAGGGAGTTTTGCGTTTGTCGTTTATGATAGCAAGACTGGCACGGTTTTCACCGCCCTGGTAATGTTTAAGATTCTTTTTCTAATAAAGTGTTTGATGAAATGTCTAAATGATAATTTTTTTTTCTAATAAAGTGTTCGATGAAATGCCTGAATGAATTTATTTATTTATTTATTTATTGTTTTTTTAGGGTTCGGATGGTGGAGTGAAGTTGTATTGGGGTATAGCAGCTGATGGGTCTGTGGTAATTTCTGATGATTTAGAGGTTATAAAAGCAGGTTGTGCTAAATCATTTGCACCGTTTCCTAAAGGTAACATATTCATTACAACTTTGAATTTTGTAAGTTTCATGTTGGTGATTGTACATAAAAAAATTTGCACATTTTTTTGAAATATGGGTTATTTTTAGGAACATATGAAACGTGGGGTCCATTTTTATTATTTAATTTTGAATTAATCGTTACCTAACACAGCGACTTATCAATGTCCTCGAGTTCATTGGTAGACTAAGTTGTCTAGGGGCACTTATTTGACTATAAGACACCATTCCCAATGGTTAAAAAAAGGACATTTTTCGACACACCAACATCAAAACACCCCATAGATGAGCATTTGAGTTGTTTCAAGCACAAATTTGAAACGCTCATATGATATTTTCAATACTTGGGAACTCGTAGACGTAGTAATATAACTATATGTTATATATCGACTAACTTGGAATTAAAATTTATACTTCAGTTTTTATAACACAAAAATTGAAACACCATACGCACACTAAGACATAGAAGTAGCCCTATTAGGTAGGGACTATTGTAAAATTCACCGACATAATAGAAATAGCGCTACTAGGTAGCGACTGTCCTAAAATTCACTACAACATAAAAGTAGTTGTGTTAGGTAGCGACGAACCTAAAGGCTAAAACTGAAAAAAGAAATAACATTCTCACTAGACATAAAAGTGGTTGTGTTAGGTAGCGACGAACCTAAAATTGAAAAAGAAATAACATTCTCACCAGGTTTTTTTGTAAATAATTTTTTTTTTGTTGAAAGAAGTTAAAGATTTGAGGTTTTTGGAAAAAAAAAAACATTTGCAGGGTGTATGTTCCACAGTGAAGGTGGTTTAATGAGTTTTGAGCATCCAATGAACAAGATTAAGGCAATGCCAAGGGTGGATAGTGAAGGGGTGATGTGTGGGTCCAATTTCAAAGTGGACACTTACTCAAGGGTCAACTCTATCACTCGTAGGGGCAGTGAAGCCAATTGGACCCAATGGGATGATCATTATACATCTTAATTCTTCTTGAATCTTGATCAGCTTCCAACATCCCTTTTTTTACCTTAAAAGTTTGTTTTATGTTTGTCTTTTTTTTTCTTGAATGTAAATATTTGATTTTGTTTGAGAATAAATATGATGGTTTCTAGTGTTGTTTGGTTCAAAAATTTTGGTATCTTGAAATTGTCATGTACAATAGCTTTTCTTTTAGCATTTAAACGCAGCCACTTTATATTATGGGTGTGTGGGGTCGTTTTTGACCCAAAATCATAATTATAACCGCGATGTCGGTTAATGGATAACCATAAACGATAGGTTATGGTGGTTATGGTTAATCGATTTTGATGGTTATAATGGGTCAGTTATGGGTGGTTAACCATTAATTTAAGCCGAGTTAATAATAGCTCAATTTTTTTATTGAACATGAAATAAATTGTTATTACATATTTCTATATATTAGCATATTACATAATATTAAAACACATATAATCTATAATATTAATACTGAATATTCAAGTGATATGATATATTCCATAAATTCATATAAACATTCAAACAAAATGATATGAAATAACTCATAACTAAAAAAAAACGTTGAATATTAAAAAAAATGGTGAAAAATCCTAAATTCGACAAAGATTTTACTACATGTCGGTTCGATTACGATGGGTATGGAAACATTGATAACCATAACCGACCCGCTACTTTCAGTTTTCAGAAAAACCATTAACCGTCCCACCGGTTTTTATTTGATTCGGTTTTTTCGGTTCGATTTTGTCGGTTAATTCGGCTATAAATCAGTTAATTCGGTTTTTTGCACACCCCTACTTTATACCCTAACCAAACTCTCTTACCAAGATGCTAAAAGACCAGTAAATGATTACAAAATATCAAGGAAACAAACCCACAAAAGAAGTATTAACATCACTCCTGGCAAATGATTCCAGGGGCACCAAAAGGAAGCAGGACCAATTAATCATCACTAGTACCGACTCCAAATATTTTCCAAATAACAAGAATCTTTTTAGAAATCTTTGTTTTTGTTAGCAAAAAGAGAGGCAACATATATAGCCCGACTAGCAAGGAGCTAGACAAAAACCAAAAAAGACGATTACATGTTCGAGCTTTTCAAAGCTCGAGATCGGCTTGTTTATTATTTATCAGTTAAAATATTACACAAAAATAATATAAAATAATAGACTCGTTTAGGCTCACGAGCTCGATAATTGTGTCGGGTTGACCCCAAGGGTTCCCCACTGCCGAAAATTATCTCATGACCAGGTCTTCTAGTCGTCGTTCTGGACCATTGTGTTCTTCTTTGTAACAGAAATATCAAATTTACACAACATTGCAACGAGAGAGAGAGAGAGAGAGAGAGAGACAGAGAGAGAGAGAGGGGGAGGGTTCGAAACAACAGAGAATACGGTGGTTGTTTGGTTTCGAGATTTCTTGTTACAAATAAGAAGACAGTGGTCGGACACATGGTTGCCAGACAACACCCCAAGAATCACATCCGTGTGGTGGGTGGCTACTGGTATGAATATTAGGGCTTCTTAAATAGAGGGGATTAATAAAAAAGGACAAAACTACCCCTCACGTGAGGGGCACGTGGGGGTAACTAACGGCGTAAGTAGCTAACGGATGTGAGTTTCGTAACGTATTAAGAGTGAATTAAATCTTATAAATGAGGCAAACCATGTAAATGAAAATCACAATTTACTCATGAAATCTATTTAGATTTATTGGCAAACTCATAGTAATCCCATTTGTAAGAGAGAACGAATGGGGATTTGTGTGTGAGTAGAGGTGCACAAATCGGGTTCAAACCTTAAATTGTTTCGAGTTGGTCAACAAAAAATCGAAATTGATTTTGGTTTTAAGCCAATTCAAAGGAGAGGATTATAAACCGGTTACAAAACCTACGGGATTAACCGTTTCAAATTGAATGTCTTTAGTTTGGGTCTCCGTTTTCTTAAACCGGTTTGATTTGTGCACATGTGTGTGAGAGAGAGAGGTGAAAGAATCTTGAAAAGTCGAGAGAAATAAATGTTTTGATTAAAAGTTATTAGTTTGCTATAAACAAGAGAAAATGAGTGAAAAGTGGAGAGGAATAAAAGTTATGATTAAAAGTTATTACTTTCCTATAAACAAGAGAAAAAGAGAAATTTCATGCCTCCATGTCTCCTCTAAAACTTGCAATAACTATATATTTTTTATGAAAAACAAATGTTTAATGTTTAATGTTTAATGCCTAATGTACAATCTTATTCAATTATGATTTAAAAGAATTTGTAATTTTACAAGCTTATAGAATTATTAATGAAATCACCCCAAAAGAAAAAATAAAGTAGTTGAAAAATTATATTATATTATTAAAACCCTTTTTTATTGTTAATCATGTATGAAGTTCTGAATTGTTAATCACGTATCATTGTGGGACTAGCCCAGATGGTAGAGGTGCACAAATCGGGTTCAAACTCTAAAGTGTTTCGGGTTAGTCAATAAAAAATCAAAACTGATTTTGGTTTTAAGCCAGTTCAAAGGAGAGGATTATAAAAGTTATTAGTTTGCTATAAAAAGAGAAAAAGAGAAATTTCATGTCTCCTCTAAACCTATGTCTCCTCTAAACAATAACTACAAATTTTTTCTGAAATACAAAATTTTAATGCCTAATGTCATTCAATTATGATTTAAAAGAATTTGTGATTTTACAAGTTTAATTATTAATGAAATCATCCCAAAAGAAAAATAAAGAAAAGATACCAAAAGTAGATGAAAAAAGATAATTATATTATATTATATTATATCTTATTATATTATATTATATCATATTACTATTTTAATTTTAATAGGAATAATATTAATTAATATTTAATTAATTAATTAATTTTTTAATATTAATAGACAGAGTGAATGAATAGTAATTTTTTGTTTTAAAGGTTTTTTATGTGTTATTTAGTGGTTTTTTACATGTGCTATGTGGTTTTTTATATATCTTATATAACTTGTGTTTGTTGTTTATCAGTGTAAATCACGTGTTGGTATTTTTTGGTCATATCAAGATTTTTTTTCTCTATGGGCTGCTGTAACGAGTGTCGATGGCGTAACGAAACAAACCGATACCGACCAAATTCCCACTATATTGGTATATTTTTGGTCATATCATGATTTTTTTCTCTATTGGTTGCTATAACGAGTGTTGATACCCACCCACCGTGCAACACGAGGATTCCCAACGCAACGTGCGAATTTAATAGCACTAGTTAAATATAAATAGGAAGTTTCATAAAAAAAGTAGAAACGGGAATACCGAGTCCTGAAACCAATTGAGGGAAGCCATCGTTTCTTGTTAGCTCTACTTTATCCATCCATCCCCACCTATTCACTTCGATTTCTGTTAGCGGAGCAATCATATTATTCTTTTTTTTTTATTATTCACTAAACATGTTTCATGATCAATAGAGCTTAGCCGTTTAAGTGTTTTACTTCCTATTCGTTTAAGAATTCAACATTGGACTTGTTCACGAATACATATTGAATGAAAAATGCTTGTATTCGTTCATTAAGAAATTGAACTTGTTTACGAACACAAACGAACAAAATATGGTTAAGTATAGGTTTCTTTCTCTAACTTTTCTAATTATCTATTCATGAATTTCGTACAAGTATATAAGAAGTCAAGGATTAAATCTGAGATATCTTCTTTAAAATGCATACATCTATATCAAGTGGGCTAGCCCCACATTGACCAAGTTTCTTTTATAATAACACTATTTTAATTCATATAAATGAACCATTTCAAAATTAAGTAGAAAGTAAATTTGATATTTATTGTTAAAAAAACGTTATTTATTAATTTTTAATCACGCTAAAACCCTTTTTTTATTGTTAATCATGTATGAAGTTCTAAATTGTTAATCACATATCATTGTGGGACTAGCCCAGATAGTAGAGGTGCAAGTGTTTTGATGTGGGATGTATAGGGTTCAATCGATGTGTTCACCGTCCGGTTTTAATGAGTGTTAGGTTAAACTGAGCCAAACTATTAGTAACAGTTTTTGATTAACAAAAGCCAAAATCGGACTGTTTAAAATTAAAACCAATTCATTACAAACGGTTTAATTTGGGTTTAGTTTCACGCTTTGGGCTACATTGGCCCTTATATAAAATACAAAATATAAAAATAAAAAAAATACAAATTATGTCTTTTAAGTTTTAACACATCCTTTCTTGTGATTCAAAACAACTTTGATTTCCATTTTTAGTTTACCTGTAAAATAACCTTAGGTTATAGGGTGTGGTCATGACCCTTATGGTTATTGTGACTCTTCACATCAGCGTCATGTCACTCACTTCTAATTCATCATCCAAAACCACTACTATAAGGGTATGGTTAGGACCCAAACCACTATTTTCTTATTTTTATTTATTTTTGTAAAAAGAAAAATAAAATATTTAAAAAGGAAAGGAGGCTAATGGTTGTTATGTTTTAATCCATGCCAATCATGGTGGATGAGGCAAGGGGATGGTGTAGTAATCTATTAATGGTCCTAAGTGGCATTGATGACCCAACCCATGTTCCCCACATCCTTTATCCTTATTAAGTATTCGAGCCCTGTCAAACGTGGATTGGTGTAAAAATTTGTGCAGTTAAAGAAAATGAAAAAAAAAAAAGTATTCGTAAACTTAAAAAAAAGTATTGTAACTCGTAAGCTTGAACGGAATTCATTAAGAAAAGGATTGCAAAGTCATAAAAATCTTAACAGAACTTGGGAACTCAAAGTCAACTTGGGTCTTGGATTGTGTGCTGCATTTGTATTTCAATATTAGGCCCAATTCTAAGATTATTAAATTAAATTAAAACATAGAATAAACTATAAAATATAAATAGTGTATATGTATATGATTTAAAATTATTTAAAAATCTATATCTATCTATCTATACTAATAAAATAAACAATTTATTAGACACATAAAGCTCTATGGGATGATTTCAACTGTCTTTAGGAGTGCCTAAATAAATAGATATTATGACTGTTAACTAATTTATAGTTATTCACAAGTTAGTTGAATTATTTTTTTATCTTTTACCCTTTTGTTTTTCATATTTATTAATAATGGGTTGTTTATTTCAGATTTTATCTACTAACATCAATTATATTGTAAATAAATAGTGGAAAACGTTAATTATATGTTATTATAATGAGTGATTATAGATTAATTAATGTAAATCAAATGTTCACAAAATTATTTCGCATTATATTTGTGACTTTTATTATGTTGGTTGAATACTAATCGTTTGTAATTTTAGTTTTTAAAAATAAAAAGGAAGAACATTAATAAAAAGGAAGAACATTAGAGAAACGGTTAATGTGGGCCGGGGCGTCCTCATCGTCTCGGCCATGGAATTGGATGCTATTGGTGATGGCCTGCATGGCATAAGATGGGATCTGCCATGAATTGTCATTAACTATGGGTGGGACGGTGATGGGTGAAGCTAGGCCGGTGAAATTCTGAGTGGCCTGCTGATGGACGGTTTGCCTAGGGTTTGCCATTGGTCCTAAGTTTTCCGGTTCGCTAGAGGTACTAGAAGTGGGAGAATTGGGTGGGGAATCCTTAGGTGAATGGTTTGGGGAAGGTGGTGGGACGGAAAGTGGGAAATCTGGGAAGGAAAAGGATGAAGAACTAACCTCTGGGCCTTCGCCCAGTTGAGAAGACGATTGCTTAACTGGTGGTGGTGGTCCGTGCGAGCGCAGATGTGGCATCCACTA
Source organism: Helianthus tuberosus (assembly GCA_030545235.1). NCBI lineage: Eukaryota > Viridiplantae > Streptophyta > Magnoliopsida > Asterales > Asteraceae > Helianthus > Helianthus tuberosus. The sequence continues at coordinate 160,160,994 of CM060396.1, read as the reverse complement.
CTAGCAAAAAACCTGAACACAAGAAAAGCAAACACTAGTTACCGAAACACAAGAGAAGACAAAGACTCAACAAAACAAAGAAAACACGTAGCACGTATATATCAATTAGGTCTATCAAAGCTAATAAACGCAATTGCCAAGAGTCCCCGGCAACGGCGCCAAAAACTTGATGTGTGCTAAACAGACTATAAAAACAACCTAAATTAGACTCTCTATTCTAGACACTCTAAAGCTTTAAATTTATAAACTAGGACTCTCTAAAACCTAAACCACACAACCGGCAAGTGTACCGGTCAATGTAGTATAACCTAAGCAAGTCCGAGTATCGAACCCAAAGACTCTATGTATTACGTAAACTAGACTCTAATAGACTCTGACAGACGCGACTTAAACTGTTTATTTATTTTGGGGGGGGGGGGGGTTACTGAAAACTAGGAAATCTATATTAACTACTAAAATAACTAGAACTAGACTAAACACGAACTAAGACTGTGAACTTTTCTTATGAGAGAACGAGACCACCTAGACAAGAATCCTGGATTGTTTTTAAGAGATTACCAATTAAGTTAAATGCACGAGTTGTGGAACCGGGATCGTATGATACTAAACCTATTAAGAACCATCGAGGCCCCTCGACCCTTCTCAAGGAGAAACCTGTGGACCTACCTAGGCCGTTAATCCTACCGGTTATTAGATTTCTTCCCAGTCCTCTAATTATTGTGTAAGTACCCTAATGTTGACCTATTTCTTCCCAGTCCTAGGTCTAGGGTAGTTTGAAGTAATAGATTTGACTTGATAGACTAATAAGACCGACAGGTAAACCAAGACATAACCTTTCCCAAGGCCTATCTAAAGCAATTCGCCGGGTAAGACCTACCAATAGCCCCTCACTTCCCAGATATTGGAACTAGCAGAACACTAAGATCTAGCAAATTATTACCACTTACTTCTAGAGGTTATCGGCCGATTCTCCCTAAAGAGTGAAGGTTTTCTTATGTGATATAGACACTCACCGAAACCCTAAACCCTAATATGACTCTACGTTGTGATATAGACCGTCACTAAGAATCATATGAAGCAGGTAACAATAACAAACCAAATCAAAGCACGCATATACATCAAATCATTAAATCAAACCTTTTACAAATCACAATCAATCCATAAACAACGTGCAAATAACAAAACCGGTAAAAACTTTATTCAATCCATTCAACTAGTCTAGGTGGTTTAAAGGTTTAGCCAAGCATGTCTATTAACGAAAACAAATCAAAGATAATCAAACTAGAATTCATGGTAACAAGTTTCAAGAAAGAAATCAACTAAACAAGGGATTGAAAAACCCAGGAAATCTTCGATTCTTCACCCTGAACTTGATCCAATGATTCCGCGCCTTCAAGATCTTCGATTCAGCTCCCAGACGGCTCCAAAATCGCCTCTAATCTCTCTTAATTCGTCACTTCCGTTTTTTAATTGATTTTTCTTTCTTTTTATACTAAACCCTAGTCGACATTAAATCAGACGTAATTCTCCTACCAGTCGCGTAGCGCGACTGGTATTACTCTTGCGCTCGCGCTACGCCAGTGATCAGAAAGTCAATAAGTCAACATTACCTCAGTCGCGTAGCGCGACTGACTTGTCTTCCACCCTAGCGCTACGCGAGTGTCCTTTTTTTCACAGAATGTTGTCTTCAAAAATCAGCTCCAACTTCCAAAATCATCAAAATTATTCTAACACTTTAATGAATGATTCCAAGACTTGACATTTAACACTGTAGCTCGGTTTTGCTCCAATTTCATCACTTTTATGTATCAAGACCTGGACAATGCAATGTAGATCAATAGCACGTAATTCTAAACTAAACCTATACTAAACATAACGAAAGAACGTACAAACTATACACGATATAAGTATGTATTTTGCAATACATCAAATATCCCCACACTTACACTTTTTTCGTCCCCGAAAAAGAATTGTGCAACGGAATCAGAGACAAATCATTACTTGGATCAAAAAATTATTTATATCTTATTAAAACCAAGACTTGCGTTAGCTGCGATTGCGAATATACTGATCCTCTTAAACCCGAATCTAATCCTAAACCCTTATCATGTGAATTTAATTTAAGTGCGGTCAATCCACCTAGGGTCTCACACTAGAATCTACGGTCCATCTACTCCCACCTCAAGCTTATAGGAGTAAAAGAACGATCACTGGATCAATTCCTAACCGTTTTATATCAAAACCAAGAGAGTAAACAATCAATTTTTTTTCTTTTTCATTTTTTTCTTTTGCTTTTTCTCTTTTTTTCTTTCGAATTCGTTTTTTTTTTCATTCGAATTCGTGAGACTAGACGATGCTTTCCCTAACCCAGCGGTATTCCGACTGTAGAGTCGCTATCCCCAATCACAGATTACATAGGTTTCGGTACTTTTATTCGGCAAATCGATTTCACACATCCTAGAGGCAAACCGGCTGTAGAGTCGCTATCCCCAACTCGGAATACGTAGGCCTGTGTTACTTTCATTTAGTTTCTAGCTCACTTTTATTCTATTTTTTTTTCGCATGATCACAAACTCTAACGGTTTTAACTTATAACGGTGCCCCTTATACTATTATCGGCAGTTTTGATTTCCCATATTTCCCAGGCGAAAACCCACTAGCGGACCGACAATTTAAGGTATATTAGATCAAAGGGACTTAAAACTAAACCCGGGCCTATCCACATATCCCAAACTAGACGCAAGCTCGATTTATTATCATCTCATATTATTATTATTCAAACCAAGCAACAAATCACCTTTTCTATCATTTTCCGCTTTAATTTGCAAACTTCTTTTTTATTCGAAAGACATTTTCTAATTTTTCAATTTTTTTGGATTTTTCAAATTTTTTAATTTTTTTGTGTTTTTCATATTTAAGACTCAAATATTTACAAGTATCCCATCCCCACACTTAGAGATTGCATTGTCCCTAATGCAAGAACGAAAATACGACTCAACAACTACCTACGAAAAGAAACTGCAAACGAAATAAAAATACAACAACAAAAAAGGGAAACGACTTAGCTGGTTAGGACAAAAGTCAGTGCCAGCCGTACGAATCTTGAATCCCCCGAACGATCGTATAGCATTCCATTCGCGATCGTTACCAAGTCTGCTTGAGTTTATCAGAATTACAAGTCCGGAATCACTCGAATGGCAATTGAGTACGGGTGGTACAATCCAAACCTGCATAATCAAAACAAAACAAAACCCAACGCAGTACCGACTCTAAAAACGACTCAAAACTACTACTTAGACTCATGGTACAAAATAAAAGACTCAAAAATACAAACTCTACAAATTAGTCCCAACTATTCACATACTCATGAAGGATCATGGATGTGCAACTCACCCTCCAACATCGTCCTCACTTTACGGGCTATAGCACTATCCTTCCTACCACTACCCGAATCACTCCCAACTTTTTCATATTCTCTCAACTCATCATCTGGTGGTTTGAATCTAAAAGTATCATCTCTATACTTATCCCCACACTGAGCCTTGCTCAATGTCTCAAACCTAGACTCTAAACTCACCACCCTCTCTTCTAATTCTACCAACTTCCTACCCGGAGGATCCCCACACTTGAGTCCTAGCACCTTCTCTAGACTCGTATCACTCCCATCCTTCTCCTCATCTTTCTCTTCCTTCTCACACTCTCCCATTAACGAAACCGAATGCACTCTATCTCTAGGCCCTCTCGAATCCATAACATTAAAAACTACCGCTTCCTCGCCCGCTCTAAGTGTGATAGTGCCTAAAGAGACATCTATTAGGGCTTTAGCAGTGTTTAAGAATTGGCGACCTAAAATTAGCGGTATGTTTTCATCGGCTTCCATGTCTAGAATAACGAAATCGGCCGGAAAAACAAACTTATCTACCTTCACAAGCAAATTCTCAACTATTCCCCTCGGGTACTTAACGGACCGATCGGCTAAAGATAACGTCATTCGGGTAGGTGAAAGCTCGCCTAAGTCTAGCTTCTCATAAAGAGAAAAGGGCATCAAATTAATACTAGCACCTAGGTCGGCTAAAGCTCTAGTGTTTGTGTTACTACCGAAAAGACAAGGAATAGTAAACACACCCAGATCGGTAAGCTTTTCGGGAAGCTGATTTGAAACAACGGCCGAACATCCCCCATTCAATGGGACGTTGGACAACTCTCCTAATTTTTCTTTGTTTCTAAGGAGATCCTTCAAGAACTTAGCGTATTTAGGCATTGATTGGAGCGCCTCTATGAATGGAAGGTTAATCTTCAATTGCTTGAAGATATCCAAAAACTGTCCGTATTCCTTTGAATATTTCTGATTCTTAAGGCGTGAGGGAAACGGAACATACTCATGATTCACATAGGGTGAAGGTCTAACATCTATGGGCTTTTTCTCAACTTTCTTCTCACCCTGAGACTCACCGGGTTGTGCGGTACTTGCTGGGCTTAGCCTCTTTTGCACTTTGCCGGGAGCCTCCATCTCTATCACTTCATCAATAATATCACCATCCTCATCAACCTCTCTCTCCTCAACACTAGGATTCCCTATGGTTCTGCCACTACGAGTGGTAATGGCCTTTACATGAGCATTAGGGTTAGGTTGGGTGTTAGCTGCAAACTGACCGGGTAATCTTTCGTCTATCTTCCTAGACATATCACTTACAACCCTAGAAAGGTCTTGGACCGCAGCTTGGTGATTCTTAAGCAAAAGGTCATGTTCACTAAGTCTCTTTTGGGTATTTTGATCCCTAACAATTAACTGGCTCATCATAGCCTCCATTCTCTCCATGCTACCCCCTAAATCGAAACTTGAACCCTGACCTGTTTGACCTTGGCTACTCGACCCTCCATCCTTAACCTGCCCATTCGAACTCCCATTAAAAAGTGAACCTAGACCCCTATTTGGATTTTGAGCTATTTGAAAATTAGAAGGTCCACTTGAGCGAAAATTGTTATTATTATTAAAGTTATTATTATTATTATTAGACCGCCAACCCGAACCTACATTATTATTACCCCCAAAACTGCTAGGTTGACCTCTACCGAACCCTCCTCCTAAGTAATCACACTTCTCCTCACCAACTAGTAAAGGGCACGCACTCGTGTCATGACCACCTCGACACAACTCACACTTATCAATCTTAGCTCTAATCTCCTTAAGTTGCCTATCCATATTTTCCAAAACAGAGGCCAAACTAGGGTCCATAGTGACATGGTTCACCCCATGGGCGGGTGCACTAGTAGTGGTATTAGAATTACCACTTTGATACCTCTGTTCGGATCTTGATTGGGATTGAGACTGAGCAAATGCCTCAAAACGCTCTAGACACTCAGGAACTGTAAGTATACCCATCATATGCCCCCCCGCATTCGTATCAAACCTATCCCTAGTTTCTTGGGTGAGTCCATTGTAGAACTTCTCACATAAGGCCCAATCGGAAAGACCGTGTTGGGAGCAACGAGCACAAAGGTTTTGGAACCTTTCCCAAGCAAGGTAGTAAGGCTCGTCGGGCCCCATGCGGAAGGAGTGAATCTCGTCTCTAATCCGTGAAGCTTTAGCGGGCGGGAAATACTTATTCAGAAAGGCTTGACGAAGCCCCGCCCAGGTGGTAAAAGTACCGGTTGGTTGTGAGTCCAACCAAGTAGCCGCACGGCCGGCTAAGGAGAATGGGAAAAGCTGTAGGTATGTGGCATCGTTGGGTGCACCGCTAAGGCTAAAGGTAGCTAGCATCCTAGAGAAACGGTTAATGTGGGCCGGGGCGTCCTCATCGTCTCGGCCATGGAATTGGATGCTATTGGTGATGGCCTGCATGGCATAAGATGGGATCTGCCATGAATTGTCATTAACTATGGGTGGGACGGTGATGGGTGAAGCTAGGCCGGTGAAATTCTGAGTGGCCTGCTGATGGACGGTTTGCCTAGGGTTTGCCATTGGTCCTAAGTTTTCCGGTTCGCTAGAGGTACTAGAAGTGGGAGAATTGGGTGGGGAATCCTTAGGTGAATGGTTTGGGGAAGGTGGTGGGACGGAAAGTGGGAAATCTGGGAAGGAAAAGGATGAAGAACTAACCTCTGGGCCTTCGCCCAGTTGAGAAGACGATTGCTTAACTGGTGGTGGTGGTCCGTGCGAGCGCAGATGTGGCATCCACTACTAGCAAAAAACCTGAACACAAGAAAAGCAAACACTAGTTACCGAAACACAAGAGAAGACAAAGACTCAACAAAACAAAGAAAACACGTAGCACGTATATATCAATTAGGTCTATCAAAGCTAATAAACGCAATTGCCAAGAGTCCCCGGCAACGGCGCCAAAAACTTGATGTGTGCTAAACAGACTATAAAAACAACCTAAATTAGACTCTCTATTCTAGACACTCTAAAGCTTTAAATTTATAAACTAGGACTCTCTAAAACCTAAACCACACAACCGGCAAGTGTACCGGTCAATGTAGTATAACCTAAGCAAGTCCGAGTATCGAACCCAAAGACTCTATGTATTACGTAAACTAGACTCTAATAGACTCTGACAGACGCGACTTAAACTGTTTATTTATTTTGGGGGGGGGGGGGTTACTGAAAACTAGGAAATCTATATTAACTACTAAAATAACTAGAACTAGACTAAACACGAACTAAGACTGTGAACTTTTCTTATGAGAGAACGAGACCACCTAGACAAGAATCCTGGATTGTTTTTAAGAGATTACCAATTAAGTTAAATGCACGAGTTGTGGAACCGGGATCGTATGATACTAAACCTATTAAGAACCATCGAGGCCCCTCGACCCTTCTCAAGGAGAAACCTGTGGACCTACCTAGGCCGTTAATCCTACCGGTTATTAGATTTCTTCCCAGTCCTCTAATTATTGTGTAAGTACCCTAATGTTGACCTATTTCTTCCCAGTCCTAGGTCTAGGGTAGTTTGAAGTAATAGATTTGACTTGATAGACTAATAAGACCGACAGGTAAACCAAGACATAACCTTTCCCAAGGCCTATCTAAAGCAATTCGCCGGGTAAGACCTACCAATAGCCCCTCACTTCCCAGATATTGGAACTAGCAGAACACTAAGATCTAGCAAATTATTACCACTTACTTCTAGAGGTTATCGGCCGATTCTCCCTAAAGAGTGAAGGTTTTCTTATGTGATATAGACACTCACCGAAACCCTAAACCCTAATATGACTCTACGTTGTGATATAGACCGTCACTAAGAATCATATGAAGCAGGTAACAATAACAAACCAAATCAAAGCACGCATATACATCAAATCATTAAATCAAACCTTTTACAAATCACAATCAATCCATAAACAACGTGCAAATAACAAAACCGGTAAAAACTTTATTCAATCCATTCAACTAGTCTAGGTGGTTTAAAGGTTTAGCCAAGCATGTCTATTAACGAAAACAAATCAAAGATAATCAAACTAGAATTCATGGTAACAAGTTTCAAGAAAGAAATCAACTAAACAAGGGATTGAAAAACCCAGGAAATCTTCGATTCTTCACCCTGAACTTGATCCAATGATTCCGCGCCTTCAAGATCTTCGATTCAGCTCCCAGACGGCTCCAAAATCGCCTCTAATCTCTCTTAATTCGTCACTTCCGTTTTTTAATTGATTTTTCTTTCTTTTTATACTAAACCCTAGTCGACATTAAATCAGACGTAATTCTCCTACCAGTCGCGTAGCGCGACTGGTATTACTCTTGCGCTCGCGCTACGCCAGTGATCAGAAAGTCAATAAGTCAACATTACCTCAGTCGCGTAGCGCGACTGACTTGTCTTCCACCCTAGCGCTACGCGAGTGTCCTTTTTTTCACAGAATGTTGTCTTCAAAAATCAGCTCCAACTTCCAAAATCATCAAAATTATTCTAACACTTTAATGAATGATTCCAAGACTTGACATTTAACACTGTAGCTCGGTTTTGCTCCAATTTCATCACTTTTATGTATCAAGACCTGGACAATGCAATGTAGATCAATAGCACGTAATTCTAAACTAAACCTATACTAAACATAACGAAAGAACGTACAAACTATACACGATATAAGTATGTATTTTGCAATACATCAACTATCGACTGGGACACAAACGCACTCTTCTGTATGGGTCCACGACCAAGAGTGGGGCTCACCAATACCCATTAGATCTAACCCTCTGTACCTAGGTCCAAACTGGATTAATGGTGCTTAGATGTATGACCCTAATCGCACATGATCTAAGGTGTTTCATTCCATGACTTAACATACAATTGAACATGTATTTTCCCCGATAGTTGTAAAGTTGTAAAGCATTTAAAATGAATATGGGACATGAACTCACAGTATTGCGTCTGTGAATGGTACGTGTTCGTGATCTTACACGTGCTCGTCCTGAACAATGTTGCGACCTACAAATGTTCTTATATTTGTTAGACACTTCGGTCTTTGTAAATGACTTGAGTACAAGTCTTGTGTCTTAAATATGTGTAAGACTTGTATGTCTTTATTGTTTGTTGAACTGTGTATTAGACGAATGAATTGTTAAACTGTTATATATATATTTCACCAAATATATATATATGTAATCTTGTATCTTGTGAGTTGTATCATCGGGTCTTGTCTTCTTGATTTCGTGTCTTGTATAAGTAAATTGTATAATTGTATTTTTATCAATTATATGTCATTGGGCTTAAATAGTATTTGGCCTAAATAGTATTGGGCCTAAATAGTATTGGGCCTAAATAGTATTGGGCCTAAATAGTTTTGGACCTAAATTGTATTGGGCCTAAATGTTATTGGGCTTAATTGTTAGTGCATCCGTCTATCGCCTACGTCTTGTATCGAGTCTTGTATAGAATTAGGGCATGAGAATCAAAATAGTGATTTTTAGAGGTGAACTTTCTGATTCCGCTCGAAAGTGTAACTTTCTGATTCCGCTCGAAAGTGTAACTTTCTGATTCCGCTCGAAATGACACATTGTCTTTTGGAGCTAAATCAGAACCCCTATATATAGGGTCATTAGGAGCGAAATCAGTTGTAGTTGTATGTGTTGTCTTCCGGTGAGCCAAGAAGTGCTGCCGAAGTGTCACTGTGATTGTAAAAGGCTTTTATATCAATAATATCGACATGTTAAAGTGAATACGGCTGAAATTGCACCGAAACACTTGTTTCCGCCTCTTATTTTGGTGAAAAACTCTTCTGATAGACTCATTCGGGTCCGAATTCGATCATACAAGTGGTATCAGAGCTCAGGAAGAAGAGTTCTATACAATTCAGCTGCGATTTCTGTTTCTACACCCTTCTTTTTCAAATTAAACATCATTTCACGGTCAGAATCTGCTCAATTTCTCACAATTGGCTCGGAATCATGTATTAACAAAACCTTATAAGTTTCGGACTAAAATAAGAACTAAAACTGGTCATTTTTAAGGTTCCGCTCGAAACTGTTCTCGGAAAAGATGACGTCACTTTGATTCCGCTCGTGAATTGATCTTGATTTCACTCCAAATCAGCTTTCAACTTTGATTCCGCTCGTGAATTGATCTTGATTTCGCTCCAAATCAGCTTTCAACTTTGATTCCGCTCGTGAATTGGTTCTGATTTCGTTCCAGAGTACTAAATAACAGATTCCGCTCGAAATCAGGGTTTAGTTACTGATTGATTTCGCTCGAAATCTGATTCAACTTGAAATTACGTGTTGATTCCGCTCCAAAACAGGTTCAGCTTCAAAGTTATCGAGTGATTTCGCTCCAAAGCAAGTTCAGCTTGAAAAATCTGATTTCGCTCCAAAGCAGGTTCAGCTTGAAAGTTTAATTTCGCTCCAGGATACCTTATCAATGATTCCGCTCTAGAGAATGTTCCTGATTTCGCTCCAAGGTTCTACTTGAAAGTTCTTTGGTGATTACGCTCGAACTTGATATCTTGCTTGAACATTGTTGACTGATTCCACTTGAATCAATGTTACTGCTTGAAAAAGGAATTTTGTTTAAGTGGTGTATTTCGCCTGAAAATACAGTTTTGATAATTTTGGAAACTTGAACAATGGATAACGAGTTCTACAATGCATTTGCTAGTCCTATCACCATTACTCAGAATGCTTTGCTTGAAAATGAAACCGGGACATCACAGAAACCGCCCGCCCAAGCTCTTGGATATTGGTGATTACAATGGTTGGTCCGAACGTTTTGGAAATTGGGTTGAAGCTTATCACTTGGATGCTTGAGAACACACTGAAGTCCCATATAAAAGGCCCACAAGGAATGGTATTCAGTTAACAATCAGAGATATGAGTGCTGAGGAGAAAAAGAAGTATAGAGATGAGAAATTGATGGTGAGTCTGTTACAGCAAGCGATCAAAGAGGACATTTTGATTTTGCTTCAACATGATGGAAGTGCTTATTCAATCTGGACTGAATTGGAAGCAAAGTCTATAGGAAGTGATGATATGCTTAAAAACAAGATGTCACTCATGAAAAAAGAATTTGATTTATTCCGTGGTTTGAAATCCGAAAACACCAAGCAGATTATTGAAAGATATTGTAACTTGGTGAGAGATATGACGAAGCTAGGCATAAAAAAGGATACTGATGAGCTGATTGAGAAACTTGCTGATGCGTTACCACATGATACTCGGGGAACATTCCTGATGATGTTGAGAAACAATAGGAAAGAATATAAAAAGTTAACACTGGGTGAGTTTATCAAACATCTGGAAGCTCAAGAGATGGAGCAGAGGAAGATCGCCAGGATGAAGAACTATGATGGTGAACAAGACATCGGCTTGTATTTCAAGAGTGGTGTTAGTGAAAAGACAAATTTTTCTCCAAAGGTTGAAACTGCTTATAACGCAAAAGGTTCTTCTGAAAATGCATCTCAGGGATCAAGCAGCACAACATGATTCTCTTCATTTCCAACTTATGATCCACAGTTTTCTACGACAAAGAGTGGCAAAGTTCTTCAATGCAACATTGCTTTAAATCTTGAGAATGATCAAAATTATACTGAGGAAGTTGCAAAAAGTCACATGTCTTTGTTGGTGACCGTGCTTGAATCCTATGGAGGCCTAGTTGCAGGGAGGATCGGAAATCCAATGCTCACGAAAGAGGATTATGATCAAATTGATGCCGAGGAAATGGAATTGATGGATATTAAATGGTGCATGGCTAGTGTGTTGAGAAGGGCTGAAAAGTTTAAACAAATCACAGGCATAGATGATTTTCGTGAGGCACATGTTTCAACTTTAGGTTTTGATAAGTCTAAAGTTACTTGTTTTCGTTGCAGGGAAAAGGGGCATTTCAAGAGAGAGTGCACAAATCGAGAAGCAAGTGGAGCTCAAAACCCTTTCGGAAACAACGATTACTACAAAAAGGCGATTTATCATCAAGTCTCACAACAACCATATCAACAACAACATGCACCACATCAGGCTCAAACTGCACATGGTAGAAAAGAAATTGAAGATTCAAAAAGAGCATGTCTGGTTAATCAGGGCAAGGATGGTGGATTCAGTTGGGATAAATACATTTCAACAAACAGCAAAGTGTGTTTGGCAGATCAAGATGATGAAAAATTGCCTGAAGGTTTCAGTTGGGACAATTTTTGCTCAGACCAAGAATTCATGACCAAAGAGATGTCCAAAGAGATGTCAAATGCTAAAGCTTTTATTGCTAATGCTTATGATGAGTATTGGGCTGCAAAATACAGAAAAGTCAGGGAAGCTGAAGAAGAAAAATGGAGAAGAATTGAAGAAGAGGAAGAAGAAGAAGAAAGGTTAAAAGCTGAAGCTGAAGCTGAGAAAAAGAAAAGAGCTGAGTTTTTCCAAGCGAAAAGAACAGTCAAAGATGTTCCGGAATTTGAAATCAAAGTTGATACTGAAGCAGTCAAAGTTCCTGAAAAGTGTTTAAATTGTGATTCTTTGATCATGCAAAACAACGAGCTGCTACACAACATAAAAAGATTGAAAGAATCTTATGATACTTTGAACAGAGAGATTAACAAGTACACTGATTCGAACAGTGAACAAGCAGTTGCATTGAATACACTCAAAGGAGCTTACATGAGACAGCTTGATGACGTTAACTATTACACAGAGAAGTGTGCTGAGCTGGAATTGAAGCTGGCAACACAAAAGATTGAAACTGAAAGAGTCAACAATTTATTGAAAAGTTACTCATGTTCTACTTTTGTTGTTGACAGGATTTACCCGATCGTTGAAAGATTGAAGACTTTTGAAGAAGAGAAGACTTCGGAAGAAAAGAAGTCCGAGACAAAAGAAGAGGATGAAGTAGAAATTTCTGGTAAGAAACCAAGTATTGTCTACAATGTTGGACCATTCTACGACCTTGAAACGTCAGTTAAGGCAGTTCATCTTTGAGTACGAAGGCGGAATCAACGTAAACAAAGTCATAACAGCTAGTTTCCTTTTAATCTTTCTTTTCTGATTGATTTACGTGCTTGTACAATGTTTTCTGATACAAATCCGGCAGCACTTCGTTTCACACACAATGACCTTCTCTTCTAACAAATGAATCACACAACCCTATATATACTAAGTTGATTTCGCTTGAATCAGTTTCAAGCTAAATCATGATTTGGCTTGAACCTGTTCAAGCTAAATCTCTGTTGTTGATTTCGCTTGAACTAGTTCAAGCTAAATCAGATTTAGCTTGAATCACACAAGAATACTTTCAAGCGAAATTTACAAGATAAACATATAATAACCCTAATTAAGACCCTGTTGTGTGTACATTCAACCTATCTAGACACAAGACTTGATTATGACGAAATCAGCAGACATTCAATGCACCAACAGACCCCCCCTTGGATGTTGATGAAGTCTTTGGCTTCAAGTCTTTGTCTTTATCATTCTTCAAACATTGTAAAAACTCTTCAATCTTTATCTTCAAACTTTAAACTTTAAACTTTAAACTTTAAACTTTAAACTTTAAACTTTAAACTTTAAACTTCAATCTTCCCTTTGACCGTTGATCCAGACTCCCCCTTTCACAGACTCCCCCTCTCGATATGCTAGAATCTGATAAATCTGGTTCAAGCTTTGACAATTAGCTTCCGTTGGGAATAATGAAGTCCAAACCTGTTACTCAACCAACAAACATTACAATTCTATCTTTTCAACAATAATTCACAAACTCAATCAGTTTTAATAATCCACTCAAATATTCAGGTCCAAGTTAATGACCCTGATCACTTGATTAATCTACCAAGTCCAAATTAATGACCTTGGTTGATCTTTTGATGAATCAATACTGATTTTAAAAAAAAAATTTCAAACTTTTTCTGAAAATAACAAGTATCAAGTTAATGAACTTGTTTTTGACTTTTCAAACAAATTAAACTTCATCAAAGTAAGCTCTCCTCATTCTTCAGTCTAGAATTTCCTGCATCTGCTTCAAACATCTGAGAATCCAACAATTAACTCTCCACTTTGGTTTGTCGGAAAATAAAGCAGAAATAAAATCTTTTTGGATTTTATCAAAGTGTTCTAAACTAAGAAATGAAATACAGAAAACTTAAATTGCAGAAAGTAAACTATTTACAAACATATTTTTGACGAGCGTGTCAGGGAATCATATCAGCTTTTCAGACAAATCACAAGTACCGTTAAGCTTCATTTCATACTCAGACTTAAACAATTCACATCGATTGTCGATATACTGATCCATCTTAAATTCCCACACAAATTTCAATTTACTCAGGATACGATTTAGATGAATTATGAACTTAGCTCATTCATGTGTTCCACCTCTTGAATATACTTCCGTATCCAGAATCCCAATAATCAGTCTTACAGGTGAGTATACTACAATGATATCTGTATATAAATTAGGTATGCGAGGGCCGAGGGATCTCAGGTCGATACTTCCGTATACGCAGAGAGATATCAGCTTCGACTTTACGGTATGTCCCCTTTAGAGGATCTTTTTGCTTACAACAGCAGCGACTATCAATTTTATTGTTTCATCGGCATGCTGAGGGTTTAATGCTGTGTTTCAAGCATTGCAGCAAGTATTATCCAGGGACTAGGTCAGAACCACCGTTCAGCAGAAGTCCCGGAATAATACCCCAGACATCATTGAGTATAAAGACCTAGTATATCAGATTAAGAGACCTTTCAAACGAGATTTCAGGGGTTACCTATATATCCAAGTAGTGTTCCCCACGAATTCACAAGTTTGAATTTAGGTTTATATCCCGAATAAATCTACTAAATGTGCGAAAACCTATCGACACATCATCAGTAAGACTGTTTAACTCATTTATACTTTACAAATCTTTAGCATACTGTAATCGTCTAGCCGATGTACTATCATTTTCCCTATATACACAAGCTCTTTTTCAGATTTTATCATGTTTTTGTATTTTTGCATTTTTTACTGTTTTTGTATTTTCTGAAAATATAAACTATATACAAATATCTACTCCCCCTAAATACCAAAACAAGTAAAAAATCGACAAACCATTGCAGATTGTTTCTCGTCTTCATCCGCAACAGTACTCTCATCAACGCCCACAATTCCATCCGACACCGAAAGAAGCTTCATACCATTCAGTTTTAACAAGTATTTAAACCGATTTTTATCAAAATCTTTGGTATGTAAATCAGCTTTCTGTTCGTCAGTGTGGATATTCTCAATTCGTATCAACTTTTTCTCAAAACAATCACGAATAAAGTGATGACGAATTTCTATGTGTTTAGAAACTGCAAACCGTAGTCGCGCATCTGTTGCTGTATCCACAAGATCTGAGAGCAGCAACTGCTAGCAGATACGTACTCCGCTTCACATGTAGATAACGCCACAGACGTTTGTTTCTTACACTGCCAGGTAACCAATCTAGGACCAAAAAACAGGCATCCTGCAGTTGTTGATTTTGAATTGACTTTGCAGCATCCGAAATCCGAATCGGAATACCCTTCGAGCGTAAAGTCGCCTTTTCTAGGATACCACAACCCCAAAGAAGGAGTTCCTTTTAGGTAGCGCAATATCCTTTTCACAATGATCATATGCGATGCTCTCGGGTTAGACTGTAATCTTGCTGCGAGGCACGTTGGGTACATTATATCAGGACGTGAAGCAGTTAGGTACATTAAAGAACCTATCATGGAACGGTAAAACGTTTCATCAGCCCTGTCTCCGGTGAGATCTGGGTGAATCCCATGATTTGTTGCAAGTGGGGTAGCAGCTGGAGTAGAACTTGACATCCCAAATTTCTCTAGAATATCATGAACATACTTTGACTGATGAATGAAAATTCCCTCAGGAAGTTGTTCAACTTGTAAACCCAGAAAGAATTTCATCTCCCCCATTGATGACATTTCAAACTTTTGCTTCATCACTGATTCAAAATCTTTGCATAGATTTTCATTTGTCGACCCAAAGATTATATCGTCCACATAAATCTGAACTATTAGAAGATGACCATCGACCTCTTTAGTGAAGAGAGTGGCATCCACTTTTCCACGAATGAACTTGTTGGCTAGTAGGTGTTGAGACAAAGTCTCGTACCAGGCTCTCGGGGCCTGGTGTAAACCATACAGCGCTTTGTCCAATAAGTAGACCTTGTTTTTGTGGATTGGATCGGTGAAGCCCGGTGGCTGACCAACATAAACCTCCTCTTTAACCTTCCCATAAAGAAACGCCGATTTAACATCCAACTGATAAACTTTGAAGTTCTTCCAAGACGCAAATGCTAGGAAAATTCTGATTGCCTCTAGTCGTGCTACAGGAGCATAGACTTCGGTAAAATCAATTCCCTCCTGTTGACTAAATCCCTGAACAACGAGTCGAGCTTTGTTCCTTACAACAACTCCTCTATCGTCCCTCTTGCACTTGAACACCCACTTGGTGTTAATCTTTCTCTGACCATCCGGTAAATCAACTAACTTCCACACTCCCAATTTCTTGAATTGACTAAGTTCCTCCTGCATTGCATTGACCCAAGAATCTTCAGTAAGCGCCTCTTTGTAAGTTCTTGGCTCAACCTGCGAGATAAAACAACTCAATGAGAATTCAGTTTGCAAAGGAGCAACTTTTGTATAAAAACATGTAAGCCCTTTATCAATCTGATTTCGAGTGCGAACGCCTGTCTGCAATTCTCCTATGATCAACTCCTCTGGATGATATGAAAAAGTTCGCGGCATCACTTCGCTTGGAACATCTACATTTCCCTCCAGATTAGTAACATTCTGCTCTGCATCTTGTTCACCAACTTGGTTTGTTTGACTTGAAATCTGAATTTGCTCCCCCTCAGAATCTGAATCTGAATCACCATGATCAAATACTGGCATGTTTTCAGCTTCTAGATTATCATTCTGAGCCGACTGATTATCCTGAGCAACTTCATTCTGTTGGACATCATCATGTTCACCAGCATTACTTGGACCTGCTTCATCGTCATTTGAAGTTTCCCGTGGTCTCCTCGAATACTCAGCTGGGAACCTTAACTGCGACTCATATTCACGCAAAATATCCAACTCATCAAAGAAATCTTCATCATCCTCTGATTCTTCTCCCATGTCAAACGAATCCCAAAGTTTGTCATAATGATAACGCCATGAATCACCAGGATTCTGTGGCGGCATAGTATAACCTTGACATTCAACATTTGCAGCTTCAATAATCCGCTTCTCACTAGGAATGAAGACACGTCGCATCGGATTTGCATAACCAACAAAAATTCCCTCAATGCTCTTCGGACCAAACTTTCCATGAGGCTCTATAACCGTACAGGGTGACCCGAATGGTTCTAGATACTTCAAATTCGGTTTGCGATTATTGATTAGCTCAAAGCATGTTTTGTTGAACTTCTTGACAGTGAGAACCCTGTTGAGCGTATAGCATGCGGCGGAAACAGCTTCAGCCCAAAAATTTATTGGTAACTTTGAATCTGCGAGCATAGTTCTAGCCGTCTCGATTAGTGTCCGGTTTTTGCGTTCTGCGACTCCATTCTGCTGCGGAGTGTACGGAGCACTAAACTCATGCAAAATACCTCTTTCATCACAAAATTCTTCCATCTTGCTGTTCTTGAATTCAGTACCATTATCACTTCGAATTCTCTTGATACGCCTTTGGTACAAATTCTCAATCTTCCTGAACAGCCCCATCAAACTGTCAAATGTTTCATCTTTCGTCTTCAAGAAAGAAACCCACGAAAATCTGGAATAATCATCAGTAACGACCAAACAATAGTAATCTCCTGTAATACTTTTGACATTCACAGGACCAAACAAATCCATGTGAAGTCTTTCCAGCGGTCTCGAAACTGAATTGACTTGCTTTGTAGGGTGTGACTTTTTCTTCTGCTTGCCTTTGATGCAGCTAATGCACTCCCCTTCCAGATGAAAACCTTTGATATTAACACCCAAAACCAAATCATTATGCACCAAATAATTCATCTTCCTTAGGTGAATATGCCCCATCTTGCGGTGCCACAATCTTGATTCTTTCTCAGTCGCTCTAGACACAAAACAATGTGCTTGACCAGTAGTTGTAGTTGCTACACTCATATCTAACACATATAAATCATTCACTCTAGGTGCCCTCATGATAATCCATTCTTCAGGAACAACAAAACCAGGTTTCAAAATCAAACATTCTTTATCAGTGAAGTGAGTAGTATACATATTGTCACAAATCTGCGAGATACTAAGTAGATTGTTCTCCAGCTCAGTGATGTAGTTAACTCTCTCAAACGTCACAATCCCATTGGATAACGTTCCTTCACCAACAATTCTACCACCTTCATGACCTGCAAATCCCACATAACCACCATTAATATTCTTCACATCATACAGCAACGCAGTTTTTCCTGTCATATGTCGAGATGCGCCACTATCCATGATCCATCTTGAAATGGCTCTTGGAAGATCCTGCACATACCACAAGTTGATTTTAAAACATTTCAATAAAGATGCCGATTCATGCTTCGCGAACAAGGAAGCTCCGGCAATTCAAACTGCTTATTCGAACATGGTGTCCACCCAGGCCTCATCAGCCTTAGGTGTAACCTTGACTCTCGCAATTTGAATTTTGAAATTTTCAGCCTTCAAAGGTGGAAAATTTGCATCATAATCAACCGAAATTGATTCTTCAGCCTTTTTCACTTCAGAAGTTGAAATTTTCACTTCAGTTTTTGGTTTCCAAACTTGTTGAGATAATGTAACCCGTTTATACAACTTGTCGTTTTTAGTTACCATTTTCTTTACGGGTTCATTTTTCATTTTGATGTTGTCATTTTTCTCAACAATGATTGGTGCTTTACCCTTCACATCAACTTTCTTCTTTTGTCTGTCAATAACTTCAGTCTTAGGCTTGGAGTTGGTGCAATTTCTTGCAATGTGACCAACTTTGTTACATCTAAAACATGTACGAGTATCAACAACTCGACTTGTGCCTTCAGACTGAGGTTGTGAGACCCTCTTCTCAAAGAACTCTTTATTTGATTTTGAAAAAAATTCATTTTCCTCATCAGAAAGTGAACTTGAACTGTTCACAAACACTTTCTTTTCTGCAAATCTTTTGTTTTGAAACCTCTTCTTCTGATAACTATTACCACCCCGATAACCACCCGACCAATTGTTTCGATTGTTGTTATAAAAACGTGGTGGAACAACAGGCTTTTTGTAATAAGCTTTATCTTTCTCAAAATTCATTTGCCTTTTTGTTTGACACAAACTGTTCACTTCTGACAACTCAACTTCAACTAACTTGAAAACATTTGTCAACTTTTTCACATTAACATTCTCAATTGGAAACTCAGAATCCGAATACAACTTATCAGATCCAGCCATCTTGTACATCACAAGACCCGGTTCATCATTTAAGTTGTTTTTGGATTTTGATTTCTGAATGTATTTGTCCAAGAAACATCCATCATCTTCAGCTGAATCACTATTCAAAACACTTTCAGCTGTACTTTTAACAATCTCTGTCTGAACACTATCATCAGATGATGTAGAGAAAGTAACATCAATGTTCTCCGGAAGTTTAACTTCACTCTCTTCCTCAATTTCAACCAACCCAGATTGCTTTTTCGTGTAATTATCAAGAACAGGTGGTGGAACTCGATGAAACCCCACCCCAGTTCCATCACAATACACATCTTCGCCCGCTTTGTCTTTCCCGATGGGTTTGGGAATAATATGTTGCAATACAAAGCTTGCGGAGTTGTAACTGTTAAGCTTCAACTGGATTCGCTCGTTTTCGATTACAGCCTCTTGAACTTTAAGTTTCAATTTAGCGATTTCATCCAGTTGTTGGTTGATTGATTCTTCTTTGACTCTAAGCACTGCTTTCAAATGTTCATTTTCTTTAAAAGTTTTACCATTTTTATCATCACAATCTTTCATTGTGCTTTTGAGTTTTTCAAATTTTTCAGAAATCTGGCGGTTTTCAAGAATCAACTTTTCATTTTCTTGTTTAATTTTGTCATGATCAATTTTATCAGTTTCAATTTGAGCAGTTAATTCTCTTATCCGTTCAGTTGAAGCTTTAACTGTTTTGTCACGACCAAGAATCTGATTCTCAACGCTTCTGACCTTTGCTGTCAGATCTTTAATTTTCTCACCGTTGAGATACGTGACAGTATTACAAAATTTGCACTCTTTGTTGCAATTTTTGCAATCAGCATTTCCTTCAATCTTTTTACCTGACGCATTTGTTGACGTGTTTGGACTGACCTGGCCTTTTGACTCAGACACGGAGTTAGAATCTACCTCAAGTGCTTTAGTAGCCAGCACTTTGTCAGCCATTTTTCCCAGGTTCTCTGCAGTCAACTCCTGCGTAGTATCGATAACTCCAGTATCAATCTTCTTTGATTTTTCGATCTCTTCTTTCTCTTTCATCTCTTTTTCTTCTTTTTCTTTCTTCGCCTCCTCTTTCATTTTCTCAGTTGGAGTTCCCCACCATTTGTGTTGCCAATACTCATCATCATCTTTCATTTCCTTGATTAAGGCTTCCAGATCGAGAGTTTTGTGATCGATTGCAATATTTCCATACTCATCAAGATAACACTCTCTGTCTGGATCCCATATTTTTGCTCTCTTTGCTTCCAAATAGATACCAGAAAGTCTAATCATTTTGTTTTCCGAAATCATCTTTCTGTATCGATACTTCTGCTCTTCAGTTCTATCATCTTTCCATGGAATAGGCTCATTTTTCGCCATGAATGCGTAACCAACCGCATCTTCTTCTGGTAGAACCTCTTGACTCCAATCATACCCCTCATCATCGTAAATCACTGCAAGAGCTCTAGATTTCTCTCTGTTGTCTTCAACCTGCTTCAATCTAGGCGGCTCGGATTTATTCTGGTGATAAATCGCCTTCTTGTAGTAATCATCTCTGAAAGGATTCTCCGACTCATCAGCATAAGCATTTCGGCATTCTCGCTTGAAGTGACCCTTCTGCTTACATTTGAAACAAGTCACCTTCGATTTATCGAACCCCAACTTAGTAGATGCACCACCAATTGTTTTTCTTGCGGTAATTTCCATAAAACGCTGTGCTCGGCGAACAGCACTTGCCATAGCCCAACGAATATCGATCAGTTCCATTTCCTCCGGATCAATCTGATCATAATCTTCTTTCGTCAGATTTGTGTTACCTATCTTCCCAGCTACCAACCCTTCATACGATTCCAACACCGATGCTAGAAAGATCATCTGCTGCTTGGCCGATTCTTCATCAAAATTTTGAGCATTCTTCAAGTCTATTGCAATGTTGCATTGAAAACGATTCTTTGCATCTGAATGATTTCCAGAAGATGAAGATCCACTGTGATAACCACTGTGACTTCCACTGCTTTGACTTTCTTTGCCAGCTGTCGACACATTTTCAGCAGAAAACGCAGTTTTTGGAGAAGTTGCTTTTTGCATCATGCTCTTTGGATAATATAGATCCAAATTCTGTTGATAAGATGAATGATTAACTTTGTACGTCTTCTTCAATTCCAGTTCATGACTTTCAAGTCTCTCAATCACCAAATCTGGTTTAAGATCTTTCGGTAAGATAGTATTTTTAAGCATGAGAGCATAATATCTCCACTCCATCTCGTCTGGTAACGAATCGAACAACTTGTCTACTTGCTCATCATCAGAATACTTAATTCCATGTCTAACTAACTCCAGCTTCAAGTGCCCAAACCTCTCGATCATTTTTGACACTGATTCATTTTTTAAGCACCCAAACATATCAAACTCTTTCCTAAGTAGTTTTATTTTATTTTTCTTGATTTCTTCACTACCTATACATTTCTTTTCTAACTTTGCCCAAAGATCTTTAGCATTTGAATAGTCTATCAATGAGATGATATCCTCCCGAACAGACTGAAATAACAATGCCACACACTTTTGTTCGGCTACGAATGATTCAATCTCATCAGTAGCTGTTAAGACTTCACCATTCTTGTTTCCGTGTTCATAACCGTTCTTCAGACTTTTCCAACTTGGAAATGCAAATGCCATCATCCAATCTTCAAACTTTCTGGACCACCGACTGTACTCCTCAATAGCCATAAGTTTTGGAGGTTTATTGAACGTTCCGAAAGCACTTTCCGATTCCCAAGCTTCCTTTTTCTTCTCTTTTGACGTTTTATCATTCACATTGCTTGACGAAGTATCATTGTTTCCGGAATCTCCAGCGAACGCGTACATGTCGCTAAACGGGTTCATGAAAAGATCATCCATCGTGAATGTTCCTGCAAAATCAGTAAACACTTAGAAAAATTTTAAGTTTTGAAAATTCAGCAAGTTCAAGCGAAACTCTTGAATTGTAAACAACTTCAAGCGAAATCAGCACTAAAAAACTGTTCAAGCGAAATTTGCCAAAAGTTTCAAGCGAAATCCACCAATACAATTTCGCTTCAACTTGTTTCAAGCGAAAACAAAGACCATATCTGATTCAAGCGAAATCCAACCCAACAATTTCGCTTCAACTGATTTCAAGCGAAATCCGAGATTACAAGACTAACAGTTTCAAGCGAAATCCAAATGATCAATTTCGCTTGAACTATTCAAGCGAAATCCTGATTTTCAAGTGAAATCCTATGTTTTTCAAGCGAAATCTTATCTTAACCTTCGAACTAACTCAAGCGAAATCCTGTTTTAGGTCATTTTTAACAAGTTTTAAACTGAATTTTAGTCCGAATCTTTGTAGGCTTTGTTAAAACTAAGTTTTACACGATATACTCGAAAATCAGATCATTTCGACCGTTAGAACTCGTTCAGATCAGAAAAGTGTAAAAAGAAATGAGTAGAAAGAAGAGAATCCGCTGCTATGGTATGAACTCCTCGTCCTGAGCTCTGATACCACTTGTTGGACCATTCTACGACCTTGAAACGTCAGTTAAGGCAGTTCATCTTTGAGTACGAAGGCGGAATCAACGTAAACAAAGTCATAACAGCTAGTTTCCTTTTAATCTTTCTTTTCTGATTGATTTACGTGCTTGTACAATGTTTTCTGATACAAATCCGGCAGCACTTCGTTTCACACACAATGACCTTCTCTTCTAACAAATGAATCACACAACCCTATATATACTAAGTTGATTTCGCTTGAATCAGTTTCAAGCTAAATCATGATTTGGCTTGAACCTGTTCAAGCTAAATCTCTGTTGTTGATTTCGCTTGAACTAGTTCAAGCTAAATCAGATTTAGCTTGAATCACACAAGAATACTTTCAAGCGAAATTTACAAGATAAACATATAACAACCCTAATTAAGACCCTGTTGTGTGTACATTCAACCTATCTAGACACAAGACTTGATTATGACGAAATCAGCAGACATTCAATGCACCAACATACAATAGATGTCCGCCCCCGGTCGAAAATGGATATTTGTCTCGAAATCCAAATTCCGAAAGAGTCAAAAAGGCAATTAACTTACAGTGGGAGTCAGGGTCGTCGGATAATTTGCCAGAAAATATTGATGTTACATTCACATCGTCTGATACTGATCATGAGTCCGAGTTGATAAAAAGTGTGGTCGATCAGGTGTTAGATAAAGATGACATAGAGGAGTCAAAACCGGAGTCCAAATCTGAGTCAAAGTTTGGGTCTGACAAGTCAAAGTCAACAATCAAAAAGGACAAACGGGTTTATGATAAGAAATTTTTGCTATCAAAATCTTATTTGAATGATGAACCGGTCAAAGTAGCATATACTTTGAAAGATTCTGACAAATTATATTCTGATGAGATTTTTCCAATAAGAGGTGTTAAAACTGAAATGATTAAAAAGGTTTTCAAACTAACAGAAACAAACATTTCTGAAATAAAAGATATTAATCTTTCTGAAAATCCAAGACCTTACACCTCTAGAGTGCAACAAAGATTAAACAAGAAAAAGGGTTACAGTTCTGGTTCTGGTATTCATAAAAAACCAAACCATAATTGTAATTTCAAAAAGAAAGGATTAGGATTAAATCTACCGAAAAATTATAAAAATGAAAAAGTTTATAAACCAAAAACTGTATTTGTTTCAGGAAAATATTTAGAAGCTGAGAAAGAGCAAGCATTCAGAAAGCAGAGAAATCAAGAATTCCTTGCAAAGAAGCAAGAGGACATGAAGAAGAGTGTTGCTCAGAAGAAGACAGAGACGAGAACCTGTTTTCAGTGCAAAACTGCTGGTTATATTGCTAGAAATTGTCCGAAAACATTCAAACCAAAACAGGAAGTCTCTGGTAAAATGAAAGAAAAAGTTGTTGAAAAAATTGAACTTACAATCAGAAAATTTACAGGCTTTGAAAATTCAACCTTTGAGATTGGTGAATGTTCAAAGAATGTGGTTAAAAGAAAAGAAAATCTGAAAAATCAAAAATGGGTTGTTAAGGGTTCAGGAAACAGTTTTGGTGATGAATCTGATTCCACAAAATCAGGGGAGCCAAAAGTTGTTAAAGAAAAGGTTGAGAAATCAGTTCCGAATGTGGATGATGTGAATTTTCCACCTCTGCGGGCTGAAAATTTTAAAAAGAAAGTTGGGAAAGTTGAAATTTCAAATCAATTTTATTCTGACAAGAAGAAATTTGATGTTGATAAGGTTTTCAACAGAAATGTGAAACACATTTTTGGAAAAATGGTCGATGGTAATGCCAAAGGAGTTAAAGAATTCTATGCATCCAAAATGAATGTTCACAAGTCTGTTGAAAGTAAAGATGAAGAAGAGATTGTTACACCCAAGGAAGGTCAGGCTTGGGTGGATATATTTTTCAAACAGTAAAAACCTAACTTGCCGGAGCTCCCAAGTTGGTAATCGCGGAGCATGAATCGGCATTATTCTTGAAAATGTTTTTTGAAAATTTTAAATTGAGAAGTGTGAATTGCCGGAACTCCCAGGTTGGTAAGCGAGGAATAGAAATCGGCATTTTGAGAATTCAACCAATAGATGATGATTGGTTGAAAATGTTTGATATTTGATCTTACAAGTGGTTAATCAAGGTCATTAAGTTGAACTTGATTTAACTATCATATAAAAGTGTTGGTAAACAATGTGATGAGTTTTCCCCGAATCCACAAATGGTAATATCAACAAAACTAATTTTCCGGAAAAACCATTTTGATTAAAACAAACTTAAGTGTTTTGAGATCATAATGGGAAAATAGTTTGTTGTGAGGGGGAGTTCTGATTGTTTATGCCAAGTGGATGGAGAATTGAGGCAATTCGATATCAGTTGTCATGTTCTTGTACAGTTTGTTTTCAATTTTTTAGATGTATTTGTATTTTAGGGGGAGTATAATTTTAGAAAATCCAAAAACATTAGAAAATTTGAAAAAGCCAAAAACATGATAAAATGAAAAATGAGTTTTTGTTGCATAAAAGAGGAAATGATAGTACATCAGTGGACTGTCACAACACGCTAAAGAAATGGAAAGTTAAAATGTGATAAACGGTCTCACTAAGGATGTGACGGTAGGCTCAGCTAGACTAGTAGATTTGCGATAACGATACAAACTTAAATGAAAAAGCCTAGTTCTAGTGGGAAACATGGTCGAAAGCATAGTACTTAGTTTTGTCCTTCTTGACTGTGTGCCTACTCAGTAATCGCTGATTGTCGAAAGACATAAAACTGGTTAAGTTTGTGAATTTTCACAACTTTGCTGAAAAGTCATTGTGATTGTGCATTTCATTTTGCAAAGATTTAAACTTGTTTTATTTCTTTATTTTGTTTAAGCATCGGACATCCTCTGGGTATACGTGAGTATCGACCTGGATGTTGTTGCCTAAACATTCCGCTTTATTTTCTTTGGTGTTTCGTTTAAGCTTTGGACCTCCTCTGCGTATACGGAAGTATCGACCTGGTGGTTAAAGCCTAAACAACTTCAACTTGTTTTATTTTTCTTATTTTGTTTAAACATTGGACTTTCTCTGCGTATACGGAAGTATCGACCTGATTGTTAATGTTTAAACATTCTGCTTTGTTTTCGCACAAATCACAGTTGATAAAAGTTTAAAGGCATTACTTGAGTCAGTGTATTGCATGATGAGGGGATATGCTGAGATCGTGGGGACCATAAGAACTTAGTGCAAAATTAATATACCTTAACGTATCGGTAAGCATTTCGAAAGTTGTTAGAATGAGTTTAAGTGGATAACAATATCGTCAATCTATGTGAATCGTTTAGAGCTTAAAATGAAATCAAGCTTAACGGTGTTAGTGATTTGTATCATAAACTGATATGATCCTCTTGCACGAACTCACAAAAATATTGTTTGTAAATAGTTCATTTACTGCATTTTTGTTTCATTCTACTGCATTTCTGTTTCATTCAAAAATCTAAAAAAGATTTTAAGTGTGTTTTAGCATAAACTTTTGAAAAATACAAAAAGATTTTCGACAACTGTTGTTGGAAGGCTGACGTTCAAAATTCCAAGTGCTAAACTTGATGAACAGGTTTGGGAGAGAAGTGTATGTAAAAGTTTTTACAAGTGGTTTGCAGAGAATAAATAATTTTTGAACGTTTTCTGTAAATAGTTTCTAAATTTTAAAGATTTAATCTTTGAGAAACTTATGTGTGTGGTAGAGAATTGCAGATATGAAGATTGACCAAAGCCAGATTCTGATATCTGAGCAGATGGTGATTTCCAGACTGCGATCCCTGCTTAGTGAGAGGGAGAGTCTGAGGACATCAAGAGAGAGCTGAGAGCTAGATTGTGATTCTAGAAGAAAGAGAAAGAGATTGATTGAGGATGCTTATAATGGAGAATATTTCGGAGAGAAGCTGGAAGACTGATAAAGACTGAAGGTTTGACAACCGAAGACTCGACACTGAAGACTCCGTCAACATCCGAGGGGGAGTTTGTTAGTGCATCCGTCTGTCTCCTACGTCTTGTATCGAGTCTTGTATAGAATTAGGGCATGAGAATCAAAATAGTGATTTTTAGAGGTGATTCCGCTCGAAATGACACCTTTTTATTTCGAGCTAAATCACATAACTTTCTGATTCCGCTCGAAAGTGTAACTTTCTGATTCCGCTCGAAATGACACATTGTCATTTGGAGCTAAATCAGAACCCCTATATATAGGGTCATTAGGAGCGAAATCAGTTGTAGTTGTATGTGTTGTCTTCCGGTGAGCCAAGAAGTGCTGCCGAAGTGTCACTGTGATTGTAAAAGGCTTTTATATCAATTATATCGACATGTTAAAGTGAATACGACTGAAATTGCACCGAAACACTTGTTTCCGCCTCTTGTTTTGGTGAAAAACTCTTTTGATAGACTCATTCGGGTTCGAATTCGATCCTACATTAATGTTATTGGGCCTTGGCCCATATGTTTGGTTTTGGGCTTAGCCCATATATTTATGTTAAGCCCATTTAGGATGATAAGCCCATTTATATAATATAAGCCCATTTGTTTAAAATAAGCCCATTTGTATAAAACAAGCCCATTTGTAAAGATATAAGCCCATTTAGTAAAAATAAGTCCATTTTGTGAATAGAAGCCCATTTAGTAAAATCTTGTAATTTATATAAAAATCACCAAGTTTTAGTTAATAAAAAACATAATAGTTTTTATAAGTTTCAAAACATCCGGATATTGTTGTCGGTGATTTATATGTATTCGCGTCGAATGATCACCTAAGCGTCGTAGTAACTTCTCGGATTGGCGTTATGTTATAGCTTAGTCCGTCGTCCGTTTTGACCATAATTGCCCATTTAGTAAAAATAAGTCCATTTTGTGAATATAAGCCCATTTAGTAAAATCTTGTAATTTATATAAAAATCACCAAGTTTTAGTTAATAAAAAACATAAAAGTTTTTATAAGTTTCAAAACATCCGGATATTGTTGTCGGTGATTTATATGTATTCGCGTCGAATGATCACCTAAGCGTCGTAGTAACTTCTCGGATTGGCGTTATGTTATAGCTTAGTCCGTCGTCCATTTTGACCATAATTTGTGTCCGATCATTCGGATCGTCCGTAACTTGTTTTTAAGACATATTTCTATGTAGTCTTGTAAGACTTTGATTGTAATGTATCATATGTTTATTTGTTATATTGAATTCAAGTTCCTAGTTTTGATATGTATAAATAATACACCAAGTATCATATTGCATATAAGTTGTTAAAGTGACCAAATATATATTTTCTCAAAAATATATATTTATCTAACTTTGTTTTTATAAAAAAAACTATTCTTTAAAATCTTTTTAGTCTTGTAAAGATTTAGCCAAAAATAATGGTTTTGTTAACATATGATTTTTAATAAAAATCGGCCATATAACCTTTGTAATATGCACTTTACCATGTTTAAATAAACATATCATTTTCTTTTCGAATTTACCAATCAATTTACTCGTAACATTCTTAAAGAATAACACATGAGATTTATAACATAACCTCATTAAGATGATCTCACAATCATGTAGGATTTTTGGTATGATCATAACATATGTTAACTAGTTCAAATCCATGTTTACTTCTAGTTTCATGAAGTTTTATAAAAATCTCAACTTGTATGTTACTTTACATAATCTTGTAAAAGTATTGTTTTTAATGAAAAACATTAAATATCTTTACTACACCATAAATTATAATCACCCATTTAACCTTTATGTTTAACAAAAACCCTTTTAATATAGACATGTATACTTGTTAGATCATGTTTTTAAACATCATCTAACAAGTTATTTTTATGGTCTTCATCAAGAGTAGATCAAATAAGCAAGTAATAAGACTTAGATCACTACATAATCAAACAT
This sequence comes from Helianthus tuberosus, assembly GCA_030545235.1. NCBI lineage: Eukaryota > Viridiplantae > Streptophyta > Magnoliopsida > Asterales > Asteraceae > Helianthus > Helianthus tuberosus. The sequence continues at coordinate 160,132,765 of CM060396.1, read as the reverse complement.
ATATATCATGATTTTTATTTTTGCTTCTTTGTATCTTCATAATATTTTGTAGGCTTCTTTAGTTACAACTAGTTATTTTAACAATCATAAGCATAAATAAATATGAAAAAAAAAGATTTAGAAGCTTACTTCTAGCACTAATGGCCAGGGATGATCTAGAGGATGATTAGAAGCAAAGAAGATGAAGATCTTGTTTGTAGAAAACTCTTGAATGGATGAAAAAGATTGCTTTAACTTGTAAGTGCTTTAGATCATCTTAGGTTCCATAGAAAATCATCTTGATCATCAACAAATAGCTTGAAAGGAAGGTGATTTAGAGGTGTATATGGCTGAATTTTTAGAGAAGAAAATGGAGTTTGTGAGGTGTAAGAGTTCTAGAAAAGTGTTGGTGATGATAAGGATTTCTAGACTTTTAATCATCCATATCTTTACAAGTTGCAACATAGGAAATATCTAAGATATTTTAGCAAGTGGGGAAGGGTGTGGGACCCACTTAAAAACATTCACAACAACATGGGGGGGGGGGGGGTCTTGAATTGTTGAAATGTTATTAAGTGTTTAAAGTGTTAGAAACTTTTAGCAAAGTTTAGGTGTTTTGGTGTTTAAATGTTTCAAGTGTATAAATGTGTTAAGAAGGTGTTAAGTGACCATTACTAGTCTAATAAGACCATAATGATCCAATTAACACTCGATGGTCACTAAAAAAAAGATCCGACATTGTTCGGATATTCATTTCGAATTGTTTCGGTTAGACGTTATTTGAACGCTAAGTTGTGTAACTTGTGCGAATTGATGTAGTTATTGGTTCGGATGATACCCGAAGGTATCCTCATATGAATTCTATGTTAAATAGCATTTTTACATGTCGTAAAAATATTAGAAAGCTGATTTCTGCGGAAAAGTGTTGAAATCGTCGCTTTTAGTGCTTTTCGGGCAATTTTTAGTGTTATCGGACTTCGGAAAGGTTTTAAATCAAACCCTTGCATTCCTAGTTAGGGTTTAATATATATTAGATGTTGGACTTTCTTCTGAGTCCTAAAGATTTCGTTTAGATGGTTTCTGCGGATCCTGCGTTTTCGTCAGAATACTAGTTTACTAGGTGCTTTTCTAGTAGTTTCGATGCATTGTTTAAACTGTTTCAAATGTATTCAATAAAAATGAATCATGTGCATCCTAAGTAAGTATTCAATGAGTATTCTAAGTGTATGTCACAAAATACGCAGTTCGAGTGTTCAAAATGCATAAAAATGTAGCTAAAATGAGTACTTTAAGTGCAAGAATGTTACCGAAAAGTGGCAGTTGTCACATTCTCCCCCTGTTATTGAGAATTTCTTTTCGAAATTCAAGCTGAGTCATCCTTTGCAGGAGTATTCTCGAACAGGTGGGGTTATTTTGGTTTTGATTTGATTTTCACGTTCCCAAGTATATTCGGGTCCGTGTCGAGAGTTCCAATGAATTTTTGCTAATATGTTACGACTCCTTTATGTTTCCTGGACCTTCCGGTCCATGACCTCAACAGGTGCTTTGGTGAATTGGAGTTTGTTATCAATATGAACCTCATCCTCCGGGATGAAAACTGTTTCTTGCGTTGGACTCTTCTTGAGATTCGACAAATGAAATATGTCGTGCACACTTATAAGTTCTTCTGGTAACTTCAGCTTGTAGGCATCGGTGCCAATCTTTTCCAAGATTTCAATTGGACCTATATATCGAGGGTTAAGCTTTCCACGCTTACCGAACCTTGCTACGCCCTTCCATGGCGAGAATTTCAACAAGACTTTGTCTCTGACCTCGAAAGATAATGGCTTCTGTCTCTTGTCTGCGTAGCTCTTTTGTCGATCGCGAGCCGCCTTGATACGGTCTCTGATCTGAAAGATTTTATCCGTAGTCTCTTGGACTAATTCCGAACCAATTAGTTGTTTATCGCCCGCTTCCGCCCAACATAGCGGTGAGCGACACTTTCGACCGTAAAGAGCTTCAAACGGTGCAGTTTGTATACTTGTATGGTAGATGTTGTTGTAGGAAAACTCAACCAAAGGTAAATGAGTATCCCAATTGCCTCCCAAATCCATAACACATGCACGAAGCATATCTTCGAGTGTTTGGATTGTCCGTTCGCTCTGACCGTCAGTTTGTGGATGAAAGATCGTGCTTAGATTTAAATGAGATCCAAAGGTCTCTTGAAATGACTTCCAACTTCTTGAAATAAAGCGACCATCTCGGTCTGAGATGATTGAAATAGGCACTCCATGACGAGCCACTATTTCATTGAGATAGAGTTCTGCTAGTTTCTCTGTGCTATCCTTCTCCCGAATCGGCAAGAAGTGTGCGGACTTTGTCAATCTATCAACGTTTACCCATATCATGTCGTGGCCTCTTGAGGTCCTGGGTAACTTCGTAACGAAGTCCATCGATATTTGTTCCCATTTCCAGACGGGAATCTCGGGTTGTTGTACCAATCCCGAGGGATTTTGCTACTCGGCTTTGACTTTCGCATAAGTCAAGCATTCTCCGACATAAGTAGCGATATCACTTTTGAGGTTAGGCCACCAATAGTATTCTTTCAATACTTAGGCCTATGTGCTTCCTCAAAATATCATCTCGAAGGCCGCCAAAGAATGAAACCCATTTTCGACCCATAAGGTATAAAGTTCCATCTTCTTTCAGCGCTAATTGTTCCTTCATGCCTCGAAGTGTTTCTTCTTGAATATGCTCTTCCTTGAGTGCTTGTGAATCATCTTCTCTAATGCTTGAACTCTCAGTGTTCTAACTCGTTCCTTACGGCTCCAGGCGTCTGCTACAACGTTCTCCTTGCCCGGATGGTACTTTATTTCACAATCATAGTCGTTCAGCAATTTAATCCAACGTCACTGACGCATATTTAGTTCTTTTTGATTGAATATGTGCTGAAGACTTTTATGATCCGTGAAAATCGTACACTGAGTACCATATAAGTAATGTCGCCGTATTTTCAAAGCGAATACCACCGTACCTAACTCGAGGTCGTGAGTGGTATAGTTCTTTTCATGAACTTTCAGTTGGCGTGATGCGTACGTGATAACTTTCTCCCGTTGCATAAGTACGCAACCCAATCCTTGATGCGAAGCATCACAGTAAACTACGAAGTCATTGGTACCATCGGGTAGTGATAAGATTGGTGCATCGCACAACTTATCCTTGAGAAGTTGAAATGATTCTTCTTGTTTCCCGATTGGGTGAGGGAGGTTAGCGGTTGAGAAAATTTTAGAAAAATTCTCTATAAATCTCCGATAGTACCCTGCTAATTGCTTCTTGGGCGCTTCCCAGTTCTTAATTGCTTCAATCTTCGAGGTGTCTACTTGAATGCCTTTCTCGTTCACTATCTGCCCGAGAAATTGTACTTCACGAATCCAAAACTCGTATTTGGAAAATTTTGCGTATAGTGTCTCCTTCTTGAGTAGTTATAAAATGGTTCCCAAATGTTGTTCGTGCCCGTCTGCCGATCGTGAGTATATCAAAATGTCGTCAATGAACACTATGATGAATTTGTCGAAGTATGGATTGCACACGCGGTTCATTAAGTCCATGAAGACCACAGGCGTGTTCGTTAAACAAAAAGGTATAACGAGAAACTCGTAATGACCATAACGAGTTTGAAAAGCCTTCCTTGGTATGCTTTCCTCTGAAATTCGTAATTGGTGATACCCCGATCGTAAGTCTATCTTGGAGTAGAAGCTTGAACCTTGCAATTGATCGAATAAATCACCAATCCTCGATAGTGGATACCGATTCTTGATGGTGAGTTTATTCAACTCTCTGTAGTCGATGCACATTCTGAGTGTTTCATCCTTCTTCTTTACAAACAAAGCTGGAGCTCCCCAAGGCGAGAAGCTTGGTCTAATGAATCCTTTATCCAACAACTCTTGAAGTTGTATGAATAACTCTTGCATTTCAAAAGGTGCTAATCGATATAGAGATTTGGTTATGGGTGCGGTTCCCGGTACCAAGTCGATTATGAAATTTGACTTGTCGATATGGTTATAGTCCCGGCAAGTCTTCAGAAAAGACTTCAGGAAATTCTTTTGTCACTGGAATATCTGTCAGCTTCGGCCCAACGGCCTTCTTGTTGACAACATGTGCCAGAAAGGCAACACAACCTTTCCATAAGTACTTCTGTGCCTTCATGCAATTGATGATCCGCAATGGTGTGCCATGCTTCTCTCCGTGAATAACAAGTGTCTCTTTGTTCAGTAGTGGAAGGCAAATGACCTTCTCCTGACAAAAGACTTTGGCTTGGTTATCGGATAACCAATCCATGCCAACCGCTACGTCAAAACTACCCAACTCAACAGGTACGAGATCAATATTGAATTTTCACTCGCCAAGTTCCAAGGAACATTCTCTAACAACTTCCCCTGACTCGACTAGTTTACCATATGTCGATTCTATAGAATGAGGGGACGTCTAGCTTACTTGGCTCTAGGCCAAGTACATTTTAAATTCGGTGTGGCGAGGACTTCACTGTAAAGTTTTAGGAACCCTATGTTTAAATGTAGGATAACCCAATCCATATGTTTAGATGTAGGATAACCCGATCCATATGTTTAGATGTTGGATAACCCAACCATATATTTAGATGTAGGATAACCCAATCCCTAATTGTAGCTAGGACAATCCCGTCCCTAGCCATGAAACTCATGTATGTGAAATGTTGAGATGAAGCTAAAATTGGCACCACTATCAAATAACATGGATGTGAAATGTTGGTTGATTGGAAACGTGTCGAGTAACTACTGTTTGAGTGATCGAGGTAGGGTGGGATGATGCGGTCATGCCTCAGATCTCCGGGGCTAAATCCCATATGTAACGCGCGATGCGTTTGAATTCGGGTGTTACCTAATATGGAACAACCCTTGAGAGACCGTGAAAGCCTCGAGTGTAACCAACAACATTGGCTCTAGTCATGATCGAGTTCTAGAATTTGTTTCCAACCTTTGAATTTAAATCAGCGAGCAATACTCTTCTCACATGAGATCATTGAGTTCTTCCCCCGACAACCTCTTCACAATATCACTTCCTAGAATTTGTACTTGGAGATTCCACCAAGTTAAGGTTGCGTTCAGCATGAGACTCTCTGTGTATCTAATTGTCTACTCAGGAATGTGTTTCCTAGTATGACTAACCGACTTCATTGTCTTTACGTGGCAGACAGAACCTAACGCACCTCTCATATTAACGAGGTCTTGCCGCTTAAAGTCTGAAAAGTCTTAAAATTAAGGCCTTGTGTGGTCGCATCTTCTGGTGTGGCATTGCTACTCATTCCCGATCCACCGGGATTTGAATCACTTGAACTACCAGTACCACCAGTACCGTCACTAGTGTCGTCCCGATTAACCTCATGTTGTGCAATTTCTGCACCCTCGTGTTGTTCCATAAGAACTTTAGTTTGACTTAATCAGTGAGATGTTGATTAGTTAACCCCTTTTTGGGTGTAGACCATCCTCCTGGAGCCATGATCTTTTTAATATACAACTTTAAAAGAATCTAGACATATATTTTGGGTAAATATAGTCTATCATGTGCCCAATAATGAAGAAGGAAATTGGTCATAAAATCCTCAAGATCGTATTGTTCATACATGTTTGAATAAATGATAATGTGGATAACCGCAACCAAAATGCGTAGCGCCTCTTGCGTGTACTAGACATATGTCAAAGTGGAAAATGAAATAATTTATTGAGGAGGGGAAACCAACCAGTGGCCTCCGTCCCTATAGTATGCATTCCATACTACATAGGCTTTGATCATCCGAAGTAGAGAAATTCCTTTGTCGTACTTGCCCATGTGACGAATATGGTAATAGTGCTTGAGTTTCACGAGCTCCAACAAGATCATTAAGATCTTCATAGATGTCGAATAGAATGCAATGAGGGAGTTGTAGCCTGGCTCATGCCATACTATACCTTTGGATAGGACAAATGTCAAATGACGGAATTTATTGTATTCATTTCCAATAAGTAAGATAAGGTGTCATAGACAACAAAGAACCAACTCATGTACAAGAATTCTAGAATGTTGAGGAAAGATCCTCCATGAGTGGTTAACAAGTTTTGTTTGTTTAGATGACTAGTCTCGAACAGCTCGTGTTATAGATCAACTGTTTAGACGCGAATGAATACGTATCGTCTTCCTGTATTGTATTGTAGGGTATTATAGTAACCAACTCGGTTAGTGTTCTACTGGATAGAAACTTGAACACTTAAGAATTTTGAATGGATAGTGATCATTAGCTTGACCCGCAGAGTCCACCAGAATTTCCATGCACTACAAGTTGTTATTACGTGGGCCCCCGTAATAATAAATTGTCTTGCATGGTCACCCTAGCATTCTCTCGTTCAGAGCAGGCGATCAGTCAGAGAGAGGACACTATTGTCTATATACCTTCAACATAGAAGGAAACTTCATGATAGTTCACATGTCAACGTCCGTTGTCATTACTCGCAGAACGGCACGACGTTAGATGAAATAGGAATAGAGATAATTTGTAAGAATAACAACTGGAGAGGCACCTTTAAGATGAGTACTTCATCTTCCTTGTCTGGACAAGAGTGTCGTCAATTATGATTTGTATGAGCCACAGGGACCTCGTCCCACTAATGGAGTTGTTGTCCAAGGCTGCCACCTCCGCCTCATCGTCAATAATGAAGTCAGGCATCTCAGCATCCGTGAGAAAGCAACCATCTTCCACGGGATCAATAGTTTATGGTCTCACTTAGGAATCACGTTCGTCATAAGCTCCGCAATAGACGTGAGGTCGATATTCTTATGGAAGATGTTTTGTATAAAATATGTCATGTTTTGAAATAGAGTATCCTGTCTTGTGTAAAAGATGTCATGTATTAACCATGTTATGTGTGTCAAGGATGACAATGGAATTCGAAGTCGAAGGCATTTTGTTCTTGCCAAATATTTTGTACAACACATATATGAACAACCTATATATATAATCATGTAAAATCCTATCAATCAAGGATTTCCATCTTGTATAAGCTGAACTTGTAAACTGTTTTTAATGCGTAAACTGATAATGTAATGTATTGTAGGCACATATTATGTTAATGTAATGTGTATATTTCTCATAGACTTCACCCATGGAAATGTCCTCGCTTGATTTATATGAAGTGAATTTTTGTTGTAGTGGACCTTGAAAAATGTTTATGCAATGAAAACCTTTTGACCTGTCCAATTTTATCTATAATCTGTTCAACATGAACAAGAGGTTTTCGTGAGAGGTCCCTAGTGATTGTAGACTTAGACTCGAGAAAGAATCCTAGCTCGATGCTCTGATACCAATCTGTCACACCCGCTCGTAGCTAAAGCGCGAGGTGTGATCTGATCGGTTCCCATTGCATAACAATATAAGTGAACATACTAAATGAATAAAAACAAGCTCCAATGCCATTGTCATAACCGTTTCAAAAGAACGCACCATAAGTTAAATGTATTGGTTACAAACCATCAAATGAAAATAAGTTGTCATTGTTTTATACATCAAAATGTAAGTCTTAAAATGTCAAGGCTTTGACCACTATATCACCGCAAAGAGGCGGTATATAACGGGCAAACCCTTTAAATGGTGGCATGGAGTCTTGATACTTGCTTTCCTTGACTGAAATGTCTGCATGGTCCACTAATTTCCTGAAATACATGTTAAGTTTGAAAACATCAACAAAAGTTGGTGAGTTCATGCAGTTTAGTTGTATGAGATGTATCTGTAAAATGTGAGTTGTATAAAATGTATCCGTAAAATGTGAGTTGTATAAAATGTATCCATAAAATGTGAGTTGTATAAAATGTATCTGTATGTAATGATGTAGTATGTAAAGCGTCAATGAAATCGTTGATCATTAATGTTTCGCGAGGACATTAATATGTGTGACGAATTAAGAAGCAATCCAAACCTAGACGATTTCATGTCGACTACTATCGACTGGGACACAAACGCACTCTTCTGTATGGGTCCACGACCAAGTGTGGGGCTCACCAATACCCATTAGATCTAACCCTCTGTACCTAGGTCCAAACTGGATTAATGGTGCTTAGATGTATGACCCTAATCGCACATGATCTAAGGTGTTTCATTCCATGACTTAACATACAATTGAACATGTATTTTCCCCGATAGTTGTAAAGTTGTAAAGCATTTAAAATGAATATGGGACATGAACTCACAGTATTGCGTCCGTGAATGGTACGTGTTCGTGATCTTACGCGTGCTCGTCCTGAACAATGTTGCGACCTACAAATGTTCTTATATTTGTTAGACACTTCGGTCTTTGTAAATGACTTGAGTACAAGTCTTGTGTCTTAAATATGTGTAAGACTTGTATGTCTTTATTGTTTGTTGAACTGTGTATTAGACGAATGAATTGTTAAACTGTTATATATATATTTCACCAAATATATATATATGTAATCTTGTATCTTGTGAGTTGTATCATCGGGTCTTGTCTTCTTGATTTCGTGTCTTGTATAAGTAAATTGTATAATTGTATTTTTATCAGTTATATGTCATTGGGCTTAAATAGTATTTGGCCTAAATAGTATTGGGCCTAAATAGTATTGGGCCTAAATAGTATTGGGCCTAAATAGTTTTGGACCTAAATTGTATTGGGCCTAAATGTTATTGGGCTTAATTGTTAGTGCATCCGTCTATCGCCTACGTCTTGTATCGAGTCTTGTATAGAATTAGGGCATGAGAATCAAAATAGTGATTTTTAGAGGTGAACTTTCTGATTCCGCTCGAAAGTGTAACTTTCTGATTCCGCTCGAAAGTGTAACTTTCTGATTCCGCTCGAAATGACACATTGTCTTTTGGAGCTAAATCAGAACCCCTATATATAGGGTCATTAGGAGCGAAATCAGTTGTAGTTGTATGTGTTGTCTTCCGGTGAGCCAAGAAGTGCTGCCGAAGTGTCACTGTGATTGTAAAAGGCTTTTATATCAATAATATCGACATGTTAAAGTGAATACGGCTGAAATTGCACCGAAACACTTGTTTCCGCCTCTTATTTTGGTGAAAAACTCTTCTGATAGACTCATTCGGGTCCGAATTCGATCCTACAAGTGGTATCAGAGCTCAGGAAGAAGAGTTCTATACAATTCAGCTGCGATTTCTGTTTCTACACCCTTCTTTTTCAAATTAAACATCATTTCACGGTCAGAATCTGCTCAATTTCTCACAATTGGCTCGGAATCATGTATTAACAAAACCTTATAAGTTTCGGACTAAAATAAGAACTAAAACTGGTCATTTTTAAGGTTCCGCTCGAAACTGTTCTCGGAAAAGATGACGTCACTTTGATTCCGCTCGTGAATTGATCTTGATTTCACTCCAAATCAGCTTTCAACTTTGATTCCGCTCGTGAATTGATCTTGATTTCGCTCCAAATCAGCTTTCAACTTTGATTCCGCTCGTGAATTGGTTCTGATTTCGTTCCAGAGTACTAAATAACAGATTCCGCTCGAAATCAGGGTTTAGTTACTGATTGATTTCGCTCGAAATCTGATTCAACTTGAAATTACGTGTTGATTCCGCTCTAAAACAGGTTCAGCTTCAAAGTTATCGAGTGATTTCGCTCCAAAGCAAGTTCAGCTTGAAAAATCTGATTTCGCTCCAAAGCAGGTTCAGCTTGAAAGTTTAATTTCGCTCCAGGATACCTTATCAATGATTCCGCTCTAGAGAATGTTCCTGATTTCGCTCCAAGGTTCTACTTGAAAGTTCATTGGTGATTACGCTCGAACTTGATATCTTGCTTGAACATTGTTGACTGATTCCACTTGAATCAATGTTACTGCTTGAAAAAGGAATTTTGTTTAAGTGGTGTATTTCGCCTGAAAATACAGTTTTGATAATTTTGGAAACTTGAACAATGGATAACGAGTTCTACAATGCATTTGCTAGTCCTATCACCATTACTCAGAATGCTTTGCTTGAAAATGAAACCGGGACATCACAGAAACCGCCCGCCCAAGCTCTTGGATATTGGTGATTACAATGGTTGGTCCGAACGTTTTGGAAATTGGGTTGAAGCTTATCACTTGGATGCTTGAGAACACACTGAAGTCCCATATAAAAGGCCCACAAGGAATGGTATTCAGTTAACAATCAGAGATATGAGTGCTGAGGAGAAAAAGAAGTATAGAGATGAGAAATTGATGGTGAGTCTGTTACAGCAAGCGATTAAAGAGGACATTTTGATTTTGCTTCAACATGATGGAAGTGCTTATTCAATCTGGACTGAATTGGAAGCAAAGTCTATAGGAAGTGATGATATGCTTAAAAACAAGATGTCACTCATGAAAAAAGAATTTGATTTATTCCGTGGTTTGAAATCCGAAAACACCAAGCAGATTATTGAAAGATATTGTAACTTGGTGAGAGATATGACGAAGCTAGGCATAAAAAAGGATACTGATGAGCTGATTGAGAAACTTGCTGATGCGTTACCACATGATACTCGGGGAACATTCCTGATGATGTTGAGAAACAATAGGAAAGAATATAAAAAGTTAACACTGGGTGAGTTTATCAAACATCTGGAAGCTCAAGAGATGGAGCAGAGGAAGATCGCCAGGATGAAGAACTATGATGGTGAACAAGACATCGGCTTGTATTTCAAGAGTGGTGTTAGTGAAAAGACAAATTTTTCTCCAAAGGTTGAAACTGCTTATAACGCAAAAGGTTCTTCTGAAAATGCATCTCAGGGATCAAGCAGCACAACATGATTCTCTTCATTTCCAACTTATGATCCACAGTTTTCTACGACAAAGAGTGGCAAAGTTCTTCAATGCAACATTGCTTTAAATCTTGAGAATGATCAAAATTATACTGAGGAAGTTGCAAAAAGTCACATGTCTTTGTTGGTGACCGTGCTTGAATCCTATGGAGGCCTAGTTGCAGGGAGGATCGGAAATCCAATGCTCACGAAAGAGGATTATGATCAAATTGATGCCGAGGAAATGGAATTGATGGATATTAAATGGTGCATGGCTAGTGTGTTGAGAAGGGCTGAAAAGTTTAAACAAATCACAGGCATAGATGATTTTCGTGAGGCACATGTTTCAACTTTAGGTTTTGATAAGTCTAAAGTTACTTGTTTTCGTTGCAGGGAAAAGGGGCATTTCAAGAGAGAGTGCACAAATCGAGAAGCAAGTGGAGCTCAAAACCCTTTCGGAAACAACGATTACTACAAAAAGGCGATTTATCATCAAGTCTCACAACAACCATATCAACAACAACATGCACCACATCAGGCTCAAACTGCACATGGTAGAAAAGAAATTGAAGATTCAAAAAGAGCATGTCTGGTTAATCAGGGCAAGGATGGTGGATTCAGTTGGGATAAATACATTTCAACAAACAGCAAAGTGTGTTTGGCAGATCAAGATGATGAAAAATTGCCTGAAGGTTTCAGTTGGGACAATTTTTGCTCAGACCAAGAATTCATGACCAAAGAGATGTCCAAAGAGATGTCAAATGCTAAAGCTTTTATTGCTAATGCTTATGATGAGTATTGGGCTGCAAAATACAGAAAAGTCAGGGAAGCTGAAGAAGAAAAATGGAGAAGAATTGAAGAAGAGGAAGAAGAAGAAGAAAGGTTAAAAGCTGAAGCTGAAGCTGAGAAAAAGAAAAGAGCTGAGTTTTTCCAAGCGAAAAGAACAGTCAAAGATGTTCCGGAATTTGAAATCAAAGTTGATACTGAAGCAGTCAAAGTTCCTGAAAAGTGTTTAAATTGTGATTCTTTGATCATGCAAAACAACGAGCTGCTACACAACATAAAAAGATTGAAAGAATCTTATGATACTTTGAACAGAGAGATTAACAAGTACACTGATTCGAACAGTGAACAAGCAGTTGCATTGAATACACTCAAAGGAGCTTACATGAGACAGCTTGATGACGTTAACTATTACACAGAGAAGTGTGCTGAGCTGGAATTGAAGCTGGCAACACAAAAGATTGAAACTGGAAGAGTCAACAATTTATTGAAAAGTTACTCATGTTCTACTTTTGTTGTTGACAGGATTTACCCGATCGTTGAAAGATTGAAGACTTTTGAAGAAGAGAAGACTTCGGAAGAAAAGAAGTCCGAGACAAAAGAAGAGGATGAAGTAGAAATTTCTGGTAAGAAACCAAGTATTGTCTACAATGTTGGACCATTCTACGACCTTGAAACGTCAGTTAAGGCAGTTCATCTTTGAGTACGAAGGCGGAATCAACGTAAACAAAGTCATAACAGCTAGTTTCCTTTTAATCTTTCTTTTCTGATTGATTTACGTGCTTGTACAATGTTTTCTGATACAAATCCGGCAGCACTTCGTTTCACACACAATGACCTTCTCTTCTAACAAATGAATCACACAACCCTATATATACTAAGTTGATTTCGCTTGAATCAGTTTCAAGCTAAATCATGATTTGGCTTGAACCTGTTCAAGCTAAATCTCTGTTGTTGATTTCGCTTGAACTAGTTCAAGCTAAATCAGATTTAGCTTGAATCACACAAGAATACTTTCAAGCGAAATTTACAAGATAAACATATAATAACCCTAATTAAGACCCTGTTGTGTGTACATTCAACCTATCTAGACACAAGACTTGATTATGACGAAATCAGCAGACATTCAATGCACCAACAGACCCCCCCTTGGATGTTGATGAAGTCTTTGGCTTCAAGTCTTTGTCTTTATCATTCTTCAAACATTGTAAAAACTCTTCAATCTTTATCTTCAAACTTTAAACTTTAAACTTTAAACTTCAATCTTCCCTTTGACCGTTGATCCAGACTCCCCCTTTCACAGACTCCCCCTCTCGATATGCTAGAATCTGAGAAATCTGGTTCAAGCTTTGACAATTAGCTTCCGTTGGGAATAATGAAGTCCAAACCTGTTACTCAACCAACAAACATTACAATTCTATCTTTTCAACAATAATTCACAAACTCAATCAGTTTTAATAATCCACTCAAATATTCAGGTCCAAGTTAATGACCCTGATCACTTGATTAATCTACCAAGTCCAAATTAATGACCTTGGTTGATCTTTTGATGAATCAATACTGATTTTAAAAAAAAAATTTCAAACTTTTTCTGAAAATAACAAGTATCAAGTTAATGAACTTGTTTTTGACTTTTCAAACAAATTAAACTTCATCAAAGTAAGCTCTCCTCATTCTTCAGTCTAGAATTTCCTGCATCTGCTTCAAACATCTGAGAATCCAACAATTAACTCTCCACTTTGGTTTGTCGGAAAATAAAGCAGAAATAAAATCTTTTTGGATTTTATCAAAGTGTTCTAAACTAAGAAATGAAATACAGAAAACTTAAATTGCAGAAAGTAAACTATTTACAAACATATTTTTGACGAGCGTGTCAGGGAATCATATCAGCTTTTCAGACAAATCACAAGTACCGTTAAGCTTCATTTCATACTCAGACTTAAACAATTCACATCGATTGTCGATATACTGATCCATCTTAAATTCCCACACAAATTTCAATTTACTCAGGATACGATTTAGATGAATTATGAACTTAGCTCATTCATGTGTTCCACCTCTTGAATATACTTCCGTATCCAGAATCCCAATAATCAGTCTTACAGGTGAGTATACTACAATGATATCTGTATATAAATTAGGTATGCGAGGGCCGAGGGATCTCAGGTCGATACTTCCGTATACGCAGAGAGATATCAGCTTCGACTTTACGGTATGTCCCCTTTAGAGGATCTTTTTGCTTACAACAGCAGCGACTATCAATTTTATTGTTTCATCGGCATGCTGAGGGTTTAATGCTGTGTTTCAAGCATTGCAGCAAGTATTATCCAGGGACTAGGTCAGAACCACCGTTCAGCAGAAGTCCCGGAATAATACCCCAGACATCATTGAGTATAAAGACCTAGTATATCAGATTAAGAGACCTTTCAAACGAGATTTCAGGGGTTACCTATATATCCAAGTAGTGTTCCCCACGAATTCACAAGTTTGAATTTAGGTTTATATCCCGAATAAATCTACTAAATGTGCGAAAACCTATCGACACATCATCAGTAAGACTGTTTAACTCATTTATACTTTACAAATCTTTAGCATACTGTAATCGTCTAGCCGATGTACTATCATTTTCCCTATATACACAAGCTCTTTTTCAGATTTTATCATGTTTTTGTATTTTTGCATTTTTTACTGTTTTTGTATTTTCTGAAAATATAAACTATATACAAATATCTACTCCCCCTAAATACCAAAACAAGTAAAAAATCGACAAACCATTGCAGATTGTTTCTCGTCTTCATCCGCAACAGTACTCTCATCAACGCCCACAATTCCATCCGACACCGAAAGAAGCTTCATACCATTCAGTTTTAACAAGTATTTAAACCGATTTTTATCAAAATCTTTGGTATGTAAATCAGCTTTCTGTTCGTCAGTGTGGATATTCTCAATTCGTATCAACTTTTTCTCAAAACAATCACGAATAAAGTGATGACGAATTTCTATGTGTTTAACGCCACAGACGTACTCCGCTTCACATGTAGATAACGCCACAGACGTTTGTTTCTTACACTGCCAGGTAACCAATCTAGGACCAAAAAACTGGCATCCTGCAGTTGTTGATTTTGAATTGACTTTGCAGCATCCGAAATCCGAATCGGAATACCCTTCGAGCGTAAAGTCGCCTTTTCTAGGATACCACAACCCCAAAGAAGGAGTTCCTTTTAGGTAGCGCAATATCCTTTTCACAATGATCATATGCGATGCTCTCGGGTTAGACTGTAATCTTGCTGCGAGGCACGTTGGGTACATTATATCAGGACGTGAAGCAGTTAGGTACATTAAAGAACCTATCATGGAACGGTAAAACGTTTCATCAGCCCTGTCTCCGGTGAGATCTGGGTGAATCCCATGATTTGTTGCAAGTGGGGTAGCAGCTGGAGTAGAACTTGACATCCCAAATTTCTCTAGAATATCATGAACATACTTTGACTGATGAATGAAAATTCCCTCAGGAAGTTGTTCAACTTGTAAACCCAGAAAGAATTTCATCTCCCCCATTGATGACATTTCAAACTTTTGCTTCATCACTGATTCAAAATCTTTGCATAGATTTTCATTTGTCGACCCAAAGATTATATCGTCCACATAAATCTGAACTATTAGAAGATGACCATCGACCTCTTTAGTGAAGAGAGTGGCATCCACTTTTCCACGAATGAACTTGTTGGCTAGTAGGTGTTGAGACAAAGTCTCGTACCAGGCTCTCGGGGCCTGGTGTAAACCATACAGCGCTTTGTCCAATAAGTAGACCTTGTTTTTGTGGATTGGATCGGTGAAGCCCGGTGGCTGACCGACATAAACCTCCTCTTTAACCTTCCCATAAAGAAACGCCGATTTAACATCCAACTGATAAACTTTGAAGTTCTTCCAAGACGCAAATGCTAGGAAAATTCTGATTGCCTCTAGTCGTGCTACAGGAGCATAGACTTCGGTAAAATCAATTCCCTCCTGTTGACTAAATCCCTGAACAACGAGTCGAGCTTTGTTCCTTACAACAACTCCTCTATCGTCCCTCTTGCACTTGAACACCCACTTGGTGTTAATCTTTCTCTGACCATCCGGCAAATCAACTAACTTCCACACTCCCAATTTCTTGAATTGACTAAGTTCCTCCTGCATTGCATTGACCCAAGAATCTTCAGTAAGCGCCTCTTTGTAAGTTCTTGGCTCAACCTGCGAGATAAAACAACTCAATGAGAATTCAGTTTGCAAAGGAGCAACTTTTGTATAAAAACATGTAAGCCCTTTATCAATCTGATTTCGAGTGCGAACGCCTGTCTGCAATTCTCCTATGATCAACTCCTCTGGATGATATGAAAAAGTTCGCGGCATCACTTCGCTTGGAACATCTACATTTCCCTCCAGATTAGTAACATTCTGCTCTGCATCTTGTTCACCAACTTGGTTTGTTTGACTTGAAATCTGAATTTGCTCCCCCTCAGAATCTGAATCTGAATCACCATGATCAAATACTGGCATGTTTTCAGCTTCTAGATTATCATTCTGAGCCGACTGATTATCCTGAGCAACTTCATTCTGTTGGACATCATCATGTTCACCAGCATTACTTGGACCTGCTTCATCGTCATTTGAAGTTTCCCGTGGTCTCCTCGAATACTCAGCTGGGAACCTTAACTGCGACTCATATTCACGCAAAATATCCAACTCATCAAAGAAATCTTCATCATCCTCTGATTCTTCTCCCATGTCAAACGAATCCCAAAGTTTGTCATAATGATAACGCCATGAATCACCAGGATTCTGTGGCGGCATAGTATAACCTTGACATTCAACATTTGCAGCTTCAATAATCCGCTTCTCACTAGGAATGAAGACACGTCGCATCGGATTTGCATAACCAACAAAAATTCCCTCAATGCTCTTCGGACCAAACTTTCCATGAGGCTCTATAACCGTACAGGGTGACCCGAATGGTTCTAGATACTTCAAATTCGGTTTGCGATTATTGATTAGCTCAAAGCATGTTTTGTTGAACTTCTTGACAGTGAGAACCCTGTTGAGCGTATAGCATGCGGCGGAAACAGCTTCAGCCCAAAAATTTATCGGTAACTTTGAATCTGCGAGCATAGTTCTAGCCGTCTCGATTAGTGTCCGGTTTTTGCGTTCTGCGACTCCATTCTGCTGCGGAGTGTACGGAGCACTAAACTCATGCAAAATACCTCTTTCATCACAAAATTCTTCCATCTTGCTGTTCTTGAATTCAGTACCATTATCACTTCGAATTCTCTTGATACGCCTTTGGTACAAATTCTCAATCTTCCTGAACAGCCCCATCAAACTGTCAAATGTTTCATCTTTCGTCTTCAAGAAAGAAACCCACGAAAATCTGGAATAATCATCAGTAACGACCAAACAATAGTAATCTCCTGTAATACTTTTGACATTCACAGGACCAAACAAATCCATGTGAAGTCTTTCCAGCGGTCTCGAAACTGAATTGACTTGCTTTGTAGGGTGTGACTTTTTCTTCTGCTTGCCTTTGATGCAGCTAATGCACTCCCCTTCCAGATGAAAACCTTTGATATTAACACCCAAAACCAAATCATTATGCACCAAATAATTCATCTTCCTTAGGTGAATATGCCCCATCTTGCGGTGCCACAATCTTGATTCTTTCTCAGTCGCTCTAGACACAAAACAATGTGCTTGACCAGTAGTTGTAGTTGCTACACTCATATCTAACACATATAAATCATTCACTCTAGGTGCCCTCATGATAATCCATTCTTCAGGAACAACAAAACCAGGTTTCAAAATCAAACATTCTTTATCAGTGAAGTGAGTAGTATACATATTGTCACAAATCTGCGAGATACTAAGTAGATTGTTCTCCAGCTCAGTGATGTAGTTAACTCTCTCAAACGTCACAATCCCATTGGATAACGTTCCTTCACCAACAATTCTACCACCTTCATGACCTGCAAATCCCACATAACCACCATTAATATTCTTCACATCATACAGCAACGCAGTTTTTCCTGTCATATGTCGAGATGCGCCACTATCCATGATCCATCTTGAAATGGCTCTTGGAAGATCCTGCACATACCACAAGTTGATTTTAAAACATTTCAATAAAGATGCCGATTCATGCTTCGCGAACAAGGAAGCTCCGGCAATTCAAACTGCTTATTCGAACATGGTGTCCACCCAGGCCTCATCAGCCTTAGGTGTAACCTTGACTCTCGCAATTTGAATTTTGAAATTTTCAGCCTTCAAAGGTGGAAAATTTGCATCATAATCAACCGAAATTGATTCTTCAGCCTTTTTCACTTCAGAAGTTGAAATTTTCACTTCAGTTTTTGGTTTCCAAACTTGTTGAGATAATGTAACCCGTTTATACAACTTGTCGTTTTTAGTTACCATTTTCTTTACGGGTTCATTTTTCATTTTGATGTTGTCATTTTTCTCAACAATGATTGGTGCTTTACCCTTCACATCAACTTTCTTCTTTTGTCTGTCAATAACTTCAGTCTTAGGCTTGGAGTTGGTGCAATTTCTTGCAATGTGACCAACTTTGTTACATCTAAAACATGTACGAGTATCAACAACTCGACTTGTGCCTTCAGACTGAGGTTGTGAGACCCTCTTCTCAAAGAACTCTTTATTTGATTTTGAAAAAAAATCATTTTCCTCATCAGAAAGTGAACTTGAACTGTTCACAAACACTTTCTTTTCTGCAAATCTTTTGTTTTGAAACCTCTTCTTCTGATAACTATTACCACCCCGATAACCACCCGACCAATTGTTTCGATTGTTGTTATAAAAACGTGGTGGAACAACAGGCTTTTTGTAATAAGCTTTATCTTTCTCAAAATTCATTTGCCTTTTTGTTTGACACAAACTGTTCACTTCTGACAACTCAACTTCAACTAACTTGAAAACATTTGTCAACTTTTTCACATTAACATTCTCAATTGGAAACTCAGAATCCGAATACAACTTATCAGATCCAGCCATCTTGTACATCACAAGACCCGGTTCATCATTTAAGTTGTTTTTGGATTTTGATTTCTGAATGTATTTGTCCAAGAAACATCCATCATCTTCAGCTGAATCACTATTCAAAACACTTTCAGCTGTACTTTTAATAATCTCTGTCTGAACACTATCATCAGATGATGTAGAGAAAGTAACATCAATGTTCTCCGGAAGTTTAACTTCACTCTCTTCCTCAATTTCAACCAACCCAGATTGCTTTTTCGTGTAATTATCAAGAACAGGTGGTGGAACTCGATGAAACCCCACCCCAGTTCCATCACAATACACATCTTCGCCCGCTTTGTCTTTCCCGATGGGTTTGGGAATAATATGTTGCAATACAAAGCTTGCGGAGTTGTAACTGTTAAGCTTCAACTGGATTCGCTCGTTTTCGATTACAGCCTCTTGAACTTTAAGTTTCAATTTAGCGATTTCATCCAGTTGTTGGTTGATTGATTCTTCTTTGACTCTAAGCACTGCTTTCAAATGTTCATTTTCTTTAAAAGTTTTACCATTTTGATCATCACAATCTTTCATTGTGCTTTTGAGTTTTTCAAATTTTTCAGAAATCTGGCGGTTTTCAAGAATCAACTTTTCATTTTCTTGTTTAATTTTGTCATGATCAATTTTATCAGTTTCAATTTGAGCAGTTAATTCTCTTATCCGTTCAGTTGAAGCTTTAACTGTTTTGTCACGACCAAGAATCTGATTCTCAACGCTTCTGACCTTTGCTGTCAGATCTTTAATTTTCTCACCGTTGAGATACGTGACAGTATTACAAAATTTGCACTCTTTGTTGCAATTTTTGCAATCAGCATTTCCTTCGATCTTTTTACCTGACGCATTTGTTGACGTGTTTGGACTGACCTGGCCTTTTGACTCAGACACGGAGTTAGAATCTACCTCAAGTGCTTTAGCAGCCAGCACTTTGTCAGCCATTTTTCCCAGGTTCTCTGCAGTCAACTCCTGCGTAGTATCGATAACTCCAGTATCAATCTTCTTTGATTTTTCGATCTCTTCTTTCTCTTTCATCTCTTTTTCTTCTTTTTCTTTCTTCGCCTCCTCTTTCATTTTCTCAGTTGGAGTTCCCCACCATTTGTGTTGCCAATACTCATCATCATCTTTCATTTCCTTGATTAAGGCTTCCAGATCGAGAGTTTTGTGATCGATTGCAATATTTCCATACTCATCAAGATAACACTCTCTGTCTGGATCCCATATTTTTGCTCTCTTTGCTTCCAAATAGATACCAGAAAGTCTAATCATTTTGTTTTCCGAAATCATCTTTCTGTATCTATACTTCTGCTCTTCAGTTCTATCATCTTTCCATGGAATAGGCTCATTTTTCGCCATGAATGCGTAACCAACCGCATCTTCTTCTGGTAGAACCTCTTGACTCCAATCATACCCCTCATCATCGTAAATCACTGCAAGAGCTCTAGATTTCTCTCTGTTGTCTTCAACCTGCTTCAATCTAGGCGGCTCGGATTTATTCTGGTGATAAATCGCCTTCTTGTAGTAATCATCTCTGAAAGGATTCTCCGACTCATCAGCATAAGCATTTCGGCATTCTCGCTTGAAGTGACCCTTCTGCTTACATTTGAAACAAGTCACCTTCGATTTATCGAACCCCAACTTAGTAGATGCACCACCAATTGTTTTTCTTGCGGTAATTTCCATAAAACGCTGTGCTCGGCGAACAGCACTTGCCATAGCCCAACGAATATCGATCAGTTCCATTTCCTCCGGATCAATCTGATCATAATCTTCTTTCGTCAGATTTGTGTTACCTATCTTCCCAGCTACCAACCCTTCATACGATTCCAACACCGATGCTAGAAAGATCATCTGCTGCTTGGCCGATTCTTCATCAAAATTTTGAGCATTCTTCAAGTCTATTGCAATGTTGCATTGAAAACGATTCTTTGCATCTGAATGATTTCCAGAAGATGAAGATCCACTGTGATAACCACTGTGACTTCCACTGCTTTGACTTTCTTTGCCAGCTGTCGACACATTTTCAGCAGAAAACGCAGTTTTTGGAGAAGTTGCTTTTTGCATCATGCTCTTTGGATAATATAGATCCAAATTCTGTTGATAAGATGAATGATTAACTTTGTACGTCTTCTTCAATTCCAGTTCATGACTTTCAAGTCTCTCAATCACCAAATCTGGTTTAAGATCTTTCGGCAAGATAGTATTTTTAAGCATGAGAGCATAATATCTCCACTCCATCTCGTCTGGTAACGAATCGAACAACTTGTCTACTTGCTCATCATCAGAATACTTAATTCCATGTCTAACTAACTCCAGCTTCAAGTGCCCAAACCTCTCGATCATTTTTTACACTGATTCATTTTTTAAGCACCCAAACATATCAAACTCTTTCCTAAGTAGTTTTATTTTATTTTTCTTGATTTCTTCACTACCTATACATTTCTTTTCTAACTTTGCCCAAAGATCTTTAGCATTTGAATAGTCTATCAATGAGATGATATCCTCCCGAACAGACTGAAATAACAATGCCACACACTTTTGTTCGGCTACGAATGATTCAATCTCATCAGTAGCTGTTAAGACTTCACCATTCTTGTTTCCGTGTTCATAACCGTTCTTCAGACTTTTCCAACTTGGAAATGCAAATGCCATCATCCAATCTTCAAACTTTCTGGACCACCGACTGTACTCCTCAATAGCCATAAGTTTTGGAGGTTTATTGAACGTTCCGAAAGCACTTTCCGATTCCCAAGCTTCCTTTTTCTTCTCTTTTGACGTTTTATCATTCACATTGCTTGACGAAGTATCATTGTTTCCGGAATCTCCAGCGAACGCGTACATGTCGCTAAACGGGTTCATGAAAAGATCATCCATCGTGAATGTTCCTGCAAAATCAGTAAACACTTAGAAAAATTTTAAGTTTTGAAAATTCAGCAAGTTCAAGCGAAACTCTTGAATTGTAAACAACTTCAAGCGAAATCAGCACTAAAAAACTGTTCAAGCGAAATTTGCCAAAAGTTTCAAGCGAAATCCACCAATACAATTTCGCTTCAACTTGTTTCAAGCGAAAACAAA
Source organism: Helianthus tuberosus (assembly GCA_030545235.1). Classification (NCBI taxonomy): domain Eukaryota; kingdom Viridiplantae; phylum Streptophyta; class Magnoliopsida; order Asterales; family Asteraceae; genus Helianthus; species Helianthus tuberosus. The sequence continues at coordinate 160,111,091 of CM060396.1, read as the reverse complement.
GACCATATCTGATTCAAGCGAAATCCAACCCAACAATTTCGCTTCAACTGATTTCAAGCGAAATCCGAGATTACAAGACTAACAGTTTCAAGCGAAATCCAAATGATCAATTTCGCTTGAACTATTCAAGCGAAATCCTGATTTTCAAGTGAAATCCTATGTTTTTCAAGCGAAATCTTATCTTAACCTTCGAACTAACTCAAGCGAAATCCTGTTTTAGGTCATTTTTAACAAGTTTTAAACTGAATTTTAGTCCGAATCTTTGTAGGCTTTGTTAAAACTAAGTTTTACACGATATACTCGAAAATCAGATCATTTCGACCGTTAGAACTCGTTCAGATCAGAAAAGTGTAAAAAGAAATGAGTAGAAAGAAGAGAATCCGCTGCTATGGTATGAACTCCTCGTCCTGAGCTCTGATACCACTTGTTGGACCATTCTACGACCTTGAAACGTCAGTTAAGGCAGTTCATCTTTGAGTACGAAGGCGGAATCAACGTAAACAAAGTCATAACAGCTAGTTTCCTTTTAATCTTTCTTTTCTGATTGATTTACGTGCTTGTACAATGTTTTCTGATACAAATCCGGCAGCACTTCGTTTCACACACAATGACCTTCTCTTCTAACAAATGAATCACACAACCCTATATATACTAAGTTGATTTCGCTTGAATCAGTTTCAAGCTAAATCATGATTTGGCTTGAACCTGTTCAAGCTAAATCTCTGTTGTTGATTTCGCTTGAACTAGTTCAAGCTAAATCAGATTTAGCTTGAATCACACAAGAATACTTTCAAGCGAAATTTACAAGATAAACATATAACAACCCTAATTAAGACCCTGTTGTGTGTACATTCAACCTATCTAGACACAAGACTTGATTATGACGAAATCAGCAGACATTCAATGCACCAACATACAATAGATGTCCGCCCCCGGTCGAAAATGGATATTTGTCTCGAAATCCAAATTCCGAAAGAGTCAAAAAGGCAATTAACTTACAGTGGGAGTCAGGGTCGTCGGATAATTTGCCAGAAAATATTGATGTTACATTCACATCGTCTGATACTGATCATGAGTCCGAGTTGATAAAAAGTGTGGTCGATCAGGTGTTAGATAAAGATGACATAGAGGAGTCAAAACCGGAGTCCAAATCTGAGTCAAAGTTTGGGTCTGACAAGTCAAAGTCAACAATCAAAAAGGACAAACGGGTTTATGATAAGAAATTTTTGCTATCAAAATCTTATTTGAATGATGAACCGGTCAAAGTAGCATATACTTTGAAAGATTCTGACAAATTATATTCTGATGAGATTTTTCCAATAAGAGGTGTTAAAACTGAAATGATTAAAAAGGTTTTCAAACTAACAGAAACAAACATTTCTGAAATAAAAGATATTAATCTTTCTGAAAATCCAAGACCTTACACCTCTAGAGTGCAACAAAGATTAAACAAGAAAAAGGGTTACAGTTCTGGTTCTGGTATTCATAAAAAACCAAACCATAATTGTAATTTCAAAAAGAAAGGATTAGGATTAAATCTACCGAAAAATTATAAAAATGAAAAAGTTTATAAACCAAAAACTGTATTTGTTTCAGGAAAATATTTAGAAGCTGAGAAAGAGCAAGCATTCAGAAAGCAGAGAAATCAAGAATTCCTTGCAAAGAAGCAAGAGGACATGAAGAAGAGTGTTGCTCAGAAGAAGACAGAGACGAGAACCTGTTTTCAGTGCAAAACTGCTGGTCATATTGCTAGAAATTGTCCGAAAACATTCAAACCAAAACAGGAAGTCTCTGGTAAAATGAAAGAAAAAGTTGTTGAAAAAATTGAACTTACAATCAGAAAATTTACAGGCTTTGAAAATTCAACCTTTGAGATTGGTGAATGTTCAAAGAATGTGGTTAAAAGAAAAGAAAATCTGAAAAATCAAAAATGGGTTGTTAAGGGTTCAGGAAACAGTTTTGGTGATGAATCTGATTCCACAAAATCAGAGGAGCCAAAAGTTGTTAAAGAAAAGGTTGAGAAATCAGTTCCGAATGTGGATGATGTGAATTTTCCACCTCTGCGGGCTGAAAATTTTAAAAAGAAAGTTGGGAAAGTTGAAATTTCAAATCAATTTTATTCTGACAAGAAGAAATTTGATGTTGATAAGGTTTTCAACAGAAATGTGAAACACATTTTTGGAAAAATGGTCGATGGTAATGCCAAAGGAGTTAAAGAATTCTATGCATCCAAAATGAATGTTCACAAGTCTGTTGAAAGTAAAGATGAAGAAGAGATTGTTACACCCAAGGAAGGTCAGGCTTGGGTGGATATATTTTTCAAACAGTAAAAACCTAACTTGCCGGAGCTCCCAAGTTGGTAATCGCGGAGCATGAATCGGCATTATTCTTGAAAATGTTTTTTGAAAATTTTAAATTGAGAAGTGTGAATTGCCGGAACTCCCAGGTTGGTAAGCGAGGAATAGAAATCGGCATTTTGAGAATTCAACCAATAGATGATGATTGGTTGAAAATGTTTGATATTTGATCTTACAAGTGGTTAATCAAGGTCATTAAGTTGAACTTGATTTAACTATCATATAAAAGTGTTGGTAAACAATGTGATGAGTTTTCCCCGAATCTACAAATGGTAATATCAACAAAACTAATTTTCCGGAAAAACCATTTTGATTAAAACAAACTTAAGTGTTTTGAGATCATAATGGGAAAATAGTTTGTTGTGAGGGGGAGTTCTGATTGTTTATGCCAAGTGGATGGAGAATTGAGGCAATTCGATATCAGTTGTCATGTTCTTGTACAGTTTGTTTTCAATTTTTTAGATGTATTTGTATTTTAGGGGGAGTATAATTTTAGAAAATCCAAAAACATTAGAAAATTTGAAAAAGCCAAAAACATGATAAAATGAAAAATGAGTTTTTGTTGCATAAAAGAGGAAATGATAGTACATCAGTGGACTGTCACAACACGCTAAAGAAATGGAAAGTTAAAATGTGATAAACGGTCTCACTAAGGATGTGACGGTAGGCTCAGCTAGACTAGTAGATTTGCGATAACGATACAAACTTAAATGAAAAAGCCTAGTTCTAGTGGGAAACATGGTCGAAAGCATAGTACTTAGTTTTGTCCTTCTTGACTGTGTGCCTACTCAGTAATCGCTGATTGTCGAAAGACATAAAACTGGTTAAGTTTGTGAATTTTCACAACTTTGCTGAAAAGTCATTGTGATTGTGCATTTCATTTTGCAAAGATTTAAACTTGTTTTATTTCTTTATTTTGTTTAAGCATCGGACATCCTCTGGGTATACGTGAGTATCGACCTGGATGTTGTTGCCTAAACATTCCGCTTTATTTTCTTTGGTGTTTCGTTTAAGCTTTGGACCTCCTCTGCGTATACGGAAGTATCGACCTGGTGGTTAAAGCCTAAACAACTTCAACTTGTTTTATTTTTCTTATTTTGTTTAAACATTGGACTTTCTCTGCGTATACGGAAGTATCGACCTGATTGTTAATGTTTAAACATTCTGCTTTGTTTTCGCACAAATCACAGTTGATAAAAGTTTAAAGGCATTACTTGAGTCAGTGTATTGCATGATGAGGGGATATGCTGAGATCGTGGGGACCATAAGAACTTAGTGCAAAATTAATATACCTTAACGTATCGGTAAGCATTTCGAAAGTTGTTAGAATGAGTTTAAGTGGATAACAATATCGTCAATCTATGTGAATCGTTTAGAGCTTAAAATGAAATCAAGCTTAACGGTGTTAGTGATTTGTATCATAAACTGATATGATCCTCTTGCACGAACTCACAAAAATATTGTTTGTAAATAGTTCATTTACTGCATTTTTGTTTCATTCTACTGCATTTCTGTTTCATTCAAAAATCTAAAAAAGATTTTAAGTGTGTTTTAGCATAAACTTTTGAAAAATACAAAAAGATTTTCGACAACTGTTGTTGGAAGGCTGACGTTCAAAATTCCAAGTGCTAAACTTGATGAACAGGTTTGGGAGAGAAGTGTATGTAAAAGTTTTTACAAGTGGTTTGCAGAGAATAAATAATTTTTGAACGTTTTCTGTAAATAGTTTCTAAATTTTAAAGATTTAATCTTTGAGAAACTTATGTGTGTGGTAGAGAATTGCAGATATGAAGATTGACCAAAGCCAGATTCTGATATCTGAGCAGATGGTGATTTCCAGACTGCGATCCCAGCTTAGTGAGAGGGAGAGTCTGAGGACATCAAGAGAGAGCTGAGAGCTAGATTGTGATTCTAGAAGAAAGAGAAAGAGATTGATTGAGGATGCTTATAATGAAGAATATTTCGGAGAGAAGCTGGAAGACTGATAAAGACTGAAGGTTTGACAACCGAAGACTCGACACTGAAGACTCCGTCAACATCCGAGGGGGAGTTTGTTAGTGCATCCGTCTGTCTCCTACGTCTTGTATCGAGTCTTGTATAGAATTAGGGCATGAGAATCAAAATAGTGATTTTTAGAGGTGATTCCGCTCGAAATGACACCTTTTTATTTCGAGCTAAATCACATAACTTTCTGATTCCGCTCGAAAGTGTAACTTTCTGATTCCGCTCGAAATGACACATTGTCATTTGGAGCTAAATCAGAACCCCTATATATAGGGTCATTAGGAGCGAAATCAGTTGTAGTTGTATGTGTTGTCTTCCGGTGAGCCAAGAAGTGCTGCCGAAGTGTCACTGTGATTGTAAAAGGCTTTTATATCAATTATATCGACATGTTAAAGTGAATACGACTGAAATTGCACCGAAACACTTGTTTCCGCCTCTTGTTTTGGTGAAAAACTCTTTTGATAGACTCATTCGGGTTCAAATTCGATCCTACATTAATGTTATTGGGCCTTGGCCCATATGTTTGGTTTTGGGCTTAGCCCATATATTTATGTTAAGCCCATTTAGGATGATAAGCCCATTTATATAATATAAGCCCATTTGTTTAAAATAAGCCCATTTGTATAAAACAAGCCCATTTGTAAAGATATAAGCCCATTTAGTAAAAATAAGTCCATTTTGTGAATAGAAGCCCATTTAGTAAAATCTTGTAATTTATATAAAAATCACCAAGTTTTAGTTAATAAAAAACATAATAGTTTTTATAAGTTTCAAAACATCCGGATATTGTTGTCGGTGATTTATATGTATTCGCGTCGAATGATCACCTAAGCGTCGTAGTAACTTCTCGGATTGGCGTTATGTTATAGCTTAGTCCGTCGTCCGTTTTGACCATAATTGCCCATTTAGTAAAAATAAGTCCATTTTGTGAATATAAGCCCATTTAGTAAAATCTTGTAATTTATATAAAAATCACCAAGTTTTAGTTAATAAAAAACATAAAAGTTTTTATAAGTTTCAAAACATCCGGATATTGTTGTCGGTGATTTATATGTATTCGCGTCGAATGATCACCTAAGCGTCGTAGTAACTTCTCGGATTGGCGTTATGTTATAGCTTAGTACGTCGTCCATTTTGACCATAATTTGTGTCCGATCATTCGGATCGTCCGTAACTTGTTTTTAAGACATATTTCTATGTAGTCTTGTAAGACTTTGATTGTAATGTATCATATGTTTATTTGTTATATTGAATTCAAGTTCCTAGTTTTGATATGTATAAATAATACACCAAGTATCATATTGCATATAAGTTGTTAAAGTGACCAAATATATATTTTCTCAAAAATATATATTTATCTAACTTTGTTTTTATAAAAAAAACCATTCTTTAAAATCTTTTTAGTCTTGTAAAGATTTAGCCAAAAATAATGGTTTTGTTAACATATGATTTTTAATAAAAATCGGCCATATAACCTTTGTAATATGCACTTTACCATGTTTAAATAAACATATCATTTTCTTTTCGAATTTACCAATCAATTTACTCGTAACATTCTTAAAGAATAACACATGAGATTTATAACATAACCTCATTAAGATGATCTCACAATCATGTAGGATTTTTGGTATGATCATAACATATGTTAACTAGTTCAAATCCATGTTTACTTCTAGTTTCATGAAGTTTTATAAAAATCTCAACTTGTATGTTACTTTACATAATCTTGTAAAAGTATTGTTTTTAATGAAAAACATTAAATATCTTTACTACACCATAAATTATAATCACCCATTTAACCTTTATGTTTAACAAAAACCCTTTTAATATAGACATGTATACTTGTTAGATCATGTTTTTAAACATCATCTAACAAGTTATTTTTATGGTCTTCATCAAGAGTAGATCAAATAAGCAAGTAATAAGACTTAGATCACTACATAATCAAACATATATATCATGATTTTTATTTTTGCTTCTTTGTATCTTCATAATATTTTGTAGGCTTCTTTAGTTACAACTAGTTATTTTAACAATCATAAGCATAAATAAATATGAAAAAAAAAGATTTAGAAGCTTACTTCTAGCACTAATGGCCAGGGATGATCTAGAGGATGATTAGAAGCAAAGAAGATGAAGATCTTGTTTGTAGAAAACTCTTGAATGGATGAAAAAGATTGCTTTAACTTGTAAGTGCTTTAGATCATCTTAGGTTCCATAGAAAATCATCTTGATCATCAACAAATAGCTTGAAAGGAAGGTGATTTAGAGGTGTATATGGCTGAATTTTTAGAGAAGAAAATGGAGTTTGTGAGGTGTAAGAGTTCTAGAAAAGTGTTGGTGATCATAAGGATTTCTAGACTTTTAATCATCCATATCTTTACAAGTTGCAACATAGGAAATATCTAAGATATTTTAGCAAGTGGGGAAGGGTGTGGGACCCACTTAAAAACATTCACAACAACATGGGGGGGGGGGGGTCTTGAATTGTTGAAATGTTATTAAGTGTTTAAAGTGTTAGAAACTTTTAGCAAAGTTTAGGTGTTTTGGTGTTTAAATGTTTCAAGTGTATAAATGTGTTAAGAAGGTGTTAAGTGACCATTACTAGTCTAATAAGACCATAATGATCCAATTAACACTCGATGGTCACTAAAAAAAAGATCCGACATTGTTCGGATATTCATTTCGAATTGTTTCGGTTAGACGTTATTTGAACGCTAAGTTGTGTAACTTGTGCGAATTGATGTAGTTATTGGTTCGGATGATACCCGAAGGTATCCTCATATGAATTCTATGTTAAATAGCATTTTTACATGTCGTAAAAATATTAGAAAGCTGATTTCTGCGGAAAAGTGTTGAAATCGTCGCTTTTAGTGCTTTTCGGGCAATTTTTAGTGTTATCGGACTTCGGAAAGGTTTTAAATCAAACCCTTGCATTCCTAGTTAGGGTTTAATATATATTAGATGTTGGACTTTCTTCTGAGTCCTAAAGATTTCGTTTAGATGGTTTCTGCGGATCCTGCGTTTTCGTCAGAATACTAGTTTACTAGGTGCTTTTCTAGTAGTTTCGATGCATTGTTTAAACTGTTTCAAATGTATTCAATAAAAATGAATCATGTGCATCCTAAGTAAGTATTCAATGAGTATTCTAAGTGTATGTCACAAAATACGCAGTTCGAGTGTTCAAAATGCATAAAAATGTAGCTAAAATGAGTACTTTAAGTGCAAGAATGTTACCGAAAAGTGGCAGTTGTCACATTCTCCCCCTGTTATTGAGAATTTCTTTTCGAAATTCAAGCTGAGTCATCCTTTGCAGGAGTATTCTCGAACAGGTGGGGTTATTTTGGTTTTGATTTGATTTTCACGTTCCCAAGTATATTCGGGTCCGTGTCGAGAGTTCCAATGAATTTTTGCTAATATGTTACGACTCCTTCATGTTTCCTGGACCTTCCGGTCCATGACCTCAACAGGTGCTTTGGTGAATTGGAGTTTGTTATCAATATGAACCTCATCCTCTGGGATGAAAACTGTTTCTTGCGTTGGACTCTTCTTGAGATTCGACAAATGAAATATGTCGTGCACACTTATAAGTTCTTCTGGTAACTTCAGCTTGTAGGCATCGGTGCCAATCTTTTCCAAGATTTCAATTGGACCTATATATCGAGGGTTAAGCTTTCCACGCTTACCGAACCTTGCTACGCCCTTCCATGGCGAGAATTTCAACAAGACTTTGTCTCTGACCTCGAAAGATAATGGCTTCTGTCTCTTGTCTGCGTAGCTCTTTTGTCGATCGCGAGCCGCCTTGATACGGTCTCTGATCTGAAAGATTTTATCCGTAGTCTCTTGGACTAATTCCGAACCAATTAGTTGTTTATCGCCCGCTTCCGCCCAACATAGCGGTGAGCGACACTTTCGACCGTAAAGAGCTTCAAACGGTGCAGTTTGTATACTTGTATGGTAGATGTTGTTGTAGGAAAACTCAACCAAAGGTAAATGAGTATCCCAATTGCCTCCCAAATCCATAACACATGCACGAAGCATATCTTCGAGTGTTTGGATTGTCCGTTCGCTCTGACCGTCAGTTTGTGGATGAAAGATCGTGCTTAGATTTAAATGAGATCCAAAGGCCTCTTGAAATGACTTCCAAATTCTTGAAATAAAGCGACCATCTCGGTCTGAGATGATTGAAATAGGCACTCCATGACGAGCCACTATTTCATTGAGATAGAGTTCTGCTAGTTTCTCTGTGCTATCCTTCTCCCGAATCGGCAAGAAGTGTGCGGACTTTGTCAATCTATCGACGTTTACCCATATCATGTCGTGGCCTCTTGAGGTCCTGGGTAACTTCGTAACGAAGTCCATCGATATTTGTTCCCATTTCCAGACGGGAATCTCGGGTTGTTGTACCAATCCCGAGGGATTTTGCTACTCGGCTTTGACTTTCGCATAAGTCAAGCATTCTCTGACATAAGTAGCGATATCACTTTTGAGGTTAGGCCACCAATAGTATTCTTTCAATACTTAGGCCTATGTGCTTCCTCAAAATATCATCTCGAAGGCCGCCAAAGAATGAAACCCATTTTCGACCCATAAGGTATAAAGTTCCATCTTCTTTCAGCGCTAATTGTTCCTTCATGCCTCGAAGTGTTTCTTCTTGAATATGCTCTTCCTTGAGTGCTTGTGAATCATCTTCTCTAATGCTTGAACTCTCAGTGTTCTAACTCGTTCCTTACGGCTCCAGGCGTCTGCTACAACGTTCTCCTTGCCCGGATGGTACTTTATTTCACAATCATAGTCGTTCAGCAATTTAATCCAATGTCACTGACGCATATTTAGTTCTTTTTGATTGAATATGTGCTGAAGACTTTTATGATCCGTGAAAATCGTACACTGAGTACCATATAAGTAATGTCGCCGTATTTTCAAAGCGAATACCACCGTACCTAACTCGAGGTCGTGAGTGGTATAGTTCTTTTCATGAACTTTCAGTTGACGTGATGCGTACGTGATAACTTTCTCCCGTTGCATAAGTACGCAACCCAATCCTTGATGCGAAGCATCACAGTAAACTACGAAGTCATTGGTACCATCGGGTAGTGATAAGATTGGTGCATCGCACAACTTATCCTTGAGAAGTTGAAATGATTCTTCTTGTTTCCCGATTGGGTGAGGGAGGTTAGCGGTTGAGAAAATTTTAGAAAAATTCTCTATAAATCTCCGATAGTACCCTGCTAATTGCTTCTTGGGCGCTTCCCAGTTCTTAATTGCTTCAATCTTCGAGGTGTCTACTTGAATGCCTTTCTCGTTCACTATCTGCCCGAGAAATTGTACTTCACGAATCCAAAACTCGTATTTGGAAAATTTTGTGTATAGTGTCTCCTTCTTGAGTAGTTATAAAATGGTTCCCAAATGTTGTTCGTGCCCGTCTGCCGATCGTGAGTATATCAAAATGTCGTCAATGAACACTATGATGAATTTGTCGAAGTATGGATTGCACACGCGGTTCATTAAGTCCATGAAGACCACAGGCGTGTTCGTTAAACAAAAAGGTATAACGAGAAACTCGTAATGACCATAACGAGTTTGAAAAGCCTTCCTTGGTATGCTTTCCTCTGAAATTCGTAATTGGTGATACCCCGATCGTAAGTCTATCTTGGAGTAGAAGCTTGAACCTTGCAATTGATCGAATAAATCACCAATCCTCGATAGTGGATACCGATTCTTGATGGTGAGTTTATTCAACTCTCTGTAGTCGATGCACATTCTGAGTGTTTCATCCTTCTTCTTTACAAACAAAGCTGGAGCTCCCCAAGGCGAGAAGCTTGGTCTAATGAATCCTTTATCCAACAACTCTTGAAGTTGTATGAATAACTCTTGCATTTCAAAAGGTGCTAATCGATATAGAGATTTGGTTATGGGTGCGGTTCCCGGTACCAAGTCGATTATGAAATTTGACTTGTCGATATGGTTATAGTCCCGGCAAGTCTTCAGAAAAGACTTCAGGAAATTCTTTTGTCACTGGAATATCTGTCAGCTTCGGCCCAACGGCCTTCTTGTTGACAACATGTGCCAGAAAGGCAACACAACCTTTCCATAAGTACTTCTGTGCCTTCATGCAATTGATGATCCGCAATGGTGTGCCATGCTTCTCTCCGTGAATAACAAGTGTCTCTTTGTTCAGTAGTGGAAGGCAAATGACCTTCTCCTGACAAAAGACTTTGGCTTGGTTATCGGATAACCAATCCATGCCAACCGCTACGTCAAAACTACCCAACTCAACAGGTACGAGATCAATATTGAATTTTCACTCGCCAAGTTCCAAGGAACATTCTCTAACAACTTCCCCTGACTCGACTAGTTTACCATATGTCGATTCTATAGAATGAGGGGACGTCTAGCTTACTTGGCTCTAGGCCAAGTACATTTTAAATTCGGTGTGGCGAGGACTTCACTGTAAAGTTTTAGGAACCCTATGTTTAAATGTAGGATAACCCAATCCATATGTTTAGATGTAGGATAACCCGATCCATATGTTTAGATGTTGGATAACCCAACCATATATTTAGATGTAGGATAACCCAATCCCTAATTGTAGCTAGGACAATCCCGTCCCTAGCCATGAAACTCATGTATGTGAAATGTTGAGATGAAGCTAAAATTGGCACCACTATCAAATAACATGGATGTGAAATGTCGGTTGATTGGAAACGTGTCGAGTAACTACTGTTTGAGTGATCGAGGTAGGGTGGGATGATGCGGTCATGCCTCAGATCTCCGGGGCTAAATCCCATATGTAACGCGCGATGCGTTTGAATTCGGGTGTTACCTAATATGGAACAACCCTTGAGAGACCGTGAAAGCCTCGAGTGTAACCAACAACATTGGCTCTAGTCATGATCGAGTTCTAGAATTTGTTTCCAACCTTTGAATTTAAATCAGCGAGCAATACTCTTCTCACATGAGATCATTGAGTTCTTCCCCCGACAACCTCTTCACAATATCACTTCCTAGAATTTGTACTTGGAGATTCCACCAAGTTAAGGTTGCGTTCAGCATGAGACTCTCTGTGTATCTAATTGTCTACTCAGGAATGTGTTTCCTAGTATGACTAACCGACTTCATTGTCTTTACGTGGCAGACAGAACCTAACGCACCTCTCATATTAACGAGGTCTTGCCGCTTAAAGTCTGAAAAGTCTTAAAATTAAGGCCTTGTGTGGTCGCATCTTCTGGTGTGGCATTGCTACTCATTCCCGATCCACCGGGATTTGAATCACTTGAACTACCAGTACCACCAGTACCGTCACTAGTGTCGTCCCGATTAACCTCATGTTGTGCAATTTCTGCACCCTCGTGTTGTTCCATAAGAACTTTAGTTTGACTTAATCAGTGAGATGTTGATTAGTTAACCCCTTTTTGGGTGTAGACCATCCTCCTGGCGCCATGATCTTTTTAATATACAACTTTAAAAGAATCTAGACATATATTTTGGGTAAATATAGTCTATCATGTGCCCAATAATGAAGAAGGAAATTGGTCATAAAATCCTCAAGATCGTATTGTTCATACATGTTTGAATAAATGATAATGTGGATAACCGCAACCAAAATGCGTAGCGCCTCTTGCGTGTACTAGACATATGTCAAAGTGGAAAATGAAATAATTTATTGAGGAGGGGAAACCAACTAGTGGCCTCCGTCCCTATAGTATGCATTCCATACTACATAGGCTTTGATCATCCGAAGTAGAGAAATTCCTTTGTCGTACTTGCCCATGTGACGAATATGGTAATAGTGCTTGAGTTTCACGAGCTCCAACAAGATCATTAAGATCTTCATAGATGTCGAATAGAATGCAATGAGGGAGTTGTAGCCTGGCTCATGCCATACTATACCTTTGGATAGGACAAATGTCAAATGACGGAATTTATTGTATTCATTTCCAATAAGTAAGATAAGGTGTCATAGACAACAAAGAACCAACTCATGTACAAGAATTCTAGAATGTTGAGGAAAGATCCTCCATGAGTGGTTAACAAGTTTTGTTTGTTTAGATGACTAGTCTCGAACAGCTCGTGTTATAGATCAACTGTTTAGACGCGAATGAATACGTATCGTCTTCCTGTATTGTATTGTAGGGTATTATAGTAACCAACTCGGTTAGTGTTCTACTGGATAGAAACTTGAACACTTAAGAATTTTGAATGGATAGTGATCATTAGCTTGACCCGCAGAGTCCACCAGAATTTCCATGCACTACAAGTTGTTATTACGTGGGCCCCCGTAATAATAAATTGTCTTGCATGGTCACCCTAGCATTCTCTCCTTCAGAGCAGGCGATCAGTCAGAGAGAGGACACTATTGTCTATATACCTTCAACATAGAAGGAAACTTCATGATAGTTCACATGTCAACGTCCGTTGTCATTACTCGCAGAACGGCACGACGTTAGATGAAATAGGAATAGAGATAATTTGTAAGAATAACAACTGGAGAGGCACCTTTAAGATGAGTACTTCATCTTCCTTGTCTGGACAAGAGTGTCGTCAATTATGATTTGTATGAGCCACAGGGACCTCGTCCCACTAATGGAGTTGTTGTCCAAGGCTGCCACCTCCGCCTCATCGTCAATAATGAAGTCAGGCATCTCAGCATCCGTGAGAAAGTAACCATCTTCCACGGGATCAATAGTTTATGGTCTCACTTAGGAATCACGTTCGTCATAAGCTCCGCAATAGACGTGAGGTCGATATTCTTATGGAAGATGTTTTGTATAAAATATGTCATGTTTTGAAATAGAGTATCCTGTCTTGTGTAAAAGATGTCATGTATTAACCATGTTATGTGTGTCAAGGATGACAATGGAATTCGAAGTCGAAGGCATTTTGTTCTTGCCAAATATTTTGTACAACACATATATGAACAACCTATATATATAATCATGTAAAATCCTATCAATCAAGGATTTCCATCTTGTATAAGCTGAACTTGTAAACTGTTTTTAATGCGTAAACTGATAATGTAATGTATTGTAGGCACATATTATGTTAATGTAATGTGTATATTTCTCATAGACTTCACCCATGGAAATGTCCTCGCTTGATTTATATGAAGTGAATTTTTGTTGTAGTGGACCTTGAAAAATGTTTATGCAATGAAAACCTTTTGACCTGTCCAATTTTATCTATAATCTGTTCAACATGAACAAGAGGTTTTCGTGAGAGGTCCCTAGTGATTGTAGACTTAGACTCGAGAAAGAATCCTAGCTCGATGCTCTGATACCAATCTGTCACACCCGCTCGTAGCTAAAGCGCGAGGTGTGATCTGATCGGTTCCCATTGCATAACAATATAAGTGAACATACTAAATGAATAAAAACAAGCTCCAATGCCATTGTCATAACCGTTTCAAAAGAACGCACCATAAGTTAAATGTATTGGTTACAAACCATCAAATGAAAATAAGTTGTCATTGTTTTATACATCAAAATGTAAGTCTTAAAATGTCAAGGCTTTGACCACTATATCACCGCAAAGAGGCGGTATATAACGGGCAAACCCTTTAAATGGTGGCATGGAGTCTTGATACTTGCTTTCCTTGACTGAAATGTCTGCATGGTCCACTAATTTCCTGAAATACATGTTAAGTTTGAAAACATCAACAAAAGTTGGTGAGTTCATGCAGTTTAGTTGTATGAGATGTATCTGTAAAATGTGAGTTGTATAAAATGTATCCGTAAAATGTGAGTTGTATAAAATGTATCCATAAAATGTGAGTTGTATAAAATGTATCTGTATGTAATGATGTAGTATGTAAAGCGTCAATGAAATCGTTGATCATTAATGTTTCGCGAGGACATTAATATGTGTGACGAATTAAGAAGCAATCCAAACCTAGACGATTTCATGTCGACTACTATCGACTGGGACACAAATGCACTCTTCTGTATGGGTCCACGACCAAGAGTGGGGCTCGCCAATATCCATTAGATCTAACCCTCTGTACCTAGGTCCAAACTGGATTAATGATGCTTAGATGTATGACCCTAATCGCACATGATCTAAGGTGTTTCATTCCATGACTTAACATACAATTGAACATGTATTTCCCCCAATAGTTGTAAAGTTGTAAAGCATTTAAAATGAATAGGGGACATGAACTCACAGTATTGCGTCCGTGAATGGTACGTGTTCGTGATATTACGCGTGGTCGTCCTGAACAATGTTGCGACCTACAAATGTTCTTATATTTGTTAGACACTTCGGTCTTTGTAAATGACTTGAGTACAAGTCTTGTGTCTTAAATATGTGTAAGACTTGTATGTCTTTATTGTTTGTTGAACTGTGTATTAGATGAATGAATTGTTAAACTGTTATATATATATATATTTCACCAAATATATATATATATATATATATATATATGTAATCTTGTATCTTGTGAGTTGTATCATCGGGTCTTGTCTTCTTGATTTCGTGTCTTGTATAAGTAAATTGTATAATTGTATTTTTATCAATTATATGTCATTGGGCTTAAATAGTATTTGGCCTAAATAGTATTGGGCCTAAATAGTATTGGGCCCAAATGTTATTGGGCTTAATGTTATTGGGCCTTGGCCCATATGTTTGGTTTTGGGCTTAGCCCATATATTTATGTTAAGCCCATTTAGGATGATAAGCCCATTTATATAATATAAGCCCATTTGTTTAAAATAAGCCCATTTGTATAAAACAAGCCCATTTGTAAAGATATAAGCCCATTTAGTAAAAATAAGTCCATTTTGTGAATATAAACCCATTTAGTAAAATCTTGTAATTTATATAAAAATCACCAAGTTTTAGTTAATAAAAAACATAATAGTTTTTATAAGTTTCAAAACATCCGGATATTGTTGTCGGTGATTTATATGTATTCGCGTCGAATGATCGCCTAAGCGTCGTAGTAACTTCTCGGATTGGCGTTATCTTATAGCTTAGTCCGTCGTCCGTTTTGACCATAATTTGTGTCCGATCATTGGAATCGTCCGTAACTTGTTTTTAAGACATATTTCTATGTAGTCTTGTAAGACTTTGATTGTAATGTATCATATGTTTATTTGTTACATTGAATTCAAGTTCCTAGTTTTGATATGTATAAATAATACACCAAGTATCATATTGCATATAAGTTGTTAAAGTGACCAAATATATATTTTCTCAAAAATATATATTTATCTAACTTTGTTTTTATAAAAAAAAACTATTCTTTAAAATCTTTTTAGTCTTGTAAAGATTTAGCCAAAAATAATGGTTTTGTTAACATATGATTTTTAATAAAAATCGGCCATATAACCTTTGTAATACGCACTTTACCATGTTTAAATAAACATATCATTTTCTTTTCGAATTCACCAATCAATTTACTCGTAACATTCTTAAAGAATAACACATGAGATTTATAACATAACCTCATTAAGATGATCTCACAATCATGTAGGATTTTTGGTATGATCATAACGTATGTTAACTAGTTCAAATCCATGTTTACTTCTAGTTTCATCAAGTTTTATAAAAATCTCAACTTGTATGTTACTTTACATAATCTTGTAAAAGTATTGTTTTTAATGAAAAACATTAAATATCTTTACTACACCATAAATTATAATCACCCATTTAACCTTTATGTTTAACAAAAACCCTTTTAATATAGACATGTATACTTGTCAGATCATGTTTTTAAACATCATCTAACAAGTTATTTTTATGGTCTTCATCAAGAGTAGATCAAATAAGCAAGTAATAAGACTTAGATCACTACATAATCAAACATATATATCATGATTTTTATTTTTGCTTCTTTGTATCTTCATAATATTTTGTAGGCTTCTTTAGTTACAACTA
The DNA here is from genome assembly GCA_030545235.1 of Helianthus tuberosus. Classification (NCBI taxonomy): domain Eukaryota; kingdom Viridiplantae; phylum Streptophyta; class Magnoliopsida; order Asterales; family Asteraceae; genus Helianthus; species Helianthus tuberosus. Next base: position 160,094,853 of record CM060396.1, on the reverse strand, counting down.
GTTATTTTAACAATCATAAGCATAAATAAATATGAAAAAAAAAAAGATTTAGAAGCTTACTTCTAGCACTAATGGCTAGGGATGATCTAGAGGATGATTAGAAGCAAAGAAGATGAAGATCATGTTTGTAGAAAACTCTTGAATGGATGAAAAAGATTGCTTTAACTTGTAAGTGCTTTAGATCATCTTAGGTTCCATAGAAAATCATCTTGATCATCAACAAATAGCTTGAAAGGAAGGTGATTTAGAGGTGTATATGGCTGAATTTTTAGAGAAGAAAATGGAGTTTGTGAGGTGTAAGAGTTCTAGAAAAGTGTTGGTGATGATAAGGATTTCTAGACTTTTAATCATCCATATCTTCACAAGTTGCAACATAGGAAATATCTAGGATATTTTAGCAAGTGGGGAAGGGTGTGGGACCCACTTAAAAACGTTCACAACAACATGGGGGGGGGGGGGGTCTTGAATTGTTGAAATGTTATTAAGTGTTTAAAGTGTTAGAAACTTTTAGCAAAGTTTAGGTGTTTTGGTGTTTAAATTTTTCAAGTGTATAAATGTGTTAAGAAGGTGTTAAGTGAACATTACTAGTCTAATAAGACCATAATGATCCAATTAACACTAGATGGTCACTAAAAAAAAGATCCGACATTGTTCGGATATTCGTTTCGAATTGTTTCGGTTAGACGTTATTTGAACGCTAAGTTGTGTAACTTGTGCGAATTGATGTAGTTATTGGTTCGGATGATACCCGAAGGTATCCTCATATGAATTCTATGTTAAATAGCATTTTTACATGTCGTAAAAATATTAGAAAGCTGATTTCTACGGAATTTCTGCCGAAAAGTGTTGAAATCGTCGCTTTTAGTGCTTTTCGGGCAATTTTTAGTGTTATCGGACTTCGGAAAGGTTTTAAATCAAACCCTTGCATTCCTAGTTAGGGTTTAATATATATTAGATGTTGGACTTTCGTCTGAGTCCTAAAGATGTCGTTTAGATAGTTTCTGCGGATCCTGCGTTTTCGTCAGAATACTAGTTTACTAGGTGCTTTTCTAGTAGTTTCGATGCATTGTTTAAACTGTTTCAAATGTATTCAATAAAAATGAATCATGTGCATCCTAAGTAAGTATTCAATGAGTATTCTAAGTGTATGTCACGAAATACGCAGTTCGAGTGTTCAAAATGCATAAAAATGTAGCTAAATTGAGTACTTTAAGGGCAAGAAAGTTACCGAAAAGTGGCAGTTGTCACAATACCCTCCCCAAGACGGCATTCCAACGACTACGTCGGGCAGAACCACCACAGCCGTTACAGAACCCTAGATCAATCGGGCAGCGTATCTAATACGTATCAAGGGGTTATAATACTTACAACGGAGCAGAACTTCGCTATTTAGGGGGGTATAATACCCGATTATAATGCCTATTATTCATAATTGAGAGAGAGATTTCGAATTTGAACGAGCAGATTGAAGATCCGATGGCCTCTACTTATAGGGCTGGTTTTCGAATTTTACGCGGCCCGCGTAAATGTTAACAAGGGGCTACGCGGCCCGCGTCAAACCCAAAATATTAATTTTTAATTATTTTTAATACTATTTAAGGTATTCGGGGTCCGTTTTCGCGTATGGGGTGTATTTTTGGACATATTGGGATATTTTAAAATATATTAGGGTGTCAGAAAATTTATGAGGGTGTCGGTTTAATTGAGGGTTGTTATATCCTCCCCACCTTGTTTTAGAGCTCGTCCTCGAGATCTATTGGAACTAGTGTGGATATTTTCGTTGCATTTATGATTCAAGCTCCCATGTGTACTCAGGTCCTCTTTTGGAGTCTCACTTCACTTTGACCAGAACTAATCTCTTATGCTTGAGGTTCTTGACTTTCCTGTCTTCAATCTATAGAGGCCTTTCTACAAACTTGAGTTGTTCATTTACCTCTATATCCTTAAGAGGTACCATCAGCGATTCATCGGCTAAGCATTTCTTGAGATTTGATACATGAAATACAACATGTATTCCTGCCATTTCTTCTGGAAGTTGTAGCTGATAGGCTACATGTCCTATTCTTCTAATAATCTCAAAAGGTCCAACATACCTGGGACTTAGCTTTCCTCATTTGATGAATCTTACTATTCCTTTCCAAGGAGAGACTTTCAACAACACTTTATCTCCTACTTGAAATTCCAATGGTTTGCGTCGGTTATCAGCATAGCTCTTCTGTTGATCACGTGCTGCTTTTAGTCGTTCCTTGAGTTGGATAATCTTGTCAGTTGTTTCTTGTACTATCTCAGGTTCAGATAGTTGCTTTTCCCAATTTCTGCCCAACAGACTGGGGTTCGGCACTTTCGTCCATAAAGTGCTTCGAATGGTGCAGCATTGATACTTGTGTGATAACTATTATTATAAGAAAATTCTATTAAAGGTAAGTGATCGTCCTAATTACCTCCGAAATCAATTACACAAGCTCTAAGCATGTCTTCCATTGTCTGAATTGTCCTTTCGCTTTGTCCGTCCGTTTGAGAATGATAAGTTGTGCTTAGATTTAACTTGGTTCCCATTGCCTTTTTGGAAACTTGACCAAAAATGAGAGGTAAAGCGGCTATCTCTATCAGAAACAATTGATAAAGGAATTCCATGTAATGAAACAATTTCATTTACATATAATTTAGCTAGCTGTTCCATACTGAAAGTTTCTTTCATTGGTAGGAAATAAGCTGACTTGGTTAGCCTATCTACAATCACCCAGATTGTATCATTACCTTTCTTTGTTTTGGGTAATTTAGTAACAAAATCCATTGTTATCAATTCCCATTTCCACACTGGCATTTCTAGCTGCTGTAACAAACCTGAGGGTTTCTGATGTTCAGCTTTAACTTATGAACAGGTTAAACATTTAGAAACATAGGCTGCTATGTCCTTTTTCATTCCTATCCACCAAAAAATCTTTCTTAAATCCTGATACATTTTATCACTTCCAGGATGCATCGTATACTTAGACTTATGGGCTTCTTCTAATATATGATGATGTAGGTTTCCTAATTTAGGTATCCACATTCTCTTCTTATGGAATCTCCAAATTCAATCTGTTCCTTGTTCTAATTCTTTAATCATACCTTTTAACCTTTCAGTATCTTCCTTGATTACTGATTCTTGTGCTTCTCTTATCTGATCATTTAAATCTACTTGCAGATTTAATTTAAGAGAACGTACCCTTTTTGGCTTTTCGTGATACCAATCTACATATTACCCAATACGACTTACTTACTTTCGAGAGTTTTTATTTATAACCAAGCTACATATTACCCAATACCTTTTAATCTTTCAGTATCTTCCTTGATTACGAGGGTTTTTATTTATAACCAATCTACATTTTACCCAATACGACTTACTTACTTTCGTTCTACCATTACTACCCATCCTTTCATGATTCCCATCTTTTTTTTAGCAATCAGAACTCATTATATGATAATAAATTTAGTTCGGAAATCACTTACGTTATGCGTCCGTATTTGTATTCACTTCCTTGCCTCCTCTTGACCCGTTAGCTCTCCATGCTTGAGTCCGTGCTAATATTGTTCATATCCTTTCATGTCATGACATTCATATCATGGTTAGCATATATGCTCATACATACAAACATTCATTTCTTTCCATACATACATTATTTGTCTTGCATTAGTCAACTACCGCATACATATGACATACACTAATGGTCGTCTTGTTTCACATTCACGTAACTCAATTATCATTATACACGTCCAATAAATCATCTAGTGCATAACATATGACTTCTCTACTTGTAATTGTGCTCGAAGCCAAACCATGCTTCTCATGCATTGTTGACTTTATGAAAGTCAATTGTCCTACTTTCATACTTTTAACTTATGAACACACACTCATAATGATATGGCGGACCATAGCAATAACATCATATTCATTTCATACTCACGTTGTATGGCCCTTATAACTAGATGATCACTTAGTCACATATACACATAATCAATTTTTAATCATGTTAATGCTTTCATGATTCTACATTTAACAACCACATACAAAGTTAGTCAATTTAACGTAATCATAACATCATTCCTAACCAACAATCAATCAAACACATGGTGAGCATTACACCATTCAAGCAAATGGTACAAGCTTCTAATGCATAATCTTGGTCAAATCATATAACAAACAAAAAATCCTTCATGTATTCCATTTGAAATACAATCCTCATGTTTAGTTTATTACCAATTACATCATATACACATCCTATACATTTTCACCCATTACTTGCATCCAATCTCCTCTAGTAATCTCACTTAGACATTTTATCAAACACTTGGTATGCATGCAAATTTCTAAGCCTAATGTACAAGTATTTCATGCTCTTCTTCCTTCTTATCATTTTCATTCATCCAAAACAACTAAATATCAAATAAATTCATGTCATGCTCAATTTATCTAATAAGAATTCATCACATACAATATCATACACCCGAATTGCACAAGGATTGGTCATGGTGATACACCCATGTCACCATCTTCATCATCACCAAGTGGGTTTTATGTCAAAACATCAAATTACTTGAAATTGTTCATACCTAAAGTTTTATTTGGTGATTCTAACACACTTTCATACATAATTACATACAAATTCAAGAATTTATCATAAACCCACTTCATACATTATCACCAAATAAAAAACTACAACTTACCACATGTTTCTTAGGTTGAGATGATAAGGAATCCTCATTCATGCAAAGCTTCATCATCTAATTTGATCTTGATTTAGGGGAATCTGTGATGGATTGAATCAAGGGAGTTCTTGCTCTCCCTCTTTATAAACACGTCATACATACACACACACTAACTAGTGTTTTGGTTTTATAAACTTTTAATTCGACTTGCTAAATTTGGTCCCTCATGTTTGTCATCTTATTTTTATTTGGTCATAACTTATCTATTTAGTTAACAATAACCCTAACCAAGTTATCTAGTCTTAATTATTTATTTCATGCCATATCGTAAGAAGCCTTACTAGTTAATTAAGCACTTGGGTTTTTGGGGCGTTACATCAATCTATCTCTCTCGCTCATATTTGCGAGCGTATCTCTCTCTCTCTCAAATGCATAGGTCTCCTGATTCAGCCGGCTAATCTCCGATTATACTTATTTAATTCGAACGTTTTTTGATTCTGTTTACACATCATCGTTCCAATATCATGTGTTTGAACTTCTGTTTACATATTATCGTTCAAGTATCATTGTTCCAACATCGTCGTTTCAATGAAGCTTCCCTTCACACATCAACCTTTCAACATCGATGTTGCAGTATCATTGTTGCAACATCGTGAAAAGGTTTATGTGCTGTGACAACTGTCAAAATTCCAGGTATCCGTACAACTATTAAATCATGATTAGTGCTTAATGACTGTGCTGAATTACAATTAATGACTTGAATTGTTTTCTGATTATTGCCATATACATACATGTGCATCACATATTGCTTAATGTCATATCATTATTGCATGAGAACTTTATTGACTCAAATAATGCACGAAACACAGTTAGCACAGTTATCAGAAAAATCGGGAAAATGCTGACGGAGTTCAGTACATAGACAGACAATGTGTTGAGACACAGAATGAGCCAGAAACCAAATATTACACTAGTATAGTGTGTAGGAAAGTAAGGATCATAAAACTGCCTTCCTAGTGATAGTTTAAGTGCCGGAAAGTGCCTAAAACTCACATAAACTGCAGAATTCTGCAGAAAATCAGCAAATTCAGCATTTAAACACATTTATATCATGCAGAAATATGGTTAAATGGTCCTGAATGCTTTCCTAAGTGTCGGGAATCAAAACTGTCACAAAAGGGTACATAAAGCACACTAAACTGCATAGTTTAGCACCTTAACGAACCGCTAACCAATCGAACAACCGGACACTACCCGAAACACCAAATTTTCACTAGAAGCACTGTTTTAACATTACCAAGCTAGTTATGGTCCCCGAATATCATTACACACTATATAAATATCTTATAACTAAATCCTTAACAATACACTTGTATTTCAACTAGATAACTAACTATATGGTTAAACCTAGCCTACTACCCCCCCACCTAGTGGACGGCCCAACATGGCCCCCACCTTTGATTTTCTTTCAATTTAATATTTGATCTTGTTTCATCTTTAATGACATATTACACAATGGAAGATCAGTTGTAAATGGTTATAAGTATAACCTACTAGTAATATAACTTCATTTCATCATTCACTCATTCAACACCACTTCTTTCTCCTCTCCTCTTCTTGGCTTCGGTCGTAACCAACACCACCATCATCGCCATCATTCAATCATCTTCAATCAATTCCAAGTATACTCAAGGGTGTTAGAAGGTGCATAAGGAAGCTAAGAACTTTCGGGAGTTGAAGGACCTTCTCTATTTGCTTTTATCCACCTCTTTTCTTCTCTTGATCATCCCTAGCCATGAGATAGTGGTAAGAACACTAATCTTTCCATTTTACATCTCATATAAGTGGTTAAAGAATGATACATGATGTTAAACTTGAAGAACACTAAGAATCAAGAGAATGAAACTTGAACATAAGCTTAAATCATATAGAAATCATGTTGTTTATGTGTTGATTTACTTGTTGATTGTTGTTTGCTTATGAAAATGATGTAGATCATCATATGATCTTGCTAGATCATGATTAAAAACATAATCTAGCAAGATGAGAGGATGAAAATGTTAGAGAGTAATAGATCATCCTCATGAAAGACATGAACTTGAAAGATTATATTGTTTTCTTGTAAAATGATGATTAAAGTGAGTTGTAGGTCTTGTAAATCTAAGATTTCAAGAGTGATTTTTCAAGAAACCAAGTTAAAAATACAAGTTTTATTTAATCTTGGTTCTTAAATAAAAACCTCATTTTTGGTGGTTAATAAGGTGTAGAAGCACATATGTGACAAGAAAAATTCATGAAGAAACATTTTTAGAAAATGTGACTACATGTTGTAAAGAACCATCTTCTTTAAAAATGAAGTTTTTAAAGAATCAATCACACTTTAAAGGGTAACAAGACTTACTGACGTGTGCGTATATATACATAATTTAGCAATGAAATTACACACGAATTGGTTTTAAATTTATAAAATTGATTATTACTTTAACATCAAAACACACACGAAAGAGGCAAGTGTACCCCGTCACATATGCAGTAAAGTATCGGTAAGAACCAAGTATCGATCCAAGGAAATGGGCGGAGGAAAAATACTAGACCTTTGTCATTAAATTAACGGAAGAAAGATAAGTTTTGTGATTTTCTAAAAACTAAAGTAAGCATAAACAAATACTTAATAAAACATAGTAAACATCAAATAAGAAAATAGATAAATAGCCTTGCTTTATACACAACCACAGCATGCAAACTAAGTTGGTTTTGCCACTAGAAGCATTCAATCAATTCTCCATTTTTAAGACAATTAATATCCCTTTCGAGAATCCTAACATGACAATCATTCGGAAAGCTAAAACGATAAACACACTTTAACCACCTAAAATTGTTCTTTAACGTGCAATTGATAAATGTCTATGAAAATCTATTAAAAATAAGTTAGTCATCCGTTAGGCGTTTTCTAACATCACTTAAACAAGGAAAGTGACATCGATGAACACAATGCAACCACCGAGACAAGCATAAACTAGATTAAATCACAACCGAGTTCACTTTACAAATCTTGCACATAAATTCACCAAGATAGCAATTTTGGCCTAAACTACTAACTAAGCTAACAAATCATGGCAAGAATTCATAACAACACCATTTAACCCGTTAAGGTCCTTACGTGATGGAAAGCTTTCTTGATTAACAATAATTACATTTTATTAAACCACTAACCATTTCTAGTATCATGATGCATATATTTTAACCAAGCTAAACTAGTTAACCAAGTTTAAAGTTTACTAATACATGATTAATTAAGCTTCATTTCTCAACTATCTCAACTAACCAAATATTAATCATCCAACATAATTACTTATAATCAAGAAATCAACAACAATAACAAGGTTGCAAACTAATCATCAAAGATTAACATAGAAAATACTTCCAAGTGTCATTACAAACAAAGTTAACATACTAATGGCTATAATTAAGCAAGGGATTGTTGTGTTTTTGCCCAAAGGCTACAATAATACATAAACATTAATCTAAATGCTTGAAAGATTAACAAAATTATGGAAAGATTAGAAAACCAAACCATAAACAAGCACTAGATTAAGAATCCGGATAGTAATCGAGCTAAACGAGACAATGTGGCTTGAATCCGGGTGAAAGCTAACGCCTCCGGAGCCTGAAAATCGCCTGAATTGCTCTCCAAAATTCCAGAGATATGAGCAGAATGTTTCTGCATGTTTTTTATATCTTTTCGGTCTCGCACGGTCGTGCACTTTATTGGCACGACCGTTCACTTTATGCATTATTGTAGTTACTGTGCACCATACCGCATGACATCATCTTATCTTGACCATCTTCGATCCCGCACGACCGTTCCACAGGCGGCACGATCGTGCGTCTCCGGTTAAGGGTTGCACGTGCAGCTGCACAGGTGGTGCAGTTCCGGGCTGCTTGGTCATCGAGGTTGCACGGTTGTTCGTGTAGTGGCAGGGTCGTGCATTACCGAGAAAGGCTTGCACTCCGGATTGCACCCTCGTTCACTGCCGGGCTGGGCTGGTTTATCGGATATGCACGGTCGTTCCATAAGTCGCACGACCGTGCCAAACTCCCAGGTTAGTTTTCTTAACAGAATGTTCGCAGCTTTGTCGTTTCGTCCGGAAAGTCCTCGATTTCACTATCATCTTGTCTGGCATGCTGTTTTAGGCCTGTAAATAAAAGTATACATGATTAAGTATCCGAATGACGGTTTTACGACCGAAAACGCATAAATGGGGATAAATTGGGGGACTAAAATATGTATAAATTAGTGAATATCAAATCTCCCCACACTTGAACCTTGCTTGTCCTTAAGCAAGCTGAACTAAAATGCAATAAAAACTAGAATCTAACAAGAACGAGTATTTACAAACTATTTATTGAAACAACAACAAACGATTAGCCGGTTTTTCGAACGACAACATCAAATGAATCAAACCAAACAAGCATATGCAAATACATGTAGATAACCAAAAAGCCGTGACTTCACTATCAATTGACTTAACATGCTAATCTTCTCACAACTCACAATGTTCACACACACTCGGTTTTATTTTTGAAACATACATAAAATGTGTATGTGCAAACACTCAATGCCTCGTCATTGAAACGTGTAATATCATAAGCTTGTCATAAGATCTCGTCTCCACCAACTAACATGCGAAAAAGTGCAAATCAAGAGGACTTTACAGGGTGTAACGTTAGGCTTGGGCGAAGGGTATGGAAATGGATATTTAAAGTGGCGAAACAGTTAAAACTCGGTAGTTACGGTTAACAAGCGCAATACAACAAAACTAAACATACAAACGCCTTAAAAAGGCGACTTATGCGACAAGTAGCTCATAAACAAGATTTCATCATTTTATCATTCAAAATTGCTCGAATTTTGTCTACTTCACCCTATTTTAGGGTGTTTTATTTTCTGTTTTTTTAAGGAATAGTACAATAAACAATAAACTACAATAAGCGCTAGTTAAACGATTATTTTGACCGAGTTTCAACACTAAAAGGTTTAAAACATAAAAAGGCTAAATTTGGCTAAGTGGGCGATTATGTTGGGTAAACAAAGGTAAACGGGAAGGCTCGACATGGTTAATCCTAAAGGTAATGTAAGGTTTACGGGAAACACAACACAAAGAACAAGGCTAACAACAAAGGGGTAATCTAAGTGCCTCTATCACTTCTACACAATTCCGCAAGTTCATGGTCTTAACAAGCATGCTAGTGACAAGTTCTAAATTACACATGACATCCGGCTCACTCCTACTCCGAAATGAACAAATATATAACAATTTCAAGGCTCAAATATGCTCACGTAACGGAAGGAATGGGTAAAAGTGTGAAAACTATCATGCAAGTCTTTCTTTGTTTGTCACGCTTTCCGGTTTTCTTTTTCAAAATTTATTTAGCTTGTCGAGTTTTTATCATGTCCGAAGTTTTCTAAAACACAACCAACTGGTTTATTTGCTTAAAATATATACAAAACACAGATATTTTTGATTGATTTTTCTGAATTTTCTGATTTTTTTTAGGACAGACAAAGTTAACAAAGTTAAACCCCTCCCCACACTTGAACTTCGCATTGTCCCCAATGCGAAACCCGAAATATAGAGATGAAGGATAATAATACTCCCCTGAAGATGATGTTTGATGCAACGAGACTTCCAAAGCTGTATCCGTGATGTGCTCCGGTCCAAGACTTGATAGCCAAAATCTGCAAGTATGTCACAAGGTACAGCAAAACAGAACAGAAATAAATAAACCAAATAAACCATAATTTACATAAATAGAAGTACTAAAATATCCAAACAAAAGACATGACAAAGAAAGTAAAGTGTCTGAAAATAAAGAGTACATAACCGGGGTGTTTGAAATAACAACCAAAATGAACACCCGAATAACTAAGTACTGAAATAATAAAACCACCAACGATCAACTCCACCGTCTCCTACTCATCGTCACCAGCATCATCTCTCATGTTGGAAGGGCCTGCATCTCCATAACCAGGTGGGTTCCCGTATGGGAACTGTGGGGGCTCCCCGAAGTACTTCGGGTAGGCGTTCTGAAGCCCCCCGAATATGTACGAGAATCCATTATGCACCTCCCGGCGCATGTAGTCCTGGTTCGTCCTGATCTGGTCCTGGTTAGCCCTTATCTGCTCTATATGAATCCTTTGCTGCTCCTGGTTAACCTGCATTTGTTGGAACTGCTGGTAAAACTCAGGGTAAGACGGGATGCCCTCGGGCCAATCCTGGTGCTGGTGGAATCCATGATGCTGTGGTGAATGTGGTGGTGTCTGTGGCCCATGCTGCTCATCTTCATGCTGCTCTCCCATTTCTTCATCCTAATCTTCCTCCTCAGCAGGAGGCAACGGGTCCCAGACCTCGTTGTTTAAACCCTTCAATCGATCCTCGTGATCCAACTCAGCAATCAACCCCATCGCCTTCAATGACTGAATATCAACATATAAACCATTGGTCACCAACGTAAGACCCTCGAGTACCTCATCAGTCATCAACCCTAGGTTGTAAGCAATTTCGGTCACATACTGACCGCCGTGAATCTGACTGCTAGGCTTTCTCCCTGAGCTTTTCACAAAATATTCTGCCATCCTCGCAGCTAGGTTGATGTGTACCCCATCAACCAGCGCATACAGAAATATCAGATCGGGTGTTGGACAATTGCCTAAACTGTCCATGCGCCCGCATATTGTGTGGCTGAATATATTATGCATCACTCGATGCATAGGGTCTCGTAGCCTCGAAGCTTTCGACATTCTAGGGTCGTATGGGACACCAACTGCATTTCGAGCCCAAAACGCGGCTCGTGCTTCATCGCTGGGGAAGGTGAAATCATCGGTAAAGAACTCTGAATCCATGTCTTCATGTGTGTAAATCCTGAGTCTCCGACCCAATCTACCCACCGACCAGTTGTGCCAGCGTCTACCCAATCTGAAAGTTATTCGATCCTTGTATCGAAAGTCTGGATTTTGATATGCTTTCGGCTTTTCGTAGGAATAAGTGGCAAAAAATTCTATCGTGAGCTCAAGATAGATGGGTCGGTCGATAGACACTAGACGCGAAAGCGGAATAGTAAGCATGTTTTCAAGTCTTTCACGCTGATTTAGATCTCTCATGACATCCCAATCTAGCCTCCGGGGGATGCCAAACTGCCCCCGCCTATTCCATAATTCGTTACGCCTTGGGATACAAAGAGCCTCTATCTCGTTGTTTTCATTGAATTGCAAGAAGGGATGATCCATCTGTAATGAGGAATGATATTAAGAACAGGAGAAACAGAAAAAAATTAATTTGGAACAACAGAACACAAAGTTATGAAGGTTCTGTCTTGCTGATCTGGGCATATCGCACGGGCGTGCGACGAGATGCACGGTCGTGCATCAACGAGAACGAGCACATGTGGCCGGCATTTGTCGTATCTGCACGGCGTGCGACCAATGGCACCACCGTGCATCACCCAGCCAACAGCAATCCATCGTGAACAGCCGGCAGGGCACGACCGTTCCACACGAGGAACGTCCGTGCAACTCGTTTATCTGCAGATTTCTAACCCCGACTCTGAACAGTCTGATTTTTCAAAAATCAATAAGTTTTTATGCAAACAGGGGGCAGAGAATCAACCGGTTGTTCACGAGACATGAGTGTCACACCCCGGATTCCACGTGTCACCGGTGGGCCCGGTGGGGAGTATCGTGACGTGGTTGGCAACATAATAGTCAAATAACACAACATTTAAATGCACAGTGGAAGCAAATGAAAGATACATTTCAACCAAATAAAATATTGTAATATCGTGTATCACAAACAGTTGAAAGTTTATCCACAGACGGATCGAAATAAATAGGAAACAGTAGTTCAACAGACGATAGGCATCTTAAGCTTGCGAGACTCTTTATTGATGCTAAGGAGAGAATCCAGCCTATTACGCTTAGTACCTGCATTTAATCTTTTTGGGAAAATACGTCAGTTTACACTGGTAAATACAATCAACTGACTCATTTTAAAAATGATTAAAAATTGATTTGGATGCACGTGGCATAAACATTTTATAACTTGGAATAATTATTTAAATATATAATCTCATAAAAGAATTACATGTTCCTTATGCGTTCAGTAGCCTGGATCGTGCCGGGTTAAAGATCAATAGACAGACCACATTATTTCTTTATGCACTAACGGGTGTACGCCTACACCCCGCGCTTAGGTCGTGGCCATTTCGTAAAATGATGCCAAGGATATCCGGGACATGGTCATTAACCCCCCAAAGGCTTTAAGTAAACAAAACAATTTAAACGGGCCGATCAAATTATTCAATTAACCACCATATGATGGAAGATTTAATGCCCGACCAAGCGGTATTTTATATACCGTAACCCAAGCCCGTATAGGGAAAATAAGTTAAAAGTATTTACCTGAGCAAAGTAATAATCACAATAAGAAAATGCAAGTAGCTTTTACTGGTCCTCCTAATCTGGAACGAACGTTTATAATAACCTATTAGAATCCTAACGGGTCTTTAATTAAGCTTAAGCTTAGACCGGTTAGTTTCGAAGATACGGTTCGTACGCACGATTAAGCGAAGACCGGATAGAATGTGGTTTAGACCCGACAAGTTTGAAGACTTGCTTAATATGGGTATTTCATACACATTCTGGATTTTGAGATAAAACCGATAAGGTTTGACCCGTTTCGGCTAATTTATGCAAACTAGTTACATAAACCGAACCGAACGCGTAACAAGGGTAACGGGTACTTAGTAGAGCCATATACATGTTTCCTAAGTTAATATGCCTCAAATATGTTGTGACATCAGTAAGATATCTTTTATTATGCCCGTAACGAATTTAAACACAAACTATGCGCCGTAAGGGTAGTTTGGTCACTTACAAGGTTATAAAAGAGTTTAAGTATTAACCTGAGTTACAGGTCTGATGTAATCAGAAAAAATACTTAATTTGATAAGTTATAACAGTAGGGTAAAATATATATGTGAAATTTATCAATTATAACCAAACTATGCACCGTAGGGGCATTTTGGTAATTTCACATAAACCGCAAAGCTCAAAACTGAAGTCTTAGTTAAACAACTTTTGCTTACTATTAAAATATTATAACTTACCCAAAATATCAGTAGGTATCAACCCTTGTGTGTTTAAAATAGTTCTAGTACATACTATGCGTTAAAAACGCTTAAAAAGGCGATTAGAAGCCATTTCCGGGTTCTATACATAAAGCTGATATTTTTATCATTCCAGAAGGCTTAAAATGATTTATTTATCATTTAAAATCAGTAGCAAAAGGTTTGGAGTCAATTAGATATGTAAAACTCATTTTATAGCCCGTAAGGGCAAAACCGACAATTACCGGATTAAGCCTACGACTATAGGTTATGCTCAGCCTAAAATTAATTAAAAATCTTCAAAAATCCCAAAATAATATATTACATCAGTGGGTAATGAGTTTGATGTCAAAAAGTAGGTTTAAATAGGCTATACGCTAATTATGTCGTTTAATCACTAAAGAAGCTTTCAAATTACGCTAACGAGCATAACTCTTAATCTACACCTCAAACTGATGTTAAATTTTGGGTGCAAGTTTATAAATTAGTAACTAAGATTTCTACTCTTTTACATTTTCAAAAATCACGTTTTAAGGTGAAAAGGGCATAATGGTCAACATATGAGCAATTAACGGAATCATGCATATTAATTGGTTAACTAATGAACCAAGGTGTATAATCACAGAGGGTTATACTAGCATGTAACCTGGTCCTAAGGAAGCTCTTAGGTATTTCTAAAACATACCAAAACGGGTCAGAACTGAAGTCAAAGCAAAAGTCAAAGCTTTGCGACTTTCGGTTCCGAACCGGGTCTAAACATAAAATTGTCGGGTTGAACATGTTTAGACATGTTCATACACTAATTACCAAGTTATATTAATGATCAAACAGGTTGTATGTGTTCTACATTGCTAATTATGCATAAATTAGAAAATAAGCATTCTGTTGACTTTTTAATAACAAGTTTGACCCGACATTTGACCTAGTTAGAGTGGGAATCAGAGGGTGCCCTTTTAAGGGTTTATTGCCCACATAATTACCAACTTATAACTACTTTCAATTCGACTAATCATTGGACCATTAGTGATTAATCTTGAAGTCAACCGTTAATTACGACGGTTTGACTTTTAAGCTAAAACTAAGCAAAAAACTTAACTAAGAAAGGTTAAGCATACTTACTGAGGTCCTATGCACGAAATGTGAAGCTTAGAGAGAAGTCTTGAGCTCCAGAAATGTTACAAAGTGCAGGTGGAAGATGTGAGAAAATGGTTGCAACTCAAGGCCCTTTTATAGTGAATTTTGATCCATAAAATGGTGACAACCAACTCTATCCGTGGCCATGGATCATCAACAGATGTCCCTAAGTGCCTAGGACTGTTTAGGGGTCGCCCATGTTGTGAAAATATCAGTTTTGGGTCGCTTAAGCTTGAATACAGGTTGTTGTCTAAAGATTTTGCATCTGTGCATCTGACGCGGCCCGCGTAAGATGTTAACATCTCTTACGCGGCCCGCTTGGGCCTTGATTTCAGGTTTAAACATTTTCAAGTTTTTGCATATTGTCCCTTGGCCTTTCGAATGGTCAACTAACTTATATTTTGCACTTTGAGCCCTCCAAATTGACATACAAGGGCTTCAAGACTTATACTCACTTTATTAAGTCCTTGGCCACTTGGTTATTACCCGAAAAGTCATAACTTTCATCGTTAACGCTTTAACCCCTTGCATACGAATTTGATCAT
The DNA here is from genome assembly GCA_030545235.1 of Helianthus tuberosus. Classification (NCBI taxonomy): domain Eukaryota; kingdom Viridiplantae; phylum Streptophyta; class Magnoliopsida; order Asterales; family Asteraceae; genus Helianthus; species Helianthus tuberosus. Next base: position 160,079,320 of record CM060396.1, on the reverse strand, counting down.
AACTTTCTCATACGTTAACGAAACTTTATGAAATTTATATCGTGCATTCTAGCGAGCATAATTTACCGTTACAAAGCTTCGGGTTTGTCAAAAGGTCACTCAGAGGTATAACTTAAACATGTTGACACATTTAACCCTTGTAGTTTGTAATCTCTCACTTTTAGCTTCGTGTGATCCATGATTTATTCGTTTGATGATATGAGCATCATGTAGGGTTAATGTACGATATATTTATTCACTGTTGACATTTAGAACTCGTATAATCACATACTTTCCATGACTGTCAACTTTAATCCTTTTATAACATTCTTTCACACGTTCAAACATATGACACGTGTCAACTCATTATAGGACGTGAATTTTCGAGGTGTTACATCCTCACCCCCTTAAAAGAAATCTCGACCTCGAGATTTACTGAAATAAATAAGGGTACTTTTCTTTCATTGTGGACTCAACCTCCCACGTGTATTCGGGACCTCTACGGGCATCCCATTTTACCTTTACAATAGGCACATGCTTCCTTCGAAGCTTCTTAACCTGTCGATCTTCAATCGACAATGGTTTTTCCACAAATTTTAAGCTCTCATCTATATGCACATCTGTATGTGGTATGACCAGTGATTCATCAGCGAAACACTTCTTCAGATTTCAGATGTGGAATACATTATGTATACTACTGAGCTCTTCAGGTAGGTTTAACTTATAGGCAACTGACCCGACACGTTCGATGACCTCGAAAGGTCCTATGTATCTCGGGCTTAGCTTGCCTTTCTTACCAAATCGCATCACCCCCTTCCAGGGTGATACTTTAAGCAACACTTTGTCACCTACTTTGAATTTCATAGCTTTACGCTTTGGATCTGCGTAGCTCTTCTGCCTATCTCGGGCAGCTTTGAGATGGTCACGAATCTGGAAAATCTTGTCTGTCGTTTCAAAGACTATCTCTGGTCCTGATAATTGGACATCTCCAACTTCCGCCCAACAAACGGGCGTTCTACACTTTCTACCGTATAAGGCCTTGAAAGGCGCAGCTTTAATGCTGGTATGGTAGCTGTTGTTGTAGGAGAATTCGATTAACGGCAGGTGGTTATCCCAACTACCACCTAAATCGATCACACATGCACGTAGCATGTCTTCCAACGTTTGAATGGTACGCTCACTCTGTCCGTCCGTCTGAGGGTGGTAAGCCGTACTAAAATTCAAACGCGTGCCCAAAGATTGTTGGAAACTTTTCCAAAAATGTGACGTGTATCTAGTATCTCTGTCAGAGATAATAGACACATGTATGCCATGTAAAGCTACAATCTTATCCACGTACAATTGGGCTAACATGTCGGAGCTATAAGTCTCCTTAATGGGTAAGAAATGTGCTGACTTAGTCAGTCTGTCTACGATCACCCATATAGTATCGTTTCCTTTCCTTGTCTTTGGCAACATGGTGATGAAATCCATCGTCACCATTTCCCACTTCCACGTGGGAAGTTCAGGCTGTTGTAGCAAACCTGTCTGCTTTTGATGTTCTGCTTTGACTTGCGCACACGTCAAGCATTTAGCTACATAGGTAGCTACAGACTTTTTCAAGCCTATCCACCAATAGTTTGCCCTTAGATCCTGGTACATCTTATCAGCTCCAGGATGAACGGAATATTTAGAACTATGGGCTTCCTGGAGGATAACATCTCGAAGTCCTCCATAGATTGGAACCCATATTCGTCCATTAAATCTAAGAATTCCATCCTTGCCAAGAGATAACTGCTCTTCAGTTACTCCTAGCTTTTTGTTAGGATAGTTAGCTTCCAACACAGCTTCCTTCTGTGCAGCTAACAACCTTTCATTCAAACTGTTCTTTATTTCAATGCTCTTGGCATTGATTCGGATGGGTTTCACCCTTTCCTTTCGACTCAAGGCGTCAGCGACTACATTCGCCTTGCCGGGATGATATATGATTTCACAATCATAATCATTTAAAGTCTCCATCCAACGGTGCTGCCTCATGTTTAAATCCTTCTGATTAAACAGGTGCTGGAGGCTCTTGTGATCCGAATAGATCACACATTTTATACCATATAAATAGTGCCTCCATAGCTTCAGTGCAAATACAACGGCACCCAACTCCAAGTCATGGGTGTTGTAATTCTTTTCATGCACCTTTAACTGTCTTGAAGCGTAGGCAATAACCTTGCCTTTCTGCATAAGCACACACCCCATGCCAGTGTGAGATGCATCGCAGTAAACTACGAATTCTTCGGTACCTTCAGGCAATGTCAGTACAGGAGCGTTTCTCAACTTTTGCTTCAGAGTATTAAAAGATTCTTGCTGCTTAGGACCCCACTCGAACTTTACCTTCTTACGAGTCAATGAAGTTAGGGGTGCAGCAATCCTTGAAAATTTTTCAATGAAACGCCTGTAATATCCTGCCAATCCTAGAAAGCTACGAATCTCTGTAGGCGTCTTTGGCTCTTGCCAGTTCATAACAGCTTCCACTTTAGCGGGATCCACCTGGATACCACGCTCACTAACCACATGTCCAAGGAATTGGACTTCTCGAAGCCAAAATTCACATTTAGAGAATTTGGCATAGAGCTTCTCATGATGTAGAAGTTTAAGAATACAGCGAAGGTGTTTCTCATGGTCAGCTTGGTTCTTCGAGTAGATAAGAATGTCATCGATGAAAACGATGACGAATTTATCTAAGTAAGGCTTGCAAACGCGATTCATGAGATCCATGAACGCGGCCGGTGCATTAGTGAGCCCAAAAGGCATCACTAGGAACTCGTAATGACCATAACGAGTCCTAAATGCAGTTTTGTGTACGTCTTCATCTCTAACCTTCTGTTGGTGGTAGCCTGACCTCAAGTCAATCTTCGAGAAATAACTTGCCCCTCGCAATTGATCGAACAAATCGTCGATCCTGGGCAAAGGATACCTATTCTTGATAGTGACTTTATTAAGTTCACGATAATAGATGCACAGACGCATCGATCCATCCTTCTTCTTGACAAACAAGACTGGTGCTCCCCAAGGAGACGAACTAGGTTTAATGAAACCTTTAGTTAGTAATTCATCCAGTTGTGTCCTTAATTCCTTCATTTATGTTGGTGCTAACCTGTAAGGTGCTCTAGCAACAGGTGCTGCTCCAGGGATGATGTCAATTCTGAATTCCACTTGCCTATTTGGTGGTAAACCAGGTAGTTCTTCAGGAAAAAACTTCTGGGTATTCAGAAATGACGGGGATGTCTTCCATCTTCGGTTTCGGTTCATCAATAATCACTTGTGCCATGTAGATGACACAACCTTTCTTTAAACACTTGGAGGCCTTGAGCATAGTCACTTGCTCAGGCAGCCCATACCGGGTATCTCCCTGAATGGTAAGTGATTCACCAGACGGAGTCTTAATCACTACTTGCTTTCTATTGCAGACAATCTGGGCCTGGTTATGAGATAACCAGTCCATACCCAAAACTATGTCAAAACCGGCTAACTTAAAGGGAAGTAGGGACAGAGGAAAAGAGTGGTTCGTAATGGATATAACACATCCATCTAACACAGTTGAGACGGTTTCTATGGTGCCATCTACTAACTCCACCTCATAATTCATACTTAAGGTTTTGACAGGTAAATTCAGCAATATGCAAAACTTATTATCTACGAAAGACTTATCAGCGCCTGAATCAAAAAGTACTCTTGCATAGATATCATTTATGAGAAAGGTACCTGTGATCACGTTATCGTCTTGCACAGCCTCCTTCGCATCCATCCTAAAGACCCTAGCATTGGTCTTCTTGGCCTCTTCAGGCTTCTTGGCGTATTTAGGGCAGTTGGTTTTAATATGCCCTTTCTCATTGCAACTGTAGCACGTTGCATCCTTCAGCTTTTTGCAATCCAAGGTCTTGTGTTCCTTGGATTTGCATATACCACAAGCAAAGGTTTTTGACCTCCGTGAATTATCATCTTCACGTTTTCTCTTCTCAGCATCTTTGTTCCTCAGCGATCTTTGTCTGACCGCGTCCAGAGTGAGGGACAGAGATATGTCAGCTACAGATCTGAAAGTAGCTGGCCGAGAGGCCTTCACGCTTGCCTTTATCTCGGGGGCTAAACCCCCAATGAAACGAGCGATTCGCTTGGGTTCCGGGGTCACCAAATACGGAACCAACCTCGACATTGTATTAAAGCTCGTGAGGTAAGCTTGGCAATCTAGATTGGTCATTACCTACGAAAGAAAATATGACTCAATCTTTTCGACCTCATGATGAGGACAGTAATTCTCCCTGATGAGGGCAACGAATTGTTCCCATGACATGTTGTACAATGGGATCTTCCTAGTGGCTTGAATCAGTGATCTCCACCAGGCTAAAGCCTCGCCTTTAAAAGATTGCGACACAAACTTGACTATATCCCTCTCAGCGCACCCGCTGATATCCACTACTGTATCCATCTCATCTAACCACGTCATGCAGTCAATGCCTCCTTTTTCCCCAGTGAAATCTCTGGGTTTGCATGAAACAAAGTATTTATTGGAGCAACCCTTACTACGGGGTTCTTGATTTAGTACAATCTGTTGAGATGGAGCACTGTGGTGGTTTGAGGAGAGTCGATCATCATCTTTCTTCGGTTCTTCCTTCTTGGAAGGTGGCTTCGAATGCGGTGTAGATAGGGTCCTACATCGAGTCCCACTATATTCTTCGTACTGCCGCTCTAAGGCCTTTGTAACAGCGTCGTCTACTAACGCTTTCAGTTAAGCACTCGTTAGATTAATTCGTGCGTTATCATTATTCTCCACTGGGTGACTATTAATTTCATCTGAGTCAGCCATTTTAATTGAACTGTTACATAAAACAAGGACAATAGTTTACTTGGGAGTTTATTATGGAATTGTCTTTTATGGCAATTCATTAACCATGGTAAACATAGACCATATTTGGTTAATCTGTTACTCACATTTATTTAGGATTTCTATTATAATTTATCCTAATTATAAAACAATAATAGTTTTATTTGTGGCACAAAAGGCCTAGTCACAAGGACATTTATAAATTATAAGCTATAATTTCAGAGAATCAAAGCTTTTAAGGCTTGAACATAGTCCATTACCTTTTTCGGACAGGGAGTCATAGCTACCACTGACTTTTGGCTCATGTAGAAATGAGCAAGGCCCGTAGGCATTATATTACCAATGTATGGTCAAAATATGATCATCTTAATTGATGATTTAAACCCATGATTCAGAGATCATTAAGTTGGGTTAGGAATCTTTTGAAGAATCCTTATATAAGAATGACGTGTGTGATTTTTAACGAATCACGTCTGCCAGGAGTGTTAACATATTTCTAGATGTTAACAGGGATACGAATCTTTTAAATAGGTCTTACCATCTTGGCCAGGTCTTTATAATGACACTCAGGCTGGGTTTCACATTTAAGATTCTTATTTGATATCAAACAGGCAGATTATTATTAAAAGGAATGATTTTGATTTATTTATTTCTTGTAATATATTTATGCATATAATAGCAAAATGAAATTTACAAATATAACATTCCATTAATTATTAAAAGATTACATACTGCCCTAAACGGGTCTTTTCAACAAACAAGTTACCCACGCAGGGGTCAAACAACATACTAGTCCACGCAGGGACTTAAACAAACATCATACCCTCGTAGGGGTTAACAGAAAGATAGACCCACGCAGGGGTCAAAACAAATAAACATACCCACACAGGGGCTAATACAGCAAGACAGGCCCACGCATGGGCTCAAATGATACAAGGAAAATTACAACAACAGTGGAAGGATTTAATGGTCCTTCTTGCTCTTCCCTTTTATTAGGCTTGTCAATCCTTGGAAGAAGGTCTGTCGCTCCCTGCGATCTCGGTGAAAGTCTCGCTCGACCTGGTCCAACCTTTGCAGAATTTCTTCACGCTCAGGTGGGGAGAACCTTGGCGGCTGCGATTGTTGCCGAATTATAGGTCTGGTAGGTATCTGGTACCCATGAGTCGGGTACCCTACTCCCTAAGGAGCTCCATACTGTCCTTCAGGATGAAGGGCGTTATAATTGGCCGCTACCATGTATGGGTCGGCTTCAGCGTAACCATAGTTGGTGTGAGCTGGTTGTTCAAACGGGTTGTACGCCATCGAACCCGTGTATGCTGGAATCGGGTTATCAAAACCCATCGGCGGTGGTTGCGGTGCAACTGGGTTCGAAGGTCCACCCATTTGTGGATCTTCTGGAAGTAGCGGATAATGACTGCCACTTGATTATCGAGGAGAGCTAAAATGAAAGTCTCCTCCTCGCGCGAACATTCGCGCTCCGGTTCTCCTACGCCTCGGCGGTTGCGGAGGTGCCGGCTGAACTGGTGGCGGTGGAGGCAGTGGCGTGACTGCCACAAATCGTGAATCCTCAGAGGGATCCTGATGCTGCTGCTGCTGCTGATGAGGCGACGAATGATGCGAGGGTGTAAAATACCACTCGTGCTGGTTAAATCACGCCTGGTAACTGTCCGGACCATGGTAGGGTGATCCGTGAAAAGATGAACCATCTGAGACCTCGATAGGATGGTTCAGAGTTCCTGTTGCGGGCTCGACGGGATCCGTGTCCTCGTCCATATCCTCTGCATGATCGCCGGAGTAATGATCCTCTGGCCCCAATGGGTTAAAACCCACTGGTTCTTCTGTGTAATTTGTCGGGTTAAACCGGCCCCTAAAAACAGGTGTGGGGTTACCAAAGGAATTATGCGATAGGGATCGCTGAAGAGGTATGTAAGAAGGTTGAGGGTTGTCGGGCTCATTTTCCGACTGTGGCCCATATGAGTTGTGAATGGGAGGTGTCGAGCTGTGCGAGACAGATCGTCTAGCTGGTTCAAATAGGTTCCTCCGGTTTTCTCTAGGGTCAGCACTCGCAGTGGTGGTAGGAGCTCGCATGTGCGAAGGTCCTGCCTCGTCGTCATTGGGGGCGGTGATTGGCCCCTTGCCTCGTCCTCTTCGTCGAAAGAATCTTGGCGGCATATTTAATCCTGTCAATACAACATAAGATAACGACAAGAATATATAAAATAAAGGACAAAACAAAACAAAACAAAGAAGAATTTGTCCTAGGTTATTTGTCTAGACTCGAAAGTTTTTGGAATGTGCTATTGTGTAACTGAGATTAAACACAAAAGGCTAGTGTTTAATTCACTCAGCGTTGGCTCTGATACCAACCTGTCACACCCCGGATTCCACGTGTCACCGGTGGGCTCGGTGGGGAGTATCATGACGTGGTTGGCAACATAATAGTCAAACAACACAATATTTAAATGCACAGCGGAAGCAAATGAAAGATACATTTCAACCAAATAAAATATTGTAATATCGTGTATCACAAACAGTTGAAAAGTTTATCCACAGACGGATCAAAATAAATAGGAAACAGTAGTTCAACAGACGATAGGCATCTTAAGCTTGCAAGACTCTTTATTGATGCTAAGGAGAGAATCCAGCCTATTACGCTTAGTACCTGCATTTAATCTTTTTGGGAAAATACGTCAGTTTACACTGGTAAATACAATCAACTGACTCATTTTAAAAAAAGATTAAAAATTGATTTGGATGCACGTGGCATAAACATTTTATAACTTGGGATAATTATTTAAATATATAATCTCGTAAAAGAATTACATGTTCCTTATGCGTTCAGTAGCCCGGATCGTGCCGGGTTAAAGATCAATAGACACACCACATTATTTCTTTATGCACTGACGGGTGTACGCCTACACCTCGCGCTTAGGTCGTGGCCATTTCGTAAAATGATGCCAAGGATATCCGGGACATGGTCATTAACCCCCCAAATGCTTTAAGTAAACAAAACAATTTAAACGGGCCGATCAAATTATTCAATTAACCACCATATGATGGAAGATTTAATGCCCGACCAAGCGGTATTTTATATACCGTAACCCAAGCCCGTATAGGGAAAATAAGTTAAAAGTATTTACCTGAGCAAAGTAATAATCACAATAAGCAAATGCAAGTAGCTTTTACTGGTTCTCCTAATCTGGAACGAAGGTTTATAATAACCTATTAGAATCCTAACGGGTCTTTAATTAAGCTTAAGCTTAGACCGGTTAGTTTCAAAGATACGGTTCGTACACATGATTAAGCGAAGACCGGATAGAATGTGGTTTAGACCCGACAAGTTTGAAGACTTGCTTAATATGGTTATTTCATACACATTCTGGATTTTGAGATAAAACCGATAAGGTTTGACCCGTTTCGGCTAATTTATGCAAACTAGTTACATAAACCGAACCGAACGCGTAACAAGCGTAACGGGTACTTATTAGAGCCATATACAGGTTTCCTAAGTTAATATGCCTCAAATATGTTGTGACATCAGTAAGATATCTTTTATTATGCCCGTAACGAATTTAAACACAAACTATGCCCCGTATGGGTAGTTTGGTCATTTACAAAGTTATAAAAGAGTTTAAGTATTAACCTGAGTTACAGGTCTGATGTAATCAGCAAATATACTTAATTTGATAAGTTATAACAGTAGGGTTAAGTATATATGTGAAATTTATCAATTATAACCAAACTATGCACCGTAGGGGCATTTTGGTAATTTCACATAAACCGTAAAGCTCAAAACTGAAGTCTGAGTTAAACAACTTTTGCTTACTGTTAAAATATTATAACTTACCCAAAATATCAGTAGGTATCAACCCTTGTATGTTTAAAATAGTTCTAGTACATACTATGCGTTAAAAACGCTTAAAAAGGCGATTAGAAGCCATTTCTGGGTTCTATACATAAAGCTGATATTTTTATCATTCCAGAAGGCTTAAAATGATTTATTTATCATTTAAAATCAGTAGCAAAAGGTTTGGAGTCAATTAGATATGTAAAACTCATTTTATAGCCCGTAAGGGCAAAACCGACAATTACCGGATTAAGCCTACGACTATAGGTTATGCTCAGCCTAAAATTAATTAAAAATCTTCAAAAATCCCAAAATAATATATTACATCAGTGGTTAATGAGTTTGATGTCAATAAGTAGGTTTAAATAGGCTATACGCTAATTATGTCGTTTAATCACTAAAGAAGCTTTCAAATTACGCTAACGGGCATAACTCTTAATCTACACCTCAAAGTGATGTTAAATTTTGGGTGCAAGTTTATAAATTAGTAACTAAGATTTCTACTCTTTTACATTTTCAAAAATCACGTTTTAAGGTGAAAAGGGCATAATGGTCAACATATGAGCAATTAACGGAATCATGCATATTAATTGGTTAACTAATGAACCAAGGTGTATAATCATAGAGGGTTATACTAGCATGTAACCTGGTCCTAAGGAAGCTCTTAGGTATTTCTAAAACATACCAAAACGGGTCAGAACTGAAGTCAAAGCAAAAGTTAAAGCTTTGCGACTTTCGGTTCCGAACCGGGTCTAAACATAAAATTGTCGGATTGAACATGTTTAGACATGTTCTTACACTAATTACCAAGTTATATTAATGATCAAACAGGTTGTATGTGTTCTACATTGCTAATTATGCATAAATTAGAAAATAAGCATTCTGTTGACTTTTTAATAACAAGTTTGACCCGGCATTTGACCTAGTTAGAGTGGGAATCAGATGGTGCCCTTTTAAGGGTTTATTGCCCACATAATTACCAACTTATAACTACTTTCAATTCGACTAATCACTGGACCATTAGTGATTAATCTTGAAGTCAACCGTTAATTACGACGGTTTGACTTTTAAGCTAAAACTAAGCAAAAAACTTAACTAAGAAAGGTTAAGCATACTTTACTGAGGTCCTATGCACGAAATGTGAAGCTTAGAGAGAAGTATTGAGCTCCAGAAATGTTCCAAAGTGCAGGTGGAAGATGTGAGAAAATGGTTGCAACTCAAGGCCCTTTTATAGTGAATTTTGATCCATAAAATGGTGACAACCAACTCTATCCATGGCCATGGATCATCAACAGATGTCCCTAAGTGCCTAGGACTGTTTAGGGGTCGCCCATGTTGTGAAAATATCAGTTTTGGGTCGGTTAAGCGTGAATACAGGCTGCTGTCTAAAGATACTGCATCTGTGCATCTGACGCGGCCCGCGTAAGATGTTAACATCTCTTACACTGCCCGCTTGGGCCTTGATTTCAGGTTTAAACATTTTCAAGTTTTTGCATATTGTCCCTTGGCCTTTCGAAGGGTCAACTAACTTATATTTTGCACTTTGAGCCCTCCAAATTGACATACAAGGGCTTCAAGACTTATACTCACTTTATTAAGTCCTTGGCCACTTGGTTATTACCCGAAAAGTCATAACTTTCATCGTTGACGCTTTAACCCCTTGCATACGAATTTGATCATAACTTTCTCATACGTTAACGAAACTTTATGAAATTTATATCGTGCATTCTAGCGAGCATAATTTACCGTTACAAAGCTTCAGGTTTGTCAAAAGGTCACTCAGAGGTATAACTTAAACATGTTGACACATTTAACCCTTGTAGTTTGTAATCTCTCACTTTTAGCTTCGTATGATCCATGATTTATTCGTTTGATGATATGAGCATCATGTAGGGTTAATGTACGATATATTTATTCACTGTTGACATTTAGAACTCGTATAATCATATACTTTCCATGACTGTCAACTTTAATCCTTCTATAACATTCTTTCACACGTTCAAACATATGACACGTGTCAACTCATTATAGGACGTGAATTTTCGTGGTGTTACAATGAGATTCTTGCAAGGGCTAGGGTTTCACTTGTGTTTATGAAGGGAACCCTAAAAAGCCTTGAAGAATCGAACGAATCTAACTTAGACAAAGATGAAACAAGAAAACGACAAGAAAGAACATACCGTGCGAAGAGATGTGTGAAACCGTGCGAAGAAATCGTGAGATTTGAGGCAAAATCGCTCTGGAACGGCTGTGTGCGGTTAGGGTTCACGAATTGTGAATGGGGGCTGCAGATGAGGGTATTTATATTACCAAATGACCAAACTGCCCTCAGCCTCACGCACGGTCGTGCGACAGCTCGCACGGTCGTGCACCACCGATAACGTTCAAACCCTGCACGCTGATCTCGGAAATGCACTGGGGTGCAACTCGAAGTGCTGGCCAATTCGCAACCGCACGGACGTGCAATGCGTGGCACAGGCGTGCCACAGCTGCAGATCAGTTTTTTCTGTAGAAGCCATTTCCAGCATCTGTTTTGGCCGTTTTTGTGACAACCCGAGTTTCAAGGTCTCTATTCGATTTAAACTTGTACTTATTTACAAAGTGTATTTCTTATTTTTGGGTTGCATAATGTTTATTCTAATTGTTTGTACGAAAATAATGTGACTAGTGTTAAACTATGCTTTATATTTAATAATAAAACTTTGGCCGATTACCCTACTCCACTTGAAAACACCCCTCCCCACGAAAACAACTTAGTGTTTTCGTCCACCAGGATGCCAACGAAAATAACAGTGGGCTTGGCCCAGTATCGAGTACATAGAGTTTGGTTATAACCTGTACGCGTAATGAGTATTCGGCAGAAACCCTAATCCCACCTCCTATCTCTCTCTCGATATCCTTTGTAAACGATGCTGGGGCTGGCGGCTGCTAATGCCACCCCATGGAATGATTTTAAGGAACTAATCAAGCGAGAATACTGTTACCGTGATGACATCCACAAATTGGAAGTGGAGTTCTTTAACTTGAAGATGACGGGGTCAGAGTTAGAGGCGTATACGAAGCGATCTAACGAACTGGCAATATTGTGTCCAACTATGGTGGATCCTCCCATCAAACGCATTGAGTTGTACCTCAAAGGCTTAGTACCAGAGATTCAAAGCCATGTAACTGCTGCTAACCTTGCTACTATTCAAGATGTTACTCGTCTTGCTCATCGTCTCACAGACCAGGCAGTGGAACAGAACAGGCTGCCTAAACGTATCAGTGCTACTACTACTGCTATCCCTACTGCTACTCCCAGTGACAACAAGCGAAAATGGGATGGAACCTCTAGCAAGGGTTCAACTTCGGTTCAATCCCAGGCACAGCAACGAAAGACAGATAATTTCTGGAGCCCTAGTCAGCAGTCTTCTGGTAGTCAAGGGCAGGGTGGATATCGAGGAAATCACCCAAAGTACAACAGATGCAACAGACACCACAGTGGTCACATAGTCAAGGGTTGTAACCTCGTCTTAGCTGGTCAGACTTTCTCTATCGATCTCATTCCTATAGTTTTGGGTAGTTTCGACATCGTCATTGGGATGGACTGGTTATCCCAACAGCAACCAGAAATCCTATGCAAAGAGAAGATTGTTCGTATTCCCCGTTCTGGCAAAGAACCTCTCGAAATTCAAGGCGACAAGAGTGGTGCTGTAGTGGGCATCATCTCCTTCCTTAAGGCCCAGAAGTGTTTGCAAAAGGGGCACACCGCTATTTTAGCGCTTGTTACGGACGCGTCAACGAAAGAGAAGAAGATAGAGGATATTCCAGTCGTACGCAACTTTCCTCAAGTGTTTCCTGAGGAATTACCTGGGCTACCGCCTCATCGCCAGGTCAAATTTCAGATCGAACTAGCTCCTGGAGCAGCACCTATAGCTCGAGCACCTTATCGACTAGCTCCAACCGAATTGGAAGAACTGTCCAAGCAATTGCAAGAACTCTTGGATAAGGGTTTTATTCATCCTAGCTCTTCGCTCTGGGGAGCACCAGTATTATTTGTGAAGAAGAAAGACGGTACCTTCCGCATGTGCATAGAGTACCGCGAACTGAACAAGGTGACCATAAAGAATCGTTATCCTCGTCCACGCATTGACGAGTTGTTCGACCAGCTGCAAGGGTCGAGCTACTATTCAAAGATTAATCTAAGATTAGGCTACCATCAACTGAGAGTCCGGGATGAGGACGTCTCCAAAACAGCATTCAGAACACGCTACGGCCATTACGAGTTCCTGGTCATGCCATTCGGGCTAACAAACGCACCTGCAGCTTTCATGCATCTTATGAACAGGGTGTGCAAACCCTATCTGGATAAGTTTGTTATTGTATTTATCGACGACATCCTGATCTATTCTAAGAGTCAGGAGGAACATGAGCAGCATTTACGGCTTATTTTGGAACTCCTTCGAGCAGAACAGCGGTACGCCAGGTTTTCAAAATGCGACTTCTGGCTTCGTGAAGTCCACTTTCTAGGCCACGTGGTAAACAAGGATGGGATTCATGTTGATCCATCGAAAGTTGACTCGATCAAGAACTGGCCTGCACCCCATACACCAACAGAAATCCGTCAATTCTTGGGTTTGGCGGGCTACTACAGAAGGTTTATCGAAGACTTCTCCAAGATTGCGCAACCCCTTACCTCACTAACTTAGAAAGGCGTTATCTACCGTTGGGGTAGTACACAGGAATCAGCATTCCAACACTTAAAGAATAGACTCTGTAGCGCACCTATTCTTTTATTGCCAGAGGGCACAGACGATTTTGTGGTTTATTGTGACGCATCCATTCAGGGTCTTGGGTGTGTGTTGATGCAACGTGACAAGGTTATTGCTTACGCGTCATGTCAACTTAAGATTCACGAAAGGAATTACACTACACACAATTTGGAGCTGGCAGCTGTTATTTTTCGCGCTCAAGATATGGAGACATTACCTGTACGGTACCAAGTGCACCATTTACACCGATCACAGGAGTCTCGAGCATATCTTCAAGCAAAAGGAGTTGAACATGCGTCAACGATGATGGGTCGAGTTATTGAATGATTACGAATGCGCGATCAAGTACCATCCAGGTAAAGCCAATGTTGTGGCTGACGCCCTCAGTCGAAAGGACACTACGCCTAAGCGCGTGCGAGCATTACAACTCACCATTCAATCTAGTCTTCCTTCCTAGATACGAAATGCTCAGGCAGAAGCATTGAAACCAGACAACGTCAGGGCTGAAGCCCTACGCGGTTCAAGGAAATGGTTAGAACAAAAGGCAGACGACGCCTACTATGTAATAGAACGCATTTGGGTCCCACTCTATGGCAACTTACGTGAGCTTGTAATGGATGAAGCTCATAAGTCTCGCTACTCAGTACATCCTGGTTCGGATAAGATGTACCACGACTTGAAAACCACATATTGGTGGCCTAGCATGAAAGCTCATATAGCGACTTACGTCAGCAAATGTTTGACTTGTGCGAGAGTCAAGACTGAATATCAGAAAACATCGGGCCTACTCCAACAACCAGAGATACCACAATGGAAATGGGAGCAAATTTCCATGGATTTTGTTACCAGCCTGCCTAGATCTCAACGTGGAAATGATACTATTTGGGTGATCGTGGATCGACTCACAAAAATCTGCACACTTTTTGGCTATTAAGGAAACGGATAAGTTCTCTACTTTAGCGGACGTTTACTTGAAGGAAGTTGTCTCGAGGCACGGGGTGCCCACCTCTATTATCTCTGATCGCGATGCACGTTTTACTTTAGAACTGTGGCAAGTAATGCACAAATCCTTTGGCTCACGTTTAGCCATGAGCACAGCTTATCACCCTCAGACGGATTGGCAGTCTGAACGCACCATCCAGACCCTTGAAGACATGCTTAGGGCATGTGTAATTGACATTGGCAATGGCTGGGAAAAGCATCTGCCACTTGTGGAATTTTCGTACAATAACAGCTACCACACCAGCATTAAAGCTGCTCCGTTTGAGGCATTGTACGGGCGTAAATGCCGGTCACCTCTTTGTTGGGCAGAGGTGGGAGATAGTCAGATCACTGGTCCAGAACTTGTGGTAGACACAATAGAACAAATTGCTCAAATACGACAACGAATGGTGGCAGCCCGTGACCGTCAGAAAAGCTACGCCGATAAGGGCAGGAAACCACTCGAGCTCCAGGTTGGGGAGCGGGTACTACTCAAAGTCTCACCCTGGAAGGGTGTGGTTCGTTTTGGCAAACGAGGCAAACTTAACCCACGATACGTTGGACCATTCGAAATCATAGAGAAAATAGGCAAAGTGTCCTACAAACTAAACTTACCAGCAGAACTCAGTGCAGTTCACAATGTTTTCCACGTGTCGAATCTGAAGAAGTGTCTGTCAGATGAGACCCTAATAGTTCCTTTGAAGGAGCTCACTATCGAAGAGCAGTTACGATTCGTCGAGGAACCGGTTGAAATCACGGACCGGGATGTTAAGGTCCTCAAGCACACCAGAATACCTCTTGTTCGAGTTCGTTGGAACTCCCATCGTGGTCCAGAGTTCACCTGGGAACGCGAAGATCAAATGAAACTCAAGTATCCCCAGTTATTCGGAAACAGCGCAACCACTACTGAGGCTGAAGCTACTACAGAATTTTAGGACGAAATTCCAAATCAACGGGGGGATGATGTGACACCACAGGAAAACCAGGAAACAACGCAACACAACTAGCTTCCTCAGTAACTACATGCTAAATTTCGGGATGAAATTTCTTTCAAGTTGGGGATAATGTGACAACCCGAGTTTCAAGGTCTCTATTCGATTTAAACTTGTACTTATTTACAAAGTGTATTTCTTATTTTTGGGGTGCATAATGTTTATTCTAATTGTTTGTACGATAATAATGTGACTAGTGTTAAACTATGCTTTATATTTAATAATAAAACTTTGGCCGATTACCCTACTCCACTTGAAAACACCCCTCCCCACGAAAACAACTTAGTGTTTTCGTCCACCAGGAGGCCAACGAAAATAACAGTGGGCTTAGCCCAGTATCGAGTACATAGAGTTTGGTTATAACCTGTACGCGTAATGAGTATTCGGCAGAAACCCTAATCCCACCTCCTATCTCTCTCTCGATATCCTTTGTAAACGACGGCAGATCCACTTCTTGAAGCCCTATCGCCACAGACACACAATCCTTGGACTATCCTTTGAATCGGTCAGTTATAGTTCACGTTTATTTATTCTGAATTGATTATAATTGCATGATATATGAGAAAATGCTGCTGTAGGATCATAGGAATGGTTGTAAATGGTGAAAACCCTAGAAATAATGATTGTGGATATTTATTTTATCTGAAGATGCACATGATCTTATAAATGCACATGAGGTCACTGATGATACATACGGTTTGCATGTGACACATGATTTCAACCTAACATTAGTCAAACCCACCCAAAATCTAATTGGTCCAATAATCTCTTGTGGTGGGTTGCAGTTGTCGGCCATTGTTGTTTATTTTAATGATGATGATGATCATGTGTGTTGCTATGTAATATGTTGAAGAATACACAAAATAGGGTTTATGCTAGATGTCGAATACTCGCTGATGTCGAGTGATGATCATGTATGTTGCTTCAGTAATTTCAAATCTCTTACAAATAATAAATGTAGAATCACGTGATAGTCTGATGCAAACCATAGTCTCTTTATTAATAAACATTGATAGTAGACAATAACATGGTGATGATTGTGTGATGATTAATTGGATGTCATGACTTGATTTGTGAGACTGTGTTGTTGATGATGATGATTGAAGTCGATGAAAACACCTCCCCTCAACGAAAACAATATCCAACGAAAACATCTTGGGGTTTTCGGCCCAAGTGTTTTCGGCCCAAAGTTGATGTGGACCAACTGTTATATCTGTTAAGTCAAATAACTCAGTTAAACATGTCGACTGTGTTAAGTATGTAAAGTATATGAATCTCTTTTAAGCTTGTAACCTTATTAAGTTATTGACACTGTTAAAACATGTTAACTCTGTTAAGGAGGAAACTCTCTGTTAACTCTGTTAAGCCAAGTTGATTAACCCTGTTAATTAATTAACCTCGTTAGCCAATTAACACTGTTAACTTTATTTGACTCTGTTAAAGTATGCAACTCTGTTAAGTGTATGATTGGATAGTTATGTTAGAATAAACCGTTAATGACCGTTATGTGAAACATGAATTGTATGCATGTGATTAACTGTTGTGTAATGCATGATGTTAACTGCCAAACGCACCTTGTGGTATTAATTGCATGTGAAACTTTACCAACATGTACTGATTGAGAATACGTGCATAACTATAGGATTTGACTGATTACTTGCGAGCACATAATTTAGCATACCGAGCAAACCAAGGTGAGTTCACACTCTTACTAAGGCATGGGATTCCCGGGGTAGGGATTGGGTTTTGAATAATGGGATTGAACAATTACTTGTACTTACACTGCTACTAGACTTTCTACCATCGTCCTCAGGATAAGCAGGACACATACGTAAAACCTACGTAAACTTGTATTTACCACTGTCCTCAGGTTACGAAGGGCACTTACGTAAAACCTACGTAAACTCATACATACTACTGTCTTCAGGTTAAGAAGGATACTTACGTAAAACCTACGTAAACCCCCGCGTACCACTGTCCTCGGGTTGAGAAGGGCACTTACGTAAAGACTACGTAAATCTCGTACGCAATCCTGTTCTCGGGTCAAGAAGAACACTTATGGTACAACTAGTCTAGTAAATACAAACATGGGAAGCCCCCACTAATAGTAAATACAAACATGGGAAGCCCCCACTAATAGTACATACAACATGGGAAGCCCCCATCAATTGAACCTACACAACGGCTTAGTTAATAACGCATAGTTATGCAACGAACTTACTTACTGTGAACTCGCTCAACTAGTCGTTGACTTCCTGTTACATGCCTTGCAGGACCATAGGTACTCTTGGAGCTTGCACGGGAGGCGCGGTCGTTGTGGGCACGGATTGTGGATGTTTTGATGAAAACTTTATGACTCTTTAAACTAAACACTTGTGTTGGATTTTCATAACTATGCTTCCGCTACCTATGCTATGTTTTTTATTGAACACCAATTATATTGTGATGGATTACATTTACTTTTAATTATTACTTATATGTTCAATATGATTGATGGCTTGATCCTGGTCATGTCACGCCTCCAAGCGGTGATACTCCGCGTGTGGATTTTGGGGGTGTGACAGTTTTCGCCATTTTTTCACCACGCAAACTGTTATAACAATATCCCAACATAGAATCATTGCTCGGCACGTATAAAAACAGTACAAACTAACGGAAACTACGAAACACACCTAAATTACGCTAAAACGACAAAAACACAAAAAAGGACTATTTTACCCCTAAAGCGCTTTTAATCCGCGAGTCAGTAGCGTAGACTCATGCTAAATTTTTGTCGGCGAGTCGATAGCAAGACTCATGCTAAATTTTTGTCGGCGAGTTGATAGCAAGACTCATGCTAAATTTCTGTCGGCGAGTCGATAGCAAGACTCATGTCCCCACACTGGTTACATGTGCGGGTCATTACCACGCCCCTTTGGATTCTGCTCGGTATTGCCCGGAAGACCACCTGGGGGTCTCTCCGACATCATTTTTGCCAACTGGCCCACTTGATTCTCGACGGTCTAAATGGAAGCCTTTTGACTCCGCATTTCTCCTTCGTTGACCAAGAACCGCTCCTCATGCTGTTGATATCGTTTCTCAGCAATTTGATTAGTACTGTTGGAGTTGTTCAGCAGTTGTGTCATCATTTCCTCTAGCTTTGCGTTGCTTTGAGAGGCGTGTGGTTGGGAACTGCTTCCTAAGCCTTGATTATGTTACTGTGGCTGGAAGGATTGACCTTGAGATTGCTGTGGCGTGGGAGCATGTTGAGCAAATCCGTGTGCGTTTTGGTTCCCAGAACCAGATTTCCACCCAAAGTTTAGGTGATTCTTCCACCCTGGATTGTACGTGTTGCTATAGGGGTTATTTTGGGGCCTGATTTGATTTCCCATGTAGTTCACCTCCTCGTGTCCTGTAAACATAACTCCCTGCTCACATGTACCTGGCACGTGTGCAACCCCGCACTGATCACATGATGGTGATTGAATTCGCGAGACATTCTCAGACTTATCAATTCTTATTGCCAAGGCTCCAATTTGCGCAGTAAGAGCCGTATATGTACCCACAGCATGAGCTCCGGAAGTGGATGATGTCTTATTCCGCGCTCCACCGTGGCGAGAACTTGACTTCAACGCAGCTTTCTCTATGATCGCGTAAGCTTCAGTCGGCGTCTTAGTTCCTAGATCGCCTCCTGCATACATGTCTAGACGCTCCTGCGAGTCATAATTGAGTCCCTGAAAAAAGGTCAGTACTAGTTGCCTTTTGGACAACCCGTGATGTGGGACATCAATTAAAAGATCTCTAAACCTTTCCCAAGCTGCGTGTAGAGATTCTCCATCATCTTGCTTGAACGTTATGATACGGTTCCTTAATTTAGTCGTCTTTTCCGGAGGAAAACATTTCTGCACAAATAGTTCTGCCATCCCGGCCCAAGTGGTGATAGATCCTGCCGGAAGTGACAAAAGCCAAGATTGGGCTTTGTCACGCAATGAAAATGGAAAGAGCCGCAAACGGATCGCGTCCTTAGAAACATCTCCTATCTTGAAAGTCGAGCACACCTCGAGAAACTTTGCGATGTGCCAGCCCAGATCCTCGTGATTGATGTGTTTAAAATGTAACATATAAATTTCATCAAATGAGGCATAAAACTAACCCTTTTTTAGTACTAATGTTGGAAAAAGTGTGCTTTTGTCTTCCTTTTGTATTTTCAGGATTAAATGAGCTCAAATTAACAAAAGAAGCAAAAAGACATCAAAATCTAACATAAATACAAGAAAAGGAACAAGACGTGACATGCCCGACCCCATGACAGCATCTTCCCAAGCAAAACAAGAAATCAGAAGCCTGAACACGCCCCGTGCTCAGCCAGCATGGGGGCGTGCCCAAGTGTCAGCAGAAAAGACAAAGTGGTAGAAGCTTCTATTGCCCACCACGGGGCCGTGCTCAGCGGACACGGGGCCGTGGTCAACTGTAAGATTCGCACAATCTAGGCAAATCTTCATAGTACAAAGATTCTTCTGCACACGGGGTCGTGCTCAGCGGACACGGGGGCGTGGTCAACTAATAAGACAAAGCTGCATTAAATGAAGAAAGAGAAGGATGTGGACACGGGGCCGTGCCCACTGGACACGGGCCGTGCCCGAGCTTCTGTTCAGCCTATAAATAGAAGTGCTTGGCTCAAGCTCAAACCATCCCTTGGCACACCACCTCTCTCACACTTCACCCACCACCCTCCACCACCATAACACCATCATCCACCACCATCATCCATTGTCCATCGTAGAGTGTGTGAGTCGTCTCGGGATCCAAGATTGATCGTAAGAGTTCTTGACAATCAAGGCCATGTTTGCCTAAGTCTCTTACATCACTTGGTGAAGACAAAGTGTCTAGTGTAATACTTTTTATTTCTAATCTTTTCGCACTTTTTATTTGGTTTCGTATTAATGACTTTAATAACTAGTTGCTTATGTTGAAGGTGATCTTTCTTTATCGTTTGTCCGTGGTGTCTTGAAATTATTTTACTGTCTATATAAAATAAAAGAGTTTCACCATTCATATCTCCACGGTCTATATGGAGGTATGTTGGCTACCTGGTCGGGGGTTAAGGGAACGGTTTGGTAAAGGTCTTCCCATTGTTCAGCGTTTAGAGGTCCTGCAATGGACCTGGGTCAAATTTAGTAGGACCTCCTTCAATACTTAGCGGTATTGGATGGCGGGGGTCCAAACTCTTTGATCCCCTCATAAGTTAACTACTATTAATACTATAACCCGGCTATTTAGGACTGTATCCCTGCTGACTCAGACTACTTAGTCGAGGGTAACGTCACCTCCAAAAGAGGGGCCTACCATAATTTGCATTAATAACTTAATTAATTATCTTCCAATAATCCACCCTTTTAAGATTGTATCCTTGCTGACTCAAACTACTGGGGTGAGGGTAACGTCACCTTCAAAAGAGGGGCCAACTACAATAACTAAGATAATCTCTTAAAATAGTGCAAAAGTGCGGAAATAATCAAAGGTTACACTAGATACGAGTCGGAACCAAGTGATTCATCTTGTCTATCTGTTTTTCTTTTTATTTTTATTTTCAGCATTTTAGTTAGTTTTATTTTTCTTAGTTAAAAACATTTTTCTAAACTTTTTGATTTGATTAGACGTTGAGGATAAACCGGTACTAAAAGCTCTTGTGTCCTTGGACGACCTCGGTATCTTACCAACACTATACTACGCTCACGATGGGTGCACTTGCCCATATGTGTGTCTAGTGTTAGTAAATATCGTGTTTTATAAATTTAAAACTTGACTAAAAAGTGTTAAAGGGGCTTAAAATATACACCTAAAATATATAACACTCGACTACGCATCAAGTTTTTGTCTCCGCTGCCGGGGACACAAGGATTTTAAGAAAGTTAGGAATCAACGGCCTAATCGTTTTTCTTATATTTCATTTTTTTAGGATTTTTCTTAATTTTTCAGATTCTGCAGAGCTCAGCACGGGCCGTGCCTGGTCGGACACGGGCCGTGCCCAGCATCCTTGCTGGCAGTTTTTATTTTCCGAGTTACAGAGAGCTGAGCACGGGGCCGTGTTGGTGCAACACGGGGCCGTGTCCAACTCCCAGTAACAGGGATCCGGGAAACAATCACTGTATCTCTGACCACGGGCCGTGTTCACCAAGCACGGGGCCGTGGCGAACATTTTGACCAACTATCTTTTTCTGTTTTTATTCCAGGACTTGGAACCCAGGCGCCACATTTGAACCTCCTACGTAGTGCATGAGCTCCAGTTCTAGTAGAGACATAAAAGAACCTCTAGAAGAACCCGAACGCTTTCTCAGAAAAAGACTTAAAGCTAAAAATCAAGAGAAAGTTTCGGGGGACCCACTTCCAATGGCGGACCAACGTACCCTCATGGATTACCTACGGCCCACCGTAGGCAATCTCGGCGCCGCTATCAATGCACCGAATGTCGAAGCCAACAACTTCGAACTTTGGCCGCATTTGATACAAATGCTCCAAAACTCCGCAACCTTCCATGGGCTTGCGGACGAGGATCCCCATCTACATATTACTAATTTCTTGGAAATATGTGATACTTTTCGGATCAATGGACCATCAAACGACGCCATTCGCCTTAGGATGTTTCCATTTTCACTTAAAGACCGAGCTAAGGCTTGGCTTAACACCCTCCCAGTTGGCTCGGTAAACACCTGGGATGAACTAGCCCAAAATTTTCTATATAAGTATTTCCCTCCTGCTAAAACGGCTAAACTAATGACTGAAATTAATACATACTCACAAGAGGATGGGGAATCCTTATATGAAACTTGGGAAAGGTTCAAGGAGCTTCTAAGAAAGTGTCCTCATCATGGTCTAGCGGTGTGGCAACAAGTATCCACTTTCTACAATGGGTTGTTGCCACACACAAGACAAACACTTGATTCAAGCTCCGGGGGACTTCTAGGTAATTGTCGCCCAAATGAAATATATAATCAAATTGAGGAAATTGCTCAAACCAATTTTCAATGGCACACTCCCCGAGGTAATAAATCTATTGCCCCGGGCGCCCATAATGTTGATGAAAGCACCTCTTTACAAGCCCAAATTGAGGCCCTTTCTTCAAAAATCAAAAGGCTAGAAATGACAAAAACGGCCTCGGTAATGGCTTGTGAAGGGTGTGGTGGGTCACATGAAAATTGGAGTTGTATGAAAGAATTAGATGAACAGTCAGAAACGGTAAACTACATTGATAATAGACCTAGGCCGTCGGGTCCTCCAACGGGTACCTACAACCAAGGATGGCATAACCACCCAAATCTTGGTTGGAGAGATCCTGGCAATAGTAGTAACCAACAAAACCAACGAACTAATTTTCAACAACTACAAAATTTCTCTCAACAACAAGGTGGAAGAGAAAGGCTTGAAGATACCGTATCTCGCCTCATCTCCGACACCGAAAAGAAAAACTCGGATCGATTTCAACAATTGGAATCGAATTTTCGAAATCAACAAGCTAGCATTCAAAACGTTGAAAAACAATTAAATCAACTAGCTCAAAATTTCTCTGAGAGACCACAAGGCACGTTACCAAGTAATACCGAAACCAACTCAAAGGCGCAAGTACACCTCATCACAATGAGAAACCGAACCGTGGGTCCCGAGGATGCCACATTACCACTGGTTGAAGGAAGTCAACTCAGCCAAAGCACGACTTCACCTATAACTCAACCGGAAAAAGCTCCTCCACCAAATCAAGAGCCCATCAAGACTCCTCCAATTCCGTACCCCGGTAGGTTAAATCGTCAAAAGACCGATGAGCAATTCGCAAAGTTCGAAAGTTTACTAAAACAATTGCATGTTAATATTCCTTTTATTGAGGTCCTAACCCAAATGCCTAAATATGCAAAATTCATGAGGGATTTCCTCACTCACAAAAGGAAAATTGAATCATTGCAATTAGTTAACTTAGGCGAGAATGCTCCGCTTTAGTACTCAACAAACTTCCACAAAAGAAAATCGATCCTGGGAGCTTCACAATTCCTTGCTCGATTGGGAAGTCCCCCGTTCGTAATGCATTAGCCGATCTTGGGGCTAGCATTAACCTCATGCCCACGTCAATGTTCAAACGACTCGGCCTAGGAACAACAAGCCCTACAAAGATGAGCATACAACTCGCCGACACGTCCGTCAAATTTCCACAAGGTGTCGCTGAAAATCTGCTGGTCAAGGTTGACAACTTCGTTTTTCCAACCGACTTTGTCATCCTAGACATGGAAGAAGACACCGATGTCCCTATCATCCTCGGGAGGCCATTTCTAGCCACCGCCCAGGCAGTGGTGGATATGAATGACGGAACGTTAACATTAAAGTTTGGGGATGAGGAAGTGAAGTTTGAATGTGGAAAGAAAGTAGAGGAAGAAGACCCGGTCAAATACATGAAGGTCATAGACTCGAGCTTGGATGACGCTCTCCGACGGTGTAACATGGGATGCAATACATCCCACTTGGGTAACATGTGACCAGGCTTTGGGTCTAGCCAAGGACCCTTATAAACGTGGCGCACCACGGAGGCATTCCGCGGAACTATCCTTAGTTTAGATTAATTTTCTTGTTTTCTAGTTAGTTTTAATTTCCATGAATAAAGCACACTTGAGATGGCAAAGGATGCAAGGGAAACTTGAACCAGCACCCCATACAGGAAAACAGAACCGTCCGACAAAATTTCTTCGTTTACAGAAAGTTTGGCACGGGCCGTGTCCACCCAACACGGCCCCGTGCTGCACAGTCTGCAGAAAAAGACCCAACTCAGGTAACTGGACACGGGCCGTGTTCACCCAACACGCCCCCGTGTCCAGACTTCTGTTTCTCTTGTTTTAATTTTGTTACTGGCACTTGAACACGGGGCCGTGCCCGGACACACGGGGCCGTGTTCAGCGCCCAGTAACACAAAATTTTTGCTTTTTACACCTTTTTACACATTCAATCAACCTAAAAACTTATTATTGGGACACATTGAGGACAATGTGTAATTTAAGTGTGGGGGGATGCTAAAACCTTGAATCTTACAAGTCCTAAATACAAGCCTTACACAAAACTCTATTGGAATCGCTAATCACCCCAAATTTTTTCAAAAAATTTTTCATTTTTTTTTACTTGTCTAGGTTTAACTCGGGAAATTCAAGTTCTCAAAAAGGTTATATTTTTACGAATTTACAACCGATAGCGTCGTGATAAAAAGAACCAACATAAGAAAATTATGAAAAGGCATGACAAGCTTAGTTAAAATTTGATTATATATATTTGATCACATAAAAACCCATTCCCACAAAAGTGAGTTTTTGAGCCTTTATTGAGCATACAATTACATATCATTAGACTAAATGCTCATTTTTCGTTTCTTGTGTGAATAGCCGCTTGGTTCTTACGACTCTAGAACTTGCCATGACGATACATTCCCGGTCCTTACCAACTTAAACCCGAGTAAGTAAATGATGGAGGCATTAGGACTAACCCTTTTTATTTCTACACCATTATTTTTCCTTTTTTTTACCACCTACTCAAAATCCCCCTAGTTAGCCCCTTTGAGCCTAAACCTTTTCATTTCATAACCCAAACTAAACACCCTTTTACCCACCAAAACCTTTTTATTTTTAACCCTTTGTTTTAGTAACAAGTTCGATTTTTCGTATGACTTTTCAAAAAAAAAAAAAATTGTGTTGAGGATGAAGCAAAAGAAAATAAACAAACAAGTTCATCAAAAATAACTTGGTTTGAATAATAGCTTCATCAAAATAAAAGTTACAAAAATAGAAAGTCTTATGAAAACCGACACTTGTTACGCTTTTCGCCCTTTTTCTACTAACCACTAACCACCAACCCAACCACCTACCTTTAACCCAAGCCTAACCCTTCACCCACAAAGTCCTCTTGATATTTACAAAGGTATATAAGTTAAAAAGGAGGAGGATTGATTGCTTGGCAAGCCTATGGTAGGAGTAAGTTCCATGCCGCTCTCGAGTGATCCACAAAAATACATTTTCGGCCGAGTGTTGAGTGATCCCCGTGAGGTATGTGAACTTGTATATAAATAGAATTTTACAAAGGCATGTTATGCCCTAATAAGTAATTTATCTTATGAAAAGTTTTAAATAAATCATGACGAATAGGATTGTAAATAAGTAAAAATAAAATTAAATAAAGAATCTTGGAAATCCCGACACTCTACGACAAGCCCAAAAACCTTCTTCTCTACCCATTCCATTTGGGAAGTGTAATAGCCACATATTAAAGAGTTTTGCTTGAGGACAAGCAAAGATTCAAGTGTGGGGGTATTGGATGTGTTTAAAATGTAACATATAAATTTCATCAAATGAGGCATAAAACTAACCCTTTTTTAGTACTAATGTTGGAAAAAGTGTGCTTTTGTCTTCCTTTTGTATTTTCAGGATTAAATGAGCTCAAATTAACAAAAGAAGCAAAAAGACATCAAAATCTAACATAAATACAAGAAAAGGAACAAGACGTGACATGCCCGACCCCATGACAACATCTTCCCAAGCAAAACAAGAAATCAGAAGCCTGAACACGCCCCGTGCTCAGCCAGCACGGGGGCGTGCCCAAGTGTCAGCAGAAAAGACAAAGTGGTAGAAGCTTCTATTGCCCACCACGGGGCCATGCTCAGTGGACACGCGGCCGTGGTCAACTGTAAGATTCGCACAATCTAGGCAAATCTTCATAGTACAAAGATTCTTCTACACACGGGGTCGTGCTCAGCGGACACGGGGGCGTGGTCAACTAATAAGACAAAGCTGCATTAAATGAAGAAAGAGAAGGATGTGGACACGGGGCAGTGCCCACTGGACACAGGGCCGTGCCCGAGCTTCTGTTCAGCCTATAAATAGAAGTGCTTGGCTCAAGCTCAAACCATCCCTTGGCACACCACCTCTCTTACACTTCACCCACCACCCACCACCCACCACCCACCACCACCATAACACCATCATCCACCACCATCATCCATTGTCCATCGTAGAGTGTGTGAGTCGTCTCGGGATCCAAGATTGATCGTAAGAGTTCTTGACAATCAAGGCCATGTTTGCCTAAGTCTCTTACATCACTTGGTGAAGACAAAGTGTCTAGTGTAATACTTTTTATTTCTAATCTTTTCGCACTTTTTATTTGGTTTCGTATTAATGACTTTAATAACTAGTTGCTTATGTTGAAGGTGATCTTTCTTTATCGTTTGTCCGTGGTGTCTTGAAATTATTTTACTGTCTATATAAAATAAAAGATTTTCACCATTCATATCTCCACGGTCTATATGGAGGTATGTTGGCTACCTGGTCGGGGGTTAAGGGAACGGTTTGGTAAAGGTCTTGCCATTGTTCAGCGTTTAGAGGTCCTGCAATGGACCTGGGTCAAATTTAGTAGGACCTCCTTCAATACTTAGCGGTATTGGATGGCGGGGGTCCAAACTCTTTGATCCCCTCATAAGTTAACTACTATTAATACTATAACCCGGCTATTTAGGATTGTATCCCTGCTGACTCAGACTACTTAGTCGAGGGTAACGTCACCTCCAAAAGAGGGGCCTACCATAATTTGCATTAATAACTTAATTAATTATCTTCCAATAATCCACCCTTTTAAGATTGTATCCTTGCTGACTCAAACTACTGGGGTGAGGGTAACGTCACCTTCAAAAGAGGGGCCTACTACAATAACTAAGATAATCTCTTAAAATAGTGCAAAAGTGCGGAAATAATCAAAGGTTACACTAGATACGAGTCGGAACCAAGTGATTCATCTTGTCTATCTGTTTTTCTTTTTATTTTTATTTTCAGCATTTTAGTTAGTTTTATTTTTCTTAGTTAAAAACATTTTTCTAAACTTTTTGATTTGATTAGACGTTGAGGATAAACCGGTACTAAAAGCTCTTGTGTCCTTGGACGACCTCGGTATCTTACCTAGGGCTGTTCATAAAGCTCGCGACTCGTAGCTCGGCTCGTAGCTCGCTCGAAAGAAGCTTGAGAAAAACTAGCAAAAAAAACTCAATTTGAGATGACGTGAACCAAGTTGGCTTATTTTGTAACCAAGCCCAGCTCGAGCTAAGCTCGGCTCGGCCCATGGCTCGGCTCGTTGGCTCGTTCTTAGGCTCGTTTAACTCTGACGTAAAGCTCAAGCCAAGTTTAGCCTCCTGAATTAATTTCGAGCTTGAGCTCGACCCCACCCTGGCTCGACTCGGCTCGACTCGTTTACAGCCCTAATCTTACCAACACTATACTACGCTCACGATGGGTGCACTTGCCCATATGTGTGTCTAGTGTTAGTAAATATCGTGTTTTATAAATTTAAAACTTGACTAAAAAGTGTTAAAGGGGCTTAAAATATACACCTAAAATATATAACACTCGACTACGCATCAAGTTTTTGGCTCCGCTGCCGGGGACACAAGGATTTTAAGAAAGTTAGGAATCAACGGCCTAATCGTTTTTCTTATTTTTCATTTTTTTAGGATTTTTCTTAATTTTTCAGATTCTGCAGAGCTCAGCACGGGCCGTGCCTGGTCGGACACGGGCCGTGCCCAGCATCCTTACTGGCAGTTTTTATTTTCCGAGTTACAGAGAGCTGAGCACGGGGCCGTGTCGGTGTAACACGGGGCCGTGTCCAACTCCCAGTAACAGGGATCCGGGAAACAATCACTGTATCTCTGACCACGGGCCGTGTTCACCAAGCACGGGGCCATGGCGAACATTCTGACCAACTATCTTTTTCTGTTTTTATTGCAGGACTTGGAACCCAGGCACCACATTTGAACCTCCTACGTAGTGCATGAGCTCCAGTTCTAGTAGAGACATAAAAGAACCTCTAGAAGAACGCGAACGCTTTCTCAGAAAAAGACTTAAAGCTAAAAATCAAGAGAAAGTTTCGGGGGACCCACTTCCAATGGCGGACCAACGTACCCTCATGGATTACCTACGGCCCACCGTAGGCAATCTCGGCGCCGCTATCAATGCACCGAATGTCGAAGCCAACAACTTCGAACTTTGGCCGCATTTGATACAAATGCTCCAAAACTCCGCAACCTTCCATGGGCTTGCGGACGAGGATCCCCATCTACATATTACTAATTTCTTGGAAATATGTGATACTTTTCGGATCAATGGACCATCAAACGACGCCATTCGCCTTAGGATGTTTCCATTTTCACTTAAAGACCGAGCTAAGGCTTGGCTTAACACCCTCCCAGTTGGCTCGGTAAACACCTGGGATGAACTAGCCCAAAATTTTCTATATAAGTATTTCCCTCCTGCTAAAACGGCTAAACTAATGACTGAAATTAATACATACTCACAAGAGGATGGGGAATCCTTATATGAAACTTGGGAAAGGTTCAAGGAGCTTCTAAGAAAGTGTCCTCATCATGGTCTAGCGGTGTGGCAACAAGTATAAAATGGGGATAAATTGGGGGACTAAAATATGTATAAATTAGTGAATATCACTTAGTAAATACACTAGTAAGTTACTAAAATTTTTTGTAAATTTCAAGTTCATGAGGTGGTAGTTTATGCTTGATTTTGGCAAAATTGGTAAGTATAAATTGTTTATTGTTGATTGTTGATTGATTGTGTTGATTTACAAAAGAAAATGATAGACCTTCAAGGTATGGAAACCTCCATTTTTAGGGGAAACTATGGCAAAAATTTTCTAAAAATTAAACACTTAGAAAAATATTTCTAAACAAATATTTACAATTGTATTTCAAACATTGGATTTTTCACATAAAGTTTGCCATAAATTTTGTAACAAAAATATAAATATCGGAGGTTGGTTTTTATAAATAAAAGTGACTAAATATGTATTTAGGAAAATATATATTTAGAAGTCACCATGTGTGTGATTATTTGTATATTATGTGTATTAGTTATATTATTTTAGGACTTGAAATAATATAACTCATCAAAATACCAAAAATTATAACCCAAAATATTACCAAAATTCCAAGGAATAAATATACAAGGAATATACAAAATATTGGTGAAACCGAACAAAGGAATATAACTCACAAAAATATTCCGGAAAATTGATTCACAAGTATATTTTGGTAATTAATATTTTGGACACCAAGAGAACAAAAATATGATTTTAACAATTATTACAATATATATCATATTTTTTGACAAAGAGAAAATATATTATTTTTGGGCAAATAAATAAATATATATATATATATATATATTTTCTTGGAATTATTAGAAGATATATTATTTTTGGAAGGAATATATATTTTCTCAAACAAACATGAAAAACATTATTTTTGGGAGAAAATGTATTTTCTTAAGTAAACTTGAAATATTATTTTTGGAAGAAAAATGGGTTTATATATATATATATATATATATATTCTAAATTAGACTTGGAAATATATTATTTTTGAGTTTACAAATATTTTTGCCAAGGGAAAAATTATGAATAATTTTTCTAAGTAATATTTCTTAAAATATATATTTTGAAAATTATATATTAATGTATTTTTACTAGAAATATTATTCCGGGAAAATTAATGCAAAATTAAGTATAAGAATGCTTAACAATTACAAGAAAATACGTATTCTCGTACATATAAATACACTCCGGAATACGACCCCAATACATGGCAAAAATATACAAGTATAAGGATACGAATACAAATACACCCATCCTTGGGAAGGAAATACATGTATAAATACTTGAAAAGTATCAAGTTAATGTATATTGTTTTAACAATTATTCCAAAATTTAACAAATATAATTTAAGTTAAAATATTTATTATTTTAACAAATAATTATATAATTTGGAATAATATTAAGGACTCAAAGAAACGTAACTCAAAAACACTAAGCAATACTAAGTCAAGGGACGACCTGCTCGTCTAATAAACCTTAGTACGGTGTAGGTAGTCGTGTACACCCGAAGGAGCTTTGAGTTACCGTTGGTTGCGAAGAACGCAAGACTGTGAGTTCATGTCCCCCTTTTCTTTTAACTGTTTCAGTTTTATAACTTCGGGGGTGAAGTACATATTACATACTGTTTACAAACGATTATATGTGGTATGGTTAGCTAAGGAAGGGTACTACTTGATCATGTGAGTGATGGGTATAACGCTTAAGACCATTAATCCTCGTTGTAGGACCGAGGGACATGAGTGATAGATCTATTTGGGTGTAGCGAGCCCACACCCATGTAGACCGGGGTTTGGCCCATGAGGTGACTATGTGTTATTCCCGGAGACAAATTTGCTAGGTTTGAGCCTTCCTGCATCACGTCACACATATTAATGGCCTTGCAAACCATTAATGATCTGTTTTCCTTGTTGCTTTCATACCAGGAGTTTACAAACATACATACATACTTTCACTGATTTCAAAGGTTTATTCGTGCACACAAACAAACACATGAACTCGCTCAACTTTTGTTGATGTTTTCAAACTACATGTATTTCAGGGAATTAAGTATGGATCTGGCGGGCGTTTGGATGTTTCAAGTTATGTTGAGAATAAAAGATGTCATCCGGTGTCTTAGGGTTTGGATAGCGTGTCTTATCCTGGACAAGACACATCTTCCAAAGCCAGGTTTTATTTAAAGTCTTTTGTTGAGTCCTTATGGAACTCTAAACACTTCATATGGTTTGTAATTCAAATTTGAAGTTTGTGTTTCAAAATAATGTTGTTATGTTTTTAAACTTATTTAATGGATGATCATCTTTAGTTTTATCATATAGTTGTTGTTATGATTGAATGCAATGATATTAAGCAAGTCACACATAATCACGCTTCCGCAAAAGTCAGGGTGTGACATGTGCTACCTTCTTTGATGGGAGAGTTGCGTTGTTCCATTTTTGTTAAATCAAAAGTCAGCTTTTCTTATGTCAGCGAGATTTTCTTCTTTTATACAAAATGTAGTTGTTGTAGTATCGTGAAAAGTTATATGTGCTACCTTTGTTGAGAGGAGACCTTTGCATTTTAGGTTTGTTTCTTATTTTGATTACGTGTAGTTTAATTTGATTATGAAGAAACAAGTGTTGATAATTTTGAGAGTTTTTATTGACTCTGACATTTTAGAATATGTTAAGATGCATTAAATTAAATAAACATACATAGAAAAATAAAAATTTACTGAAATATTTATAAACTATTACACGCTAGAGTTAACACTTGCTAGGATTTTGTAGACTCTGGCCTTTCTCCATGTGATTTCATGCTCTCTTTTGTTTTTCAGATCAGTTAGCATGTTGCAGATTTTCTGATCCTGTTTTAGTAGTTGTGTCAGAAACTCTTCTGCATTCTTCTGGAAATCTGATGGAGGAGAGTGGAGGACTTCGTCGAAAAATGCTATGTTGTTCCAGGTTTTGTTGTAATTAGTGTCATTGGTTATGTCGACTTTCCTGTTTAGTTCTTCGTTTGTTCTTTTTTCTTTGAGTGACCACATCGAGAATTGTGTTTTAACATCGCTGGTGTCTGACCAGTGGTAGAAGCTGAAGTTTGCCATGTAGATTTTTGTTGGATTTTCTGATTTGGAACAATTTTTGACAGACAGTGATTTGTAGGACAATTTGTTGATGTTTTGAATCAAAAGTAATCATCGGCCTTTTATAGAGTTTAAAAACGCGACTACATGGTAAATGAAGAGGTTAATTGTAATTATGATAATCTGCGTTTTTTCTTTGAAGTTCTAAAATTTGTCCCTTGGGTTTCTTGATATTTAATTTTATAGTTTTCACATAAAAGTTGGGGTTTGAAAAGGTTTTTGCATTAAAAGACTGCTGTTTTGAAATATACATTAATATGTTTATATTAAATCTACACGTTTTGATTGATTAGATTATTAAATGTACAATGAGTTTAAGTGCGATTTCTTTCACTGTTAGATATTTCAATATATAAACTCATTGCCACTTCACCTATTTTTCATCACGTTTTCCTATGAAGATATCATACTTTCAGGAAAGTCGAGTAATATAGTTTATTAAAATGGCGTCATACACTTCTCCAAAATCAGATGATTTAAAGCAGTGTTTTATCAGGCAAAATGAGGAACAGGTGTATGAGGAAAGGGCTACTCTTCAAGAGCTGAAGAGATGTTTTAATGGACTGGAAGTTGGCCTGTTCACGAGAGAGCAGGTTTCCAGAAATCTGATGCGGATGCCTTCAACTTCCGTTCGTGAGCTTTGTGTTGTCAGTAATATAGAGTGCGGTGATAGAGACGTGTGGAGTTCATGGCGATGCTGAAGGACATACCTCGAGAGGTTCAGCAATCGATGGAGTTGAAGCTAAAATTTCTTAATTCTTGCTGTTATTGTTAGATTTGAAAGTTTAGTTATTCAGTATAGTATGTAATTATTGATCTTTTAATGTCATGAATAAATGACTAAATTTTAATCTTATGAATCTATGTTGTTGCGTTTTACTTTTACTTATTTAGTGTTTGAGTTTGATTTAGATTATGTTAATGTTGAATTGTGTGTGAACAGATGTTTGGTAAGTCCACGGAGGTTTAATAGGATCAAGGGTTGGTTTAATGGTGAACAGATGAGTGCAAAGATAAAACAAGGTATAAAATTTGATCATTCATAGCAATTTTTTGAAGAATTTGCTCCTGCAAATTACAGAGAGTCAATATTTGGAGTTGTAAAATGTCTGTTGTAGTTAAAGTCTGGTAAAAGAGAACATGTGCTGATGATGAAAGATTGAAGAAGGAAACGTCTGTATGGGAGACCAGATGTTAAAGAACAACAGATGATATTCAAAATATGTTGAGCCAACAAAAGGTTTTTATAGTAACAGTGGTTAAGTTAACAACAGATGTTGGGAGTTTGTTAGTCCATTAGATTAGATGTTTCACAGTATGTGAAATTGTAATTGTAGACCTTTGTATAAGCATGCTGTTGTTGTCATATATTCAAACATTCTTATGAAACAACTGTGTATGCTAACGACTGTTGATTTACCACTGCTGAATAAATGAATAAATTTTAATACTATTAGTCTTTGTTGTCGCATCTTCATTTTAATTATTTCAGTCATTGCTAAGTATTATTATATGATTATGAATAACATCTAAGGATTGCAGACTGATATTGATGTTGATGTGTAATTGTCTCTGGGTTTGATTTAGATTATGTTGATGTTGAATTGTGTCTGAACATATGTTTGTTAGTCAAAAAGGTTTAAAAGGATTAAATGTTGGTTTAAGGCTGAACAGATGATTGTAAAGACAAAATAAACTAGAATATTTGTTCATCAATAACAGTTTTTTGGAAGAATTTGCGGTAAGACCTAATTACATAGAGTCAATATTTGTTGTTGTAAAAGGTCTGTTTTAGCTAAAGTCTGACAAAAGAGAGCATCTGCTGATGAATAAATGTCTGAAGATGCAAAGGTCTGCTATGGGCCAACAGATGTTAACGCAAAACAAATGATATTCAATCTTAAAATGCTCAACAGAGGTTTTGATACTAACAGTGGTTGGGCTAATAGCAGATGTTAGACTAATGACTGTTGAGTTACAACTGTTGAAAACAACTATTTTTGAAACTTCTGCTTGCCTAAAAATACATCCACTGCTGAAAGGTACCGTCTGTTGTCATAACTTCTGTTTATCCTAATGAGTGTTGATTTACTACACTACTGACTGTCATCCATTATCACAAGAGAGGTTCTGACGTGGACAAATGTTAGCTAAAAATAAAACCACTGCTGAAAGTTATCATCTGTTCTCATAACTTCTGTTTATCTAACGACTGTTTGACTTACACTGTTTCCAACTTCTGTAGTCGGCCAATAGAGGTTTCCAAACAACTGTCATCGGTTGTCACAAGAGAGGTTCTGACGTGGAAAGATGTTAGCTAAAAATAAAAACACTGCTGAAAGTTATCATCTGTTCTCATAACTTCTGTTTATCTAATGACTGTTTGACTCACACTGTTCCCAACTTCTGTAGTCGGCCAACAGAGGTTTCCAAACAACTATCATCGGTTGTCACAAGAGAGGATCTGACTTGGACAGATCTTAGCCATTAGATATTTGTAACTACTGCCACGCCAGCCTTCACTTTTTCTCTCTATATAAAAGTTGTTTCATCCTTAAATCGAGCTTCTACCACTGCCGTCTCGAATTCAAAATTCTCAAAAGCAGTTTCCAACATATTAAAAACCCTCCAACTTAAACCCTGTTTCATCCCCAAATCACCTTCTTCTCCGATCATGTCTCTGAACATCAAAAACCCTCATAACTACCTCCCCATCTTCGAGAAAACCAACAAAAATACCAATTTTCACTCAATAATTGACCTTTTAACGTCATCAAAATACAAATTAATCCTTACTGCTGATGCTCCGGTTCATACGGAAACACTCCGACAATTTTGGTTTAATGCTGAAATAGAGTCTGAAGATAATAATCTAGTTGCCATCACATCTAAGGTCGGGAAAAGTGTGGTACGAATTTCTCCATTTACAATTTCCACTACATTTGATTTGGACGACTTGGGAGGTAAGACCAACTTTGAAAAACCTGAACTTCATACAGAGTTCATTGAAAGAGAGTATGATGCGCAAATAAAGGAAGTTACTATGTACAAACCAAACTTCCCTCCGCCAATGAAATTTTTGTTTCATACTCTTTTAACTTGTCTCTCAGCCAAGACCATCGCATTTAATGAGATACCTTTAAACATTCAGTATTTGGGTTATGCTATTTTAACTAAATCTGATTACAATTTAGCACAAGCACTGTTTTCTGATTTGTTGACTAATATGAAAAATGTGAAAAAAATGAAGAAAGGTGTTCGTAATAATGCTTTTCTGTTGTATCCAAGAGTTCTAAGCTACTACCTATGAAAACAAGTGTCACAAACAGATTTTGAACAAGGTGTAGCTTTTTAAATAAATAGTCTTACAAGTAAAACTTTTACCAGACTTGTGGATAAAGAGACAAAAGTTTCAAAAGCAGAAACAAAGGGAGATAAGCCTGTTTTAGATGCGTCCACATCTGTTGCTCAAACCTCTGTTGTTGAGCCAACTGCTCCTGGTGATCATGACACCACCACCGGTGTTATGAAACACACACCAACAAAATGCAAAAAGAAACCTGGCACATCTAAAAAGCCCATCAAAACCAAACAAAATAAAAAGGTTCCTCTGGAAGATGAGATCCCAGAGGTTAATTCAGTGACACCACAAATGTCACTTGAAACCACTGCTGCTACTTCCTCACAGTTGTTGGAAAGATTTCAACCCATCCAAACTCCTCATGTATCCTCACAAAAGGATCATGTTGTAACCACAGGGACACCACAACATGAAGTAGACCTTTCATATGAAAGTATGTTTAGAAGCCCCTCTCCCAGGGCAATCTCGCTTTCTACACCACAACAATATTACCTCTGTTTGACACTACGCCAAAATATGAATACAGCCACCCACAAAAAGTGTGACTATATGTATTTCGCCACACATATTTTTTTCATGTCAAGTGTGACCAAAGCTCGAGTCATCATATGTATCATACGGCCACACACACTTTTTAGTGGCCATTGAACTTAAAAGTGTGGCTAAAGGGTACCAACATTTTTTGTTAAAATCTAGCATTTCCTCCATTAAGTGTGGCTAAAGGGTTACAATAGCCACATGAATTGAATTTAAGTGTGATTTTTTCTATTATATAGTCACATATATTTCCTAAAAAGTATGTTTTAGCCACATGAATTAAGAACAAGTGTGGCTAAAAGGTAGCTACGACCACAAGAATTTTCCGTAAGTGTGGTCGGTTCCATTATATAGTCACATGAATTTATTCTAAGTGTGGCTAAAAACTTGTACTAGACACACAAAACATTTTTGTAATTTTAAATGTGGCAATTGTCTAACTTTTGGTCACATATGTTTGTTTTTTCTATGACATTTGTTATTAGTTCGTCACACAATAAAAACGAAGTGATGATGGTGTGGCTGTTGTCTAACATTTGGTCACACATATGTTATCATTCCGTCACACAAACAAAAAACAAACTGACTAAAGTGTGGCTAATGGTTATATATAACCACATTATATTTTGTAATTATAAGTGTGGCTATTGTCTAGCATTTGGTAACAGATAACATTGTTTTCCCATGACGTTTGCTATCATTCAGTCACACAACAAAAAACAACGTAACTATGGCGTGGCTAGTGGTTATTTATAGCCACACGAAATTTTATAATTTTAAGTGTGACTATTGTCTAACCTTTGGTTACACGTAATTTTCTTTTCTCATGACGTTTGGTATCATTCCATCACACAATAAAAAATAAAGTAACTATGGC
Organism: Helianthus tuberosus; assembly: GCA_030545235.1. Taxonomy (NCBI): domain Eukaryota; kingdom Viridiplantae; phylum Streptophyta; class Magnoliopsida; order Asterales; family Asteraceae; genus Helianthus; species Helianthus tuberosus. The sequence continues at coordinate 160,042,597 of CM060396.1, read as the reverse complement.
GTGATTAATGATTATTTATAGTGACAAGAAATTTTGTAATTTTAAGTGTGGCTATTGTCTAACTTTTAGTCACACATATTTATTACCATTCTATGTGGCCATTTTTCGTGTAATTACCTAATTTATTTTCAATTTTTTTGAACAATAAAAACCACAATAAACATGAGATAATTTATATAACAAATGATATTAACTATGATAACAAAAAATCCATACATAAGTTTTCAATTTAAATACCAATGGAAGACAAACTTCTAATCAAAAGCATCTACAAAAGTTGCAAAGGGAAACATATGTACTACACAAAAACTAAGAGCTATTTCTAGGCTGTTTTCTTTAAGTCCATTTACACACTGCTTTTGGACTTGAAAGTGCTACAAATTTGCATCCATGGGCCACCTTGTTGCTGTTGCGGTGGTAAGTAAACTTGTAACTGGTGGCAATTTTGATGTCTCTTAGCCCATCAACAAAACCATCACCTCCAATTGTATTTATATATATTGTAGCCATGTCACAACCCTACGCATAATGTCAACTAGTCAGTTTCTAGTGCGGCTTGGGCAGGTTCAACACTTTGTGTCAGGTCAGTCACTTCCTTCATTTTGAGAGATAGAGGATGTTGGGGATAAACAAATAAAAAACTAAGTGTACCACTGACATCATCATTATCATATAAACAGCGCCTCAACAAAACAAATATGCATGGCTGCATTACAATACGATTCAAATAAGTTAACTACAGAGGATACACATCACTTAAATATCAGTAAAAGAAAACAAAATTAATATCTAGTTGTTTAGCCCATTTAATTTGATTCATTTATGAATAGTTTGTTTAAATTTTCTCATTTAAGATTAAACATAACCCGAATAGTCCCGTTCCTAAGTATATGAATAAGATTTAAAATGTAGTGCATCAGTAGTACCTTATAATATTCATCCTCCAGCCCATTTAAAAAAGCTCCGGTATTGGAAATATAGTTTTATTGATACTTAAAAGGATAATAATCAATTATTGAGTCTCTATAAACTTACATTGATCGTTTGACAAAAACCTTCAGATATCAAATAACCACCAAGTTTTATGCCAAAAAAAAGCCTACAAATTCAAAATAAAAAAAAAAACAAATAATAACAATAAATAAACAAAGAAGGAAACGTGAACAGTTACGAAGGTGTTAGAAACAGCAGCATACCTTGGGGGTGACTTCTCAAGATAGAATTGGACTATTGATGGTGAAGGCTTGAATAGAGTCTGGTAGCTAAAGCATCCTCAACAGGGACTGAACCACCCTTTGCTCTGCACATGCACCATATTGAATATAAAAATAAACTAAAAGCAGAAAACCATCTTGATACCGAGCACACCTTGCGGTCCACTCAGCAACAACTTTTCCAGCAATGGCTTAACCACTTATATGAAAACAAGGTGATTCCAATTAAACTTTCCTATGAGTGTGTCCCACTGATGGTTGTCTAAGTGCAGGCAAATGCTTAAAACCTCATAAATTGTTTTGTTTGGAAAGAAGTAGATTATATATCAAACTTATTTTTAAAATTACACATAATACATTGAAGTGTTGACAAGTAAATGTAACCATATTTGACCCTAACCCATCTGCCCGGTTTACTTGAACAAGAACATACTGCTTCTTTAGATCCTCTTGAATGATTAAGTAACCTATATAAATTCGAGGTAGGTCACCTTATCATACGTTTCTTGTAGTGTGTCCCCAAGAAAAGGATACCGTCCCATGTATCAGCAACTTTGTCGTGATAAATTAGGCCTGTTGAATAAGAATTCAAGCAGGTGTGTGTGGCAATTTGTGAGGATTTAATTCTATAAATGTCAATCTTGACCACAAAGAGTCAAAAAAGAAAAAATCTTTGACAAAACCGTCTCACCTAGACAACATAAAGGAGCAGTGAATACTGGAGTCCTAGGGGAGCGATGAAGTTCGTCATTTTCATCCCATAAATAACATCATTTCCATTCAATCGTCTTTTCAACGTCAACTGCGTTTTACTACCTTGAATGCATATTTTTTTTACTTTTAAAGTCATCTGGACTATTGTTAGTGCACTATGTCTGTTGACTTCGTCTTGTATCATGTTATGTAATAGATTTGATAGATCAGGGTTCGTAGAACGAGAAAATAGGTTTTATGAGATTTAGGGTAATTCCGCACGAAATTACCAAGATGGTAATTCCGCTTGGAATTGTTAATTCCGCTTGAAGTTAATAAGTTAATTCCATACGGAATTAGCTTTAGCTAATTCCGCTTGAACTGAACTTGTTAATTCCACACGGAATTACATGCCTATATATACCCTTGATACCGTTTCATTTGTATCATTCTTCTGATTTGGTACCGAAGTGCTGCCGAATCGTCTCGAGGTGCTGTAACACTATTACATCAATAATAGAGACATATTATAGTATATCAAGCTGTTTCCACATCCGTTTCACTGATTCCGCCTTTGATTCGGATCTAAAACTCTTCTGATTGACTAGTTCGGGTCATACAACGATCCTACAAGTGGTATCAGAGCTCAGGAGGAGGAGTTCTACCAAATTCAGCTTGATTTCATCAGTCTTTCTTACTTCTACACCTTCTTTTCTAAATTGAACAATATTTCACGGTCAAAATGGATTGAAATTCACATATATCATGCGAAACAGTGTTTTAACTAATCCTTAAAAGAATTGGACTAAAATTCGATTTAAAATTGATAAAAACTTGTAATTCCGCTTGAAAAACAGTTCGAACATGCTTATGTCATCATAATTCCGTTTGAAATTGGGTATTAATTCCGCACGGAATTAGCAACATTGGGTTAATTTCGCATGAATTATAGCTAATCTCGCTTGGAATTTAATTCCGTTTGAATCGTTTCAAACGAAATAATAATTCCGTTTCAAATAGTCTAATTTCGCTTGAGTGAAAGTTAATTCCATGCGGAATTAGTATTTTCGTTTGAAAAATTCTAATTTCGTGTGAAATACAATCCCGTTTGATCTGATAATTTCGCACCAAAACTTAATTCCGTTTGAAAGTGGAAATTTCGCGCCAAGATCATTTCGCGTCAACTGAGTGTTAGTTTATTTCAAGATTGTTTGATATTGTGTAAACTGATTGTGGTTGTTTGATTGTTTTGTTTTCCAGGATCATGTAACACTCCGCATTTTCGAACTTCTTATTTTAGCAAGTCATGTTGTACCTTCCATATTTAGACGCTTGTACTCTCTTTGTAATCTACTTTCGTGTCATTGTAAATCGAGACTATTGATCATAATGAAAACGAAACTATTTTGTGTATTCATATTAGACTTATGTGCAACCGTTAGTCAATTACTCGTTTGAACGAAATATTATTCAAGGATTCTTATTTATCGACACTTGATACTCGTTAAACTGGTTAAAACTCCTGAAATACTGAGACTCGAAAGCTCCACGAAATGAATAATCATTTAAAGAATTTTATTCGTTATAATTATGGACATTATTCAATTATTTAAACTAATTAGATTAATTAAATTAATTAATTTGTTATTTAAAGGTCATGTTTATTAATAAACTAGTTAACCTCGTTAGATATTACAGTTAGTAAACTAACTTAGTTAGTTTAAACTAAAGAAAAGAAACAAAAAGTTAGTTTTCTTTTAATATGACTTGTTGATCTAATAATTCGGGGGTGTGTTATGCAATTAGCTGAAAGTTTAAACCTGCAGGGACCAATTGTGTAACTTCTGAAACTATAAATAATCAAAACAAATAAAAAAGGGGCTGCCGGGACTCGAACCCGGGTAACCCGTCTCGCACACACACAAACTAACCGCTGGGCTGCGGCCTTCTGATGGTTATAAACCCGGCCCAAATATCATTTAAACACTCGTTTAAAAGGCCTGGTCAGCGCAACCAGACCCTTTAGCTCGCTGTTTGAGCGGGATTTTGGGTTTGTTTTGAGTTTTAAACATGTTATAACATTAAATACTCAACCATAACCTAACCTAAACCCTCTCCTATAAATACCAAGCTAATCCAAGCTCATTTCACTTAACAAACTCATCCAAATCACTCTCAAATCATCAAAAACGCAGCTGCAAATTGGTGTTCGAGCAGATTCATCCTACTTCACAAAAGTGAGCATATCTCACTCGTTTCTTGTCCGTTTATGCTCATTCTTTTTCCTATGTACTTGGTTTGACCTTAGCTTCGATTCCATGGGTTTTTCACAGTAAATAAGTCCCTGGAACTCCGGAAAAAAGGCTCCAAAGTCCACTAATTGTTTTTGTTTTCATGAAATCTTTGATAAACTTAACCAAACTTGAGTTTTCTCATCTCAAACCTATGTCCTAATGCTCATAATCAAATGAATGGTTAGTTGGGCTTAAAAACAATGTTGAGACACTTCAAATCAGAGGATTAAACCTCATAAACTTTCTGTTTTAGTTAGGGTTCTACCCACAAGAAGTGTTCAAGCTTGAAGCTTGGTAAAAGTGTGATGGTTAAACTAGCTTGGGCTATCTTTCATGAACATCCACTCACTTCTTGATGTTTTCTCATAGAATAGTTGTTCATTTCATTTCTTATGTAAGTTCAAGACCCTCCTTGAATGTTTTTACATCAAGTGTAGTGGTGAACATTGGAGGTACCTAAATGGGAGCTTGTTCTTCCTACTTCATGTATGATTTCTATGACACTTTGAGGTGCCTAAATGAAGGCCTTAGTCTTCTACCTCATGCTTGACATATATGATATACTATAACCTAAGTAATACTTATATAATATTCAAACAAACCGAATCCTTGATGATGAACAAGTGGTCGTTGTCAAGTTAGTAAGTATACCATCTAAACATCATATGTAATGGATGGTTATTTTCCTATGTTATGTTCTTGCACTTTTAAACTCCAAATCTATAATCTACCGTTATCCCCAACTTACACACCTATGTTCCTTGCGTAGGAGGACAAGGTGCTCCAAACTAAACAACCAAACTCTCACGGAAAATTCAAGTAGGAAAGCTTGCAAAAACCGTGAGTATACTCGATCCCTTTTCACATTTATCTCTTTGGGATGCAACATGTACATTATACAAAATGATACTAAACCATACTCTATCCATGCTTAACATGAAACTATGTGTCATACTTGTTATTCTCGTATGCTATGTAAACTAATTGGTCGATATATGCTCATTAACTTTGCAAGCCTACCTTAACAATTATAGCGCTATAGGATTAACGCACCGCCCGTTAGACTTGGGGTATTGTTAAGTTAAACATGTTACCACCCGCTACTCTATTGGGATTAGGCTATTTTAACGCGTTGTATACTCGGGTTTGAACATATTGTACGCCATATTTGCATACTAATACTCACATATTATGAATCATGTTGGATATGAGCACTTTTTATTCTATTTATGATATGTAACAAAACTTGTATACTCGCCTTTGCTTTTGCATTGAACTCTATTTTAATACATGTTGCAGGTTAATTGATGAAGTGATGTTACAAGATGAAACAAGATTTAGGGTGGACTAGATACACATCTAGATTAATCTATCTTTCGTTGATTATGTTGCAATTTGAACAATGTTGTTATTTTTATTTGAACCTTGTATGACAGTTAGTTTTGAAATGAAATTTGAATTAAATTAATATTGTCACATAGTGTTATGAAGTCTCTTACAATCTACACACTTCGTCTCATCCCGATGTTTCCGCCATCGGTTGGGGTGTGACAGATCACATCATGGCTGAAGAATTTTACAACACTTTCTACAACGCGTTTACCTCAGATACGTTGGAAGCTTCAGATGTTACACCCAAAGCGATAACAAAATCAATCAAAGACAACATTAAACATGATAACTTTTATGGAACCTATTCGAAACCACCTAAGCTTGATAATATTGAGGATTATGTTTGGTGGAAAGAAAGGTTTATCAACTGGACTAAAGCATATGCACATGAAAGTTGGTTTTGCTTGGAGTTTGGTTACGATAAACCTACTGTTGACAAAGGAGAAGAAATCCCGCTCAATTTTTTTACAGAAGAAGACAAACGAAGATTTTCATAAGAACAGAAAATGATCGCCTTGATTCAACAATCGATTCGAGATGATATTTTTTCGTTGTTAATTCATGATGGGTCTTCAAAATCTGTATGGGAAGCTTTACGGGTGAAAGCTTAGGGGGGGTAAACAAATCAAGAAAAACAAAATTGCGTTATTAAAAAAAGAATTTGATTTGTTCGATAGTTTGAAATGAGAGACTGTTAGACAAATGATTGAACGCTTTTGTCATCTAAAAATTAAACTTGAAAGGTTTGGAATTGTTAAAACAAGAGAAGAAATAATTGACAAAGCAATTGAAGCGTTACCACGAGCTGATCAGTGGCAAACGTTTGTGTTTATTTTGAAAAATGATGTCTTATATGACTCAATTTCTCTTGATGTTTTGTTAGAAAAAATTGAGAGTCATGACCTTGAGTTACAAAAGCAAAGCAAGATGAGCAGTTCGTCACATCATCAGAATGTTGGTCTGTATTACAAAGGCAATTTACCTTCGGTGAAAGCTGATAGTTCACCAAAGACAGCATTCAGTGGTGAGAAGATGAAAGAACCACAAACAACCTCATCAAACTACAATTCTGGATATCATTCATCTTCAAAAGCAAGTCCTGAAGATTCTGAAGAGATTCTTTGCAACATTGCTCTTAAACTGAAAAATTCTCCAGCTATGAGCATCAATGCAGCTAAACAGCAAATGAGCTTTCTTGCATCAGTTCTGGAATCATATGAAGGTCTAGTTGCAGGCAAAATAGGAAACTCTGAATTGACAAAAGAAGATTACGACCAGATTGATCCGGAAGAGATGGAACTCATTGACATTCGATGGTGTTTAGCTAGTTCCATTCGTAGAGCTCAGAGATATATGGAGATTACCGGGAAACAATCTCTTGGTGGTGCTTCAACTAAATTGGGTTTTGATAAATCCAAAGTGGCCTGCTTCAGATGCAAGCAAAAAGGTCATTTCAAGAGAGAATGCAATAATTCTGCAGTCGGAGGAAATGAACGACCTTCCAATGATGATTACTACCGAAAGGCAATCTACCACCGAAGCAAAGAAGAGCCAAAAATGATTGAAGATAAACCCAGAGAAAAGTCAAGAGCTTGTGCAGTTTTTCATGATGATGAAGGATATGACTGGAGTGACATTCTTCCAGAAGAAGATCGTATTGATTATCGATTCAAATTAGAACAAAGGAAGATGTAGAAACTCTTCACAAACATGATCATTATGCTCTTGTTGCTGAGATAAAAGAGAAAACTCGAGAAGAGATTTTGAGAGAGAAAACTGAGAGAGAAATTTTCATTGCTGGATGCAAAATGGAGAAGATGCAGGAAGAATATGAAAATGTTGTTCGAAACAAAAGATGGGATAAGAAACAAGAATGTTTCGTCAACAAAGAAGGTGAACCAGTTGTTCCCAGAAGTGACATAGTTCACGCTGATGTTCTTCTAGTAATTCCTCGATCCGGCGAATATTATTCAAATGTTGCAAAAGACAAAACATATGTAAAAAGGGTGGATAAAATCATCAGAGATGCGATGACAACAAATCTGAGGAAGAGGAATGAAGAAAGAATGAAGAAGAATATTGAGAATCTGGTGAATGATTTGAAGAAGGTCGCTGAGGAAGTCCAAGTCGAAGCAGTTAAAGAAGAAGATGTGAAGATTGTTGAGGATGTGAAGGTAGAAAAAGTTGAGGAGAATGAAGAGGTTGAGAAAGTTGTTACTGAAGAACAGCAGGTTGTAGAAGATGAGAAGAAAGTTGAAGGTTTGATTGAAGTGAAGGATGAGAATTCGAAGGTTGCTGGTGATGTTGGTGATGAAGTTGGTGTTGAAGAAAAGAAAGAAGATGCTGATCAGACAGATGCAGTAGAAAACACCGAAGTGCCAATCACTAAGGTAATTTCTGACTCTGAAAACTTGAAAACTGTTGAGCAGTGCAAGAAATGCATGGAACCATGCAGTGCTTGTACTAAAAAAGATGAGCAATTCAGAACAAGAAATCTTGAATTCACAAAAGTTGAAGAAGTTTTCAAAAATAAATACAAAGAAATGTTTGAAAATGAAAAGGTTTTGAAAGATAATGATGAAAAACTTTCAGAAAAATGTAAAAAGTTAGAAAAAGAAAATGAAGTTTTGAAAGAAAATGTTTTGAAAAAGGCAGAAGAATGTTCTCAAAAAGAAAATGATCGTCAAGAAATGAAAAAGGAATATGATTCAATAAAATTGGCTTATCACATTACAAAAGAATCATATAAAAAAGTGAAAAGTGAAATGAAACTTATTCAATCAAGATTGAAATATTGTTCTGAAACAACTGATACGTATAAGCGAAATTATGAAATAAAGCAACAAGTTGTTAATTCTTACATTGAAGATGTTGCTAAACTTAAGCGTCAGATTGCTGATTTAGAACAGGATAATAACAAGTTAAAAAGTTATCACACGTCGTCATATGTGCTTGAAAGAATTTTCAACATAAAACCGGATGGAATAGATTCTGAGCAAAACAAGAAGGGTATTGGCTCGGAGTTTCATCAAGTTCCACCACCGGAAAAGTTTGTGTTTTATGATGATGAAAAGGTCGAAAAAGCTTTCAACATGGTAGATCAATTGCCAGATAACATTGACGTAACCTATTCCAAATCTGATGATTCTAGTGATTCAGAGGTGGTAGGTAAGGTCGTTGAAAGTGTGTTGAAAGACGAGTCAGTTGATACAGGTAAATCTGAATCACATGATGAAAATGAAGGTAATTTTCATGATGGATATCTGAAAAACTCAAAATCCGAGAAAAATTTGAATGAGGATTCAAAAGGATTGGTTTATACCATGATTGGATCGGACAAATTATTCTTAGATGTTGTATTCCCGATTCAGAATGTGATTTCAGAAAAGGTTGATAAAGTTTTCAAAATGGTTGAGTTTGAGAAATCTGGAATTTCAAAGTTTGCTCGAAAAGGTCACAAAACTTTTTATAACAAACCTGGTTACAAGAAGAAAAACATGAAGGCTGGTTTGGGTTATAAAAAGAAACAAAGTCGAAATAAAAATGAACCATCAAATTATCAGACAAAGACGAATTTTGTTCATGGAACAAGTTCTGAAGAAGAGAAAGAACTCAAATTTAGGCGTCAATCTAATGAAGAGTTCTATGCTCAAAAGAAGAAGCAACAACCACAGGTCAAAGACGTGTCCAAGAGAACATGTTTCAAGTGTGATCAAATTGGACATCTTGCACGAAAGTGTCCAAATCTGAAACCTGTGGATGTTGGCAAAAAGAAGTCTGATAATGTTGAGAAACAAAAAATCTGAGGATGTGAAACAAAGGTCGACCAGATTTGATTCAAAACAAACTTGGAGGTACAACACAAACAAGTTTGTTTTGAACCAAACTTGGAAATAAAAACCGAATAGGTTTGACTCAAGACAGACCTGGAATTTTCACACACCCAGAGTCAGAACAACTCAAAGTTAGAAAACATCCGTTGATATGAAAAAACCCCAAGAATTTTGGAAACCAAAAGTTGTTGTTCAAAATCAAAATGTTCAAAAAGAGTCACATTTTTACAAAAAGAGGTACTCCAAAAGGTCAAACATGGAGTGTTAAGAAACAGGTGACTTCTGTAAAAGATGAGAAAGTTAAAGCCCAAGTTGAAAAAGTCTTTGTTCAAAATGACAAAGATTTTCCAAAATTGAATGAAGCATATTGTGTTGAAATGCCTAAGGTCCAACAGACCTGGGCTAAATTGTTCAAGTAATTGAATACTTTGAATGTCTAGGTGCTCAACAAAACCAAAGATTATGAGAATGGAAGTTGGAGCAGCCTGACACAACAAGGAGAGGAAGCTGCTGAACCCTGGTTTGGTTGAACAGGGAGTTTGTTTGTTTTCTGTATATAAATAAACAATATTTCAAAACCCTAAAAATTGAAAAATTTAAAAACCAAAAATATGTTTTTATTTTGTCAAAAATTTGTAAAATCAAAAAATATGTTTGTTTTTAAATTTTTGTCAAATATTCAAAAATTACAAAAAATATGTTGATTGAATACGCCGAAACCCTCACGGCTGAACAAACATGATTAATTTCACAAGACTGAAAAACGGTTTTCAAACTGTAAAAACTCAATGTGTTGTAAATCATGGGGGTTATTTCTGCTTCTTATTCACATTATGTTGGATTTTCTGCAAAACAGAGCACGAAAAGCAGAAAATGGATGGCGAGACAAAGCTATCAGTGTTGGTTGTCAAATTTTCTTTAAATGGTTTTGCATTTTAGGGGGAGTATTATTGTTAGAAAATACAAAAACATTTGAAAATTTGAAAAAGTCAAAAACATGATAAAATTGAAAAATGAGTTTTTGCGTAAAAAGAGGAAATGATAGTACATCAGTAGACAGTTACAGTATGCTAAAGAAATGTAATGTTGTATAGCATTAAACGGTCTCACTGATGATATGCCGATAGGTTTTTATACATTTAGTAAACTTTTTCGGGATATAAACCTAAATTCAAACTTGCTTATTTCGTGGGGAACACTACTTAGATATATAGGTAACCCCTGAAATCTCGTTTGAAGGACCCCTCTTTCTGAGATACTAGGTCTTTATGCTTAGTGATATCTGGGGTATTATCCCGGGACTTCTGATTTTGCGGAAGCAATGGCCTAGTCCCCGTATAATACTTTACCGCTTGCTTGAAATATAGCATCGCCCTCAGCATAAAAATGATGAAACATTGAAAAAATATGTAAATCATGTGCTGTTGAAGAAAAGATTCTCTAAAGGGAACACACCAAAAGTCGAAGCCGTCATCTCTCTGCTGAACGGAAGTTCTGACCTGAGCTCTCACGGTTCTTCGCAATTTATCCCCTTACAGATATCATCTAGGTATACTCACCTGTAGGACTGAATATTGGGATCTGGATACGGGAGTATATTCAAGAGGTGGGATACATGAATGAGTTTAAATTCTTAATACACCTAATTCGTATCCTGAATCAGTTGAAATTTGTGTGAAAATTTAAGGGGATCAGTATATCGACAATCTAAGTGAATTGTTTAATTCTAAATGTGTAACTAAGCTCAACGGTACTTGTGACTTGTCAAAATCTGATATGATCCTCTGACGCAAACTTAAACAAAAATATTGTATGTAAATATGTTTGTAAATATTTCTTTACTGCTTTATATTTTCAGAAAAATACAAAAAGATTTTGATTCTGCTTTATTTTCGACAACTGATGTCTGAGTGATGAGTTTCAAAATCTAAGTATGCTGATTGTATTTCTGAAAATAAAACAAGTTCATTAATTTGAAACTTGAATTTTTAACAAAAATCAAAAACAGTTTGTGATATCTCCAAGGTCATTAGTTTGGACTTGGATGATTAACTGTGAGGAATTTGGATGCTTATATTGTTAAAATCTTTGAAATAGAGCTAGTTTTCGATTCTGAAACTGCCAAATCATGAAAATTGTTAAAAAGTGTTTGTTTAGAATGTTTGATAGTGCCAGGTTACAATTCCTGGATAACTGAAGTTTGAAATGCTATTACTTATAAATGTATGAGTGTTGCAGATACTGTACCAGACTACGATCCCGATGGCTGAGTCTAAGGGGGAGTCTGAAGACGAGCTCAAAGCAAGGGGGAGCTTGTAACCGGAAAGCAAGGTGTCGATCCCTAAAGAACGGAAGCTTGACGAAAGGGGGAGCCTGAAGAAGCTGTTAATGTTAAAGCCAGGGACTGATCAAGACTGAAGATGTGTCACGCAAAAGATTAGACGCTGAAGACTTCGTCAACATCCAAGGGGGAGTCTGTTAGTGCACTATGTCTGTTGACTTCTTCGTGTATCATGTTATGTAATAGATTTGATAGATCAGGGTTCGTAGAACGAGAAAATAGGTTTTCTGAGATTTAGGGTAATTCCGCACGAAATTACCAAGATGGTAATTCCGCTTGGAATTGTTAATTCCGCTTAAAGTTAACAAGTTAATTCCGTACGGAATTAGCTTTAGCTAATTCCGCTTGAACTAAACTTGTTAATTCCACACAGAATTACATGCCTATATATACCCTTGATTCCGTTTCATTTGTATCATTCTTCTGATTTGGTACCGAAGTGCTGCCGAATCGTCTCGAGGTGCTGTAACACTATTACATCAATAATAGAGACATATTATAGTATATCAAGCTGTTTCCACGTCCGTTTCACTGATTCCGCCTTTGATTCGGGTCTAAAACTCTTTTGATTGACTAGTTCGGGTCATACAACGATCCTACAACTATTGTACACCTTTTGAATTAATTGAGATCTTAACTTTGTGATGGAATACCAATGAATCCAACAAATTCTATAACAATCACTCTATACTTAACAATAATTATGCATTTGAAGGTGAACATATAACCACTAAAAGTCAAACTTTGATCAACATTCAAGTGTAAATTTGATAAACCAGATGAAAAAAAAGAAAAGAATTGGCAGACTTTTGAGTTAGGCCCAAATGTAAATTTTTTAGCAGTTTATAAATTTTCACTATAAAATGTAAAATAAATGTAATGACATCAGGATGTTGCAAAACTTAATGGCCAATGGTTCATAATTATAAATCATGAATAAAACAAAACCACTATATTACAGCAAACTTCTTTTCAATAGCATAACCCGATATCATTACCAAATCGTCGCTTGCGTGGTGGAAAGATGATTCTATAGAATATAGATAACAAATTAGAAGTTTAAGCTTCCAAAGATAATTCCACACTTCTTTTACTCTTCTATTGACTTTGTAATCTGTTACAATATCATCTAAGTTAAAACAAGAATATAAAAAAAGGGTTAACTTTGTACAATAGTAACCAAGTTTCAAAAGTGTTCTAATTAGGTCACTTATAATATTTTGTGTTCCAATTAGGTCATTCAAGTTTCATTTGATGTTTCAATCCTAGATATTTTACGTAAATAGAAGGTCATCCATCCTACATGGCATTTATTTAGGTTTTTTATTTAAAAAATTTGTTGACATGGCACATAAATGCCGAATGGACTAGAAAAAAAATGTGAAATAGGTTTAAATTTTTTTTAAAAAATCATAGAAAAGTTAAAAAATTAAAAAATGTGATTTTTTTCAAAATCTCTAAAAAGTTATAAAAGAAGATAAACAACTAACGATAAAATTTTAACTTTAGCCTTTCTCCCATTACAAATAGAATGCCAAAACGGGTCTTAAAAAAGTTAAATAAATGTCATGTAGGACTATGACCTGCTATTCAGGTAAAATATCTAGCATTAAAACACCAAAAAAAAAGTAGAATGATCTAATTGGAACAATAAATTTTATTAGTGACCTAATTGGAACACTCCTAAAACTTCATTACTATTATGTGGCATATTCCCTAAAAAAAATTATAACCTTTAGCTTACAAAGATAAATTAACCATTGGACCCGTATTATAAAAGTAGTGATGTTCATACAACCCGTATGAATCAAATGACCTGTATGGTATCAAGGCTGGTAATATAACTGTCACACCCCGATATTTCCACGTATTACCAGTGGGCCCGGTGGGGAGTATCGTGACTTAGTTAATATCATCATAGTCAAATAATCACAGTTCAATGCACAGCGGAAGTCTAAAGTAATAATAATACCAACCGATTCAAAAGTATAATAAAATATTACACGACGGTTGTATATGGATCCACAGGCGGATCTTAAAACATAAATATAAACATTGTTCAACAGACTTTAGACGTTTAGAACTTGCAAGATTCCTTATTAACGCCCCGAGCTCCCAGCCAATTACGTACAGTACCTGTCACTTAATATTTTTGGAAAATACGTCAGTTTACACTGGTAAATACAATTAACTGACTCTTTTGAAAATATTTATGAAAATTGATTTAAATGCACAAGGCACAAATATTCTTTTATAACTTGGGACAATCATATTAAGAACAATCTTGTATCAGATTTACATGTTGTCCAACATTTAGGGTCGTAGTTAAATAAACCGAACAAGATTAATCGACACACCACAAATATAAACTCACAAGAAATTTCCTCACGAGTGAGTATATCTTTTACATACGCAACAGGCAGGTGTATGCCTACACCCCGTGCTTAAGTTGTGGCCATTTACGCTTTTTAAATGAGCCAAGGATATCCAGGACACGGTCTTTAACCCCCAATGTTATTTGTTATCAAGCAATACTGATTAAAACGGGATTAAGCAATTTAATCATCTCCCATTAAAATGTTTCTACATCCGACCAAGCGGTAATAATTTACCGTATCCCAAGCCCGTATAAGGGAAAATAAGTTAAAAGTATTTACCTGAGCTAAAATGAAATTTTATTCTCAGCCGTATATTCAATCAGCAAGTACAAGTACTTCTACCAGGGCTCTCAATCTGGAACGAAGGTTTTATTAACCTATTAGATTCTTAACAGGTCTTATTTAAGTTGTAACTTATACCGGTTAGTTTTAAGGGAAAGTTTATGGTTCAAAACGCAAGATTAAGCGAATACCAGATTAGAATGTGATTTAGACCCGACAAGTATGAAGACTTGTATATTATGGGTAAACTAAACACATTTTGGATTTTGAAATAAAAATGATAAGGTTTGACCCGTTTCGGTCAATTTATGCAAACTAGTTACATAAACCGTACCGAACGCGTATATGCATGACGGGTAACCAAATGAGTCATGTACAAGTTCCACAAGTTAATATGCTTTAAATATGTTGTGATATCAGTAGGATATCTTTCATTATGCTCAAATCGAATTTAAAATCAATTTAAGCCCTGTAAGGGTATTTTGGTCATTTTAAAATTTATAAAAGAGGTTAAATAGTAATCTGATGTTCTGGTCTAAAATAATCAGTAAAAATATTTATTTTAATAAGTTATATCAGTAAGATATCATATATATGTGAATTTTATCATTTATGACCAAGCTATGCACCGTAGGGGCATTTTGGTCATTTCACATATGCTATAAGGGTCAAATTTGGAAATCTGAGTTCAAGACTTAAACTTACTGTGAAAGTATAAAACTTTATTCATAACATCAGTAGGTAACAAGTCTTAGGTGCCAAATATGGTTTTAAACCATACTATGCGCCTAAATCGCATGAAAGTCGGTATTTGACGATATTCGGGTTGATTAAGGAATCTGAGATTTTGATCAGCCTATACTGTTTAAAATAACTTATTTAATGTATAAAATCAGTAGAAAAAGGTTTGATATGTAAATGATGTGTAAAACTCATTTTATTAGCAAAAAGGGCATTACCGTCAATTACCGAGTCTATGCAAGAACCCTATGTTATGATCAGTTTAAAATTTAAAAAAACTCCCAAAAAACCCTAAATATTATATCTTATCAGTAGGTGGCAAGTTCGGTTTCAAAAGTTGGGTTTAAATATAATTTATATCAAAAATGCCATTTAATTTATAAAAAGCTTTCATTTTACGATATCGAGCATAACTCTCATTTCAGACCATAAACTGATGTCAAATTTTTAGGACATACCTAAATATCAGTAATAAAGGTTTTTGTCTTCTCGCATTTTCAAAAATCTCATTTTAATGGTAAAAGGGCATAACGGTCAACTTTTAAGCATTTAACAAAATCATGCAATGAACTAGGATTTCCACGGAACCATGTTGTATAACCTCAGAGGGTTATACTAACATATAATATGGTCCTAAAGGAACCCTAAGGCATATCTAAACTAAGCTAAATCGGGTCAGATCTGAGAGTCAAAGCAAAAGTCAACTTTTGCGACTTTCGGTTGCGAACCGAGCCTAAACTCAGAATTGTCGGGTTGAACATGACGAGACATGTTCAATTAGTTATGAATTTTAAACTCAGAATTGTTGGGTTGAACATGCCTAGTCATGTTCAATTATTTACCAAGTTATTAAAGTGTCAAAACTGATTTTATTGCCTTTACATCATTAGTTATGAATTTTATTTAAAAACCGACTTGTTTAACTTTTATTTTAATTACTTTGACCTGACAATTAACTAAGTAAACGTGATAATTAGGAGGTGACCTATTGAGGGTTTAATACCTACCTAATTACGATCACGTAGCCATGTTCGTTGCGAACTATGGCTTGACCATACAAGGTCTAACTAAAAGTCAAAGCGTTTATTGCAAACGCTTGACTTTTCGGCTTTAAAAGCCAAAAAAAATAACCAAGCACTAAAGGAACACTTACAAGTGGTCCTTAGGACAGAAGGAGGTTCCCAAGTTGATCAGGATTCTCTTAGAATTTGAGATATAGCAGATTGAATGGAATGAAGTGTGAGTTGCTCAATGAAAACAACCCCTATTTATAGTTTTTTGAAAGTAATAAGACCAGGACAAGTGTTGGAATGGATTGTGAGATGGTTACAAGTGTAAAACAAGATTTTTAATACCATCTAAGTGCCCATGGATTGATAAGAATGGTTTTGATGAGAGTAGGAAACCAGAATTGATAAAAACCAGCAACAAGAAACAAGTTACTGCTGTTGTTCTGTCTTCCCGGCTAGCGTAGGAAGCCCAGGTGGGCTACGCGGCCCGCCTAGCATCCGGCCAAGATTTAAAAGTTTGCAACATGCGCAGTTTTGGTCCCTGTCCTATATATCAGCCCTTTTTAACATGTGTAACTTATAAAAATGACATATTTAGTCCCTCTGACTTCTGAATCAGATAGATACAGGTTTAAAACAACTTTTGAGAGTTTTCAAGATCAGTCCTTTACACTTTTACTTGTTATATAACTCTCAAACTTTATATTAATGACACTATATTTTCTAGTTTTCAAGGCACAAGGACCTCTAGTAATCATTCATAGACATCCAGGAGTTAGTCCGAGCATAGCGAAGTCTTTGGTTTGTTTAAAAAGATCCTCTAAAGCATAGTTTCGCTCACTGTCGCTTTTAGTCCTTTAATCGAACAAAGTAGCGCAAAAATGTCGTTTACTGATATCCAAGCCTTCCGTGGCTCATAATGGGTATTCCCAAGCACGTGTTTAAATATTACTACGCTCCCGTTCACTTAAATGGTCACCAAAAGGCGTAGATTGAAAAGTTGATGCTTTTGGTCCCTCTAATGCGCAAACTTGCGCATATCATCGTTTAAGAGCATCGAAGCCTTATCTAATCCATATTAGGCATTCTTGAGAGTATAATTGCACTACATAATACCTTGGGTTTGTTAAAAGGTCATTCAGAGGTATAATTAAGCATAATGACGCTTTTAACCCCTTAAACTTGCAAAGTTGCGCGTAACGTCACTTATAGGCATAAAAGCCTTAGATGGCCAATAATTGGCATTCCTGAGAGTATAATCAAACATCATGAAGCTCCCAGTTTGTTAAAAGGTCACTCAGAGGTAAGAATTAACATGTCGACGATTTTAACCCTTCGTTGCGCAAACTTTCAATTAATTATGCAAACGGCTACTCTCGATCAACAAGTGGCTCATTTGTGAATATGAATACCATAAGAGGTTATTCAGAGACTTATTTTAAGCATTTTAACACTTCCAGTCCTTCCAAAATCAAAGTTTGACTTTACCAGGGTTTAGTACACGTGTTAATACATCATTGGACGTGATTTTTACGAGATGTTACATCCTCACCCCCTTAAAAGAAATCTCGACCTCGAGATTTGCTCAAAAGATGGAAGTACTTTCTGTCTTATAATGAACTTAATTTTCCACAGCATATCTGGGGCCTCTCCAGGCACCCAAGATGACCTTTATAATAGGTACATGTATCCTTTTGGAGCTTCTAATCTTGTCGATTCTCAATTGATGCTGATTTCATCACAACTATAAGTTTTTATTAGTCCGCACATGATTATGTGACAATGCTCTTGACCTATTGTCTAGCCATATCTTTAAATCACAAGTGTGGAACACATTACGAGTTCCACCAAGCTACTTAAATGGGTTTTAGCTTATAAGCTACTGATCTTGACGTATTCGATTTTCACAAATGGTACTATTTATTCAGTGTTTAATTTGCCCGCTACATCAAAATGTAGTACACCTCTCTAGGGTGATACTTTCTGTTGAATCTTATCCCTTGTTAAGAACTTAAGAGGTTTGCGATTCTCATCAATCATTGATTTTCTGTCGATTATTGGCAACTTTCAGACGATTACGGATTCGTATGATCTTATTCGTTGTTTCCAAGGTAATTTCAGGTACTGCTAATTCGGACTTACCAAACTTCTGTCCAACAACAGATGTTTAACATCCCATCCATACAAGGTCTCCAAAGGAGCAGCCTTGATGTTTACATACTAACTATTAGTTATAGGAGAGCTTATTTAAGGTGGGATAGTCTTTCCAATTACTGCTTAAACAAATCTTAAAGATTTGCTAACCTCATGGTTAGTTGAACAGGTCGACGATCCTGGGTAGCTAATAGCGATTCTCAGTTAATACCTAAGTAGGGTTGCGGTAATCAATGCATAAGCATAATGAACCATCTTTATTAATTAATAATATCGGAGCTCTCAGAATTACGAATTAGTCTTTATGAACCTTTATCTTAAAACTCATTTAATTAGGGTTTTGATTCTTCCATAATTGGTGGTACTAATCGGCACGGGGATTTCACAATACTGCAGTCCTAAACGGGATGTTAATCTTAACTCTATTTGCCTTCGGAGGTAAACAGGGTACTGCTTTGGAGAAAATAGTCAAGACGAAAGGAGATTACAGAGATTTTCCAAATCTCAAGTCCCGGTTCTACTATCTTTGCCTGTGTCAGATAAATGACACATTTTCTTTACGAATCCATGGATACCTTAATCAGTGACACTTACTTGGATATTTTTGTTCTGGATATCTTCTTTGAATACCGTTAGCTGATGTTAGTACAATATGACCATTGGGATATCTCAATGGTTCCATGCATTAAACCTCCATACTGATCAGGCATGGAAACAATCTATGGAACATATTATGATACACCAATCCTCATATGGCACTTTCATCATACAGTCTGGTATTCACAGTTGATAGAAATCAATGAGATATTTAAAATAAAATAACATATAATGGCGTACTCTATCTGGAGAGAGAGTACTCAAGAATTTTACGAATGAAGATTTCTGACAGGGAAATGGTTCCTATGATTTTTGCCTGTAAGTTTACCTTACACTTAATATTTTGGGTTCTTATGGGAAAATTTTAAAAGTTTGCTACGCTTACAATTTATGAAGGATTTATGGTATCCGAATCAAAACAGAACTCTTAGCATGTATGTTATTGATAAATGATAATGAATGTACCTAATGTTATTATTGATATGAACTGCCTCTGGCATTCATCAGGAGAGTTTAAGCGCTATCATTCTTAGGCTTTCTATTCTTAGTCGTACCTCTCTTGACAGATTTAAGGCATGTAGTCTTGATGTGGCCTTTTACGCCACAGCCGAAGCAGACTGCATTCTTTATGTCCTTACATTCAAGAGACTGATGACCAGTTCTTTTCCAGACGCCACACCGTTTTGGCCTTTGTTCCATTCGACAATTCCCCCAGTGTCTTTTATAGCAGGTCTTGCATACAGGTTTCTTATTGGACTTTTGTTGGTTCTTATTAAGCTCTAGCTTACCCTTTTTCTTAGTAGTCTGGGGGTTATCTTCCTCCCTTTTCCTTTTTGGGTCATTCTTTGAACTCGAGGTATGAACATGACCCTTCTCGTGAGTAATGAAGTGTGGTTTTAAATGGGATTTGGAGCAAGTAGCATCTGGCTCTTTGAACTTTTTCATGACCTTTCTCATAGCCTTTCCAACAGCTGCGTCAATCATAGCTTGGAGAACATCTCTGTTAATTTTGAGGTTCACAATTGTATCATCATTAGCATGTGTCGCATCATCAATGACGCGATTGATGGTTGTCTTATCCGAGTTTGTCATACTCGAGACTTGGTCCCTAACACCAAATGAAACAATTACTTAGTTGCACTACAACAGTTATTCATCATCCTGATGACCTAACATATACTAACCATCGTATCATTAAACCATACAGGCTAATATGGTACGAACATTCCCAATGAATGTTATTTAAATGTATATCAATTATATTTAGCCTAGGTCACAAAAGGACCATCAATGGCATTTAAGGTTTGGACCTAGTCCATCACCTTTTTGACAGGGGGTCAAAATGTCACATCTGTCTTTATCATATTGATGATTTTGGATAGCTTGAAAGCTCGCCATAAGGACATTGGAAAAGAGTGATTCCTATTTGATATATAGTATCCATCTAAAATTATTGAAGCAATCTCTAAGGTTTCATCGGCCAATTCTACCTCATGTTTTATGTCTAGAGTTCTAACAGGTAGATTTGATAGCTCACAACATTTATTGCCCACAACAGACTTATCTACGCCAGAATCAAACAAAATTCTTAGCATAAACCTTATTGATAAGAAGGGTACCTGCTATATCGTTATCATTCTGCACTATCTCATGGGCATTCATCTGGAAGACTCGCGCATTTATTTTCTTGGCCTCTTCAGGCTTCTTTGCAAGCTTTGGGCAGTTGGTTTTGATGTGCCCTTCCTCGTTACAGTTGTAACAAGTAGCGTTCTTCAACTCCTTGCATTCTAACGTCTTGTGACCCTTGGTCTTGCAAATCCCACATAGTTTAGCATGTGGGTCAATCGTACATTTTCCAGAATGACGCTTTCTGCAGTTACTGCAATTAGGTCTGCTATTAGACTGACTCGAGTTTTTCTTGAACTCAGAATCTTTCCTGTGTTCAAAATTTCCCTTCTTCTTCTTGTTAGATCGATGAGAGTTTTCCTCTTCTCGTTTCCTTTTTCCCTCGCCAGAAGTCTTAACAGGCTTATTCCTGATTGCATCTAAAGTGAGAGATAAGGATAAGTCAACCACGGGCCTATATGTGGTAGGCCTAGATGCTTTAACATTTCCCTAAATTTCTGGAGCTAGGCCTCCAATAAAATGCGCTATGCGTTTAGGTTCAGGGGAAACTAAATAGGGAACCAGGCGGGACATAGTGTTGAAACTTGTCGCGTATGCCTGGCAATCTAAATTCTTCATGACCAGAGTCAAGAAGTCTGTTTCGATCCCTTCTACCTCATGCTGAGGACAGAAGTTTTCCTTGATCAGTGCAACAAATTGCTCCCAAGACAGGCTATAAAGTAGGATCTTCCCCGTGGCTTGGATTAATGATCTCCACCATGCCAACGCTTCTCCTTTGAATAATTGTGAAACAAACTTCACAATATCCTGCTCTGCACAACCACTGATGTCTACTACTGCGTCCATCTCATCTAGCCATGTCATACAATCGATGGCTCCTTTTTCTCCTGTAAAGTCCCTTGGTTTGCAAGAGACAAAGTATTTATAAGAGCAGGTCTTAACACGTGGCTCCTGATTAAGCATAATTTGTCTGGATGGAACACTTCTCTGATTTGAAGAATGATGAGAATCATTCTTATAAGACGTATGTGTCTTAGAAGGTGGTTTTGTGTGAGGCACAGATTGGGTCCCACTGCGAGTGCCACTTGATTCTTTGAACTGTCTGTCAATGGCTCGAGTGACAGCATTATCTATCATTGTCTGTAAATCTGCATCCATTACATTCATCCTTGTATTGTCATTCCTCATATTGGGTTGACTATTGACTTCGTCTGATTCAGGCATGCTGAAGCTTGTCTTCTATAAAACAATTGTCAATAATTTTGTTTAGAAGTCTATTTTGGAATCATCATCTTCGATGATTCATTAGCCATGGTATAAATAGACCATATTTGGTTAATTTGATAATCAGGTTTATTTTAACTTTTCATTATAGTTAATCCAGTTATAAACTACTAAGGATATTGAAATGGCACAAAAGGCCTTGTCACGAGGACAGTTTCGAATTTATAAGCCATGATCTTATAAGATCGAGGCATTAAGGTTTGAACTTAGTTCATTACCTTTCTTGACAGGGAGTCAAAGACTACAACTGTCTTTGTCTTTTAGGACAATAAATATAGCCCGTAGGCACTTCATCACTAATGGATTTTTATGATATGATCATTTTATTTGATGATTTGAGCCATGATTTCTAAATCACTAGGCTAGATAAGAAATTGGAAGAATCCAATACAAGGATGACTATTGTGATTTTCTCGAATCACATTTGTCAAGAGTGTTAACACGTTCTTAGGTGTTAACAAGGATCTATCATCTTAAAAAGGCTTTACCATTACAGCCATGTCTAATAATGACATATAGGCTAGGTTATACCTTTAAGATTTTCTTTGAGATATAATGGCAGAGCAATCATAAATTGAAATGACGTTCTGATTTAGGACATAACACATATGTATATGATTAAAACCAAAATAAATTTCAAAAAGGAAACTTTTCATAGATATTCCTAATGAATCACAACAATTTCCCTAAACAGGTCTTACAGAGAGAGATTCGCCCACGCAGGGACTTAGAAGATATATATGTCCTTATAGGGACTACTATAGAAATGAAATATAACAAAAGAAGTTTCTTCTTCATTTTAATACTGAAAGTTTTCTCCATGGTTCACTAAGAGCGGTACGGATACTAAAGGTTTTTGTGGGTAGTCGAAATCTTCTATATTAGGAATCCTTACAAAAGTGGAATCCAAGGATTTTATGGTTAATGAATAATATGGATCATGAATAAGGTCAAGACTGGTATAATCCAAGTTTGGGATTCCAAGACTTGGATGTAAGAAATATGGGCCGTTTGGGTCCATGGGTATCATCTTGGGAGTGGGAGCCTCAGGGACAGTTGGTATGGACTCCTCCGATGTTGGCTTCTCATTTTAAGTTTCAAAAGTCTTAGGTACATGATCTGAAATATGGTTAAGGGGTTCAACTGGTTTGATTTTTGGGAATGGGTTCAAAAAGGTCCTTTCTCCATACTGTTCGTACGCTAATTCGAGCTGTGATACGAAGCTTAACATTCTTAGACTTCGGGTTTGGGGAGATTCCACCAATGCAGCTATGTTCGGCGACACGTTCCTGTAATACACAAATATTGAAAACAATGCATACAAATACCAGGGATGAGATCATTCCTAGTTCATGTCTCGACTCGGGAGTTAAGGAATGTGCTACTGTGTCATTGAGATTAAACACAAAAGGCTAGTGTTGAAAACTTGATATTATACCATTTGACACACCGACACCCATTCCTAGTCTTTTCTTGGTGAGGATTTGAGCCACACATGATTGTTATTGATATTTCATTGTTTGAGTGGCGGTGTGTGTTGTGTGTTAATAGAACTTGTGTGCGAATACTTGTTAAATCCTAGAATTAGCATGCTTTTGAAAATGATAGGGGGACTTTTAGGAAGCCTTGTCTAGACGTGTGAGAGTGTGGGAATTGGGGGTTGGACCTCATACGTTACATATATGAGCTTGGTATTGTGAGGGGTGGGGGTTTGGTCCTTAGAAAGCCATGTTGAGCCTTAGACCATTCGATTGTGACCCGAGCCTACTTCTTACAAAATTTTACCTATTGAGATGACCCGGTTTAGGAGATTTAGTATGTAGTATTGATGTTCTTGTATATATTGTTGAGTTTCATGTGTTATGAAAAAAAAAATGAAAAAAATGAAAAAAAAAAAAGAGAAAAAAGAAAAAGAAAAAAAATATGAGAAAGATATGAGAAAAAAAAAAGTATTTAGTTGCGATTGTAGTTGAGAACGTTGAAAAAGTTGTGTATATATTTGGTGTTTGCTTTGTTTAGTAGTAGAAATAAAAACCGGGTCAAATCAATTAGCTCTCGCATATATATTCCACCATTTTCCTACCTTTACACCTAGCCCCGTTGCAACCCGCAAGTCCCTTTGATTCTAAAGCATGTTAGATAATTGTTAGGAGGAAACTTGATTTGTATACAAGCTTATTGTCGCGCACATACACACACGCATTGAGTGGTTTAGCATTATGCTAATAATTCTTGTAACCGAGAGATTTTGTGTGAGGGGTGTGTCTTGTGGTATGATTGAAAGTTAGTAAAAGGACGATATATTTTAGCTTGGTTTGCATGTTGATCGCTTGTGGTTTTGAAATAATTTTCGAATGGGTTGCTTGGGACAAGCAACGGGTAAGTGTGGGGATGTGACGGGTGGTCCGTTGGACAACCCTTAAATGGTTTAAAAAAGATTAAAATTTCATACTTTACTTGGTTATTTGCTTGAACTTAGTAACTACGAATGTTTGTGTGTTTTACAGGTAAATCGCTTAATTCGGTTAAATTGGAGCAGCTGATGACATCATACATCATCATCATGGCAGATCTTGGGAGAAACAATTAAAAGGGGTGTTATTATTGTTTTAATAAAACCATCATCAAGTCTCTTGTCGTTGGGCCGCACATATGGAGGGCCTGACTTTGATTTGGGCGGCACATCTTGAGTCTACAACAACATCACGTGACCAAAGAATCAACATATATACACATTAATTAAAGTTGGCGGTTGGGCTTTTGTTTTGGATCAAGCATGTGGATTGTATTTGCAGACTTGTGGGCTCTCTTTTCAACAACATAAAAATCATCATCACCATTAGTATCGATTTGAGGGGTAGCAGCCACTTGAGGTTCTTTAGTCAACAACAACATTATCATCATTCACATCCCATCATCATTAATCTCATGCAGATAAGGAGAGCAGCCATCACGCATTCACAATCACATGGGCATATTGGACTTTTGGGGTATTATATCATTATCATCAAGTGGGTTGCACATGGACTCCTTTTATTGGGCCGCCATATACATACGATGACAATTGGACCGCACATGGTAGATCAATTGGATGCAAACCATAAGAAGTGGACTTTTGGGATTGGGCCGCCAAACAACAGCAAACATCATCATGATCTCTTTTGGCGGCAGACTTCTTTTGGGGGTTTTTGGAAAACA
The DNA here is from genome assembly GCA_030545235.1 of Helianthus tuberosus. Classification (NCBI taxonomy): domain Eukaryota; kingdom Viridiplantae; phylum Streptophyta; class Magnoliopsida; order Asterales; family Asteraceae; genus Helianthus; species Helianthus tuberosus. The sequence goes on along the minus strand of CM060396.1, from coordinate 160,017,560 downwards.
TCACGTGAAGATTGGATTGACAACATTAGTTGGTGGAAGACTTTTTGGCAAAAGTCACGTGTGATGGGACTTAACGGTACATGAGTGCAGATTGTTTTGGAGGCAGCAACATCACGTGAGGAGGTTTGGTTCGAGAGGCACAAGGTCAACCATATAATCATCATCAATTGCGGTGGTCTTGGTTTTGGGTGCTGACTTGTGGGGCGGCACATCTCGGAAAACAAAGAAAGGAGGTTACCGTAAATTACGGTCCCACCGTAATTTACGGTGGACCTGAATTTCACTTGAATCTTATCGTAACTCAGACACATATTGCCGTAAACATTTCATGTCCACCGTAATTTACGGTGGAGCCGTAAATTACGGTGGTGTCTGCGGAACAACTTGTAACTGCCTCATTAAAGTCGGTTTTATTGTGTCTTTTCAAGTATTCTCATTATTGGACGGTTTTGGGACTCACTAGGGGCGAATTTTGGCTGTCTTGCTTGGTTCAAAACAATTCCTAACATTCGGTTTGTGTTTTCGATTTGTATGAACATTGAATTGATTGCTATGATGATTCACCAAGCGATGTCCGGCTAAACTTTTCGGTGATCATCTTAGGTGAAGGTTTCTCTTGAACTTTTGTGTGTTTATTTTTGAATTTCTAGAATGATAACTTGCGTTGCTTGAATATCATGGTGTATGTTTAATTGCTTGTAACTTGTTAATCGATATTGCAATTTCTAGTCTTAATCGTACGTTCTTGGTGCCGTTGGCAATCGAGATATCACGGGAAGGGTTAGGGTTGGTTATTGATTAATTGATCATCGGGAAACAACCTCGCATTTATAAATCCGAGTACTTTGTTCCCTTTTATCACTTCGATTATTCATGCACGAGTTATGTCTATGTAACTCTTTCTAGTTGGAATTGCACACAATTGTTTAAAGAAACTGAAACCTAAGGTGATCATTGTTCTCTCTTAATTTGTTTTACAACCAACATTTGATTTGCAATTAGTTTTTAATTTAGTATTCTAAAACAACAATCCAAACCATTGATCTTAATTTTCTGCAAATTAGTTTAATTGTAGTTTAATCGCAAGGCTATAAAATCAACACACTTTCCACATACTCCCTGAGTTCGATACCCTATTACCGCTATCTATAGTTGTTTTTGGGATTAAATTTGCGTGACCCACGACAATCACGTCAAATTTTGGCGCCGCTGCCGGGGAGTAGTGCGCAACGTGTGTCAGATTGTTAGTTTTGCTTTGTTATTTTCGGGTTTACACTGGTGTGTTTAGTGTGCAGGTTCTACAGGTGCATGTATACTAGAGGCTCTCACAAAGCGTCACCATTGTCATTTGATCCGGAAATTGAAAGAACGTTAAGGCAAAACCGAGTTTTACTACGTGAAAACAGAATCATTGGTTCACCTACTTCACCCATCACACCAAGAAACATCATGGACGAAACACAAGTACCACCCACAACGGGTCAAACGACCTTAACTTTTATACCTACTTCCACACAACCATCACCAAACACAACCATACCAAATTCCACTACAATGCCTACTCCACTTCATGATACTACACCAACCAACACCACACAACCGACTACTACTCAAAATGAACCCAATCTTACCTTTAACCCTTCAGCCACAATCCCACCATTATCACACTTCTTTCCTCCATCTACAGGTCAATCATCTTCTCATTATTCAATACCACAAAGCTCAACCGTTATCCATACTACCTCTACATATCGACCATCGAACCAACCGGGTATGCAATATTTGTCTTATCCTTATTTGCAATCTTCGGGTATAGGAAGAGATGGGTATTTTGAAGGTTATGAAGAAGAGTTTGAGGGATACGAGGAAGAAGGATATGTTTATGGGGATTATGGTGATCAAGGAGAGTTCGGGTATGTGCAAAGTCAATCTCAAGGGATGACAAGTGCTGGTGGAATGCCACAACAACAACTTATACCGCAACATATTCGGCCAAGACCACAAGGGCCACCAATGCAACGCCCTATCCCATTGCAACAAGTTCGGCCACAACATGTACAACCACAATTTCAAAGGCCGATTCAATACCCACCGATGCCCCAACAACCAATTGCACCACAAGGGCCTATACCAAGACCAATGGGTCCTATTCGTCCAAGGGGTCGATTGGGTGTTCCAAGAAGGCATCTTAGGGAACAAGCAAGGGGAATAGAGGCACATTTCAGGCCGATCATTACTCAAAACCCTTCACCGGTGGTTATCCCTCACAACAACCAAGGGAGAACTTTTGAAGTAAGAACCAATTCGTTGCAAAGTTTACCGAAGTACAAAGGGCTAGCAACGGAGGAGCCGTATTTCCATTTAGAGGCCTATGACTCAATTTGCAATACTTTTGGGAGTCAAGGTTTTTCGGCCGATGATGTCAAGTTGGTCTTATTTCAGTTTTCGTTGGAGGACAAGGCAAAGAAGTGGTTCTACACTTTGCCTTCAGCATCTATTTATACTTGGGCGGAGATGCAACAAATTTTTCTAGACGAATTCTATACCGCCCAAAAGACCAACGATGCTAGAAAGGGGTTGAGGAGCTTCCAACAACAACATGGTGAGATGTTTCATGAGGCGTTTGAACGATTCAATATGATGATAAAGAATTGCCCTCACCATGGGATTGAACTTTGGGAGTTGATGAATGCCTTCCACGAGGGGTTGAGTGCCGAAGATGCTCGCGATTTGATGTCCATTACCGGTGGGACTTTTGGCACAAACTATGAAAATGATTATTGGGAGTTTTTAGAGAATATGGCAATCACCTCAAAAAGAAAGGCTCAAGCATCGAGGAGAGCCCGACCGGCTGTCACGAGACCTCAAGTGCACGCCATAGATGATGGTAATGTTCAAACTTCTAACCAAATTTATGATGTTTGTGCTTTGTGTAATGAAATAGGTCATGCGGCTGAAAATTGCCAAGGAATGGTGGAAGGGCAATATGAAGAGGTTCATGCGGTTCAAGGTCAAGGTCAAGGAGGGGGTGGTAGAAATTACTACAACATGAATTCTAATACTTACCACCCCGGGTTGAGAAACCACCAAAATTTTCGTTATGGGAACCCTTCAAATCAAGCTAACCCGAATTTCCAAGGAAACCAAGGATTTCAAAGGCAATATCAAACGGGTCAAAGCTCTTCGGGTGGAAATGAGATGATGGAGATGTTGAAGGCGATGCAAAGTGAAATGCAACGAATGAACCAACGTGATGAGTAGGATATCTTTCATTATGCCCAAATCGAATTTAAAACCAATTTAAGCCTTGTAAGGGTATTTTGGTCATTTTAAAGTTTATAAAAGAGGTTAAATAGTAATCTGATGTTCTGGTATAAAATAATCAGTAAAAATATTTATTTTAATAAGTTATATCAGTAAGATATCATACATATGTGAATTTTATCATTTATGACCAAGCTATGCACCGTAGGGTCATTTTGGTCATTTCACATATGCTATAAGGGTCAAATTTGGAAATCCGAGTTCAAGACTTAAACTTACTGTTAAAGTATAAAAAATTATTCATAACATCAGTAGGTAACAAGTCTTAGGTGCCAAATATGGTTTTAAACCATACTATGCGCCTAAATCGCATAAAAGTCGGTATTTGACGATATTCGGGTTGATTAAGAAAATCTGAGATTTTGATCAGCCTCTACTGTTTAAAATAACTTATTTAATGTATAAAATTAGTAGAAAAAGGTTTGATATGTAAAGGATGTGTAAAACTCATTTTATTAGCAAAAAAGGCATTACCGTCAATTATCGAGTCTATCCAAGAACCCTATGTTATGATCAGTTTAAAATTTAACAAAAATTTTCAAAAATCCCTAAATATTATACCTTATCAGTAGGTGGCAAGTTCGGTGTCAAAAGTTGGGTTTAAATATGATTTATGTAAAAAATGCCATTTAATTTATAAAAAGCTTTCATTTTACGATATCGAGCATAACTCTCATTTCAGACCATAAACTGATGTCAAATTTTTAGGACATACTAAAATATCAGTAATAAAGGTTTTTGTCCTCTCACATTTTCAAAAATCTCGTTTTAATGGTAAAAGGGCATAACGGTAAACTTTTAAGCATTTAACGAAATCATGCAATGAACTAGGATTTCTATGGAACAATGTTGTATAACATCAGAGGGTTATACTAACATATAATATGGTCCTAAAGGAACCCTAAGGCATATCTAAACTAAGCTAAATCAGGTCAGATCTGAAAGTCAAAGAAAAAGTCAACTTTTGCGACTTTCGGTTGTGAACCGAGCCTAAACACAGAATTGTCGGGTCGAACATGCCTAGACATGTTCAATTAATATTTACCAAGTTATTAAAGTGACAAAACTGATTTTACTACCTTTACATCATTAGTTTATTTAAAAACTGACTTGTTTGACTTATATTTTAATTACTTTGACCCGACAATTAACTAAGTTAAATGTGATAATTAGGAGGTGCCCTTTTGAGGGTTTAATACCTACCTAATTACAATCACGTAGGCATGTTTGTTGCGAACCATGGCTTGACCATACAAGGTCTAACTAAAAGTCAAAGCGTTTATCGCAAACGCTTGACTATTCGGCTTTAAAAGCCAAACAAAATAACCAAGCACGAAAGGAACACTTACAAGTCGTCCTTAGGACAGAAGGAGGTTCCCAAGTTGATCGGGATCCTCTTAGAATTTGAGATATAGGAATGGAATGAAGTGTGAGTTTCTCAATGAAAACAACCCCTATTTGTAGTTTTTTTAAAGTTATAAGATCTTGACAAGTGTTGGAATGGATTGTGAGATGGTTACAAGTGTAAAACCAGATTTTTAATACCATCTAAGTGCCCATGGATTGATAAGAATGGTTTTGATGAGAGTAAGAAACCAGAATTGATAAAAACCAGCAACAAGAAACAAGTTACTGCTGCTGTTATGTCTTCGCGGCCCGCGTAGGAAGCCCAGGTGGGCTACGCGGCCCGCCTAGCATCCGGCCCAGATTTAAAAGTTTGCAACATGCGCAGTTTTGGTCCCTGTCCTATATATTAGCCCTTTTTAACATGTGTAACTTATAAAAATAACATATTTAGTCCCTCTGACTTCTGAATCAGATAGATACAGGTTTAAAACCACTTTTGAGAGTTGTCAAGATCAGTCCTTTACACTTTTACTTGTTATATAACTCTCAAACTTTATATTAATGACACTATATTTTCTAGTTTAGTGTGTCATGTTAATACAAGGCACAAGGACCTCTAGTAATCATTCATAGACATCCGGGAGTTAGTCCGAGCATAGCGAAGTCCTTGGTTTGTTTAAAAAGATCCTCTAAAGCGTAGTTTCGCTCACTGTCGCTTTTAGTCCTTTAATAGAACAAAGTAGCGCAAAAATGTCGTTTACTGATATCCAAGCCTTTCGTGGCTCATAATGGGTATTCCCAAGCATGTGTTTAAATATTACTATGCTCACGTTTGTTTAAATGGTCACCAAAAGGCGTAGATTCAAAAGATGACGCTTTTGGTCCCTCTAATGTGCAAACTTGCGCATATCATCGTTTAATAGCATCGAAGCCTTATCTAATCCATATTAGGCATTCTTGAGAGTATAATTGCACTACATAATACCTCGGGTTCGTTAAAAGGTCATTCAGAGGTATAATTAAACAAATTGACGCTTTTAACCCCTTAAACTTGCAAAGTTGGGCGTAACGTCACTTATAGGCATAAAAGTCTTAGATGGCCAATAATTGGCATTCCCAAGAGTATAATCAAACATTATGAAGCTCCCAGTTTGTTAAAAGGTCACTCAGACGTAAGAATTAACATGTTGACGCTTTTAACCCTTCTTCGCGCAAACTTTCAATTAATTATGCAAACGGCTACTCTCGATCAACAAGTGGCTCATTTGTGATTATGAATACCGTAAGAGGTTATTCAAAGACTTATTTTAAGCATGTTAACACTTCCAGTCCTTCCAAAATCAAAGTTTGACTTTACCAGGGTTTAGTACACGTGTCAATACATCATTGGATGTGATTTTTACGAGGTGTTACAATAACTTTATGCTATATGACCTGTATCACGTGTAACTCAATATATTTAAACTGGGTCATATGAACCGTATCACCGAAAACTATCCGGGTCAAGCTACACATGTATGCTAACAAACAAATCTGACAGTCGACAGATAATATTTCGGGTAAGAACATACGGGTTTATTACTGAATAATCAAGAAGATCTCTTACCCGGAACGCATAGATTGCATGGAGCTTGCACCATTGCGATACTAAATGCCATACCGTTTGAGCGAAAACACATGTCACAAACAAATGTTCTGTAGACTCTTGATCCTCGCCAACACTGGACAAAGGCAGCTTGGCACATTAATGTTCCTTCTAACCAAACACCTGCCATGCTCTAAATTACTCCATTCACTTCAAATCTTGATAGTCAAGTGAATCAAACAAAACTAGTAAAAAGCGATGAGAAATCACCAATCGAACCGGTAAATCGACAGGTTCAGTTACCAGCCCTAATTTCAAAGCTTTACTTAGTTATAGCTGCGACATATATCCATCAGTTCATCCCATAATATGATCTGAACTTATTACTTATGATAACAGTCATGTAAACAAGTCTAGCTAGAAAAAAATTAATATATAAAAAACGGATCACAATTAAGAATTAGTTTGACAATACAAGTAGAGCAAAAACAATACAACCAATTGCTCGAGATACAATAAAAGGTAATCATGTAAACTTTGAACTGGACAGGAAGCTAAAAAGTAATATTACAAAGTCTTAACTACATTTATGGTCAGTTAACTTACCGTGTAATATGCAAATATAATCCCCAACAGAATTGTTCTTGAAAGCAATTCAAACAATCTTGACCAGCGCAAAAGTCAAAACACAAAAAGAAATAGCAAAAAATTCCCTTCAAGAAAGCCAGAATCTTGTTTTCTTAAAGGGTACAGTAGATTATTTCAAAGGGGTATAAATCAACTCAAGATTATAACTTTTATAGCTAAGGTTTTCCAAAATTGGGGCTTTAAGCATATATAACATTCAAGCAACAAAAAAAACATGCATATGTGCAGAAAATCAAACATGCATTTAATAAGATCATAGATAAAAAAGATAGTAATAAGCTCAAGATTTTAAATTTTCATAAGGAAAAGATTGCTGCCAAGATTGGGCTTTAAGGACTTTCAAGTAACAAGAAAACAGGTATATGAGTAGAAAAACATATCCTAACACAGTAAACGCACCGCACTTGAAAAAAATTCACCTACTTAGCAGTGAACACAGTGTTATACATAATAGTATCAGAACTATCCCCTTTTCATGAATACTTAGCAAGTCGATAGCTTCAACCATTTTACCCTCATTGCATAAGCTTTCATCGATAGCTTTGTTCCAGGGGCTCGCCAAAGCTCGTTCGTTCCAGAGGCTCTCTGAAGATTATTGGATAATCAAACATAATAGTGTACCTTAAATTCTTAAAATACTTCACTACAGAATCACTGTCAGAACAGATTGTTAACTAGGCTTCAATTACTAAATACAAAAAGTAGTAATTATCAAACATAATAATCGAAAATCCAATTGAAAAGATTATCAAACAAAAAAGCATAACACTGACCTTAGAACAAACAAGCTTCTGTTTGGCAATTTCGATTCCAAAACACAACAGAACAACTTCGATTTAAATTCTGATTGTAAAGAGCGTTGAAAAAGAACGCAACACAAGTTGTAGTTGTAACTTCGAAGTTCGTTTCCAATTTACGACTATTTATTTTTCCTGAAGATTCTATTTTCACTCCCCGCATTCCCCTGTTCTTTTTTCCCATGAAGTAAGTTGTAAGAGGGAGGCCGTGAATAAAGGAGGCACAAAGCTAGGGCTTTAGCAGCCTTACCCTTGAATAGGCTCTGCGTGAAACTGAATTCATCGCCGGAGATTGATAGAACTTCTGCATCATCTTCCTTCATAAACCTAGGGTTCTTAGTCTCATATAGATTCCATAGAGGAGAGTTATCTGGTTGTAGACGAGGGCACCAGAGCGAAGGGATGAGTAGGGAATTAACAATTTTGGGGGTATATTGTGGGATGGTCACGTAAAATAACTAAAGTGTGACGATAGACGTTATTTTTAGTTTTACCATGGCAATTGATAACTTTTAGTCACACATAAAACCTAAAGTGGCTAATAACAATACTTTTTAGTCACACAAACTTGTAAGTAGTTATATGTATTAGCTTTTAGTCACATAATTAGAAACCTATTGTGACCATTAGTAAACATTTGGTCACATCTTTTAACGGTGGCTAGTAATTGTCACATTATTTAAAGAAAGTGTGACTAAAGGTTTCAAAAAGATGTTTTTTGTCACATTAATCAAGAATCAAACAAATAAAGTAATAATAGGTTACATTTGGCCACACTTTTCTAGTTGTGGCTAATAATTGTCACAGTTTTTCTCTAAACGTCTGGCTAAATGTATCGATCTGTTATACAATGGTCGCACAAATAATAAAATGTGTGGCTAAATGTTTTGAGGTGCTATATAATGGTCACATTAATAATAAAATGTGTAGCTAAAAGTGTTTTAAAATATTATAAATGACCTTTAGCCACACATCTATTGAAACATGTGGCATACCGGTTTTGGAAAAAGTGTGGTCGTAGGCCATTTTTCACATAGTGTGAAGCAATTGAATTTTAGAAACAAAACAGTTCCTCTAATACATACATTACTGAGAGTAGAGCGCAAAAAATGACTGTGTCTGAACCAATTCAATCTGCTATCCTACAAACAGTTGAGGAGGTTATCCCCGCTGAGTATTATGAAACTCTTGGTTGTAGTTCAAGTGGAGCAGCCACTACAACTGTTTAACCCATTGGTGATTAGTTGGACAGTGGTTACATCATTAAGACTCCCTTGAAGGCAACCAATGATGAGGTTACAACTGTAATCTCTGCTTCAGTGGGAAGTCCCCAGAACCAAGAAAAAAGGGCATCTGATTCTGATGATATGGAGACTTCTCCTATTATCAAAACAAATACAACCACTACAGGTGGGAATTCAGATGATCCTAATAAAGTAGGTGATGAATTAAGTTATAAGGATTTGACAGTTAGAGTGTCTACCATTGAAACAGATGTTACTGAAATGAAAGAACTGATTAAGCAGATGATAGAGCTTTTTAAAAGTCAACCTACCACACAGGAAAATGCCAATGAGCTTTGGAATTCTATGCAACCCATCATTCATGCTCAGAGGAATTTGGCTGAAAATAACCACAATTTCAGTTTAGAATTTATCAGAAATTTGGTTGATGCTAGGTATAAAGACACACAAGCAGACGTTATGAACATTAAGGAACATCTGTTAAAACTTACTGGCTCCACCCATACATCAATCTTTGAGAAAGATGATGATGATGATGATGATGATGATGATGATGATGATGATAATGATGCCAAAAAGGGGGAGAAAGATTCACTGAGAAAGTTGCCACCTGTAAGACCCTTACTAATATTATTGCTTTACGTATAAATATCGACAATTAAATGTGTATTTATGACTACACATACTTATGAAAATCCGGGTTTATTAAAACATTTCTCAATAAAAACAAAACATAATATGTATAAGTTCGTCATTTAAAAATGACGACGAAACAATGTGCGGAAGCTTGTAACTTGATCGTGTTCTGTTCTTCGTTGAGCTTGATCATCACCCGATACTCCAATTATTACCAACATATCATAAATCATGATATACGTTAGTTAAATGAAATCTATAACTAATCTAGGTAAGCCCAAATGCTCAATACGATAACCAGGTAACTCGTATGGGTTATGGCGACTGATAACCCAGATGAGTAGACAACTTGTCTGGGTTATAGCAACTGATAACCCAGATGACCAAATAACTTGTCTGGTTTATGGCAATTGATAACCCAGATGACCAGATAACTCGTCTTGGTTATGGAAACTGATAACCCAGATGACCAGATAACTCATCTGGGTTATGGCAACCATGGTTTCAAAAGTCGCTAAGCATTCCCTAGTTGGATTCGGGAGTACTCGGGAGATACTCGGCCTAGGCGGAGATTACTCAGTGAGTATTGGGCCTAGGTGAACGGTACTCTGGCCTCACCAGCCTACCTTGTAACGAGTACTCGGGGAGTACGCGGAGCCTAGGCGGGACTTTTACAACCATGATGGCAACTGATAACCCAGATGACCAAATAACTTGTCTGGGTTATGGCAACTGATAACCCAGATAACCAAATAACTTGTTTGGGTTATGGCAACTGATAACCCAGAAATATATTTAACAAGTCTGGGTTGCAGAACTTGGCCATTTTTCCTTTTTAGTAATTGTTGCGTAACTTCTCTGATATTTGTCTGTTTAACTTGAAACTTGTTTCTAATTGATTGTAATACATTTTCCTACATTATTAACCCCTAATCTTTAACCCGGGTTCATAAATTTTATGATTTACACAACCATTACTGGGTTTATGCGCATTATTATTTTGACCCGTTATGAGATTTAAGCACTTTGAGCTTAAATTATCCACAGCCCTTCATATCTTTTATTCCCGCTTAATGATCTTTATTCATCTATCATCACAACTTCATTTGTGATGGATTATGATAGAGAAATTCATTATACTACTATTCTACTCTCGAATTTGACATTTTTACGAAAATGACCCATTACACATACCTGGATCGGGTCAAAGCATTGACCCATTTTAATACCTTACATTATTAGTTACTAATTAAAAGCAATGCAAGCCATACGTGTAACAACCCTACTTTTTGAAGTCAAAGGAAGAAAAAATTGCTAACTGCGATCTGTCACTCCTTGCTTAATTACTGATTTGTGCTTCTTGACTTGTAATCGAATCCTATTATTTGTTTCCTTTATTTGTATTATGTGGAGTATTTATAACAAATCGAGGTTTGAATCATGTAGAGAAACTTATCTCTATATGTTCCCAACATATGGGTCATCAAGTACTTCTTCTACAAGGACTCTTCATGCATATCTTTATGTCTCTTTCTTGTATTCTTACTCTTTTGTTTTATATATAAAACCCATCAAGTTAGGCACATCGCCAACTTTTAATACAAGAGACATGGGGTAGAGAAAAGTCTCACTTAATTAGAGACATAAACTCTAATAAAACTAATAAATTGACATAAAAACTCTACTTTAGAGTTTATATGAAGAGTATAGTACTTAATTAGAGATTTATTAGAGACATAAACTCTCATAAAAACTAATAAATGGAAGTTTCAATGGTATTGAATTCCCTGATCGTATTACATTGAATCAAAACAACCCTTTAAATAGGGTGCAATACAAGATAACCCTACCTATAAATAAGGAATCCTAATCTGTCTATAATTACAAATGATCAATACCACAACTAATAATAATAAACTAATAATGAGATCCTCTAAATATTATCGGCTAAGACTCCCCCACAGTTTGAGCGGGAGTAGGACAAACGCTCAAGCTGGAACGAAAAGACTGAAACAACTGTTTAGACAGTCCCTTGGTGAAGATATCTGCATACTGAAGATCCGAAGGAACATGAAGAACCCGAATATGACCAATACGAACCTTTTCCCGAACAAAGTGAATATCAATCTCAATATGTTTAGTTCGCTGATGTTGAACCGGGTTATCTGATAAGTAGACAGAAGAAACATTGTCACAATAAATTACAGATGCTTTCACAAGGGGAAGCCGTAATTCCAGCAATAAATTGCGCACCCATGTAGCTTCGGCCACGGCATTAGCAACACCGCGATATTCTGCTTCAGCACTGGATTGAAAAACAGTAGGTTGACGTTTAGAGGACCAAGAAATCAAATTATCACCCAGGAATACACAGTAGCCACTAGTGGACCGTCGAGAATCCGGGCATCCGCCCCAATCAGCATCAGAATAAGCAACCAAGGAGTGGGTATTCGTTCGTTCGTATAAGACGAACCCCATAAGCTATAGTACCCTGTAGATACCGAAGTATGCGCTTCAGAAAAGCAAAATGCGGGTCGCGAGGTTCATGCATGAACAAACACACCTGTTGTACCGCATAAGTGATGTCGGGACGTGTGAAAGTAAGATATTGAAGCGCCCCTGCCAAACTGCGATAGAGGGTAGGATCATGAAAAAGCGGGCCGTTCGTAGCACTAAGCTTTGAGGAGATGTCCACGGGTGTGCTACACGGTTTACATGAAGCCATAGAAGCACGAGATATGATCTCCTTGGCATACTGCGATTGATCCAAAAATAACCCTGAGGAAGTGCGAGTGACTCGAATACTCAAAAAATGATGAAGGTTACCCAAATCTGTCATAGCAAACTCTCGTGAGAGCATACGAATGAGATCATGAAGCAGCGAATCAGAAGAGGCGATGAGGACAATGTCGTCAACATAAAGCAGCAAATAAGCCGTATGAGAGCCTCGAGTGTAGATGAATAAAGATGTGTCACACATACTGTTCCGAAACCCCTGAGATAAAATGTAAGTGGCGAATCGAGTGTACCATGCACGGGGTGCTTGTTTGAGTCCGTAAAGAGACTTCTTCAGCTTAAACACAAAATTAGGATGCCGTTGATCCACAAACCCTGGTGGTTGGTGCATAAAAACAGTTTCATGAAGGCCACCATGTAAAAAAGCATTCTTGACATCCAGTTGATGGATTGGCCAAGAACGGGAAACAGCAATGGACAGAACAGTCCTAATAGTAGCGGCTTTAACCACGGGGCTAAACGTGTCCTCACAATCAATCCCAACAGTCTGTGACTTACCATTAGCAACCAGTCGTGCTTTGTATCTTTCTAGGGAGCCATCTAAGTTAAATTTGCGGCGGAAGAGCCACATACATCTAATAAATGGTCTGTCAGGCGGTCTAGGTACGAGTTCCCATGTGTCGTTTTCTTGTAAGGCACTGAACTCAGCCGTCATGGCATTCAACCAATTAGGACCGGGGAAATGGCAGTGGTGGTATGGATATGTTTGGCCTTTGACCGAGTGGTCATGGGGTGAGTATTAGAAGATCTGGCTATCGTAGGAGGTGGCTGGTGTGTAGGCTGAGTAGGTTCAGCCATGGGTACCGTAGGGGTGGAAGGGACGGTAGGATGAGGGCGACGGGTGTAAACAATAGGAACAGGAGATGAAGTGTGGATCAGCGGTTTGGGAATTGGGTGAGGAGGGGAAGGTGCATGAGGTGATGGGGAAAAAACAAAGCCGGGGGGTGGAGTGTCATCCAAAAACCGATAGGAGGTGAGCGATGTCGGGATAGTGTAAGGGAATGTGGTCTCATCGAAGGTTGCATAACGAGAAATGGAGACTTTCCCGGTAGTGGGATCGAAACACCGATATCCTCGAAAATCCGGAGGGTATCCGAGAAAAATGCAACGAACGACCGCTGATGAAGTTTATGCAGTTGAGTGGCGGAGGTGTTTAGATAACACGCACATCTGAAGACACGTAAATGGTCGTAAGTCGGATGTCTAAGGTAGAGAGCAAAGGTGGGGGGTGAAGTAATTTAGGCGTTTAGTGGGAAGAATGTTGTGTAGGTAAGTGGCCATGTGTAATGCTTCCACCCAAAAAGAAGGAGGAAGATTGGCATGAATGAGGAGGGAGCGGATGATGTCATTGAGACGACGGATCATCCGTTCCGCCCGGCCGTTTTGAGAGGATGTTTGTGGACACGAAAAACAAAACAGAAGGCCATTTTGGGTGGCAAAATTTTTGAAAGCATGGTTATCAAATTCGCCCCATAAATCGCATTGAAAAGTTTTGATCTTGCGGTTGAATTGAGTGACAATTAACTGATGAAATTTAACAAATGTTGGAAAAGTTTCTGACTTATATCGAAGTGGATAAACCCAGACAAAGTGAGAGAAATTATCAATCAACACCATGTAATACTTGTACCCGGATTTACTACGTAGAGGAGATGTCCACAAATCACAATGAATGATATCAAAAGGAGAAAAAGTGAACGAATGTGATTCATAAAAAGGCAATCGTTTATTATTCGACAAATGACAAGAATTGCAGAAAGTAGAATGCTTATTACAAGGAAAATTAAAATTTTTGCTAAGAACATCTAGAACTTAAACTCTGGGGTGTCCAAGTCGATCATGCCATGGTAAGGAAGTAGTGGAGATAAAGCAAGCTTGTGGAGGAAGTGTTGGTGGCGTGACTGGATAGAGGTTTCCCGTGCTATTGTGGCGGGAAAGTAGGCGGCCTGTTTTGAGATCCTTCAAAGAAAAGCCAAACGGGTCAAATTCAATTGAAACATTATTATCCCGAGTAAAACGACGGACAGAAATAAGATTTTTAATAATGTGAGGTCTATAAAGGATGTTTGGTAAAATGTAGGTGCGGTTGTGAATTGGGAGAAAACCGGTGCCCGAGCCCTTAATTGGTAAAAAATTGCCATTACCGACCATAAGTTTAGTGTTAACAGTAGACGAGTCAAGTTGTTGGATCATACCTTGATTATCGGTGACGTGGCCTTCGGCTCCCGTGTCCATGATGATATTTGGATCGGTGTACTGCAATTGCATAGTATTGAAGGCTGCACTCAAATCAGATGGGCTGAGCGCGTCGAAACCGGCGGTAAATGGACCTTGGGATGGCGGATAACCAATGAAATTGGTTGATGTTTGTTGGGCTGAATGAGGGCTGATATTTGGCCTCCATGAAGTCTGAGTTGGATATGGGCAAGGTGGAGTATTCCACCAAGCCCACTGTGGATAACTTGGTTGACCCATTGGAGTTTGAAAGGCCCAATTACCGGACTAAAATATGTTGCCTCTGCCCCGACCCCCTCGACCACGGTATGTCTGGCTGCGTCCCCTGCCCTTGCCACAGTAATGATTCTGCTGGTTGGAGTATTGATTGGGACTCTGATCGGCGGAGGGGTTAGGGTTTTGAGTGGGTTGGGTTGTCGGCGCAGGTGTTGGAGAAGGGCTGTTTGCCACCATAACAGAAGATGCCTTAGGTTGTCTAGCCTCCTGTCGAGGAACTTCATCATGAAGCATCGCGATTGCCGTATCCCAATCGGCGTTTTGAGAATGGATGAGCTGGGCGGTGGTGTCGAATTCCGGAGACAAGCCACGAACCAATTTCAAGACGAGTCTGGAGTCCGTTACGGGTTGATCAACATCGGCTAGCTGGTTAGCAATTTCTTTCAACTGCTGACAATAATCATCGAGTGATGAACACGCGGTAAGATTGAGATTAACGAATTTTGCATCTAGTGCAGCAGCCTTTGCCTGTTTGTTACTGCAGAAAATATTTTCCAGTTTCTTCCATGTTTCTCTGGCCGTTGAATCGGTATCAAGAACCCTTGTGAGAAGATCGTCTGAAATAGTGCTGTAAATCCACTGTGATACGAGTGCGTCTAATTCTTTCCAAGCTGCAAATTTGGGATCAGTAGATGCCGGTGATGGTGTATCATCAAGATGGTCCAGAACCTTATACGCGACGGCATGAAATTTGAATAGCTTAACCCACGATGTGTAGGTTACCTTGGTTCCGTCGAGAGTACGGATTTTTGATTGAATGTTTGTCACTGAATAGGCTGGGTGAAGAGGTACAGGAGCCGTAGGGTTTGAGGAGCCTGTATTGCCATCTGATTTTTCCATGGAAAAGAAAAAAAAATCTAAACAGTTGGGAAGAAGGGGACAGACGCAGGAAGCTGAAAGAAAAAAGAAGGAAGGGTAATCAGAACCGAAGCTCTGATACCATGAAAGTTTCAATGGTATTGAATTCCCTGATCGTATTACATTGAATCAAAACAACCCTTTAAATAGGGTGCAATACAAGATAACCCTACCTATAAATAAGGAATCCTAATCTGTCTATAATTACAAAAGATCAATACCACAACTAATAATAATAAACTAATAATGAGATCCTCTAAATATTATCGGCTAAGAATAAATTGACATATAAACTCTACTTAAGAGTTTATGTTTCATATGAAGCGTCTAGTAAATAATTATAATTTCATTAAATTATAATCTCACTAAATTAATATCCATTCATAATATCTAAATTTCCAACAATCCCCCACATGAATGGAGATTGATCAAAACACACAAAGTTTCCAATGGAACCTTGACAGTTGAGTATTGCCGGATAAGTAGGTGTCCTTTTGAACTTTCCATTGTGAAGCATACTTAGCCTCCTAGCGGTTTGTAGACACAATGTCCTTTAACAAACCCGCATTTGTGTAGACAATAATACACTTCACACAATACTCTCCTTGGCTGAGTCATCCCCTATAGTCGTGTCCAATAATGGTCGTGGAACACTTTCCTGGTTCTGCGAAAGCTCTAGGAATTGTGCCCCCAATTCCATTCGAAGCGACCCCACTTCTCTAACATAGGTGATTCTCCTTAAATCATTAAAAGGATCATGGTTATCATGATTACGCAAAATCATTTACCACATAATATGCTTAGCCTCACAATTTGTAACTAAATTTCATAGGAATGAACTATGACGTATTTAAACACCCTTTTAGTGTTTAGGGAGTATATATAACCACATATACTAGCTTATGCATATCAGCTATGCCCCCACAGTGGCCACCTTTAGGCATATGAATTCGTTTTCCTATTGAACTTAGATCTTGGGATCTCCAGTCAATTAAGTTATGCCCCCACAGTGACCACCTTTAGCCATATGAATTCGTTGTCCTATTGAACTTAGATCTTGGGATCTCCAGTCAATTAAGTTAGGTTTCCTTCACACACCCTTTTTCCATGGGCTTTAGTCTCATTCCACAACTTGATCTTTAATATAACCTCAGGTTGTTGGATCCATAACATTATCTTTGTCTTTGACAAGTCACTGAAGATAACTTTGCAGTTAAGATCAATTATCATGACGTGTTCATAATTCGAAAGTTAACATTGCCTATTGTCAACTTCTAAGACTATAACCTTAGTGGCCACCTGAATCTGGTTATAATATTTGTCTTAGAATGATACATTTATCATTTAAGGCAAACACTTCTCCATTATGCACTACGACAGTTGTGTCCTCCACTTAGTTATCTGTTTGCAATGTTAGATTGGATTACAAAATCCTTATTGCCAAAATTTTATGGTACAAATGCAAGACACCCCCATATTTAAGTGTTATTAGATAACATCTAGATGGGGTAATGAAAACCATTTCTACATACCCTTAGAGGGTTGTTTCTTAAATGGATCCTCCCCTACATTTCTTGTCATTTGATCATCACAACTTCACTTATGACAACATTTATACACATATGATTGAACAAGATCAACCTCATTGTATCAATGAATTCAACTCATATTGCATTAGCTTACATAAGCTTTCGAGCTGACCAAAGGAACACATGCCATTGTCATAAGTTTGTCACCAACTTAGAGTAATTCTAATTTACCATCTAGAATAAGCCTAGACAATGACTTTTCCTCATTAGCTTTTCGAACAAGCTTTTTAAAAGTTACATGTCTTTTCCTTATAATGAATGAAAATTCTCTCTCAACTTTATCTATACACAAATTCCTTTTTTGTTAATACACATTTGAACGTTTAAAGTTAATTAGTCTCCGTCAAGAACCATAATTAACCAAGTACTAGTCTAGCATGCTTTAGACTAGAATACTTAACCAAGTACTGGTCGGTCGGCTGGTTTCCTGATCGATCGGTTGTCTGATTCGAGTGTTCGGCGCAACGATTTTTGCTGTTTCGATTTCGTTTCCGAGCGATTCGATGCGATGGAGTTTCCTAGTCAAATTACTTTTAATCCCAACTATTCATATTTAGCGCTATCTCTTCTCCACTAATTATCATACCATTTTGATTGCGATTGAGTTCGATTTCGATTGAGTTCGATTGCGTTTCGAGTTTCGATTGATTTTCCATAACACAATATAAATAAACATGCACAATTAACACGTAAGGCACACACACAAGTATATAGTAACCAAAATGCGTATTTCGAGTTGCAAGTGCGATTGCGATTCGATGTCGATTAAATTAGATTGATTAGCGTTTAGTTGGCTTTATCGCATTGTTACTTCCTATAGTTCACAGTCGTACATCGATTAAATAGCGAATAACATACGTCGATTGTTGTAATTATTGACACTTACTCCACATAATACAACTAAAATAAACACATAGAAGAAACTTACTAAAAGTCAAGTTGCGAAATCGATCGTTGACTTTGACCTTGACTTTGACTCTGACTTTCGAAAACACGGGGTGTTACACTTAGTTTTGCAATATACAATATTAATAATATCAATTAGGGTTATGAAAACATAGATCAAACCCAAAATATCAAATGGTTTTATATTGTTTAGTCTTACTACACATGTACTAAACATTTTCTAACACGCATGTTAGAAAAAAAAATGTTATGACGAGTACATTATAGAATCAAACGTTTACATAAAACGTTTTCCAAAGATATAGTTTATAAAATAAACCATTTCTCATCATTTTTAATGCACACATAGGCAATTAAATGTTTACATAAAACATTTCTATTCATTATGAACAATCACTAACCTTGTATTTGTGATACACATTTTCTAACACACGTGTTAGAAAATTTAAGTCATTTTATATATACAAAACATGACCAAATTAAACCATTAAATGTAATCATTAAAACTCATCAAATGTCATCAATAAAACTCTACTCAAGAGTTTCACCATATGAAGAGTTAAGAGTCTCAATAATTATAGACTTAAACTCTAATAAAACTCATCAAATGTCATCATTAAAACTCTACTCAAGAGTTTCATCATATGAAGAGTTTAATTAGTAATTATAATTTCACTCAAATGGATTTAGAAATCACAAATTAAAGTTGGTGATAAATCCCACACAACTACACCATCACTTTATGATGATTTAATTCTTGAAACCAATTAAATATCAACTTCAATGTATGACATTTTTATTTCAAAACTATACAAAGCATTAAAATCAATGCCACAACAAATTACTTAGGGTGAGGGGGGCACTCCCCTAAGAGGGGAGTCCCCTCTCTTACGTATAACCAATCCTCGTGTGCCACGTCAACTCCCCTCTTAAACTCCCCTAACACCCCAATTTGATGGCGGCACTCCCCTATTAGGTGACTTGGTTTTTTATTAAAAAAAAACAAAAAAAACAAAAAGTTTTCATTGGTTGAAAAGGTGGCTGCCCACCATCTTCCCATCTCCTTCCATCGGTGAACAAGCACCGAACCAGGTCGCCGATTTCGGTCCCCGCCTTGATGGCGCCAGTGTTCCCGAGCGGGGACTTGTGTCACCGCACCCACTCCCCGCGAGTGCCCCGCTCACCCTTATATAGAATGTTTACATAAAACATTTCAAAGCATTTATATTTTAACCATTTTTAACAATCATGTTAAAATGAAAGAAATTCTAACACGCACAATAGAAATATTAACATTTCCACAAAATGTTAATTCGACTTGCTAAAAACACATATATGGTTCAAATAAATAAGTCATTTCTAATACATTCGTTAGAAACTAAACAATTAAAAATTGCTTCCAAAGTAACGCTTGTCATGAATGTTTCTAACACCCATGTTAGAAGACAAATGATTACAAAAATCTTTATAAGACTTATTTGTTGATATCAATCCATGGGTAGATGAAGAGTCTACTTTAAATAGAGACTTAATTATAGACATAAAACTCTAATTAAGTAACATAAAACCCTTATTTAAAGACATAAAAAACTCTACTTAAGAGAATTTAACGTTTACAAAAAACGTATGGTTTACACCAATAATTCTGGTCTAACACACATGTTAAAGAATTTAACGTTTACAAAAAAACGTATGGTTTACACTAATAAACCCGATTTAACACAAAAGTTAGAAAAATTAACGATTCCCAAAATCATTTGAAAACCAAACGTTTGAACTAAAACTATTCGTTTTGTACCACGGTATAGAATTTAAGATTGGATCTCAATCTCAATAAATCCAAACACAACAGGTTTTAAGATTGTAGCAACAATCTCATGAAATCTGTTTTAAGTTTGTAGGAACGGGTCACAATTTTATTAATAAAACTAATAAAAAAATAAAGATACTCTCTTTAAACATTTGGGAAGTTGTAGTACATGAACCGTGTATAAATTCAAAGAAAAATCAATATGAACTACAACATATTTAATAAAACCATCGATTCAAAGCAATATCTTCAAAAGATAAAGTTTCCAACTTGATCTTTAACCGCGTCTACTTGTAAGGTTCGTTGTGTTTTCAGTCCGTTGTGTGGGCTTCAACGAGGTCTTGAACCACGTCTTCTTGTACAATAATTTCCTACAAAAAGAACAAACAAATGTTGACGGTTGTGGCTGAGGCACGTGTTCAACACGCTTCCCTTAAAACAGATTTCGCGCCTCTACTAAAGACGATGCGTCTGTCTCCCAGGGTACAACAGCCGAAGCAGTCTGTACTGCCGGAGTAGGTCACGCGCCCGAGGTTACACCAGATAAAAAACATAGTGTTAGACCTTTTAGGAAACTAAGAATAGAAATGTAGTTGAATCATGTAGAGAAACTTATCTCTATATGTTCCCAACATATGGGTCATCAAGTACTTATTCTCCAAGGACTCTTCATGCATATCTTTATGTCTCTTTCTTGTATTCTTACTCTTGTAGTTTTATATAGAAAACCCATCAAGTTAGGCACATAGCCTACTTTTTATTTTAATACAAGAGACATGGGTTAGAGAAAAGTCTCACATAATTAGAGATTTATTAGAGACATAAACTCTAATAAAACTAATAAATTGACATAAAAACTCTACTTAAGAGTTTATATGAAGAGTCTAGTACTTAATTAGTGATTTATTAGAGACATAAACTATAATAAAAACTAATAAATTGACATAAAAACTCTAATTAAGAGTTTATGTTTCATATGAAGAGTCTAGTAACTAATTATAATTTAAATTAAATTATAATCTCACTAAATTAATATTCATTCATAATATCTAAATTTCCAACACACTTTAGGGATTCTTTCAACGCCTACATTACAGGCTTCTCCACGAAGTGTAGTGTCTCGTTTACTTGCAAGTCATCGAGAGGTACAATTAAATCATGCTCAGCCAGGCACTTTCGGAGGTTTGACACATGGAAAGTCGGGTGGACGTTACTAAGTTCCTCCAGTAGTTCGAGTCTGTAGGCGACTTTTTCGATCCTTTCCAGAATCTTAAAAGGTCCAACATATCGAGGTGCTAGTTTCCCTTTCTTGCCGAATCTGACCACACCCTTCCAAGGTGATACCTTTAGGAGTACGTAGTCGCCAACGTAAAATTCAAGGGGCTTGCGTCGTCTATCCGCGTAACTTTTCTGTCGGCTTCAAGCTTTCAACAAGTTGTCTCGAATTTAGAGGACTTTGTCAGTCGTTTCTTGTAATAGCTCAGGACCGGTTAATTGCGAGTGACCGATCTCGTGCCACACAACAGGTGATCGACATTTTCTTTCGTATAAAGCCTCGAATGGTGCCATTTGTATACTGGAATGATAACTGTTATTGTACGAGAATTCGACTAACGGCAGGTATGTATCCCAATTACCACCGAAGTCTATGACATACGAACGGAGCATGTCCTCAAGAGTACGAATCGTTCTTTCAGTCTGACCCTCGGTTTGAGGGTGGAATGCGGTACTTGATTAAGCGATGTACCGAGAGCCGTTTGAAACGTTTCCCACAGTCGCGAGGTAAACCGAGAATCACGGTCAGAGATGATGTCGCGAGGCGTCCCATGATTACAAATGATCTCGTTGGTGTAGATTCGGGCTAGTCGTTCTACCTTGTAGTCTTCCCGTATTGGTAAAAAGTGAGCTGATTTGGTCAGTCGGTCAACAATAACCCAGATGCTGTCGTGACCTGATGACGTGTGCGGAAGCTTTGTTATGAAGTCCATAGCTATACTCTCCCACTTCCACATGGGGATCGGCGGTTGTTCGAGTAAGCCAGAGGGTCTTTGATTTTCAGCCTTGACTCTTGCACAAGTCAGGCACTTTCCAACGTAGAGAGCAATATCCCTTTTCATGCCCGGCCACCAGTACTTGTTGCAAAGATCCTGGTACATTTTGTCGGCACCGGGATGAATAGAATACCGGGATTTGTGGACTTCGTCCATCAGAATCTGTCGCAAATCAGTCCGTTTAGGGATCCAAATTCGGTCCAGAAAGTGGAATATCCCATTTGATTTACTCACAAGCTGGGCTCCGTCGTGATAGATTATTTCCTTCTTCAGAGTGCGTTCATTAAAACATGCATGATGGGCTTCGCGGATGAGGGTTTCGAGGTCGTATTGGGCTTGGACATTACGAGTGCTAAGCAGATAGCTCCGTCTGCTGAGTGCGTCAGCAACAACATTTGCTTTGCAAGGGTGATAACGAATCTCACAGTCGTAATCGTTGAGAAGTTCTACCCATTGGCGTTGACGCATATTAAGTCCCTTCTGATTAAAGATGTGTTGTAGGCTCCTATGATCGGTGAAGATGTACACTTGGTACCATACAGGTAGTGTCGCCAAATCTTTAACGCAAAAAAAACTGCGCCTAGCTCGAGATCATGGGTTGTATAGTTCTTCTCGTGGATTTTGAACTGACGAGACGCGTAAGCTATAACCGTGTCCCACTGCATAAGGACACAACCAAGACCAAGGTTGGAAGCATCACAATAGACAATGAAATCATCGTTTTCATCGGGTAGAGTGAGAACAGGAGCATTGCAAAGCATGTGCTTGAGGGTTTGGAAAGCTGACTCTTGTTTAGTTCCCCAAACAAAAGGCTGGTCTTTATGCGTGAGACCGGTAAGCGGCACAGCGATCTTCGAGAATCCTTTGATAAATCGTCAGTAATAGCCCGCTAGTCCGAGAAAAGAACGGACTTCAGACGGGTTCTTAGGTGTAATCCAACTCTTAACGGCTTCAATCTTCGCGGGATCGACGTGAATACCCTGACTATTGACAATGTAACCCAGAAACTGAACCTCTTCCAACCAGAATTCACACTTGGAGAACTTGGCGTAGTGTCGATTCCCCTGGAGTAGCTCGAGAACCAAACGTAGATGTTGCGCGTGTTCGGCTTTCGATTTTGAATAAATCAAGACATCGTCAATGAATACGATGACGAAACGATCGAGATATGGTTTACACACGCGATTCATCAGATCCATGAAAACCGTGGGTGCGTTGGTTAGGCCAAAAGGCATAACAACGAACTCGTAGTGGCCGTATCGAGTGCAAAATGCGGTTTTAGGTATATCCTCTTCTTGTATGCGTAGTTGGTGATAGCCTAAGCGTAGATCGAATCTTCGAGAAACATGTAGCACCTTGTAGTTGATCAAATAAATCGTCGATGCGAGGCAGGGGATAGCGGTTCTTGATAGTTAACTTATTCAATTCCTGATAGTCGATGCACATCCTGAACGACCCATCCTTCTTTTTGACGAAAAGGACTGGCGCGCCCCAAGGAGAGGTGCTCGGGCGAATAAAGCCTTTCTCAAGTAATTCCTGGAGTTGGTTCGCGAGTTTACGCATTTCGGACGATGCGAGTCAGTAAGGAGCATTGGCAACAGGGTTGGCTCCAGGAATGAGGTCAATACGAAAGTCGATATCACGACTTGGTGGTAAGCCGGGAAGGTCGTCAGGGAACACATTAGGAAATTCACGAACCACAGGAACGTCTTCCACTTTTGTCTTTCCTTTCTTTTCCTTCTCCGCTATTACAATGTTAGCCAAGAAAGATCTGTATTCCTTGCGGAGATACTTGCTAGCTTGGACACATGACATGAGTTTGAGACCTTGCGAAGCAGTTTCACCATAAACACACAATAAATCAGCATTCGCGAGCAAAAATTGAATCATCTTGTCGAAGCACACAACTTCAGCATGGTTTTTGCGAAGAAAGTCCATGCCTACTATGATGTCAAAACTTCCGAGTTGCATCGGAATAAGATCGATTGGAAAGATGTGATTGTTGAGCTCAAGGGTACAATCACGAAGAACAGAATTAACGGCGACAGTTCTTCCAGTGGCGACTTCAACATCGAACGTCAAGGAGAGTTGGGAGCGCTTACGACTAAGGAGCTTCTCGAATTCGAATGACACAAAGCAATTATCAGCTCCAGTATCAAACAAACATGAAGCATAAATACCATTCACAAGGAATGTACCATTGACCACGTTGTTGTCAGCCTGGGCTTGGCGCACATTGATGTTGAAAGTTCTGGCGCGTGTTGCTTGTTGTTGTTGTTGTTGGTGTTGTTGCTACTGAGGCTGCTGCTGTTGGGATCTTGTTTCACAACCCTGTTTGGGCACATGTTGGCGAAATGATTAGGGTCGCCACATGCGAAGCAGGCTCTGACGTTGACCGCGGGTGCCGGAGTAGCTTGTTGACCCTGAGGAACGTTGAGAAGAGCTTGATGAGCAGGAGCTTGTCAAGCACGGCAGTTGGTAGTGAAATGGCCATACATATTGCAATGAGCACAGAAACGACAAGCGATGGTAGTCGGGTGGTGGTAGTTGCAAGTAGGGCAAAGCGGGTGTGGCCCAGTGTATGCACGCTTAGCAAGCGGTGCATTCGCCACAGGCGCCGCTACTTGACGCTGTTGGGCGGGTACAGCTTGTATCGGTGCAGCAGTGATCGCACAGTTCTTGTTGCTGGAGTTGTTCTTTCTCTTGTTCTTCTTCTTGTTGCTCGATGCAGTGGTGGTCTCAGTAGTTGGTGCGACGGTGGTAGCCTGATGCAGGTGCTTCGAAGTTTTATCCCAGACACCAGCCTTGACCCGCTTGTCGTTGATTTCAGCGGCCAGTAGGTAAGTCTCTTCGATCGTCTTAGTCTTAGCCACTTGCACGAAATCTGTAACACAGTCAGGCAGGGCTCGGATATACTTTTTAATTGCCATATCTGGAGTCTTGACTTGATCAGGGCAGATGATGCTGAGTTGTTTGAAGCGAGCAGTGAGAGCTACGTTTTCTCCTTCTTTCTGCTTTATGTGCCAGAATTCATCTTCTAACTTTTGGCGCTCATGAGGAGGGCAGAATTCTTCCAGCATGACCTCCTTGAGTTCATCCCATGACAAACCGTAGGCTGCATTGTTTCCCCGCTTGTATCTCTCAGCCGTCCACCAGTCTAATGCGCGGGACTGGAAGACGCCGGTAGCATTCAGAGTGCGGAGGTCGTCGAGGCAACCGCTCTGTCGCAGTGTGACCTCAATGGAATCAAACCATTGGAACAACGCTGTAGGGCCTTCCTCGCCAGTGAATTCCTTTGGCCCACAAGACTTGAATTGTTTGAAATTGAAAGGAGCTTTGGTGGTAGCTTTAGGAGCTTCGGTTCTCGACTCCTCAGACGATTTGCTAACATTCTCGTATACGTCACTCATCGATTTTGCTATTTGTTTAGCGATTATAGCAGCAAAACGTTTGTCTCTCTTTTCTTGACGAGAAAGTGGTGGGTGGCGGGATCCAGATGACATTGTCTGCAACAGACATCATCACAGGACTCAATACAATGTATTCGAATCTCACCTCGCACGTCTACTACTTTCTAAAGCTTAGGAACATGCAGTGTAACATGTATAAACACATAAGCACATAATCACAGAGTCACATAAACACAGAAGCACATAAGCACGTAGGGCACAGAATCACAGAGGCACATAATCATGTAGTCACAAGATGCAGTCAGAATACAGAAACCTATCCTTCACAGTTCGCGAGTGTTCAAATATAGCGGTCGCGTTTTAGTATATCGAGCAGTGTAGCATAAGCGTGTAATGTAGCATAAGGTTGTCCATAGTTTAGCGATTTGTCAGCGTTTTGAGATAGATATGCAGTGCGAGTCGTGCGTGTCGATCGAAGTGAAAGCAAAAATCGAATAAATCTCCAAAAATTTAAACACATAAACTGGCAAGTTCACATACAACACATAAAATCAATGAATCATTAGAGTCAGCAGTTGCGGGCTCAGAATCGAAACACATAAAATCGAGAAATAGATTGTCTGCGGCTATTAGACATTGACTAACCAAAGTGATTCGACTATTCACAAGGACTTGTTGTACACATTTTGACTTTCAGGACTGTGCCTTTGCCTCGATTCTTGGGCGTTTGGCACGCATCCCGTTAGTCATATCGTGACTTCAGGTCGTTGGAGTCCGTCGAGACTTTGGTGAGAGTTTTGTAAAACCGGAACAAGTCGTCAAGGTTAGGTTTTCACCCCTGGCTTTACAACTTCATTCCTATTTTGATAAAATAGAGGAGATTATTCATCAAAATATGGATTTCACTCCTAATTTGGCATAATTCTCCCCGTTGGTAATAAAATGCGGGTTGATCAAGCAACTTTAGTCGAGAGTTTGCGGTTTTCACACCTAATCTCGACTTTATTGCTTATTCATAGTTGAAGATTCGAGTGCAGTGATAGTGTAGCATAGCCGAGAATAGCGAGGAATAGCGGTAAGCTCATACATAATCCCTAATGGATTATGCACAAGCCGGTCTGTTGGTTCCTAACTATAGACTAGGTCTCTAAGACACCGACCCGGACTAGGTCGAGTCTTGCCTAATTCCCTATAGTTATGGCTCTGATACTAATCTGTCACACCCCAACCGATGGCGGAAACATCGGGGCATGGCACTGAGCGAAACAGATTGTCCAGAAGTTTCCATAACAATTATCATTACCAATCAATTTAAAGTAACATATCCCATACCATGTCTCAAAAGGTAAACAAATTATTACAGACAAAATCTAGGCAAATAGTTTTATTCCGACAACTCAGATTTTCAAATGGAGCAGTTTATCTGCTTCTAGAGACTCTTGATTTCATTAGTACAAACAACTATTTGTTGGCCTCTAGATCCTTATTCTAGCCTAGATTTCCTAGCAGATGTGCATCCTAAGCACCTGTCACATACGTTAAAGTAAAGTCAATACACATAGTGTAAAGGTGAGCATACTAGTTTGATAATAGCATATAGAGTTCGAATTCGTTTACGCATAACCAGCAAGTACACATAGTGAAATGAGGCATATTAGTTATCGACATAGATCCATCGATACCAATGACTGTGGGTTGACTGCCTGAGGCAGTTCGCAATACATGATTACCACCGTAATCCATGCAAGTAATTGTCCTTAACAACCCCTGCGAACAGGTGCTGAGTCCAAACTATAGTACTATCGTTGCTAAGGCAGGTAGACAGCATTCCATGTGTAAACATAACAAACAAGCATTCATAAGCCACGTATAACATGCATTAACGGTTAGCGTTCAAATAGTATTGAGTAGTGTGTTTGTTGTGATTTGAATATTTGTAACATATGTAACACCCAAAAGTGTGTAAAGCAAAACGGGATCGAGTATACTCACAGCGATTGAAGGATTGAAGGGAGCGCTTAGAGAGTAAGGTTAGCCTAAATAGATTGATAGCATAACGATAAGTGACGCGTAAAACGAGAATAAGTGTTGGTGGGTCGAACAGCTGGTCGTGCGAGTGACAATCCGTTCGGACGGCTGTCCGATCAGATGGCCGTTCGAGTGGATTGTTTCTTTCTTGGAGAAGGATGTGTTTGTGTATAATGGCTTGACTTTTGAAGTTTTCATTGTAGCATTAGAAAACGTAGAAGTATCTCTACCTTTCAGGTCGGTCGATCGGACGGTCGTTCAATTGGCCGGCAACCTGATCGGCTGGGCACTTCTGCTAGCACAAGTTCATAGTAGGTTATCACTCGATCGGACAGCAGTTCGATCAGGTGGCATTCCTAGTGCATTGAGCATGTTGAAAATTGTTTAAGTGTTGAAGTTCAAGTATCTCATGATCCGATGAGTAATTCGGTCGGATGGTAGTCCGATCGGATAGCAATTCGTTCAATACTCAAACTTCAGATAAAGTTGGTTAAGTGTGGGACCCATGGTGTAAGCCGTTCGGTTGGCCAGTCGTTCGGTTGGGCTGTCTGTTCGGACAGCAGTCCATTCGGACGGCACTCCATCCTGGTTAACCTGTTCATCTTATACTTGGTCGTTTTGTTTAGTTTGTCATTTTATCGAGATATTATGATAACGTGTCAATCAACAGAGACCTCGTCAATACTTGGCGCCCCTGATCGGACAGGAATCACCCAAACCCGATCAGTGGACGGTTCGAGACGACGTTCCATGTTTAACCCGGAATCGATAATCTCGCGGATAGAATACGGAGCTTTAAACCAACACAACCACAATAATGAGTAGTGAGTCGGCACAAGTCCCGATTCTATCGGTTTTAAGTGCATTGAGTGTAAAAGAATGAGAAAACTTGTGATTATTTCCTTCAACTCTTTTATCCTTTTGAAAATGTTCAGATCTATGCGAAATCGTTGTGAAATCATGTGGAAATCCTTCAGATCTGAGTTATTCTTGGTGGAATGAGGTCAAACTTGAAGTTCATAAGAACTTCATGATGACGTCACCCTAGAACAGCCCAAATCTTGATGATTCCACGGTTAAAAGTTAAGATTTAAAAGATAGAAAGGTGTAGGAGTGCGTGTAGATCAAGAAAGTACAAGGTTTAGAGTGAGATCTTACCAGAATTGAGAGAAATCGAAGAAAAGGTGAGGAGCACGAGCTGGTCGGTCAGAGAGTTTCCAAAAGTAGAAAGAATGAAAGTGACAGGGGTATTTATAGAGTTACCCAAAGAGGAAAGAGCTGGCCGATCGGCCAGGCAGCTCGATCGGTCAGTCTGTTCGATCGGACAGCAGTCCGAACGGTCGGCTGGTTGCCTGATCGATCGGTTGTCTGATTCGAGTGTTCGGCGCGACGATTTTTGCTGTTTCGATTTCGTTTGCGAGCGATTCGATGCGATGGAGTTTCCTAGTCAAATTACTTTTAATCCCAACTATTCATATCTAGCGCTATCTCTTCTCCACTAATTATCATACCATTTCGATTGCGATTGAGTTTGATTTCGATTGAGTTCGATTGCGTTTCGAGTTTCGATTGATTTCCATAACACAATATAAATAAACATGCACAATTAACACGTAAGGCACACACACAAGTATATAGTAACCAAAATGCGTATTTCGAGTTGCGAGTGCGATTGCGATTCGATGTCGATTAAATTAGATTGATTAGCGTTTAGTTGGCTTTATCGCATTGTTACTTCCTATAGTTCACAGTCGTACATCGATTAAATAGCGAATAACATACGTCGATTGTTGTAATTATTGACACTTACTCCACATAATACAACTAAAATAAACACATAGAAGAAACTTACTAAAAGTCAAGTTGCAAAATCGATCGTTGACTTTGACCTTGACTTTGACTTTGACTTTCGAAAACACGGGGTGTTACACTTAGTTTTGCAATATACAATATTAATAATATCAATTAGGGTTATGAAAACATAGATCAAACCCAAAACATCAAATGGTTTTATATTGTTTAGTCTTACTACACATGTACTAAACATTTTCTAACACGCATGTTAGAAAAAAAATGTTATGACGAGTACATTATAGAATCAAACGTTTACATAATACGTTTTCCAAAGATATAGTTTATAAAATAAACCATTTCTCATCATTATTAATGCACACATAGGCAATTAAATGTTTACATAAAACATTTCTATTCATTATGAACAATCACTAACCTTGTATTCGTGACACACATTTTCTAACACACGTGTTAGAAAATTTAAGTCATTTTATATATACAAAATATGACCAAATTAAAGCATTAAATGTAATCATTAAAACTCATCAAATTTCATCGATAAAACTCTACTCAAGAGTTTCACCATATGAAGAGTTAAGAGTCTTAATAATTATAGACTTAAACTCTAATAAAACTCATCAAATGTCATCATTAAAACTCTACTCAAGAGTTTCATCATATGAAGAGTTTAATTAGTAATTATAATTTCACTCAAATGGATTTAGAAATCACAAATTAAAGTTGGTGATAAATCCCACACAACTACACCATCACTTTATGGTGATTTAATTCTTGAAACCAATGAAACATCAACTTCAATGTATGACCTTTTTATTTCTAAACCATACAAAGCATTAAAATCAATGCCACAACAAATTACTTATATAAAATGTTTACATAAAACATTTCAAAGCATTTGTATTTTAACCATTTTTAACAATCATGTTAAAATGAAAGAAATTCTAACACGCACAATAGAAATATTAACATTTCCACAAAACGTTAAATCGACTTGCTAAAAACACATATATGGTTCAAATAAATAAGTCATTTCTAATACACACGTTAGAAACTAAACAATTAAAAAATTGCTTCCAAAGTAACGCTTGTCATGAATGTTTCTAACACCCATGTTAGAAGACAAATGATTACAAAAATCTTTATAAGACTTATTTGTTGATATCAATCCATGGGTAGATGAAGAGTCTACTTTAAATAGAGACTTAATTAGAGACATAAAACTCTAATTAAGTAACATAAAACCCTTATTTAAAGACATAAAAAACTCTACTTAAGTGAATTTAACGTTTACAAAAAACGTATGGTTTACACCAATAATTCTGGTCTAACACACATGTTAAAGAATTTAACGTTTATAAAAAACGTATGGTTTACACTAATAAACCCGATTTAACACAAAAGTTAGAAAAATTAACGATTCCCAAAATCATTTGAAAACCAAACGTTTGAACTAAAACTATTCGTTTTGTACCACGGTATAGAATTTAAGATTGTATCTCAATCTCAATAAATCCAAACACAACAGGTTTTAAGATTGTAGCAACAATCTCATGAAATCTGTTTTAAGTTTGTAGGAACGGGTCACAATTTTATTAATAAAACTAATAAAAAAAATAAAGATACTCTCTTTAAACATTTGGGAAGTTGTAGTACATGAACCGTGTATAAATTCAAACGAAAATCAATATGAACTACAACATATATAATAAAACCATCGATTCAAAGCAATATCTTCAAAAGATAAAGTCTCCAACTAGATCTTTAACCGCGTCTACTTGTATGGTTCGTTGTGTTTTCAGTCCGTTGTGTGGGCTTCAACGAGGTCTTGAACCACGTCTTCTTGTACAATAATTTCCTACAAAAAGAACAAACAAATGCTAACGGTTGTGGCTGAGGCACGTGTTCAACACGCTTCCCTTAAAACAGATTTCGCGCCTCTACTAAAGACGATGCGTCTGTCTCCCAGGGTACAACAGCCGAAGCAGTCTGTACTGCCGGAGAAGGTCACGCGCCGGAGGTTACACCAGATAAAAAACATAGTGTTAGACCTTTTGGAAACTAAGAATAGAAATGTAGTTGAATCATGTAGAGAAACTTATCTCTCTATGTTCCCAACATATGGGTCATCAAGTACTTATTCTCCAAGGACTCTTCATGCATATCTTTATGTCTCTTTCTTGTATTCTTACTCTTGTAGTTTTATATAGAAAACCCATCAAGTTAGACACATAGCCTACTTTTAATTTTAATACAAGAGACATGGGGTAGAGAAAAGTCTCACATAATTAGAGATTTATTAGAGACATAAACTCTAATAAAACTAATAAATTGACATAAAAACTCTACTTAAGAGTTTATATGAAGAGTCTAGTACTTAATTAGTGATTTATTAGAGACATAAACTCTAATAAAAACTTATAAATTGACATAAAAACTCTAATTAAGAGTTTATGTTTCATATGAAGAGTCTAGTAACTAATTATAATTTAAATTAAATTATAATCTCACTAAATTAATATTCATTCATAATATCTAAATTTCCAACACACTTTAGGGATTCTTTCAACGCCTACATTACTTGCAGCTTGCTTGAATTGCTTGCACCCTAAGGTGAGTGAATCTTACAACTCCCCTTTTCATTTTATTTTTACGTTTTTGGGGTATCATGTGTCGCATATCTTTATTTCATTTTCCCAATTCAAATACGTGCAATTACCATCATGTGAAGTATTTGTGTTATGTGTTGATTGTTTGCTATTACTTGGTGCATTTCATTCATTTTGGACATCACATCATCATAGGCTCGTCGGTTCCCCATTATCTATGAGCGGAACTTGACGTTGCCAACCATACGAGGTCAGCTCCATTTGATTGAGCTTAGACCTTGCAGCACACCATAATACCGTGCAACATGCATACATTCATATGAATCATTACATTTGGTTTGTTTATTATTTGAGTTTGTGTTATGTGTTGATTTGTTGTTTATCACTTGGTGCATTTTCATTCATTTTGGATATCACATCATCATAGGGTCGTCTGTTCCCCATTACCTATGAGCGAAACTTGACGTTGCCAACCATACGAGGTCAGCTCCGTTTGATTGAGCTTAGACTTTGCAGCACACCGTAATACTGTGCAACATACATTCATTCATTGGCACACCATAATACCATGCAACATACATTCGTTCATTGGCACACCATAATACCGTGCAACATGCATACATTGATTGAATCATTTCAGTTGGTTTGTCTATTGTTTGAGGTTGTGTTATGAGTTTGATATATAACATAAAACATGCTTACTTACATTGGTTAACGCACGTTTTCTTAATAAATCAAATTTAATTATAATAATTTTCAAATAACAATAAGTTTTACTCACCAACCTTTGTTGACCCAAAAACTATTTTTACACATGATACAAGTAAACAGGTATGAAGGGGAGATTGGACATAGGATGGGCCTTAGTTAACAAGAACGGATAATGTAGCTTAGTGGTTATGATCAATGTCTCATTTGTAATTGTTTATTTGAATTATTTGTTATGTGAAATGTAACACCTCATAAAATCGTGTCCAATAATGTATTGACACGTGTCCCTAATCCTAATTATGTCAAAAGTTGGCTAAGAGGGACTATTTTCATCAAAATTGAAAACTATGAATGTGGAGGGACTAAAAGTGTCAACATGATGAAAATAAGCCTCTGAGTGACCTTACACGGTGTTCGTATTCTCAAATGAGCCACTTTTTGGATGAGAGGAGCCATTAACGTAATTGTTTGAAAGTTTGTGCGACAAAGGGTTAAAAGCGTCAACATGTTAATTCTTACCTCTAAGTGACCTTTTAACGAACCCGGAACATTTGATGCTTGGTCATACCCCGGGTATACCTAATATCTTGTATTTTATTGTTAAGAATGCAAAAATATCATTCATTGCGCAATTTGGATCATTTTCGCGTTCGTTAAAGCGTTCGTCGCAATTGAGCAAAAAACGCGACCGTACGACCAAACGCACCGACATTCATGACATTTTCAGGCATAAACCAAGTTACTTATGCCTTATTGCCTTTATGCAACCTAGAAAGTGGGTTAAAAGGGGTTAAAAGCGTCAAAACTCAACAAATTTTGTGCAGGGACTAAAGTTGTCAAACTTCGAAACCTGACTTGCAGCCCACTCCAACTTCATAAAACCTCCTAAATGAATCTATGGGCTTGTAGTTTGTATTGTACATGTTTAGGGACACTTGTAAGCATCTCCAACACCTGGAAAGATCTGATTAACCTCCAAAAACTATAAACATGTGCATAAGTTCATTATGAAACTTGCACCTTTCTTGAAATCTTTCTATACTTCTCATATCTGGAGGATCCTGAGCAATTGGGAACTTCCTTTGAGTTTTATTCAGTCCCTAGGACATCTTGTAAGTGTTCCTTTCGTGGCTTATTCATTTTATTAGGCTTTTAAATCCTAAAGTCAAGCGTTTTCGATAAACGCTTTGACTTTCGGTTTAGACCATAATGGTCAAGCCATAGTTTGCAACGAACATGGCTACGTGATCGTAATTAGGTAGATGTTAATCTCTCAAAAGGGCACCTCCTAAGAATCACGTTTGCTTGGTCAATTGATGAGTCAACATATTAATGTTTTAAAAAGTCAACGGAGCAGATTTTGAAATAATTACGATCTGAGTTTAAAGGTGTTCTAAAATATGTTTTAACACATAAACAACTTATTAATAAATATTAGAACATGTGTAAACATGTTTGGCTCTTCAATTCCAGTTTTAGGGTCGGTTCGCAACCAAAAGTCGCGAAGTTTTACTTCTACTTTGACTTTCGATTATGAACCGAAGTACACTAGCATGCTACTGATTTAAGGTTCCGTTATGATCGTAGTATGATGTAGCATAACCCTCTGAGGTTATATTACACAATCATAATAGTAATCTGAGTTTTATGCAAGTTTCTGTAATTGTGACATACTTTGACCATTATGCCCTTTTTAGTAAAAATAAGGTTTTAGTCACCAATGAACTTGAAATTGAATTAGGTACTGATATGTTAACATGTTTAACATATTATGATGTTACAAATCTGATCATAAACTGAGTTTTCGTATAATATTGTAAATTACGCTTTAAAGTGACCGAAATGCCCTTTCGGCGCATAGAACGGGTTTAAACGTAATTTCTTATACCAAACTCATTACCCACTGATATAATATCATAATTAGGATATTTTGGGATATTAAGTCAGTTTATAAACTGAGTTTACGCACACGTTCTTGTATTACATTCTTAAATGACGATAATGCCCTTATGGCACATGAAATGGTTTTAAAGCATAATTTTCATACGAAACCTTTTACCTACTGATATGTTATATTAAATAACATATTTTGGTCATATAGACCTGGTCATAACTTCTGTTTTGATGCAAGATCGCAAATATCGTCATTTAACGACATAAACGCCCTTTTTGCGCATAATATGGTTTTAAACCATATTTATCAACCAAGACTTGTTATCTACTGATTTTATAACATATTTAAAAAAAATTTACAGTAGGTACACGATATAAACTCATATTCCCAAATTAGCTTTTAAAACTATGTGTAAAATGACCAAAATGCCCCTACGGTGCAAAGTTTGGTCTTAAACTATAAAATACACATATGTTTGATATCCTACTGATATTATATCATAAATAAGGTGTTTTCACAGAATGTTTATGGTTGTAACATCAGATTATACGCAAGTTCCTTTTATATGTCGCTAAATGACCAAAACGCCCTTATAAGGCATAGGTTGATTTTAAAACCTTAACGGCATACAAGTTGATATCCTACTGATATTATAACTTGTTTAAAGTGTATTGGAATATGGAACTCATTAATGATTCATCCGGTTACCCGTTATTGCTTATGCGCGTACGGTTAGACTTACGTAACTAGTTTACATAAGTTTACCGAAACGGGTTTGACGTTATCATTTTCACTTCAAAATCCAGAATGTACTTTGTTTACCCATATTATACAAGTCCTGGTACTTGTTGGGTTTAAACCACATTCTATTCGGTATACGCTTAATCTAGTGAACCTATTCTTAAGTATCGGGGCATATCTAAAGGAACTACCTTTGGCCCGTTTACATTCTAACAGATAATAAATCTGTTCATTCCAGAAGATAGTACCCCCAGA
Source organism: Helianthus tuberosus (assembly GCA_030545235.1). NCBI lineage: Eukaryota > Viridiplantae > Streptophyta > Magnoliopsida > Asterales > Asteraceae > Helianthus > Helianthus tuberosus. The sequence goes on along the minus strand of CM060396.1, from coordinate 159,981,998 downwards.
TAATTGGACTTGGGTCAATAGTAATTAGACTTGTGGCTTTTTGCTAAATTATAATCTTGTTGATTGGAAGCTAGCAAAAAGGTAAATACTCTTAACTTATTTTAGTTTTAAACTTGGGATGGCAATTATGCCACTTGGAGCGGGTATTACATAAGTAAGTCGCCTATGATTGCACAAAAATGTAAGAATCCGGTTTATTCCGTTTTGCTTGATAATTGAAATGATTGGGGGTTAATGGTACCACGTCCGGACGTCCCAATGGGTTAATCAAGTATGTAAATCTGGTAACAGGAATAAATCCCAAGATATATTTAAAAGATCACCTTCGGGTTTTCTCTATGTATAAAACTCTTTTCGAAAAACTGTTTTCCAAAGAGTCAGTTAATTGTATTTACCAGCTTTGGTTGACGTATTTTCAAAAGATTGAACCGTAGGAACCGAACCTTATTATTGGCTTGGAATACGGGTCGGCTAGAATGAAGGCTAAGGAATTCGCAACTCCTAATGCTTAAGGCCTATGATGTCTAAAGCTCTGTTTATTAGATCCAGTATGTGGGCTTGTATTGAACGCTTGTAATACTTTTATACATTCAAGATTTATTTTAATAATTTTACTCCAATACTTCTGCTGCATATTATTACATTGTGATAACTGTTATCCAACCGTCACGACTATACCCATCCGGGCCCACCGGGAATCAGGGTATGACATGAAACATTCAGTTTAGATTAATGAATTTTTAAAACACGTAATAGCAAGTCATAAGCTCTTTGGATCAACCCAATCATGCCCCAATCACCTATTCCGCTGCGGGTCGGGGTATGACATCTCTATTCGTAGTCATACGAGTAGAGGCCGACGATCAAGACTCAAACAAATTAGTAGTATGTTTTTCCCCATATTTGTTTAAATAATGATCATAAACGTTAAATAAACAAGTGTTGAATGTTTTTTTGATTTTATCTTTTAATCTTGGATCCTAATCATGCATATCCAACTTGTCATATATTTCCTCAATTAAAGCTTCAACACCCAGGACATTTAAAAATGGATTTAAAGTGGCGGCACATAGAAAAACGGGTGGGAAATCAAAAAAAAATTTTTAAAAATTTTCAGTCATTGAATTCATCATGTTACTCAGCATGTCACTTGAATTTTCAAAGTTTTTAAAATTGGTTGTTATTGTCACACCCCCAAAATACCACCTAGGGAATGTCCCTGTTAGGCGTGTGATGTACCAGAATCCAAGCCACCAATCATGTTGAACTCATAACAATTATTCCAAATAAAACTTTCGTTTATTGTTGATAGAAGTGTTACAAAACATTATTTAACGTTCAGTGGAAGCATAATATATTAATTAAGAAATTTATAAACCAAGTGTTTGAAAGCCATTAAGTTCGTCTCGCGTTTCCATGTATCTCGACCCATGACCAGTCCAGCATCCCAGACAGCAAGTTCCAACAATATGCACCTAAAGGCCTGCAAGGCATGTAACAACGAGTCAACAACAAAGTTGAGCAAGTTCACAGTTGGTTGTTCAGTTTTAAGTTGTTTCAAAAACCATATGTTCATTCGAAAACCAATAGTTAAACAATTCCTTGTTTCCCAAACCATAACCAGTGGGGGCTACCCCATGTTGTAAACCACTAGACTAGTTATATATATTGGCGTCCTTCCCAACCAAGGACGGAGGTACGTATTCTACCCAACCGAGAATACACAGGTTAAATGTAGGCGTCCTTCCCAATCCGAGGACAGAGGTACGTATTCCTCCCAATCCGAGAATACGTAGGTTTAGTGTAGGCGTCCGAGGACGGAGGTACGTATTCTTCCCAATCCGAGAATACGCAGGTTTAGTGTAGGCGTCCTTCCCAATCCGAGGACGGAGGTACGTATTCTTCCTAATCCGAGAATACGCAGGATTAAATGTAGTCTATTATTGGTGAATATACAGGTTTCATCTTAGCTTCTTAATCCCATTCCCAACCCACCGGGAATCCCATGCCTTAAGAGTGTGAACTCACCTTGGTTTGCTCGGTATGACTAGTTACTTGTTCCATATTAATCAACCAAATCCAGTCAATTGCAAGAGCACAAGAGATAATGTTTCGAAGGTAGAAGAGTTCCGATTAGGGGGGTATCTACTGTCTTCGTAAATCAAGAGAGGAGAAGTAGGGTTTGTTATGTTAACTATTCCAGTTATACGTAATCTATCTCACCACTTTATAATTAAAGAGGATGTATTATGGGCCAGATGTGAACATGTGTGAACATGGGCCGAAGCCAACACAAACCGAGCAAAAGGGGGTGTGTGCATGTAGGCTAATCCCAAACAATCAAAACATAGTGGGCCGAACCCACTTGAATTTTTTTTTATTTTTTTTTTTTTGCTTTATTCTCAATTGGGCTCCTAAGTTGCTGGGCCAGGTACTGACAACTCAAAAGAGTGGGCCGAGTTGATTAGAGATTGAAATACTAATAGAATGAAGTGTGTGTGTGTGTGAGCGGCCCAACATAGACTAGATTACACACACAAGCATACACGAGTACGTTTACATAAAAACAAGTTTAACACTGTCATGCATGTGAACGAAGAACGGTGAGAATCATAAATATGAGATCACACGATACTAACCTAGAGAGTTCAGGTTGTCACATCATCCCCAACTTGAAAGAAATTTCGTCCCGAAATTTAGCACGTAGTTACTGAGGAAGCTAGTTAGGTTGCGTGGTTTCCTGGTTTTCCTGGGGTGTCACATCATCCCCCCGTTGGTTTGGAATTTCGTCCCGAAATTTCGCAGTAGCTTCAGCCTTAGTAGTGGTTTCATTGTTCTCGAACAACTGGGGATATTTGTGTTTCATTTGGTCTTCTCGTTCCCAGGTAAACTCTGGGCCACGACGGGAGTTCCAACGAACTCGAACAATAGGTATCCTGGTGCGTTTGAGAATCTTGACCTCCCGGTCCAAGATTTCCACTGGTTCTTCGACAAATCGCAACTGATCGTCGATTGTGAGCTCCTTGAAAGGAACTATGAGGGTTTCATCTGACAGACACTTCTTCGGATTTGACACATGGAATATGTTGCGAACTCCACTGAGTTCTTCGGGTAGATTCAATCTGTAGGCCACCTTGCCGATTCTCTCCGTGATTTTGAAAGGTCCAACATGTCGCGGGTTAAGTTTGCCTCGTTTGCCAAAATGAACTATACCTTTCCAAGGTGAGACCTTAAGTAGTACTCGATCCCAACCTGGAACTCGAGTGGTTTCTTGTGCTTATCAGCGTAGCTTTTCTGACGGTCACGAGTTGTCGCCATTCATTGTCGTATCCAGACCTTAAGTAGTACTCGACGGTTTCTGGGCCAGTGATTTGGTTGTTTCCAACTTCTACCCAACAAAGAGGTGATCGGCACTTCCGTCCGTACAATGCCTCGAACGGAGTAGCCTGGATGCTGGTGTGGTAACTGTTGTTATACGAAAACTCCACTAAAGGTAGATGTCCCTCCCAGCCGTTACCAAAGTCGATTACACATACTCGAAGCATGTCTTCAAGAGTTGGGATGGTGCGTTCAGTCTGCCCATCCTGTCACACCCTGTCTTTTGCGGAAGCGTACGATGTATGACTGGTTTGTTATCATTGCATTCAATCATAATAGTCAACTACATGATCAAAACGATGTTCGTCCATTCATGAAAATTTGAGTATTACAAATACTCGTTATTTAAGTTTTAAAAACACAACATTCGTATAGGTTACACTTCAACAAAAATGGATGACATCTAAACTTGAAGTCTACTTCTAGCTATGACACTTGCGCCCAAGATCCATCCTGTCACCTGAAATACATGTAATTTTGGAAAACATCAACATAAAGTTGAGCGAGTTCATGCGTTTTTTGTATTTCACGTTTGTATACTTTGTATGAAAACATAGCGTGTGTCATGTATAATTCAAGTTTTTCTTGAGTACCCCACGTACTCAAGTATAATTCCCGTTTTCTTGAGTACCCCACGTACTCAAGTATCATTCAAGTTTTCTTGAGTACCCCACGTACTTCAAGTATAAATCAAGTTTTCTTGAGTACCCCACGTATTAAATGATTGTTTATACAAGGACATTAAGGCACGTGAGGACATAGGGAGCATTAGTATATTCTCCTTCAAGGCATGTGAGGACATAGGGAGCATTAGTATTTTCTCCCTCAAGGCATGTGAGGACATAGGGAGCATTAGTATTTTCTCCCTCAAGGCATGTGAGGACATAGGGAGCATTAGTATTTTCTCTTTTAACTGTGTCGATTACCCTCGACTGTGTCGATTAACCTCGACTCCGTCAATTTCCCTGGACTGTGTCGATTACCCTCGACTGTGTCGATTAACCTCGACTGTGTCGATTTCCCTCGACTGGGACACCGAAGCACTCAAGTGGTCACATAAGGACCATGAGTGGGGCTCGGCCGTACCCGTTAGATCTAACCCTCGTCCCTAATTAAGTATTAATGGCATCTCAATATCTAGTTTAAGCTCACATGATCTAGTATTTTCTAGGCATTTCTTAAAGCACATCATACTCGGTTCTCGTTCTCACCAAGTGTGCTTCTCGTATTTTTGTATTCTCAAATCGTATTGCACTCGGTACTCGTTCTCACCAAGAGTGCTTCTTGTATTTTTTTACCATTTGTAAAAATTGTAATATTTATAACATGTATTTCACCCCCGAGAGTTATAAAACCAAAAACAGTTAAAGAAAAGGGGGAGCATGAACTCACAACTTTGCGTTCCTGCGTCGTAAACTTCACCGGATTTGCTTACTTAACGTCGTGACCTATACGCGTTTTCTTAACGTTAGTCACTAGACTTGCGCCGCACAAGTACAGTCACTCTCTTTTGTATTTGTATTGTTGTGTTAAAAATATTTTATATTTTTAACTAAGTATCTTACTTATACTATTTTCTCAAAAATTAATATAAGTATCTCGTGTTTTGCACTTTGCACCCGAATTATGTATATTGTCTGAGTATGTTGTATGTGTATTTTCACTTCTTAAGAGTACTTAGTGTATTTTCATGTCCTAATACACTATCATGCATAATACGTACTACACAAACTTAGCACAAAATTTTTGGTGATCAAATAACATATATATTTTTCTCAAAAATATATACATACTTGATATCCATTTTTATTCTTGAAGAAATCCTCATTTCTTATCACCAAAAATTAGGGAAACCTTGGTAATAGTTTTAGATACATTTTTAGGGAATAAGTTTCTCAAAAACTTATATTTTTCTAAGTGTCAAAATTTATAAAAATTTTGACAGAGTTTCCCCTAAAAATGGAGGTTTCCCATGTTTTCAAAACATGTGTTTATTTTCTTTTAATTCATCAACAACCCATATATACTAATTTCTCTATTCCATGAACTTGAGAATTTATAAAAATGTGTAGTAACTTACTAGCACATTTAGTAAGTCTTGTTACCTTTAAAAATATAATTAGTTTCTTAAAAACTTTATTTTTAAAGAGTTTGTATTTTCACAACTTCTAGTCATGATTTCCAAAAATATTACTTTCTGAAATTTTCTTGTTACACAAGTGCTTATACACTTGTTTACTTACTAAAAATGATTTTTGTTCATACAAGATCCGGGTTTTTAATAATCTCGTATTTTCCACTTGGTTCTTCTGAAAAACCACTTGTAGAGCTTTAAATCTACAAGCTTGTAACCTTATTTTCCAAGAAAATTTACATTTGTTCAAGTTTCAAGTTCATGGGTGGATGGTTTCATCATCCTTCATATTTCTAGCATTTACATCTTGCTAGTTCATGTTCTTAAACATGAACTAGTATGTCTAGATGATGATCCATCCTACTTTTACTAACAAACAACATCAAATAAGCACAACTACACAAGATTCACATGATTTACCCATATATCTTCTCTTTATCCACCCTTTATCCCTTATGTTCAAGACTTTAGATTATGTTCATTAGTGTTCTTTAATATTTAATCATTCTATCATCTATTAACCACTAAATACAAGAACAAGTTGATGATTTGAAGCACTTACTACTAGCACAAGGCTAGGGGAGTTCAAGAGGGTAAATGAAGTGGATAAAAGCAAATGAAGAAGGTCCTTCAAGTTTCGTTGCTTCCACACCTCCTAACTTAGCTTCTTACACCTTGGAGTCACCTTAGATTGCTTGATATGGAGCTTGCAATGGATGTGGGTGTGTGTATGGTTTGGGCCGTAGGTATGGTAGAAAGATGGAGGATTTTTGGTGAGTTGGGGAAGATGAAATGAATTAGGAATGGTCTTATGGTTAAATAGAATGTTCTTCCAACAAGTGTGTAACCATTGGATTATATGTCTTCTTAGTACATGGCAATATCTAATAAATTAATCAACAAGATCCACTAAATAGGCCATGAGGCCAATTTCAAGCTAGTGGGGGGGGGGGGGGGGTCTTAATGTAAATATTAACCAAATAGTTAGTTTATCATCCAAAGCTAAGTATTTAGTTAGGTTACTTAGTTGGTAGATATTTTAGTAGGTGCTTGGGTGTTCGGGGATCATAACTAATTCAGAAAAAAATAAGAACAATGCTTCTAGTAATATTTTTATGTTCCGGGTAATGTCCGGTTGTTCGGTTAGACACCAGTTCGTTAAAGTGCTAAATTACACTTTTTAGTGTCTTTTAAGTACCTTTTTGTATCCTTATCAATTCCCAACACTTGGGGAAGTATTCTGGATAATAAAACGTAATTTCAGCATAATATTCATATGTTTAAATGCTGATTAGAGTTGAATTTATTAAAATTCTGCACTTAAAGTGCGTTTCGGGTGCTTTTTATTGCTTATTTTTGCTTCCGGAGAGTATATATATTAAACCCTTGTATGTACTCTTGGGTTTTAATGTATTCTTGTCGTCGGACCTACACCTAGGCCTCAATTCTAATGTCTGACTACTTTCTGCAGTTTTGTTGACACAATGTGTCTTACTGGTGAGTTTACTAATATATTTGACGCAACGCTATCATGAAGTAATTCTTGTAGTATAACAAGTTCATGAATTCACTTGTGTGGAATTCAGAAATTTATTTGTCTGGTAAACTAGATCATGTACAGTCATTAAAGCACAAATTACTGTTCATCTAGTGTACGGAATGTACGGAAAAGTGACGGTTGTCACAGTCTCCCCCCGTTAAAAGAATTTCGTCCCGAAATTCAAGCGATGCCATCAGTCGCAGAGGAGTTGTGAAACGAATATGGTCACTTATATTCAAAACACGTCTTCGTGTTCTCATGCCATGTATTTTATCTTACTCAAGAAAATCAATCATGCCTTTTCTGTATCTCGTGGATTCTTGGTCCGTAACCTTAACAGGTTCCTATAGTATTGTGGACTCTTGGTCCAAAACCTTAACAGGTTTCTATAGTAATTCTTGTCGTTTGTCATTGACGTGAATCTTATTTGTGGGAACAACGACTGCTCCTTGAGTCAGACTCCTCTACAGACTAGACACATGAGTGTGTCGCGATCACTACTGATCGTTTTCTGGGAGTTTTATCTTGTGAACAATGGTTCTGATCCCTACACTGGGGATTCAACCTTTTCGTTTTCCAAATCACACTACGCCTTCTCTAGGCGAGGCTCTCATTTAAGCAATAATTTTCGTCTCGAATCCTTACGATTTCTGCCGCTCATCGGCGCAATCTTTCTGTATTCCGCGGCTGTCTCCATATGATCACATATCTGAATGATCTTGCCTCTAGTTTTTCCTGGACAAACTCGGGCCAGTAGATTTGTTTATTTCTGGTCTCCGTTCAACATGACGGGAATTGACTCATTATGTTCCGTCTAAAGCTTTACAAGAAGCGGTTTAGACGGCGGTGTGATAAATACTGTTGTAGGAAGACTCCACTAAGGGCAAGTGAGTGTTCCGACTTTTCATTAAAGTTTATCACGCAAGCACGTATTGTGTTCATACAGTCTGCATCGTTCAGCAGCTCAGTTCATATTCGAGTTCTTACGATCATCGGTGTGCTGCAACCCTTGTGATCAATAAAGATCGTGCAACGTTTTCTTTCAGGTAATGACGTCAAGTTGCGGCGCGCAATTACTGTATTTAGATCAAGGTTTCTTCTCATGACCTCTTAATCAATGTGCCGCGTATGCAATGTTGTGGTCTCGTTGCATCGGCGTACAATCGAGACTTTTTCGAGAGGCGTCACATAATTGCAATTCTAGCTCCTTAGCTCTTGGTTGCAGGGTTGGCATGAATTTCGTCCTCACTTCGCGAATCCGAATTTCGCTTTTTGTCATCATAGCACATAACTGTTCTTTTCTCTAAGAGTTGCAAGGTAAATTGCAGCTGTTGCTCACGACCTTCCTTGGTCGTTGGCCATATAAGAATATAGTCAATAAGTACATGTCTTATCCAGGTATGGCTTCATGAACATTGTCGATGCATGAGTTACGCCAAATGGTACGACAAGGAACTCGTAATGTTCGAAGCGAGTCCCAAAGGTCGTTTTAGGGATATTTCCTTCTTGTATTCACTGTTGGGAACATCCTGTCCTCAAGCCGATCTTGAGTGGTATCTAGTACCTTACGATTTATCTATTCGTGTTATCTGCCCTTGGCAAAGGACTCTGATTCTCAATTCCTTGGAATTTATTGCAAAATGGGAAATTGTCAGCTTTCCCCTCATGTCCTTAACTAAGGATGTCATGTCCTTAATTCCTTTGTGTAGCAGCTCTTGCAGTTATCGGAAGCTTATGCTTCGTGGACGAAGCTAGTCGGTAAGGCGTCATCTTGTCACCGGTGCCGCTTCTGGCATGAGGCTCATCTTAAACCTCTCTTGTCGCTGCGGAGGGGCGTTCCTGGCAAGTCTTCAGAAAAGGCTACTGGAACTTCTTCCATAACGGGGATGTTCTCAGGCTCTATACTTGGATATCAAATCCATGCTGACTATCATATTATGACTTCGCAAGTCAATGGTAACAGAAGGTTCCGACCTTCTGAGTCCCTAAATGCAATCCTTAATTGTTTCGACTGTTTAAACTAGCCTTCTATATGCCCATTTCTAAAGAATACGGAACGTCTAATTTATTTGAAACTAGGCCAGGCGGTTTCTTAAGTTCTAAGCATGCAAGGTAAAAGTTGATGCCAGTATTAATTAAAAGTAGATGCATAGGGTTGGTTAATAGGGGGCGTACCCGTAACCGCACCTGGATCCTGGCGTGCTTCACGAGTTTCGATCGTGAAAACCCTTCCTTGCTTGCTTCTTCCTAGGGCAATCTTTCCTAGTGTGCCCTGCTTCACGACATTTGTAGCAGTCTGGTATTCTCTTATCCATCTGGGTCCTTCGCCCAACAGGCGTCCTTGCTGTGCCCTTCTTTTCCACACTTGCTGCACTTAGGCTTTAGGCATCGACCTACATGGTGAAAATTGCATTCCCCGCACCTCGGCTTAGTCCCCGAGTAAACTTTACCTCCGGCCTTATTAGTGGCCCCAACAGTTTTCCTGCCATGTGGCGGATTCACTTTCTTTCTTTTGTTTGCTTTAGAGCTTCCATAGCCGACTTGTGTGCCCACCTTTAGGTTCGAAGACTTCCTTTTCTTATTGCCTGATGACTCCACAAGAGTCTCTTTCTTGTTATCCTCAGATTCCGAAAATTTTCCCGCACGTAGAGCTTCTTCAGTAAGAGTGACACTCATATCGATAGCCTCTGCAATGGTTGAGGGCTTTGAGGTAGTAACCATGCCCCTGATCTGGGGTGCAAGTCCCCAAATGAATCGTTCAATCCTTTTGAATTCCGGTTTAACTAAGTAGGGGACGACCCTAGACAGGTCATGAAATCGCTGGACGTATTCAGGAATCTTCGGTCCGTCCATTTTCAAGTTCCAGAACTCCACCTCGAGCTTCTGGATTTCGGCCCTAGAACAGTATTTCTTTTCCATCATTTCCTTGAGCTCGTCCCAGCTTAGTGCATAAGCAGCATCTGCACCAAGGGTTTGAACCTGAAGGTTCCACCAGGAGAGTGCGCCATCTATGAATAACCCTGAGATATAGGTAACACTCTGTTGGGGCGAACAGTTACTCATTCTTAGAATGGAGTCAGTCTTTTCTGCCCAACGAACAAATGCAACGGCACCTCCTGTGCCATCAAAATTTAATGGCTTGCAGTCCGGGAATTGTTTATAGGTGCAGCCAGTCGGAGGGTTATTTTCGGAGTGCCACCGCTATGTTCGGAGCGGAGGGCTTCATGTCGAGCAATTGCCTGTGAGATTCGCTCTTGAAGCTCAGCTTTTGTTCTTGGCAACGTACTGGTGTTTGTGTCTTGTCTGGGCGGCATTCTCTTCTGTACAAAGGTGTGAAGTAGGTTAGACAATATTCCGTAATTGTCTATGAGGTACATAGCACCATAAGCCATCATATAATCACCCAATTTCACATGTATATATAATCAACAATGTATGAGCGAGGAAACAATTACTGAGCCTTCCTAGGCTTGGCTACTTGGCCTATTGTTTGTAATGGAAAAGTGAACTCGAGGCTATATCGCCTTGGTCATTTATTTCCTGCTACATTGATTTTATTGATGTGTATATTTTCCCTTAGATGGGGTTGTTCGTGTGGAGGTGATAGAGAGTGTAACGTCGCTGAATCTTTTTTAATGTCACCCATCTTTACTTGCTTAACGTCGTTTTCTCAAACGTCTCGTATACAGGTAGAAGTGTCAGTCACGAAGTAGGCTAAGACAGGCTTCCTGCTTTAAAATGCGCTAAGGCACTGATTTGTGTATTGTTCTACCATATAAAGGTGTGAACACCTAGAGTTTAATTTTTGGAGGGATGGTGATCTTTAACTTGACCCGCAGAGTCCACCAGGATTTTTGTGCACTACAAGTCGTTATTACGTGGGCCCCCGTAACAATAAATTGTCTTGCACAGTTACCCCAATTTTCTCTCGTCCAAGCAGATGATCAATCAAGGAGGGGACACTACTGTCCTTATACCTCTGTCATGGAAAGGACCATTGCAGTGGTCCACACGCTAACACTCGTTGTTGTTACGCGTGAATAGGCACGATGATTAGATGAAGTAGGAATAAAGAGGATTCCCAGTAGTTGGAGGGGCACCTTTGTGATGAATACTTCATCTTCCTTCTCTGGTCAAGTATGTCGTCAATCTTGCTTCACGTAAGCCGCAGGGATTTCATCCCATTGATTAAGAATTTGTTCAAGGTTGCCGCCTCTGCCTCGTCATCATCACCGTAGTTAGGCATCTTCACGATTGAGAGGGAAGAGCAGCCATCTCCTACGGAAGCAAGCTCAGCATCTTGTTTGGTAATCACTCCCAGACATGAGCTTTGCAAAGGACGTGAGGTCGGTAGCTTCATCGTGCGTGTCACGTACAGTAATAGGAGTCGGAGTCGAAAGTATCTTATTCACGTCAACAATCATTCCGTACACTTATTTGTATGTATGTATATCAATAAAAAATATGCTACTTAGCATAAACAAGCAATTTGATGCATTATATCACGTATAACTCTCGTTTTTTGGGGGGGTCATTTTTCTAGTTGTCGATTCACGACAAAACACTACTTGGTATTAGTGGTCACCAAGGGTGTATTTTATTGTTGGTAAGTCTAACTCGTGTAGACTATGCCTTAATTGGCACCTTATCTTAAGGGTACTCCTCACTAATGTCCTTGCCTTGTCTCTTTTTGAAAAGTGTTTGACTCGTGGATCTTGGCGCTTACGTGAATGCAATGAAAACCTTTTCGTAAAATGTTTTTGTGAGAGAACTCTAGTGATTGTAGTCTAGACTCGAGAAAGAATCCTAGTTCACTACAATCGAAGCTCTGATACGAAACTGTCACACCCTGTCTTTTGCGGAAGCGTACGATGTGTGACTGGTTTGTTATCATTGCATTCAATCATAATAGTCAACTACATGATCAAAACAATGTTCATCTATTCATGAAAATTTGAGTATTACAAATACTCGTTATTTAAGTTTTAAAAACACAACCTTCGTCTAGGCTACACTTCAACAAAAATGGATGACATCTAAACTTGAAGTCTACTTCTAGCTATGACACTTGCGCCCAAGATCCATCCTGTCACCTGAAATACATGTAATTTTGGAAAACATCAACATAAAGTTGAGCGAGTTCATGCGTTATTGTATTTCACGTTTGTATACTTTGTATGAAAACATAGTGTGTGTCATGTATAATTCAAGTTTTTCTTGAGTACCCCACGTACTCAAGTATAATTCCCGTTTTCTTGAGTACCCCACGTACTCAAGTATCATTCAAGTTTTCTTGAGTACCCCACGTACTTCAAGTATAAATCAAGTTTTCTTGAGTACCCCACGTATTAAATGATTGTTTATACAAGGACATTAAGGCACGTGAGGACATAGGGAGCATTAGTATATTCTCCTTCAAGGCATGTGAGGACATAGGGAGCATTAGTATTTTCTCCCTCAAGGCATGTGAGGACATAGGGAGCATTAGTATTTTCTCCTTCAAGGCATGTGAGGACATAGGGAGCATTAGTATTTTCTCCCTCAAGGCATGTGAGGACATAGGGAGCATTAGTATTTTCTCCCTCAAGGCATGTGAGGACATAGGGAGCATTAGTATTTTCTCCTTTAACTGTGTCGATTGCCCTCGACTGTGTCGATTAACCACGACTCCATCAATTTCCCTTGACTGTGTCGATTACCCTCGACTGTGTCGATTAACCTCGACTGTGTCGATTTCCCTCGACTGTGTCGATTTCCCTCGACTGGGACACCGAAGCACTCAAGTGGTCACATAAGGACCATGAGTGGGGCTCGGTCGTACCCTTTAGATCTAACCCTCGTCCCTAATTAAGTATTAATGGCATCTCAATATCTAGTTTAAGCTCACATGATCTAGTATTTTCTAGGCATTTCTTAAAGCACATCATACTCGGTTCTCGTTCTCACCAAGTGTGCTTCTCGTAGTTTTGTATTCTCAAATCGTATTGCGCTCGGTACTCGTTCTCACCAAGAGTGCTTCTTGTATTTTTTACCATTTGTAAAAATTGTAATATTTGTAACATGTATTTCACCCCCCGAGAGTTATAAAACCAAAAACAGTTAAAGAAAAGGGGGAGCATGAACTCACAACTTTGCGTTCCTGCGTCGTAAAATTCACCGGATTTGCTTACTTAACGTCGTGACCTATACGGGTTTTCTTAACGTTAGTCACTAGACTTGCGCCGCACAAGTACAGTCACTCTCTTTTGTATTTGTATTGTTGTGTTAAAAATATTTTATATTTTTAACTAAGTATCTTACTTATATTATTTTCTCAAAAATTAATATAAGTATCTCGTGTTTTGCACTTTGCACCCGAATTATGTATCTTGTCTGAGTATGTTGTATGTGTATTTTCACTTCTTAAGAGTACTTAGTGTATTTTCATGTCCTAATACACTATCATGCATAATACATACTACACACACTTAGCACAAAATTTTTGGTGATCAAATAACATATATATTTTTCTCAAAAATATATACATACTTAATATCCATTTTTATTCTTGAAGAAATCCTCATTTCTTATCACCAAAAATTAGGGAAACCTTGGTAATAGTTTTAGATACATTTTTAGGGAATAAGTTTCTCAAAAACTTATATTTTTCTAAGTGTCAAAATTTATAAAAATTTTGACAGAGTTTCCCCTAAAAATGGAGGTTTCCCATGTTTTCAAAACATGTGTTTATTTTCTTTTAATTCATCAACAACCCATATATACTAATTTCTCTATTCCATGAACTTGAGAATTTATAAAAATGTGTAGTAACTTACTAGCACATTTAGTAAGTCTTGTTACCTTTAAAAATATAATTAGTTTCTTAAAAACTTTATTTTTAAAGAGTTTGTATTTTCACAACTTCTAGTCATGATTTCCAAAAATATTACTTTCTGAAATTTTCTTGTTACACAAGTGCTTATACACTTGTTTACTTACTAAAAATGATTTTTGTTCATACAAGATCCGGGTTTTTAATAATCTCGTATTTTCCACTTGGTTCTTCTGAAAAACCACTTGTAGATCTTTAGATCTACAAGCTTGTAACCTTATTTTCCAAGAAAAATTACATTTGTTCAAGTTTCAAGTTCATGGGTGGATGGTTTCATCATCCTTCATATTTCTAGCATTTACATCTTGCTAGTTCATGTTCTTAAACATGAACTAGTATGTCTAGATGATGATCCATCCTACTTTTACTAACAAACAACATCAAATAAGCACAACTACACAAGATTCACATGATTTACCCATATATCTTCTCTTTATCCACCCTTTATCCCTTATGTTCAAGACTTTAGATTATGTTCATTAGTGTTCTTTAATATTTAATCATTCTATCATCTATTAACCACTAAATACAAGAACAAGTTGATGATTTGAAGCACTTACTACTAGCACAAGGCTAGGGGAGTTCAAGAGGGTAAATGAAGTGGATAAAAGCAAATGAAGAAGGTCCTTCAAGTTCCGTTGCTTCCACACCTCCTAACTTAGCTTCTTACACCTTGGAGTCACCTTAGATTGCTTGATATGGAGCTTGCAATGGATGTGGGTGTGTGTATGGTTTGGGCCGTAGGTATGGTAGAAAGATGGAGGATTTTTGGTGAGTTGGGGAAGATGAAATGAATTAGGAATGGTCTTATGGTTAAATAGAATGTTCTTCCAACAAGTGTGTAACCATTGGATTATATGTCTTCTTAGTACATGGCAATATCTAATAAATTAATCAACAAGATCCACTAAATAGGCCATGAGGCCGATTTCAAGCTAGTGGGGGGGGGGGGTCTTAATGTAAATATTAACCAAATAGTTAGTTTATCATCCAAAGCTAAGTATTTAGTAAGGTTACTTAGTTGGTAGATATTTTAGTAGGTGCTTGGGTGTTCGGGGATCATAACTAATTCAGAAAAAAAAATAAGAACAATGCTTCTAGTAATATTTTTATGTTCCGGGTAATGTCCGGTTGTTCGGTTAGACACCAGTTCGTTAAAGTGCTAAATTACACTTTTTAGTGTCTTTTAAGTACCTTTTTGTATCCTTATCAATTCCCAACACTTGGGGAAGTATTCTGGATAATAAAACGTAATTTCTGCATAATATTCATATGTTTAAACGCTGATTAGAGCTGAATTTATTAAAATTCTGCACTTAAAGTGCGTTTCGGGTGCTTTTTAGTGCTTATTTTTGCTTCTGGAGAGTATATATATTAAACCCTTGTATGTACTCTTGGGTTTTAATGTATTCTTGTCGTCGGACCTACACCTAGGCCTCAATTCTAATGTCTGACTGCTTTCTGCAGTTTTGTTAACCCAGTGTGTCTTACTGGTGAGTTTACTAATATATTTGACGCAACGCTATCATGAAGTAATTCTTGTAGTATAACAAGGTCATGAATTCACTTGTATGGAATTCAGAAATTTATTTGTCTGGTAAACTAGATCATGTACAGTCATTAAAGCACAAATTACTGTTCATCTAGTGTACGGAATGTACGGAAAAGTGACGGTTGTCACACATCCGTCAGTGGATAATACGCTGTGCTCGTGTCTAAACGTGAGCCAAAGGATTTGTACATCGCTTGCCACAAATCAGATGCAAATCGTGGGTTGTGATCAGAGATAATGGAGGTTGGCACCCCGTGCCTAGCAACCACTTCTTTCAGGTAGATGACTGCAAGTGTAGAAAACTTATCTGTTTCCTTGATGGCTGGAAAGTGTGTTGGTTACGTAAGACAATAAACGAGCATCCAGGTGATATTGTTTCCGTTTCGAGTTGTAAGTAGACTAGCGACCAAATCCATGGCAGTCTGTTCTCATTTCCGTGTGGGTATTGCTGGTTGCTGATACTTCACCTTGACTTTCCCACAAGTCAATTCATCATTCACATACTTAACTAGGTGAGCCTTCATGCCCGATCACCAGTACAAGGTTTATAAATCCTAATGTCTCTCATCATAACCCAGACGATTAGAATATCGAGGCCGGTGCTTACTCAACATAAATTTCCTACAGTCACTGTATAATGAGATCCACACTCGTTCCATGAGGTAACGAGTATCGTCCAACCCGTTAAAGGTTGCTTCTCCATGCCCCACATGGGTTCAACTTGAAAATCCTCTTCCTTTAGCTCTCCAGTTTGAACAGAGCGAGTCTGATCAGGTATGTTAGAGTCGATAGCGAGCTGCAGAGCTCGTGTATGTTTAGGTTTCACAGTCGTACTCATTCAGTAGTTCCATCCAGCGATGTCATTACATGCTTTAGCTCTTTCGAACATCGATTCACGGTAGGTCCTTGTGATCGGTCTAGGTAACGCATTCGGTACCGTCCAAGTAATACCTCCAAGGGAAATCCAAAGACCATTGTTTCCACCGCTGGTTGTGTCGTGCAGTTCCTCTGGTAACTCTATTACGTAAGTCATCACTCTCTTGTGTTGCGTCGACGTGTAACTGGGACTCTGATTCGAACCATAAGGATATACCACTGAATCACCCACACCCTCTAGTAAAGACGATGCTCAGTGCATTGCAGAGTTGGGATTCGAAAGCTGAAAAGACTTCCTCCTGTTCTGTCTTTCATGAACACAGCACCCTGCTGTGCTAGAGATATTTAAGTTGCGCGACCTTCGAAAATCATGTGATTTATCTGCGATAGTATCAAGCGAGACCAAGAAATTGTTGTATCCTAGAAGGACTCTTTGGTGTCGACCAGTTTCCAACCAAGACGGGTCTTAGCGAGATCCACGTACATTCCCACTTCGCTGATGATATGCCCAAAAGGTACCTCTAGAACCCAAAAATTACATTTATCAAGACTTTGCGCAGAGTGGCTCCTCCCTCAGAAGTTCTAAAATAAGATACAAATGCCACCCATGGTGTTCCATTCTCCTGGTCAGGATTCAGAACCTTGTCAACAAATACGGTCGATTCATGCGATCCTTGAAGTTGCTGGTGTGTTGATCAACTCAATGATCATGATGTACAAAGTTGAAATGGCTGCATTGCGTTCGACATGTTGTTCTAAGAGCATTCTCCTCTTGAAGTTCCATCTGATGAAAGTTCGTTCACTAGCCAATCCTCGAATGGGAGCTTGTTCCTCGCAACTGGTTAACAGGGTGTTACTACATGGTCGAAGCGAACGGTTCTTGACTGTCACCTTATTGAGTTATCGATAGTCAGTACACATACGAAAAGGCTTCTCTTCATGGGTATAGTGAGGGCTCCTTAAAGCGAAAACTCCTGTCCGACTGTTCCTGTAGTTGGTTAAACAGCTCCTGCAACCCTCCTGATGCAAGACGGCAAAGAGTACGAGAAGTTAGAACTGCCTCCGGCGCGAGGTCAAACTGAGTTCCTACCTAACAGTTGTAGATATGATCCTGAAAGTTCCTCGAGTAGCACATAGAGGGTAATTACGAACAACTGGTGGATCCTCGATCCTCTTTTTCCTAACCCTACGTCAATAACAGTTGCTAACATAGCGGGGCAATCCCTCCGTAGACACTCCTGGCTTTCATTGCTGAAATGACGCTAGCCGTTGCGCCACTCTGACGTGTTAGAACAGATAACAATCCCCCACTAAGGAAAGGGGTACGTAGAATCTTCTCCTTATAGGGTACATCTATCAAGAGCAACAGAAGAAAGGTCGATGTCAGACACTGGTCCCATAAAGTCGAGTTTGCATCCCAACGATCGTATGAGGTTTCCATTGTCTTGCCATCAGCCGATTCCATAACAGGTTGGATTTCAAGAAACATCAGGGTTATATTGAACAGAGACGAAGTGATTCGTTACCCAGAACGTGTATGCTACCATGTTATTACAATCCTGGCGTCGCCCACGCCATTCCTAAATGCCCCTCCATGAGCATCATTTCCCGTGTGGTTGTACTTGTAGCGAGGATTTCCAGTACGGTCGTCGTTTCCTTGGTTGTTGTCGTTTTGATTTATTAACAGCCACTCCATGTCGTAGGCACCTTCATTTCTGTACTGTTGGTTACCATTTCAAGTACCTGATTGTTGCCGTGACTGTTGCCTCCAATGTTGTTGTTTGAAACGGAGCTCTACGATCGTTTCATATTCCGTGCCACGTTCTAAGGCACTACCCCTTGTGCTGGCAGTTTCACGTTCCATACCATGGTTGATTATCATCGTTTATGTCCCGATTATTTCGTAAAAGTCGGTTCCCATGAGTCGCTGGCTGGGGTTAAGGATTCGATTGGAGCCAAATCGCTGATGTTCATTGTTGGTAACTAGGGTCGTTCAAATGCTGAAGTCCATCGTTCTTGCAAGTTGACTGTGTAATACACGATATGTTATGAGAGCGTTGCAGAAGTGATCGCACTTCGGGATCTAAGGCGTCAATACGTTAAGTTTCCAGCAAACGAAGAAAGGTGAGAAAGATATAGACCAATCATTGTTGTTGCAACATCCAACTCGGGGATGTTCGTACAAGCACCTAACATTCTACATAGTTCGCTAGGCATTCAGATGGGTGTTCAGGTAATACTCGATAGCATCGAGATTCGAAAGGATCCAGAGAGGAATGAAAAGTTCACGTTCGAGTAGGGGACAATCACTGCTATGACCCCTATAGGTTTGTTATGTTTCACATCGATCAAATAACGGAACGGAACCCCTTTTCCACTTCTTAAGCCTCACTGGGACGCACATGCAACCCACATTATTATTATGTGTGCACCCACAATAATATTGCGATTTGCATGCTCATCTCAGTTCCTCCTAACGCATGTCAAATGGTTCCTTAACTCAGATGTCAAACGGAGGTCGTCAAAGAAATAAGATCACAAAAATCCAAGGACTATGGCATACTATCAACGCATTGTAAGGTAAGCAAGCAAGCAATCCATGCCATCATGCAATAGTGACGAGTGTGTGTTCGTATGTTTCGCCATAACAAATGTGTACTAGTCACGTAATGTATGCATCAAGTAAGAAAGACGAACCTTGCAATCTGGAGCTGAGTGTCATGGTCGTATTCACGTTTTCAGAACTGTTTGGTTATAGTCTGGTTTTACAAAAACGTTTTTCTCCTTTTTAAAACCAAGTTCACTATAACCAATGGCTCTGATACCAATCTGTCACACTCCCAAAATACCACCTAGGGAATGTCCCTGTTAGGCGTGTGACGTACCAGGATCCAAGCCACCAATCATGTTGAACTCATAACAATTATTCCAAATAAAACTTTCGTTTATTATTGATAGAAGTGTTACAAAACATTATTTAACGTTCAGCGGAAGCATAATATATTAATTAATAAATTTATAAACCAAGTGTGTTAAAGCCATTAAGTTCGTCTCGCGTTTCCATGTATCTCGACCCATGACCACTCCAGCATCTCAGACAGCAAGTTCCAACAATATGCACCTAAAGGCCTGTAAGGCATGTAACAACGAGTCAACAACAAAGTTGAGCGAGTTCACAGTTGGTTGTTCAGTTTTAAGTTGTTTCAAAAACCATATGTTCATTCGAAAACCAATAGTTAATCAATTCCTTGTTTCCCAAACCATAACCAGTGGGGGCTTCCCCATGTTGTAAACCACTAGACTCGTTATATATATTGGCTTCCTTCCCAACCGAGGACGGAGGTACGTATTCTACCCAACCGAGAATACACAGGTTAAATGTAGGCGTCCTTCCCAATCCGAGGACGGAGGTACGTATTCTTCCCAATCCGAGAATACGCAGTTTAGTGTAGGCGTCCTTCCCAATCCGAGGACGGAGGTACGTATTCTTCCCAATCCGAGAATACGCAGGATTAAATGTAGTCTATTAGTGGTGAATATACAGGTTTCATCTTAGCTTCTTAATCCCATTCCCAACCCACCGGGAATCCCATGCCTTAAGAGTGTGAACTCACCTTGGTTTGCTCGGTATGACTAGTTACTTGTTCCATATTAATCAACCAAATCCAGTCAATTGCAAGAGCACAAGAGATAATGTTTCGAAGGTAGAAGAGTTCCGATTAGGGGGGGTATCTACTGTCTTCGTAAATCAAGAGAGGAGAAGTAGGGTTTGTTATGTTAACTATTCCAGTTATACATGATTATCTCACCACTTTATAATTAAACAGGATGTATTATGGGCCAGATGTGAACATGTGTGAACATTGGCCGAAGCCAACACAAACCGAGCAAAAGGGGGTGTGTGCATGTAGGCTAATCCCAAACAATCAAAACATAGTGGGCCGAACCCACTTGATTTTTTTTTTTTTTTTTTTTTGCTTTATTCTCAATTGGGATCCTAAGTTGCTGGGCCAGGTACTGACAACTCAAAAGAGTGGGCCGAGTTTATTAGAGATTGAAATACTAATAGAATGAAGTGTGTGTGTGTGTGAGCGGCCCAACATAGACTAGATTACACACACAAGCATACACGAGTACGTTTACATAAAACAAGTTTAACACAGTCATGCATGTGAACGAAGAACGGTGAGAATCATAAATACGAGATCACACGATACTAACCTAGAGAGTTCGGGTTGTCACAGTTATCTTATAGAATTCCGAAAGAACTTTAGAACTAGTAGGATAATAAACACCGGAAATGTTAGTTGTTGCGGTTTTGAAAACTTTTAAAAAACCACTTAGTGTTGTATGAAAAGCTTTTAAAGTGTCCATTTGTTTTAAAGTCATTTCAAACATATGACATGTTGAATTCCAACGATTTGGTACGTCCCAGTTAGGTCCAATAATTTTTTGATTGACATCTTAACAAAGTTTTTTATAATATTGATATCTTTCTTTTCCACTTTTGAAAACATCTTGTAGCATAATTCTAAAAGCTTTAATAAAATCTAAAACATATTATCCCGAAGCCCGGTTTGTACAACTAAACTAATAATGTGTGCAACACAACGTGTATGATAAAATGCCCAATCAACAATCGGTTTTTACTTTAATATTAATTTATCGATTGTCGTTGTGTTGTTTGAAGCATTATCAAATGATATTGAAAATATTTTATCCTCTAAACAATATTTAATGATTGTGGCATTTATAATTTTATAAATATTTACTCCGGTATGAGGAGAAAGAAACTCGTCAAACGTAATCATACGCTTCATCATTTGCCACGTATCGAAATCAACCTAATGAGCGGTGACACAAATGTACGATTCCAGTAAACCGTGTGGAGCCGACCACACATTACTAGTTAAGTTAACAATAGTTTTTAAATTTTTTTTTTTAAAAAAACATCTTTAGATAGTTGCACTTGACCGGGTGCTACTTTTTTCAAAGCTTTATAATACTTGTTCTTAATATGCTACGTCAATGTTGAATTCGAGTCCTTGCTTAACAAAGCTCCACAATGTTTGCATTGAGTCTTTTGAGAACCGTCACTCATTTCCACCAAATCCCAATTGCTCCGTACCTCTATATTGCGATTATGTGATAGTATCCCAACAACATATGGAGCGGATTGAGGACCGTTGTTGACGGATGGAGAATTTGTTGTTTTGGATTGGATGCCATAGTAAAGCTTATTGAGTAGAAAAAGAATCAAGAAGAAGATGAAGATTGTGTGATGATCAAATGAATAATGTGCACTATTTATACTGTCAAGAATCGATTCCAACGGTAACAAATCGATTCACACAGCTAGGAACCGATTCAACCGGTAAAATCATTAAATGCTTGGTTGCAATGGCTAGGAACCGGTTCCAACGGTAACATCATCAAGAATTTAATGCACCGGGTCGGAAGTGGTTACGGAGGAACCAGTTCCGGGGTAGGAACCTGGTACGGACCGATTTTTTTTTAATAAAAATTGAAACTTTTTGAACCCGGAACCGGTTCTTCAATAAAGCGGGTAGGAACTGGAACCGGTTCCAGGTCGGGTCTACCGGGTCAGGTTTGGAACCGGTTATTATGCCCATCTCTAATTCCAAACATAGGTAACACTTTAATTTGATTTCAGTTTTGGGTCAAAATTAATTCTATATAATAACAATTGAAGAAGGATGTTAGCTACAGTACAAACTTTAACCCTAAAATGAAACTTAATTATAATAATGACATTTGTTTACGTTCTGTTTGATATGAAGTTATGTGTTTATATTGTATACTTCACTTTTAAATAGGGTTGGTGGGGTTACATTAAATATAAAATATCAAATAGTTCTTATATTTTTTTAAAAGATGATATTATTTTATTAATAAGTGCTATATATCACTTTTAAAACTATATTTTTTTTTACAAAGATCATATTATTTTATTAATAAGTGGTATAAATTCAAGTTTGTTTGTTTTACGCCGGTTCGCGTGTGTCTCTGACTTCGCTTTACGTCACGTAGCGGTATAAATTCACAATTTTGTTTTATGATTTTTACCGGTTTTGATCAATGTTTGCTTGTTACTTAGCGCGGGACCGAGTTAACCATGATATTTACGGCCCACTTTAATGGGCTTGTGTGATAATGATAATAGAACTCATTAGACCAAGCAGTATGGGGGCCGGCTTAGGCCCGGCGAGGCCCGGCGCCGGTCCCCCACACCGCCCCCCACTCCTCCGGCTCGTCCTTTCCGTCACCCAGCAGCCGAACTCGACGGGGCTCCTTCCTCTCTCCTCACACACACACATCTATACATACATATATATATATATATATCTATACATATAATAAAAGAAACCACTTTTGGGACACTTGTCATCATATTAGACCATCTCTTATAGATAATTATAATTTTAGTTTAATCTCTTCTAATTAATTATAGATAACCCTTCTACTAAATATTATTTAGTTTAATATCTTATATTATAGATAATCCTCCTACTAAATATTATTAGTTTAATATCTTATGGATAATTATTAGAGTTAATTGCCAAAATCGTCCCTGAGGTTTGGGCATGTTTGCCATTTTCGTCCAAAATGACTTTTTTGTTCCAAATAGGCCCCTACGTTTGTAACTTTTTGTCATTTTCATCCAAATGCCTAACTGGGTTAGAAACAATCGTTTGATGAGGTTTTTTTTTTTTTTTTGAAATTTCACAAGTACAGGGCCTGGGCCTGAAATGTAATTTCTTTTTAAACCTAAAACCATCATTATAGATAACCCTTCTACTAAATATTATTTAGTTTAATATCTTATATTATAGATAATCCTCCTACTTAATATTATTAGTTTAATATCTTATGGATAATTATTAGAGTTAATTGCCAAAATCGTCTCTGAGGTTTGGGCATGTTTGCCATTTTCGTCCAAAATGACTTTTTTGTACCAAATAGGCCCCCACGTTTGTAACTTTTTGCCATTTTCATCCAAATGCCTAACTGGGTTAGAAACAATCGTTTGATGAGGTTTTTTTTTTGAAATTTCACAAGTACAGGGCCTGGGCCTGAAATGTAATTTCTTTTTAAACCTAAAACCATCACCCTCTGCTTTCTCTGTCTACAACCTTCAAAACAAACCATCAACTACCACTCACACCCTTACTCACCTTCACCGTGTAATGCTCATAAATAGATATAAAACTAAGATGTATCGACCAGTACCCATCACTATATGCCCTTCAACGAAACCTTTTATGTATCGACCTGTACGTAATGAAATAAATTAAACTGAACATATTAGCTGAACTCATATTACAGTTGGGTAGATCATAAACAAAAAAAAAGCTAAATGGGTTTAAACTGTCATCACACTGCTGTTAAATGAAGTGGTTACCGGTTTCAGCCTTTCACATTTTTGGGATACACGCATACCTCAGACAGAAAATAAACATGGAAATTCGAAGTAACTAACAAAAACCATGAATCAAATGGAAATTCCAATAATACTAAGGGGCTGTTTGGTAGCCTCTGAATGGTCATTAAGAGGCTATCTCTTAATGGAACCATTAAGAATTTTACTAATGAGAAGGTAGAAGAATGTGACATGTGATGATTTATCATTAAGATGTTACCTCTTAACCATTCAGACTTGAGGTTACCTCTTATTCATTCAGAGGTTTTAAACCATTAAGAGGTAGCATCTGAATGGTCATTAAGAGGCTACCAAACAACCCCTAAGACTACCTTGGACATGATTATATTCGGTTTCATAAATTTGTAAAATTAGCACATGATGATATTCTGTTTACAAAATATAATGGAGAGGGATAAGAGGAAACAGAGGAAGTAAACATGAAACTAAGAACACTTGGAAGGTGATGTTCACATGTTTCTTATCAATAAGCAAAAAGGATAAATATGTTAAAAATAGACATATGACTGTAATACTCCAGAGCATATAAGTATAATTCGTCAAAACGGAAGTTAAAGATATCATAATAGGCCTATATATAATTCTACAATTTGTTTTACATGTAAATCTTTACTTTTATAAAATTAGAGTTTAAAAAGAAATTACATTTCAGGCCCTGTACTTGTGAAATTTCAAAAAAAAAAAAAAACCCTCATCAAACGGTTGTTTCTAACCCAGTTAGGCATTTGGATGAAAATGACAAAAAGTTACAAATGTGGGGGGCTATTTGGTACAAAAAAATCATTTTGGACGAAAATGACAAACATGCCCAAACCTCATGGACGATTTTGGCAATTAACTCTAATTATTATTTAGTTTAATCTCCTTCTCATTTATAATATTATTTATTTGAATTAATTATATTTGAACGTTTTGTTTAGTTTGGTATCAAATAGATTTTACGAAACTTTTTATTATTTAGTATAGATATAAAATTAGATTTATTATAGATATAACTTTTTTATTATTAGATATATAAAATTAGGTTTATTTAATTCGTACAATACACGAGGTTTTTTAAGGATATATATTTTTTATTATTTAGTACAGAAAATTACATTTATTCAAACCGTGTGATGCGCATATTTTTAAAGATGTAATTTTTTTATTATTTGGTATATAAAATTACATTTATTCAACCCGTGTTATAAATGAGGTTTTTTAAAGATGTGTTATTTTACTATTTGGTAAACAATTGTACATTTATTCAACCCATGTAATACACATGGTTTCAAAGATATAACTTTTTTATTTGGTATATACAATTACATTTATTCAACCCGTACAATATGGTTCTTATAGATATAACTTTTTATTATTTAATATATAAAATTATATTTATTCAACCCGTATAATAAATGAGGTTTTTAAAGATATATTGTTTTATTATTTAGTATATAAAATTTATTTATTCAACCCCGTGTAATACACGGGGTTATAACCTAGTATATATATAAAGGGGTTAATCCCCCACCCCCTAGGTCCATCTCCTCCAAACCGAGCCTACGTGACACTGACGTGACAGCCCATCTTCTTGGGGATGAGGCTCTCCATACCCACTATTCTTATTTGATTGGGCTTTCAGACTAAAGCTCAAACACCTGGGCTTTTGTTTGCTGAACTGGTTCTGTCACACATCCGACGTGGCTGAAGCCCACAGGTTGAAAGAAATGTAAAACCAACGGCTCCTGTCAATATCCAAAAGTTGTCAGTTTTGGATAAGTCATGATGTTGGTTGACACCTAACCTAATCTGGTAAGCTCCGAAACGTGGGAGTCCATTTGTTTTCATTACGGTCTTTTTTTTCTTTTCTGGAAATATTATATTTTGTTTTATTTTTTAACGGAAAACTATATATTATATTTTAATTAACTTTTTTTAACGGTAAATTTGAATCATTGACGGAACACTGGAGTATCATCGTGCCACCAGCGGAACCATCCAATCATGATCTATCTTCACTAGACATAATGTTTATACACCAATTTATGAGGAAACCCAATAAATATGGAACCCCCCCCCCCCCCCCCCCCCCCCCGTGGAAATCAATGACCTTACGGTAGATTGGTAGTCCAATAGTCTTTCAAAGTGGAAATGATGGACTCAAGTCGGCTTTCAATCAGTGTGTTTCCTTTTGAATGATGGCAAGGCAGGTCACCACCGCCATCTACGTTCACAGGCATGAGATGATCTTTTGTTATTGACCCATATAATCAGTCTTTTGTTGATCGTTTTATAAAATTATATGTTCTTTAGAATATCACAAATAATTTTTCTTTTTTAATAAATCAAAAAACATAAATAACTCTCGTTTATTCATGCGGTTTAGGGATTTCAAACTAGGTTTGAATCCTGGTTGCTATTTTACTAATGCTAAAAGTTTGTAAAAAAAAGTTAAAGTCTTCTCGCTTTTTTTCTATTAGGCTTATCGTGTAACTGGTGTAAATATTTAATACAAGTTTTTTTTACCGTCATTCCTCATGTTGATGTACCCAAAAAAGAATGTTAGTTTTCTTTTATGTCATTGAAGAAAATAATATGATATATTAATAATGACCGGCACGTATATTCACGCTACACGGCGAGGTAATGCGTTTTGTTACGCTGTTTTTTAACAATTTTATATCTAATGCATGATCGACTTCTTTGTTCAACTATTGCATTTTTGTATGGTAGTTATTTTTAAAATTATTTATGGTGAAACAACAAATCTCAAACTTTTTTTACTAAATTTTTAAACAATTTTATAACTTTTAAAAGTTATTAATGATTCTTATAATAAAATTTAACTTTTAAATTGACCATCATCCGCAATACGCAACGAGGTAATGTGTTTTATTATGTTGCAACCGGCTGTTTTTGAACAATTTTATATCTGACGTATGATCAGCTTCTTTATTCAACCATTACATTTTTGTATGATTGTCGTTTTAAAAATTATTTATGGTGAAACAACAAATCTAACACTCTTTTTACTAAATATTTGAACAATTTTATAACTTTTTTAGAAATATTAATGATTCTTATAATAAATTTTAACTTTTAAATTGACCATTGTAAATGCATTTGGGTTTTAATGTTTTCTTAAATGCACCAGAGGGAATAATGAATCGTTTATGACTTTATGTATCAACTCTTGCACTGTATACAATAAAATTGTTGTCAAGTGTCTTAAAAATTGAATTGCAATTACATTATCAAGAGTTCATCACTAGTGCCGTATTTGATGGAAAGATTTGGGTTTTCCTTAAATACTCAAGTTCAATCCCCACTATTGCCATATTTGGTGAATAAAGGCAATGAAGGATAGTTCTCCCAGACCTTAGGTCAAGAGTTCGAGCTAGAGCCACCCCAGGTTTTAGTCCACCGTGCGTTACACCAAAGAGATTCTCTCTTGTGGCGGCGCAAGCCCCTGCCACTGGCAGCGGGTGGTATGGTTTCCCAGGAACGCCGTTAGCCAAACTCTGATGCCAGCGTGGGCCCGGTTAAGACAACATAGTTTGGACAGAGTGGGGTTAGGACCCTCTGTTTGGGAGGGTGTGAGATGTCTTTCTCTCTCTCCCAACTTTTATAGATTCTCACCATTCAAAAAAAAATTACATTATCACATTTCTCAAATAGATAGCCGATCATGTACAATAGATATTTCTTGTACGAAGTGTGGTGACAAGCTCAGCCATTGATCTCAATGGCTCAAAACAGACGAAGACATTTTCGTAAATATGAGGTTCAAACATTTGAAGAAACAAATAGAGAAAAAGTATTCTTGTCATTTGTCACTTAAACTCATTTCTCCTTGGTTTTCAAACGACTATAACTTTTTCATACGTTAATATTTAAAAAAATTACACCGTATTAACAATCATTTTGTTTGCTTTAATTCGAGCAATTTATTGCTATAGCTTTCTTTGAAATATCACATGATTTTGAATATCCATTACGTGATTACATTATTTTCAATACTCAGTACATGACTACGTGATTACGTGATTTCATTATAGTATGTGAAACCCCACTAAGTGATTACATAATTACGTAACAATAGTTGACTATGTATTATTACGTGACTAAGTGATTTTGAATACTCATTGCTTAAGACCATCCATAATCAGAAAAATGTCATCTTTAAAATTTGAAGAAAGATAAAAATAAGTTAACACAATTTAAGATGCTAATATATTATAGATAATTATTGTTATTTATCAATATATACAAAAGTTAAAACTTACAATTTAGACAACTTGAATTATGAATAATTTGGAATGAAAAGATATACATGATAAATTTTCTAGTACGCCTAAATCTTAATATTAGCTAGAGCACGTATTTCATTATTGGGTTTCCCCCTCCCTTTAAGGGTTAGGATCAAATACAAAGGATAAAATAAATAAGAATGGTAAGAAGGTTTCTAGTCCATTGATCTTAGATTTGGAAGGTTGAGATTAGTTGTAGGGAAAATAAGATAATAGAAGGGCATAAAGGGAATCCTATATTTATGGATTTTTCTCTCTCCACATGCAAGGCACATGCCAATTCCCCAATCGATTTAAAACGTCCATAACTTTTTCATACGACATTTTAAAAAAAAATTCACCATAATAACGAGCGTTTTTTTATCTTTAATATGAGTACCATATTATCATATAAAATAAAATAAAAATTTCATTTTTACTGGGTTTTTTCGCATTGTGTTAAATGTTCAGTTCATTGTGTCTTTTAACTGGGTTTTGGTCATTACGTTTTAGTAGAGTTTCTATTCTGTAAGACCCTAACACATTTAACCTAAAAACGACGCAGCGGAAATACGAGTCTTAAAATTTCTTTCTTTATAACTGTTCTAACATACTTAAAAACCGATTTAAAAGATTTTTTTTTTAAATAAGTACATCATTCATCCTTAGTTAATGTAACCTTTATAACATATGAATACAACCCACGTGACCACTTCTCCGTACAATCCATGATTTTCAACTCGATCCTCGTCCACTTGTCCCTCATGATGGTAATAATGATCCGAATAACCTGCCGTCACCATATATAACTAACACATTAGTAAATGGTGACATCATACATAATTAATGAATATATAAACAATCGTAGCATTATATCTGTGTATTCTACTCCATTAAGATGTTCTTCCGAATTCGTTCTTTACACCGGGCCTCCAATCGCCGAGAGCCCAACACTTACATACCTGCACTTTCATTTCATTCTCATAGATAACTCAGTTAGTATCATCAATACTCGTATATATTAAAACCATACATACCTTCATACGAATCTCACTCATTCGGAAACATTTGGTTTATTAACACGCATGCGTCTTATCTAACCCAACTCCTTAAAAGATAATAATCATACATAATACATGCATACATCCCTACCCAAACTCTTTCATACAACTTACATGCTTACATATTCATTCTAACAATCTTAACCACAAACATCTATACACATGTATAAGTCTCGTACACACTAGTCTACGTACGTACATACTTACATACCAACATACCTATCTACATACATGCATAAATTCATACATACCTACTTACATACATAAAAACATATATATACATACACACATACATATCCACATACGTACATAGGTTCATACATACCTACCTACATACATATAAACATACATACTCATAAAACGTAAGTTAAATTAGTCATACGTAGTAGCTTAAAACGCATTTAAACGAGTTCCCAAGACAAAACGAGACCAATAAACAACTTTGGCCAAATTATGCACCCATCGCGTCGCGCGACGGCCACATGGTAACAATCGGCGCCACTAGGCGCTGATTTCAGCGCACCACATAAGGCAAATAACAATTGGCGCACTAGGCGCTGTTTTTGGCGCACTGGGCGTTGAATCCCAGGTCTGACTCGCGAATTTCATATTTTTCGCCTAAACATTCATAACTTGCTCAATTTTGATCCGATTTACACTATTCTTTTTCCTACGTGATCGTAATTTGATCCTCCATCACATGGGGTAAAAATCCCATATTTGGACTACCAAAATTTGGGACTTTTAGCCTTCGGCTTATTGCCCTTTTTACCAAATTTTGACCCGTTCATGCATTTATCAACATAACTTGTTGGTTTGACCTTAACTTCATATGAACTTAATAATTTCAAGGTCATCTATCATAAAAGATTCATTCCCGAATACCTAACACCTTTTTCCACCCATTTTCGCTCAAAAGCTTGTTTTGACCCGTTAAGGGTATTTGCGCATTAAATGGTCTATGACTTACAAAACCATACTCCCCACTTTCATACTTGACCAAAACATTACACTAATCAAATAGCTTGTTTCTATACTACTTTTAAGATCGTTTGCCCAATATATCCATCAAGGGCGTTTTAGTCAACTTTAATCCCATCATCTACGACGAAAGACTTCAACACATATTTGACCTCAAACATCATGTTTAATTAATTAAAACACTATATTACTTAAACAAACTAAGAAGTGATTACTGAAATCACTTACCTTATGCATCCGCGTTCCTATCCGCTTCCTTGCCTTCTCTTGACCCATTAGCCTTTCAAGCTTGAGTCTGCCTCGATATGATTCCTATACTTTCATATCACCAACATCGCATTCTCGTTAGCTTACATCATTGTACATGTTAACGATCATATTAATCACATGTTTCACATTTGACTTTCATCAGTCGATTCTAGCTAACATAAAACATATAACCAAATTCATATCCCGTTAAACGCATGTAATTCATCATGTCATTCCATTTAATACGACATAACAGGTACCATACCACTTCCTATAATCCTACCTTTACGGCAACTAGTCAAATCGTACTTCATATGCGTAGTTGACTTTCTGAAAGTCAACAGTTCATTAATTTAACTTTCGACTTATCCTCATATACTCGTAACATCATAATAGACTATACGGACGACACTATATACATTTCATCATACGCTTGATGTGTATACTACCCTCTAAGCATAATGTACAACTAATTTATGCATAATCCCCTAAATTCCTACATAATTCACCAAATCTTCCTACTAATCAACATGTATCATTCACACATAAACATCAAACATATCAACATCTAATTTCTTTCTATTCCTCTAACAAGAATCCATCATACATATCGTAATACATCGATAGTAAACAAGAATTTGGACATGGGTGATCATACAATTCATCATCCTCACCATAACTAACGGGTTTCATCTCTAAACATCGAATTAACCCAAACCACGCATAATCCATGTTCTATATGATGATTCTAACACCTATACATGATCAATTTCATATTAACTCACGGATTAAGACATAACCCACTTCATACAAGATCACCAATCCTAGATTTAAGACATACCTTATGATCCCCTTGTGATGGTGATCATTAATCCATGTTCATTCATGAATTTAAGCCTTGATCCATCCTTCAATTTGAAGCTTTTTGAAAAACTAGGGTTTGGCTTCTTTGGAGCCCTCCTGATCGTTCCAGAACACACGAGATGTGTGTGTTTGTGTGTGTGTGGTTTGTTAATTAAAACATAACTTTCCCCTTGTTCATCTTTGGTCCCTCTAGTTTGTTCCCTTGTTTGTTTTGCTAGACATTTGACTAGGTATAATAACCTAGTTATTACACTCCATTTTATTAAACATGGGGTCACACTAACAAATTTAGTAATTCGAGTTTTGGGGCGTTACATATTCATTGTGTTATTATCAAAACATATAACACAATGTTAATTTGGGTTCTATCCATTGCGTTTTTATAAGAACCTATAACACAATATATGACACAATGATGATGGTGTTATATCTGGGTTTCTATAAATTGTGTTATTAGTTCAGGTCATTGTGTTTAATATGTTTTCCATTGTGTTTTAATAATTTGTTCAATTTTTTTATTATTTTGTTCATTGTGTTTTAGTTTGTTGTGTATTGTGTTTTTAGTTTGTTTTCTATTGTGTTTTCGCTGCTCTCCATTGTGTCTTTTATCTGCTGTCATTAATTGTGTCTTTTATCTGTTGTCATCAATTGTGTTTTTATTTAGTCTGATATTTATTGTGTTATATGTTATCGCAATTGTGTTATACGGTATGATCATTGTGTTTTAGTATGTTGTCCATTGTGTCTTTATCTGTTGTCATTGATTGTGTTTTTGATCTACTTTACATTGTGTTTTACATCATGTCCATTGTGTAATATGTAACTGGGTTTTTGATTTGTTTTTTGAAAAATATAACAATATGGTACTCATATTAAAGATAAAAAAAAACGCTTGATTTTATGGTATATTTTTTTTTTAAAACAAATGATATATAAAAAAGTTACGGACGTTTAAAAATTGGGGGGAAATAACATGTGACTTGCATGTGCATATTCTTTTACTCTTGTAGACAAAATTATCCTTTTCATTTAATTCCTCCTATGACACTTATCACTCTCTGGTGACTTCTTACCCTTCTTATTTTTAAATCCTTTGCATTATAACTCAACCCTTCACTTTAATATAATGTTTTGTTTTTGTGCAAGGAATAGTAAAGTTTATTTTTTTAAGTTATCACGAGATTTTTATTCTAAGGTTTAAGGATTTTATTCCATTGATTTTTTTAGGTTGTTATACCGAGAGACGGTAACATAACGAATCAAACTGATATCGATCAAAGCTGAAGTCCTACCGCATTGTGCCAGAGATTCCACTATTTATAATTTTAAGTTATATAATATTGTTAATAAATAATAAAACTAAATGCATCCCATTAATTTATCCCATTGATCAAATGTAAACACAAGGAGCAATGTAAATATCTTCTGCAATAATGTGAAATCACTTCTATATATGATTGATCCTAAATTAAATTACAACCATAAGTTAAATAGAATTTAGTAACTATATAATGAAATTAATTTAAATTCAAAAATGCATATTCGCTATCTCCAATCTTCTATAGCTATATTTAAAAACAATTATATTTATATTATATATATATATATATATATATATATATATATATATTAATAAAATAATATTAGGGTGGAGGGAGTGGTCAATCACTCTTCATTTTCACTACCTATTAATCTCATGCCATGTCAAGTCCCCACTCAACTCCCAATTTTTTCACTCAAACACTAGCAATGGTCAAACACCTACTCAATTTATAAAAAAAATGATTGGTTGGTTAATGGGGACCCACCAATAACCCACTCTCCCTCCCACCTCTCTCCTCTTCAAACACTCGGTGAGTATACACCGATTTGGACACTCCCCGCTCACCACTTCAACACCGGCACCCCTTCCCCGTGCGGCAACCCAACTCCCCGCATCCACTCCCCGATATCACTCCGTTCCCCCTTATAATTAGATTAAACCCGTGCGAATTAGATCAGTATCCTTATGTTATATATTAATTAATTAATTAATAACATTAAAATTATTAGATCAATATCCTTTATGTTATTATATTATATTATATAAATAATAATAATAACTAGGGGTGCAATCACCCGCGCGTTGTGCATGGACGTAGTTGGAATTCAGAACGTATCGCATACCATGACAACAACTGATGAATAAATTCGTAAAACTAAATAAAACAATATCTAAATGTATTATGTTATTTGTGTCGTAACTCGGTTTTGATGATCAAAAAAATAAGAAAATGTAAAACAATACAGGAAATAACAAAGGTAATAAAGGTAAATGAAAAAGAAAATGATAGAAACTCGGTCGGTTTCGGTGCACTCGTTATATTAAAGAAAAATAAAAGTTCAAAAATACGATCAAAAGAGTATCGGCTTGTGCATTTAAAAAAACTAAACTAAAAAAATACATTCGGTGTACTCATTATAGCAAAGAAAAATAATAGTTAAAAATATATCCAAAACAGTGACGCGTTTGACCTAAAACGTATACGACGTTGAATTCATACTAACTTTATTAAAGTTTAGGAGTTTTATGATAACTTTATTAAAATTTAAGGGTAGAAAAGTAATTTGGTTAAAGTAAAAAAAAATAATACAATAAGGTGATCCATAGTGGGGCGCTATGCCCGGAGATGGCGCCGGAAAAACGCCCCAAACACCAAAACTCTCGGCGCTATGAATGCAATTTGGGGGGAGGGCGCGAGATATATAGCGGAGGTATGGGGGAGGTTTTTAAAGATTGGACCAATCACAAACAAGCAAGGTTTTTATAATTAATTAATAAAATTAAAAATTAAGAATTAGTTAATGATGAGTAGGGGCTTTATGACTACGGGCTCTAGTGATATAACGCCCCATAAAGCCCCCGTGTTACGTGGCACGACACGCGTCGCATAACGCCCCACAAGAGGCTTTATGACTACGGATGGCCTAACTATAATACTATGGGTGAAATGAAAGTTTAAACTAAATGACGGGATAGACTAAAAGACAAAAAATCTACTATTCATCTTCTTATGTTTAATGTTTAACTAGTTGGTGCCCCGCCCGCGTTGCGGGGCGATGACCGAATAATGAGCGAGTGTTAGTCAGCTCATTGACACGAAAAACAATTAAATCGAGTCAACCAATTAAAACAAAACACTTTTATAGTTTTGATAAAAAAAACTAAAACAATGGCAGTATTGTAATTTTTAACTGAGGGAAAGTTGTATTTTTTGACTGGGGTAAAATCGTAATTTGACAAAAGCTAAAGTAATGGCAGTACTGTAAATTTGAACCTGGGGCAAAATTGTAAATTTTCATAGGGGCAAATTCATAATTTTCAACTTGGGGGTAACAATGTAATATAAATTTGAACTAAGGGCACAATCATAATTTTAAGCTTGAGGCAAAAGCACAATTTTATTTTGAATCGAGGGAAAAATCGTAATGTTGAGCTGGGGGCAAAAACATAATTTTATTTTGAACTGGGGAAAAACGTAATTTTGAATTGAAGGCGAAATCACAATTTTTAAATTGGGAAAAATCACATTTTTTACCAGAGGGCAAAATCGTAATTTTTAAGTGGGGGCAAAAACAAAATTTTATTTTGAACTGGGGGCGAAAAGGTAATTCTGAGCTGATGGCAAAACCACAATTTCATTTTGAATGAAGGGAAAAATCGTAATTTTGAGCTCGGGACAAAAGCGTAATTTTATTTTGAGCTGGGTGCAAAACCGTAATTTTAGAGAGGGACAAAAACGTGATTTTAGAATGGGTATAAAATAATAAATTGGTTGGTCCAACGGGAGATTGCCAGGCAAAGTCGTAATTTTGAATTGAGGGCAAGATCGTATTTTTGAGATGGGGACAAAAAGCGTAATTTTATTTTGAGCTGGGGGGAAAACGTACTTTTAAAATGAATATAAAACAAAAATCTTGTTGGTCCAATGGGGGAGTGCCAGGCAGCTGCCTGACACTATTCCCCCATTTGGTTTTTTTGAGATGGGGACAAAAAACATAATTTTATTTTGAGCTGTGGGCAAAAACGTACTTTTAAAATGAATATAAAACAAAAATCTTGTTGGTCCAATGGGGGAGTGCCAGGCAGCTGCCTGGCACTATTCCCCCATTTGGTTTTTGTATATGTAGGGAATGTTTAATGTTTAACTAGATGATAAATAATAAATAACTCTTATTTATTCTACTGTCGTTATTAGCATATCTATATCTATGTTTCCATAAATATCTCACTGTGATATTTATTTGGATCAAACTTGTTTGGGGATAATTCAAGTTCTCTTCGGATCAACAAATATTATTATTAAACAGCTCTAGATTAGATTGCAACAGCCTTGGAGAAGAAAAATTGACATCTCAATACGAAAATAATTATAAAAAATTAATGATAGCCCCATTCTTCACATTATTTTTAACTCAATACGAAAATATGTATAAATTTTTTGGTCAACAAACTTGGTAGGGGCAGGGATTGTTAGGCAAAATAATTGGCGGGAGCGAAACTAAATAATTTCAAAAATTTTGGACGAAAAATCGAAAAAATTACACTACTAATCGAAACATTGGCGGGGACGGGTGCACCCCTTGCCCCTGATCCGGCTATAAGAAATAGCGGATCTCATATCGATCTGGCTAAATCGTTGTGTTGCAACAAGATGGTGGCGACAAAGGGTAATGACAAATTCTGATATGCTGTTTGACTTAGATTTTCTTTGTCCCAATTTTCATATTTTATGGGTTTTATTTTTTGTCTAGTTTCATTTTCGAGTTGTGTTCTTGTTGTGTTTATATCTTCTTATTTTCTAGGGTTCTCTTTGCTTTTGCAAGTGTTTAAAACTTCGAATTGAAGAGAAAGGGAGAGGGGTGATGAATCTGTTGTTGGCTATGTGATAGTAGCATAAGAAGAGCGAGTGTGGCAGTGATTGACCTGAAAAGAAAAACAAAACCCTCCCATTTGGGCCAACCAAATCACGCCACGTAGCAAGGTGTTAGGCACTATTCATAATCACTTGCTATTCATATAGATAAAATATATAGATAATAATTAATAATAAAAACATATTTTTTTAAACGGCCAACAAATCAATCCTGAATATTCTCGGGGACCCATTGGACAAAATAGTGCTCCGAGAGTAACCCGAGTCGTCCACCACCACTTCTGGGGAAAACCCGGCAACTCATCAGCCCGTAGGCACGACGGTGAAATTACCGGTAAAACTCGTTTGGATAAAGGATCGAATCCATGTTTCCCAGAGTCTTTTATCATTGTCCACCACTGTCTCACTCTTTTTTTTTCCCACCAAATAGGAATCTAACTTGACATTTAGTAGAATCTTTTATTAGCATAGAACTATAGACGTAATTTTATCATCACTAGTTGTAGGACCTGTGTGAGCACACGGGTAATATTAATAAGCATCGAAATCAAATACTAAAAAATAGATTATAATACATCATTTAAATTGTTTGTGTTTAGTTACATTTCTTTATAAAACATTGTTAAAAACAATATGTGTTGTCTAAAATTCGTTCGTTGTAAATTTTATTACTGTGTTACAAAAAAATTATTAGCTAAGGTTTGATATAGAAATAACCTAACTAATTGATAGTATGTTGTCTAAAATGAAAGCATGACCTAATTTTATGTTGTCTAATAATAAAAAAATGACCTAATTTAAATAACCAAATGTTATTGAACAATTCACTAAAGCCCATATATTTGATCCTATTATCATTAATAATGGGTTAGAGTTTAAAAGCCCATTAAAACCCTTATACAAAATACGGAACATAGTCCATTTTAAACTCTCATTTACAAATCCATCTCCATCTCCGTTCTTCAAAGTGCAGCAACGAAACGTCAGGGAGTTTTCAAGATTTTCGCTTAAAATCAAAAGGCAATCTAAAAATTATTGATTCGAGTTTGTTCTTCTGAAATGTTTTCTTCATCTAATTTTTTATACCATGCTTGTATGTTTGATTTATGATCAAAGTTGTGCCGATCTATATGAACTGTAATTTGTAATCATATTTGTGTATTTTGATGTGTTGATGTTCGATAGAGGTTTATGCTTTTAGATTGATGTTCGATTGAGGGTTATACATTTAGGGCTATGTTTAAAATGATTGTTTATCAGTTCTTGTATAAAGATTTTATAAGATTATGATGTTTAGTATAGTTTCAGTGGCTGTTCTTGACAGATTTTACAAGATTATGATCAATACTTTCAGTTCATAGTTCTTGACGTGTTACACTTCTGTTTTTCATATAAAGATTCTATAAGATTATGATGTTTGATATAGTTATATAATTTTAGTCTTTCACAGATTGAATTATAATATTTTGGATATTGAATATCCTATGTATATT
The DNA here is from genome assembly GCA_030545235.1 of Helianthus tuberosus. NCBI lineage: Eukaryota > Viridiplantae > Streptophyta > Magnoliopsida > Asterales > Asteraceae > Helianthus > Helianthus tuberosus. The sequence continues at coordinate 159,944,350 of CM060396.1, read as the reverse complement.
CATATCTTGATTACTTATGATAGTTTAGATGATACATTTGTGTTTTCAAGTCTTTGTTTATGACATGTCAAGCTCCACTGATCCTTAATAAGAAGTAATAATAACGGTCCAAATGAAATGTCTTTCTTTTGTGATTTAAGTTAAATTGTGTTGTAACAGTTCGCAATGAGTTATAAAGCATCATAAAATCTGTATATCACACTTACAGATTCATGACAGTCTCAAACGTAGATGATTTCATCATCAAAAGTCTTCAACAAATCAAGGACTTAGGATTTCATATCTACTTGTATCGACAATAGAACCAAATCAGAGCCTTAGAAACTTTTGACATCGAAAACAACATTTGGTCTTTCACATTCTTGACATTGAATATATAAAATAACCTTTTAACGTTATCTAATGTTTTAGTCTATTAGTTATACTCTTTTTAAGACTCAATAGTTAGAATAACCTTTTAATGTTTTTCTCTGTTATTTATTAATGATATTCAAGTATTTTCTCTGATAGTTCAAATTTAGAAGGATGTATGGGTTTGCTTCTTACATGACCGACAACCAAAGGAAATGTTTGGTTAGTATTTTAATCTCGGTTATGGCGAATTTCGTTTTCTTTATAATATCATGTTAGACAATTTCTGATTTTAATTTATTTATACATAGGTGTTGCCAAAAAAATATAAACAATGGATTAAAGAGTTTAACTATCCAGCTGGCTTTGTCAAAGTGCGGACAACTAATGGCCAAGTGTTTGAAGTCAAGGTATATGATTTAGGAAACTTCTATTATTTCTACAATGGGTGGTATTCCATAGTTGAAACTTTGAAACTACAATCTGGACCGTGGCTCGTGTTTCAGTACGAAGAAGCATTAGAAAGTTTCCGGATATTTTATTTCTATGAAAATATTGCATTTGCTCCATCTGATTATTTTTACTACAGATTCAATGGCCCTTTTGATAAACCTGATGCTATGGTATGTAGTTCACAATCTGGGTTCAATATATTTATTATGGTTTGTTATTCATTGGTTGTTAGTATATGAAATTGCTAATATTTATTTTTTTCTCGTTGTAGCATATCAATCGTTTATTTGTACATCATAAGATGGACAATACCATTCCAAACTATCCGGTTGTTATTAGAGGTCCTGGGAAGCATAAAGTGTTTGTTCGAATGAATGTTATTGACAATCAGCTTTACATAACAACTGGATGGGATCGGATTAAGAAGAAATTGTCACTAAGTGATGAGCATCTTTTGTGTTTGAAATGATTGATCTTCACACTTTTGATATGTTTGTTTTCAATTGTTCCAAAGATGCTGATTTAGTGTTGCCACCGGAATTATATGCTGCTATTAAGGAAGAAGTTGTAGAAGAGGTTATCAGTATTTCAGATGGGGAAGATGTGGATGACGTAACTAAAGACAATGAAGCTGAAATGCTCCCTGTAGGCACGAATGTCGAAATTATTCTAGTAGTTTTCCGTGTGGACAATCATTTTGTAAGTTTCTATAACAAAAAAATACTAACAGTACCTTAGGTTGTATTAACCATATTGTAATACTATCTTTCTTAACATTATTTGTTGTTTCTTACAGCGCATTAAAAAAGCTCTCGCTAAAAAACTTGGCTTGGATAGGAAGAGGAGTTTAAAGATTGTTGATGCTGATGGAAATGTTTGGGATGTTCGAGTTGGTATCGAGTCTCCTGATGGTCGGTTTTACATAAAATACATGAAACAGTTTGTGAAGGATAAAAAGATGGTTCCTCGTGAAGAATTTACCCTTAAGTTCATCATGGGTAAAGGTATTTTCTTGTTTGACTGAATGATTGTGGGCCTTTGCGGATAATGTTATTATTTGTAGAAACAATGTTTTTTGTTTGTGGTTGTTGGTTTGGTTGCATGATTTTTGAAAAAGTTGATACTTTAGTTTTGACCCTGGTGGTACGAAGGGTGTAAGTACAGATAAGTTTTTGGTTACATAGGTTACTATGTATTAAGAACATGTAGTGTTCCTAATGACTAACTAATGAAAGTTGATCATGATTAGTTATTCCTTGTCTTTTAGATATATGTTATTGTTATTTATCTTTCATTGTTATATAATTGTTAAAGATATCAATTTTTAAACATGTGTACTATTTTTTAAAACAATTCTCTAAAATAACATCCATTATTATTAGATAAAAGGAACATGTTAATAGGATATGCAAAACATCATACCAAATTACTGGACACATGAAAAGTCTTTTGTCCAAAATGCTATTTCTACAACGACTATAGATTTTGTAGAACTTCTTTGTAGACCACGTTAGTTGTGGTTTTACACACTTGTTTTTCCTTGTCACATATCAAGATCTTCAAACCCCTCCTGCTATTTACTCGAGATACAGCAACGTATAGTTGTCCGTGACTAAAAACCTGCCGTGGAAGATATAAGCCTACACGTTCAAGTGATTGTCCCTAGCTTTTGTTAATGGCCATTGCAAAGCATAGAGATAGCGGGAACTGTCTTCGTGCAATTTTCACCGGTAATCTTTTATCGGACGGTGTCATTTTCAATCTTGAAATCAAAGTATGATGACCTATATTATTTCCGGTAATAATCTTTGCTTCGATTACAAGTTTTCCAAGTTTTGTTACTTGAAGCCGTGTACCATTACACAGGCCATTTGCTTGATCAATGTTTCTAAGTAACATTACCGGAGCTCCAACTTTGAGAACCAATTTATGATTAGGTAATCCTGACAAATGCAATTTGTTTAATACATCCGGAGGAAATAATGCCATGTTAAGGTCAGTTTGATCCTCAGACTCACATAAAGTAGCTGAACTGAGATATATCTTCTCTTCACCAGCCATACTATTTAACAGTTTTGTATTTATTGAATCAACAACTTCATTTGTAGGTGCAAGAATGGCTCTTTGTTGAAAGTAATTTGAATCACATAAAAAGTTTTGCATATCCGGATATGTGAAAGAGATCAATGAAGATATAGGATTGACTTGATCGAGTATAAGTATATCATCTGGAATTTCAATTTCCACTTCTCCTTCATTTGGACCACCAAGTTGACCATCACCAAGCCGTAAAATCCATTCAGCAAATTCATTGGTCTCGTTAAGATTACTTGGAATGGTACCGACCTTTAACCTCATGTTTTCAGTTAGCTTAAGTAACTGACAATCCTGCCATATATAAGAAGAATTCATTGAAGAATTTACAATCATGCTTCTGGTACCTTTTGGAATGACTGGAAGGATTTGTCTAAAATCACCGCCAAAAAGGACAATCTTTCTACCAAAAGGTTTGTTCTGCAAGGACGGATTACTGGAACGGACTATATCTCTCATTGTTCTATCCAGAGCTTCAAAACAATGCTTATGTGTCATTGGTGCTTCATCCCAGATTATCATCTTAGTTTCTTTTATTAAGCCTCCTAGCTCACTGTTCGGTTCTATAAAGCATATAGAATCCTCATTAACATTTATCGGAATTACAAACCTGGAATGAGCCGTTCTACCACCATCTAATAGAAGTGATACAATACCACTGGATGCAACATTCAAGACAACTTCACCTTTGGAACGTAATGCAGCTGCAAATGTTTTCCAGAGAAATGTTTTACCAGTTCCACCGTAACCGTATACAAAGAAAACACCTCCACCTCCTTTAGCAACTGCATTCATGACGGTATCATACACTTTTCGCTGTTCATCAGTTAAACATTTTAAGAAAGCTGCAAGTTCCTTTTTTAAGATATCTCGATCATACGAAAGTTCCTTCATTATCATTTGATTGTTCAATGCTGAAATGTAGTTGTCAGGAACATTTGGCATGTCAGAAAAGCAGCTTAATGTACTTCCATAACCAAGTAACAATTTTTCGATATGTGAAAAGCAAATGTTTTCAATCTCTTCCTCTGGAAGATCCAAATCTAAAAAATAAAACACATGTTTGGTAATTGGATTTTATAAATAGTTCATTAAAGTAAGATGGAATCTGAGAATTTATTTAAATTTTTAATATTACCTGGAATACCAGTAATCCTCCGTTGCTGATATAATATATCTTCACACAACAGAGATTTTGTTTGTGTCCGGAAATGACCAGGCCTAGAAATGGAGTTTGACATCAAAAGCATTACAAAAAATGTACGCAAGAAATCAGAAGTGGCCCATGTGCTTGCTTCCGTAATGGCCATTAAATACTCCTTATCATCGTCCAGCAGACCACGAGCGAAACATGCATCTTTAAAGGTATCGTAGATTTTTCCATCAACTGTTTTTATATCATCAAAACTCATTGGTCCTATAACGTAATTCAATAAAATTCTCAAGAAATAACAATCACCAAGTGATGGAGGTACATAATGTATCCTACCAACTGCACCAAAAGGTCTTTTTCTACGTAACCACTTTCGTTTTTTACGTATCCATACAAAGTATATGGGGAAATCTATATACTTCAACGTTCTAGCAAATGCATCTGTTTGGTTACATTTCATCCATTCTGTGAACATAGACATTTTCACAGTTGGGTTACTGACCACATCACACAAGTTTGAATTATCGTCGTAAACAATAGCCTGACCATCTTCGCAATGAAAAGGTAATATTTCAACAGCTGGAAATCGATAGTGTATGTCAAACTTGAAGATTCTCCAGGCAGCTTCACATGCTGAAATATATCTACAATCAAGATGCGCTTTAACTTCATCTACTTCTGTTTTATTTGACATATTTTCATTATTTGTAATTTCCTTGTTTTGATGATTCACATTAGTAGTGGTGCTACTTTCATAAACAGAAGTTGTCACTCTATCCGGACCCTTATTAATGTATTTGAACAAATATTTGATAGATCCTGTTTGGTTACACCACTCAACATTTATGTGGCACTGATACTTTTTGAGAAACATAGCATTGTACGGAACTACAAACCTATTGTCAAGTATGACTCCATTTTTTTCGACAGTGTTGCATGATTGACGACGACGGTAAACAGGATATCCTTCGGAATCAACAAAAGTGTCATCTATATATTTTTTCGGAAACTTCTTCGAACTTTTTAAATTAACCATGCACGGACAATGAGGTTTGTCTGTACCACAAGGACCGTGGATCATAAACTGTTTGACAAGTTCATATAGTTCAGCATCCATCTCTTTGTCAGGTATTTCAGCACTAATAACCAAATCAATTTCTTTAGCAGTTGGAAACTTGCTCTCGGCACTTAAGAACAAACATATATGAGCATGAGGTAGACCACGTTTCTGAAATTCGATTGTATAAATAACTGAAAGATTACATAAAAAAAGTGTTAGTAAAAGCATTATTTGAGAAATTAATTAAGATATTTTACAATGACTTACTTGCTTGTATCTGACTAAAGAATTTTTGCTTCTTGAAATCTTGAATTAGATGATTGATTTTAATTTTGAATAACCGTGCGATAATATCCGGTCTATCTTGAGGGTTCAACCGTTTGTCTTTTAAACACCTATAAATCTCAGGCCAATTGGGATTACAAGTGAGTGTTATGAAGAGATCCGGATATCCTATAGCTTTGCAGATTGCCATAGCATCTAGATACTTTTGCATCATATATCTCGATCCACCGGTAAATGATGATGGCAACAAAATTCGTTTTCCACAATTTGACGCATCACTTTCTTCACTTGCAACACTTTGATTTAAATTCTTAAACGTTTGACTTCTAAGTTTGGGTTGTTATGTCTTTATGTAAGCTAACCGTGCAGATTCTATCATCGTATACGCATCAACCACAAACTGTTGGAATAGCTTTTGGGCATTCAGTAACAATGAAATTTGGTTGGCTCTGTCTTGTATTCTGTAACTAAAAAATTCTCTCATTGTGGTGCTGGTTCTAAGTATATCACAATCAACTGAAATACCTCGATGTTTAATACCAAGTCTAAATCCATCTTCTGCATATGGGAAGATAAGTGGATATTGCAATGCAAGATAAGAGGGATGAAGTTCACTAATTCTCTGAAGACCGCCTGATTTTGTTTGAAGTATGATATCCCTTTTATCAAATGCTCCATCAAAATCACCAATTACTAATGCAGCAATTTCTTCAGCAGTGGGCAAATTAAAAATTCTATCATCTTTATCTCTTGCTCCAATGAGCTTGAGTCTTACATTTTGCCAATCATTTTCTTTAAAACAATCTCGTACCATTCTAAATGACTTCACAAGTGGATTGCAAGAATCCAACATTTTTTTAAGAATGGATATGATGCCAAGATCAAGGTCTTGTTTAGTGTTTGTCTTCGAACCTTCCGCAATACTATGAAAAAAATAATATTATTATATATAGCAGATATATATAAAACACTTGACATGAATCAGTATTTAGTGAATGCTTAATTTACCTTACAGCCTTTTGACGGTTAAAATCCTCGTTTTGGGAATCATAAATATAAAGCTGTGAAAATTTGGGCTCTTCCCCATCATTCAGTAACATGCTACCAATGCGATGGTAATTTTGTCCTTGTAATCCAAAAATATAAGGACCTTTGGTTTTTTGAAAAGTTTTAGAAACCTTGCCACCAAGCGATGTGAAGGAAAACATCATGTTATATGCTCGAATATTGTTCATGAAATTGCAACTTTTAGGAGTAACTCTTTTGTAAAACCTTTCGAGCAATGGAGGAGGAACAGGTGAGGGAGGCAATTCAACGTCTCCGTTCGAACAACAAAGAGAAAAAGACGATTTCTTACATTCCAAATTACCCCTAAGCATTTCATCTTTCCAAAGCAACGCATGACAGTAAGAACATACAAAAATAGCATCTCCATGATCAACGTATTCTACAAAAATATATAGGCATATAAAAAATGATTATATAAAAAATATTAGGAGATTAAACTGTTATCTGGAAACATGCTTTGATAAGTTTAAGGAGGGCATGTACCTCTTGCAATTCCGTAAATCTTTTTTACGATAGAAGATGGTAAACAATCAGAGGAATTGGAATCATCAAAGTTAGAACTTTCACCAGGGCAGGAGTTTTCTATTCCTGCCGTTTTGTTTCGGAAATGATCATTAACAACAGTTACAACAGGGAGGAAGATAAGCAATACATTAGTCAAATATAGTGAATCGGAAACCTATATTTAGTTTTGCATTAAAAGTAAAACATATACCACTAAACGCTACTACGGAACATTTTGGTAACTGTCGAGAAGTTCTAATATCAATATTCTGAGGAGTTGGAATATCACTTCGACGGCACCTTACTGTAAGACAATCCACTTGCAAGAGAAAATTTACAAATGTTATAAAACTTTCGTTAAAATTCAATAAATGATTAACAGTATTAACAAAAGTCTATACAACATACAGTTTGTAATATTCATTAACGGGCTGCTCTCAATTTTATGATTTGATGATTCAAGCGGTTTGATCATTGAAGATGTCCTCCTTACATCAGTTATAATAGATAAATCAAATTTACTTATATCCATCGTTTTGTATCTTTGTTTCCTCTTTCTAGAGTCATAAACACCATAATTAGCCTTTCCGGATTGTCCTAAAATTGAAACAAAGGGACAATGTCAAATCTGAGAGCATATCTTAAAAAAATAAGATTTATAAACTTACTAAGACTGGATAAAGTCAGAGGAATTGTTCTAACAAATGTTCGATCTAAGTTGGTGAGCGTGTGACATGCTGTACATGACGAGATTTCGTTAATTTATGGTACAAATAGCTACAATTTTCACATATTTTACATAGACATATTCAATAAACAACAACAATCTGTATGTAAAATAATTAGAAAAGTAGCAAAAGAGTTGTTTACCCATATTTTGAGAAGAGGATTCCAACGACATTACACTTTGATTTTGATTTACGGTGGATGGCGTGTAACGTAGAGTTGAGGCTTCGTAGACACCTTTTGATGATACTTATTGGTATATATTAAGAAACTGATTTCAGCTAATATAACATTACATATATATATATGTATGTATGTATTTTGAAAAATGACCATAAAAAACATACCTCCATTATCGTTCGTAGTAATAGTAACATTGCCCGGAAGTGTCTCAATAATAGGTGGTGTCTGTACAAAGTGAACCACGCCACTGTTTCTACGCTTATTCAAAATAGACTTTCTTATCTTTCTTGATGCTTTAGACTGTTCGCGACTACACACTGGATAATACTCTCTATCTCTTGGTATAAAATTCTTTTTACTCTCCATAACTGTACATAAGTATTGAACAAATATGTGTGATTTAGGGCTAACTACAGGTGATTAGTGGTGATTGAACATCCCCATTTAAAACCTAACTAAATAAATGAATGAACACAGACAAATCTCCAGAATAGATTTAAACAAATGTGATAGAAAAACCTACCATTACGTGTTCATCGATTGTGGCCCAAAGTAAGAAGGTGTTCAATTGTAAATACTGATTTTGCCGCTAATTTTTGATCTTCACTTTCATTCAGTCGGAATAGAAGCTATAGACATAGTGGAGATAATGAAATTGTGATTTAAGAAACCTGATTTATTATGTGGGCCTTTGAGATGATTTTATGGTTCATAACTAATGGGCCACAAATTATTGAAAACCTTACACCATTTAATTGCAAAATACAGCCCAATTTAGGGCTTTTGGTTAATTATATTTGGAACTAATATAGCAGTTAATTACCTTACATAGTGGTTTTTCTATAAAACATATAAGTATGTGTTAAACATACTGGTTTTTTAAACAACGTAATTTATATGGATTTAAATACTACATATTTTTTAATTATCCTTGTCTTGGTTTTACCAATCTATTAGATTCTACAATGAAGTTACTATAACAAATTTCACACGATTTATATTTGGAGTTGAAGGTTAATGATAGATTTTTACGGAGTCACAATGTCCCATAATTTATGTGGATAGAGAAACTTATATGGATTTAACCACTACATATTTTCTAACCATCATTGTCTTGGTTTTATCAATCTATTGGTTCCTACATTAGTTTATAAAAAGGTAGGTTAATATGTATGAATTATATCCTATAACGAAAATTGATAAAAACTCAAAGAATATAACTTCTTTCACAGAATTTTTGGATGTTAACAATTTGTTTGTAATTCGGTTATAAATTAAAAAATCATTCAAACATTATAGTAAAAAAGTAGTATTTAGACTACGCCATACTAATTTACACATCAAAACACACATTATAAGCAAAGATTATACTTCCCAGCATAAACCATTGTTTATAATACAAAAAAGTAAACCACATAACGGTTTACCACATCTTCCAAGTTCATAAATTACCCCCATCTAAAACATACAAAACAACTGTTTCAGTAGTTTAAGACTTACCAACAAGTACCCAATTTCAAACAACCACATACTTAAGTACATACCAAAAACATAGGTTCGCTAAACATCAAAACATAAAGACGTGAAAGGAGCTAGGTGTTAAGCCTAGATGGCTTCCTCCGGTTCCTTTTGTTGTTAGAAGATAGTTCCCCAACGTTTTGACCTTCTACGTCCTGCAACAAACGTTTACCATTAGGACTGGTGCCCGAATCCTTATCAGCTTCGACTATCGAAGAGTCGGCGGTAACAGATACAACATCCTTCAATTAAATCACAAAACAACTACTAAGGTATCAAATAAAGTAATATAATCTACAATGAAGAAAAAACGAAACTGTAGAATCCATATTCACCTTTGAAATAGCAGCACCGGCCATCTGTGAGGATTCAGATAATTGAACAGCCTTGAATTCTGAACCTTCTTGACTAAACACCTAATATCAAAATATTACCAAAAGGTAATTCAGTTAAGATATTTAAACTACAAAAATTGGAAACCAAAAAATAAATCAATATAAGATATCCAAAAAGTGTTACCTCATCAGCAACCTTAAGAGCATCACCATTACCAGCAACCAATTCAGCAATTATTTCCGGATCATCACATACTTTTTGGATAGTGTAAATGTGGTAGTCATGGTTAAGGTTGTAATCAGAAACATCAATTTTAAAAGCCAACTTCTTTTCGACCAACCAAGATATTTCATGGGGAAAACTTTCAGTATCATTGACCTTCACTTGGCGTTCCCTTATATCACTGGCAGTTGAACCAATGAGCTTCATTACATCTTTATCAAACATCACAAAAGACACGCTGCCAGTTTCATCTTGCATTCTCAAATGTACCTTGAACCTGTCAAAAATAGTAATTAAATTACAGTCCGAACATAACAGTTGTGGAGCTAAAAAGAAACATTAGCTTACTTTATGGTTATCGATGTGCATTCTTTATCGCATTTTGGACAAACCAATGAAGTGGGTGACAGATTCATGACCTCATCAGAAATGGTTTTAGCATATTGTAAGTACTCAATTTTAGTCAACACCTTTTTGTTACAGTCTCGACATGCCGGATAAAACCACCCATAGTTTTCTTGAACAATTTTGATCGTTGCAACTACCACACATGACATTACCTATAATACCAAAGATAAAGCTTTACTAACATGCTCAACTCATAAAGCATAGAAAACATTAAGAAAATAAAATGTTTCTCTATGTATATAATTATTCATACGCTTTCAATCTCAATAATTTCATCAACGTGTCTCTTAGGAGTCTCAATTAGAAATTCTTGACGGACTGGAAATACACTCGGAGATGAAAGTATGGTTTGAGAAGAAGAAGGACCAGCTTTAAATTGTTTCACTAAAAGCCTATAAAAATAAAAACACAATTAGTTTTAATACTCACAGATTGTATTAAATTAGTGTTAATACTCACACTAATGTTAATAAAAATATGAAATATAAATCAGTGATAGTACCTCCTACGAAGTTCATTAACCTCATCTTTCTTGGTTGAGAAACATACGACTTCCAAACTTATCATTCTGAACAGTATATTGTCCTGCAAAAACAATATACATATCCAACAATTCATTACAAATGACTACAGAAATAACAAAATGTTCTTAAAAAATGTAACAAATAACATATTGGAAAAACTAAACTAAATGAATCAGTGAAATGGTTATTACCTTGCCACTTCTTAATCCTCGCGTGCTGAATGACAGCCATCACAGTCTCATTCGGAGTGTCTTGAGACAAAAAATCATTAAATTGTTGTGCATACTGATTCCACAAAGTACAACGGACTACTTCTCCACTAAAAGAAACAAAGAAAAAAAACAGCATTAAAAGTTCAAACAAAATATATATTATCTATTAAAACAATACTAATCATTTACAATGAATAATGACAATGATTTACTATGAAAATTGTATTAAATGCAATGAAGAATCTTATCTCTATATAATCTACAATAAATAATGACAATGATTTACTAATCAATGGTGTTGTATTAAATAAGAACAATCATTTAATGAATCTTGACTACATTAAATACAATCATAACACACAAACAAATTTATATAAATGGGAAAGTAGAATTTACTGCTCATCTTGAAGATCCAAGTTCATCCTTTTTTCTATCGTTAGGAAAGATTTCCATATCTCCACACCAGACAACAATTCCAGCAACATCTAAAACGGTAAACATAACAACAGTTAACAGATTCCAAATCTCGGCAAAATATATATCAGACTATCAGAAACAGCCATACCGACAGTGAGCATATTCGTTCCTTCTCCGTTAAGAATGTCTGAATGTGCAATGAAATTAAAACCGTAATCAACACCTTGCCAACCATTCGCACGTGTAACAGCCGTACAACGGTAAAAGTTAATCTTGTAACCATGGTTAACAACTTTGTAGGCATCAGTGTTTTCTCCAACACCAAATCTGGAGAGAATCACAACTTCATCCTCATGAAGTTGTGAGATAAACATAGGTATCAATGGAGCCTTAATCCCTGCCTGAATCTTACGGCCCTAAGAAATAAGTAAAAACAGATACTTTAGAAACAAACAAACAAACAGTAGCTCAAAAAAATATAAAAGGTACTGAGCTATGGTTTGATATGAAGAATCAAAAACCAACTAATATTCGTGTTTGTTTCCTTATGCCTAACCATAACACTATCTATAAAGGATCAAAAACCAACCAAAATATTAGTCTTTGTTTCATTATAACTAACCCTAAATTACACAAAACAAAAAAATATATAACCATAAAACTTTAGTTACACAAACCTAAATTTAACAAAACACTTTCAAAATGAAAACAATATTGATGGATTATGCCTAAGGCTAAAACAAACAAACAGTAAGTCATTCTTGTTTCTATATATCTAACCCTAAATTATCAAGGATTAAAATAAACAAACAAACAACCATCTTTGTTTCTTTAAACAAACCAAAAAACACTAAGTCACAATAATCATCTATCAAGGATGAAAAAACAACCAAACAAATATTCCTCTTTGTTTCTTTATATCTAACCCTAAATTACAAAAAATAAAAAATATATAACCGTATAACTTTACAGGAAAAAATATTCATCTTTGTTTATTCATCTAAGCTTCAGTATATCTAACCCTAAGTCACAATAATCATCTATCAGAACACAAACCTAAATTACACAAAACTCAAAACACAAACATAAATTACACAACCACCTCTAAGAAATCACACAACTAAACTCAAAATGACAAATAAATATTGGATTACTAAATAAACCGTAGAACATTGAAATAACAGAATCAATACGAAAGTGAAGTAATACCTTCTCATCGAGCAAGATCAGGTCCATCCGAAAGGACTGAACCCATTTCCGGATGACTCGACACTTGAGATTCCACATATCTTTGGACGGATTTAAATCATCTATGAAACTGAGTGACAAAGATGACGATTCACAGACGGATTTGTTTGCAGATGACATGGTTCGTATGAAGAAGAAAGTAAACCCTAGAATCGGCTGGATTTTTTAAATGAGAAGAAAGTATTAAGAAGAAAGAGATGGAGAGTTGAAAGTGTGAAATGAAAAAGAGATTTGAAATACGATTACTTTGCCACAGGTGCATTAAATGCCCATTCCATCTCCCAATGCAGATTCAAAACTCCCTCCTAAATAAAAACAATTTATCATAATATAATAATATTAATAAATAACAAAATCTATTATATATAATAAATGAAAGTTATTTGGGCCACGTGTCACTTGATTAGGGCATCCTCAGTTCTCTTTTCCCGCCCAACAGTGCCATCCCCTTTTCCTTATATAATCTCTCTTCTCACTTCTAATCTTTGTTTACAAACCTTGGGTTCTTTCTCTCTCTATATTCAGGCGATTCAAATTCAAATTTCACAAACCCTGCAAATTATTGAGATAATTCTTTCCATCCAAACCTTAATCTTCTTCAGACGCCACCATAAAATCTTCTTTTGTTCATCGATTACTTCATCAAAAGGTTTGTTCTTTTTTTTAGTTGAAATACTTTCATGATTTCCTCTTATTTACACTAATCCTAATTTCTACTCGTAATCTAATCATATGGTTCCAGGGTTGTTGTCATCAAAGTTGAAATCCGCTTAGCTGCGGATAGATTTCTGCCATAAGCTGGTATGTTTGAATATGTTTTGAAATTAGCGTTTTTTTCTAGATGGTGATCATATGAGTATAACATCTGTTGATTATTGATGTTTGAGTATGTTCAGCCATTATTCTTTCTGAAATTAGAGTTTCATTTCCAGTTCTCGAGGTATTATCTGTTTGTAACAGCAGTGGTTCAGCATCTACAGTGGATTCAACATCAGGTGTTTGCTATTATTGTTTGATGTTGTTTGCTATTATTGTCTGATGTTGTTTGCTATTGTTGTTTGCTATTGTTGTTTGCAGTTGAAGATATCTTAATTGAGGTAATAATTGTATTACATCCTGTTGAAAATTAGAATTGATAAATTTAGGGAAAGTGAGGTTGAAAGTTAATAACCCAACAGTGGAGCATTTCATTCTACAGGTTCCATAAATTAAGGGTATTCTCATATAATGATGATGATTGTTCCACGGTTGTTTCCAGTATTATTGTTCCAACATCGTTTAAAGTATGTGTTTTTTGCTACTCTGATTTTCAATTTTGAGTTTTTTATTTTGAAGTGATATACTCTAATTCTCGGTTTATATTTCAGTCTAATCACAGTTGTTTGAAATTCATACAATCTGTTGCGGGTTATTATAGGTTTGTATTCAAAGAAGCATAAAGTTTAATTAAACACAAAGAAAGATTATTAAATTTATAGTTAAAATAATTTTTGCTTATGTCTAAATGATGATGATGATTATAATTGACTTGTGCAGAAGATGATGATGGAGAACCCACAGTAGTTCCTACTAAACGCAAGAAAGGATCTGCTATTGTTGTAAGATAAGATTTTATGTTACTAGAGAGTCTAGAGTAATGGTGTTTCCTACCTTTTTTGTATTAAAAGAAGCATAAAGTTTGTTTTAAAGGAGCTCTTTATGAACAAAGACTGATGAGGCCTATCCACTGTTGAAGACAAGGTCCTGTTAAAGACAACCACTTTATGTACCTAGAGTTTGATTAATCAAAGGAAAACGACTGTTTAGTATCAGCAGTGGTTCAGCATCTACAACGGATTCAAATTTAGTATTTAATTATCAGTGGTTCTTGTGTAACTTTAGTATTTCATTATGAGTTTGTTTCATGTTGTAAGAATCAGTGAATTCTCAGATAATAGATTGCTTTGCCGGATTAGATTATGTGTTAAATTATAGTTCTTTAAGTGATTGTTTCGTTTTCTTGAATTCTATGTAATTTTGTAAAGAAGTACAATAACAAACAGTGGTTTTAACATCTGTTTGCAATTTGGTCAATAGTTAATGGAAACCCCTGTTAGGTTGAACAGTAGATGTTATTAACTTAAACATCTGTTCAGGAAAACGACTGTTTGCACTTTATGTACCTAGAGTTTGATTAATCAAAGGAAAATGACTGTTTAGTATCAGCAGTGGTTTAGCATCTACAACGGATTCAAATTTAGTATTTAATTATCAGTGGTTCTTATGTAACTTTAGTATTTCATTATGAGTTTGTTTCATGTTGTAAGAATCAGTGAATTCTTAGATAATAGATTGCTTTGCCCGATTAGATTATGTGTTAAATTATAGTTCTTTAAGTGTTTGTTTCGTTTTCTTGAATTCTATGTAATTTTGTAAAGAAGTACAATAACAAACAGTGGTTTTAACATCTGTTTGCAATTTGGTCAATAGTTAATGGAAACCCCTGTTCAGGGTTAAACAGATGTTTGGGCTTTAACAGATGTTTGGCTCTAAACCAAACATCTGTTTAAGGTCAACATCTATTTGAGTATTGGTCCTGTTGTTAAATTTGTTTGACCCAACAGTGGTTTTAAACCACCAGATAAACATCTCTTTATGTGCAAACACCTGTTTATGGTCAAACTTCTGTTTATGGGCAAAATTCTGTTTAAGGCGAAACATATGTTTCTTCAAAATCTGTTGACCATTGACTGACCAAACATCAGTGTTTAAAAAACTGTTGGGTATCCACTGATAGGAAAAATAGCCACTGCTCACTTTTTTTATTGTTGGCATCTATTGATATTGACCATCAGTTGTTTTCCTAAAAAACAACCACTGCTCACTTTTTTGTTATTGATGGTGTTAATTAGTGATAGATTGAAATTATCAAATAAAAACTAGAATAACAATGAAATTACCATTTTACCTCATCTTTACATACCAATGCGGTAAGATTTCCTCCAACATTGTTTTGATCATACAATTTAAAAAATTCTTTATAACTATTTGTTGGAAATCAAATCAGTAATTAATGCTAATTTCTTGAGCTTTGGACATTTAAAACATGCAAAATGTGAATTTCAAACTCACGGTTTAAAAATTAGAAAAGTCATCATGACAATGACAGTTGCTTTCAAATCATCATCAGTAATTACTGATAATATCAGTAATTACAGAAAAGTCATAATGACAATTGACGTTCGGTATCTACTGATAGGAAAAAATAGCCACTGGTCACTTTTTTATTCTTGACATCCATTGATATTTACCATCCATGGTGTTAATTAGTGATATATTGAAATTATCAAATAAAAACTAGAATTAAAATGAAATTACCATTTTACCTAATCGTTACATTGCAATGAGATAAGAGTTCCTCCAATATTGTTTTCCTGATGAAATTTAATGTTAAATTAAAAAAAAATACTTGATGGGTATTTGTTGCAAATCAAATCACTAATTAATGGTAATTTCTTCAGCTTTGGACTTTTAAAATATGCGAAATATGAATTTCAAATTAAATTTATGCAAGATGGTAATTTAGAATTGACGTTCTCTCTTTTTTTTCCCCTACTTTGCATATGATTAGTAATATTTATTTACTTTAATAAGGAGGGATATAAAGATATACACTACTTACCTTTCAGTTCCCAATAAACATCCGTTCCCAATAAACATCATGACAATTGCGGTCAAATCAAATCAGTAATTACTAATAATATCAGTAATTTTGAAATTCAAAATTCAAACCATATATATTTTTATCCTTAATGTTAAATTAAAAAATAAAAAAAATACTTTTTGACTATTTGTTGCAAATCTAATCAATAATAATTAATTGTAATTTCTTGAGCTTTGGACTTTTAAAATATGCAAAACTAGAATTTCAAACTGACGGTTATTATCTCTCAGTAATTTTGAAATAAAAAATATGTAAAAGGTAATTTAAAATTGACGTTCTCTTTTTTTTTTTTCCTACTTTGCATATTTCAGTTCCCAAAAAACATCATAACAATTGCTTTCAAATCAAATCAGTAATTACTAATTAATATTAGTAATTTTGAAATTCAAATTTCAAACCATATATATTTTTATTATTCTATAAATAAGATACAATTATCTGGTTTCACATTCAAATCTCGCTCGCTCATATATGTGATCGTATCTTTCTCTCTCAAATGCATCTTTCTTGTGAATTAGCAGCTAATTTCCCATTACACTTCTTTGTTCGAATGTTTGTTGATAATGTTTACATGTTATCGTTCCTGTATCATTGTTCCAACATCGTTGTTTCAATGTAAATTCGCATCCCACATCAACCTTTCAATATCGATGCTGCAATATCATTGTTGCAACATCGTGAAAAGTTGCATGTGTTACCTTTTTTGATGGCAGAGATGCAACTTTAAAGTTACATGTGCCATTTTTTTTTATTTCCGTTAAATCCAAAGTCACGTTTTCTTGCTCCAGGAAGATTTTCTTCTTTTAAAGAAAGTATACATTCGTCCAAAGCTCGTGAAAACTCAGATGTGCAATAAAAATGAAAAAGACACGTTTGAATTTTAGATTAGTTTCTTATTCTTATTTGTGTTGTCAGTAATATGGAGTGTGGTGATAGAGACATGCAGTTTATGGCGATGCTGAAGGACATACATCAAGAGGTTCAGCAATAGATGTAGTGGAAACTAAAGTTTATTAGTTCTTGCTGTTATTCTTAGATTTGAACTTGAATATTGTTCAGTATGTCATGTAATTATTGGACTTTTAGTTTTAAGGTCCTGGATAAATGATTAAATATAATTTTATGAATCTTTGTTGTGTTTTATTTTTACTTATTATTTATTGTTTCAGTAATATTTAGATTATGTTGATGTTGAATTATGTCTGTAGATCTGTTTGGTAAGTCAACAGAGGATTAATAGTGTCAAGGATTTGTTTAATGGTCCAACTTTGAAAGGGTGGTGTGGTTATAACAGCTGATCATGCTAAGGACTGTTATAATTAATTCCTGCTCCATATAAAGACTGATGGGTTTATTGTCTCATGAGGGCTATGCACTGTGGCAAAGTCCTGTTAAAGACTAGCACTTATGGTGTAGTTATAACAGCTTCTACAGCGGATTCAACTTTAGTATTTATGTATCAGTTTTTGAATTACTAGGGTACTCATGTTTTAATTGAGTATTAAACGAAAATGAGTTGCCTTAGCAAAAAGTTTTCATCATCTGGTGTACTAAACCACTGTCTTTCAAAATTGACTTGTGGCAAAACCTTGAATGAAAATTCTCAAAACTGTTGCTGGAATACTTGTCCTTCAGATCTGTACCATTTACCCTAACCACTGTTTTGTTCCAACGTCTGATCTCTAAACACTGTCCACTGCTGAAAGTTAACCACTGATCCCTCATTTTCTTGACAAGCACTGATGTTCAAAATCAGTGTCCTATCCACTGATATGCTATCCACTGATAGTAAAAATCATCCACTGCCCACAATTTTTACCGTTGTAACCACTGATGCTTGATACGTCAGTGGCCCTTAAAACAACTGTTTTCCATCCTTCATCCATTTCATCAGTGTTTGACACGTGGTCAGTCTTTAGCCTTCAGATCATAATAACCGCTGCCACATCAGCGATCATTTTTTCCTAAATAAAACCCTGCCCTAAACCCCAAACAGGGTTTTACACTGTCGAATTGAATTCCAAAATTCTCTTCTCATAGCAGTTTCCAACACTTCTTCTCAAAATCTCCAAAATCCTTCTTCGTTCTTCTCCGCAAAAATGACAAAATCAAAGTCAAAATCAAAATCAAAACCTAAATCACCACCACCTTCAAATGAAGTCGCTCAAACGGCCGAAGAATCCAATGAGATACCATACAAACAATCTCACAACTATTTGGGTTTACTCACAAAACCCACAAACAATCATACCTTCGATTCCATTCTCGACACCATATCTACATCAAAGTACAAAACTTTGTTGACAGTAGACGCCCCCATATATCTGCAAACCCAGAGAGAGTTCTGGAAAAATGCTACGCTTGAAAAACAAGATGATAAAGTAGTAGCCATTAACTCCTCGATACAGGGTACTGCGATTCAAATCACTCCGCAATCATTATCAGAAATCTTCAAACTCGATGATCAGAAAGGTAAAGCTTCTTTTGACAAAAACGAGTTAAAAGCTAATTTTCTGAAAAGGGGCTATGCAGAACAGTCAAAGGTAGATACCCTAAAAAAGGGTTATTTTCCATCTGCACCCAGATTTTTATTTCACACACTTCTGATGTGTGCTTCGAATAAAACAACATCTTTTAACGAAATACCATTAAAAATTCAATGCCTGGGTTACGTTATTTTGAATAATAAAGACTACAACTACTCCCATGAGATTTTCAATGACATGGTGAAAAACGTTGAAAGTAAAGCATTTTTGTTGTTTCCAAGATTTTTGAGTTATTATTTTATACAAAAATTTGATAAGAAAAATGAAAATTTGCTTAAACAAGGTGTCTATTTTCAAATAAAAAGCTTGACACCTGAAACATTCACTAGAATGTTGGCACCAATAAAAACAAAAGCAGGGGTACCTGAGCAGATTTTAGCGGTTACAACTGCTCCTCAGGTATCAGCTGCTGAGCCCACTGCTCCAGGTGATCAAAGCAACACAACCACTGCTTTGAAACCCACACCTGATATCACCAAAAGACCAAAAGAAAAACATCCAGAAAACCCACCAAACCCAAAACAAAGGCAACTCTGGAAGATGAGATCCCAGAGGAAATGCCTGTGACAACACAAAAGTCACCACAAACCACTGCTGCTACTTCCTCACAGCAGTTGGAAGAAAGATCTCAACCCATGCCTGAAGCTCCTCCTGCATCCTCACAAAAGGATCAGGTTGTAATCACAGGGACACCAAATTATGAAGCTCTAGATCCACTTGGCTCTATCTTCCACAGTCCTGATCCCAAGGACATGTCTCTTTCAACACCTATACCCTCACCAATCATAATGCCACAATCCATGCTACCCTTGTTGCATGCAGCTGCTATAGCTCAGACACAAACCAGTTCCTCTCTATCACCTATCACTGAGAGTATACCCCCACAAGAGACTGGGTCTGATGCTACTACTTCTGCTATCCCAGCAACAATTGAGGAGGTTACACCCCCTGAGTTACAAGTAACTCTCGGTGGTAGTTCAAGTGGAGCAGCAACTACAACTGGTGGATCAACAGATCTTCATTTGGACAGTTGTTTCATAAGTAAGACTCCCTTGAAGGCAATTTCTTCCATGGCAACTTCGGTAACCACCAGTGAGTTGGATCTAACCACTGGTACCATCAAAGGTTTATTGAGTGCTGAAGAAAGAAGTCCCCAGTACCAAGAACAAGGGGCATCAATGGGTGATTTTTGGGACTCTGTTCCTAAGTCACACATTGATATAACCACTGCTGGTGGGGATTCAGATGATCCTACTAAAGTAGGTGATGATTCAAAATATCAGGAATTGACGAACAGAGTTGACAAACTTGAAGATTCAGTTGCTGAAATAAAGGAGATGGTGCAAGAGATTTTAAAAGCTCAAAAAGCACAGTCTACTGCTGCCCCACCACAAGCATCTGTTCCTACTCAAGCATCTGCACAACATGCAGTTGCTGCAAATGAGCTCTGGAATATCTTTCAACCCATGCTTGAAAAACAGCAACAAATGGCTGATCAAAAGCATGCTACTCATGTACAAATGCTGACCAACATGGTGGAATCAAGGTTCAAAGATACTCAAGCAGATATCAAGGCTATAAAGGCTAGCATTCAAAGTGTCTCTGGCAAAGTTCCTTCTTCCCTATCCTTTCTTGATAACCCTCCTTCAGATAATGCCAAAAAGGGGGAGAATATCAAGCTGTTGAGACAAATGAATAAGATGGGAATAGAACATGGCCTTTATATTGAGCCTGAAAAAGAAAAAGAAAAAGAAAAAGAAAAGCAGGTATCAAAACCTGTTAGTCAAACAGCTGATACAGCAGTAGTTACAAAAACTGCTGTCAGTAGCCAAACAGCTGCCATGTCATCAACACACACATCTTCAACACACACCACTCTACCACACACCACTACAACTACTGCTCTACCACCATCATCTACAATCACACCATCACCACTGCCTCCTGTCATAAAACAGAAGACAACAGATGTTACAACATCTGTTGTAATGACAGCAGCGGTTGAAGCACCAGTTGTTTCAACAGTTGTTTGTCAGACACTCCCCATCATTCAAACCACTGATTCAACCAAAACATCATCTGCCCCTTCTTCATTAAAAAGGAGAAGGAATCTCATATCAGATGATGATTCACCACCACCATCACCACCATCAAAAACTACCTCACCACTTCCATCCCCTGCTCAAAAGCAGAAGACAACTGCTGACATATCAGCAGTTGTAATGACAACAGATGTTGAGACACCAGTTGTTTCAACAACTGTTAGTCAATCATCCACCACTGCTCTCACCTTCTCTACATCACAACCAAAGCTCTTCAACAGAAAAAGAAAGCCAATCTCTGCCGATGAGGGTATACATGATCCTAATGCTGCACAACATCCACTGGAACTTGAAGCTATCAAAAATGAGATGAGGCAATTCTATACAGAAGAAGATCCTTCAAAAAGAAGATTCTCCTCACTCATAGGCTACATGCCACCAGATGATATGGATGATTACCTCAAAGTCAAGGCAAGGCAAGGCAAGCTAAACTAAGAGCTAAAGTTGAGAGTGAACGTGAACGTTTAAGCGAAGATGGCATTGCTAAAAGATTGGAGTTCTACTTCACAAAAGTAAAGCAGATAGAAGAGTTTGCACAAGACCTAAACAAAGAAAAGGCTGATCAAAGGAAAAAGTTAAGAAAACAATATCTAGCCTACATCATGAAAGAGAAATTCTATCTTGCTGAAGAACAACAGTTCGAAGAATGGCCAATAATCGCTCTAAAGCATGAGGCAGAAATGATTGAGAAAATCAAGAATGATCCTACAAAAAAGAAGAATGCTCCAAACTGGAGCAAATACAAAAGGCTCATTGCTGACCTAACTGCTGAGTATAAGAGAAAGAAAAAGGAGCTGGTGGATGCAAAAATGGATACTGCTGAAGCCATATCAAAATGGTCAAAACAGCAGACTGATGAAGCCTATGAAAGGCTGAAGAAAAAAAAGATAACTGTATCAAGCACCTCAAAGAAGCATGAACAAAGAATGAAGCTTGAACAGCAGATAGAAAACCTCAAAACACTGTTCCGGTCTACTTTTGTGACAAATCAAGAAGAAAAAGAACAGTTGACCAGTGAAGAGGTGAAAGAAAAGGAGGTTGAGTACTTCACAGAATCCATCATGAAAATGGGTCTAAAAGAAGAAAACTCAGAAAAACTTCAAAACCTTTTTAAAAGGATGTTAATCAAACCTGCATCACCAAACACTTCAACAGACATGACAGACATTGAAAGGCAGGAGCTGATTGAAAGAGAAACTGCAGAAGATATAGCTGCAGCAAATGATGTCATAGAAATGGCTTTCAAAAGAATGTCTGAAAGTCTGCAAGTCTTCTCAAGGCCAATATCTTAAAGCTCATCATCAAATAAATCTCTCCCAAGAAATCCATTGGGTTTAAAAGTACTAAAGTGGCTCTCTGATCAAAAGACCCACGTATTGACTCTGGTCAGATCCAATGGAGAGGTGAAGTATATATCAAGGAAAGAAGCACTAGGCCTTAGTGTTCAAGATTTGCAGGATCTCCTTGAACTTACACTGTGCTGGGATGAAGATGATACAAGCTCCAAAGCATTTGAAGAAGAATTTAAAAGAAAAGCAAGGGAACTTTTGATGAGTAATAAAGATCCAGAATAATGACAGGTTTTTGGCATTATCTGTTCCAGGGGGAGATTGTTGGGATTGAACCCTACCAGAGGAACAGATAATGTAAAGCCAAAACCTGGTCACAACAGTGGAACCACAATAAGCAGCGGTTTACATTAAGCTTCCCCCTTGAAAATGATTTATAACAACTGATGGTCTTGCATCCACTGACCGGATACAACTGCTGCTGTTCTGCATAACTACTGATGAAGCTTAGAAGACTGCTGGACACTAAGCACTGCTGGTACAATCTGCTGATGACAAAGCTCTGCACAATCAAGGACTGATCAACCTTGAGGAAAGCACTGATGTAAAGAGAGAGCAGCTGTTTAGTGAATTATCTGTTTTATGTATAGTCAGTGGTTAGGTATAGCAGTATTTGTAAAAGGACAGTAGATACAGGTTGTTAGGCTGTTAGACGTCGCTTTCATGGTGACGTCAGCTGAAATACCCCAGTGGTTTGGTTTGCCTATAAATGTAACAGTATCCTGTACTGTTACATTTGATTGACTGAGCAGGTTCTTCTCCTCATGTCTAATCCTTTCATCTTGTGCAACCAACCTTGAGGCATCAGGCTGAGGGGGAGTTTAGTTTGTAAGCTTTCACTGTAATCTTTTGCTTTTGAATTGTAAATCATTCGACTCAATGAAAAGCAATTGTTTATCAAACTATCTTCTCCTATTGATTGTGTTTACAAAGTTTGTTATTCATTTCCGCTGCACTTAAAACTGTTCATATCTATTTGATTTGTTCAAATCTAACAAACAAACACAATCATGAAAGCCTCAGATCCTAACATTAAGCTTGTATGTTATGTGACTTAACACATTTTATTGTTTATCCACAACCTTTTGGTTTCACATATGTAGTTGCCACTTACAATTTATATTTATCTGACAGCTTGGTTACTGGTGATAGTTTGTTAGGTAGTTGTCAAAATACTTCAATATGGTATGGTTTTGTTTTATTCCAGTATCACGACATTTCAGTACTTTAATATGTATGGCTTCATCTTATTCCAGTATCACCGCATTACAGGTTACAGAAATGATTTTCAGCGATCGAGAAAATGAACAAAATCTGTACATTGTTTATACAGTTTCAATTGTATTTTTCTCTGATTTTATGAGTGATCTAGAATTCTGCCCATTTTCTAATGATCTGCGCATAAGGACAACCTATGCAAAGTCGAATCTACATGGCCGAACTGCATGCATACATTTTCACTTTTTACTGGGTGAAGTTATTATCATCATTCAATTTGTTTCATATTTGTGCAGGTGGGAAAAGAGCAAAAGGAAGGGGAGGTGGCAATCGAGGTGTGCGTGGGAATGGATTTTGGTTTGGGGATAGGATACAGTTCAGAACGCAAACCTGCTTCATCAACGGGTGCTTTGGTATAGTTTGGATTGACCCAAAACACTTACTATTGTCAAAAGTTTTAGAACACATTATATAAATAATTACTACCTTAACTACCCCCGGTATGTTGTAATCCTGTAAGTTTTATGTGTATCTATTAATCTTAGCCCGCTAATTAATTGCAATAAACTTTCGAGAGTTTGTCTTAAGTTTAGCCTGAGACTAAGCCAGCCTTTAGAATCAAGATGTGTGAAAACATCTTAGAAGATGAGGCTTTCTTGATGTGATCGTGACCTCTAGGAATTTGCGTATATATCACTATTATCAATCACGATCCATCCATTTGGACACATAACCTTACACTAGGATCTTTTTAGGATAACGTAATGGCTTATGTGTACCTTACATTTGTACGTTTCTTAACCATGTTATCTAAAAAATGAGTTTCACATCACTTATCTATTATCTATTTCTTAACTATGTAAACCTTTTGAGGTTTACATTGCTCATTTTAATGCTTATATTATAACCATGTCGCATTTGCACTTTGATCATGTACCTCTTTTTCTTTCGCGAAGATTTTATTTTTGTATGATTTTAACTATATATTAATCATAAATAGATTTTGATTAAAGTAATTTTATCGAGCCCGGGAAGCAATCCCGGGTAAAAACCTAGTCCTATTATATACAACATATTTTTAATATCTAGAATAATGACATCATGATGGACTCGTGGCATAGCTCAGGAATTGATACATATGCAGTTTTACATCAGCTTCTAATCTCTTCTTATAGATTATATAGATTTAGAAAGAGATAATTCACTCGTAGACAAGTCGTAAATTTAACTTGAACGATATCTTGTATAAACCGCATATGAGAAACATATCGATCCAATATTTCTACTTTATTCCAGTAAACAATATAATGTTAGTGAATTTTCCCTCGTCAATCCGTCGTACCAAACGTCATTAATTTATTATTATTATTATTATTTTATTTAAAGGTAAAAAAGAAAATTTAAAAATAAAATAAGTGTGTACATGTATATCCATTATATTTATAATTATATCTATTGTTTTTTTATTTAAAGATAAAAAATAAAAAGAAAATAAAAAAATAAATGAGTAAATTGTTAAAACCGTCCATAAGGTTTGGGAAATGCTAAAATTGACTATATGAGTTCACGATACATTTTAACTGAGTTAATGATTTTGATAAAAACGACAACAATGAAATGTTGGATGCCTAGTTACAAAAAGTACTTATTTTGGATGAAAGTGTCAAAAAGACCTAAACCTTATGAACAATTTTGATAAGATATATATATTTTTTTTCATATAATATCACATCTTAACGCATTTTAAACATATTAATAAATGAATCCCATCAAAACTCAATAGTTAAGTACGAGAGAATGACATATAAACCCAGTGTAAAAATCTTCATTCGAGCTCATTATACAAAAGCAAAAATGTTTATTTAAATATTAAATCCATGTTTTTACTTGTAACCATTTAAAGAGAAAAAAAAAAAAGTTAAATGCCATTTTAGTCCATGTGGTTTGGGTTATTTTGGCAGTTTAGTCTAAAAGTTTTATTTTTCGTCTGTGTGTCTAAAAATGTTTCACCATTGTCATTTTAGTCCACTGGGTTAACTTCATCTATTTGTTCTGTTAACGAGAAGGTCAATTCAATCATTTTATATGAACGGATTGTCCTTCTAGTTAACAGAATTACATATAAAATAATTGAATTGTCCTTTTCGTTAACAGAAAAAATGAATGAAGTTAACTTAGTAAATTAAAATAGTAACGGTTAAACCTTTTTAAATCTTCAGACAAAAAATAAAACTTTTGGACTAAACTGATAAAATAATCGAAAGAGGGACTAAAATCTTCCAAAAAAAACTACTACATTGGACTACGAGAATCTTATCTACCATTGTAATCGTTATCAACATATTCATCACCACGTAATCCCACGGCGGCCCACCACCACCACCCCCATTCTTCCCAATATAAACCCCTACAACCACACCACCACAATATTATTATTCCTTCCTTCCTTCCCAACAATAATATAATAAATATTATTATCATTCAAAATCAAAATGTTGGCAATCTTCCACAAAGCATTTGCACACCCACCAGAAGAACTCAAAAGCCCAGCAAAACACAAAACCCAGCCCAAACTCCCTGAAGAAACACTACAAGAATTCTTGTCCGTACACCCCACAAACACGTTCTCCATGACGTTCGGTGATGCCGCCGTACTTGCTTACGTTAAACCCAACTTGAATTACTCAGTAAATCAAAGGTTGTTCACTTCTTTTGATGATATTTACTGTTTGTTCATGGGGAGCTTGAACAACCTGTGCTCTCAGATTAAGCAGTACGGGCTGTCCAAGAACACCAACGAGGCCATGTTCGTGGTTGAAGCCTACCGCACCTTGCGCGACCGCGGGCCCTACCCCGCGGATCAGGTTATTAAGGATCTTGAAGGGAGTTTTGCGTTTGTCGTTTATGATAGCAAGACTGGCACGGTTTTCACCGCCCTGGTAATGTTTAAGATTCTTTTTCTAATAAAGTGTTTGATAAAATGCATAAATAATACTATTTTTTTTCTTTTCTAATAAAGTGTTTGATGAAATGCTTGAATGAATTTATTTATTTATTGATTTTTTAGGGTTCGGATGGTGGAGTGAAGTTGTATTGGGGTATAGCAGCTGATGGGTCTGTGGTAATTTCTGATGATTTAGAGGTTATAAAAGCAGGTTGTGCTAAATCATTTGCACCGTTTCCTAAAGGTAACATATTCATTACAACTTTGAATTTTGTATGTTACATGATGGTGATTAGGGCTGTAAATGAACTGAACGAACACAAATAAGGTCATGTTTGTGTTCGTTCGTTAAGGAAATTAACATGTCCGCGAACTGTTCACGAACGCATACCGAACATAAGTTTATGTTCATGTTCGTTCATTAAGGAAATTCAGTTGTTCACGAACAGTTCGTGAACATTGGTCTCGAACACAAACGAACGCAAGAAAATATAAAAGAATGCAAACGAACATTTAACTTGAAAATAAAAAAAATAAAAAAATAAAAATATTGTTATCCTTAAACATTGGATATAAGTAGTTAAATACAACCATCAAATGATAAATCAAAACACAAGAAATCTAATACACCACCAAACGATGAATCAACTTTAACTAACTTAGACATAATTATCCCAAAAATGTCTTAGCATGTTCAAATTTTAGCCAACTTAGAAAAAAAAAGGTTTATTATTTATTATTTTTTAATATAATCAAACGAACACGGACGAATATAATCGAACATATTACCGAACGTTCACGAACGCAGTCGAACGAACGAGACCTATGTTCGTGTTCGTTCGCTAAGCTAACTGAACGAAATTTTTTGTTCGTGTTCGTTCGTTAGGCTAATCGAACGAACATAAACGAACTTCCCGCCAAACAGTTCACGAACTGTTCGCTGAACGTTCGGTTCGTTTACAATCCTAACGGTGATTGTACATAAAATAATAATTTGCACATTTTTTAAAATATGGGTTATTTTTAGGAATAGATGAAAAGCGGGGTCCATTTTTATCATTTAATTTTGAATTAATCGTTACCTAAGACAGCGACTTATCAATGTCCCGCTTGTTGTCTAGTGGCACTTATTTGACTATAAGGCGATTCGTAATGGTTAACGTCTTCTGATGAGTATTTTTCACCACACCAACCTCATAACACAGAATATTTAAGTTGTTTTAAGCACAAATTTGAAACGCTCGTGTGATTTTTTCAATTCTTGGGAACTCCTAGAAATAGTAATAACTATATGTTATATATCGAATAACTTGGAATTAAAATTTATACTTCAATTATTATAAGAAAAAAAAGTTGTAACAAGACAAAAATTGAAACACCATACGCACACTAAGACATAGAAGTAGCACTATTAGGTAGCGACCATCGTAAAATTCACCGACAAAATAGAAGTAGCGCTATTAGGCAGCGACTATCCTAAAATTCACCAACATAAAAGTAGTTGTGTTAGGTGGAGACGAACCTAAAATTGAAAAAGAAATAACATTCTCACTAGACATAAAAGTGGTTGTGTTAGGTAGCGACAGACCTAAAATTGAAAAAGAAATAACATTCTTACCAGGCTTTTTTTTTGTAAAAAACTATATTTTTTTTGTAAAGGATTTGAGGTTTTTGGAACAAAACATTTGCAGGGTGTATGTTCCACAGTGAAGGTGGTTTAATGAGTTTTGAGCATCCAATGAACAAGCTTAAGGCAATGCCAAGGGTGGATAGTGAAGGGGTGATGTGTGGGTCCAATTTCAAAGTGGACACTTACTCAAGGGTTAACTCTATCCCTCGTAGGGGCAGTGAAGCCAATTGGACCCAGTGGGATGATCATTATGCATCTTAATTCTTCTTGAATCTTGATCAGCTTCCAACATCCCTTTTTTTTACTTTAAAAGTTTGTTTGTTTGTTTGCTTTTCTATTTTGTTATTTTGGATTTCCTGAATGTAAATATTTGATTTTGTTTGAGAATAATAATTATGATGGTTACTAGTGTTGTTTGGTTCAAAAATTTTGATATCTTAAAATTGTCATGTACAATAGCTTTTCTTTTAACATCAAAACGCAGCCACTTTATACCCTAACCAAACTCTCTTATCAAGATGCTAAAAGACCATTAAATGATTACAAAATATCAAGGAAACAAACCCACAACATAAGCATTTACATCACTTGTGGCAAATGATTCCAGGGGTACCGAAAGGAATCAGGACCAATTAAATTAATCATCACAGGTACCGACTCGAAATATTTTCCAAATAACAAGAAATTTTTTTTAGAAATCTTTGTTTTTATTAGCAAAAAGAGAGACAACATATATAGCCCGACTAGCAAGTTCGAGCTTGGCTCGTTTATTATTTATTAGTTAATATATTACACAAAATAATATAAATAACAGATTCGTTTAGGCTCACGAGCTCGATAAGTAAAGCTCGGGGTCGGGTTCGTTTTCTAAACAAGCTTATTTTTGGGTCCGCATTCGGCTCGTAAACAAGTTTAAATAAGCTCGGCTCATTTACTAGACAATTTTAAATAGGGGTAAATTAAATATTAGTAAAAACTAATATTCGACAAGCTTGACGAGCTTCATATGCCAGGCCCGGGCTTGGGCTCAATAAATAAGCAAGCTTTGTTTAAGGCTTAAGCTCGGCTCGGGTTCGATAAGGCTCGGCTCGTTTCGAGCAAGTCTTCTAATCGCCGTTTCGGACCATTGTGTCAGGTTGACCACAAGGGTTCCCCACTGCCGAAAATTATCTCATGACCAGGTCTTCTAGTCGCCGTTCTGGACCATCGTGTTCTTCTTTGTAACAGAAATGTAAAATTTACACAACATCGCAACGAGAGAGAGAGGGGGGGGGGGGGGGTTCGAAACAACAGAGAATACGGTGGTTGTTTTGTTTCGACATTTCTTGTTACAAAGAAGAAGACAGTGGTCGGAACACATGGTGAAGAAAATGGTTGCCAGACAACAACCCAAGAATCACATGATCACATCCCTGCTTTGTGGTGGGTGGCTACTGGTATGAAGATTAGGGTTTCTTAAATAGAGGGGAGGGGATGAATAGAAAGTGTTGAAAGGACAAAACTACCCCTCACGTGAGGGGCACGTGGTGGTAACTAACGGCGTAAGTAGCTAACGGATGTGAGTTTCGTAACGTATTAATAGTGAATTAAATCTTATAAATGAGGCAAACCACGTAGATGAAAATCGCAATTTACTCATGAAATCTATTTAGATTTATTGGCAAATTCATAGTAATCCCATTTGTAAGAGAGAACGAAAAGGAATTTGTGTGTGAGTAGAGATGCACAAATCGGGTTCAAACCTTAAATTGTTTCGGGTTAGTCAACAAAAAATCAAAACTGATTTTGGTTTTAAGCCAGTTCAAAGGAGAGGATTATAAACCGGTTACAAAACCTACGAAATTAACCTTTTCAAATTGAATTTGTCTTTAGTTTGGGTCTCCGTTTTCTTAAACCGGTTTAATTGTGCACATGTGTGAGTAGAGAGGTGAAAGAGAATCTTGAAAAGTGGAGAGGAATAAATGTTTTGATTAAAAGTTATTAGTTTCCTATAAACAAGAGAAAAAGAAAAATTTCATGTCTCCTTCAAAACTATGTCTCCTCTAAAACTAAACAAATGTTTAATGTTTAATGACTAACATACAATCTCATTTAATTATGATTAAAGAATTTGTAATTTTACAAGTTTGTAGAATTATTAATGAAATCACCACAAAAGAAAAAAACAAAGTATTTGAAAAATACTATTATATTATATTATATTATATTATATTATATTCTATTCTATTCTATTATATTATATTATATTATATTATATCATAACATTAATTTAATTTAATTTAATTTAATTTAATTATTATTATTTATTAATTATTAACTATTAATTATTAATTAATTAAAGTAATACCAAGTAGAGAAAGAAACGTATACATAACCATATTTTGTTCGTTTGTGTTCGTAAACAAGTTCAATTCCTTAAGGAACGAACAGGGACATTTTTCATTCGATTTTGTTCGTTTGTGTTCGTAAACAAGTTCAATTCCTTAAGGAACGAACAGGGACATTTTTCATTCGATATGTGTTCATGAACAAGTCCAATGTTAAATTCTTAAACGAATAGGAAGTAAACACTTAAAAGGCTAAACTCTATTAATCATGAAACATGTTTTGTGAATAATAAAAAAGAAAGGAATATTATGATTGCTCCGCTAACAGAAATCAAAGTGAGTAGGTTGGGATGGATGGATAAAGTAGAGCTAACAAGAAACGATGGCTTCCCACAATTGGTTTCAGGACTCGGTATTTTTTGTTTCTACTTTTTTTATTTTCAAAGTTTGAGCTTGGCTCGTTTATTATTTATTAGTTAATATATTAAACAAAATAATATAAATAACAGATTCGTTTAGGCTCACGAGCTCGATAAGTAAAGCTCGGGCTCGGGTTCGATTTCTAAACAAGCTTATTTTTAGGTCCGCATTCGGCTCGTAAACAAGTTTAAATAAGCTCGGCTCATTTACTAGACAATTTTAAATAGGGGTAAATTAAATATTAGTAAAAACTAATATTCGACAAGCTTGACGAGCTTCGTATGCCAGGCCCGGGCTTGGGCTCAATAAATAAGCAAGCTTTGTTTAAGGCTTAAGCTCGGCTCGGGTTCGATAAGGCTCGGCTCGTTTCGAGCAAGTCTTCTAATCGCCGTTTCGGACCATTGTGTCAGGTTGACCACAAGGGTTCCCCACTGCCGAAAATTATCTCATGACCAGGTCTTCTAGTCTCCGTTCTGGACCATCGTGTTCTTCTTTGTAACAGAAATGTCAAATTTACACAACATCGCAACGAGAGAGATGGGGGGGGGGTTCGAAACAATAGAGAATACGGTGGTTGTTTTGTTTCGACATTTCTTGTTACAAAGAAGAAGACAGTGGTCGGAACACATGGTGAAGAAAATGGTTGCCAGACAACAACCCAAGAATCACATGATCACATCCCTGCTTTGTGGTGGGTGGCTACTGGTATGAAGATTAGGGTATCTTAAATAGAGGGGAGGGGATGAATAGAAAGTGTTGAAAGGACAAAACTACCCCTCACGTGATGTAAGGACCT
Source organism: Helianthus tuberosus (assembly GCA_030545235.1). Taxonomy (NCBI): domain Eukaryota; kingdom Viridiplantae; phylum Streptophyta; class Magnoliopsida; order Asterales; family Asteraceae; genus Helianthus; species Helianthus tuberosus. The sequence goes on along the minus strand of CM060396.1, from coordinate 159,912,553 downwards.
GCAAAAATGTCCCAAAACGATCCGTAAGTGAAAACCCGGACCCCTGAAACCCTAATGTGCATGAAAAACCAAGAAATCAAGAAAATTAGGTTTCAGGCGGGCCGCGTAAACCATAAGATGAGTTTACGCAGGCCGCGTCAACTCAAATTTGACCGGATAAGCGTCCCAGGCCACGTGTCGCACACGTGGCAGACCTAGGTGTGACACGCTAGCCCTAGTCTACGACTAGGTGGCCCTCGCGGGCCGCGTAAATGTTAGAGTGGGTTTACGCGGGCTGCGTAAAACCCATTTTTCAGCTATAAAAGGGTTAGACATGAGCAGTTCATCTGTGCTCGAGAAATCAATCAAAAAACGAAACTATACTGCTCAAAATCATAATTTCCATTAGAGAGACGCTACTACGATACAGGGTATTAACTCGATCACTGCTACGATTCAATGTCCGATCGATTGAAACCAATCCGATGGATGTTTAAGTGCTGCCCGAATCAGGGCTATACTTTGTCATTCGTCGTGAGGGTTTTAATCTCGTGAGTTATCGTAAATGTTGTATTAAGTTACTGACCTAGTTCGTATGCATTGTCATTTAATTTAGGTTACAAGGCTTATCAGTAGGCTAAACTTCGCCCATTTAAACTTGCAATGTGAGTCATTCTCTTTTTGTCAATAATGTTTTAAAATACTCCAACCATTTTCAAAAGTTATAATTACAGGGATTAAGTCGTGGTTATCTTGAATCACTGGCTAGTGGGGTATTGTGCACATTACTAATTTCTCACGGTTAGGTTCATCAACCTAACAGTGATAATCATCACTACTTGGGTGAAAGGACCGAATAGTGGTATGACCATCGTCACCAGGAGGTGACACGACGCCAGATAAAAATAAGATAGTAGCCATTGTAATCGCTCTTATACTGTAATTTATAACTATGTGTCATTTTATCAAATTTGAATGACTCGCCAGTATTTCCCCGCTGATAAAATATTTTTAAAACATGTTTCAGGTGACCTACTGTGAAGCAAGGAAAAGTGCTACGGAGCACTAACAAGCTTGAAGTAGTGGCTCAGTTAAATAAATAAACATGGTTTGTAAAACTAGGGAATTCTTTGTGAAATTCCTCTATTGTAAATTACGGGGTTTATCCCAATTTATGAAATAAAATAATTGGACATTTTTCAAGTTTTAAAAGATCCTGTTAAACTTCCGCTGTTAACTCAAATAATAAATACGACGGGTTTCTGTCCCGCGGCTCCTGGACCGGGTAAAACCGGGACGGGGGCCGTGACAGGAAAAGGTGGTATCAGAGCCACTGATTTAAGCCGATTAATTATTTAGAAAATCCTTAATTTTCTGATTGCCATTCTGTGATTTTGTGAAAATTTAATTTACAAAATTTTAACTTAGAATTTTGTGTGTTTCTTCATGTATGCTCACAGCATGAATGAACTATCAGAAGCACTTCAAAACTTTTCTATCCATAGATCAAATATGGATACCACCAGTACCTTCACTGGCTACCTGGCTGACACTGAAGAGCCAATGGTATTCCAAGCCCAACCTCAGGAGAAACCTAAACCGAAGAAAAGAAGAAGACTTGTAGGCTGGAGGCGTGTGCGTAGGAAGAGGCCAGCAACACAAAAAAGTTATAAAAACTGAGGATCCCAAAGATAAAGGTAAAGGAATAGAGATCAGAGAAAGTTCAAGGCAAGCCCAAAAGATGCCACCCTGGGAGGAGCTGGACCGCCAACTAGCAAATAGCGACCTCATCGGACCTGCCAATGAGACTCTCTTCAATTATCCCGCTGAAGCCCAACTTCCAGTCAATCTGGAACCGGCCATTCCAGATCCCCTTGTTAACCCCCGACCTCTAGGAGAGCTGGAAGAATGGTGGACCACTGACTGGCAGTTTCAGAATCTCCTGAATAACCCTAATACCTTTTTCCCTCAGTTTGTCCCTGAACCTCCACTACACCCACCTATGAGCTCAGAAAACTTAGCTGAACTCTGCCACTATGGCGAGGAGCTGGTGGACGCAGGGAATAGAATCCGGGAAGTAGGGGAGAGGATATCCTGGAAATACGACGAGAGGGAACGTCGTTTCTGAGATGCCAGCTGATGAGGATCGTATGTGGTTGTGGGAATGTGTGTTTAATAATAATAAAAATATAACATAAAATAACTTAAAAATAAAACTTTTGTAAGATAACTGGTGTGTACGGACGCATACTAAAATATATAAAAATATGGAAGTCACAAAGTCGACAATTTTGGCTATATGTGTTGACATGATTATGTGCGATTGTTTTGTTGTGTTTGGTTGTTATTTATTTTGTGCTAATCACTTATATATATATATATATATATATATTAATTACCAGATGGAACATGCTAGTAATGAACCAGTTAACGAAGTTAACCCATCTGAGCAAAACCATGAAGATCAATTTCTGAATAGGCAAGATATAGAAAACATCGTTGCCCAGGGAATAGCAAATGCTATTCCAACAATTCTTGCTGCTGCCCGAAATCCTGTTGAACCTCCACCACCTATTCCCAGTAAACGTACTCGTGATGACAATTTCAGTAATAGTGTAAATGGAGGCGGCAACAATAATAATAACGATGATGTGATACAAGCCCCATTTCTTAAAAGAATGAAAGCTGCAACGCTTGGTTACACTTACAAGGAATTTCTTGCCTGTAAACCGACTGAATTTGCAGGCAACGAGGGGGCAACTTCCGCACTGCGTTGGTTGGAGAAAACCGAGGCAGTAATTAAAATAAGTAAATGTGCCGAGGAAGACAAGGTCATGTACGCGTCACATCTTTTTAAAGAAGGGGCGCTAGAATGGTGGAATACGGTGTTACAAGCCAAGGGAAGTGACATGGCCTATGCCATGAGTTGGGAAGAATTTAAGCGGTTGGTGGAAAGAAAATTATGTCCTGAATATGAGAAAGAGCAAATTACGAATAAATTCTTGAACCACCGGATGGTGGATGTAGACTGTCGAGGGTATACTTCGACATTCTTCGAGTATGCTAGAGTCGTACCAACCCTGGCTTCGCCAGAACCGGTACTTATTTCTCGCTACATCTGGGGTTTGATTGGCGAAATTCGTGACATTGTCAAAGCTGCGAGGCCTCGCACTATTGATGATGCTGTAGAATTAGCCAATACCCTGACTGACGGGCTGGTATGCACAAGAGAAGAAAACCGAAAGAAGGAAGTGGCCCAAAAGATTACCCAAGGATTCCGTGTGGATAACAGTAGTAAATTCAAGAAAAAGGGAACGGGGCAATCTTCCACTGCTCCATTCTGCAGTACCTGTAAAAGAAAGCATTTTGGAAAATGCAAAGGGTATTACAATTTCTGCAAAATTCCAGGGCATCAAGAAGAAGATTGCAGGAGGAAGAAGTTAACAATCTGCTATAACTGTGGAGAAGCTGGATATTTTAGGCCAGACTGCCCGAAACTGGTCAAACCAGCTAACAACAAAGCCAAACCTGCAGAAGGAACTACCAAAAAGAACATAAGAGCCTTTCAGTTGACTACTCAAGAAGCAGAGCTAATCCCTGACGTGATAGCTGGTACGTTCCTAGTTCATGACGTTTATGCAAAAGTATTGTTTGACTCTGGTGCAAACCAAAGTTTTATAAATACTTCATTCTGCCAATCTCTTAAACTACCCTTAACCAACCTTAGACAAATCTTTACTATCGAAACGACAGATGGGAATTCTGTTAAAATAGATAAGGTTTTACGAGAAGGAAAGATAGAGCTCTTAGGCCATAAATTTTCTGCAAACCTTTTACCGATGAATCTAGCCGGATTCGTTGTGGTATTAGGAATGGATTGGTTAGTAGCCAACCATGCTCGAATTCTTTGTGATAAGAATTCCATAGAAATTCATACACCCATAGGAGAAGTAGTGGTAATTACAGGAAATAAGCCCTATAAACCACTGAAATTCATTTCAGTGATGAAAGTGGCCAGTTATTCAAGAAAACAAGAAATAGTGTATATGATTTCGGTAATCATTAACACTAAAGGTAAAGAACTTAAGGAGATTCCAGTAGTGTCAGAATACTCGGATGTATTCCCAGAAGAACTACCTGGATTACCACCCAATAGGGAAGTAGAATTTAGAATTCATCTAATTCCTAGAACTACACCGATAGCCAAGACACCTTATCGGTTAGCACCCACCGAAATGCTAGAATTGAAAAAGCAGTTAGATGAATTATTAAGTAAAGGATTCATACAACCTAGTTCATCCCCTTGGGGAGCGCCTGTGTTGTTTGTGAAAAAGAAAGATGGTTCGATGCGAATGTGTATCGATTATAGGGAATTGAATAAGGTTACAATTAAGAATCGATACCCATTACCAAGGATTGATGATCTTTTTAATCAACTTCAAGGAGCTAGATATTTTTCTAAGATAGATTTACGCTCCGGATATCATCAATTGAAGGTACAAGAAGAAGACATACCTAAAACTGCTTTCAGAACTAGGTATGGTCATTACGAGTTTACAGTCATGCCCTTTGGACTAACAAATGCTCCTGCAACATTTATGGACATGATGAATAGGATCTGTAAACCGTACCTGGATAAATTTGTAATTGTCTTTATCGACGATATACTTATTTATTCCAAAATTCAGGACGAGCATTGTGAACACTTGCATGCACTCTTAACCTTGTTAAGAAAGGAGAAGTTTTACGCCAAATTCTCGAAGTGTGAATTTTGGCTACAAGAGGTACAATTTTTAGGACACACGGTGAATCACGAAGGTATTCATGTTGATCCCTCAAATGGAATGTCCCACAATCAGCTACGGAAGTTAGAAGTTTTCTAGGACTAGCTGGGTACTATAGGCGCTTTATTAAAGATTTTTCTAAGATAGCTGTGCCATTAACTAAGCTAACCTGTAAAGCAGTGAAGTTCGAATGGGGACCTAGACAAGAGGAAGCTTTTAAGATTTTAAAGCAAAAGTTAACAAACGCCCCAATTCTGGCCTTACCAGAAGGGACAGAAGATTTTGAAGTTTATTGTGATGCTTCTAAGCTAGGATTAGGATGTGTAATAATGCAACGCAAGAAGGTAATTGCGTATACTTCGAGACAATTGAAGAAGCATGAAGAAAACTATACGACACATGACTTAGAGTTAGGAGCCATAATTTTTGCCCTTAAGATTTAGAGACACTATCTGTATGGAAGTAAGTTTACAGTCTATACAGATCATAAGAGTTTAAGATACATATTTGGGCAAAAAGAATTAAATATGAGGCAAAGGAGATGGATAGAAATCCTAAGTGACTACGACTGTGATATTCAATATCACGAAGGAAAAGCAAACGTAGTTGCAGATGCCTTAAGTCGTAAGTATCATGAAAAGCAAAAGCGAGTTCGTGCTCTTAGATTAAATCTACAGTTAGATTTAATGGAACAACTGAAAAATATTCAGGAAACAGCACTCAAGGATGATGCTGAAGGTATGAAAGGACGAATAAAGGAGTTAGAGCAAGGAAGTAATGGAATTTGGAGATTCCACAAGAAAAGGATTTGGGTACCTAAGCAAGGAAACCTAAGAAATAAGATTTTAGAGGAAGCCCATAAATCTAGATATACCATGCATCCTGGTAATAATAAGATGTACCAAGATTTAAGGAACAACTTCTGGTGGATAGAAATGAAAAAGGACATAGCTAGATATGTTTCTAAATGTCTTACTTGTTCACAAGTTAACGCAGAACACCAGAAACCTTCAGGCTTACTACAACAATTAGAAATGCCTGTTTGGAAATGGGAACTAATACCATGGACTTTGTTACTAAGTTGCCTAAAACCAGAAAAGGTAATGACGCGATTTGGGTAATTGTGGATAGATTAACCAAATCAGCTCATTTTCTACCCATGAAAGAAACCTTTAGCATGGAAAGGTTAGCCAAATTATATGTAGACGAGGTAGTATCCTTACATGGAGTTCCACTCTCCATTGTATCGGATAGGGATAGTCGTTTCACTTCCCATTTCTGGACTAGTTTCCAGGAAGCAATGGGAACCTGACTAAATTTAAGCACGGCTTACCATCCTCAAACAGATGGACAGAGTGAAAGAACTATCCAAACCCTGGAGGACATGCTTAGAGCATGTGTGATAGATTTTGGTGGAAACTGGGATAACCACCCACCCTTGATTGAATTCTCCTATAACAATAGTTATCATTCAAGCATTGAAGCTGCCCCATTCGAAGCACTGTATGGACGAAAGTGTAGAACTCCAGTTTGCTGGGCAGAAATAGGAGAAAGTCAGTTATCAGGTCCCGAGATTGTGCAAGAAACCACTAACGAGATCACTCAAATCAAGGAAAGACTGAAAACGGCTCAAGATCGCCAAAAGAGTTATGCAGACAATCGACGCAAGCCGCTGGAATTTCAAATTGGAGACAGGGTACTCTTGAAAGTTTCTCCTTGGAAAGGAGTAGTTCGGTTTGGTAAAAGAGGAAAGTTGAGTCCAAGGTACACAGGACCCCTTCCAGTAATCCAACGCATAGGACCAGTCGCCTATCGCTTACAACTACCAGAAGAGTTAGCTGGAATACATGATATATTTCATGTATCCAACCTCAAGAAATGTCTATCTGACGAATCCTTGGTAGTACCTCTTCATGACATAGAGGTGAATGAGAAATTGAAGTTCATGGAGAAACCGCTTCAAATAGAAGACAAAAAGATCAAGTTTCTCAAGCACAAAAGATTGGTACTAGTCAAAGTCAAGTGGGAGTCAAAAAGAGGACCCGAATACACCTGGGAGCTGGAATCAGAAATGAAGCGAAAGTATCCTCACTTATTCCAGTAAATCTCGAGGACGAGATTTTAAATAAGGTGGGGAGGATGTAAGAACCTGCAAAAATGTCCCCAAACGACCCGTAAGTGAAAACCCGGACCCCTGAAACCCTAATGCGCATGAAAAACCAAGAAATCAAGAAAATTAGGTTTCAGGCGGGCCGCGTAAACCATAAGAGGAGTTTACGCGGGCCGCGTCAACTCAAATTTGACCGGATAAGCATCCCAGGCCACGTGTCACACATGTGGCAGACCTAGGTGTGACACGCTAGTCCTAGTCTACGACTAGGTGGCCCTCGCGGGCCGCGTAAATGTTAGAGTGGGTTTACGCGGGCCGCGTAAAACCCATTTTTCAGCTATAAAAGGGTTGGACATGAGCAGTTCATCTGTGCTCGAGAAATCAATCAAAAAACGAAACTATACTGCTCAAAATCATAATTTCCATTAGAGAGACGCTACTACGATACAGGGTATTAACTCGATCACTGCTATGATTCAATGTCCGATCGATTGAAACCAATCCGATGGATGTTCAAGTGCTACCTGAATCAGGGCTATACTTTGTCATTCATCGTGAGGGTTTTAATCTTGTGAGTTATCGTAAATGTTGTATTAAGTTACTGATCTAGTTCGTGTGCATTGTCATTTAATTTAGGTTACAAGGCTTATCAGTAGGCTAAACTCCGCCCATTTAAACTTGCAATGTGAGTCATTCTCTTTTTGTCAATAATGTTTTACAATACTCCAACCATTTTCAAAAGTTATAATTACAGGGATTAAGTCGTGGTTATCTTGAATCACTGGCTAGTGGGGTATTGTGCACATTACTAATTTCTCACGGTTAGGTTCATCAACCTAACAGTGATAATCATCACTACTTGGGTGAAAGGACCCAATAGTGGTATGACCATCGTCGCCAGGAGGTGACACGGCGCCAGATAAAAATAAGATAGTAGCCATTGTAATCGCTCTTATGCTGTAATTTATAACTATGTGTCATTTTATCAAATTTGAATGACTCGCCAGTATTTCCCCGCTGATAAAATATTTTTAAAACATGTTTCAGGTGACCTACTGTAAAGTAAGGAAAAGTGCTACGGAGCACTAACAAGCTTGAAGTAGTGGCTCAGTTAAATAAATAAACATGTTTTGTAAAACTAGGGAATTCCTTGTGAAATTCCTCTATTGTAAATTACGGGGTTTATCCCAATTTATGGAATAAAACAATTGGGCATTTTTCAAGTTTTAAAAGATCATGTTAAACTTCCGCTGTCAACTCAAATAATAAATACCACGGGTTTCTGTCCCGCGGCTCCTGGACCGGGTAAAACCGGGACGGGGGCCGTGACACGTGAGGGGCACGTGGTGGTAACTAACGGCGTATGTAGCTATCGGATGTGAGTTTCGTAACGTATTAAGAGTGAATTAAATCTTATAAATGAGGCAAACCACGTAGATGAAAATCGCAATTTACTCATGAAATCTATTTAGATTTATTGGCAAATTCATAGTAATCCCATTTGTAAGAGAGAACGAAAGGGGATTTGTGTGTGAGTAGAGGTGCACAAATCGGGTTCAAACCTTAAATTGTTTCGGGTTAGTCAACAAAAAATCAAAACTGATTTTGGTTTTAAGCCAGTTCAAAGGAGAGGATTATAAACCGGTTACAAAACCTACGAGATTAACCGTTTCAAATTGAATTTGTCTTTAGTTTGGGTCTCCATTTTCTTAAACCGGTTTGATTGTGCACATGTGTGAGTAGAGAGGTGAAAGAGAATCTTGAAAAGTTGAGAGGAATAAATGTTTTGATTAAAAGTTATTAGTTTCCTATAAACAAGAGAAAAAGAGAAATTTCATGTCTCCTTCAAAACTATGTCTCCTCTAAAACTAAACAAATGTTTAATGTTTAATGACTAACGTACAATCTCATTTAATTATCATTAAAGAATTTGTAATTTTACAAGTTTGTAGAATTATTAATGAAATCACCCCAAAAGAAAAAATAAAGTAGTTGAAAAATACTATTATATTATATTATATTGTATTGTATTGTATTGTATTGTATTGTATTGTATTGTATCGTATCATATCATATTATATTATTTTTTTTAATTTTTTTTAATTTAATTAATTATTATTATTATTATTTATTAATTATTAACTATTAATTATTAATTAATTAAAGTAATACCAAGTAGAGAAAGAAACGTATACATAACCATATTTTGTTCGTTTGTGTTCGTAAACAAGTTCAATTCCTTAATGAACGAACATGGACATTTTTTCATTCGATATGTGTTCATGAACAAGTCCAATGTTAAATTCTTAAACGAATAGGAAGTAAAACACTTAAAAGGCTAAGCTCTATTAATCATGAAACATGTTTTGTGAATAATAAAAAAAAGGAATATTATGATTGCTCCGCTAACAGAAATCAAAGTGAATAGGTGGGGATGGATGGATAAAGTAGAGCTAACAAGAAACGATGGCTTCCCACAATTGGTTTCAGGACTCGGTATTTTTTGTTTCTATTTTTTTTATTTTCAAAGTTCAAGCTTGGCTGGTTTATTATTTATTAGTTAATATATTACACAAAATAATATAAATAACATATTCGTTTAGGCTCACGAGCTCGATAAGTAAAGCTTGGGCTCCGGTTCATTTTCTAAACAAGCTTATTTTTAGGTCCGCATTCGGCTCGTAAACAAGTTTAAATAAGCTCGGCTCATTTACTAGACAATTTTAAATAGGGGTAAATTAAATATTAGTAAAAACTAATATTCGACAAGCTTGACGAGCTTCATATGCCAGGACTGGGCTTGGGAACAATAAATAAGCAAGCTTTGTTTAAGGCTTACGCTCGGCTCGGGTTCGATAAGGCTCGGCTCGTTTCGAGCAAGTCTTCTAATCGCCGTTTCGGACCATTGTGTCAGGTTGACCACAAGGGTTCCCCACTTCCGAAAATTATCTCATGACCAGGTTTTCTAGTCGCCGTTCTGGACCATCGTGTTCTTCTTTGTAACAGAAATGTCAAATTTATACAACATCGCAACGAGAGAGAGAGAGAGAGGGGGGGGGGGGGTTCTAAACAACAGAGAATACGGTGGTTGTTTTGTTTCGACATTTCTTGTTACAAAGAAGAAGACATTGGTCGGAACACATGGTGAAGAAAATGGTTGCCAGACAACAACCCAAGAATCACATGATCACATCCCTGCTTTGTGGTGGGTGGCTACTAGTATGAATATTAGGGTTTCTTAAATAGAGGGGAGGGGATGAATAGAAAGTGTTGAAAGGACAAAACTACCCCTCACGTGAGGGGCACGTGGTGGTAACTAACGGCGTAAGTAGCTAACGGATGTGAGTTTCGTAACGTATTAAGAGTGAATTAAATCTTATAAATGAGGCAAACCACGTAGATGAAAATCGCAATTTACTCATGAAATCTATTTAGATTTATTGGCAAATTCATAGTAATCCCATTTGTAAGAGAGAACGAAAGGGGATTTGTGTGTGAGTTGAGGTGCACAAATCGGGTTCAAACCTTAAATTGTTTCGGGTTAGTCAACAAAAAATCAAAACTGATTTTGGTTTTAAGCCAGTTCAAAGGAGAGGATTATAAACCGGTTACAAAACCTACGAGATTAACCGTTTCAAATTGAATTTGTCTTTAGTTTGGGTCTCCGTTTTCTTAAACCGGTTTGATTGTGCACATGTGTGAGTAGAGAGGTGAAAGAGAATCTTGAAAAGTGGAGAGGAATACATGTTTTGATTAAAAGTTATTAGTTTCCTATAAACAAGAGAAAAAGAGAAATTTCATGTCTCCTTCAAAACTATGTCTTCTCTAAAACTAAACAAATGTTTAATGTTTAATGACTAACGTAAAATCTCATTTAATTATGATTAAAGAATTTGTAATTTTACAAGTTTGTAGAATTATTAATGAAATCACCCCAAAAGAAAAAATAAAGTAGTTGAAAAATACTATTATATTATATTATATCATATCATATCATATCATATCATATCATATCATATCATATCATATCATATCGTATCATATCATATCGTATTATATCATATCATATTATATTTTTTTTAATTTAATTTAATTAATTATTATTCTTATTATTTATTAATTATTAACAATTAATTAATTAAAGTAATACCAAGTAGAGAAAGAAACGTATACATAACCATATTTTGTTCGTTTGCGGTCGTAAACAAGTTCAATTCCTTAATGAACGAACATGGACATTTTTCATTCGATAAGTGTTCATGAACATGTCTAATGTTAAATTCTTAAACGAATAGGAAGTAAAACACTTAAAAGGCTAAGCTCTATTAATAATGAAACATGTTTTGTGAATAATAAAAAAGAAAGGAATATTATGATTGCTCCGCTAACAGAAATCAAAGTGAATAGGTGGGGATGGATGGATAAAGTAGAGCTAACAAGAAACGATGGCTCCCCACAATTGGTTTCACGACTCGGTATTTTTTGTTTCTACTTTTTTTATTTTCAAAGTTCGAGCTTGGCTCGTTTATTATTTATTAGTTAATATATTACACAAAATAATATAAATAACAGATTCGTTTAGGCTCACGAGCTCGATAAGTAATGCTCGGGCTCGGGTTCGTTTTCTAAACAAGCTTATTTTTAGGTCCTCATTCGGCTCGTAAACAAGTTTAAATAAGCTCGGCTCATTTACTAGACAATTTTAAATTGGGGTAAATTAAGTATTAGTAAAAACTAATATTCGACAAGCTTGACGAGCTTCATACGCCAGGCCCGGGATTGGGCTCAATAAATAAGCAAGCTTTGTTTAAGGTTTAAGCTCTGCCCGTGTTCGATAAGGCTCGGCTCGTTTCGAGCAAGTCTTCTAATCGCCGTTTCGGACCATTGTGTCAGGGTGACCACCTGGGTTCCCCGCTGCCGAAAATTATCTCATGATCAGGTCTTCTAGTCGCCGTTCTGGACCATCGTATTCTTCTTTGTAACAGAAATGTCAAATTTACATAACATCGCAACTAGAGAGAGGGGGGGGGGGGTTTCGAAACAACAGAGAATACGGTGGTTGTTTTGTTTTGACATTTCTTGTTACAAAGAAGAAGATAGTGGTCGGAACACATGGTGAAGAAAATGGTTGCCAGACAACAACCCAAGAATCACATGATCACATCCCTGCTTTGTGGTGGGTGGCTACTGGTATGAAGATTAGGGTTTCTTAAATAGAGGGGAGGGGATGAATAGAAAGTGTTGAAAGGACAAAACTACCCCTCACGTGCGGGGCCCGTGGTGGTAACTAACGACGTAAGTAGCTAACGGATGTGAGTTTCGTAACGTATTAAGAGTGAATTAAATCTTATAAATGAGGCAAACCACGTAGATGAAAATCGCAATTTACTCATGAAATCTATTTAGATTTATTGGCAAATTCATAGTAATCCCATTTGTAAGAGAGAACAAAAGGGGATTTGTGTGTGAGTAGAGGTGCACAAATCGGGTTCAAACTATAAATTGTTTCAGGTTAGTCAACAAAAAATCAAAACTGATTTTGGTTTTAAGCCAGTTCAAAGGAGAGGATTATAAACCGGTTACAAAACCTACGAGATTAACCGTTTCAAATTGAATTTGTCTTTAGTTTGGGTCTCCATTTTCTTAAACCGGTTTGATTGTGCACATGTGTGAGTAGAGAGGTGAAAGAGAATCTTGAAAAGTGGAGAGGCATAAATGTTTTGATTAAAAGTTATTAGTTTCCTATAAACAAGAGAAAAAGAGAAATTTCATGTCTCCTTCAAAACTATGTCTCCTCTAAAACTAAACAATTGTTTAATGTTTAATGACTAACGTACAATCTCATTTAATTATGATTAAAGAATTTGTAATTTTACAAGTTTGTAGAATTATTAATGAAATCACCCCAAAAGAAAAAATAAAGTAGTTGAAAAATACTATTATATTATATTATATTATATTATATTATATTATATCATATCATATCATATCATATCATATTATATTATTATTTTAATTTAATTTAATTGATTAATTAAAGTAATACCAAGTAGAGAAAGAAACGTATACATTTTGTTCGTTTGTGCTCGTAAACAAGTTCAATTCCTTAATGAACGAACAGGGACATTTTTCATTCGATACGTTTTCATGAACAAGTCCAATTGTTAGTGCATTTATGTCTATAGCATCCGTCAATTCGAGCTGTAGCGAGAAACTTAACTAATCTTGCTTTATATTGTTATATTTAGATAGCAAAGGCAAGGTGGCATAATTGTAAATAAGGAAACTCTTCTTATATCCTTTGCCTATAAATAGAACAGTTAGGGTTAGAGTTTAGAACTTTTGTCATTTTGGAGATTGGAGAGCTTGGTGCTTAGAGAGTGAAAATAGAGAGAGAAAGTGCTCAAGGTGATTCACGTGACTTTGTACTTTTCAGATCTTTTATCGAATCACAGATTTAGTACGTTTTCATGTTCGGTCCACACACGTGTACGGATTCCGCACGTCACACGTGTCATACGCAATCGTTTCGGAGTCGAAAACCGATCCTACACCAATGTTAAATTCTTAAACGAATAGGAAGTAAAACACTTAAAATGCTAAGCTCTATTAATCATGAAACATGTTGTGTGAATAATAAAAAAGAAAGGAATATGCTAATTTATGCCTCTGAGTGACCTTTTACTAAGTCCGAGACTTTATAGTGTTGAAACACGCTCTCGGAAATAATTGAGAATGATTATAAAAGTTGAAGGACTAAAGGTGTCAAGTTAGAAATAATTCATGCTTCTGATCGACCTCTTACGGACCGCAAGGGCCAAGGCTTACGGTCCGTAAGATAGCTACCTGGGCGATACAATTCAACATCGGTTACGGAACGTAAGGGGTCAGGCTTACGGTCCGTAAGGCCTGTATCTGGGCAGAAATTTTGGACAGCTGCAGGTTTCAGCTTTAACCGCCTTAAATCCTTCCAAATTGAAACCAGGAGCATATTGTCGGTTTTAGAATACCACTAGGACACCTGGGGTGATCCTAGACACCTCCAAAACACCTGCTTTGATCTTGTTTCATGGCAATCATCTATATAAAGGCACTTAAGTAGCTTAGTCCATTGCTCATTTCACTTGCAAACATTCCTACACACTTATCTGGTGGTCTCTGATTAAGAAGGGAGCTCAAGTTTGTAGAAAAGATAGCTAGGACCCTTTGTAAGTGATGTGTGCAAAATGCAACATATAAATTACATCAAATATGGCATAAAACTAACCCTTTTTAGTACTAATGTTGGAAAAAGTGTGTTTTTGTCTTCCTTTTGTATTTTCAGGATTAAATGAGCTCAAATGAACAAAAGAAGCAAAAAGGCAGCTAAATCTAACATAAATACAAGAAAAGGAATAAACGTGGCACTCCCGACCCCTTGACAACATCTTCCCAAGCAAAAACAAGAGAACAGAAGGCTGAACACGCCACGTGCTCACTGAGCACGGGGGCGTGCCCAAGTGTCTGCAGAAAAGACAAAGTTGTAGAAGCTTCTATCAACCACCACGGGGGCGTGCCCAGCGGACACGAGGCCGTGGTGAACTATAAGATTCGCAGAATCTGAGGAAATCTTGATAGTACAGATATGCTTCTGCACACGGGGTCGTGCCCAGCGGACATGGGGGCGTGGTCAACTAATGCAGATAAACTGCAATTAATGAAGAAAGAGAAGATGGATGGACACGGGGCCGTGCCCAATGGACACGGGGCCATGTCCGGGCTTCTGTGCAGGCTATAAATAGGGGTGCTTGGCTCATTTGCAAACCATCCTTTGGCAAACCACCTCACTCACACTTCACCCAAACTCCACCACCATCACAACCCACATCCACCACCATCATCCATCATAGAGTGTGTGAGTAGTCTCGGGATCCAAGATTGATCGTAAGAGTTCTTGACAATCAAAATAATGTTTTCCTAAGTCTCTTACATCACTTGGTGAAGACAAGTGTCTAGTGTAATACTTTTTATTTTTAATCTTTTCGCACTTTTTATTTGGTTATGTATTAATGACTTTAATAACTAGTTTCTTATGTTGAAGGCGAGTCTTCCTTATCGTTTGTCCGTGGTGTCTTGGCATTATTTTACTGTCTATATAAAATAAAAGATTTTCACCATTCATATCTCCACGGTCTATATGGAGGTATGTTGGCTACCTGGTCGGGGGTTAAAGGAACGGTTTGGTAAGAGTCTTGCCTTGTTCAGTGTATAGATACTGCAAGGACCTGGGTCAACTTTAGTAGGACCTCCTTCAATACCCACTGGTATTGGATGGCGGGGGTCCGAACTCCTTGAACCCCTTATATGTAAACTACTGTTAAAACTTTAACCCGGCTACTTAGGACTGTATCCCTACTGACTCAGACTACTTAGCCGAGGGTAGCGTCACCTCCAGAAGAGGGGCCTACCACATTATGCATTAATAACTTAATTAATTATCTTTCAATAATCCAACCCTTTAGGATTGTATTCTTGCTGACTCAAACTACTGGGTTGAGGGTAACGTCACCTTCAAAAGAAGGGCCTACTACAATAACTAAGATAATCTCTTAAAAAGTGCAAAAGTGCGGAAATAATCAAAGGTTACACTAAACACGAGTCGGATCCAAGTGATTCATCTTGTCTATCTGTTTTTATTTTTATTTTTCTGCATTTTTAGTTTTTATTTTCTAGTTTAAAACATTTTTCTAAACTTTTGATTTGATTAGACGTTGAGGATAAATCGGTATTAAAAGCTCTTGTGTCACTGGACGACCTCGGTATCTTACCAACACTATACTACGCTCACGATGGGTGCACTTGCCCATATGTGTGTTTGGTGTTAGTAAAATATCGTGTTTTATAAATTTTAAAATTTGACTAACGTGTAAAAAAGGGCTAAAAATATACTTAAAAACCTATAACACCACACGCGCATCAAGCTTTTGGCGCCGCTGCCGGGGACACAAGAATTTTAAGAAAGATTAAATCGACGGCCTAATCAGTTTTTCAAAATCTTTTTAAAACGCGCGCATTTTTTTTCCTGCATTTTAGTTAGATTTTGCATTTACAGTAGCCTGAACTCGGGGCCGTGCTCACTGAACACACCCCGTGCTCAACGAAATCAGTAACTTTAATTAAAACGCCCAGATACAGAATCTGAACACGGGCCGTGCTCACTGAACACGGGGCCGTGTCCAGCCTCTGTTCCCATTGATATTTTTGTTTTCTGGTCTCGAGACTCTATTGTGGTCTGCTGAGTGATTCTTATGGATCAATACTTAGGAGGCTACAACTACACCTATGAGGAGGATGATTATAGGGAAGACTATTGCACCATTTGTGGTGACCCGCACTCGGTTCAATATTGTGACTTATTTCAACCATCCACTTCATACACCTACTATGAGGAGTCCAGGTACGAGCCATCGACTTCATACACATCCTATGAAGACCCAAGGTATGAACCTTCTCCCTCATACTCATATTTTGATGAACCAATGTATGAGCCTTCATACTCATACTTTGAGGAACCAAGATATGAGCCACCACCTTCATACACTTATTATGAGGAACCATGGCGTGAACAACCCACCTCATATGAGTATTATGAAGAACAAAATTACGACCCTTATCCATCATATACTTACTATGAAGAACAACGGTGTGAACCATCTACTTCATATGAGTATTATAAGAAACAAAGGATCGAACATCCGGATTGAAGCTTTGAGGATCCTGATCCTTACTCTATCACCGACATAGCCGATAGGATAATAGAACACATTAAAACTATCGAACGTTGCATAAAAGAATCTCGCGCAAGGGAAGAGGAGTCCCGCGCAAGAGAAGAGTTAATTTGTAATAAAGAAGAGATAGTTGAAAATGTAAAAATGGAAGAACAAATAAGTGAAAAACCAACACATGAGTTAAACAACGAAAAAGGTGAGTCCGACAACGTTAAAATTCAAGAAGAGTCTAATTTTGAAAAAATTAATCTCTTGTCACCTACTTTCGAAAATCATTGTTTAGTACCCATCCATGCTAAGTTTTTAAAAAAGTTGAACACTAACACTAAAATTGACGAAACGGTAAGCGTTAACTTAACAAATGATCAAACCTCGCTAATAAAAGAAGACCCATTTGAAATCAACATTACACCGGTTCCATGTTTTTTTTCAAAACTCCTTTATTAGTAATGTTACAATTGATAAAGATCTTTGTGTTAATGTAATGCCAAACTACATTTTCGAAAAAATAAGTATTGGTGATTTTTCTCCACTTCAAATACCCATTTTTCTATCCAATCGGAAAGTAATAAAATCAAAAGGGATAGTTGAGGATGTCTTGGTCCAAACCAACCAAATGGTAATCCCAACCGACTTTGTCATCCTTGATGACACTCCTCTAGTGTTGGGAGGACCTTTTGTAAAGACCCACGAAGCTTTGAAAAATCGGAAGTATAACAATCTACCCATTCAATTAGGGGCACTCAAAAGATGTGTCGATCTTGAACGATCAATGAAATATCCAATCGGCAATGACGACCCCCTAATTGAAGATGAGCCAGAACCACCTGATAAGGTGGGTCTAGCCAAGGACCCGGAGGCATTCCGTGGAACTATCCTTAGTTTTAGATTAGTTTAATTTTTATGTTTTCTAGTTTAGTTTTAATTTTTAGGAATAAAGCACACTTGAAATGGTGGAGGTTACTAAGGGAAACTTGAACCCACACCCCATGCACAAAAACAGAGCCTCCCGACAATTTTTCTTCATTACAGCAAGTTCAGCACGGGGTCGTGCTCACCCCAACACGCCCCGTGCCCGAGGTTCTGCAGAAAATGCCCAGTTCAGGTAACTGGACACGGGGTCGTGCTCACTGAACACGCCCCCGTGCCTAGCCTTCTGTTTAAATTTGATACTGGCAGTCTGACCACGGGGCCATGCTCAGCCAACACACCCCGTGTTCAGCTACCCAGTAACATAAAATCTTGTTTTTAACCCACTTTTACACATTTTAATCAACCGAAAAACTTATTTTTGGGACACATTGAGGACAATGTGTAATTTAAGTGTGGGGGGGGGGGGGATGCTAAAACCTTGAATTTTGCAAGTCCTAATTACAAGCCTTACACAAAACTCTATTGGAACCGCTAATCACCCCAAAAATTTTCAAAAAATTTTCATTTTTTTAACTTGTCTAGGTTTAATTCGGGAATTTCAAATTCTAAAAAGGTGATATTTTTACAAATTTACAACCGATAGTGTCGTGATAAAAAGAATCAATATAAGAAAATTATGAATCGGCATGACAAATCTAGTTAAAATTTGATTATATATACTTGATCACATAAAAACTCATTCCCACAAAAAGTGAGTTTTGAGCCTTTATTGAGCATACAAATACACATCTTTAAACCAAATGCTCATTTTTCGTTTCTTGTGTGAATAACCGCTTGGTTCTTTAAACTCTAGAACTTGCCACGACGATACATGCCCGGTCCTTACCAACTTAAACCCGAGTAAGTAAATGATGGAGGCATTAGGACTAACCCTTTTTATTTCAACACCATTATTTTTCTTTTATTTTTACCACCTACCCAAAATCCCCCTAGTTAACCCCTTTGAGCCTAAACCTTTTCATTTCTTAACCCAAATCAAATACCCTTTTACCCTCCAAAACCCTTTTTCATTTTAAACCCTTTATTTTAGTAACAAAGCTCGGTTTTCGTGTGACTTCCTTATCAAAAAAAAAAAAATGATAAAGAAGAAAAGAAAAATGAAGTTAGCAATAAACAAACAAATCTCATCAAAAGAAGGCTTGTTTGAATAATGCTTCATTGGAATAAAAAGTCACAAAAATGTTTTGCGAAAACCGATGCTTTTTACGCCTTTCGCCCTTTTCTACTAACCACTAACCCTACCACCTACCTTTAACCCAAGCCTAACCCTTCACCCCAAAAGTCCTCTTGATATTTACAAGGGTATATAGTTAAAAAGGAGGAGGATTGATTGCTTGGCAAGCTTATGGTAGAAGTAAGTTCCATGCCGCTCTCGAGAGTTTTCACAAAAATACACCTTCGGCCGAGTGTTGAGTGATCCCCCGTGAGGTATGTGAACTTGTATATAAATGGAATTTTAAAGAGGCATGTTATGCCCTAATAAGTAATTTATCTTATGAAATGTTTTAAATAAATCACGATGAATAAGATTGTAAATAAATAAAAATAAAACTTAATAAAGAATCTTGGAAATCCCGACACCCTATGACAAGCCCAAAACCTTCTCTTCTACCCATTCCATTTGGGAGTGTAAAGCCACATTATAAAGAGTTTTGCTTGAGGACAAGCAAAGATTCAAGTGTGGGGGTATTTGATGTGTGCAAAATGCAACATCTAATCAAATATGGCATAAAACTAACCTTTTTTTTAGTACTAATGTTGGAAAAAATGTGTTTTTGTCTTTCTTTTGTATTTTCAGGATTAAATGAGCTCAAATGAACAAAAGAAGCAAAAAGGTATCTAAATCTAACATAAATACAAGAAAATGAATAAACGTGGCACGCCCGACCCCTCGACAGCATCTTCCCAAGCAAAAAAAGAGAACAGAAGGCTAAACACGCCCCGTGCTCACTGAGCACGGGGGCGTGCCCAGGTGTCTGCAGAAAATACAAAGTTATATAAGCTTTTATCAACCACCACGGGGGGCGTGCCCAGCGGACACGGGGCCGTGGTCAACTCTAAGATTCGCAGAATCTGAGGAAATCTTGATAGTACAGATATGCTTCTGCACACGGGGTCGTGCCCAGCGGACATGGGGGTGTGGTCAACTAATGCAGACAAACTGCAATTAATGAGGAAAGAGAAGATGGATGGACATGGGGCCGTGCCCAATGGACACGGGGCCGTGTCCGGGCTTCTGTGCAGGCTATAAATAGGGGTGCTTGGCTCATTTGCAAACCATCCATTGGCAAACCACCTCTCTCACACTTCACCCACACTCCACCACCATCACAACCCACATCCACCACCATCATCCATCATCCATCATAGAGTGTGTGAGTAGTATCGGGATCCAAGATTGATTGTAAGTGTTCTTGACAATCAAAGGCCATGTTTGCCTAAGTCTCTTACATCACTTGGTGAAGACAAGTGTCTAGTGTAATACTTTTTATTTTTAATCTGTTCGCACTTTTTATTTGGTTATGTATTAATGACTTTAATAACTAGTTTCTTATGTTGAAGGTGAGTCTTCCTTATCGTTTGTCCGTGGTGTCTTGGCATTATTTTACTTTCTATATAAAATAAAAGATTTTCACCATTCATATCTCCACGGTCTATATGGAGGTATGTTGGCTACCTGGTCGGGGGTTAAGGGAACGGTTTGGTAAGAGTCTTGCCTTGTTCAGTGTATAGATCCTGCAAGGACCTGGGTCAACTTTAGTAGGACCTCCTTCAATACCCACTGGTATGGATGGCGGGGGTCCGAACTCCTTGACCCCCTCATATGTAAACTACTGTTAAAACTTTAAGCCGGCTACTTAGGACTGTATCCCTGCTGACTCAGACTACTTAGCCGAGGGTAACGTCACCTCCAGAAGAGGTGCCTACCACATTATGCATTAATAACTTAATTAATTGTCTTTCAATAATCCAACCCTTTAGGATTGTATCCTTGCTGACTCAAACTACTGGGTTGAGGGTAACGTCACCTTCAAAAGAGGGTTCTACTACAATAACTAAGATAATCTCTTAAAAAGTGCAAAAGTGAGGAAATAATCAAAGGTTACACTAAACACGAGTCGGATCCAAGTGATTCATCTTGTCTATCTGTTTTTATTTTTATTTTTCAGCATTTTTAGTTTTTATTTTCTAGTATAAAACATTTTTCTAAACTTTTGTTTGATTAGACGTTGAGGATAAATCGGTATTAGAAGCTCTTGTGTCCTTGGACGACCTCGGTATCTTACCAACACTATACTACGCTCACGATGGGTGCACTTGCCCATATGTGTGTTTGGTGTTAGTAAAATATCGTGTTTTATAAATTTAAAACTTGACTAACGTGTAAAAAGGGCTAAAAATATACTTAAAAACCTATAACACCACACGCGCATCAGTAAGTGTCTTAGCCCCCTTCCTTAGTTCAGTTTTTAGTTTAAAAACCGAAAAGTCAAAGTTAACGTAATTTGACTTTGACTTTCGGTTTATTCACAAATGGTCCAACCACTGTCCGAATTAGAAGTGGTTATGTGACCATAAATAGGTAGGTGATTAACCCTTAAAAGGGCATCTCCTAATTATTTCGTTTGCCTAGTTAATTGTCGGGTCAAACTATTAAGTTAAAAAGTCAAACTGACCAGAATTTGAAATAATAATTATAACTAACAATGAAGAGGTTATAAATTATATTTTATCCCTCTAATAACTTGGTAATTAATATTAGAACATGTTTTGGAATGCTCAACCCGACAATTATCAGTTTAGGGTCGGTTCCCAACCGAAAGTCGCAAAAGCTTGACTTTTGCTTTGACTTTCAGTTCTGACCCGATTAAGCTTAATCCTTCCATGTGTTAAACTTCCATTAGGACCACTTTATGTTGTATTATAACCTCCTGGAGTTATATTACTTGGTCCTTAGTATTTTGAATTATATGCTAATCTCCGTTAATATTCTTTTAAATGCCCATTTTGCCCTTTTGACATATAAACGATATTTTTGAAAATGTGAGAGAACAAAAACCTTCATTACTGATACATAAGTATGTCCCGAAAATTTGACATCAGTTTTTGGTCTCAAACAGAAGTTATGCTCGATATCGTAAATTGAAGCTTTTTATTAATTAAATTGCGATATCTTGCATAAGTCATGTTTAAGTATAGGTTTTGACCCAAAACTCATTAACTACTGTTAAGATATCATTTTTAGGGATTTTTGGTCAGATTATAAACTAACCATATCATTGAGTTCTTGTATAATTCGGTAAATGACGATAATACCCTTTTCATGCATAAAATGAGATTAACATATGATTTGAATGCCAAACCTTTTCCTACTGATATTATACATTAAATGAAATATTTTGAGCATTTAAAACTGATCCAAATCTCAGATTTCCATAAACATCTTAATTATCGTCAATTAGCGAGTTTTACACTAATTAGATGCATAGTATGGTTTAAAACCATATTTAACACCTAAGACTTGTTACCTACTGAATTTTTAAACAAATTTTAATATTATTACAGAAGTATAAGTTATGAACTCAGACTTTCAAAAATGTCCTTAAAAGCATACGTGAAATGACCAAAATGCCCTTTCAGGCTATAGTTTGGCCATAAATAGTAAACATCACATATGTATGATATCTTACTGATATGACTTGATAAAATAAATAATTTTACTGATTACCAAATACCAGAACCTCAGTTTATTATAAAATCTCTTTTATAATCATTAAAATGACCAAAATGCCCCTACGGGACTTAAATTGGGGTTAAATACTTTTTGGGCATATATGTTAACATCCTACTGATGTATTAACATATTCTAAGCATAATAACATTTGAGACCTGTATATAACTCATTGGGTTACCCGTTATGGATTTATGCGTTCGGGTCGGTTTATGTGACTAGTTTACATAAAATAGCCGAAACGGGTTTAGCCTTATCATTAAATCTTCAAAATCCAGAATGTGTTTAGTTTACCCATATTATACAAGTATCCAAACTTGTCGGGTCTAAACCACATTCTATTCCGGTCTCCGCTTAATCTAGCGCTTAGAACCGTAAAGTATCTTTCAAGCTAACCAGTCTAAGTCTTTGACTTAAATAAACACCCCTTAGTATCCTAATAGGTTATTAAACCTTCCATACAGATTGAGTAGCTTCAGTAGAAGGTATTTTCATAAGGCTTTAGGAATATACGGCTGGGTTACTTCTTTCACATTTAGCTCAGGTAAACCCTTTTAACTTAATTTCCCTTATACGGGCTTTGGATACGGTATTATAATAATACCGCTTGGTCGGGTATGAAATCATTTAATAGGATTGTGATTAATAAATTTACATAACCCGTTTTAATCTGTTTTTTTTGATAACATAAGCATTGGGGGTTAATACGACCGTGTCCTGGATATCCTTGGCTCATTTCGTTTGAAAATGGCCACGACCTATGCACGAGGTGTAGGCATACACCTGACAGATGCAAATGCTAATATAACCCACATGTTGGAGATAACTCCTTTGTGGGTTCTATAAGTGGTGAGTCGGTTAATCATTACCGGCTTCCAAACCGGCCCCATATGTAAGACAAACATGTAAAACTGTATACATGATTATCTTAAATAATTGTCCCAACTTATAAATGGTTTGTGCCTTGTGCACTTAAATCAATTTTCATAAATGTTTTCAAATGAGTCTGTTAATTGTATTTACCAGTGTAAACTGACGTATTTTCCAAAGACTAAGTGACAGGTACCTCACGTTAATAGGCTGGAGCTACTCGGTGTCAAATAAGAGGATCTTGCAAATCCTTAGATGCCTGGAGTCTGTTATTTCTGGTTCTTGTATTTTATTTTATGATCCGCTTGTGGATCTCTATTACAACCAAGTCTGTATATTCTTTTATTTGGACACTCGGACACTATGGTTTGTAATAGTATTTATTCACCAAGCCTTCCGCTGTGCTATTATATTGTGTGTATTGACTATGATGATATCAACTACGTCACGATACTCCCCGCCGGGCCCACCGGTAATATGTGGAAATATCGGGGTGTGAGAGGTTGGTATCAGAGCCAACATTGAGTGAATTAAACACTAGCCTTTTGTGTTTAATCTCAATGAAACAATAAGCACATTCCTTAGACTTCCGAGTCTAGGCAAATGACCTAGGATTTATTCTTAACTTTTCCTTTTGTCGTTTATGTTTTGTTTTACTTGTTTTGACAGGTTTACTAATTGAAAATCCCGCCGCGCGTACGAGGTAAGGGAAAAGTTCCTATGAGGGGAGGACCATCAGGCCATGCGGGACCCTCTCACAGGCGCACTCCATCCGCGTCTTTTTCTAGCTCAGATTCGCGAGACCATTGGGGACATTCATTTGAACCCGCGAGACACTCGGTCTCGTTAAGTTCATCACCATCGTTTCATCCATCATTTGGGCCGCTTATTCAAGACGAGCCCCAACATTCACACCATTCCCAAGATTTACACCATTCTCACCATTCCTACCACTCTTTACACTCCCATTCTTTTCATCATTCTGACTCCACTTATTCCCCGGCCCAGTTTAACCCAAATGACTATTTTAACGAACCATTGGGTTACAATCCATTGAGACCCGAGGACCACTTCTCCCAAGAGATGGAGATGGATGACGACCCCGATCCAGAACCGCCAACCGGGACACGAACTCACCCCATCAGCATCTCCAGCGGTTCTCCTTACCAAGGATCGCCATATCAAGGGCCCGACTCATGGGCCGAAAGGTGGAACAAATATGAATGGGAATTTTCCCCTTCATTTCATAACTCTCCTTCTCAACCTCCATTGGAGGAGCCGTATCTTCAAGCGGTTACTCCACCGCCTCTACCCGTTGAGGAACCACCTCAACAACCACCACAACTACCTCCCGAGTCACCTAGGCGAAGGAGGAATGCACAGATGTCCGCGCGAGGGGGACCAAGATTCAGTTCCCCTCAAGCTTCAAGCACATACCCCCTATTCCCGAAGATCCACAGATGGGTGGACCTTCACATGCGGTGCCGGAAGATAATCCCCGGCCAATTTCTTTTGCACCACCGCCACCGCCAGTTGGTTTTGAAAACCCGATATCGACTTACCCAGGTTCGTCTAGGTATAACCCATTTGAATATCCAACTCTTACAGATTATGGATATCAAGCCCCTGCCCAAGATCCATATCTTGAGGCAACACAATTTAATGCACTTTATCCTTCACCATTTCCTCCAGTTTACCCAACTGGATATCCAGTGCAAGGGTATCAATACCCACCTTATCAACAACCTCCTCCTCCTCAACAAATTCTGCAGAGGTTGGACCAGGTTGAGCAAAAAGCGGACGAAACAAACAAAAAGCATAACAAATTTCTCAAGGGCCTTGCGAACCTCATAAAAGGAAAAAAGAAGTAGAAGTTTGTTTTAATTTTATTTTGTATTGTAATTTCAATCAAGTCCCTATGAGGACATTTTATTTTCAGTATTTA
This sequence comes from Helianthus tuberosus, assembly GCA_030545235.1. NCBI lineage: Eukaryota > Viridiplantae > Streptophyta > Magnoliopsida > Asterales > Asteraceae > Helianthus > Helianthus tuberosus. The sequence continues at coordinate 159,887,433 of CM060396.1, read as the reverse complement.
GTCCCTGCGTGGACTTATTTCTTTGTATGTAGTCCTTGCGTGGACAATATGTTTATTTCAAGACCCGTTTAGGGCATTCATGTAATAGTTTAGTATTTTAATGGATTTTTTTTTTGAAATTTTAAATATGTATTTATATTACATTATCATGCTATATCATTTCAATTTTAAATTGATCTACCAATGAAAATTTCAAAAAGAAGTTCTTAGAGGTATAACCTAGCCAAAATATTAATGGTTGTGATGGTACAACCTTTTTAAGTCAATAATTCTCTGTTAACATCTAAAAACATGTTAACATTCCTGGCTGTGTGACTTAAAAGACTACACTAGCTTCCGAATGTACTTGGATCTTTCCAAGTTACTATCATAGTCTATATGATCAACGTGAATCATGGCTATTGAACATCAATATGGTGTATACTCCAAAACATCCATTTGAGATGTATGCCTATGAGCAAAGGTGTATTAATGACAATGATAGTTTTATTTTATAAACTTCTTGTCAAAAAGGTGATGAACTATGTTCGACCCTTAAAAAATCACTGATCCAATAGATCATTGGTTATGTTTTAATCATCCTTGTGACAAGGCCTTCTGTGCCATCTAAATGTCCTTCGAGACGATCCTTTTGTGCTATCTAAAAATGTCTTTTATGACATTGACAGTTGTAACTTATTTCCCTGTCTAGTAAATATAAAGGATTATATCCTAATGATTGCCTATAATGGTTCAGTTGTAGCCTAGGCAAACTTTGATCAAATAGATTTTGACTTATGATCTAAAATGGTCTATATGGTTTAATAATACCATGACCATTTAATCATCAATGCGATGATTCATTATATAATCTAAATACATCATTATTGTTTGATTTAGTACTCAAATCATGGCTGGCTCTGACGAAGCAAACAGTAATCCTGTGGAAGGAAACAATAATACCAGGATAAATGTTACTGGTGTTGAATTACAAGCGATGATTGACACAACAGTTGCTCAAGCTGTGGACAAAATATTCAAGGAGCCAAGTAAGGTTCGGTCCAAAACTCATACGAAGTCCTTATCACATTCGCATACACTGAAGAAGGATGAGTCTCAACACTCATCTAATCAGAAAAGTGAACCACAGAGATAAGTTGTTGTTAATCAGGCTCCTAAGTACAACAAGAGTTGTACTTATAAATATTTCGTCTCCTGTAAACCGAGAGATTTCACGGGAGAAAAGGGAGCAATCGACTGTATGAAGTGGTTGGATGAAATGGAAACTGTGATTGACATCAGTGGGTGTGCTAAGGAAGACATCGTCAAGTTTGTATCTCAGTCTTTCAAGGGCGACACCCTAACATGGTGGAAAGCCTTGGTGCAATCCACTGGAAAGGTTCCTTTGTATAACCTTTCGTGGAATAAGTTTATTGACCTTGTGAAGGACACTTACTGTCCTCAGCATGAAGTTGAAAGAATAGAGACTGACTTCCTCACTTTGGTGATGACGGATTTGGATTGCAGGTCCTATGTGACTAGTTTCAACTCAATGTCGAGACTTGTGCCGTATTTGGTCACCCCAGAACCCAAACACATTGCGCGTCTTATCGGTGGATTAGCCCTAGAGGTTAAAGGAAATGTCAAGGCTTCTAAGCCTGCTACTTATAGATCTGCTGTAGATCTATCTTTGTCCCTTACTTTCAATGTTGTAAGGAGTAGGGCAAAGAAGACCACCGATGACGGGAAAAGAAAGAGGGAGGAAGACCAGTCCCATCAGTCGAACAAAAAGAATAAAGGGAACTCTGGTTCCAAGAAAGGGCAGTCGGGTGACAAGCCCAGGTGCAAAACTTGTAACAAAAGGCACTTTGGAAAATGCAATCAGGACCCACAAGCTAAACCTTGTGGGATCTGCAAGAAGAAAGGGCACAAGACTATGGAGTGCCAAAATATCAAGGATGCGACCTGCTACGGTTGCAACGAAAAGGGGCACATCAAGACTAATTGCCCTAAAAATGCTAAGAAGCTAGATGAGGCAAAGAAAACCAATGCTAGGGTTTTTTCAGATGAATGCAAGGGAGGCGGTGAACGACGGAAACGTTATAACAGGTACCTTCCTCATTAATGATATTTATACTAGAGTTTTATTTGATTCAGGTGCTGATAAGTCGTTTGTAGACCATAAGTTTAGTAAATTACTGAATCTGCCTATTAAAACTCTAGACATAAAATATGAGGTAGAACTCGCAGACGGTACCTTAGAAATTGCTTCAACTCTTCTTGATGGATGCTTTATATCCATTAAGAATCATTATATCCCGCTATCCCTCTTGCCAATGAAATTGTCTGGGTTTGATGTAGTTTTAGGCATGGATTGGTTATCGAATAACCAAGCCCAAATTGCCTGCGATAAAAAGCTAGTTAACATCAAAACCCCTTCTGGTGAATCCGTCAATATTCAAGGAGATACACAATATGGTTTACCCAACAATGTGTCTATTCTCAAGGCATCAAAGTGTCTGAAGAGCGGATGTGTCATTTACATGGCATAAGTGACTATTGATGAACCGAAACCCAAGATTGAAGATATCCCAATTATTTCCGAATATCCTGATGTCTTTCCTGATGAATTACCTGGATTACCTCCTGAGAGGCAAGTTGAGTTCAGGATAGACATTCTGCCAGGATCTGCACCAATTGCACGAGCTCCTTATCGTTTAGCGCCTACTGAAATGAAAGAGCTCAGGACTCAATTGGATGACTTACTAGAAAAAGGTTTCATTCAACCCAGCTCTTCGCCTTGGGGAGCTCCTATTTTGTTTGTAAAGAAGAAGGATGGATCAATGCGCTTATGCATTGATTACCGTGAGCTAAACAAGGTAACGATCAATAATCGTTATCCACTACCCAGGATCGACGACTTATTCGATCAACTCCAAGGGGCAAGCTTCTTCTCGGAGATTGATCTAAGATCTGGATAACATCAACTCAAGGTTAGAACTGAAGATGTACCTAAGACAGCGTTCAGAACGAGGTATGGATATTATGAGTTCTTAGTGATGCCTTTCGGGCTCACTAATGCACCTGCAACATTCATGGACCTCATGAATCGAGTCTGCAAGCCATACCTAGATAAGTTTGTCATTATCTTTATAGACGACATACTTATTTATTCTCGTAATCAAGTTGATCACGAGAAACACCTTCGATGTATCTTAGCATTGCTTCGACAGGAGAAACTATATGCTAAATTCTCCAAGTGCGAGTTCTGGCTTCGCGAAGTCCAATTCCTTGGACATGTTGTGAGTGAGCGTGGTATCCAAGTAGATCCCGCTAAAATAGAAGGCATCATAAACTGGGAAGCACCAAAGACACCAACAGAAATTCGTAGCTTTCTGGGATTGGTTGGTTATTATAGAAGATTCATTGAGAACTTCTCAAGGATAGCTGCACCATTGACTACTCTGACCCGTAAGAATGTGAAGTTTGATTGGGGTCCAAAACAACAAGAGTCTTTTGAGATTCTTAAACAGAAATTGAGCAATGCTCCGGCGTTGACATTGCCCGAAGGAATTGAAGAGTTTGCTGTGTACTGTGATGTTTCACACACCGGTATGGGTTGTGTACTTATGCAAAGAGGCAAGGTGATTTCCTATGCATCACGACAACTAAAGGTGCACGAAAAGAATTACACCACCCACGATTTGGAGTTGGGTGCCGTTGTCTTCGCACTTAAGTTATGGAGACACTATTTATATGGAACTAAATGTGTGATCTATTCGGATCACAAAAGTCTTCAACACTTATTCAATCAAAAGGATCTCAATATGAGACAGCGTCGATGGATGGAGACTCTAAACGACTACGATTGTGAAATTCGCTACCATCCCGGCAAAGCGAATGTAGTCGCTGATGCTCTAAGCTGAAAGGAAAGAGTCAAACCTATAAGGATTAATGCCAAGAGCATTGAACTCAAGAATAACTTGAATGAAAGGCTGTTAGATGCTCAGAAAGAAGCTGTTTTGGAAGCTAACATTCCAAGTGAAAAGTTAGGTGCTGAACAGTTAGCACCTGGCAAGGATGGAATCCTTAGAATGAATGGAAGAATTTGGGTTCTTATTCATGGAGGGCTTCGAGATATAATCCTCCAGGAAGCTCACAATTCCAAATACTCAGTTCACCCTGGAGGTGACAAAATGTATCAAGATCTAAGAGCTAATTATTGGTGGATAGGTTTGAAGAAATCTATTGCCACACATGTAGCTATGTGCCTGACTTGTGCTCAGATTAAAGCTGAACATCAAAAGCCGTCGGGTCTTCTACAACAGCCAGAACTTCCCACGTGGAAGTGGGAAATGGTAACTATGGATTTTATAACCAAGTTACCTAAAACAAGGCATGGAAATGATACTATATGGGTTATAGTTGACAGACTCACTAAGTCAGCACACTTCTTACCCATCAAGGAGACTCATAACTCCGATAAGCTAGCTCAATTGTACGTGGATAAGATTGTATCTCTCCACGGAGTGCCAGTATCTATTATATCCGATAGAGATACTGGATACACCTCTCACTTTTGGAAAAGTTTCCAACAATCATTAGGCACTCGTTTGAATTTTAGTACTGCTTACCATCCTCAAACAGATGGACAGAGTGAGCGTACAATTCAAACTTTGGAAGACATGCTTTGTGCATGCGTTATTGATTTGGGTGGTAGCTGGGATGACCACCTACCGTTGATCGAGTTCTCCTATAATAATAGCTACCATACCAGCATACAGGCTGCGCCGTTTGAAGCATTGTATGGAAGGAAATGTAGAACACCTTTTTGTTGGGCGGAAGTAGGAGAAGCTTAATTATCAGGACATGATATAGTTCTTGAAACGATAGACAAGATTGTCCAAGTTCGTAATCGCCTGAAAGCTGCCAGGGATAGGCAGAAAAGTTATGTTGATAAAAGGAGAAAACTTCCAAAGTTTGAGGTAGGCGACAAAGTCTTACTAAAAGTATCACCCTGCAAAAGGTGTGATGCGTTTTGGTAAGAAGGGCAAGTTAAGCCCATGATATATTGGACCATTCGAGATCATCGAATGTGTCGGCAGTGTAGCTTATAAGCTAAACTTGCCTGAGGAGCTGAGTGGAATTCATAATGTGTTCCACATCTGTAACCTAAAGAAATGTCTAACTGAAGAATCGCTAGCAATGTGATGTACAGATTGATGAAAGCCTGAGGTTTGTTGAAAGACCAATATCGATCGAGGATCGACAGGAAAAAAGCTCCGAAGGAAGCACGTGCCTATAGTAAAAGTTAAATGGGATGCCCGTAGAGGCCCTGAATATACGTAGGAAGTTGAGTCCACTATGCGATAGAAGTACCCTCACTTGTTTCAGTAAATCTCGGGGTCGAGATTTCTTTTAAGGGGGTGAGGATGTAACACCATGTAAAAACGTGTCCAATTATGTATAGACACATGTCCTAAACCCTAACCAGGTAACGGATTTATTCCGAAGGACTAAACTCGACAACACTTAACTTTGTATGTGAAGGGACTAAAAGTGTCAACATGCTAATTTATGCCTCTGAGTAACCTTTTACTAAGTCCGAGACTTTATAGTGTTGAAACACGCTCTCGAAAATAATTGAGAATAATTATAAAAGTTGAAGGACTAAAGGTGTCAAGTTAGAAAGAATTCATGTTTCTGATCGACCTCTTACGGACCGCAAGGGCCAAGGCTTACGGTCCGTAAGATAGCTACCTGGGCGATACAATTCAACATCGGTTACGGACCGTAAGGGGTCAGGCTTACGGTCCGTAAGGCCTGTATCTGGGCAGAAATTTTGGACAGCTGTAGGTTTCAGCTTTAACCGCCTTAAATCCTTTCAAATTGAAACCAGGAGCATATTGTCGGTTTTGGAATACCACTAGGACACCTGGGGTGATCCTAGACACCTCCAAAACACCTGCTTTGATCTTGTTTCATGGCAATCATCTATATAAAGGCACTTAAGTTGCTTAGTCCATTGCTCATTTCACTTGCAAACATTCCTACACTCTCATCTGGTGGTCTCTGATTAAGAAGGGAGCTCAAGTTTATAGAAAAGATAGCTAGTACCCTTTGTAAGTGTCTTAGCCCCCTTCCTTAGTTCAGTTTTTAGTTTAAAAACCGAAAAGTCAAAGTTAACGTAATTTGACTTTGACTTTCGGTTTATTCACAAATGGTCCAACCATTGTCCGAATTAAAAGTGGTTATGTGACCATAATTAGGTAGGTGATTAACCCTTGAAAGGGCATCTCCTAATTATTTCGTTTGCCTAATTAATTGTTGGGTCAAACTATTAAGTTAAAAAGTCAAATTGACCAGAATTTGAAATAATAATTATAACTAACAATGCAGAGGTTATAAGTTATATTTTATCCCTCTAATAACTTGGTAATTAATATTAGAACATGTTTACGCATGTTCAACCCGACAATTATGAGTTTAGGGTCGGTTCACAACCGAAAGTCGCAAAAGCTTGACTTTTGCTTTGACTTTCAGTTCTGACCCGATTAAGCTTAATCCTTCCATGTTTTAAGCTTCCATTAGGACCACTTTATGTTGTAGTATAACCCCCTGGAGTTATATTACTTGGTCCTTAGTATTTTGAATTATATGTTAATATTCGTTAATATGCTTATAAATGCCCATTTTGCCCTTTTGACATATAAACGAGATTTTTGAAAATGTGAGAGGACAAAAACCTTCATTACTGATATATAAGTATGTCTCAAAAATTTGACATCAGTTTTTGGTCTCAAACAGAAGTTATGCTCGATATCGTAAATTGAAGCTTTTTATTAATTAAATTGCGATATCTTGCATAAGTCATGTTTAAATATAGGTTTTGACCCAAAACTCATTACCTACTATTAAGATATCATTTTTAGGGATTTTTAGGAGTTTTGGTCAGATTATAAACTAACCATATCATTGAGTTCTTGTATAATTCGATAAATGACGATAATACCCTTTTCATGCATAAAATGAGATTAACATATGATTTGAATGCCAAACTTTTTCCTACTGATATTATACATTAAATAAAATATTTTGAGCATTTAAAACTTATCAAAATCTCAGATTTCCATAAACATCTTAACTATCGTCAATTAGCGAGTTTTACACTAATTAGGTGCATAGTATGGTTTAAAACCATATTTAACACCCAAGACTTGTTATCTACTGAATTTTTAAACAAATTTTAATATTATTACAGTAAGTATAAGTCATGAACTCAGACTTCCAAAAATGTCCTTAAAAGCATATGTGAAATGACCAAAATGCCCTTTCGGGGCATAGTTTGGCCATAAATAGTAAACATCACATATGTATGATATCTTACTGATATGACTTGATAAAATAAATAATTTTACTGATTACCAAATACCAGAACCTCAGTTTACTATAAAATCTCTTTTATAATCATTAAAATGACGAAAATGCCCCTACAGGACTTAAATTGGTTTTAAATACTTTTTGGGCATATATGTTAACATCTGTGACAACCCTCACCAAACCAGGTATCCGTACGAATTAATTAATATTTAATTAACGCTTAATTACTGTGCTTGCTTACAACTGTGGTTAAACTGTTTCTTGATTTCTGGTACATACATACTCATGCATCACATTTTATACTGTCACTCTATTATTTACACACAAACATTAGTGACAACCCTGATGCACAAAAGCACAGTGAGCACACTATACGGATAACCCAGTAAACATGCTGACATTACCAGCACCTAAACAGACATTGTTCTGAGGCCAGTACGAGCCGGGAATAGATTACTACACTAGTAGGGAGTGTAGAGAGGTGAGGATTATAAAACTGCGTCACTAGGTGATATTTATAGTGACCGGATGTGCCTAACACATGCTTTAATTACAAAATTCTGCACTTTATACAAAAATTCAGCATTTAACATAACTAGTAAAGTGCAAAAACTAGGTAAAATAATGCTAGACACCTTCCAAGGTATCGGGAATTTATTGTGTCGCTAAAAACACTATAAAAGGCACTTTAAAGCTGTACTTGACATTTTAACGGATCAATATCCAACCGAACAACCGGACTTTACCCGGAACACAAAAATATTGTCAATGACATTGTTTACACTTTTCTGAGCTAGTTAGGGTCCCCGAACACCCTAACACCCGTTATATTACATAACACACTAATAACCAATTTAAATCTCTAACTAAACTAACTAGACACTTAACTATATCATCAAAATCTAACTATACCCCCCACCTAATCCGATCGGTCCCCCATGTGGTGACACACCACCCATTTGTTGATTATAATATTAATCTTGTCCAATATCTAGATTACACTTTGCACAATGGACTTTAGTATGTGATGGGTTATAAGTAAGCATGAGGGGTAAGCACTTTCATTCACTAAACACTTCACCAAAAATTGCGCTCTCTCTCCCTCTTGCCTTGAGTTCGGCCGAAACCATCACCCACCACCTTACCATCATTCAAGTCTTGTTCACTCAATCCACATACATACCAAGGTGCAAGGTGACATACGAGGAGGCCCTGTGCTTTCGGAATCTCAAGAACCTCTCTACATTGCTTTTATCCACCTTGTTTACGCTTTGATTCTTCCCTAGCCTCGAGCTAGTAGTAAGTGCTTCTAGACACCCTCTTGTTCTTGTTTAAAGTGGTTAATAAGAGATTTAACAGTTAAAACTCAAGAACACACAAGATCAAAACTAAAAGTCTTGAAAGAAAGATGAACTAGTTGGTTAAAGAGAAACTAATGGTGTAAATCTTGTAAATCTTGCCTTGTTGTGAATATTTGATGTTGTTAGTTGCTAGTAGTGGAACGGATCGTCATCTAACCATGCTAGATCATGTTCATGGAACATGAACTAGTGATATGTTAAGTGTAAAAGTCGTAAGATGATGAACCCTTCCACACATAAACATGAACTTGTGTAAAAGTGATTTTCTTGTAAAATAGAGTTCTAAACTAGTAGATCTAAGGATCTACAAGTGGTTTTTCGGAAGAACCAAGTAAAATATACAAGTCTTGTTTAAAAACCGGATCTTGCATAAACTACAAGCTTTTTAGTGAAAAAGCAAGTATGTGAACACTTGTGTAACAAAAGATTTAACAAAGAAATATTTTCGTAAATATCGATTTGAAGTTGTAAGACTACATATTCTTTAAGAATAATGTTTTCAAGAAACAAATTTTATTTTTAAAGATGACAAGATCCGCTAAATATGTTAGGAAGTTACTACGTATTTTTTTACAAAACTTACAAGTTCATGAGTTTGCGATTTATATTTATTTTGACAAGTTGGATGTTTGATTATTGTATGTTGATGGTTGATAAAATTGTTTGATTGAATTTTGAAAAGAAAATGATACGCTAGTAAGCGTGGCCACCTCCAGTTACAGAGGAAACTCTGGCGAAATTTTTCCAGAAATATAACACTTAGCAATATTTTGTGACAAGTGTTTATAAATATTATTTTTACTTGTTTTTTCAAATACACTTCGCCAAGATCTTTATTACAAAATAACCAAGTGTCGGAGGTGGATTTTCGTAAATAAAACTTGTTAAATATATATTTAGAATATATATTTCATAGTAAAACACTTGTGTGATTTTATGATTATTTTGTGAACTAGATATGTTATTTTTAGAGTAAAAATAATATAACTTGTATACACTGAGAAGTATCGACTCCAAAATAATATCAACGCCCTCACAAATAAATATTTAAGTTACACCGGTACTGTTATTACAACGCGACTTTAAAATGTAACTTATGTATTTTCGGAAAATACTCTTAAATATGTATTTTGATAAAGTATTATTTTGGAAATTATATAAAGTAAAATATAATATTTTTGGGAAAAATATGTATATTTTGGGAGACAGAATGTTTTAGACAAGTGATTAAAATATATTTTCCAAGTGAGACTTAAAAATATATTTTTGGAATTATAAAAACGCACATGTATTAAAACCCCCATCCTTGGGAAGGAATATACTTATTAAATAAATAAGAAGTGTGATTACGGAATAGTTACCTAACTAATTCTCCAACAAAACGTTAAACCCTAAGCCAAGGCACGGCCGTCCGTCTAATAGAAGTTAGTACGTGTAGGTCGTCACGCAGCAGGTTGATTTGGGATTGACTATTTCGAGACGCACTTCAGAGAGTTCATGTCCCTCTTTTCTCTTAACTGTCTTCAGTTTTTATACTCCGGGGGTGAAATACATGTTACAATGATTTCGGATACTTTTATACATGGTATGGTTAGCTTAAGGAGGGTTACAACTTAGATCATGTGAGTGGGTAGGCGAAAACTAGAGGCCATTAATCCTCATTGTAGGACCGAGGGACAACGGTGATAGATCTATTGGGGTGTAGCGAGCCCTCACTCCTGAGTCCGCTGGATGGGCCAGGTGGTGACTGAGTGCCCGACGCATAAATCCGCTAGGTTTGAGTCTTCCTACAGCACTTCACACATATCATTGGCTTTGCAACCCAATGGTGATCTCTTCTTTTTCCTTATTTGCTACATACCAGGGATTTTTCATAACATACAAATGTATTACAAAGGTTTTACATACTCACTTTCACATGAACTCGCTCAACTTTATGTTGATTTTTCAACTTACATGTATTTCAGGAAATTAATGGATCTGGCCAAGTATGCAAGGGTGTTAAGCTGCGTAGAAGTAATGATGTCATCCGAGTTTAGGAAATGTGATCTTTGCCTGGACGGGTCACAAGTCTTAAACTGAGTTTCTATTCATTTCTTTTAGTCGTGTTTTGAGAACAAGTTTCTAATTATGTCATGGTTGTAAGCGTCAAATTTTAAACAATGTTGTCGTATTTTACTTTTAAAACTTGAAGTAATGGATGATCATCATGGTTTTACTTTCATATAGCTTTCTTGTGATTAAGCTATGGTATTAAGAAGTCACACCAAATAAACCCATGCTTCCGCAAAGCCAGGGTGTGACAACATCCTACTGATGTATTAACATATTCTAAGAATAATAACATTTGAGACCTGTATATAATTCATTGGGTTACCCGTTATGCATTTATGCGTTCGGGTCGGTTTATGTGACTAGTTTACATAAAATAGCCGAAACGAGTTTAACCTTATCATTAAATCTTCAAAATCCAGAATGTGTTTAGTTTACCCATATTATACAAGTATCCAAACTTGTCAGGTCTAAACCACATTCTATTCCGGTTTCCGCTTAATCTAGCGCTTAGAACCGTAAAGTATCTTTCAAGCTAACCGGTCTAAGTCTTTGACTTAAATAAAGACCCGTTAGTATCCTAATAGGTTGTTAAACCTTCCATACAGATTGAGTAGCTTCAGTAGAAGGTATTTTCATAAGGCTTTAGGAATATACGGCTGAGTTACTTCTTTCACATCTAGCTCAGGTAAATACTTTTAACTTAATTTCCCTTATACGGGCTTGGGATACGGTATTATAATAATACCGCTTGGTCGGGTATGAAATCATTTAATAGGATTGTGATTAATAAATTTACATAACCCGTTTTAATCTGTTTTGTTTGATAACATAAGCATTGGGGGTTAATACGACCGTGTCCTGGATATCCTCGGCTCATTTCGTTTGAAAATGACCACGACCTATGCACGGGGTGTAGGCATACACCTGACAGATGCAAATGCTAATATAACCCACATGTTGGGGATAACTCCTTTGTGGGTTCTATAAGTGGTGAGTCGGTTAATCATGATCGGCTTCCAAACCGGCCCCATATGTAAGACAAACATGTAAAACTGTATACATGATTATCTTTAATAATTGTCCCAAGTTATAAATGGTGTGTGCCTTGTGCACTTAAATCAAATTTCATAAATGTTTTCAAATGAGTTGGTTAATTGTATTTACCAGTGTAAACTGACGTATTTTCCAAATACTAAGTGACACGTACCTCACGTTAATAGGCTGGAGCTACTCGGTGTCAAATAAGAGGATCTTGCAAATCCTTAGATGCCTGGAGTCTGTTATTTCAGTTTCTTGTATTTTATTTTATGATTCGCCTGTGGATCTCTATTACAACCAAGTCTGTATATTCTTTTATTTTGACACTCGGACACTATGGTTTGTAGTAGTATTTATTCACCAAGCCTTCCGCTGTGCTATTATATTTTGAGTATTGACTATGATGATACCAACTACGTCACGATACTCCCCGCCGGGCCCACCGATAATATGTGGAAATATCGGGGTGTGACAATATTATTCCTTTCTTTTTTATTATTCACAAAACAAGTTTCATGATTAATAGAGCTTAGCCTTTTAAGTGTTTTACTTCCTATTCGTTTAAGAATTTAACATTGGACTTTTTCACGAACACATATCGAATGAAAAATGTCCCTGTTCGTTCATTAAGGAATTGAACTTGTTTACGAACACAAATGAACAAAATATGGTTATGTATACGTTTCTCTCTCACTTTTCTAATTATCTATTCATGAATTTCGTACAAGTATATAAGAAGTCAAGGATTAAACCTGAGACATCTTCTTTAAAATGCATACGTCTCTATCAAGTTGGCTAGCCCCAATTAACCAACATTTCTTTTATAATAACACTATTTTAATGCATATAATGAACCATTTCAAAATCAGGTATAAAGTAAATTTGGTATTTATTGTTAAAAAAAGGTTATATATTAATTTTTAATCATGCTAAAACCCTTTTTTATTGTTAATTATGTATGAAATTCTAAATTGTTAATCACGTATCATTGTGGGACTAGCCCAGATAGTAGAGGTGCAAGTGTTTTGATGTGGGATGTTTTGGGTTCAATCCCCTACAAGTAGATGTGTTCACCGTCCGGTTTTAATGGGTGTTAGGTTAAACTTAGCCAAACTATTAGTAGCAGTTTTTGATTAACAAAAGCCGAAATCGGACTGTTTAAAATTAAAACCGATTCGTTACAAACGGTTTGATTTGGGTTTAGTTTCACGCTTTGGGCAATATTGGCCCTTATATAAAATACAAAATATAAAAATAAAAAAATGTACAAAAAATACAAATTACGTCTTTTAACACATCCTTTCTTACGATTCAAAACAACTCCGATTTCCATTTTTAGTTTACCTGTAAAATAACCTCATCAAGTATTCGAGCCCTGTCAAACGTGGATTGGTGTAAAAATTTGTGCAGTAAAGAAAATGAAAAAAAAAAGTATTCGTAAACTTAAAAAAAGGTATTGTAACTCGTAAGCTTGAACGGAATTCATTAAAAAAAGAGGATTGCACACTCATAAAAATCTTAACAGAACTTGAGAACACATTTATATTTATCTATCTATACAACATAATAAAAGAAACCATTTGGGAGACAGATAACGCTCTATGGGTGTCACACCCTGACTTTTACGGAAGCGTATACGTGTGACTTGATCAGTTTTCATTGCATTAGATTATAATAAACAACTATATGACTAAAATGATGTTCATCCATTCATAAGTTTTAGAAATATTACAAACGTAAGTTGTTTATGTTTTCAACCAACATAACTTCAAGTTAAGTTACAAACCATTAAAAGATAATAAGTTCCATAAATGGACTTTTTAACAAAAGCTTAGTTTCACCAAGGCTTTGCTTCGTATATCTTATCCAGGATAAGATATACAAATCAAACCCTTCAAAAGTGGATGACATCTAATCTTGAAATTCACTTCTTGAAAACCATTCCAACGCCGAAGATCCATCTAGTTTCCTGAAATACATGTAATTTGAAAACAATCAACAAAAGTTGAGCGAGTTCATGCGTTTTATGTGAGCTCCAATAAACTTGTAAACATTTGAGAGATTCTTTTGATAACCGGTATGTAAAGCGTCTATGAACAGATCATTAATGTGTTGCAAGGACATTAATATATGTGGTGGCGTATGAAAGTACTCAAACCTAGCGAATTTCCTCCGGTCCGTCCGGCTGGAACGACATAGTCACTACATGCAGCCACACAAGGACCCATGAGTGGGGCTCGCTACACCCGATAGATCTACCACTCCTGTCCCTCGGTCTTAACAAGATTAATGGCACTTAAGAGTGCGCCTACCCAACCACACGATCTAACGGTTCATTCCCTAGCTAAACCATACCATTGAAACATGTATTTCACCCCCGAGAGTTATAAATCCGAAAACAGTTAAGAGAAAAGGGGGACATGAACTCACAAATTTGCGTTCGAAGTCTCGTGCCCTCAAGATTGATCTCCGCGAGTCGTATTACTGCCTACACACGTGCTATGTTTTATTAGACACTTAGGTCGTGTAACGACTCTTAGCCTTAGTTATTTATTAGGACTTATTTTAGAAATCTTGGTATACTTTGAGTTACACTTTCGGTGTATGGTGTATATATAATTTTTATAATTATATATTATTTCAAATGTCGTACTTTAGTTAAAATAATTATATTTTAACTTATGTTATTCCCATGCAAACATTCGGGGGTTTTGTTAAAAAAATAATATATTTTTAACTCGTTTTGTCATACGGTTCTCATATACGTATTTTCAAATATAGGTATACTTGTATTATATGTATGTTATTTTGTATTTTCATATTTATGTATAATACTTGTATATGGGTATTTATCAAGTGTTGGAAATGTATGTCGGTATGTATTTATACGTATAGGAATACGTATTTTCTTGTATTTATTAAGTATTTCATACTTAATTTATGTGTAATTTTCCGGAATATTGTTTTTGCACAATTAAAAATCATCAATTTTATATTCTTAAAATATATATTTTAAGAAAATTTTATAGAAAAATATCTATAATTTGATTTGGTAAAATAGGTATATATTCCCATATATCTAAAAATAATGTATTTTTAAGACCAAAGTTAGAAAAATATATATTTTTAGTTTTCACCAAAATAATATATTTTTGAGTTGTTTATGAAAATATATATTTCTTCCACTCCAAAAATAATATATTTTTAAGTTTGACAAAATATGATATATTCTTATAATATTTGTAAAAATTCATACTTTGTCGTTTGTTTGGTTTCAAAGATACCGCTTACCAAGTTCGTCAAGATACGAATAAATTTCCGGAATATTTATATAGTTTGTCCAAGATGTCCATCGTCCAAATCGTCCAATATTTGTATGCAACTTATATATTTATTTTCTTGTAATTTTTGTAATTCTTCAAATTACAATTTTTGGTATTTTGGTGTGGTATATTATTTTTCAAGTTCCTAATTTTTCGTATAACTAATACAAATAATATACACATAGCACATAATTTTTGTGACTTCTAAATATATATTTTCCTAAATATATACTTAGTCATTTTATTCTTGAAAATCAACCTCCAATACTTGAAATTTTTATTCCAAAAATTTATGGCAATTTTATACTTAAAATCATGATCCAAAATTACTTATTAACACTTGTTTAAACATATTTTTCTAAGTGTTAAATTTTTACAAAAATTTTGCCATAGTTTCATTTGAAAATGGAGATTTCCATGCTTATAGCATATCATTTTCTTTTCAAAAATTCATCAATAACAATACTACACTTACCTTATGCCATAAAACACTTTTCTACATGAAGGCATGAACTTGAAGTTTTATAAAATTTTGTAGTATTTTAACATGGTGTTTAACATGATTTATTAACACCAAAAACATGATTTTTATTTCATAAAAATCATTTTTACAAAAATTTCATCTTCACAACTTGTAACTCATTTTTGCAAAAATCATTTTCTTCAATTTTTCATAGCTTAAACACTTCAAGTGTTCCATTCTTACACTTAAAACATGTTCACTTTCCTTTAAAAACCAAATCATGTTAATCTTGAAGTAAACTTTGTTTTTCTTGAAACTTTTATGTTTGAAATCTTTCACTTTTAAATCCTACAACTTGTAGGAACCATCATCCTACACAAAATCATGTTTACTTTCAAGTTCATACTTTACATAAATGATGATTAACATGGATCTTTCAAGATCCATCATGTTACTTGCTAGATTATGTTTTAAATCATCATCTAGCAAGTGTTCATGTGGTGATCTACACCATTCACACAACAAAATCATCAACAAGTTCAATACATACAATAAACAACTTATATTCTTGAGATTTATGCTTATGTTCATCTTTTTGTTTTGGTGTGATCTTTAGATTTTTAGTTACATGTATACTTTAACCACTAAAACAAGGTGTAAGAATGTGATCAAGAACACTGACTACTAGCACAAAGGCTAGGGATGAACAAGATGAAAGATGAAGAAGAAAAGTGGTGGTTAATAGCTCCTCAAGGTGGTCCTTGCACTTCCGAAGCTTGAATCCTTCTTAACTAGCCTTGATACACCTTAGGACACCCTTGGATTATGTTGAAAGATGAAAGAAAATGAAGAAGGAGATGGGAGTGTTTGGGCCGTAGGTATGGAGGAGAAAGAAGAGGTTGGTGTTTGAAATTTTTGAGTTAGGGGATATGATGAAGTGATTAGTGTTAGTACCCCAGCTTGTTACAAAATTAAAATTTAATACCTCAGATTGTTATTTCAAACTATTAGTACCTTAGGTTGTTACTTTACATAAACCACAGGGACTAACGGTGTAATTAACTCATTATTCTCTGTTAGCAAGATGCTAAAACACCAGTAAATGATTACAAAACATCAAGGAAACAAACCCACAACAGAAGCATTTACGTCACTTCTGGCAAATGATTCCAGGGGCACCAAAAGGAAGCAGGACCAATTGAATTAATCATCACTGGTACCGACTCGAAATATTTTCCAAATAACAAGAATTTTTTTAGAAATCTTTGTTTTTATTAGCAAAAAGAGAGACAACATATATAGCATGACTAGCAAGGAGCTAGACAGAAACCAAAAAAAGACGATTACATCTTTCGGCTCAGTTCGAGCTTTTCAAAGCTCGAGCTCGGCTCGTTTATTATTTATTAGTTAATATATGACACAAAAATAATATAAATAATAGACTCGTTTAGGCTCACGAGCTCGATAAGTGAAGCTCGATCTCAGGTTCGTTTTTTATAAAATCTCATTTTTAGGTTCGCACTCGGCTCATAAATAAGTTTAAACAAGCTCAGCTCATAAACAAGTTTAAACAAGCTCGACTCATTTACTGGACAAATTTAAATAGGGGTAAATTAAATATTAATAAAAACTAATTAAGCGAGCTTTATTTTAGACTCAAGCTCGGCTCGGGTTCGATAAGGCTCGACTCGTTTCGAGCTTTTCTCGAGCAAGTCTTCTAATCGCAGTTTCGGACCATTGTGTCGGGTTGACCCCAAGGGTTCCCCACTGCCAAACTTGTCACACCCCGACCGCGTTAAAACAACGAAACCGCGACGGAAACGTCGGGGAGTGTTGCAACAGAATCATCGTTTCAACAACCATGGTAATTAAAAGTTTCGTTTTATTGAATTATCAAATAATGTACATTGTCTTTAACCAAAACAAACAAACTACACATTGTTTATAATTGTTTTTAAGTCACTAAGGCCTTGTCCAGATCCTAAGTGAACTTGCTCCCTAGCAATCATCGCGCAACATCAAGCATTACCACCTGAAACATATGTAAAAATAAAGTCAGCAAAGAAATGCTGGCGAGTACATAGGTTTTATAAGAGTGTCGGAATCATGGCTCGTTTATATATATTGCAATACCTCGAAAACCTTGCTTTGAAAAGTATATAATATTGCAACATGATTAACCAACACAAATCAAGATGGTTATGATTTAAAACATCTCGTAGCCATGATTCTTAACCCCAAAACATTTGTTTTAGTAAACCATTTCGTTAAACATCTCGTTAAAAACTCGTTAATAAAACTCGTATGGTTTATATCATTTCGAAAATCTCGTTGTGTGACATCGTTTCAAATCGTTTCCCAAGTGAACTAAATAATGACACGCAATGTAATATGATAGAAGCATTTATATATAAGATGTACCAGCGGCGTATCTACCATGCTTCTATCATGTTACACCCATCCCATTACCTAATCACAACCCAAACTAATCGTTCGTTCAATCGTTTTATCTCGTTTAAGTCGTTCCAAATCATTTTAACTCGGCCAAAAATCGTATTTGTTTTAATTGTGAAACTACTTTTGGTCGCCTCGCTAATAACATTCAAACCTTCGTGACTCGACCACCTCATTCATCGTATTAACAAACCACCAAAGGGTAAGTTAACAATCATCAGATTCGGTCGTTACCTACATAACCCCCACACATAACCATGGGTGTATTCTGATAACGGGATTTGTCAGATCCTATGGTACCATAACCTAATACTGGTCGGTTCGGCCAATATTAATGAATGTCATTCGTTATGTAACTACAACCAATAAGTTCGTTCACATTATCGAAATCTTTATTAGTTTAATATAAACCATTTAAATCGTTTTTGAAACCATCGTTTAAATATCGAAATCGTTTTAATACATATGAATCACCCCAAAACAATTGAAAACAGTAAAATAGGGGAACTATGTACTCACGTTGAATGAAGGGTATCCTTGTTCTAAAGAACTTAGCGAAGCTCAGACAAACCAAGGAAATTCAAGTAGTACCTAGTAATCGGATCACTAGTAAATAAATCGACACCTAAATCGGAAGATCGGATAGAATGAGGTCTTGTAAACCAAATGAGTCTGGGAACTCATGTGATATGGTTTAACAAAGCCTACATTCTAAATCGGAACTTAGCCTAAGTGCTTTTGACCCGTTACGACCTATTAAGGTAGCTTATGCTACTTTAACGCGTCGTTCACGCAAAACTATGTTCGGATGGTTAACTATGTGCTATGTCAAGTCTTATATGCCCAATAATACCTAAACATGTTACTACATCAGATTATATGTCAAAAACATGTTCACATATGTAAAATACGGATTTATGCTTCATAAGGGCGTTTTGGTCATTTCTTATGGGCATACAAGCTACTTAACCAATAACTAACCATTCCTATGTGATCATAAGGTATAACCTCAGTGGTTATTCCCTATGCAACTATGATCACTAATCAAGCTTGGTCGGATCCTAAAGATTGACCAAACGGGTCGGGTTCGAAAGTCTAAGCGGTTTTTTAGACCGCTCAACTTACGACCCTAAACAAGCACTAAACTAATAGTGACGAGTTAAACATGTCAAAACATGTTTAACCTACTTAGAAAACTGATTTGGTATCAAAACAATGGGTTTTGATACCCAAAAATAGTTCCGTTGCAAAATGCGTGCTAAAACGCATTTTGACCGAAACTTTGACTCGTCACTATGCCTAGTTAACGTGGTAATCAGTAGGTATAATCGCTAAGGATTATAACCATCGTGATTACAATCACGTTGCAAAGTTCAATTGAACTTTGACTTGACCAATCGATGGTCAAAACCGAAAGTCAAACTGTTGGCCAAACTGTTTGACTTTCTGCCTAAACATAAAGAATAAGCAAGAAAGAAGACTTACAATAAGTGCTAGCTATCTTTTCTACAAGAATAATCAGATTAGAAAGCTCCAAACACTTGAGGGAGCTCCCAAATCAGATGTAGAGAAGAGAAATGAGGAATGAGCAATGAATGAATGAAATTGCTTGGCTATTTATAGTTGTTGCAACTTCATGGGATCATTACACATGTTTGTGTGGCCTCCAAGGATTAAATCATGGCCATACAATTGTTGCAAGCAGGTTAGAAGCCTTGGAGAGGTGGTAACTTGGCTACCACACAAAGAAATTGCATAAACAGCCCCTGTACTATCAAACAGTTGCTGAAAATCAATTTCTGGTCGCTGGGCAACTCATACGGCCCGCGTAAGATATGGGAGGGGGCTTACGCGCCTGGTATGGACCTCCCAGATCAGCCAAAGTTTCAGAATTTACAGAACAGGCCCTTGCACTTGTTTAAGCTCATTTCAGGCCCTTTTGACCCCCGTTAAGCCATTTTCAAGGCTCCACAAGGTCAATAAAGTTTAGAGGACTCAAAATATGCTCGGAAAACTCTTGGATGTCGGCTCGTTTGGTCGTACGATCGCGTTGTTCGGTTAATTACGACGAAACTCAAACGAACACGAAAACGAACCAAATTAAGCGACGAACGATATTTTTGCATGCCGATCACTAAAATAAAAATATTTTAGTGTGTACAAAAATTTTGGATGTCCAGATGTGGTCAGAACGTAAGATATGCACGAAAATGCAAACTTACGTCGTTTTTGACACTTTTAGTCCCTGTAAGATCAAATAAGCATGTTTTCGCATACCGAACCCCTCAAAGCTTATTTCTAAGCTATGTTTAGGTTATTTATGGTAGGTTTAGCTTATGATCAAGTTTGACACAAATAGTCCCTGCGATCGAATAGACTTGTTTTCAACACACCAAACCATCCAGAACTTATTTCTAAGTTATGTGAAAGTTATTTTGGGTATGTTAAGCCTATGTCACTATTCCGGAGTGTTTGTCGCGTTAAACTGACTGTGTTTACGCACTAGTTTGCGTATAACTTTCTAGAAAGCGATTTAAAGCTTGAAATCATAATCGAATCAAATTGTAAAATCATCAAACACAAATACACATATAAAAACACGAAACACATTGTTTTATTGATAATTAACATCATTTTGCGTTGTTCATCAATTACAGAGCACAGTTGTCACAAAACTCATGACCAGGTCTTCTAGTCGCAGTTCTGGACCATTGTGTTTTTGTAACAGAAATCTCAAATTTACACAACATCGCAATGAGAGAGGGAGACAGGGTTCGAAACAACAGAGAATACGGTGGTTGTTTGCTTTCGAGATTTCTTGTTACAAAGAAGAAGACAGTGGTCGAACACATGGTGAAGAAAATGGTTGTTAGACAACAACCCAAGAATCACATCCCTATGGTGGGTGGCTACTGGTATGAAGATTAGGGTTTCTTAAATAGAGAGGATGAATAGAAAGTGTTGAAAAGAAAAAACTACCCCCCACGTGAGGGGCACGTGGTGGTAACTAACGGCATAAGTATCTTGTTGGTGCATGCCTCTGTCGACTTCGTCTTGTATCGAGTCTTGTTTGTATAGGAAAATGTCAAATATAGGGTGAGTGGCAGTTTCAAACGAAATTAACATATGTAATTCCTCTTGAAAGTGTCATGGCACACTCAAGAGAAATCACATAAGTTAATTTCGCTTGAAGCTAATTCCGTATGAAAGTAATTCCGCTTGAGACGTGTTCAAGCGAAATTACCTCCCCTATATATACCTTGTGTCTTGATTTCATTTGTAATAGTTCCGGTCTGAGCAACGAAGTGCTGCCGAAGTGTCGTCTCGCTGTAAAACGTTATTATATCAATCAAATCGATAGTTAAAGTGATATTCTAGCTGAATTGACCTCAGTACGTCTGTTTCCGCCTTTCGTACTGAGCAAAACTCTTCTGATCGACTCGTTCGTGTCAGCAAACGATCCTACAAGTGGTATCAGAGCTCAGGAGGAAGAGTTCATACCAATTCAGCTGCAAATTCTGATTTCTACACCTTCTTTTTCAAAATTAACAACTTTTCATGGTTAAAAATGGCTAAAATTTTCACAGAATGTGCGCATTAGTGTTTTAACTAATCCTTGTGAAAATTGGACCTTAATTCGATCTAAAACAAGTAAAATCTGTAATTCCGTTTCAAAATCAACGCGAGAATGATGACATCAGCAGCAGTTCAAACGGAATTAGTCCCTAATTCTGCTTGAAACCGGTATTTCGCTTGAGAAATTGGATTGATTTCGCTTGAAACCGGTATTCCGCTTGAAACCAGTATTCCGCTTGAAATATCATTCTGATTCCGCTTGAAACCGATATTCCGCTTGAAATATCATTCTGATTCCGCTTGAAACTTGTTATTCAGCTTCAAAATCATAATTCCGTTTGAGTGACTTCAAGCGAAATTAGTAATCTCGCTTGAACTTGGTAATTTCGTTTCAAAGGTGGTATTTCGTTTGAAAGTGCTAATCCCGTTTGAAAGGGATTTCGTTTGAACAACCTGTTTTGTGAAATTTGAAAATCCGAAACATGGTAGAGGAATTTTACAACGCATTCGCTACTCCAGTTACCCCGATTACTCTTGCACAGAACACGATGTTGGAAAATGAAACGGGGACTATGTAAAAACCGGCTAAGCTCATGAACATTGAGGAATATAAAGGGTGGGAAGGACGATTTGAAAAATGGGTTCAAGCCAATTATCTAGATGCTTGGGAATGTGTTGAAATGAAATATGTTCGACCGATAACTGATGATGAGGAGATTATTGCTATTAAAGATCTGAGTGCTGAAAATAGAAAGAAATACAAAGATGAGAAAATGATGCTAAGTCTACTACAACAAGCTGTGAAAGAAGATATCTTGGTTTTATTGCAACACAATGGAACTTCTTATTCAATCTGGAAAGCATTAAAATCAAAATTTCATGGAAGCCAAGAGATGGTTAAGAACAAAAAATTGCTTTTGAAGAAAGAGTTCGATCTATTTCGTGGTTTAAAAAATGAGAGCACAAAACAGATCATAGAAAGATACTGCAATCTGCTAGCAAACATGAAGAGATTGAGCATCAACAAAGATAATGAAGAGTTGATCGAAAAATTGGCTGATGCGTTGCCGCATGAGACTTGGGGCACATATCTCATGATGATAAGAAACAAGAAAGGGTTTAGCAGTTTGACTCTGAGCAAGTTTATTGAAAAGATTGAGGCTCAGGAGATGGAACAGAGAAAGGTTTTAAGAATGAAAGATTTTGATGGTGAACAAGACATTGGTCTTTATTACAAAGGTGGTGTCAGTGATAAATCCACCAACATGTCACCGAAAGTTGAAACGACATTCAACGCAAAGAGTTCATCAGGAAGTTCTTCTAAAGGATCAAACAGCAACACAAGTTTTTCGTCATATCCATCATTTGATCCAAACTTTTCTGCAACAAAGAATAGCAAGAAGCTACAATGCAACATTGTATTGAATCTTGAGAATGATCAGGATTATTCTGAAGAAGTTGTGAAAAGTCACATGTCTTTGTTGGGGACTGTTTTGGAGTCTTATGGAAGTCTAGTAGCAGGTCGGATCGGGAATCCAATGTTGACAAGAGAGGATTACGATCAGATCGATGCCGAGGAGATGGAATTGATGGACATAAAATGGTGTTTGGCTAGTGTGTTGAGACGAGCTGAGAAATTCAAACAGATCACAGGAAGAGATGACTTCCGTGATGCATTTGTTTCTAATTTAGGCTTTGATAAATCTAAAGTCACTTGTTTTCGTTGCAGGGGAAAAGGACACTTCAAGAGGGAGTGCACTAATCGCGAAGCAAGTGGAGCTCAAAATCCGTTCAACAACAATTATTACTATCGGAAATCGATCTATCATCAAGTTGCTCAATAACAACAAGAACCGCAAGTGGCACATGGTAGGAAAGTAATCGAGGAATCTTCAAAGAGAGCTTGTATGGTGAATCAGGATGACAAAGAGCCAACAAAAGGATTCAGTTGGGACAAATATATCACATCTGATAATAAAGCATGCCTGATAAACCAAGATGATGAAAAGTTACCAGAAGGATTTAACTGGGAAGGTTTTAGTTGGGATGATTATGATCCAAACAAAACTTCACATCAAAAAGCTTTTATCGCTCGAGTTGAAGAAGATAGTGATGTTGATAGAGAGTATTATGCAAGAAGATTGGCAGCTCATTTCAAAATGATGGAAGAAAGTGATAGTGAAGATGAAAAAGCTAAAAAGAAAAAGAAAAAGATTAAAACACCAGTTAGCAGTGATGATGAAGAAGTACCAGTGATAAGAAAAAAGGTGATAGATATTCCAAAGTTTAAAGTTGATGAAGAAGTTAATGTAAGGAAGATTCTTGTGAATTGTGAAACCTGTGAGATCATAAAAAAGAAAAACAGTGAATTGATTAAAAACATAAACAGGTTGAAGGAATCTTACGATGTTCTGATCAAAGCAATGAATCAATACAATCAAACAAGTGAAGAACAAGAAACAGCCATGAAAACACTTCAAGGAGCTTTCATGATAAAGCAGAAAGTGGTGAACAATTACATTGAGAAGTGTGTTGTGCTTGAGCAGAAACTGGAAACACAAAGGATTGAAACTGAAAGAGTTAATCGTTTGTTGAAAAGTTACTCATGTACTTCTTATGTCATTGACAGGATTTATCCAACTGTTGAAGGCATGAAGGCATTTGAGGATGATGAAGTAACTGAAGAACAAAAGGTATCTGAAGAAAAGACGCCTGGAAAGAAGAAAGAAAAGAAGAAGGATACTAAAGAAAAGACATCTGGTAAGAAACAAGGTGTCAGTTACAACAAGTGTCCACCTGTTGGTGCGTCTACTGTCTGTTAACTACGTCTTATTTGAGTCTTATGTCTAGATAGGTTAAATGAGTGCACAATAGTGATTGAATTAGGGTTTGATTAAGTTTTAGGAAGCATGTCCGTTTGAACATGGCTGTCCGTTTAAACATGGATGTCCGTTTGAACATGGCTGTCCGTTTGAACATGGCTGTGCCACTTTCAAATGGAATGGCTTAGTCTATATATAGGTGTTGTGCATGTTCATTTGAAACGGACCAGATTGTGTGTGAGAGACAAGGTGCTGCCAAAATTTCATCAGAAATCATTGTAAAGTCTCGGAAAAGCATTAATAGAAAAGAATTGAAAGGAACAAGCTGTTGTGACTTGGTTTACTTTGATTCCGCCTATGTAAACTAAGATGAACTGCCTTTACTGACTGTTTAGGGTCACGGAACCGATCCAACAAGTGGTATCAGAGCTCAGGACGAGGAGTTCATACCAAATTCAGCTTGATTACTTCGGATTCTCTCACTTCTACCTTTCTTTTCTAATTTGAACTAGTTGTCACGGTTTAAATGGTCTAAAACTCTCACATTTCAAACGAAATACTATGTTAACTAATCCTTGAAAATTTGAGACTAAAATTCGACTTAAAATTGATCGAAAACACCTAATCCGTTTGAACTTGTTCGTTAAATGCTGACATCATCCGTTTGAACGAAGCCTGGTTTCCGTTTGAAACTGACACTTCGTTTGAAATTGGTGTTATTTTCGTTTGTACATCACCATCCCGTTTGAAATTGAACATAATCATGTTTGAAAAGTGTTTTCGTTTGAAAAGTGATAAGTTTGAAACTTCCGTTTGAAAGAAGTCCGTTTAAAAGTGTCTAACCGTTTGAAAGAGGTTCGTTTGAAACTGTTTGTTTGAGAGTTCACGTTTGAAAGTGATTCGTTTGAAAGTGTCTGTTCACGTTTGAAAGTGGTTAGTTTGAAAGTTTTGTTTGGAAAGTGGTTAGTTTGAAAATGTTTCAACAGTTCACGTGATATTCTTGATTTGATAAATTCATATTGTGTTGGTCCAATAGATTTGTGCTGAATATTATAGTTCTTGGCCACGAGATTGAATAGGCAGCCCATGTGAATCTTTGTTAATTGAGTGTGTTTCTTGGTCCAATCATAAACATACAAGTTGATTTGACGGCCCAATCAAGTTGTCGGCCCAAGATACAAAGCAACTAATTAGATTTAACGGTCCACTCACAAAGTTAATTCAAAAGACTTACAAGTTCACAAGAATTGTTTTGTCAAATAATTGTCTGATCCTATCATTAATGCATTATCGGTCCATGTCAGACTCAATGTATTGAGTTTATTTGTGATCCTATCATTCATTTAGTGATTTCACCCTAACAACATTGGATCGAATCTGCGAATCTTTGACACGAGTCTTAGATTGATTTTATCAACACACACTTTCACGTATTCAGTTCGTTTAAACTGATCATTTGTTTGTTTGTGTGCAGGTGATTTCGAGGTAATTCAAGGATATAAAATTATGGCAAAATCTGAACTTGTTCCTTGGAAAGACAACAGAACTGAAGAACAGAAGTATGGTCACAGAAAGTTGTTAGCTCAGTACAAAATGATCAGAATATCTGGTATCTATCTTGAAGCAAAAAGAGCAAATAGATGGGATCCAGACAGAGAATGTTATCTTGACCCCCAGGGAAACATTGCTATTGACCATAACACTCTTGATATGGAAACTATAATCAAAGAAATGAAAGAGGAAGATGATTATTGGCAAAGGAAATGGTGGGGAAACGGAGAAGAGAAAGAAAAAGAAAAAGAGATTGAAGAATCCAAGAAAAATGAAACTTCAAAATATGAAGTGGTGTGCTCAAAATGCGAAAAATCCGAAGCAGAAAATGTCAATATCTTGAAAGATGTGGAGAATTTGACATTGGAAAACAAAGCTTTGAAAGACGAGAAGAAAGCTGATAATGAACAGATTCTGGAGTTGCGCTTGAATTGTGAAAAACTGAGATCTGAAAATGACAAGCTTTTGAAGAATGTTGAGAGTTTGTCGTTAGAAAACAAAAATTTTAAAGAAAAAGATTTTGAAAATGAAAAATTAAAGATTGAAAAAGATTTTCAAAGTCAAATAAAGATTCTTGAAGATGGGAGATATGTTTTTAGCAGGAATAATATTGAAAAGCAAAAGGTAATAAATTCCCATCGTCAGACGATTATTCGACTTGAAAAAGAAGCTGAATGTGATAGAAAGAAAATCAAAGAGTTAGAGAATAAATTGAAAAGTTTTGTGACTTCTGCATCATATGTTTGTCCAGAACCGATCAATTCAGTTCCAATAAGTGACAATGTCACAAATTTTGACAAAGTCAAAATTGAAGATTGCGATGACAAAGCTGATGATGAAAAAGAAAAAGAAAAGAAAAATATTTTTAGAATTACAAGAAAAATTTCAAAATACTGTTTTGCAGTCTACTAAAATAGGTGAATGCTCAAAGCAAAAACCTGTTAAGAAGATTGTAGAACAGAAACAAAAAGTTAAAAATTTGAAAAAATTTAAAAATGAAAATAAAAGCTCATCAGTTCAGTCATCCAATCATTATGAAAAACCACAAAAATTTAAAAATCAAAACTCACAAATAGTTGGTAACCAGTGGTGCAGGTTTGACCACAGTGCTCAAATGCCAAATCAAGGATACAAGAGGAGACATGAGTACCACAAGGCAAATCAATGCTTTGATCTAAGTGTGTGGTATGAAGACGGAATGTGGTATGAAAGTAGTGAGAGGTATGATAACAGAGTGTGTTACACTTGTGGCTATCAAGGACACATTGCTGTTAATTGCCAAAGTCAGAGATTCGAAACAAGAAGGTGCTATGAATGCCACATCAGAGGACATATTGCCAGAGATTGCCCAATGAGATCAAAGGGACGATCGAGGGCTGATTCTCAGAAATTGGCAAAGAAACCAGTCAATGTCAAGCCCAAAGAACAGAAAGTTCAAGAACTTAAGTTCAAGAACAGAAAGTTCACGAACCGAAAGTGAAGCTTTCACAGGGGCAAAAAGACAGACTGAGGAAGAAGAGAAAGAAGGCAAGAGAATACTTGGAGAAAATTTTGTCCTCGGATACAGTCGTCAAAGCGAATAACAGTTCTGATAAATCGTTTTGCTCTCCCAAGACCGATAAGTCAACCAAAACGAATTCATCAGATGCAAATCTGAGGACAAAAGAGAAGAAAAAGAAAGTTGTTAGCCATGAATTTGTTTCTTCAGAAACAAAGGAGCAACATGTTGGCGATGAATTTGACTTGTCAAAGTCAAAAGAGCCACATTCAGGCAATGATTCTGGTTCGTCAAAACCAGAAGAGCCATCTATTGAGGTAAAAACTGTTAAACCCAAGAATGGTCAGGCTTGGGTAGATCTTTTCAAATGAAAAACCTGACTTGCCGGAACTCCCAGGTTGGTAAGTGTGGAGTAGGAATCGGCATCTTTCTTGAGAAATTCACAGGTTGGTAACTGTGATATTTCGAATTACAAAAGATTAATCAAGGACATTAAGTTGTACTTGATTTATCTTTCCGACAAGTGATTAAAGGAAAACAATGTGATGAAAGAACCCCAAGTTTGTGAAAAGACAAACAAAACTTATTTTCCGGAAAAACCATTTTGATTAAAACAAACTTAAGTGTTTTGAAATCTAAATGGGAAAATAGTTTGTTGTCAGGGGGAGTTCTGATTGTTTATGCCAAGTGAATGGCGAATTGAAGCGATTTGATATCAGTTAGTCACGTTTCTTGTATAGTTTGTTTTCAAATTTTCTCAGAAAATCAAAATTGAAACATATTTTGATTTTAGGGGGAGAAAAATTTTAAAAAAATTAGAAAATTCCAAAAACATTGAAAAAGCAAAAATGAGTTTTGTTGTGAATAAGAGGAAATGATAGTCAATCAGTGGACTATCACAGCATGCTAAAGAAATGAAATGTCAAATGTGATAAACGGTCTCACTAATGATGTGACGATAGGCTCAGCTAGACTAGTAGATTTGCGATAACGATACAAACATAAATGAAAAAGCCTAGTTCTAGTGGGAAACATGGTTGAAAGCATAGTACTTAGTTTTGTCCTTCTTGACTGTGTGCCTACTCAGTAATCGTTGAATGTTAAAAGAGCATAAAACCGGTTAAGTCTGTAAACTTTCACAACTTTACTGAAAAGTCGCTGTGAATGTGTATTTCATTTTGCAAAGATTTAAACTTGTTTGATTTCTTTA
Source organism: Helianthus tuberosus (assembly GCA_030545235.1). Classification (NCBI taxonomy): domain Eukaryota; kingdom Viridiplantae; phylum Streptophyta; class Magnoliopsida; order Asterales; family Asteraceae; genus Helianthus; species Helianthus tuberosus. Next base: position 159,858,723 of record CM060396.1, on the reverse strand, counting down.
TTTTGTTTAAGCATTGGACATCCTCTGCGTATACGTGAATATCGAACTGGATGTTAGTGCCTAAACGTTCTGCTTTATTTTCTTTGGTGTTTCGTTTAAGCTTTGGATCACCTCTGCGTATACGAGAGTATCGACCTGGTGGTTAAAGCCTAAACAACTTCAACTTATTTTTATTTTCTTATTTTGTTTAAACATTGGACTTTCTCTGCGTATACGGAAGTATCGACCTGATTGTTAATGTTTAAACATTCTGCTTTGTTTTTGCACATATCACAGTTGATGAAAGTTTAAAGGCATTACTTGAGTTAGTGTATTGTATGATGAGGGGATATGCTGAGATCGTGGGGTCCATAAGAATTTAGTGCAAAATTAATATACCTTAACGTATCGGTAAGCATTTCGAAAGTTTTTAGATTGAGTTTAAGAGGACAACTATATCGTCAATCTATGTGAATCGTTTAGAACTTAAAATGATTAAAGCTTAACGGTGCTAGTGATTGGTCTCATAAACTGATATGATCCTCTTACACAAACTCACAAAAATATTGTTTGTATATATTTCTTTACTGCATTTCTTTAAACTCAAAATCCAAAAAGATTTTAGTGTGTTTTAGCATAAAGTTTTGAAAAATACAAAAAGATTTTCGACAACTGATGTTGGCGAGTTGATTTTCAAAATTCCAAGTGCTAAACTTGATGATCTAGAGGATTGGGAGAGTTTGTTTATAAACTTTGAATGTTACATACAAATGTTTTTAAAAGATTGTATGTTTAGTTAATCAAGATCATTTACTTGAACTTGATGTAACTACACAGATTGATGAATGAATGATTTCTACCAGTAAGTTTCTTAAATCTAAGTGTTATAAATTTGTAAAACTTATGTTGGGTAGAGTATATGGAGGTAACAAGAAACCCCATGGCAATTAAAAAGTCAAAGTTTGAACCAGAATTTCAAGTCCCAGCATTCCGAGAGGAGGAGTCTGTGAAAGGGGGAGTCAGAATTCTGAGTCAACAGGTAAAGGGGAGTTTGAAGATGGAGCTTGGTTGAGTTCCTGAACCTGTGAAGAAAGAGTTTTTACAATGACAAGACAATTTGGAAAGAGACAAACACTAAAGACTCGAAGCCAAAGACTTCGTCAACATCCAAGGGGGAGTCTGTTGGTGCATCTACTATCTGTTAACTACGTCTTATTTGAGTCTTATGTCTAGATAAGTTAAATGAGTGCACAATAGTGATTGAATTAGGGTTTGATTAGGTTTTAGGAAGCATGTCCGTTTGAACATGTCTTTCCGTTTGAACATGGCTTTCCGTTTGAACATGGCTGTCCGTTTGAACATGGATGTGCCACTTTCAAACGGAATGGCTTAGTCTATATATAGGTGTTGCGCATGTTCATTTGAAACGGACCTGATTGTGTGTGAGAGACAAGGTGCAGCCAAAATTTCATCAGAAATCATTGTAAAGTCTCGGAAAAGCATTAATAGAAAAGAATTGAAAGGAACAATCTGTTGTGACTTGGTTTACTTTGATTCCGCCTATGTAAACTAAGATAAACTGCCTTTACTGACTGTTTAGGGTCACGGAACCGATCCAACACCACCCCCGCTTGAAAATGGATATTCTCCGAGAAATCCAAATTCAGAAAGAGTCGAAAAGGCAACAAATTTACAGTGGGAGTCGGTGTCTTCAGTTAACCTGCCAGAAAATATTGATGTTACGTTTACATCGTCTGACACTGATCAACAATCTCAATTGATGAACAAAGTAGTGGATCATGTGTTGGATAACGATGAAACTGAGGAGTCAAATTCGGAATCAAACTCAAAGTCAAAGTCTGACAAGTCAAAGTTGGAGTCAAACTCAGAGTCAAAGTCTGAAAAGTCAAAGTCAACAGTCAAACAGGACAAAAGAGTTTACAATAAAGAATTCCTGTTATCAAAATCTAATTTGAATGATGAAACATTTAAAGTAGCTTATACTTTGAATGATTCTGACAAATTATATTTTGATGAGGAAATTCCAATAAGAGGTGTTAAACCAGAAATGATAAAAAAGGTTTTCAAACTAACAGAAATTAGTATTTCTGAAATAAAAGATGTAAATCTTAATGATAAACCTAAAAAGTACACCTCAAGAGTTCTACAAAGAGAAAACAAGAAAAAAGGTTACAGTTCTGGTTCAGGTTATCGAAAGAAAACAAACCATAACGGTAATTTCAAAAAGAAAGGACTTGGATTTATTCCACCAGAAAATCATAAAAATGAAAAATATGTTCGAGATTTTAAATCAAAAATGATATTTGTTTCAGGTACATCATCTGAGGAAGAGAAAGAAAAACTATTCAGAAATCAGTCGAACAGAGAATTCCTTGCGAAGAAGCAAGAAGAGATGAAGAATGCTGATCAGATGAAAGAAACGAGAATCTGTTTCCAATGGAATACTGTTGGTCATATTGCCAAGAATTGTTCCAAGGCAATTCAATCAAAACAGGGAGTTTTTCGTAAACTGAAAGATAAAGAAGTTGTGTTTGAACCACCAATTGAGATAACTAAACTTTTCAAAAATTCAACTTTTGAGATTGGTGAATGTTCAAACAGGTTTTACAAGAAAAGGGCAAATCTTGACAACCAAAAATGGGTTGTTAAGAAGTCTGATGATAGTTCAAGCAATGATTCTGATTCTTCAAAATCAGAGGAGCTATATTCTAGCGATGAATCTGATTCCACAAAGTCAGAGGAGCCAAAATTTGGGGTTAAACGTGAGAATTCTGTTCCTCCAATGGATGATGTTCATTTTCCACCATTGAAGGCTGAAAATTTTAAACTAAAAGTTGGAAAATTTGAGATTTCAAATCAATTCTTTTCTGAAAAGAAAGATTTTGATGTTGAGAAAGCCTTTAACTCCAAAGTTCATAACATTTTTGGAAAAATGGTTGACAGGAAAGTCAAAGGAGTCAAGGAATTTTACGAAAAGAAAACAAAGAAGCAAGGTAAAGTTGAGCCATCCCTGGTTTGTGACTGGGATGGTACATATTATGAACAGTAAAATCCTGGACTTGCCGGAGCTCCCAAGTTAGTAATCGCGGAGCATGAATCGGCATCATTATTGAAATATTGTTTTTAGAAAGGTATGACTTGCCGGAACTCCCATGTTGGTAAGTGAGGAGTAGGAATCGGCATCTTGAGAATTCAATCTACATGTGGTATTGGTTGGTAAGCCATGAGGTTGAAAAAGAGGTTGTGATCTTATAAGTAGGTTAATCAAGGTCATTAGTTTGAACTTGATTGAACCATTCTTACAAGTGGTACTTAATTTGCAAGATTAATCAGGGACATTAACTTGTACTTGATTTATCTTTCTTACAAGTGGTATTTTGTAAAACAAAGTGATGAACCCCTAACCTACAAATGGTAAAATCAATCAACAAAACTTATTTTCGAAAAAAAAACCATTTGATTAAAATAAACTTAAGTGTTTTGAAATCAATGGGAAAATCGTTTGTTGTGAGGGGGAGTTCTGATTGTTTATGCCAAGTGAATGGCGAATTGAAGCGATTCGATATCGGTTGTCAACTTACTTGTACAGTTTGTTTTCAAATTTCTTTAAATGTGTTTACATTTTAGGGGGAGTAAGAATCCAAAAACATTTGAAAATTTGAAAAAGTAAAAAACATGATAAAATTCTAAAATGAGTTTTTGTGTCAAAGAAGAGGAAATGATAGTACATCAGTAGACAGTTACAGTATGCTAAAGAAATGTAATGTTTAAATAGTGTTAAACGGTCTCACTGATGATATGTCGATAGGTTTTTACACATTTAGTAAGCTTTTTCGGGATATAAACTTAAATTCAAACTTGCTTATATCGTGGGTAAACATCTCTCGGATATATGGGTAACCCCCGAAATCTTGTTTGAAAGGTCCCTCTTTCTGAGATACTAAGTCTTTATGCTCAGTGATATCTGGGGTATTATCCCGGGACTTCTGATAATGCGGAATCAATGGCCTAGTCCCCGGAGAATACTTTACGCTTGCTTGAAATATAGCCTACCCTCAGCATAAAAAGTGATGATACATTGAAAAAATATGCTAATCATGTGCTGTTGTAAAAAAGATCCTCTAAAGGGGACCCACCAAAAGTCGAGCCGTCATCTCTCTGCTGAACGGAAGTTCTGACCTGAGCTCTCACGGTTTCGCATCTAACCCCTTACAGATATCATCTGTGGTATACTCACCTGTAAGACTGAATATTGGGATCTGGATACGGGAGTATATTCAAGAGGTGGGACACATGAATGAGTTTAAGTTCTTAATACACCTAATTCATATCCTGAATCAGTTGAAATGTGTGTGAAAATTTAAGTGGATCAGTATATCGACAATCTAAGTGAATTGTTTAATTCTTAATGTGTAACTAAGCTCAACGGTACTTGCGACTTGTCAAAATCTAATATGATCCTCTTACACAAACTCACAAAAATATTGTCTGTAAATATTTCTCTATTGCATTTCATTTTACGTTCAAAAATCCAAAAAGTTTTTAGTGTGTTTTAGCATAAATTTTGAAAAATTCAAAAAGATTTTCGATAATTGGTGTTGGAGAGCTGATTTTCAAAATTCCAAGTGCTAAATATGATGACCTTTGGGTTGGGAGAGTTGTTTTTGAAATGAAAAATGGTTATAAATAAATCTACCAAAAAATAAATTGTTGATGAGCAATCGATACCTGCAAGTGATTTATAAGTTTGTCAAATTGTTAAATTTGTGAAATTTATTGTTAGGTAGAGATTTGTGCATGTAATGATAGAGCCAGGAATTGGTCCTGAACCTGTTAAAGAATGTGAGCCAGCTCTCGATTATGTGAACCTATGAAAACCAGACTGCAATCCCAGCTTATCGAAAGGGGAAGTCTGAAGATTGTAGAGCCAAGTTCCGATCCTGGAGTTCACGCAAACTTCTGATGCTGATGAACTTAAGGAATCAAGAGATCTGAAAGTTTATTTGTTTGAGGAGAGTTTGTTGGTGATGAAAAGAGAGGAGAGAAGATTTGAGGATACTTACAGTGTCAGATACTTCAAGGAGTTCGAGAGGACTGATAAAGACTGAAGATGCGAAGACTCGACACTTTAAGACTCGTCAACATTCGAGGGGGATTCTGTTGGTGCATGCGTCTGTCGACTTCGTCTTGTATCGAGTCTTGTTTGTATTTAGATAGATCAGGGCACGAAATACGAGAAAAAAGTCAAATATAGGGTGAGTGGCAGTTTCAAACGAAATTAACATATGTAATTCCGCTTGAAAGTGTCATGGCACACTCAAGCGAAATCACATAAGTTAATTTCTCTTGAAGCTAATTCCGGATGAAAGTAATTCCGCTTGAGACGTGTTCAAGCGAAATTACCTCCCCTATATATACCTTGTGTCTTGATTTCATTTGTAATAGTTCCGGTCTGAGCAACGAAGTGCTGCCGAAGTGTCGTCTCGCTGTAAAACGTTATTATATCAATCAAATCGACAGTTAAAGTGATATTCTAGCTGAATTGACCTCAGTACGTCTGTTTCCGCCTTTCGTACTGAGCAAAACTCTTCTGATCGACTCGTTCGGGTCAGCAAACGATCCTACATATCTAACGGATGTGAGTTTCATAACGTATTAAGAGTGAATTAAACCTGTTAAATGAGGCAAACCACGTAGACGAAAATCTCGCAATTTACTCATGAAATCTATTTAAATCTATTGGCAAACTCATAGTAATCCCATTTGTATGAGAGAAAGAAAGGGGATTTGTGTGTGAGTAGAGGTGCACAAACCGGGTTGAAACCCTAAATTGTTTCGGGTTAGTCAACAAAAAATCAAAACTGATTTTGGTTTGAAGCCTGTTCAAAGGAGAGGATTGTAAAAATTATTAGTTTACTATAAAAAGAGAAAAAGAGAAATTTTATGTCTCCTCTAAGCAATAACTACATAATTTTCGAAAAACACAAATTTTTAATGCCTAATGTACAATGTCATTCAATTATGATTTAAAAGAATTTGTGATTTTACAAGTTTATAGAATTATTAATGAAATCATCCCAAAAGAAAAATAAAGAAAAGATACCAAAATAGATCAAAAAGTATATTATATTATATTATATAATATTATATTATATTATATAATATTACTATTTTAATTTTAATAGGAATAATATTAATTAATATTTAATATTTATTTAATATTTAATATTAATTTAATTTAATATCAATAGACAAATTGAATGAATAGTAATTATTTGTTTTAAAGGTTTTTATATGTGTTATTTAGTGGTTTTTTACATGTGTTATACGGTTTTTATATATCTTATATAACTTGTGTTTGTTTTTTATCGATGTAAATCACGTGTCGGTATTCTTTTGGTCATATCAAGATTTTTTTTCTCTATGGGTTGCTGTAATGAGTGTCGATGGCGTAACGAAACAAACCGATACTGACCAAATTCCCGCTGTGTTAGTATATTTTTTGTCATATCATGATTTTTTTTCTCTTGGTTGCTATAACGAGTGTTGATGCCATAGTTAAACAAACCGATACCCACCCACCGCGCAACGCGAGGATTCCAACGCAATGCGTGAATTTAATAGCACTAGTTACATATAAATAGGAAGTTTCATAAAAAAATGTAGAAACAGGAATACCGAGTCCTGAAACCAATTGTGGGAAGCCATTGTTTCTTGTTGGCTCTACTTTATCCATCCATCACCTTCTGTTAGCGGAGCAATCATATTATTCTTTTCTTTTTTATTATTCACTAAACATGTTTCATGATTAATAGAGCTTAGCCGTTTAAGTGTTTTACTTCCTATTCATTTAAAAATTCAACATTCGACTTGTTCACAAATACATATCAAATGAAAAATGCTCGTGTTCGTTCATTAAGAAATTGAACTTGATTACGAACAAAATATGGTTAAGTATACATTTCTTTATCTCACTTTTCTAATTATCTATTCATGAATTTCATACAAGTATATAAGAAGTCAAGGATTAAATATGAGATATCTTCTTTAAAATGCATATATCTATATCAAGTGGGCTAGCCCTACATTGGCCAACGTTTCTTTTATAATAACACTATTTTAATGCATATAAATGAACCATTTCAAAATTAGGTAGAAAGTAAATTTGGTATTTATAGTTAAAAAGGTTATATATTAATTTTTAATCACGCTAAAACCCTTTTTTTATTGTTAATCATGTATGAAGTTCTAAATTGTTAATCACGTATCATTGTGGGACTAGCCCAGATGGTAGAGGTGCAAGTGTTTTGATGTGGGATGTATTGGGTTCAATCTCCTATAAGTAGATGTGTTCACCGTCCGATTTTAATGGGTGTTAGGTTAAGCTGAGCCAAACTATTAGTAACAGTTTTTTATTAACAAAAGCCGAAATCAGACTGTTTAAAATTAAAACCGATTCGTTACAAACGGTTTAATTTGGGTTTAGTTTCACGCTTTGGGCTATATTGGCCTTTATATAAAATACAAATATAAAAATAAAATAAAAAATTGTCTAAAAATACAAATTACGTCTTTTAACACATCCTTTCTTGTGATTCGAAACAACTCTGATTTCTATTTTTAGTTTACCTGTAAAATAAACTTAGGCTATAGGGTGTGGTCATGACCCTTATGGTCATCATAACTCTCCACATCAGCGTCATGTCACCCACTTCTAACCATCATTCAAAACCACTACTCTAAGAGTATGGTTATGACCCAAACCACTATTTTCTTATTTTAATTTATTTTTGTGAAAAGGAAAAGGAAATATAATAAAGGAAAGTAGGCTCATGATTGTTATGGTTTAATCCATGTCAATCATGGTAGATGAGGCAAGGGGATATTGTAGCAATCCATTTAGGGGTGTTAATTTCTGACACGACCCGAAAACACAACACCAACTTAACATGAAATTCGTGGGTTTATGTTTAGTCTAAACGGGTTCGGATCAGTTTCAGGTTGAACCCGCGAACCCGTTTAACCCATTTATATTATATAATATTTTTTTACAATATGTTTTATGTTAAAAATTAAATTGGATATGTATTTTATGATAATTATAACTTAGAAAAAGAAATTTACATAAGATTTTATAATTTAAATGTAATTGTATTATATACATTTGTGTTTTTTAAATAAACTTTAAATTTAATATATTAATTTGTGTAAAAAAAAATTAAAAAATAAATGTTTTCGGGTTGAACGGGTCGTGTTCGGGTTAACCCACGAATATTCGGGTCGGGTTCATTGGTATGACACAATTTTTGGGTTTGGTTCGGGTTCGGGTTCGTATAAAATTTTTCTAGTTCGGGTCGGGCTGAACCCGTCAACCCGCGAACACGACCCGTTTAGCACCCCTAAATCCATTAATGGTCCTAAGTGGTATTGATGACCCAACTCATGCCCCTCAACCCTTTAGCCTTGTTAAGTATTCCAGCACTGTCAAACATGGATTGTTGTAAAAATTTCTGCAATTAAAGAAAATGAAAAAAAAAAAAAAGTATTCGTAAACTTAAAAAAAGGTATTGTAACTCGTAAGCTTGAACGGAATTCATTAAAAAAAAAGGATTGCAAACTCATAAAAATCTTAACAGAACTTGGGAACTCAAAGTCGACTTGGGGCTTGAATTGTGGGCTGCATTTGTATTTCAATATTAGGCCCAATTCTAAGATTATTAAATTAAAACATAGAATAAGCTATAAAATATAAATAGTAAATATATGTGCTTTAAAATTATTTAATAATCTATATCTATCTATACTATATAATAAAAAAAACCATTTATAAGACACATGACGTTGTATGGGATGATTTCAATTGTCTTTTCCTGCCTAAATAAATAGATATTATGATTATTAACTAATTAAAAGTTATTCACAAGTTAGTTGAATTATCTTTTTATCTTTTACCTTTTTGTCTTTTCATATTTATTAATAAAGGGTTGTTTATTTCAGATTTTATCTACTAACATCAATCTATATATATATATATATATATATATATATGAATAAAATGTGGGACACGTGTCAAGTGGTGGTGCAACCACAATGGATTTTTGGCGGGAAAAATGTGAGAAACCTTATGTTTTCACACGGGATCCGCGTGTGATATATCCATACCCGTTTTTTGGACCCGGGTATAAAAACTATCTAATTAGCCTAGATCTCTCAAACGCATCATTCTTCTCATTCACGCTTTCATTCAAACGTACAAAACCCTAATTTTGTTCATCGCCGACAAGCAAATCTACCACCATCTCTTTCGATTTCATTAACATCTGGTAAGTCAATGAATCTATTCTTATTTTCCTATGATTTCTTGTATCTTTCATCGATGATTTCGTTCAATTTCTTATGATTCTTCTATCATTCATCCATGATTCGTTCGGTTTCATCTAATCTGAGTGTTAATCGAGTTTTTTGGTGCTTGAAGCATTGTTTTGGGTTTTATCTCATCTTTTGTGACAAGCAATCTATGGTGCTGAGTTGATTGATTCAGTTCTGGATTTCCAACGAGCGATGATTGAAGAAGAGGTAAACTTGCAAAACCCTAAATCTATGGTATTCATCGTCGTTTAACCCATAGATATCATCGCTGTTAATCATTTTTTCCTTTTTCACATCTAATATGAAACCCTAGATCTCTAAAGCAATGGTGTGGTAACTCAAGTGGCGGCGGCGGCGGCGGTGGTGGTGCAATCATTTCGATTCAACCAACCATCTGGTAAGCAAAGCTTCTTTGGTTAAATTTTTTTAGAGAGCTTGAAAATAAATGTGTTTTGTTTTCATACAGGAAAGAAAATACCTGAATCATTTCGATTCAACCAACCATGTGTTTTAATTAACATGATTTTTTAAGAGCTTCTGGTATTGTTATTACTTGCTATTGTTGTAGATTTTGGATTGGCGGATTATAAATGATGTTGTTAATAAAGAAATTAAAAGTAGGAGTTATTGTTTTTAATTAGTAATTTATATGATTGCTATTATTTACTTCATTTTATCAAAAATGGTTTTGGTGGTAGGATTCTTGAGCAGATTGGTTGCAACTGAGACGAGATCCTAGCAGTACATGGTGGTCAAGGTTGGTTCCGACAACCCGATTCCGATTTAGCGGCCGCATGTATATTTTTCGAGGACAAAGGTACGTCTGGCGACCTTCTTTTGATTTGTTTAGGCCACATGCTTTAGTTTCTATTAGATTTAGCAACTGATGTTGAAATTTTGTAGTTCTGGAGGCTTTAATGATGATTCTAACAGCTGCAGTAACGATTTGCGACACCGTAAGGGGCTATTAACGGATATTTGTTATGTGAAAGAATAGGTGGTGTTCATATTGGGTTGAGTTAGGGCACAATAAGTGGGTGATTCAGGACATTTGTTTTGGTGTAATTGTTGATGTGTGTGACCTCATCGATGGCTGATTAAGGGCCGGTGTGAGTGGGAAATTGATGGCGATCGCAATCAGAGGTCAACATGTTATAGCACAGCTTGGTTAGCGACTATGTAAGTAACGATATTTTAATTACAGTTGTGTTTATCCTGTGCATTTAGTGTTTACAGCTGGTAACAGTGAGTGTATCTCATTCTTAGTTTTCTTAATCATAAATGTATGGTGTTCGTTGACCCGTTACAAGTGTTGCTTTTAAGAACTGGTAAATTACTGGTTATTTCCACCCGTCACAATGTTTTTTGCATGTTTAAAATTGCTAAAATAAACCCGCTTGCGTTTTTCTGAATGTAAATGTTAATGTTCCTTCTGGTTTACTCATCTCCGATCCACGATTTAAGCTTCATAAGGTATGAAATCTTCTATTGCTAATGGTTAATCCTTTTGTTCATCTTTTCTACTCCGATTATTTTTATTTCCTTCGTTTGACCAGATTTATTGTATTCATGTTCGTTAATCTATGGATTCTGAAAATGAAACTAATTTCAAAGTTGATTGATATGAGATTGAAAACTATTGAAATTTGCAATGATGCACAATTTGTAGATTTGTCCATAAAAATAATTTTCGAAGTGATTACATGAGATTGTTGCACACAAAGTGACTATTTAGATTTCATGTGCTCCATCTTAACAGATGACTCATATTGCGAGTGCCTGCAAGACTCCTTGGACTTTCTCTTTTGGTCATGGAGTATCTATGGTTTACCGTTGAAGGTCATCTTTTATACGCTTTGCCAATTCCTAGGGATGCGCAAATGGTATTGGGTTTCCAGAACCGAAATATTTTGGGTATCGATTCGGTGCCGGCTTTTGGCTTTTTCGGTACCGGTCCGGTACTAGGATTTACCGGTTTTTACGTTCAAATACCGGTGCTGTACTGAGTACTTTCGGTTCCTGTTCGGTACCAGGATTTACCAGTTTTTACATTCAAACACTGGTACCTTACCGGGTATTTTCAGTGCCGGTACCCATTTTTGGGGATTTTTTGGTATCAATTGGTACCGAGCTCATCCCTATATGCAAAACTGTGAGATTTGATTATATTACTTGCAGTTCCTTTGTGTGTTTTTCTTATTGAATTTGGAATGATAAATTAGGATTTCTTAGTTCAGCTACCAATGGTTTATTATAAAGTTATTTAGGTTTTAGGCTCCAAAATGTGTAATTAGAGAGCTAATAGTGATGGCAGAGAAAGAAAATGATTATATAACATGAATTGGATTTACCTATTAGGAACATTTAGTTTATTTATATTGACAACTTCAAGTATAGTTTAATTATTAATATCTCCATCTCAAATTTGTTGTCCATCTTTATATTTTAATCGTCCACTTTTAAAGTTGAATAACTATTTGCTTCATGTTAATGCTATTTTTAAATTTATTTTCTTCTTCGAAAGAAGTTTTATGTATATTGGTAAATTAACATGGTTGGTTTATGTCTTAATGAATGGAAGAATTGACAACTATGGCCGGAACTCGGAAGGCGTTTACACGATCCCGTTTGTGTTGTGTATAAAGAAAAAATCCATGTCATACCTAATATTGCAAACACTTTCCTAATATGTTACTACCTTTGAGGAGTAGGAGATGCAAAGATATGAGGTATGTTAACTCCACCTTTTTTAAAGAGGTGCAATTTTGACCCATTTATTTGTCACTTGATCTAGGCTATATTCAATTTTTAGCGAGTCGCGTAAAAAATAACTGCTATGGAAATAGGGTAAGGCATAAAAAGTTACAAATCAAACGTTTAACTACCAATCTGAATTTGTAGTTCTGATCACAATCTGTTAGAGATCTTGGTAATGAATATAATATAAAGGATGATATGAACATTTCAAGCTGCTTATCTTTAATAGATTATCACTTTCTTACTTATGTTGGTATAGCTTAACTGAATTGGTCTGCAATGCAGGGATAACATTGATGGGGCTGGGTCTAGAAAACAACTGATCAGTGGACTAAGATGCTCTTCTTTCTGGGAACCCATAGCTTTTCTTTATGACAATCTTTTGGTGAATATGCGTTTCATATGTCTGATTTCCTTGGTTGGATTACATTATGGTTTATTCCGTTGTGTACGCTTTCGATTTGTTTGTCTATTGATTATAACATCTTTATTGTAGCTTTTGACTAGGGATCTGCATTTGACTTTTTATACATAAAAAATGTTGACCATTTGGACATAAATGGTCAACATTTTGACTTTCTATACAAGCTAAGGTTGCATAGTTAGTGCAGACCCTGGTTAAAAAAATACCGGAATCACCAATATTTAGAGCATATCTAAAAACCCCTTTTGTTCCTGGAACGAAAAAGATTCCTAAACTAAACTATGGATCTGCATTTGACTTTTTAAACATGAAAAAATATTGACTTTTCGGGTCTTGATCAGTTTGCATCATTTTGTGATAGTACATACTCTGGTAACAGATCTTGGATCCACCCCTAGAACGAAAAAGATCCTTAAACTAAACTACGGGCCTGCATTTGACTTTTTACACAGGAAAATTGATTGATAGATTGATTTTTACATAATTTGCCTTTTGAAAGCTATTTTTGCTGATGTTTAATGTGTATATAGGATGTGGCAGGTACATTTTAGGGTTCTAACTTTTAAAACAACAAAATTTATTTGCAGGTATTGACACTTTAATGGCTGGGTCTAGAAAACAACTGATCAGTGGACTAAGATGCTCTTCTTTCTAGGAACCCTAGCTTTTCTTTATGACAATCTTTTGGTGAATATGCGTTTCGTATATCTGATTTACTTGGTTGGATTACATTATGGTTTATTCCATTGTGTACGTTTTCGATTTGTTTGTCTATTGATTATAACATCTTTATTGTAGCTTTTGACTAGGGATCTGCATTTGACTTTTTGATACATAAAAAATGTTGACCATTTGGACATAAATGGTCAACATTTTGACTTTCTATACAAGCTAAGGTTGCATAGTTAGTGCAGACCCTGGTTAAAAAAAATACCGGAATCACCAATATTTAGAGCATATCTAAAAACCCCTTTTGTTCCTGGAACGAAAAAGATTCCTAAACTAAACTATGGATCTGCATTTGACTTTTTAAACATGAAAAAATATTGACTTTTCGGGTCTTGATCAGTTTGCATCATTTTGTGATAGTACATACTCTGGTAACAGATCTTGGATCCACCCCTAGAACGAAAAAGATCCTTAAACTAAACTACGGGCCTGCATCTGACTTTTTACACAGGAAAATTGATTGATAGATTGATTTTTACATAATTTGCTTTTTGAAAGCTATTTTTGTTGATGTTTGATGTGTATATAGGATGTGGCAGGTACATTTTAGGGTTCTAACTTTTAAAGCAAATTTATTTGCAGGTATCGACACTTAAATGGTTGTTTTTTAATCATTAGAGGAAAAGGAAAGCCCAACGATCAAGCACCCGCCCCAAAAGCGGAGACCGGAGAACTGCCAGGTTGTCGAGGAATAAAAATAGGTAAATTTATTTGTTTTTAATCTAAAACAGAAATATAAATATTTGGTTTACACTTGATGTGATTTAGGTATTCGGGTCGAAGCAGAGCTTAGAGAGAATTATTCACATGCTCACTGAATCGGGAAGCGATGTCACACCCCTTTCTACGGCGGAAGCACGAGGTGTGATCATGAAAGGTTTTCATTGCATACGAAGAGTAAACATGCTACATGCTCGTAAAATAACATCGAATGCCATAATTTGAAAACATAAGTTTAGCGTTTACATCGCTAGACAGCATAAAACATTTGTCTTAAGAGTTTACAACTTTATTTAAAGTTAAACACAAGCGACATCCACGAGCATAAGCAAGACCACGCGCACATCCATCCTAGTTACCTGAAATACATGTGAGTTTTTGGAAAAACGTCAACATAAAGTTGGTGTGAATTCATGCAGTTTTGTATTTCATGTTTGTATACTTTGTATGAAAACATAGTTTGTGAGTAATTCAAGTTTTCATATATAAATTCAGTCTCATGTGTACACCACATACACATGTATAATTCAATTTCTTCTTGAGTACCCCACGTACTCAAGTATAATTCTCATTTTCTTGAGTACCCCACGTACTTCAAGTATAATTCAATCTTCTTGAGTACCCCACGTACTTCAAGTTATTTATCAATTTTAGTATGGTATGAACTTTATGTAAATACAGTATTTCTGTAAATATCAGATTGTTAATGGGTTGCAAAGCCATTAACATGTGGCACGTCATAGGAAGTCACCAAACCTAAGGCATTTAATTGGTATATTCTGAGACACAAAAGCACTCCTCGGTTCTCGCCCCGACTGGGAGTGTGGCTGCCAGGCACCCGTTAGATCTAACCTTTTGTTCTGCGGTCTGTATGTATACGTTGATTAATGGTGCTTCTTTACCCTATTCGTGACACTATTTCTCATAACGCATCCTACTTGGTTCTCGTCCTCACCAAGCGCGTTTCTTGTTATCATTTCTCATAGCGCCTCATACTTGGTTCTCGTTCTCACCAAGTGCGCTTCTCATATTCTTATATTTCGTCACACTTGGTTCTCGTTCTCACCAAGCGTACTTCTTGTATTCTTATATTTTGTCACACTTGGTTCTCGTTCTCACCAAGTGTACTTCTTGTATTCTTATATTTTGTCACACTTGGTTCTCGTTTTCACCAAGTGTACTTCTTGTATTTATATCATACCATTTATAAATTTTGTACTTTTGTACATGTATTTCACCCCCGAAGTTTATAAAAACTGAAAACAGTTAAAGAAAAGGGGGAGCATGAACTCACAACTTTGCGTTCCTAGCGTCGTAAACTCCACCGGATTTGCTTAATTAACGTCGTAACCTATACGCGTTTTCTTATCGTTAGTCACTAGACTTGCGTCGCACAAGTACAGTCACTCTCTTTTGTATATATTCTTGTGTTAAAAATATTCTATATTTTTAACTACGTATCTTACTTATATTATTTTCTCACAAATAAATATAAGTCTTTTATGTTTTGCACTTTGCACCCGAATTATGTATCTTGTATGTTGTATGTGTATTTTTATGTTTATACTCCTCATGAGTATTTAGTGTATTTTTAAGTCTTAATACACTAGCACGTATAACACATACTATATACACTTAGCACAAAAGTTGGTGATCAAATAATATATATTTTTCTTTCAAAAATATATACTTAATATCCATTTTTATTCTTGAAAAATCACCCTTTCTCATCACCAAAAATTAGGGAAACCTTGGTAATACCCTTAAATACATTTTTAGGGAATAAGTTTCTCAAAAACTTATATTTTTCTAAGTGTCAAAATTTATAAAAATTTTGACAGAGTTTCCCCTAAAAATGGAGGTTTCCCACGTTTTCAAAACGTGTGTTTATTTTCTTTTAAATCATTATCAATCATCAACAACAATTATCAACAATACTCATCAGCAATAATCACTAGTTTCTCCATTTCATGAACTTGAATATTTTCAGAAATGTGTAGTAACTTACTAGCACATTTAGTAAGTCTTGTTATTGTTAAAAATAAGTTTAATTTCTTAAAAACTTTATTTTTAACGAATATGAAGTTTCACAACTTCTAGTCGGTTTTTACGAAAATTATTTCTTTGTTAAAACCTTTGTTACACAAGTGTCCACACACTTGTTTGTTCACAAAAACCACTTTTGTTTGTGTAAGATCCGGTTTAGAACATGTGATTTCTTTTGATGCTTGGTCTTTTGAAAATACCACTTGTAGATACATAGATCGGCTAGTTTTAAACACTATTGTACAAGTTAAAACATTTTTACACAAAATAAAACATTTTTACACAAGTTCATGTTTCATGTGTGGTAGAGTTTCACCTTTTAACCCTTGTATTATCCAAAACAAGCTTATGTTAAGATCCTTGATCTTACCAAACCGGGTTAAACGGTGATCCGAGCTACCACAACATAGATCGGGTCCAAATAACCATATACTTCAAATACTACAACTTTTACACAACTTATAAGCTATTAACCACCATTTTAAGTGTTTTTAGTAAACTTTTGTGCATCATCTTGCATTTTAACGAGATTTAACCGGTAAAAATCCTTTTAACCACTTTAGACTAGTTCAAAAACGAGTTTTAAGTGTTATACCTCTAGCTCGAGGCTAGGGAAGATTCTTGACGAAAAACGGGTGGATAAAAGCTAGAGAAGATGGTCCTTCGCGTTCCGTTTGCTCCAAGCTTCCTAATATGTGACCCTTAACACTTGTGTGTGCTTGGAATGATGATGATCGAACTCGAAAATGGATGGTTGAAAGAGGGGTGTTTGGCCGTGAGCTAGGTAGAGAGAAAGAGAGAGTTGAAGTGTTGAGTTTAGTGATGATAATGATGTGTGTAATTAGGGAAACTTATAGGCCAAGATCAAGAGTTATTATCCATTGGTTTCTATGTAGGTTAGATACTAAACATAGAAGATTTAGCAAGATCACAAGTACAATTGTGTTCCCCTATGGTTGGGGCCGGTTAGGAATGGGGGGGGGGGGGTCTTGGTTCGAACTCAACTAGGTAGTTAGGTTAAATTTAGTTAAGTTAAGTGTTTAACTCAGTTAATTGTATGTTATGCGTTATGGCGGGTGTTAGGGTAATCAGGGACCCTAACTAGCTCAGAAAAAGATAAATAATGAAAATAACAATATTTTCATGTTCCGGGTATAGTCCGGTCGTTCGGTTGCATATCGATTCGTTAATGTGCTAAATTACACTTTTTAGTGTCGTTTAAGTACCTTTCTTGTACTCTTTCAATTCCCAACACTTAGGGAAATATTTTGGATATTAAAACGACATTTCTGCATAATATTTATATGTCTAAATGCTGATTTATTGCTGAATTATATAAATTCTGCACTTAAAGTGCGTTTCGGGTGCTTTTTAGTGCTTATTTTTGCTTTCGTATTGCATATATATTAACCCTTGTATGTACTCTTGGGTTTTAATGCATTCTTGTTGTCGGACCTACACCTAGGCTCCAATTTTATTGTCTGACTGCTTTCTGCAGTTCTGTTGACACAGTGTGTCTTACCGGTGAGTTTACTATTATTCTGACGCAACGCTCTTGTTTATGCATAAAGCAATATTTTGTAGTATACAACATGCATGAATTCACTTGTTTAATCATGTGTTCAGACATTGCTGACAATTAAGCACATAATTGCAGTCATTAAGCAATAATTAATGTGTACGGAAATTACCGGTTTGTGCCAGTTGTCACAGTCTCCCCCCGTTAAAAGAATTTCGTCCCGAAATTCAGGCTGAACTCACTCTCACTAGAGTCTTCTTGAATAGGTGGGGATACTTTTTCTTGAACTGGTCTTCACGTTCCCATGTATACTCGGGTCCGTGTTTAGAGCTCCAACGTACTTTGACAAGCTTCACACTGCTCCTCCTGGTCTTGTTGACTTTCCAGTCAGTAACCTCAACGGGTTGCTCTGTAAATCGGAGGGCTTCATCAATATGCACTTCATCCATCGGGATGGTCACGTTTTCTTGTGTTGGACTCTTCTTCAGGTTGGATACATGGAACGTATCATGTACTCCATTAAGTTCTTCCGGTAACTCCAACTTGTATGCCACGGTACCAATTCTCTTCAAAATTCTGAATGGTCCGATGTATCGTGGATTCAGCTTTCCACGCTTTCCAAACCTGACTACGCCCTTCCATGGTGAGACTTTTAACAACACTTTGTCTCTCACCTTGAAATCCACCGATTTCCTATTTGGGTCAGCGTAGCTCTTTTGTCGCTCTCGAGCCGCCTTAATGCGCTCTCGGATCTGCGCAATCTTGTCGGTTGTCTCTTGTACAAGTTCAGGACCAACCATACGTTCATCTCCAGCGTCTGCCCAACATAAGGGCGATCGGCATTTGCGGCCATACAGAGCTTCGAACGGCGCGGCTTTTATGCTCGTATGATAACTGTTATTGTAGGAAAACTCAACTAAAGGTAGATGAGTATCCCAGCTGCCGCCTAGATTCATGACACATGCGCGAAGCATATCTTCTAACGTTTGTATAATCCGTTCGCTCTGGCCGTCTGTTTGCGGGTGGAATGCCGTGCTCAGATCTAATTGAGATCCAAAGGCTTCCTGAAATGATTTCCAGATTCTTGAGACAAAGCGTCCATCTCTGTCTGAAATGATTGAGATTGGCACTCCATGTCGTGCCACAATTTCTCTTAAGTATATCTCTGCCAGCTTTCCAATGCTATCCTTCTCTCGGATTGGTAGGAAATGCGCAGACTTCGTCAATCGATCAACTATTACCCATATCATATCGTGCCCTCTCGGGGTCCTGGGTAATTTTGTTATGAAGTCCATCGAGATTTGTTCCCACTTCCATACGGGAATCTCTGGTTGTTGTAGTAGGCCGGACGGTTTCTGATATTCGGCCTTAACCTTAGCACAGGTTAGGCATTTTCCAACATAGACAGCACGTCGCTTTTGAGTCTCGGCCACCAATAGTACTCCTTCAAGTCTTGATACATTTTGTCCGATCCTGGATGGATCGAATATCTCGATTTGTGGGCTTCATTAAGGATGACTTCTCGTATGCCACCATAGAGTGGAACCCAAATACGCTTCTTAAAGTATAAGGCTCCCTCTTCGTTTGGCACCATGTATTTCAGCATACCCCGTAGGTATTCAGCTTTACGGTTCTCTTCTTTAAGAGCTTCTTGTTGTGCATCACGAATGCGTGCAGTGAGGTTCGTTCGAATCGTCATTTCCAATGCTCGAACCCTTAGGGTCTTGACCCTTTCTTTTCGGCTCAACGCGTCTGCTACAACGTTCGCCTTTCCAGGATGGTACTTAATCTCACAGTCATAATCATTCAGCAGCTCGACCCAACGTCGCTGGCGCATATTCAATTCCTTCTGATCAAATATGTGTTGCAAGCTTTTGTGATCTGTGAAGATTGTACATCGAGTACCATATAGATAATGTCGCCAAATCTTCAAGGCGAATACCACTGCACCCAGTTCCAGGTCGTGAGTGGTATAATTTCTCTCGTGAACCTTCAGTTGTCTTGAAGCATAAGCGATGACTTTTTGGCGTTGCATGAGCACGCAACCCAAGCCTTGTCGTGAGGCGTCGCAGTATACCACGAAGTCTTCAGTGCCTTCGGGTAATGATAGTATCGCTGCATCGCATAGCTTGCTCTTAAGTAACTGGAAGGCTTCTTCTTGTTTGTGACCCCAGTCGTACCTCTTGTCTTTCTAAGTAAGGGTCGTTAGCGGTTGAGCTATTTTTGAGAAATTCTCGATGAATCGCCGATAATAGCCCGCTAAGCCCAAAAATTGTCGAACTTCAGTTAGGGTCTTGGGAGCTTCCCAATTCTTTATCGCTTCTATCTTGGACGGGTCTACATGAATGCCCTTCTCATTCACCACGTGACCAAGAAATTGTACTTCGCGAATCCAGAATTCGCATTTCGAGAACTTTGCATAAAGTTTCTCTTTCTTCAGTAGTTCCAAAATAGTTCTGAGATGTTGCTCGTGCTCTTCTTTCGTCCGTGAGTAGATCAAGATATCGTCGATAAATACAATCACGAATTTATCGAGATATGGTTTGCATACGCGGTTCATTAGATCCATAAAGACCGCTGGTGCATTCGTCAGCCCGAACGGCATCACAAGAAATTCGTAGTGCCCATATCGCATTCTGAATGCAGTCTTTGGCACGCTTTCATCTTGGATTCTCAGCTGATGGTATCCAGATCGAAGGTCGATCTTGGAATAGTAGCTTGATCCTTGCAGTTGATCAAATAAGTCATCAATCCTCGGTAGCGGATACCGATTCTTGATCGTGAGCTTGTTCAGTTCCCTGTAATCGATACACATCCGCAGTGTTCCATCCTTCTTCTTCACGAACAATACTGGAGCTCCCCAGGGTGAGAAGCTTGGCCTTATGAATCCTTTATCCAACAACTCCTGGAGTTGTGTAGATAATTCTTGCATTTCGGATGGTGCAAGTCGATAGGGTGCCTTGGCTACAGGAGCAGCTCCTGGAACCAAGTCTATACGGAATTCGACTTGTCGTTGCGGAGGTAGTCCTGGCAGATCTTCAGGAAACACATCAGGAAATTCCTTCACCACAGGAATGTCTTCGAGTTTCGGCTCCACAGCCTTCTTGTCTATAACGTGTGCTAGGAAAGCAACACATCCTTTCCTTAGGCACTTCTGTGCCTTCATACAACTGATGATTCGAAGAGGCGCGTCTCGTTTTTCTCCATGCACGATGAGAGTTTCACCATACGCTAAAGGGATGCGAATGATTTTCTCATGACAAATAACTTCAGCTTTGTTCTTGGACAACCAGTCCATTCCGACTACTACATCAAAGCTACCCAATTGAATAGGTAAGAGGTCGATGCTAAAATTTCGTTCGCCAAGTTCTAATGTGCAGCCTCTGACAACTTCGCCCGATTCAACAAGTTTACCATTGGCCAATTCTATGGAATAAGGAATTTCTAATCTACTAGATTCTATTCCAAGTATGCGTTTAAATTCCACAGACATGAAGCTATAATCGGCGCCAGTGTCAAATAATATGGATGCAAAGTGATTGCTAATGAGAAACGTACCGGTGACCACGTTAGGGTCCTCGCGTGCGTCTCTTGCTCCAATCACAAATGCTCGAGCCGGAGCGTTGTTTCTCTCTGGGCAGTTCTTCATGAAATGATCATTGCTTCCACACTTGAAGCATCCTTGGTTCTGCCCTTTCCCGTTACCATTCTTGTTACCAGCACCGTTTCCACTTCGGTTCTTTCCTTTTCCCCAACAGTCTTCTGTCTGATGACCCAATTTACCACATTTGTCGCACCTTGGAATGCGACAAGCTCCATCATGATGATACTTACATTTTTGGCATCTAGGCATGGAGCCTTGGTATGCTTTGGTTGCATGGGTTTTCGTCTCCTGAGGCGGATTAGTGTCGCGCTTCTTGTTGAAACCCTTGTTGTTGCGAGAAGCTTGGTTCAAACTTGTATGCTTTCTCTTTTTGTCACCGGACGACTCAGCATGTGTCTCGGTCTTTTCTGTTGGGTTTAGTGATAACTTCTTCATACGAACACAATCTTCAGTAAGGCTGACAGCCAGAGTTACAGCCTCGGTGATTGTTTGTGGTTTGGCCGACGTCACCATGCCACGAAACTCTGAGGCCAGTCCCCAAATGTAGCGTTCCACACGCTTAAATTCAGGAGTCACCATGTAGGGAAGCACTCTCGACAGGTCGTGGAACCTTCGAGTGTAACCATTGATGTCAGCACCTTCCATAGTCAAGTGCCAGAACTCTGTTTCCAGCCTTTGGAGTTCCGCACGAGAGCAGTACTTCTCTCTCATTCTTTCCTTCAGTTCCTCCCAAGTGAGGCCATAAGCGGCGTCATCACCCAAAGTTTGGGCTTGCAGGTTCCACCAAGTCAGAGCTTCATCGACGAATAACCCAGTAGCAAAAGTGACTTGTTGATCCGCGGTACACTTGCTCATGCGGATAGTAGCTTCAGTCTTCTCCGTCCAGCGCACAAATGCTACTGCACCTCCTGTGCCATCATAGTTCATCGGCTTGCAGTCGAGGAACTGCTTGAAAGTGCAGCCTTGAATTGATTCAACCAATTCACATGTGAGCAATCGAAGAAATAATGAAACAAAGACCGTTCATAAATTTCCTCATGCTTAGTACAGTGTCTCAAGGTTACCTTGAGCTGCATTGCCTCCAGACGAATCTCCATTCCCATTACGCCTAGCGTTGCTTGGTCCTCCACTGTCTTGAGTTCGGTTCGCCTCGTACTGGGCGATAGCAGCGGAGATCCTTTCCTCCAGTAGAGCGTTCAGCTCATCAGCAGTTCTTGGCAGTGGGGGAGGAGGAGGTTGATCATGAGCGTTCAGAGCTCTTCTGGGAGCCATGTTCTTGACGAACACAACCCAATAGGTTTAGGCATTTGTTTGATATCGTCATACTAGACAGTAGTATCATATATATTCACAGGTATATATACCACATAAGTGACATCAAACAATTATTACTCTAGCAGAGTACTTAGTAGGCTTGCTCTGAGGGAATCTATACGTGACAAGACTTGCTGTGATTTCTGTGCACTGAATTCCATAATTATGTATGCATCCATAATTACGTAATTCCTTGCACAGTCCGCACAGTTTGTTTCATCCTCGTATTTCTTCCTTCAGGTAGGCCATTGCTTTCAGGTAAAATCACGTATACTCGTGACATTCTACTTCTAGTACATGCTAATTATCACACATAATTGCAAGTAATTTCTAGTCAACGACAAGTGCTACTCAAGTGCACTCTAAGTCTCGTAGTGTCTTTTCTAGACTCATGTAGACAGTTTCAGGTAGTGGATGTCGCGGGACGTTTTATGCAATGAAAACTCTTTGAAAATTGTTTTCGTGAATGGATCCTAGAGATTGTAGACTAGACTCGAGAAGGAATCCTAGTTCACTACAATCGCAGCTCTGATACCAATCTGTCACACCCCTTTCTACGGCGGAAGCACGAGGTGTGATCATGAAAGGTTTTCATTGCATACGAAGAGTAAACATGCTACATGCTCGTAAAATAACATCGAATGCCATAATTTGAAAACATAAGTTTAGCGTTTACATCGCTAGACAGCATAAAACATTTGTCTTAAGAGTTTACAACTTTATTTAAAGTTAAACACAAGCGACATCCACGAGCATAAGCAAGACCACGCGCACATCCATCCTAGTTACCTGAAATACATGTGAGTTTTTGGAAAAACGTCAACATAAAGTTGGTGTGAATTCATGCAGTTTTGTATTTCATGTTTGTATACTTTGTATGAAAACATAGTTTGTGAGTAATTCAAGTTTTCATATATAAATTCAGTCTCATGTGTACACCACATACACATGTATAATTCAATTTCTTCTTGAGTACCCCACGTACTCAAGTATAATTCTCATTTTCTTGAGTACCCCACGTACTTCAAGTATAATTCAATCTTCTTGAGTACCCCACGTACTTCAAGTTATTTATCAATTTTAGTATGGTATGAACTTTATGTAAATACAGTATTTCTGTAAATATCAGATTGTTAATGGGTTGCAAAGCCATTAACATGTGGCACGTCATAGGAAGTCACCAAACCTAAGGCATTTAATTGGTATATTCTGAGACACAAAAGCACTCCTCGGTTCTCGCCCCGACCGGGAGTGTGGCTGCCAGGCACCCGTTAGATCTAACCTTTTGTTCTGCGGTCTGTATGTATACGTTGATTAATGGTGCTTCTTTACCCTATTCGTGACACTATTTCTCATAACGCATCCTACTTGGTTCTCGTCCTCACCAAGCGCGTTTCTTGTTATCATTTCTCATAGCGCCTCATACTTGGTTCTCGTTCTCACCAAGTGCGCTTCTCATATTCTTATATTTCGTCACACTTGGTTCTCGTTCTCACCAAGCGTACTTCTTGTATTCTTATATTTTGTCACACTTGGTTCTCGTTCTCACCAAGTGTACTTCTTGTATTCTTATATTTTGTCACACTTGGTTCTCGTTTTCACCAAGTGTACTTCTTGTATTTATATCATACCATTTATAAATTTTGTACTTTTGTACATGTATTTCACCCCCGAAGTTTATAAAAACTGAAAACAGTTAAAGAAAAGGGGGAGCATGAACTCACAACTTTGCGTTCCTAGCGTCGTAAACTCCACCGGATTTGCTTAATTAACGTCGTAACCTATACGCGTTTTCTTATCGTTAGTCACTAGACTTGCGTCGCACAAGTACAGTCACTCTCTTTTGTATATATTCTTGTGTTAAAAATATTCTATATTTTTAACTACGTATCTTACTTATATTATTTTCTCACAAATAAATATAAGTCTTTTATGTTTTGCACTTTGCACCCGAATTATGTATCTTGTATGTTGTATGTTGTATGTGTATTTTTATGTTTATACTCCTCATGAGTATTTAGTGTATTTTTAAGTCTTAATACACTAGCACGTATAACACATACTATATACACTTAGCACAAAAGTTGGTGATCAAATAATATATATTTTTCTTTCAAAAATATATACTTAATATCCATTTTTATTCTTGAAAAATCACCCTTTCTCATCACCAAAAATTAGGGAAACCTTGGTAATACCCTTAAATACATTTTTAGGGAATAAGTTTCTCAAAAACTTATATTTTTCTAAGTGTCAAAATTTATAAAAATTTTGACAGAGTTTCCCCTAAAAATGGAGGTTTCCCACGTTTTCAAAACGTGTGTTTATTTTCTTTTAAATCATTATCAATCATCAACAACAATTATCAACAATACTCATCAGCAATAATCACTAGTTTCTCCATTTCATGAACTTGAATATTTTCAGAAATGTGTAGTAACTTACTAGCACATTTAGTAAGTCTTGTTATTGTTAAAAATAAGTTTAATTTCTTAAAAACTTTATTTTTAACGAATATGAAGTTTCACAACTTCTAGTCGGTTTTTACGAAAATTATTTCTTTGTTAAAACCTTTGTTACACAAGTGTCCACACACTTGTTTGTTCACAAAAACCACTTTTGTTTGTGTAAGATCCGGTTTAGAACATGTGATTTCTTTTGATGCTTGGTCTTTTGAAAATACCACTTGTAGATACATAGATCGGCTAGTTTTAAACACTATTGTACAAGTTAAAACATTTTTACACAAAATAAAACATTTTTACACAAGTTCATGTTTCATGTGTGGTAGAGTTTCACCTTTTAACCCTTGTATTATCCAAAACAAGCTTATGTTAAGATCCTTGATCTTACCAAACCGGGTTAAACGGTGATCCGAGCTACCACAACATAGATCGGGTCCAAATAACCATATACTTCAAATACTACAACTTTTACACAACTTATAAGCTATTAACCACCATTTTAAGTGTTTTTAGTAAACTTTTGTGCATCATCTTGCATTTTAACGAGATTTAACCGGTAAAAATCCTTTTAACCACTTTAGACTAGTTCAAAAACGAGTTTTAAGTGTTATACCTCTAGCTCGAGGCTAGGGAAGATTCTTGACGAAAAACGGGTGGATAAAAGCTAGAGAAGATGGTCCTTCGCGTTCCGTTTGCTCCAAGCTTCCTAATATGTGACCCTTAACACTTGTGTGTGCTTGGAATGATGATGATCGAACTCGAAAATGGATGGTTGAAAGAGGGGTGTTTGGCCGTGAGCTAGGTAGAGAGAAAGAGAGAGTTGAAGTGTTGAGTTTAGTGATGATAATGATGTGTGTAATTAGGGAAACTTATAGGCCAAGATCAAGAGTTATTATCCATTGGTTTCTATGTAGGTTAGATACTAAACATAGAAGATTTAGCAAGATCACAAGTACAATTGTGTTCCCCTATGGTTGGGGCCGGTTAGGAATGGGGGGGGGGGGGGTCTTGGTTCGAACTCAACTAGGTAGTTAGGTTAAATTTAGTTAAGTTAAGTGTTTAACTCAGTTAATTGTATGTTATGCGTTATGGCGGGTGTTAGGGTAATCAGGGACCCTAACTAGCTCAGAAAAAGATAAATAATGAAAATAACAATATTTTCATGTTCCGGGTATAGTCCGGTCGTTCGGTTGCATATCGATTCGTTAATGTGCTAAATTACACTTTTTAGTGTCGTTTAAGTACCTTTCTTGTACTCTTTCAATTCCCAACACTTAGGGAAATATTTTGGATATTAAAACGACATTTCTGCATAATATTTATATGTCTAAATGCTGATTTATTGCTGAATTATATAAATTCTGCACTTAAAGTGCGTTTCGGGTGCTTTTTAGTGCTTATTTTTGCTTTCGTATTGCATATATATTAACCCTTGTATGTACTCTTGGGTTTTAATGCATTCTTGTTGTCGGACCTACACCTAGGCTCCAATTTTATTGTCTGACTGCTTTCTGCAGTTCTGTTGACACAGTGTGTCTTACCGGTGAGTTTACTATTATTCTGACGCAACGCTCTTGTTTATGCATAAAGCAATATTTTGTAGTATACAACATGCATGAATTCACTTGTTTAATCATGTGTTCAGACATTGCTGACAATTAAGCACATAATTGCAGTCATTAAGCAATAATTAATGTGTACGGAAATTACCGGTTTGTGCCAGTTGTCACAAGCGAGGCGAGGCGAGGCCAAACTGTCTTGAGTGCAGCAAGGCGCACATGCTCACTGAATCGGGAAACTTCCATATGAAGATGTAGAAAGACCTCATGTTTGGCTCTTTAGAGAAGCCAATATGTATATGACTTTAGAAGAAAAACATGTAAGTCGGATGATTTACATGATCTAGAAAGAAAACATCATTAATCACCCTATTCATTTAGTTTATCTTTTTCTTTTAGGGTGTACTTGATCAATTTCAGCAAAAGAGGATTTTGCTAGGCATGGAGTGCAGTATCTATGCAACAACTTTGGTGGAAATATATCTCTAGCAATACATAGGTTGTACCTTTATCACCTTTTATCTTAAACCACAATTGCATTTTAATTTATATATCTTAATGTTGAATCAAATCTTCATAAATAAAAGCTAAACTTATGTTTCTTGATATAATGTCTGCCATTATTTTATAATTTTTGATGTTAGTCTCGTGCTATAATTGGTCATAGAAACGAGTTAAGCTTGCTAGCAGGTCATTTAGTCCCGTGCTATAATTGGTCATTGAATATACCTTTTACAACGTAGGACATAGAAAGGGGTGTTCGTAGTGTGATATTCAGTAAATTGCAAATTTTTATCTGATGAAAGGGCATGATTAGACGATAATTGTGATATTACACTTGTATTGTGCATGATTGCTTTCTCATTCAGATTTTGTATGTTTTTGTAGTATCGTTCCTAAGGGAACTATGATAAGTTGGTAATGAAATAATATTCAACAGGAACGGGTAATTTATAAAAAAAGATAAAAACTTTTGGACAAAAAGTGGGTTGGGTCACTCAAATCCAAACTAACCTGTGTTAGCTCGTGCAAGAATTACGTGTTTTGACCCGTTACCAACCTTGCTTTGACCTGCGTGAATTTGCCAAGTCTAGATTTGAGTTAATCACGGATGCTTGATTGTGTGTGCTGGCAATCGGATACAACTGTAGCCAATTTCAGTCATTGAACCTAGGATGGTGTGAGGAAGTTGGTGATGCGAGAGTAACGAGTTTCGCATATGGTTGTGATGATTTACGTGCCCTTGACTTATCTGGTTGTGTTCTTACAACAGGTAAAACTGTTAGAACTGCAACATACATTATTTTAAGTTCTTAATTCCAATAATCTTCCGCTCAAACTTTGGATCAGAGAAAAACATCATGCGGATGAATAAGTCGCTAGAAACAAACCCTAGATATGTTCTTTTGTCGTCCTAATCAAGAAGTTAAGTTTTTTCCTACCTCTAATCTCTCACTAGAAACAAACCCTCGATCTATTCTTTTGCTGTAAACGGTTAGGATACGATCAACTTAGTGTTCTAGATGTTTTAATTTACATATTCTCTTATTGATAGTGATGATTTCATATTGTGTTGCAGTAACAAATTAGTGTTTCGTCAGCAATTGGATCATATGAAGTGCTTAGTTTCTTCTGGAAGCCGTGACTGAGATGTGTAATTCGATCTTCTTTTGTTTATGCATTATACTCATGTGTATAATTTATTAAAGTTGAATATCTAAGGACATGATTTGTTTATTACCTGGTTATAAACCAGGTAAGACAATAATCATTCAAGTGGTTCACTAATGAATGGGTCACCTGTTGGACTTAACGGGAAATGAAAATGTTCCCCTGAGGATTGAAATAGGACCAAAGGACCTCGCCAACGAGGTAAGACAATACTCACTCTACCTGTTTGCTAATGAATGGGTCATGTTCAGTTTGTTTACTTTATTGTTTACTTTCATAGGTAAATTTATTTGTTTTTAATCTAAAACAGAAATAAAAATATTTGGTTTACAATTGATGTGATTTAGGTATTCGGGTCGAAGCAGAGCTTAGAGAGAATTATTCACCTGGTTGGAAGTATTCTCACTGAAAATGAAGGTGTTCCCCTGAGGATTGAAATAACAACAAAGGGCCTTACTAATAACCAAGTAAGATGATACTCATTTGACCCATTGGTTTCCACTAAAAATGATTTATCTTGAATTTATGTGTTAAACTATATTAGTTTGTGGCTGGAGATATGTTCCCTTACAATCCATAAATCAGTTTACAATAGCCCCTTACTAAAACTGGGAATTGATCTTGAACGAATACTATTGAGTGTTTGTCAATACCAAGTTGTAGTACATTTAGTGTATGAGGTAAGAATGAAAATGAAAAATTTGTAGAACTACCCCTTTTATTTCATAGTAAGTAAGTTGGTGTAACAAATTTATCACCTACATATATTCAGGTATGCTTCAAAAATTTGCAAGTTAGTGTCTTTTTTATTAGTATATTTGACTTTATATATATGCAGATAGAATTTAAATGTTGTCTATAATTTTTTAAGCTAGCATTTATCAAAATGTGAAAACATAAGTGTATGATACAAATCTCATTAGAGAGCAAAAATCAAGGGAAATACCTGAAGACGCCTTATTATGTGTTGGATTCTCATCACGATTATGCTACAAATCCCATTAGAGAGAAAAAAATCAAGGGAGATACTTTATTAGTTAACGGGTTTGGTGTTTACATGGTGGGATGTGCTTATTTATATATAAATGTCAAGTTCATGTTGATACGAACGTATGAAAAATATAAAAAAAGATTGATATAGAAAGTCAACTCTGTTATTGAATGATTTGTTAAAGGCAAACTCTGTTATTTTGACTATAGTAAGTCAATTGCATTGTTTTCGGATTCAAATTTCACAAGATCAAGATGACAACGATGATGAGGACGAGCTAAAGAGTTTCCGTCCATCTCCAAATCAAAGGTAAACCGACTTTCACCCAATTATATTTTTATTTCCTTAGCTTATGTATTCGATGAATTAAAAGGCACGAAAATATACCATTTTGTATCGGTTTACGAAACATTTTTTAACTGAGATCTCATTAAGAATTAAAAGGCACGCTAACTATGAATACACATGGAGACAAAGTTAGGATACTGATGAAACGGAACAAATAAATTATTGTGGGAAGGGAAAGAAGATACTAACGAGTTTCAAAATGTTGTTTATGTACCTTTTATTTATTGAAAACTAAATTTTCCTAACCCGGGATGTTCCCGGGTGATAGCCTAGTTGTATTGTAAATAAATAGTGGAAGACGTTAATTATATGTTATTACTTGGAGTTGCTAATGAGTGATTATAGATTAATTAATGTAAATCAAATGTTCCCAAAATTATTTGGCATTATATTTATGACTTTTATTATGTTGGTTGAATACTAATCGTTTGTAATTTTAGTTTTTAAAAATAAAAAGGAAGAATATTAGTAAATGTGTTATTTTTTATTTCAAAGATATAAGATAAAATAAAGGGGTCTTCACACGTATTTTTTCAAAGATATAACTTTTATTTATTTGTTTAGTATATAAAATTATGCGTATTCAAAATTATATAGGATGCATTCAATTTACAATATATATATATATATATATATATATATATATATATATATAGGTAGAGGATCCTGTAAAAAAGACTAAAAGTGTGAGAAGGATAAGAAAGAATACACACCATTAGATCTTTGATCTAATGGTTTAGATTAATAGGGACCAAAATGTAAAATTTATTTTATTTTTTGGACTGAATTGAAAATTATAGGGGTAATAAAGTCTTTTAAATCCATTCAAAAGAGGTAACTGTAATTAAAATCCCTACAATCTCTCTCTCTCTCCAATCGCACTACTACCAGAGATCTCTCTCTCTCTCCAATCGCAGAAAGAAATCGTTGATAACATGAAACGAAAATCGGATTTCAGCAGTTGTTCTTTGTGAATCGGCTTTATGTAGGTCATCGATTGGAGTTTTTTTTTTGTGGTTTTTGATCCGATTGATGAAGATCGCATGTTTTTTGTGGTGGTTCGAGCGGCGGCGATGGTGGTTCGAGCGGCGGCGGTGGTGGTGGTGTTGGATCGGCAGTGGTGGTGCCGGAAGTGGCAGTGGTGGTGGTGCCGGAAGTGAAGAAGATGATACAGAGGTGTTATATTTATTTTCTGAATGGTGTTTTTTTTTCTGAATGGTGTTTTTTTATTTTCATTAATGGTGTTTTTTTTGTATTGAATGGTGTTATTTTTGTACTGAATGGTGTTATATTTGTACTGAATGGTGTTATATTCTTTGTACTGAATGGTGTTTTTTTTTTACTGCTGAATGGTGTTATTTTGTTTACTGAATGGTGTTATTTTGTTTGCTGAATGGTGTTATTTTGTACTGAATGGTGTTATTTTGTTTGCTGAAATGGTGTTATTTTTTTCTGAATTGTGTTATATTTAAAACACCATGTATGAACATGCTATGAATGGTGTTATATTTATGGACGGTTATAAGTCCTAAAATCCAGGTTTCTCTCTCTCCAAATCCTTAAATCAAGGATTACCATATTTGAATTTACAATCTTACCCTTTTCAATTAATTTAGATCTAATGGTTGAGATTCTTTCTTACCTTTCTCACACTTTAGGCCTTTTTTACAATAACTCCACCCTATATATATATATATATATATATATGTATATGTATAGGGTGGGGTTCTAGAGTGAACACTAGTGTATTTGCGAACTGAGTGAACAAATCCTGGCCATTGATCTACACACATGTATGGCCAGGATCTCATCATCAAATCGTAAAATACACTAGTGTATTTCAACATCAAATCCTGGCCATTGATCTACACACGTGTATGGCCAGGATTAGTTTACTCAGTTCGCAAGCTACACTAGTGTTCACTCTTGAACCTAATCATATATGTATATATATATATATATAGATTCTTACTTATTATTGTTATAATTAAATTTTCAAATAATTTAATTATCTGTTATAATTATTTAATTTACAACATTTATGTACCAACAATCATATGGTAGTTATAATTCAAAATTTAGGGGGTAAGTTCAACATATGTTATTTTTCTTATCACATGTGGCATTTTTTATATCATGGAAGTCACGTCTGAGCTATGTAAACTATCAAAAATTTGGTTTTACCATATGTTTCTCATATTAAATATTCGATGTCAAGTGTCAATTTCTTATAGACTATTTTTAACGTTATTTAAAATTATTAGATTTAAAAAACATTTATTCAACATGCGTAATACACATGTTCCTAATTTAGTACTATATAATATAAGAAACTCATTTAGGACACGTGTCATTACATGATGAATCATAAGCCATATGTTCATATATGTATTTATCTAATTTTAAAATATCAATTATATATGTATTTATTTAATTTTAAAATATCAGTTGACATATCTTTCAACATTTCAAATTTATTTATTAACTAGTGAGATTCCCCCGCGCTACACGACGGGATTTCGATCGGTATCAGTTTGTTTAGTTACGATATCGGCACTCGCTATAGCAACCAAATGAGAAAACCCAAAAAAATTAAGTTGTGATATGACCAAAAGATCACATATTTTACATCGATCGAAAACCATAAGAGCAAATACAGGTTCGAATAATACCGACAGTACTAATGTTTGGTTGATACCGGTGCCAATGTTCGGTTAGAATCGTAATGGTACGGTCACTCGTATAGCTTAAAATACCAAAATATACTTTATTTCAAATACAACTCCGTTTCAACAAAATTTATATTAGAATGTTGAGAGAAAATAATTAATAATAAATGTGTATATAACTTTATTGGTGCAATATTATCAAAAGTTTCGTTTATTAAATAAATATAATATTTATATTTTAAAAGTAATATATAACAATTGTTAGATTTACTCTTCATTAATTAATTACAGTTCACTATTTATGAACAGTTATTATTAATGTGTATAAAATTAATCATCTATCTATACTTTCTATAAAAGGAGAAAACCAAGTGACATAAGAAAAGCTGAGGTGGCAGCCATAGAGGCTGCCCAACAAGGCTTTTCTTATGTCATTATCGCATCATAATCCTTAATATATAAAATCACTTTAATTTTCAAATGTCTGGCCCACATCTAGAAAATCACTTTAAACATCTGCCCACATCTACAAATGGTCAGTTGTTTATAAAACCGCTTCAAACCTCTGCCCATATTCAAAATTTAAAATCCTGGCTCCAAATTCAAAATTCAAACTACATATGAATCTGGCTCCATATAAATAACATATATGAATTTGGCTCCACATTCAAATTTCAATTTATCTCTGTCCTTTATATTTGCGATCATATCTCTCTTACTCAAATGCATAGCTCTCATCATTGAGCCGGTTAATCTTCGATTACAGTTCTTTGTTCGAACAGTTGTAGGCTCTGTTTACACATTATCCTTTTAATATCATTGTTTCAATATCATTGTTCTAACATCGTTGTTTCATTGAAGCTCTGTTTTACACACCAACGTTTGACCTCGGCTTTTCTTATGTCACTTGGTTTTCTCTTTTTATAGAAAGTATAGATCGATTGGAACAGGATGCCAATTTTGCATATTCAGTCTGTTCATCTGCGATTACAGCTTTTTGTACTTCACGTAATTTTTCCAACATCATTGTTGCAACATCGTTGAGGGTATGTTTTTTCCTCTGATTTTGAATCTTGAAATTTGAACTGATCTGTTCTAATTCTCGGTTTATATTTCAGCCTAATTAGAGTTGTTTAAAATTCAAACAATCAGTTGCGGATTATTTTAAGTTTGTGGATTCTTTTAAACTGTTGATATATGTTGATAATATTTATTTTAAGGTGTTGATATATATCAGCTTTGTTTTTTCCGAGCGAGTAGTGGGGAGTTCTTCTGCACTGTTTTTTGAAGTCTGAAGTGCAGAAAGTGGAGTACTTCATTAAGCGCCGATGCTGTTCCAGGTTTTCTTGTATTTATTATCACTGGTGATGTCCATTTTATATATTAGTTCTTCAATCAACCTAATCAACAGCCTTTTATAGTGTTTAAAATGCATCTTTATGATAAATGAATAAGTTAATGGTAATTATGAGAGCCTGTTTTTTTTTTCTTTCGGTTTCTTGATATTTAACTTTTTAGTTTTCCTATGAAAACTCTTTTGAGAGGCTTTGCATTGAATGGCTGCTGTTTTGTATTAAATGTACACGTTTTTGCCTCCTGGATTAGTTTAATGGTGCGGTGAAATTAAGTCTGACCTTTGGGCTGTTAGCTATTTCACTATATAGTATGATTGTCAGTTCAGAAAATTTTCATCACGTTTTACTACCATTATATCGTTCTTTTACATGAGACTTGAAGAAATATACAAGTTAAAAATGTCACCATACCCTTCTGTAGGTTCTTATGATTTAAAGTATCGCTTTATCAAGCAAGTTGAGGATCAAGTATATGAGGATAGGGCTACTGTTCAATAGCTGAAGAGGTGTTTTGATGGACTGCATCTTCGTCTGTTTATGAGAGACCAAGTGTCCAGAAACCTGATGGTGATGTCTTTCTGCACTTCAGACTTCAAAAACAGTGCAAAAGCTTTTCATCACGTTTTACTACCATTATGATTTAATTTTAAAGTATCGCTTTATCAAGCAAGTTAAGGATCAAGTATATGAGGATAGGGCTACAGTTCAAGAGTTGGAGATTATTAAATTTCGTTGTTCAGTTCTCAATGTAATTGTTGATCTATCGTCATATGTGATATGTAAATTTTAATTCTATTAATCTTTGTAGAGCATTTTATTTTTACTAATTTGAGCATCAATAGTTGTTAGAGTTGATACCTGCTATTGTAAATGTTGAGTTGCTACTGTTGCCAACATCTGTTATTCCCAACAGCAGTTTCCAAAGAATTTTCAACCATTAACACAATAGAAGTTCTGAACATTCTTAAAAAAATAGGTATTTTGAAAAAATTTGACAAAAATCTTTAAAAGTCTGTTGAAAACAGCTGTTTGGCAAAAGATTCATCCACTGTTTAAAGGTATTGTCTGTTCTCATAATTTCTGTTTTTTGTAACGACTGTTGAGTTGCTATTGTTGTCAACATCTGTTATTCCCAACAACAGTTTCCAAAGAATTGTCAACGATTAACACAATAGAAGTTCTGAACATCTGTTATTGCTCAACAGATCTTTGTAAAATGTCTTCAGAACATCAAAACTCTATTCTTAAAAAATAGCTATTTTTTAAATATTGGAAAAAACTCTCAAAAATAGCTATTTTTTTTTAAATATTGGAAAACTCCATCAACAATGTTTTTTTTAGGTTATTATTGCATCATAATCATAAGTCTTAATATATAAAATCAATTTAAAACTGATTATCAGTGTTTTCATAGTATTTTTTGATGTTTTGAATCAACTTCTGTTTGGATTTAATAAGTGTTGTTTATCCTAGCGACTGTTGATTTACCACTGTTTACAACATTTGTGTCCGATGAAGTGGTAGTAGCCTTTGTTTGCCATGTAGATTATTGTTGGTCTTTAAATGAAGAGTTTTTTATTTTTATTTTTTTATGGCAGAGGTTTAAAATTTGTCATTTCAGTTTCTTGATATTTAAAATTTTCCTATGAAAATTTATTTTTTAAATGTTTTGCATTAAATGGCTGCTGATATTTAATATCAATTTATTTGTTTATATTAAAAGTGTGTTGAAAACAACTGTTTTCCAAACCTGTGTTTGACTAAGGACTGCTGAGTTACTATTGTTGCATAAGATCTGTTGTTGGCCAACAGTGGTTTCCAAACACTGCTGAAGGGTATTGTCTGTTCTCATAGGTTCTGTTTAATCCAAGGACTGCTGAGTTACTAATGTTGTCTAACATCTATTGTTGGCCAACAGTGGTTTTCAAATAACTGTCATCCATTATCAGAGTAGAGGTTCTGACGTGGACATATGTTAGCCATCAGATCTTTGTAACTTATGACACGTCAGCATTCACTTTTTCACTTTATAAACCCCTGTTTCATCCCCAAACAGTGGTTTTACTTTCGTCTCGAGTTTAAAATTCATCAGAGCGGTTTCCACCTTCTTCTTCAACACTTCTTCGTCAACTTCTCGCAACTTTCAATTCTGATCATGGCTTTGATGATGAAAAATTCCCATAACTACCTGGCTATGTTTGAGAAAACCAAGAACAATACTCTGTATCATTCAATGATTGATGTTCTTACATCATCAAAATATAAGGTCATTCCTACCGCCGACGCACCCATTTACCAAGAGACGCTTCGCGATTTTTGGGCAAATGTGAATATTGAAGAACAAAACAATGTGGCCGTAAGTATAACTTCAAAAGTCGAAGGTGAATCGGTTGCTATTACCCCCCAGTACCATATCAACAACATTTGAGGTAAACGACTTGGCAGGTAAGACCTCTTTGCCGAAAAATGAGATTCGAACATACTTGATTGGGAGGGGATATGATGGACAGTTGAATTAGGCAACTATGTTTAAAGGTAATTTTCCACCACCAATGAAATTCCCGTTCCATACTCTCATAATCTGTCTCTCAAATAAAACTACTTCTTTTAATGAAATACCTTTGAAAATTCAGTCAATGGGGTATGCAATTTTGACAAATACTGATTTTAACTACTCCCAGGCACTGTTTGTTGATTTCGTTGCAAATTTAAAAAACATTAAAAAGGGGAAAACTGCTGCTATTAAAAAGAGAAAAACTGTTGGTTTTCTTATGTTTCCTAGACTATTAAGCTACTACCTGCAAAAACATGTTTCTCAAAAAACTTTTGAAAAAGGTAAAGTTATTAAAATGAATAGTCTAACGTCTGAAACTTTTACTCGCCTTATGGCTAAAATGTCAGATGTTTCCAAAACTGAAGCAGAGGGGAATGAGGATATTTTAGATGAGTCCACAACTGCTCCTCAAACCTCTGTTGCTGAGCCCACTGCTCTTGGTGATCACAACACTACAACCACTGCTGTGAAACCCCCACCAACAAAACTCAAAAAGACCAAAACAAAATCCAAAAAGCCCATAGAAACCAGCAAAACAGGTCCTCTGGAAGATGAGATCCCAGAGGTTAACCCTGTGACAACACAGATGTCACTACAAACCATTGTTGCTACTTCCTCACAACATGTGGAAAGATCTAAACCCATAAACCACACTCCTCATGATTCCTCACAAAAGAAACATGTTGTATTCACAGGGACACCGCAATATGATGTCATACCCTCATATGAGAGTATACTTAAAAGCCCATCTCCCGGGGCAATGTCTCTTTCGACAGCAATCCCTTCATCTTCCATTCCACCAAAGTTTGTAGCACTGCTACAAGCTATTGACATTCAGACTGATAGCAATCCCTCCCACGAACACTTTACTGAGAGTTTAACTTCAACAATAGCTATGTCTGAACCTTTTCAATTACCTAACCCAGAAATAGTTGAGGAGGCTACACCTCTTGAATTTCAGCAAATTCTTGATGGTATTTCAAGTGGAGCAGCTACTACAAATGTCAAATCCACTGATTTACATTTGGACAGTAGTTTCATCAGTCAGACTCCCTTGAAGGCAACCACTGCTGTCTATCAAGGTATCAACTGGTGAGTTTATGTTAACCACGGGTGAGATCACTAAGGTAACCACTGATGCAGAGGGAAGTCCCCAGAACCAAGAACAAGGGGCATCTGCTAATGAAAATTTGGAGATACCTCTGTAGGATTGTTGAACGACCTAAACGAGTCGATCGGAAGAGTTCTAATCTAAACCAAAGGCGGAATTCAGTGATTCGGACTTGATTACACCTTTATTCACACTTAGATTCACTTAAAATGTCTTGTATATTGATTTGAAAGCTTTACATACCACTTGACACTTCGGCAGCACCTCTGCTCCGGAATCAGCAACGTTATAAATAGAGACATGACTCAACTATTTATAGGAGAGGCCAGTCCCCATGAACCAGACATTACCACTTCGTGCGAAGTGGCACTTCGTACGAACTGGCTTTGCCAGTTCGTGTGAACTGGTCAAACAACACTAAAACCCTGATTTCTAGCCTATCAAGCACTGGTCTATCCAATCTAAATACAAGACTCGATACAAGACGAAGTCGACAGACATATGCACCAACAGACTCCCCTTAGATGTTGACGAAGTCTTCGGTGTCGAGTCTTCAGTATGACAAGTCTTCAGTCTTGATCAGTCTTCACGCTCTCTCCA
This sequence comes from Helianthus tuberosus, assembly GCA_030545235.1. Lineage (NCBI taxonomy): Eukaryota > Viridiplantae > Streptophyta > Magnoliopsida > Asterales > Asteraceae > Helianthus > Helianthus tuberosus. The sequence goes on along the minus strand of CM060396.1, from coordinate 159,820,918 downwards.
AAGTGTCTGACACTGTACGTATCCTTCAATCTCTATCCAGATGTGATTAGCCAAGGAGACTCATTTAAGTGCGTATTTGACATACTAAATACCAAATTTATATCATTGCACAATCAACTACTTCACAAAAATGCATAAAAGTTACACAACTCGGTACCTAATCACTAAAGTCCAGCTTGATTTGTATCAAAGTATCAAACAACTCTTTTCATACTGGTTGCAGGGGCGTAGGTTAGTAGGTGCCTAGTGGTGCACCGCCCCCTCCAATGTTTCGGTTAGAAGTTTATAATTTTCGATTTTTCGTTCGATATTTGTAAAATTATATAGGATCTCCCCTCCAATTATTTTGCCTAAATATTTATACAATATATAACTCAAAGTAAAGTTTGTTACCACTTTAAATCTTAAAGGTCGCCGGGCTGAGTTGTAATTCTTCGACCAGATTTCATTTATCTCGTACCATTATACACACATATATATATATATATATATATATTGGTCTTTTGTTTGTTAAACAATATTTAGTTTTTTTTATATGTAAGAACGGGTCCTTTAAACGAATAAAATTTTTTTAGTTTTATTTGGAACTATTATTATTTGACCCGAATCGAATAGCCGGCCCGACCCAAAACATAACGATAGGAAAAAAAATTGGGTCCCATGACTTTACGCCACCTCGAAATTTTTGGTCAAGCTCCGCCACTGACCGGTTGGGTAGTTGAAGTCTAATTGTAACAACATGAAGATGTTGCACATGGCATTTTCAAATCTCTATACTATTTTATACATACTACATAAAAATGTCAAATAATGTATAATTATTCAAAACATCTGTACATATACTTTCTAAACTTCAATTAAATTTTTACCCTTGACGCAAGTTAGTACAAAAAAAAAACACACCATCGATGTTAATTTTAAACTGGGTAATGGCCTTCACTCATGAAACCATGATAGCTCATAGCTACAAGTTTAGAATAAAATAACAAAATTTTGTTCTCCTTTATTACAGCAAGTTCAAAATTTACAATTTTAGCAAAAGTAATTTAATACAACCAAACCTTGTCAAATATCTTCCATTGACTAAAAAAGCATGTATATATAATCAGAAATGGATTCTAACACCTATACATAACAGATTGAACAGAAACCCTAACCAATCTATTTAACAAGAAAACAATAAAACCCTTCTCAAATATCTTCAATCGAAAAACATGTAAGGTAATCAAAAAACGAATTCGAATAATATAATATATAATCAGTACTTACCTTGAATTAGAAATTGAAGTCATAGAAACCTTGAATCACGAATCAAATCGAACTGAAGCCCTAGAAACCTTGATTAGAGTGGTGAAGCCTTAGAAACCTTGATTAGAGTGGTGGTGACACTCCGGTCACCGCCCCTCTCCTTCCCTTTCTCTCTCTTTAGGTCTCGTCTGAGACTTTCAAAGATTCTAAGGTGGATGACCGCCCAAGATGATCAGTAAAGGAGTGTGGGGAGGTGGCCGGATATGGATGGTGGAGCGGTGATGGTGAGTTGGTGTTAGGGTTTCTAAGATGAAATTAGGGTGGAGAGATATGTGTTATGAGGGCATCGTGGCCTAAAAAAGGGGAAGTGAAAAAGAGGGATCGAACTGGCGTCTTTGCTATTGATTCCAAATACCTAAATGTATGAAATTATAGAATAAAACATGTATATATACAATAAGATGATAGAGTTGTTACTATTCATTAAAAGTTAAAAGTATATATAATATTAAAGTTACTATTTATTGGCTTCTGTTTTTAATATATATATATATATATATATATATATATATATATATATATATAGGATTAGGTTCAAGAGTGAACACTGGTGTAGTTTGCGAACTGAGCGAGCTAATCCTAGCCATACATGTGTGTAGATCAATGGCCAGGATTTGATGATGAAATACACCAGTGTATTTTACGATTTGATGATGAAATCCTAGCCATCCACGTGTGTAAATCAATGGCCAAGATTTGTTCACTCAGTTCGCAAATACATTAGTGTTCACTCTAGAACCTTACCCTATATATATATATTTAGATTTAAAAAACATTTATTCAACATGTGTAATACACAGGTTCCTAATCTAGTACTATATAATAAAAAAAAAAAACCTCATTTAGGACACGTGTCATTACATGATGAATCATAAGCCATATGTTCGTATATGTATTTATCTAATTTTAAAATATCAATTATATATGTATTTATTTAATTTTAAAATATCAGTTGACATATCTTTCAACATTTCAAATTTATTTATTAACTAGTGGGATTCCCGCGCTACGCGGCGGGATTTCGATCGGTATCATATCGGCACTCGCTATAGCAACCAAATGAGAAAACCCAAAAAATTAAGTTGTGATGTGCCCAAAAGATCACATATTTTACATCTGTCGCGTCTCAAGCGGCTCCTCCACGACGTTGGAGACGAGCCAAATGTGGTGGGGCCCTTCAATCATACCGTTTAACAACGGCTAGTTTAAAAAAAAAACAAATTCATTTAATTTAAAACCTATATAAATACCCACACATTTAACCATTTTTATACAAAAATTCACCCACTTTCTCCAAACAACTCCCTTTACACACCATTTTTATACAAAAATTCACCCATATTCTCACATAATTTTCTCTAAAAAATACACCATGTCATCTTCCTCTTCATCGGGTTCGACGGACACCATGGAAGCCGTAAAATATTTTATAAACAAGGTGGTAGAGGCGACACAACTAATTTTGGAAGAAGAAGAGGAGGAGGAGGAGGAGGTTTCGTCACAACCACGAAACAGGAACCCACACATCGAGCGAGACCGAGAAAGTTAGTTATATTTTTATTCTTATATTTTTATTTTTATGTTTTTAGTCTTATATTTTTATTTTTATGTTTTTAGTCTTATATTTTTATAGCGTTGCATTATATTTTTATTTATAAGTTGTATATATTTTTTTTATCTTGTAGGTGCTCACCAAAGATTATTCCCCGATTACTTTGCCGACAAGCCGTTGTACTCAGAGACTATTTTTAGACGTCGTTTCAGAATGAGTCGTCGACTTTTCTTACGTATAGCCGACGATTTAGCCGCTTATGACCTATTTTTTACCTTGCGACCCGATGCTAAAGGCAAAATGGGCTTCACCACCTTACATAAATGCACTGCGGCGATTCGTCAACTAGCTTATGGGACGGCAGCCGATGCTTGGGATGAATACTTAAAGATGTCCGAAAGAACTGCTAGAGAATGTTTATACAAGTTTTGCAAATTTGTGGTGAGGCTCTACAGCCAAAAATATTTTCGAAAACCGAATTAAAATGACGTCCAAAATTTGTATCAACACCACCAAGCAAGGCACGGTTTTCCAGGCATGCTCGGGAGCATTGATTGCATGCATTGGCCATGGCAGAATTGTCCTACCGCTTGGCGAGGAATGTATACGCGAGGCGATCAGGGACATCCAACAATAATTCTAGAAGTTGTTGCGTCTCAAGACCTATGGATTTGGCATGCTTTCTTTGGGATTCCTGGTTTGAAATTCGAATAACGACATCAACGTTCTACAAAATTATGAGGTTTTTGACGATGTTATAAAAGGGATCGGTCCTGATACGAGGTTTACGGTTTCAGGAGTGGAGTACAGACGCGGGTATTGTCACACTCCTTTCTAAGGCGGAAGCACGAGGTGTGATCTTGAAAGGTTCTCATTGCATACGAATGGTAAACATACTAGATGCTCGTAAAAATAACTTCAAATACCAATAACATTACGTAACTGAAAACATAGGTTAAGTTTGGAGTTTACATCACATCATAAAACGTTGTCTGAAAAGTTTACAACATTATTCAAAGATAAACATAAACAACATCCAGGAGCAAGAGTAAGACCGCGCGCACATCCACTTTAGTTACCTGAAATACATGTGAGTTTTTGGAAAATCGTCAACATAATGTTGGTGTGAATTCATGCAGTTTTTGTATCGAACGTTTGTGTACTTTAAATGAAAACATGGTATGTAATTTGTATAAATCAAGTATTTCTGTAAGTGTAAGGAAATCGAGATCGCTAATGGTTTGCAAGGCCATTAACATGTGACACGACATAGGAAACATCCAACCCATAGGCATTTTTAGTAGTCGATTCACGACTGGGACACAAAAGCACTGCTTGGTACTAGTTATCACCAAGAGTGTGGCTGCCTGAAACCCATTAGATCTAACCTTTTGTTCCGTAGTCTTAGTATGTACACGATTAATGGTGCTTCTGGTACCCTATTCGTGACATGATCTAAAGTATCATTCCTTAGTTTTTGTATTCAACATACCATAACACATGTATTTTCCCCAAGTTTAAAAAAAACATATAAAGTTTAAAAGTGGGGACATGAACTCACAACTTTGCGTTTCTTGCGCCGTAAACTTCACCGGGTTTGCTTATATAGCGTCGTGACCTATACGTGTTTTATTAACGTTAGTCACTAGACTTGTATCGCACAAGTACAAGTCACCATCTTTTATGTATGTATTCTTGGTTGTTAAAAATAATTTATATTTTTAACCATGTATCTTACTTATATTATTTTCTCAAAAATAATTATAAGTATCTTGTATTTTTCACCCGAGTTATGCATTTTTGTCCAAAACTTCATTTTAAGTTCATATCTTGTCCAAGTTATTTAATCTATTAAGAAATATATTTTCATAAATATATTTTCTTGTATTTGTCTAAGCATGTTGTATGCGTATTTTTTATTCTTACTCCTTAGGAGTATTTAGTGTATTTTCAAGTCCTAATACACTATTACATATAATACATACACTTAGCACAAAATTTAGTGATCAATAAATATATATATTTTCCTCAAAAATATACATACTTAATACCAATTTTATCTTGAAGAAATCATCATTTCTTAACTTGAAGTTTACATAAAAATTAGGGAAACCTTGGTAAATATTTTTAGGTGAATTTTTAGGGAATAAGTTTCACCAAAACTTATATTTTTCTAAGTGTCAAAATTTTATAGAAATTTTGACATAGTTTCCTCTAAAATGGAGGTTTCCCATGTTTTCAAAACATGTGTTTATTTTCTTTTAAAATCATCACAAGCAATCATCAACTCATTCAACACTTACCGAGTGTCAAAATCAAGTAAATTACACTACATCATGAACTTGAAGTTTTTGTAAAAACTTGTAGTAACTTACCATGTTATTTAGTAGGTTTAGTTACCCTAAAAAACATGGTTATTTGTTTGTAAATCACTTTATTAAAAGATTTAGTCATTTACAACTTGTAAGATGATTTTTCTAAAAATATTTCTTTTGTATTTTTCTTGTTACAATCATGTTCCTAGTCTTGATTTAACACTAAAAATGTGATTAGTTTACTTAGAAACTATGACTTGTAAATCTTATAAATAAACTTGGTTTCTTGAGAAAATTATTTTTGTAATCATCTATTTTACAATATTTGTATTTTAAATCATCTTTACATATGAAAATCAATTTCATCATTCAAGTTCATGAAGACATAAAGCATGATGATCTTGGTCTTTCACAAGATCACCACCTTAACTTACTAGATCATGTGTTTAATCACAATCTAGTAGGTTTCTTATGATGTCTAACATCACTAACACAAATCATCAATCAACAAGAAGCAAATAAACACTATCAACATGTATTCTTATGTTATTAAGCTTATGTTAAAGTATCATGATCATGTTCTTTAGTGTTCTTGTGATTAACAACATTCATCATCCTTTTAACCATCAAAATATGAAGTAACAACAAGTGATAAGAAGCTTACAACTAGCACAAGGGCTAGGGAAGAACACAAGAAGTTGAGGATGACAAAAGTGGTGGATAAAAGCAAATGAAGAACGTCCTTCAAGATCCCCAAGCTCCAAGATTCCTTAATCACCTTCTTACACCTTAGGATGCCTTGAAATGGATGGGATTGAGTTGGAAATAATGGTGGTGTGGGTGGTGATCTTCGGCCGAGATGAGGGAAGGGAGGAAGGAGAGAGGTGAGTGGTGAAGATGAAATGAGGCTCATGTATTCTTATAACCATCTTGAGTTTTTATCCAAGGGTTCTTGTGTTCCATATAGTACACACAAAATCTCTAAATATATCTTCACAATCTTAGGAGATTTAGCAAGATCATACAAAATCAAAGGAGATCTATGGTGGGGTCACCATATGACCGCCCATTTTAAAGGGGGGGGGGGGGGGGTAAAGTGTAAGTTTGATGGGTAGTTAAGTAATCTAATTGGATTTCAAGAGATTTAGTTAGTGTTTGAGTGTATGATGTGTTATATAGTGTGTTAGGGTGTTCGGGGATCATAACTAGCTCAGAAATAATAAAACAATGCTTCTAGTATAATTTTGGTGTTTCGGGTAGTGTCCGGTTGTTTGGTTAGATACCGGTTCGTTAAAGTGCTAAATTGCACCGTTTAGTGTCCTTTATGTACCCTTTTGTGACATTTTCAATTCCCGACACTTAGGAAAGCATTCAGGACTAATTAGTCATATTTTTACATGTTACTAACTCATTACAATGCTGAATTTAGCTGAAATTTATGAAATTCAGCATTTAAAGTGTGTTTCGGGTGCTTTTTGGTGCATATTCTAGCTTCCGGAAAGTCTATATGTTAACCCTTGTATCCATTCTTGAGTTTTAATGTATTTTAGACTTTGGACCTACTCCTAGGCCCCAATTCTATTGTCTGACTGCTTTATGCAGAATTGTTGACACAGTGTGTCTTGCCGGTGAGTTTACTAGTATTTCTGACGCAACGCTATCATTAATGCATAAATCAATATTTGTATTATAAAACTGTTATGGGTCATTTTCTGAGCATATATCCTGACTAATATTCTGCTTTTGATTGTTTATTTGTGATCAGGATATCGGGTCAGGATATTGGTAACATCCTGGTACGATATCCTGGTATTGACTGAATTAATCACGTGCAGATTAAGAGTTACAAGTCTCCAACGTTCAAGAAGACTTCTTCCCCCCAAGACTCGGGAAAATCAGTTGGAATAGAGACGTTGATTCCGAAAGACCAGGACTGCAACGTTTACTTGGGAATATTCGGAGCATCTCTGTTTAATAGGAAAGTTAGTTGTTTTCGTTTAGCTATAAATAGTATGATCGGATCAAGTTAAGGCACTCACTTTCATTCGCACACTTTACTCTCTAGTTACTAGCAATCACTACACACCAACACTTGTAATCAAATCACGTTGTAACACCTAGTTGGTCCGCATCATATCCTGCACTGTATCCCAACATTTGAAGTAATAGAAGAACAAGGCAGCTGCGATTGTCAGCTCTCGAGGTTTTGTGCCGGCGATCTAGATTGATCAAGGGTTTCCTCGTATATCCGGTGTCACCCTTTACCTTTTTTGCTCATTGTTTGATCATAAATACAGCTCTGTATCCTGAGCCGTATCCTCAAACTGTTTTTGCAAACAACTTAACTTGAACATTTTCAACACACCTTTTAAGCACACTACCTCACTTAACTAATTTGATCACTTAATTGCTTCTGTAGTTTTTGACCAAAACAATTTGGCGCCCACCGTGGGGCAAGTGGTGCTGTTTTTACTAAGAACTTTTGCAAAATCGCTAATTGGTTTTCTATTTTCAAAACTTTTTGCTACACTATTTTTAATGGCCTCAAGATCAAACATGAGCTCTTCCACCATGTCTGCTACAACCTCTGCAACAATTGGTTCGGTGCTTCCACCACCTCCTCCGAGATCTCAAACTTCTTCCCAAGGGACTGAAATTCATGTGGCTCGGGATGTTATCCCCGCTCGCAACACCCAGGGATTTGGTCCTGTTTTAGCTTCTAATGAGGAAATTCTAAATTTGTTTGGTAGTGTACAGGAACAGATGAGGCAGCAGCAGGAAACTAATCAAATGCTGATGAGAGATATACAACTCTTGAGATCCGACTCGAGCAGGCCAGCTTAAGATACTGTCACTCCCTTGCAACCCAGGGCTTTGAACTTCAGTTCTGCAGTTTATACCGAGGATAACCGAGGAAATATTGTGCCTAGCCATTCCCAGAATCATACTCCTGAGATACCCTCATCAGTGAGAATATCAACTGTGAGAAGCTTAGGATATGCTTCAGGATATGGACAGAATCCTCAGAACGGTAATGTATCTAATAATAATAATACTCTTGCTACTAATGGTGTTGGATCTTTGCAGGATATAGGTATGACGTCAGCACTGTCTAGAGAGCTTCAGAAGCTGAAGGACATGATATCCAGTGTACCTGGGGTGGTGCAGCCAATTCCTGAAGTATCTCAGGATAGCCACAGGATATCACGGTTTGCATATCCCATTTGTGATACTGAAATCCCAAAAAGATTTCAAACCCCCAACATGAAACTCTACGACGGAACTACGGATCCTGAGGAGCATATCGCCCAGTATAGGGAAAGGATGGAAATTAATCCCATCCCCCCAGATCTCAAAGAAGCATGCTTGTGCAAGGGTTTCGGCTCCACCTTAATAGGATCAGCCCTGAAATGGCTGTTAAACGTTCCTCCTCACTCAATTACTTCTTTTGCCCATTTAGTTAATTTATTTAATAGTCAATTTTCCTGCAGCCGAAGTTTTGAGAAACTAACCAGTGACCTTTACAGGATAACTCAAGGACCTCAGGAATCCTTGAGGGATTATGTGAATAAGTTTAGCCGGGAATCCTTAGATATCCCGCACCTTGATGTTGCAACAGCTGTGCAGGCTTTCAAGATGGGATTGCAAAAAGATTCCCAGTTTTACCAGGATCTCGTAATGAATCCCTGCAGGAATATGGATGAAGCTCGTAACAGGGCATTAAGATACATTCGGCTAGAGGATGACAAAAAGATGCAAGAAAGAATGAATTCGTCCACAACCTATGAGTCAACCAACAGAAAATCAGAATCCTCATATAAGCCGTATCGCTCAAAACCATATGGCAGAAATGATAGCAAAAAAGTCAACGTTGTTGAAGATGAGGATCCTGAGAAGTATCCTGAGTTGTCTGAATATTGTTTTTCCGTTAATATACCTGAATTAATGTATGCTATGCAGGGTTTAGGAAACAAAGCCAGGTGGCCTCGCAAAAATCAACAAAAAGCTGATTGGAAGGATAAGTCCAAATGGTGTGCCTTCCACGAGGATTTCAGGCATATCACCGAGGATTGCATTGCTCTAAGGAAAGAAATAAGCTACCTACTGAGCAAGGGATATCTAAGGGATCTGCTGGGAAAAAAGAAGAATAAAGGGCAGGATCCTGAACGAGCAGCATCACCCCCAGCAGATGCCAAAATAATTAACTTTATTTCAAGAGGGTCCGATATTTGCGGGACCTCATATTCCGCAGCCAATAGACATGCAAAGGAAGCTAAGGTAGAAATAGGAGAAAAGCCGACCAGGATGACGACGCTCACAACTGACAAACTGATCACTTTTGATAGTGATGACAGGGATACTGTTCAGGATCCTCACCATGACGCTTTAGTAATTACTTTGTACGTCACTAACCATTTTGTACGCAGGATACTGGTAGATAACAGCAGTTCCGTCAACATAATCCAGCTGGAGACGTTAAAAAGAATGAATGTGTCCCCGATGGATATTACTTCGAAGTCCACTGTGCTCGTCGGGTTCAGTGGAGAAGCCAGGAATACCGTGGGGGAGATAAAATTACCAGTATATGTTGAAGGAGTCAATTCAATACAACGCTTTTGCGTCATGGACTCACTATCCTGCTATAACATTATATTGGGTAGGCCTTGGATCCATGATATGAAAGTTGTGCCATCGACTTATCATCAGTGTATCAAGATCCCTACACCTTGGGGAGTTGTCAAAGTGGATAGCGACCAGCAAGAAGCAAAGGAATGCTACTCATCATCCATGAAATCCTCTACCAAGCCCAATGCGGCATAGCAATTAAAGATGCGGGCCCAGGATATTCTAGAGGCTTCTGAGCAGGATGTAAAGAAAATTATCTTGGATCAGGATAACCCGGATATCTCAGTGCTCGTAGGAACCAATATCCCTCAGGATATTGAAAATCAATTGACTAACTTTTTGAAATGCAGGATGTCGACATTCGTATGGAAACATGAGGATATGACAGGCATTTCCAAGGATATTATAACACATAAGATTGGTATTGACAAATCATTTAAACCAGTCCAACAAAAGAGAAGGAAATTTGCTCCGGAATGAAATATGATCATCCAAGGGGAAGTTGAAAGGCTACTAAAGAGCAAGATGATTAGGGAAGTGAAGTTTCCCAAATGGCTGGCTAATGTGGTTGTGGTGCAAAAGAAAAACGTGAAACGGAGAGTAGGTGTGGATTACACCGACTTGAATAAAGCTTGTCCCAAAGACCCGTTTCCTCTACCTCATATTGATTCAATGGTGGATGCTACCGCTGGCCACGAGATGTTAACCTTCATGGATGCCTCTTCAGGATTTCAGCAAATCCAAATGGAACCCTCTGATCAGGAGGATACTGCTTTCATAACACCCACATGTATTTATTGTTATACTGCTATGCCCTTTGGTTTGAAAAATGCAGGTGCAACATACCAGAGATTGGTGAACATGATGTTTAAAGAGAAGCTGGGGGACACCATGGAGGTATACATCGACGATATGGTGGTAAAATCCAAAAAGGCTGAGGATCACCTCCAGGATATTAAGGGAGCATTTAACATCCTGGATCAGTATAACATGAAACTGAATCCTGCAAAGTGCCATTTTGGAGTGGAGGCAGGAAAGTTTCTAGGATATATGGTGACTAAAAGAGGGATAGAGGCAAGCCCGGAGTAGATTAAAGCTATCTTGGATATCAAATCTCCTTCAAATGCGAAGGATGTTCAATGATTAACAGGCCGAGTAGCAGCATTGAACAGATTTATTTCGAGATCCTTGGAAAAATGCAAGGAATTTTATGATATTCTGAAGAAAAATAAGAAATTCGAGTGGGATGAAAAGCATGAAGCGGCCTTGCAGGATCTGAAGCAGTATCTTTCAACTGCACCCCTGTTGATGAAGCCTGAGGATGGTGAACCATTATCCCTGTATCTTGCAGTATCAAGAAATGCAGTAAGTGCTGTCCTTGTAAAGGATCATGAAGGTCAGCAGTATCCTGTTTACTATGTTAGTAAAAGTTTATTAGATGCTGAAACTAGGTATTCTCACTTAGAGAAACTTATATTAGCCCTAGTTATGGCGTCAACAAAACTTAGACATTATTTTGAAACACATAGGATTCATGTTAAAACCAACTATCCTGTTAAAAACGTGCTTAGGAAACCCGAAATGTCAGGTAGGATGGCTAAATGGTCAGTAAAATTAAGTGCCTTTGATCTAGTATATGAACCTAGAAATGCCATAAAGTCTCAGGCTTTAGCTGACTTTGTGGCTGATTTTAGTAGTGATATTCAAAATGAAGTAGACTTAGAAGTACAACAGCTAGGAGAGAACTTAGAATCCTGGACCTTATATACTGATGGTGCATCTAATGTAAGAGGTGTAGGTTTGGGTATACTACTAAAATCGCCACAGGGGGACATATTACCCCAGGCTATTAGATGTGAGTTTCCTGCCACTAATAATAAGGCAGAATACGAAGCTTTAATTGCATGATTAGAATTGGCTAAAAGTATGAATATCAGGAGTTTGCAAGTATATGTTGATTCTTTGTTAATTACTAATCATTTTAACGGAACCTATGCAGTTAAAGGTGAGAAGTTAATCGAGTACCTCGAAATTCTCAAAAATTTAGCAGGATATTTCGATATTTTTACACTTGAACAGGTACCAAGAGAGGATAATGCTGAAGCTGATGCCTTGGCAAATCTAGGATCATCAGTCAAGATACCGGAAGGAACCCAAATACCAATATTACACATCCTATATCCTGCGATGGATCCTCAGCATAAGGAAGCGTGATGTGTTCAGGATCCTGATGATGAGTATTCTAATAAGGATCCTAAGTCTTGGATGGCTCCAATCATAAGATATCTCAAGGAAGGACACATCCCAAAGGATGAGAATCCTAGGGCCTTTAGAATGAAGGTATCACGATTCACTATTATAAATAATGTCATGTATAAGAAATCTCTTGCAGGACCATATCTGAGGTGCTTAGAGGATCCCGAAACCAAGAAAGTGCTTCAGGATATACACGAAGGGGATTGTGGTAACCATACTGGGGGCAGGTCGTTATTCTCAAAGGTATTAAGAACAGGATATTATTGGCCAACCATGAGAAAAGATGCTGCAGAATATGCTCGAAGATGCGATGCATGTCAAAGGCACAGTAATATATTACATCAGCCGGCCAAGCCACTTTATCCTATAGCTTCCCCTTGGCCATTCATGAAGTGGGGAATGGATATAGTAGGAAAATTGCCAAAGGCTCCAGGAGGAAAGGTCTTCATGTTGGCAATGACCGATTATTTTTCTAAGTGGGTCGAAGCTGAAGCATTCGTTCAAGTTAGAGATCAAGAAGTGGTATCTTTCATAAAAAGGAATATCCTGACTAGGTTCGGAGTACCAGCTGAAATTATTTGTGATAATGGATCTCAGTTTATAAGTAAGAGAACAACTGACTTTTGTAAGAATTGGGGAATCAAGATGGTTACATCTACACCGGTACATCCTCAAGAAAATGGACAAGCAGAATCTTCAAACAAGATAACTGTTAACAACCTGAAAAAGAGACTATGAGCTAAGAAAGGGAGATGGGCAGAAGAACTACCCTTTGTTTTGTGGGCTGATAGAACGACGGTGAAAAATGCAACTGGCCAAACCCCGTTTTCCTTGGTATTTGGAGCAGAAGCGGTGATCCCGACAGAAATGGTAATACCTTCGGCAAGATCCAACCTCCGGGATCCTGGGAAGAATCCTGAAGTCCTATGTGAGGAATTGGATACTGTTGATGAGACAAGAGACGCAGCAAGGCTAAGGATGGCGGCATATCAACAGAGGATATCTAAAGCATATAACAAGAATATAAGGACCAGAAGGTTCCAGGTCGGAGATTGGGTATTAAGAAAGGCTTTCCAGAATACTACTAATCCTGCTGATGGAAAGTTGGCCCCAAAATGGGAAGGACCCTATGAGATTGAGTCAGAATCAGGGAAAGGAGCATATCGACTCAAGGATATGGAAGGGGATATGCTACCAAGATCCTGGAATGCTATACACCTAAAGCTCTATTTCAAGTGAGTTAGGAATCTAAATTCTAGCTCAGGATGGTATGGATTCTATCTCTTTTATTAAATTTAATATTATTTATTGCTTTAACCCATTACTGACTTAAGCATCGGAGGGGTGTTAGCCAGGCTAACACCCACACCAGGCTAACACCCACCTTAGCTTGCAGTTGTTTTGCAGTATACGTTTCGGCATGTAGATCCAGGATATACATTCAGGAAACTTCGAAAGATTAGAGGATTGGCCCCCTCTCTCACGTTTAAGGGATACTGATCCCTTCACAGGTTTAAAGGTATTCACCTTTATCTCGAATTGGGTTTAAACACCCCACCTGGAGCGCAAGTTATATAGGAATAGTTCAAGGTGGCGGGACCAGTTCATGTAAAAGTGGCTGACAATTTCGTCACTATTGGCTATATCCTGGATTCCCAAGGTATATGAGGATTGATCACCCTCTCTCATGGAAGGGTATTTTCATACTCTCTAAGGTTTAAAGGTTATCACATTTCTAAGTCTTGGAGTTTATACACTCCCGCCTGTAGCGCATGAAAATTTGGGATTTTCCCCAGGATACTAAGGATTTATCTCTAGTATGTTTTTGGGTTTTACCCCAGTAACATAAGAATTGTCCAAACAGTTAAAACTTGAAAATTTTCTAAGTATTCGAAGACTTTATGCACAGGGGACATTCCTCCTAAGGCGATTGTGTAAAGGCTCGAAGAGTCAAATTCAATGCACTAAGTATTTCGGACTGGGGACATCTTAGTTGAAGAAGTTGCAAAAGGATTAAAAGTTTGATACTAGGGCTACACCCTATTCCTGGTATGATCTTTCCTTTGCAAGTTGTTTAAACTCTTGAAACTGTGTTTAAGGCTCGAATATCCTGATGAGAATGTATCTTTAGGATATGTTCTCAAAATGTGTTTTTGGGATACGTTTTGGGATACGTTTTGGGATATTTGATTGGAATACTTGGGAAATGATACTTGGGTGGAAAATAAATACTCTGGTCAAACAAGTGTTATCAAAATGGAAAATAAACCATATTTTATTCTTTAGAAACTTTGTCTAAATTGCTTGGATTATGAGAAGTTCTATTTGACAAGAGTCTTCATAGGATACCACTGAGTATATTGATCAGGATATTTTCAAAAGGTAATGGCGCAAATTTTGCAAAGCTAAAATTTAAACTAAGTAATGCATAATAAAAATTGAAAGGCAACAGCAAGTAAATCGAAAGATGAAATTATCTAAAATAAGCAATACTAGTTGATAACCTAAGGCTTCATCCTAAAACCTAGGACCCATCCACTTTCGGCTATCAAGTTGTTTTAATGCAGAAGTAAAATTGTTCGAACATAAGCATCAAATTTAAAAGAAACGAGTTTTAGGGGGCAACGCCTTCTTCAATCATCACATCTTCACCAGCATTCGCCTCAGGATCGGCCTGAATATCCTTCTCAATCTTGTCGCCGGTACCTGATGATTTTTCCATCACATTTGGAGATCCTGCAGCTGCAGACTTAAACGGGATGTTCTATGGGTTGGCCTCCAAGAGTTTTTAGCTTGGTCTCCCAGGCATCGACGTTCCAAGAAGGACATTCGAAGCCCAGGGCTTTGGCCTCGTGAGCCATTTTTAGCCGAGCCTGCAAGAGAGAGATAACAACAGAACCTTTGAGGCTTTCCCGGTAAGTAGCCATATCCTGCTCGTGTTGGGCATGTACAGCATCCAGTTGAGTTTGGGCTTTGCGAGTGGCTTTTTTGAGAATGGCTTGGTGCTCCTGAGTCATGGCCTTGAACTTGTCTTTGTAATGTTGAGTTTTGGCCGCACCAATCATGCCTTGATCGGAAATGGTAACCTCAGCTTTCTTCAACTTGGACTCAAGTGTTTTGATGAGCCCACAGGATTCTTGATACAAATGAACTAAACGCTCAAGGTCCTGTATCCAGAAACACAGGTATAATGAAAACTAGGATATAGGTCTGACATATATGAGCAGGATGTGGAATGGGAATTTATACCTGATTAAGAAAGGAGGTCATAAACCCGCTTGCCTCAATGAACCCATGGTTCTCATAAGGGAATGTGTCAGAGATGGTGGGTGAATCGGTCTCTTTCCTCTTGCGAGAATTTGAACCCCGGGCTTTGTGGCTGGTGAAGGTTTGGGTATGATGATGGCTTTGGAGCTGCTGGGCTTAGATGAAGTTGTAGCCTTGGGACTGGGTTCCTTCTTGACTTGGACGTGGTCGGAGTAACTATCCAGCTCCTCAAGATCGAAAACCTCGGGGATCTTGGCTGGTGCTGCATAAAGGGGGAATTATAAATCCTTATTGCTCTTTCGTTATATTGCATTAATTAATTATATTACAAAATAACTCTTACCGGACATTTCAGATGATGAATATTGACTGGAACTTGGGATGTGTGTAGAAAAACTCCTATCACCTTCTGGTAGCTGGTAAATTGCTTTAATCCTTTTCTCAGATTCTGCAATAGGGGGAGCTACTTCCTTAAAGTTCACTGCGAAAAAGACCAAATGAGAAAATATTAGCACGAGACAGAAGCCTGAAAGTGTCTATGGATATGTTTGAAGCCCTAAACCTTACCGGTGGTTAACAACTCCACCGGAAGGCTAGCACCCTCGTAGATGGAATCTCGCTTGACGAAAAGAATTTGCGTTGCCATCCATCTTTGTTTTTGGAAACTTTAAGGATGAGGGGTTTACTGGAAGTTGAAAAAAGCAAGAATCGACTAGAACCATGTGACCGGAGGCGATAGGCGATTGGGATATCCTCGATGCAGAGGTCAGAACAATGAAGATTTTTGATTTGGTTGAGTACAATCAGTACTCTCCAAACCATGGGCATGGTTTGTGCAAAGGAGATACCAGTGGTTCGGAAGAATTGCATCATAAACTCGGGAAATGGGTATCGAAGACCTAGCGAGAAAGGGTATGCCGGGAAGCAAACCCAATCAGCAGAAGAAACGTCCGATCGAATTGATCGATCAAATGGTTTAAAGACCGTGCCATCAGGGAAAGCCCCGGAGGCTCTCAGCGCTACAATGTCCGCGTTGTCAAAAGCACAGATCTCCCTCTCGGGATTTTTAAGAAGATTTTGCTGGATAAAGGTCTCGGACGATTCGCTGGTTTGAGAAAAAGCTCTAGTGGCCATTACAAGTAAAGGAAAAGAGATAGACAGAAAATGAAGAAGAAGTAAGGAATTACCTGGAGACTCCGTTGATGATATCTGGTTTTCAAACAAAAAGAGAGAAGATATAGGGGCATAGTAGATATCAATCGAGTGAAAACCACGTAGGAAGTTACACATTGCTATCTTGACCGTCACCTCGTTTTGATTGCCTCGGTTTACGAGATAAGGTTTTAAAATATATCCGTTGGATTGGTATACCAACAGATATATTTTGGGGACAATTGTTATGGGTCATTTTCTGAGCATATATCCTGACTAATATTCTGCTTTTGATTGTTTATTTGTGATCAGGATATCGGGTCAGGATATTGGTAACATCCTGGTACGATATCCTGGTATTGACTGAATTAATCACGTGCAGATTAAGAGTTACAAGTCTCCAACGTTCAAGAAGACTTCTTCCCCCCAAGACTCGGGCAAATCAGTTGGAATAGAGACGTTGATTCTGAAAGACCAGGACTGCAACGTTTACTTGGGAATATTCGGAGCATCTCGGTTTAATAGGAAAGTTACTTGTTTTCGTTTAGCTATAAATAGAATGATCGGATCAAGTTAAGGCACTCACTTCCATTCGCACACTTTACTCTCTAGTTACTAGCAATCACTACACACCAACACTTGTAATCAAATCACGTTGTAACACCTAGTTGATCCGCATCATATGCTGCACTGTATCCCAACATTTGAAGTAATAGAAGAACAAGGCAGCTGCGATTGTCAGCTCCCGAGGTTTTGTGCCGGCTATCTAGATTGATCAAGGGCTTTCCTCGTATATCCGGTGTCACCTTTACCTTTTTTGCTCATTGTTTGATCATAAATACAGCTCTGTATCCTGAGCCGTATCCTCAAACTGTTTTTGCAAACAACTTAACTTGAACATTTTCAACACACCTTTTAAGCACACTACCTCACCTAACTAATTTGATCACTTAATTGCTTCCGTAATTTTTGACCAAAACAAAAACGTGCATGAATTCACATGTATAGCATGTAATCAGACAATGCTGACATTTAAGTACATAATTGCAGTTATCAAGTATTAATTAAATTGTACGGCAATTACCGGTTTTATGCCAGTTGTCACAGGTATTATCTTTCCGATGGAATGTACCCACAATACTCTACAATTGTTAAAACGGTTAGGCATCCTCCAGATGAAAAAAGAAAGAAATTTGCCAAGTTTCAAGAAGCGGCTAGAAAAGATATTGAACGGTGTTTTGGGGTTCTCCAACAAAGATGGCATATTATTGAAAACCCAGCACGCGCTTTTACACCCAAAATGTTGTGATACTGTATGTATGCTTGTATTCTGTTGCATAACATGATGCTCGAAGACGAAGGACATGCAATTTGTGAGTATGACGAGAATGCGGTGGAGCAGAATAATGTTCCGGTTAGCGGAGAACAACAAGATTTAAACATGTTCTCGTTACATAACGATTTCACAAATGCCAATCTTCAATCGGACTTGATCGATCACATTTGGAATCTCGGAGAAAACAACAAGTAGTTTTTTTATTTATTTGTAACTTTAGGCTTTTTTTTAATGCAACTTTAGGTTTTTTTTAATGTTACTTTAGGTTTTTTTTAATGTAGCTTTAGGATTTTTTTTAATGTAACTTTAGGTTTTTATTTAAATGTAACTTTTTTTATTTACTTTGTTTTAATTAATATGGCAAAAAATAATAATAAAAAAATGGGGGAGGACCATCCACCACACCCTTGGGTAGTCCCCAAGGGGATGGTCCTCCACCTATGCTTAGTTGGCGCCTATGTGGCAGATGGTCCCTTTAGGAATTTTCGATAATAGTGAAGTATTGATGACAAAATTAACCAATAGTGGTTTTTTTGTTAACTTGAATTCAAATGGGGCCAAGAAGTGTTTTAGAAAAATTAGGAAGCCCAACATCAAAAAGGACAGTATGGAGGTTGATAATGGGCTACCTAGGCCCAGAAAGAGGACAAGGCAAAACGACCATTTCGATCTAAACGAAACAATCGGTATAAAAGAGGACAGTTATACAACCAGAGAGCAAGATGACACGGCAAATTAAAATTATGGGATTGAAGGGTTACACGAGAGAAGCGAGAATACGACAAATGGCAATGGAGAGGAGGTTAGGAAGGCCACTGTGGTAAATGATTTAAATATGCAACCTAATTAGGAGGAAGAAAACATAAATGTAGAGACACGTGTTACCTCTCTCATGGGGGGAGTTGTGGGAGCTGAGCTACAAAACTTTGAGCATTTAATCAGAGAAGCGATAAGGAAGAAGGAATTCAGAAAGTGAATAGATGAATTTTCTATCGGTGAACATTAGAGGTTTAGGGGATGGGGCAAAAAATAAAGATGGATTGATTAAAGAATTAAAAAAAGAGAATGGGATTGATTTTATTGCTTTGCAAGAAATTCAATTTAGTGACATTTCAGGTATCGAACTCGAGAAATTCTAGGGAGCAGGCAGATTTGAGATGGATCACGTGTCGGCCATCGGAAGATCTGGAGAGGTTGTTAGCATTTGGGATCCTAGCATCATCAAGGTACATGATTCTATCAAACACTCTAATTTTTTATTGTCTAGGGAGGTTATCAAGAGGAGTAACAAAGTTATCAATTTTATAAACTTTTATGCTCCACAAAATTTCCCTAAAAAAAGGCTCTTTGGGATGACATAAGGGTGGTTATGGGTAGTTATTCGGGTTGGTGGGTGATTATGGGGGACATTAATGCGGTGCATAATCAGGAAGAAAGGAAGAACTCAAAAATTAATAAAACCTATGCTTCAAATTTTAATAATTTCATTTTGGAAAATGGGTTGAGAGAATACAACATGAGAGGGAGGAAATTCACGTATCTTACGGACATCGATAACAAGCAAAGTAAGATTGACAGAGTATTGGCTTGTCACGGGTTTTTCTCTGAATGGCCAGCGGCTTACCTTAGGGCAATGCCTAGGGTTCACTCGGACCATTGCCCTCTGGTCTTGACTTATGTGGATAAAAACTTTGGCCCCAAACGGTTTAAAATTTTCAACTCTTTGTTAGAGAGAGGATTTTGACAAGGTGGTACATAAGGTGATAGATAATTTTGTCGGAGAGACATATTTGGTTTTATTGCAGAAATTTAAGGTGATCAAGGAGAGTATTAAAAAATGGAAAAGGGATGTTTTATCCAAGGAAGGGGAAATTGAAATGGCTCTAAGGAAGATTTAGAAACACTGGATGAACTGACGGAAGGTAAAGAGTTGTCAGAAGAGGAGGAGTGGTCCAAATTGGAATGTTTGAAAGAATTAAAGGAGCCAGAGGATTGTAGAACTAAAGATCTCAAACAAAGAGCTAGGATTAGATGGGATCTGGAAGGAGATGAAAACTCGGCTTTCTTCCATGGGTACATCAACAGTAGACGCGCGATTAATAATATCTCTGGGCTTTTGATTGATGGGGTTTGGACATCAAAACCATAATTGGTCAAAAAAGAGATAATGGGCTTCTTCAAAAAGGCGTTCGAGGAAAAATCAGTAATAGACCAAATCTTAATTGCCATAATATCAGGAGGCTTTTTGAGGTGGAGGCGGGATCCCTGACGTGGTTCCTTTCAGGGATGAAGAGATTAAGAGTGTGGTTCGAGTGTGGGGCTGACAAAGCGCCTGGCCAGACGGTTTTAATTTCAAATTCATCAAAGGGTACTGGAATTTATTTGAAAACGAGTTTACTAACATCTTAGCTTCCTTTTACAGCAAAGGCTCTATATCGGTCGGGTGTATCTCTTCTTTCATTACTCTTATCCTTAAGAACAAGAATTCGGTGGGGTTGAAAGACTATAGACCAATAAATCTGATCGAGGTGATAAGCAAAACTATTTTTAAGATTCCGGCTAATCGTCTCAAGAAGGTTATTGGGTCTATTATTTCGGAGAATCAGACGGCGTTTCTTAAAGGGAGGTACATTTTTGTCAGTCCCTTAATGTTAAATGAGTTAATTGCTTGGGTTAAAAAATATTAAAAAAAGGCTTTCCTTTTAAAAATTGATTTTGAAAAGGTATACGATAATGTTAATTGGGAGTTTCTTTTGGATATAATGGGTCAAATGGGCTTTCCTATGGTGTGGTGCAAATGGGTTAAAGGGGTTTTAATGTCGGCGAGTTCTTCGGTCTTAGTTAATGGGTCCCCTACTTTCAAATTTAAATGCTCTAAAGCTATTAGACAAGGAGACCCTTTGTCTCCATTTCTGTTCCTTTTGGTTATGGAAGCGTTATCTACTATTTTTTTTGTAAAGCTGGAGTAGAAGGGTTGTTTAAAGGAATTCAAACCCCTAATAACGGCCCTGAAACCTCTCATCTTTTTTATGCTGATAATGCTCTCATATTGGGGGGATGGGATTGGGTGAACGTGGCTAATGTGGCTAGATGTTTGAAAATATTTTGTGTTCTGGTTTAAAAATTAATCTTCATAAATCAACCTTATACAGGTTGGGTGTGGAAAATTTTGAGATCTCTGAGATGGCTAAGGTGATTGGGTGCAATATTGATAATATCTCGCTCTCTTACTTGGGAATTATGGTGGATGTAAATATGAATAGAAATAAGAACTGTGATTATATAATTGAAGTTTTCGATAAAAGGTTGTCGGTTTGGAAAGCTAAAACTCTATTGATATGGGGGAGGATTACTTTGATTAATTATGTGTTGGAGAGTCTCCGTATTTACTTTTTTCCTTATACAAGGCCCCTATTGGTGTTATTAAGATTCTTGAAGCTAAGATGAGAAAATTCCTTTGGGCGGGATCTAGCGATTCTAATAAAATGAATTGGGTGGTATAGGGTTGGATCACTTTGCCCAAGAAAAAAAAGGGGGTTGGGTATAAACAGACTTAAAGAGATAAACGAGGCTCTTTTATCTAAATGGGGCTGGAAGCATAGGGTGGAGAATCGTAATATGTGGAGGAAGGTGGTGGAACCGTGTCATTTTAAAAACAATCAAAGGAACTTCCTTCCGCTTAACGGTAACATCTCGGGATGTTGGAAAAATATTGTAAATCTGATTTTTAAAATGAATACAAACGGGAAGGGTTTAAATCGTTTGATTTTGGGTAAGGTGGGGGGAATGGGTTTGAGATTCGGTTTTGGATTGACACCTGTGTGGGCGATCTTCCTTTCATGGAAAGATGACCACATTTGTTTCATCTGGAAATGTTTAAATGTTGCAAGGTGGCAAATAGGATTGGCACGAATCAAGAAAATGGCGGTTATTCCTGGAATTGGTCTAGACAGTCCGAGTCAGTTGCGAAGCTTTTGGAATGGCAGGAATGCCAAGATACTCTTAACTCAGTTACGTTGTCCAATGTTAAGGATTCTTGGTATTAGGATGGTGGCGATCCGGGTGGGTTCTCGGTGAAGACAGTTAAAAAGGGTTTAATTGGTGATAGAGGGGCAAGCCCCCTCCCTGATTTCCTTTGGTGTAAATGGGTGCCTCTTAAATGCAATATTATGGCCTGGGGAGGAAATTTGGACATGTTAGCTACGAGAGTTAATTTAACAAGAAGGAACTTAGACATCACATCTCTTATGTGTCCTTTCTGTGAGGAGTATGAGGAAACGGTAGAGCACCTATTTATTGCATGCTCGGTGGCGTATCGGGTATGGTCGGGTTTCAGTGTTTGGTGCAACATCCCTCCAATTTATTCTTTCGATTTCAAAGACAATTTGGAAATTCGTAATTTCTCTCTATTGGGTAAGAAAGCGAAGAAGATCATCTATGGGCTAGTGATTATCTCTTGCTGGTTTAGTTGGAAAGGAAGGAACGAGCTGATATTCAAACAGATTAGTCGAAGTCCGTAAGATATTATAAGGAAGATCAAATCGAGGGGTTTCGGTTGGGTTAAAAATAGGTCTTCGTGTAAGTATGTTAGTTGGGCAGAATGGCGTAAATACCCGTTGTATATGTTGTAATTGTTTGCCCGGGTTGGGAGTGTTGTTTTGTTTGGCCTTTTGCCTAGTTGGGTCGAAGGCGTGTTGTAGTAAAGTTTTATTTTAAAAAAGATATATTGTTATTATTACTATTATTATTTCTACAATTTTTTAAAAACGGAGTAAATTGCTAAAATCGTCAGTGAGGTTTGGGCATATTTGTCATTTTCATCCAAAACAACTTTTTTGTACAATATAGTCCTTCACTTTTAGGATTTTTCTTGCCATTTTGATCCAAACATTTAATTTGCTTTTTTTTTTCTATTAAACATTTGGATGAAAATGGCAAAAAATCCCAAATCTCAGGGACGATTTTGGCAAAAAAAAAGTCAGACGTCTGAATGAAAATGACAAAAAATCACAAAAATGAAGGACTCTGATAAAAAAAAAAGTTGTTTTGGATGAAAATGTCAAACATGCCCAAACCTCAAACCCCATAAATGATTTTAACAATTTTACTCTAAAAATTGCCTAAAAGATCATCATGGAACCACCTGTCACAGAGTATTAACACATTGGTAAAAATAGACAATTAACTATTAAAATAAATTTCAATCTGCTTTTTTTCCTCATCCAGGTTGACTAACTCTACATGTGTTCATTTTCTCTATTTTCTTCATTTTTTCTTTTGTTTTTCTCTTGACTAACTCTAATTCTTTTTGCACCATATATGCTAAAATATTACAAATCATCTATACAAATTTCCCAAATAACAAATCTGCGAGCTCGGGCTCGGGCTTGGGCTTGACCCAGTCCATCTATAATCGAACAGGCAATCCAAAATTCTGGAATGTTCTGATTTCCCCACGAAGCCCAGCTGTAACAATAACCATACCCCAGCCCAACTTACTCGTGGGCCCGTTTGAAAAATCTACACTCTTAAGTTTACTTTGGTTCTTTGTGGTCGAAACCAGTTTTTCCTCGGGCCATGTGGCGGAAAAGCGGTCAAAAAAGTACCCGTTGCTGGCGCTAGAAATGATTCCGTCAAACGGGCCACTATTAAATTGATCTTCAGGTGTTGGTGGATGGTTCACCACTGACACGTCATCAAAGTGGTCCCCACTAAGCCTGTTAGGTTCTCCGGGCCACGGGATGGCTACTGATACATCTTGACAGTGGAAGTACTCGTAGGAATGAGTAACGGTTATGCTTTTGTTTCTGCTAGCCCGGGATTCACCTTCATGCTTCCAAACATACACTTGAGAATCCTCACTTGCACAAACTACGTATTTCCCGTTTGATGCCACCGAGGCAGAAATTTGCCTGTTTGTGTTGTGAAAGCCTGCAATAGAATCAACTCAGATCGGATCGGGTGGCATAGATAACTTCTGAAAATATGATAAAAAAAAGAGTAAAATGTCATTTTCGTCCCTGGGGTTTGGCCAGTTTTGCGACTTTCGTCCAAACATTTGATTTTTTCCGCATCTGGATGCAAAAGGTTTGAAATCTTGCCATTTTAATCTGCCGGCTCGTTAACTCCATCCATTTTTATTCGTTAAGTCGGGGATATTTCCGTCTTTTTTGTTAACTTAAAGGGCAATTCGGTCTTTTCCAGAGGGTATTCGGTCTTTTTACATAAAGTGAAAAAGACCGAATTAAAAAGACGAAAATACCTCTTGACTTAACGGAGAAAAATGGATGGAGTTAACAAGCCGGATGAAGATGAAAATGACAACATTTCAAACCTTTTGGATCTAGATGCGTAAAAACAAACCTTTGGACGAAAGTCGCAAAACTGGCCAAACCTATATGGCATTTTACTCTTTTTTATAACTAACCAATGTGTTAGAAAATGATTTGAAGAATGAAAAATATTGTAAATATTACCTTTAAACTTGTGAATTAAATCAAGGCCATCAACAACACGAACACGTGAATCTGCAGATGTAATAAGCACTTCTGACGTACCTGGAACAAACTGTAGAGGCACTATAAATTTACAGTTCAAAGTTGTCGATAATAATCGTAGCAACTTAATAAGAATGAACCGTTATGAAGACATGTAGTAATTCTCACCTGAAAACCAGTGATCTTTTTATGACGGGTTTTCTTGTTTTTGTTCTGAAGGTTGATCTCGCTTTTTTGTTGCAACTTATTTTCTGAAAAGCATTTTCAGTGAACACTTGAGCACAAACTACAAATAAAAAAATTAATAATAATAATAAGTGCGCACACAAATAGATACCATACCAGTTGTGTCATATAAATAGCAGCTCCCCTTGTATGAACCAACAAGTGCACCCTTCAATAATTTAAAAGAAAAAAAAAACAGTTCGATCAGTAACATATCAAAGAAATTTGTGTTTTATCTCAAACGGGTCACATAAACAATTAGCTAAAAGAGAAACAGGTCAAGGTCAATGAGTTTAAATTTGTTATTGTTCAAAGATGTAAATAATTATCGAAGTAAAAAGCCATTTTCGTCCTTGAGGTTTGGCCAGTTTTGCGGCTTTCGTCCAAAGATTTGCTTTTCCACATCTGGATTTGAAATCTTGTCATTTTCATACGGCTCATTAACTCAATCTATTTTTTTCTGTTAAGTCCGGGGTATTTTCGTCTTTTTTGAATACTTGTACATTATGCTAAATGCTTGTACATAAAGTGAAAAAGACCAAATTGCCCTTTAAGTTAACAAAAAAATACAAAAATACCCCTAATTTAACGAAGAAAAATGAATGGAGTTAACGAGCCGGATAAAAATGACAAGATTTCAAGCCTTTTGGATCCAGATGCTGAAAAACAAACCTTTGGACGAAAGTCGCAAAACTGACCAAACCTCAGGGACGAAAATGACATTTTCTAATTATTGTAATAATAGTGTGTTTGTAGCCACACTTAAAGCATTAATAAAAAAATTTTAAACGGACAATAATGTTTGTGGGTGAAACCAACCCAAGTCCTGTTTGGCCCATACTAAAACTGACCCATTTCGGTCTGAACCCTTTTATCCAACGGTTCCAACCCATGTGGCCCACCAATTGTATCACTTGTAATAAAAAACAATGAAAGTTGGATAAAGATTTATGGGCTCAACCTGACCATCTGGTGTATAGCAAGCAGCAGTGACCATTTCATGCATATCATTCCAATCAACCACTTGATGATCAGGAATGCTCCATAAGCGAACTTTCGCATCAAGTGATCCACTGATGAAATATCTATCATCAACCGGATTGAACTGGATGCAAGTTACTGTATTTAACGAAGAAAAGATAAAGATACTTAGAAATCAACTAATCATAGAGAAACATTTATTCTGATTAGATTTAACACATTGGTTCATACTTCATACCATAGTCATTGTGAGAAAATATCTTCAAACATGATTTGCTAGACAACTGCCACAACCGCACGGTTTTGTCCATTGACGATGAGAGCAAATGCTGAAAATGAAATTGTCTGCCAATAAGAAGTTTGTATATATTCTTCATTTCGCCCGAAAAGTAGGAAAATTTTTTATATAGCTTACTACGTTCATAAAAAGAATAATGTTACTGCAACTAACAAATCTACAGACGTAATTTAATAAATTACCGCTAGCTAACCTGAGATTTGGACCATGACAGATCAAGCACATCATCCAGATGTCCTTCAAAAGAACACAACGGTTTTTCCGAGAGTCCAAACAAAGTTTCCGGCACAACAATATGGTCCAGACTAGTCGATTTTCTGCTCATCGATAACCTTCCTCTTCTCTTTCTTTCAACTTGACGATCCAAATTCGGTGACGCCAAACCTATTTCTGGTGACCCATTCGACAGTAGTAACCCATTCAAATTCCCGTCTTCTAGTTTATCAAACAAAAGATCTCCTTTTCTATCCGACAGCACAACTTGCCAGACATGAATAACACAATCCTCACCGGCAGTAGCGAGATACTTCCCATCCAAACTGAACTTCATAGTCCAGATCGACCCACTGTGAGCCTGTATCTCCTGCCTTCTATACAACCCCGTTAGATCTTTGCACGACTTCCCGTACTGTCGCACCCGCACTCTCTCCGGACTATGAAACGAAACGTCTTGACTATCATCGGTAGCAGAGCTGGAGCGTCTCCCACCCTTTTCCGACGATGTATCTCTCTCGTCACTACTCCGTCTCTCCTTATACCCTGCAACCGAACTCGCTAAACATGCCACATTCTTAATATTCTTCAACCACCCGCCTTTCTTCTTCAACTTCGACTCATTCCCACCGTTATTCATCTCTCGTAGGTCCTCATCACCAGCCTCCACATTCTGCCGTCTCATTAACTCCTGAACGATCGGCGAACGGCCAACACACATCTCAAACTCTTCCATCGTTAACCGCCTCCCTGTCCCAACTTCCTTAAGCTTCCGCCACATACCGTCCTCTCTAACCTCATCAACCACAAACTCCTTCCCATTATCCAAATCCTTAATCAAACACACTGCCTCTCCATCATTACTATTACTACTAACATCCAAATTCGACAAAACCGTAGAATTGTCCTTCTCAACGATCTCATTAACAGAACTACTTTCATGACACATATTAAAATTAGAAGTAATACTACAGTGTTGAATAATATCGGCCGAATTCGATCTAATTGTACTGGAGTCATCCGGTGAGTCAAACTTACCGAATTTCGAATCCGTAACATCTAACTTATGTCCAGTACGAGTGGAATCACGAAGCAGGCCCATCTGCCGGAGCAACCGCACACGGCGTTCATCTACGGAGTCCGGCCGCGAGATCCAGACATCATAACTGTTCAAAACGCCCATCGGAAACCTAGGTACAGGTAACAACCGACCAAAACTACTGCAATTCGAGTCAATCAGCATGACGTCATCGTCTCCGTCACCGTTTTCCGAACACGAAGAGGAAGAACACGATGTTGAGGACAGTAACCGATCGTATGAGTCGTGGAAAATGTTATTATCTTCGGTTTCGTGAGTGGTCATAGTTCGGGCATTCTCATCGGAGAGCGGAAGTGATGAGAATGCCCGGCCGGAATCGGATCCGGAGGTGGAATCGGGACCGTTGGTGGATCTGGTGGAGGAGAGAGAGAATTGAGAGGATTTGTGGCGGTGAGATTGCGGATCTGGTGAAGAAGTGAAACCCTAGGTGGTGAAAGAACAGCCGTGAGCGACGGAGAACGACGGAGGAAGGTGGAGGGTTTGGGTGGAGAGAGATTGGGTTCGGTTTGGTGGTGTTTGGATTATCATTTATGATGTAAAAATATAAAATGAGAAATATGAAAACTTCAATTATTAAATACACTTGCATATCAATATCAATATAATAATACAAAACAATTTTATTTGGAAAATTGTATGATTATTTATGCCAACTATTTTTAGCGGCCGATGATGTTGTAGCCCAGCGGTGGAAGGACTTGGGGCTGTACCAGAGGTCGCCGGTTCGATCCCCGTGGGCTGCAATGGAGGTGTGAGGGTTTACTTCTTTGAAGGTTCCCGCACAGGTGGCTCCGGACTGACCCCAGATAGTCCGGTAGTTGGGAGCCTGGCTAGGCCCAGGGTTGAAAAAGGTCCCGATAGATCGGGCCCCACCTAAAAAAGCCGTTCTAAAAAAAAAAAAAAAAAAAAAAAAAAAAAAAAAAAAAAAAAAACTATTTTTAGCGTGATACATAAGACGGTTTGATAAGTTTTATCACGTTTTGAGTTACTGGTCTAATGATATGATGTTTATCTCATACAAAAATGATTTTGGTTCAAATATTTGTAAGTACGATCATAGGTGGAATTTAGATGTAATAAATTGTTGTTAGAATAAAAAAGGCATGTTCTTATCATAAACGGCGCCTGATAAGATCAAGTTGTATGATAAAGACGTTTCCTCCTTGGTGTATGAGGGTTCTAATCTGATTGTTGACGTTTTGTATGTTTAATAAAATGTGTTAGGGTGTGTGAGTTAGTCGTTCTAAAAATAAAATACATTTTTACGCTATTATCTTTTATCTTTTTTATATATCTTTCTAGCATTGCGTATACCGTCTTCTTTGTAAATTTGGTTTTGTATTAAACATGTCTTAATAATATTATAATAATATAATAGGTGATATTTAATTTGATGTATTATTAATTATTAATGGGTGCTACTTTTTACACCCCCTAATTACTTTTTACACCCCCACCTCTCACATACTTACAGGTGGGGCCCGCGTGGGACCGACAGTTTTCCTCTCACAAGGGGGGTATAATCAGGAGGAGGTGGGGGTGTGTTTAGAATCAGCATTATTAATACTAATATTAAAGAGTATTCAATAAAATTTATATATATGTTTTCGAATAAAAAACATAATATCACATCACTAATTATTTCGTTTAGAAATTAGTGCGGCAAATCACATTGATTTTTCATTCAAATCAATCACAATTATTTGGGTTATTATTGAGAGTTTTTATTTCATTATATGAGTTATATCATTTTCCTCTTTACATCACACTCACATGACTATGATATAAATTTATTAAAATTATAATTAAAATTACTATTATTAGTATTTTCTATTACAACAACTACTATTATTATTATTATTATATTAAAAGACAACCAATAAATCATAAAAATTATGTCATTTCGTGCGTATCTTTTGTAAGAAAACGACATGTTACAAAACTTTTAGGGTTAGTTATTTCAAATTTCAAAATATACTACATTTCTACAAGTATTAAAATTGTGTAATTAACATATTAAAGTTACTATCAATAGTCAAACTATCATTAATAATACTAAATTTAAAATTTTGTGTAATAACAGTTTTTTTTTTTTTTTTTTAATTATTAAGGGATACAAATAACATGGGAGTTCATACTCCTACATATTATTTATTTATTTAGAGTAAATTACGATTTTGGCATCTGTGGTTATATCACTTTTACCTTTTTCCCCTTTTAGCCTAAAAAGAAATCTTTTAACATCTGAGCCCCCAACATCTTTTTTTCTCACCCCTTTGACCCATAACACTAACCTCATCCATTTACTTTTAGGTGCCAAAATGGTTAGAAAAAAAAAAACGTTTGGGGCCAAAAGGGTTAGAAAAAAGACGTTGGGTACTCAGATGTTAAAAGATTCCTTTTTAGCTAAAAGGGTAAAAGTAATATAACCACATGGGCCAAAATTGTAATTTATTCATTTATCTATTTATTTTATTGTTTTGTTTTCTAATGATACGAGCATTTTTGTCCTTTCACATAAACAATCATGTACTAAGAGAGTTAAAATTTTGAAACGAACTCAAGTAGTTCAAAACACCTAAACACAGAGACTAAAAAATAATTTACTTTTTTTCTCGTTATAGCTATTTAGTGTCGTGAATAACATTCCATTTTATTATGGTTTTCAAGTATTGAATGTTTAAAAAAGTTTTTTCATCCTCGAAATATATCAAATTTTTTTTATGTAGTATTGTCAAACTCTTCAAATTATTACAAGGCTAGTGAGGTTTAATGATATATCAAGCAAAAGTGTTGAAACAATAATATACTTTATGTGTTTGCTTATTATGTGGGTTGTAGTTATTAACATTGTTATTGTTGTTTGATATTGTCCACAACATGGTTAACGCCACTTAACGGTTTGTTTTTTTATTGTTTCTTGAACCTGAGGTTTTTCGATGTTTGAGCGAGATTAAAAATGTGTTTAAAAACATATAAAAGTAATTTGAGTAGTTGAGTCTATGTGACAAAGTGACATGGAGGGTAATAGGTACAATAATTACCTAACAAAACGTTAGGGGATGTTTAGTAGCCTCTTAATGATTCCATTAAGAGGCTACATCTGAATGGGATAGAGTTAAGTGTGTTTGGTTTGTTAAGTGGACACCTCTTAATGGTTCCATGGGCTCTGACCGATTCAGTTTTTGAAACATCGTTGAATGAGAAGCAAAGACCTAAATACCCACAAATACCCCCACGTACGTAACACACGTTCCTTCCATCTATACTTCTCTTCTCTTCTGGCGACCACCATACAAGCACGTCAATTGCAGATTCCAAGCAAACCTTCGCTCACAACCAGGTAATCTTTCTTCGATCGCTATGTGTGCGTTATGATGTCTGTTAAAGAGGTCTGTTTTGGTTTTTCTATGTTATGAGCGACTACTAGATCATGAATTAAATACGATAAGATGCGAATATGATACTTAGAGATCGAAATTCAGGGAACTTCTTCACCAATTTGATGTTTAGGGTTTATGTTTAGGGCATGAATAAGTGACTGATGCATATTAGGCTATATGGTGCGCTAGGGCATCTTTAAAATCATGTCTTGTTTAGGTATTTTTCTGTTAGAAACGTACTTTGGCTGGTGCTTCTTTCTCTTATGTTGATTTGTGTTATTATGATTTTGGGCAACATATGTGTTTACCTGGCCTATAGCCTGATTAAACTGGCCTATATACAATAAATAGAAGTAGAACTATATATGTCTCTTTAATAACTCTTTGTCCCTTTGAGGCTTTGTTTGCCAAATACTTTCAATAACTGTGGAAAAAATAATCAATGGCGTTTGGCAGTTATAAACTCATTCATGTTGCTCAAATGTTAGACAAGAAATTACTATAAAAAATAAAAACAGTAGAACAAATCTGAAACCTGTGGATGTTGACAAAAAGAAGTCTGAAAATGTTGAAAAACAAAAATCTGAGGATGTAAAACAAAGGTCGACCAGATTTGATTCAAAACAAACTTGGAGGTATAATACAAACAAGTTTGTTTCGAACCAAACCTGGAAATCAAACCCGAACAGGTTCGATTCAAGACAGACCTGGAATTCTCACACACCCAGATTCAGAACAACACAAAGTTGGCAAAAATCAGTTGATATGACAAAACTACAAAAGTTTTGGAAACCAAAAGTTGTTGTTCAAAATCAAAAGATTCAAAAAGAGTCACATTTTTACAAACGAGGTACTCCAAAAGGTAAAACATGGAGTGTTAAGAAACAAGTGACTTCGGTAAAAGATGAGAAAGTTGAAGTCAAAGTTGAAAAAGTCTTTGATGAAAAAGATTTTCCGAAACTGAATGATACATATTATGTTGAAATGCCTAAGGTCCAACAGACCTGGGCTAAATTGTTCAAGTAATTAAGTAGTTTGATTGTGCAGGTGCTCAACAAAACCAAAGATTGTGAGAATGGAAGTTGGAGCAGCCTGGCTCAACGAGGAGATGAGGCTGCTGAACCCTGGTTTGGTTGAACAGGGAGTTTATTTGTTTTTTTTACATAAATAAACAATATTTCAAAAACCCTAAAAATTGAAAATTTTGAAAAACCAAAAATATGTTTTTATTTTGTCAAAATATATTCAAAAATTCAAAAATATGTTGATTGAATACGCCGAAACCCTCACAGCTGAACAAACATGATTAATTTCACAAGATTGAAAAACGGTTTTCAAACTGTAAATATCAATGTGTTGTAAATCATGGAGGTACATTAGATTTTCTGCAAATCAGAGCATGAGAAGCAGAAAATGGATGGCGAGACAAAGCTATTAGTATTGGTTGTCAAATTTTCTTTAAATGATTTTTCATTTTAGGGGGAGTAATATTGTTAGAAAATACAAAAACATTAGAAAATTTGAAAAAGTCAAAAACATGATAAAATTCAAAAATTGAGTTTTTGTGTAAAAAGATGAAATGATAGTACATCAGTAGACAGTTACAGTATGCTAAAGAAATGTAATGATTAAATAGCGTTAAACAGTCTCACTGATGATATGCCGATAGGTTTTTATACATTTAGTAAACTTTTTCGGGATATAAACCTAAATTCAAACTTGCTTATTTCGTGGGGAACACTACTTGGATATATATGTAACCCCTGAAATCTCGTTTGAAGGACCCCTCTTTCTGAGATACTAGGTCTTTATGCTTAGTGATATCTGGGGTATTATTCCGGGACTTCTGCTGAATGGAAGTTCTGACCTAGTCCCCGAATAATACTTTTCGCATTGCTTGAAACATAGCGCAGCCCTCAGCAAAAATGATGAAACAATAAAATTGATAATCATTGCTGTTGAAGAAAGGATCCTCTAAAGGGGACACACCTAAAGTCGAACCGTCATCTCTCTGCTGAACGGAAGTTCTGACCTGAGCTCTCACGGTTTCGCATCTAACCCCTTACAGATATCATCTAGGTATACTCACCTGTAAGACTGAATATTGGGATCTGGATACAGGAGTATATTCAAGAGGTGGGACACATGAATGAGTTTAAGTTCTTAAAACACCTAATTCGTATCCTGAATCAGTTGAAATTTGTGTGAAAATTTAAGTGGATCAGCATATCGACAATCTAAGTGAATTGTTTAATTCTTAATGTGTAATTAAGCTCAACGGTACTTGTGACTTGTCAAAAAACTGATATGATCCTCTGACGCATACTCAAACAAAAATATTGCTTGTAAATATGTTTGTACATATTTCTTTACTGCTTTATATTTTCAGAAAATACAAAAAGATTTTTTATTCTGCTTTATTTTCGACAACCGATGTCTGAGATGCTGAGTTTTAAAATCTAAGTAAGCTGATTGTGTTTCTGAAAATAAAACAAGTTCATTAATTTGAAACTTGAAATTTTTAACAAAAATCAAAAACAGTTTGTGATATCTCCAAGGTCATTAGTTTGGACTTGGATGATTAATTGTGAGGGAGTTGGATATTTGACATTGCCAAATCTGTAAAGATTGTTGATAGGGGGAGTGATTTAGAGAAGATTGAATTGCCAGGTTACGATTCCTGGTAGTCTAAAATGTTGTTACTTATAAACGTATGAGTGATTGCAGATGTGATACCAGACTACGATCCCGGAAGCTGAGTCTAAGGGGGAGTCTGAAGACGAGCTTAAAGCTAGGGGGAGCTTGTAACCGGAAAATAAGGTGTCGATCCCTAAAAGCACGGAAGCTTGACGAAAGGGGGAGCCTGAAGAAAGAAAGAGCCAGAGTTAGATCCTGGTACAATATTTGAAGATAGAAGCTGATCAAAGAAGAGAAAGATTGATGGATGGTTACAGTGTTAGACAATTTGGATAGAGCATGAAGACTGATCAAGACTGAAGATGTGCCATGAAAAAGAATAGACACTGAAGACTTCGTCAACATCCAAGGGGGAGTCTGTTAGTGCACTATGTCTGTTGACTTCGTCTTGTATCATGTAATAGGATAGGATAGGATAACCAGTGCTCGAGGTGCGAGAAACTGAGATTAGTGAGTTTACTAATGATTCCGCTTGAAAGTGCCAAGTGACAAGTTCAAGCAAAATCAGATTAGTTAATTTCGCTTGAACATGTTTTGGTCCATTTCAAGCGAAACCTCCACTACTATATATAGGTGAGCACTTGATTCATTTGGCACGGATCCAGAACTTGTAAAGAGGTGCTGCCAAAATTTGTCCAGGTTGTAACTCGTTGCTAAATCAATCATAGTGACATATTAAAGAGTATCAAGCTGTTTCCACATCTGTTTCATTGATTCCGCCTTTGATTCGAATATAAAGCTCTTCTGAACGACTCGTTCGGGTCAAACAACGATCCTACACATTTCCTCTGTCAGTTGTAGCTGATAACCTACTGGTCCTATTCTTCTAATAATCTCAAAAGGTCCAACATACCTGGGGCTTAGCTTTCCCCTTTTGACGAATCTGACCACTCCTTTCCATGGAGAAACTTTTAATAATACATTATCTCCTACTTGAAATTCCAAGGTTTTCGTCGATTATCAGCATAACTCTTTTGACGATCACGTGCTGCTTTCAGTCTTTCCTTGACTTGAATAATCTTGTCCGTTGTTTCTTGTACTATCTCTGGTCTAAACAATTGTTTTTCTCCAATTTCTGCCCAACAGACTGGAGTTCGGCACTTTCGTCCATAAAGTGCTTCAAATGGTGCATCATTGATACTGGTATGATAGCTGTTATTGTAGGAAAATTCTATTAATGGTAGATGATCGTCCCAATTTCCTCCGAAATCAATTACACAAGCTCTAAGCATATCCTCCATTGTTTGAATTGTCCTTTCGCTTTGTCCGTCCGTTTGAGGATGATAAGTTGTGCTTAGTTTTAACTTGGTTTCCATTGCTTTTTGGAAACTAGTCCAAAAATGAGAAGTAAAACGACTATCTCTATCAGAAACAATAGATAAAGGAATTCCATGTAATGAACTATTTCATTTACATATAACTTGGCTAATTGTTCCATACTGAAAGTTTCCTTCAGAGGTAAGAAATGAGCAGATTTGGTTAATCTGTCTACAATCATCCAGATTGCATTATTACCCTTTTGTGTCTTGGGTAACTTAGTAACAAAGTCCATTGTTATCAATTCCCATTTCCATATTGGCATTTTGAGCTGTTGCAATAAACCTGAGGGTTTTTTATGTTCAGCTTTAACATGTGAACAAGTTAGATACTTGGCAACATAGGTTGCTATATCCTTTTTCATTCCTATCCACTAGAAATTCTTTCTTAAGTCTTGATACATTTTATCATTATTAGGATGTATCGTATACTTAGTGTTGGTGCATGCGTCAGTCGACTTCGTCTTGTATCGAGTCTTATACGTAGAATGTTAGAACAGGGCACGTATTTCAAGATAAAGGTAATTTCGCTTGAAACATAGTGATTCCGCTTGAATGTGCACATATGTAATTTTGAGCGAAATCAGATTCCGCTTGGAACCACTTCAAGCGAAATCAGAACCTTATATATAGGTGTTCAAGCGAGATCATTTGTAATCTTTCCGGTTTGTGCAACGAAGTGCTGCCAAAGTGTCGTCTCGCTGTAAATCATTGTGAAATCAATAATACGAGAATTTAAAGTGATAATCTAGCTGAATTGACCTCGATACGTCTGTTTCCGCCTTTCGTATTGAGTAAAACTCTTCTGATCGACTCGTTTGGGTCTGAAAACGATCCTACAAGTGGTATCAGAGCTCAGGAAGAAGAGTTCTTACCAATTCAGTTGAAAATTCTGATTTCTACACCTTCTCTTTCAAATTAAACTTGTTTTCACGGTCAAAATGTTCTGATTTTCACACATTTTGTGCGCATTAGTGTTTTTACAAAGCCTTGAAAGTTTCAGGCCTAAAATTGATCTAAAACAGGTAAAATTTGTAATTTCGCTTCAAAATCAATGCGAGAATGATGACATCAGCAGCTCTTCAAACGGTATTAGTCCCTGATTCCGCTTGAAACCGGGATTCCGCTTGAAATTTCATCCTTATTCCGCTTGAAAGTTCACTATTCTGCTTCAATTGTATTTCCGTTTGAAAATTCTGGTGATTTTGCTTGAAACGGGTGATTCAGTTTGAGTGATTTCAAGCGAAATTAGTTATCTCGATTGAACTTGGTTATTTCGCTCCAAAGTTGGTATTCCGCTTGAACCGTGTTATTTTGTTTGAAAGAGATTTCGCTTGAGATTGTGATTCCGCTTGAAAACACTGTTTGACAATTTCTTGAAAACCGAAACATGGACGAGGGATTTTATAACGCATTCGCTACCCCAGTTACCCCGATTACTCTTGCACAAAACACGATGTTGGAAAATGAAATGGGAACTATGCAAAAACCGCCTAAGCTCATGAACATCGAGGAGTTTAAAGGTTGGGAAGGACGGTTTGAGAATTGGGTACAAGCAAACTACTTAGATGCTTGGGAATGTGTTGAGACGAAATATGTTCGACCGATGACTGACGATGAAGAGATTATTGCAATTAAAGATCTAAGGGCCGAAAATAGAAAGAAATACAAAGATGAGAAAATGATGCTAAGTCTACTACAACAAGCTGTAAAGGAAGATATCTTGGTTCTATTGCAACACAATGGAACTTCTTATTCGATTTGGAAAGCTTTAAAATCAAAGTTTAATGGAAGCCAAGAGATGGTCAAAAACAAAAAGTCACTTTTAAAGAAAGAATTCGATCTGTTTCGTGGTTTGAAAAATGAAAGTACAAAGCAAATCATTGAAAGATACTGCAATTTGTTAGCCAACATGAGGAGATTGAGCATCGAAAAAGATAATGAAGAGTTGATTGAAAAACTGGCTGATGCATTGCCTTATGAGACTTGGGGTACATATCTCATGATGTTGAGAAACAAGAAATGTTTTAGCAATCTGACACTGAGCAAGTTCATTGAAAAGATTGAGACTCAGGAGATGGAACAAAGAAAGGTTTTAAGAATGAAAGATTTCGATGGTGAACAAGATATTGGGCTGTATTACAAAGGTGGGGTCAGTGATAAAACCACCAACATGTCACCAAAGATTGAGACAGCTTTCAATGCTAAGAGTTCATCAGGAAGTTCTTCTAAAGGATCAAATAGCAATACAAGTTTTTCATCATATCCATCATTTGATCCGAACATTTCAGCAACCAAGAATGGGAAGAAGCTACAGTGCAATATTGTTCTGAATCTGGAGAATGATGAGGATTATTCAGCAGAAATTGCTAAGAGTCACATGTCTTTATTGGGAACCGTGTTGGAATCGTATGGAAGTTTTATGGCAGGGCGGATCGGAAATCCAATACTTACAAAAGAGGATTACGATCAAATAGATCCTGAAGAGATGGAATTGATGGACATAAAGTGGTGTTTGGCAAGTGTGTTAAGACGAGCTGGGAAATTTAAGCAGATCACAGGAAGAGATGATTTATGTGAAGCTAATGTTTCTACTTTAGGTTTTGATAAATCTAAAGTCACTTGTTTTCGTTGCAGGGAAAAAGGACACTTCAAGAGGGAGTGCAAAAACCGCGAAGCAAGTGGAGCTCAAAATCCGTTCAACAACAACAATGATTACTACCGGAAGGCCATTTATCATCAAGTTGCTCAATCACAACAAGAACCACAAGTGGCACATGGTAGAAAAGTAATCGAGGAATCTTCAAAGAGAGCTTGTATGGTGAATCAAGAAGATTTCAGTTGGGACAAATATATTTCTGTTGACAACAAAGCATGCCTAATCAATCAAGATGATGAAAAATTGCGTGAAGGTTTTAGCTGGGCAAATTTCAACTGGGATGATTTTGATCCAAACAAAGATTCAAGTCACAAAGCATATGTCGCTTGAGTTGAAGAAGATAGTGATGATGATAGAGAGTATCATGCAAGAAGATTGGCAGCTGATTTGAAATTGATAGCAGAAAGCGATAGTGATGACGATAAAGCTAAAAAGAAAAAGAAAAAGGTCAAAACACCGGTCAGCAGTGATGAAGAGGAAGCTCCAGTGATGAAGAAAAAGATAAAGGAGGTTCCAAAGTTCAAAGTTAGTGAAGAAGTTGATGCAAAGAAGAGTTCGGTGATTTGTGAAAATTGTGAGATTATAAAGAAGAAAAACAGTGAGTTAATGAACAACATGAACAGGCTGAAGGAATCTTATGATGTTCTGAACAAAGCCATGAATCAATATAATCAATCAAGTGAAGAACAAGCAACAACCATGAAAACACTTCAGGGAGCTTTCACGATAAAGCAGAAAGTTGTGAACAACTACATCGAGAAGTGTGCTGTGCTAGAACAGAAACTTGAAACACAAAGAATTGAAACTGAAAGAGTTAATCGTTTGTTGAAAAGTTACTCATGTACTTCTTATGTCATTGACAAGATTTATCCAACTGTTGAGGACATGAAGGCATTTGAAGATGATGAAGTAATTGAAGAACAGAAGGCTTCTGAAGAAAAGACTCCTGAAAAGAAGAAAGTAAAGAAGAAGGATACTAAAGTGAATGATTCTGGTAAGAAACAAGGTTTCAGTTACAACAAGTGTCCACCCCCGCTTGAAAATGGATATTCTCCAAGAAATCCAAATTCAGAAAGAGTCGAAAAGGCAACAAATTTACAGTGGGAGTCAGATTCTTCAGTTAAATTGCCAGATAATATTGATGTCACGTTTACATCATCTGAAACTGATCATGAGTCCGAGTTAATAAAGAAAGTGGTCGATCAGGTGTTGGATAAAGATGAATCTGAGGAGTCAAAGTCGGAGTCTATGTCTGAGTCAAAGTCTGAGTTCAGCACTCTGAGTCATACCGACAAACAGGAAAAAAGGGTTTATAATAAAGAATTCCTGTTATCAAAATCTAATTTGGATGACGAAATGTTTAAAGTTGCATATATTTTGAATGATTCTAACAAATTATATTTTGATGAGGAATTTCCAATAAGAGGTGTCAAACCTGACATGATTAAAAAGGTTTTCAAACTAACAGAAATCAATATTTCTGAAATAAAAGATGTAAATCTTTTTGAAAAACCTAAAAAGTACACCTCAAGAATTCAACAAAGAGAAAACAAGAAAAAGGCTTACAGTTCTGGTTCAGGTTATCGAAAGAAACCAAACCATAATGGTAATTTCAAAAAGAAAGGTCTTGGTTTTA
This sequence comes from Helianthus tuberosus, assembly GCA_030545235.1. Classification (NCBI taxonomy): domain Eukaryota; kingdom Viridiplantae; phylum Streptophyta; class Magnoliopsida; order Asterales; family Asteraceae; genus Helianthus; species Helianthus tuberosus. The sequence goes on along the minus strand of CM060396.1, from coordinate 159,782,102 downwards.
TTCCACAGAAAAATTATAAAAATGAGAAAACTTATAAACCTAAAACTGTGTTTGTTTCAGGAACAAGTGTCGAGGAGGAACAAAAGAGTCCATTCTGGAAGCAATCTAATAAAGAATTCCTTGCGAAGAAGCAAGAAGAGATGAAGTTTGCTGATCAGAAGAAAGAAACAAGAACATGTTTCAAATGTAACACTGTTGGACATATTGCCAAGAATTGTTCCAAGGCAATACAATCAAAACAGGGAGTTTCTCGTAAACTGAAAGATAAAGAAGTTGAGTTTGAACCACCAATTGATAGAACTAAAATTTTTAAAAATTCAACTTTTGAGATTGGTGAATGTTCAAACAGGTTTTATAAGAAAAGAGCAAACTTTGACAACCAGAAATGGGTTGTTAAGAAATCGGACGATAGTTCTAGCAATGATTATGATTTATCAAAATCAGAGGAGCTATCTTCTAGCGATGAATCTGATTCCACAAAGTCAGAGGAGCCACAAATTGAGATTAAAAGTGAAAACTCAGTACCGACTGTGGATGATGTGAATTTTCCACCACTTCGGGCTGAAAATTTTAAGAAGAAAATTGGTAAAGTAGAAATTTCAAATCAATTTTTTTTCTAAAAAGAAAGAATTTGATATTGAAAAAGCTTTTAACTCCACAGTTCATAACATTTTTGGAAAAATGGTTGACAGGAAGCTCAAGGGAGTCAAGGAATTTTACGAGAAGAAAACAAAGAAGCAAGATAAAGTATCATCCCTGGTATGTGACTGGGATGGTACCTATTACGAACAGTAAAATTCTAGACTTGCCAAAGCTCCCAAGTTGGTAATCGCGGAGCAGGAATCGGCATCTTTCTTATATTGTTTGTATGAAAAATTGAAAATTGGTCACAAGTATGATTTGCCGGAACTCTCAGGTTGGTAAGTGAGGAGTAGGTATCGGCATCTTGAGAATTCAACCTACATGTGGTATTGGTTGGTAAGCCATGTGGTTGAAAAAGAGTTTGTGATACAAGTAGATTAATCAAGGTCATTAAGTTGAACTTGATTGGATCTTTCTTACAAGTGGTATTTTGAAGAAAACAATATGATGAACCCCTAACCTACAAATGGTAAAATTAATCAACAAAACTTATTTTCCGGAAAAAGCATTTGATTAAAACAAACTTAAGTGTTTTGAAATCACAATGGGAAAATAGTTTGTTGTGAGGGGAGTTCTGATTGTTTATGCCAAGTGGATGGCGAATTGAAGTGATTCGATAACAGTTGTCATGTTACTGGACAGTTTGTTTTTAAATTTCCTTAAATGTGTTTGCATTTTAGGGGGAGTAAAAATTTCAGAAAATCCAAAAACATTTGAAAATTTGAAAAAGGCAAAAACATGATAAAATTCAAAAATGAGTTTTGGTGTCAAAGAAGAGGAAATGATAGTACATCAGTAGACAGTTACAGTATGCTAAAGAAATGTAATGATTAAATAGCGTTAAACGGTCTCACTGATGATATGCCGATAGGTTTTTACACGTTTAGTAAGCTTTTTCGGGATATAAACTTAAATTCAAACTTGCTTATTTCGTGGGGAACACTACTTGGATATATAGGTAACCCCTGAAATTTCGTTTGAAAGGTCCCTCTTTCTGAGATACTAGGTCTTTATGCTTAGTGATATCTGGGGTATTATCCCAGGACTTCTGATTTTGCGGAAGCAATGGCCTAGTCCCCGGAGAATACTTTCTGCTTGCTTGAAATATAGCGCTGCCCTCAGCAAAAATGATGAAATAATAAAATTGATAATCATTGCTGTTGTAAAAAAAAAAAAGATCCTCTAAAGGGGACACACCATAAGTCGAGCCGTCATCTCTCTGCTGAACGGAAGTTCTGACCTGAGCTCTCACGGTTTCGTAATCAACCCTTTACATATATCATCTGTGGTATACTCACCTATAAGACTGAATATTGGGATCTGGATACGGGAGTATATTCAAGAGGTGGGACACATGAATGAGTTTAAGTTCTTAATACACCTAATTCGTATCCTGAATCAGTTGAAATTTGTGTGAAAATTTAAGTGGATCAGTATATTGGCAATCTAAGTGAATTGTTTAATTCTTAATGTGTAACTAAGCTCAATGGTACTTGTGACCTGTCAAAAACCGATATGATCCTCTTACACGAACTCACAAAAATATTGTTTGTAAATATTTCTTTACTGCATTTCATTCTAAGTTCAAAAAAACCAAAAAGATTTTAGTGTGTTTTAGCATAAATTTTGAAAAAATACAAAAAGATTTTCGACAACTGGTGTTGGAGAGCTGATTTTCAAAATTCCAAGTGCTAAACATGATGAACAATTGGTTTGGGTAAAAATTGTTTGAGATGTTTTTGAAATGAAATGTTATTCCTGCAAGTGGTTCATCAGAGACTAACATTGTAAAATCATTGTCTGCATATCTTATCCACAAGTGTTCATTAGATGGTGATATTGTTTTTACAAGTGGTCATCAAAAAATTTACTTTTTGGTAGAGAATGTGCAGGATATCTGAGTGATAGAGAGCCAGGTTCTGATACCTGAGGACTCTGTGATTTTAACAAGCCAGGATACGATCCCAGTATATCGAAAGGGGGAGTCTGAAGACACCTAAAGGAAGGAGTGTGTTGGTGCTGATGAAAAGAGAAGAGAAAATTTGAGGATGCTTTACAGTGTCAGATACTTCAGAGAGTTTGAGAGGACTGATAAAGACTGAAGATGCGAAGACTCGACACTTTAAGACTCGTCAACATTCGAGGGGGAGTCTGTTGGTGCATGTCACACCCCGACCGCGTAAAACAACAAATCGCGGCGGAAACATCGGGGCGTGTTGCGACAGAATTAATTGTTTCATAACCATGGCATACAAAGTTGTATTTTATTTATTAAACAAGGGTGTTACATTATCTCGAAATAGTAAATTAAGAGTTCAGAACATAATTAAACATAGTCTATCATCTTTTAAAGTCTCTAAGGCACAGGTCCGCCCTAGTATCATGATCAACATCCTATGGAAAAGCACCTGAAAACACATGTGAAAATAGGTACGTCAGCATAAAAATGCCTGTGAGATACATAGGTTTTGTGAAAATAAGATTCATGACTTTTGTTTGAGAAAATGTTTAGTCATGAACCTTGTTATTTGCTTTGTCTTGTAAATCATTTGAAAAACGATAAGATCAGTTGATATGTATAAGTAGATGTAATGTTAAATGAACAACCATGTAAAATGAATTGTATAAGATAATATGTTTGTAAATAAATGTCTTGTGAAAAGTATGTTATTTGTATAAAAATGTTCTATGTCTCAAACTGAAATGATTCAAATAACGTTACGCCATGTAATACCATACAAACACTTATATATAGGAAGTACCAGCGGCGTATCCACCATGCTTGTATCATATTACACACGCATCGTTACTTAATCACTTAATCAAACCAAACCAATTGTCAAATGTATTGAAAAATATGTCAAAGTGTTTATGTCAAGATGTAAATCATGTCAAATGTCTATGTCAAATATCCATGTCAAATGTCTATGTCAAATATCCATGTCAAATGTCTATGTCAAATATCCATGTCAAATGTCTATGTCAAAATGTCATGTATGGCAAGTGAAATGTCTCAACTAAACCATATGCACAAAAACAAAGTATTGAAGTAAAACATGGTTTAAATCAACGCTATGTTTTGTGTAAATGCATGCAACTATTTAATATGAACATTTATGCGGTATTGTGAAAATGCATACATCCAAGCCTGGCGACTGTGGTGATAAACCCTTTAAACAAATTAAAGGTCTATCTGTCTTAATGTCAACGAATTCGGTCATTCCTTTCTGTCCCCTTTCCCTGGGATGTCCGGAACGGGAGTTGTCAATTCCTATGGTACCACTACCTACTAACGAACGGCGTAGCTAATGTTAATGGATATATTGTCCCATGTAAACAAACCAAATGTCATAACAAAATGTGAGCATGAGAAAACAATGCACTAAGTATGTAATCAAATGAACATACATAGCGTGAAATGTCATGTAAAACGATGTACTAAGTAATGCACACAATGGGCATACCTAGCATGAAAGGTAGTGTAAAACGATGTACTAAGTAATGCACACAATGGGCATACCTAGCATGAAATGTCATGTAAAACAATATACCAAGTAATGCACACAATGGGCATACCTAGCATGAAATGTCATGTAAAAACAATGTACCAAGTAATGCACACAATGGGCACACCTAGCATAAGATGTAATGAAATCATGTACTATAATGTACTAACGAACATAGCATGTATATGATGTGAAAACAGGAAAGCATGAAAGTATCAAGTAGGCACTTGTGTTCCACCCCAAAACAGTTTGGAAAACAGTAAAAGAGGGGTCTATGTACTCACATAAACACCTTGAAAACATTTAAAAGAGGGGGTTCTATGTACTCACTTGAGATTGCTCAGTTGTATAAAGATAATCACCAAGCAACGCTAGAGATCTCGGAATCAAACGGCACCTAATATAGGTAACTATGTTAATAAACCGGACCTATCTCGGAAGACTGGGTAGCATTAGGGTTTGTAAACCAAATGAGTGTCGGAACTCACGTGATATGGTTTAACAAAGCCTACATGCTAAATGAAACTTAACATAATTGTTTACGACCCATTACGACCCGTTTAGGAAGCTTATGCTACTTTAACGTGTCGTGCGCGTGAAACGCGTTCGGACCGCCTAACTAGTCCTATGATAAGTATTATATGCCTAAACATGTTACATAATCAGTTACGTGACAAAAGTTTAGGTTACATATGCTAAATTACCAATTATGTATGAAAAGGGTATTCTGGTAATTTACCTAAGGCATATAAACTACCTATCATATAACTACTTAAACGCCGTGACCATAAGGTATAACCTCGGAAGGTTATTCCCTACACTATGGTCACCTAATGTGTTTGGTCGGATCCTAATGATCGACCAAACTGGGTCGGGTTCGAAGGTATAGGCGATTTATTAGATCGCCTACCCTACGACCCTAGACAACGTGGTAATCAGTAGGCATAGTCCCAAGGGACTATAACCATCGTGATTACAATCACGTTGCGAAGTTCTAACGAACTTCGCATTGACCATTACTGGTCAACGCTGAAAGTCAAACAAAGTTTGACTTTCTGACTCGAAAAGCAGTAAAAATAAGGAAAAGAACGAAAGAATACTTACGAAGGGTCCCCGAATGCTAACCCAGATCAAAATAGCTCAGGTATGAAACGAAGGTTCCAACTTAGAGCTTTCTTAATCAGATTTGTGGGTTTTGGGGTTGTGGGTGGATGGGTATTTATAGAATTCGGGTAACCGTTAGGATCGTTTGTCGATTATCGTGCCTTAATCTCGTGCGTACACTTGTCACAAAGGTTATGGAGCCACATATGCTCCTAATCTTAGTGATTAAGCAAGTTGCAAACATGTGGTTGAGGATTAATTGGCTGCAACTTGTGATAAAAACACTGAATCTGGTCCAGATAGGGGCTCGCGTGACGCTAAGGACCCTCGCGTCACGCTAGGCCCCTGTTTTGGCAGATTTTGCAGAAATGGTCCCTGCACGTGTTTTAAGCGATTTTCGATGCGTTTGAACCCCGTTAACCTCATTTCAAGGCTCTAAAATGAAGTTAAAGTATAGGGAACTCAAAACATGTTCAAAAATATGCCGGATGATGGTTCGTTTGGTCGTACGAACGCGATGTTCGCTTAAGTACGACGGAATGCGCATAAGCGCGAAAAACGATCCAAATGACGCAACGAATGGATTTTTCTTAAGGCGAACACTAAAATAAAATGTAGTCATGCTTTCATAAATTTTTGGATGTCCAGATGTATTCAGAACGTAAGTTATGCGCGAAAATGCAAACTTGTGCACTTTTTGACACTTTTAGTCCCTGAATGTCCCAAAAGTTTATTTTAGCACACCGAACCCCTCAAAGCCTATTTCTAAGCTATGTCAAGGATATTTAAGGTGTGTTTAACTTATGGTTATGTTCCGGAATGTTCGTTACAGTTCAAATTGACATACTTTCGCAGTTTGTCATATTTAGTCCCTGTAAGCGAATTAACTTATTTTTGCCATACCAAAGCCTTCAAAACTTATTTCTAAGTTATGTAAAGGTTGTTTAAGGTATGTTGAGTATATGTTGATGTTCCGGAGTATTTCTCGCATTAAACTGAGTACGTTAACGCACTAGTTTGCGTATAATTCTCCAGAAAGCGATGTAGAGTTTGAAATTACATAAAAGTCAAAACATGAAATATGTATAACATAACAAAACAAACATTGGGATCAAATAACATTGTTTTATTGATAACAGAACTGTTCATAGTGATTACAAGCACAGTTGTTACAGTCTCCCCTACTTGTGGAAATTTCGTCCCGAAATTTATTTAGAGGAAACTTGTGGAAAAAGATGTGGATATTTCGCCTTCATTTGATCTTCGCGTTCCCAAGTAAACTCAGGTCCACGTTTAGCTTCCCATCGAACTTTGACCAAAGGAATGCGCTTGCGTTTAAGCCACTTGACTTCACGTTCCATGATTTCCACTGGTTTCTCAACAAATTTCAGTGTTTTGCCAACACGAATTTCGTTAAGCGGTATGGAGTAGTTCTCATCAGCTGTACACTTCTTGAGATTTGATATGTGAAAAGTTGGATGAACATTTCCAAGTTCAGGAGGTAACTCAAGTCTGTAGGCTACCTTTCCGATTCTTTCGACGATCTTGAATGGTCCAACGTATCTAGGTGCAAGTTTTCCTTTCTTTCCAAATCTGATCACACCTTTCCAAGGTGAGACCTTAAGTAATACTCGATCACCGACTTGAAATTCAAAGGCTTTGCGTTTTGGGTCCGCGTAAATCTTCTGACGGTTTCTAGCTGCCTGAAGGTTATCACGAACTTTCTTGACCTTGTCAGTTGTCTCTAAAATGAGGGCAGGTCCAGTAAGTTGAGCCTCGCCAATCTCATTCCAGCAGACTGGTGAACGACATTTTCGACCATAGAGAGCTTCGAAAGGAGCCATTTTGATGCTAGTGTGATAACTGTTGTTGTAGGAGAATTCAATCAATTTAAGATGTGAATCCCAGCTACCACCAAAATCGATCACACAAGCTCTTAGCATATCCTCCAGAGTCTGGATTGTTCTCTCAGATTGACCATCCGTTTGCGGATGATAAGCTGTGCTCAGATTAAGTTGGGTCCCCATGGCAGATTGCATGGTTCTCCAAAAATGAGAAGTGAAACGAGCATCTCTGTCAGAAATGATGTTCAAAGGAACACCATGTCGAGCTACAATTTCATCTACATAGATTTGAGCAAGTCTGTCAGTAGGAAAATCCTCGCGGATTGGCAAGAAATGTGCTGACTTTGTAAGACGATCAACGACTACCCAGATGGCATCATGACCTTTCTTTGTGCGCGGGAGTTTAGTAATGAGATCCATAGTAATGTTTTCCCATTTCCAAACTGGGATCTCTGGTTGTTCCAATAAACCAGAAGGACGCTGATGTTCAGCCTTAACCTTTAGACAAGTAAGGCATTTTGACACGTATAAGGCAATGTCTTTCTTCATACCAGGCCACCAATAGTGAATACGAAGATCCTTATACATTTTATCTGAGCCCGGATGAATGGAATAACGAGACTTATGGGCTTCATCCATAAGCAAGGTACGAAGATTATCCTGGCTTGGGACCCACAAATGGTCCATGAAGTAATATGATCCATTGTCCTTCAGTTCCAGAGCAGGTGTTATGTGATAAGGAAATTCCTTATCCATTAAACCTTGTGAAACACAAGATTGTTGAGCTTGAGCAATGCGTGCTTGAATATCGGACCGAGCTTGAATAACAGACTGAACACGTACACAATAAAGCTTAGTACGTTCCTTACGACTCAATGCGTCAGCTACGACATTCGCCTTACCAGGATGGTAGCGAATTTCGCAGTCATAGTCGTTTAAAAGCTCAACCCAACGTCGCTGTCTCATGTTGAGTTCTTTCTGGTTGAAGATATGCTGAAGACTTTTGTGGTCTGTGAAAACCACACATTTTGTACCGTACAAATAGTGTCTCCAGATCTTTAGAGCAAAGACTACTGCACCCAACTCAAGATCATGAGTGGTGTAGTTCTTCTCATGTATCTTCAATTGTCTTGATGCATAGGCTATGACTTTGTTCCTTTGCATAAGAACACAGCCAAGACCCAATTTCGATGCATCACAATACACGATAAAATCATCATCACCCTCAGGCAATGATAGAACAGGCGCATCGCAAAGCTTCTGCTTCAGGTGTTGAAAAGCTTCCTCTTGTTTGAATCCCCAATAAAAGGGCATTTTCTTCTGAGTTAGAGCAGTTAGAGGAACTGCAATCTTAGAGAAGTTTTCAATGAAGCGGCGATAATAACCCGCTAGACCAAGAAATGAACGAACTTCAGTAGGAGTAGAAGGTGTATCCCAATCCTTAATCGCACTGATCTTGGAGGGATCTACATGAACACCTCGTTCGTTGATAATGTGTCCCAAAAATTGAACTTCTTTAAGCCAAAATTCGCACTTGGAGAATTTGGCGAAAAGTTGCTCTTTCTTCAGGAGTTCCAGAGTAAGACAAAGATGCTGCTCGTGATCAGCTCGCGTCTTAGAGTAGATCAAGATATCGTCAATAAAAACAATGACGAACTGATCCAAATAAGGTTTGCAGACCCTATTCATTAAGTCCATGAAAACAGCATGAGCATTAGTCAAACCGAATGGCATGACTGTGAACTCGTAATGTCCATAACGAGTACGGAATGCTGTCTTCGGAATGTCTTCTTCTTGCACCCGAAGTTGATGATACCCGGAACGCAGATCGATCTTCGAAAAATAAGAAGCGCCTTGTAACTGATCAAAGAGATCATCGATGCGAGGTAGGGGATATCGATTCTTGATGGTAAGCTTGTTAAGCTCACGATAATCGATACACATTCTAAAGGATCCATCCTTCTTCTTGACAAAAAGAACGGGAGCACCCCAAGGTGAAAAGCTAGGACGGATAAAACCTTTGTCAGAGAGCTCCTGAAGCTGCTTAGATAACTCTTGCATCTCAGACGGTGCAAGACGATATGGAGCTCTGGCAATGGGATTTGCACCAGGTACGAGATCAATGCGGAACTCGACTTGGGGTGCTGGAGGTAGACCAGGTAAATCTTCAGGGAACACTTCAGAATAATCCCGAACGACAGGAATATCTGAAATAGACTTACCCTTGCCTTTATCTTCTGTAACATGTGCTAAGAAAGCCACATAGTTCTTCTGCAGATACTTCCGAGCTTTAAAACAAGACATGAGTTTGAGACCACCGATAGGCTTCTCACCTTGAACCTGCAGGATCTCGCCTGTCGAAAGTGACACACGAACAATCTTCTTAGAACAAACTATCTCTGCGTGATGCTTGGATAACCAATCCATTCCCACAATAACGTCGAAGCTTCCAAGTTGCATAGGCGCGAGGTCAATAGGAAAAAGATGGTCGTTAAGATTCAACTGGCAGTTGCGAAGAACAGAATCAAGAATAATGGGTTCACCACTAGCAACCTCTACTGTCAAAGATTTGCCTAGTTTCGTTCTAGACACTCGAAGCATTTGCTCAAAAGACAAAGACACGAAACTCTTATCGGCACCGGAAATGAAAAGAACAGATGCAGGCTGATTATTAATAAAGAACGTACCGTTCACCACATTATCGTCAGCCTGTGCCTCTTGGGCATTCATGTTAAAAACTCGGCCTCGAGCCGGAGCCGGATTCTGGTTCTGGTTGGCTAGCCTTGGGCACCGGTTTCTATAGTGGGTCAGATCTCCACAATTGTAACACGCACCAGGTGGGTATTGTGGTCTTGCAGCTTGACCCTGTTGCGGTGCAGGAGGCTGAGCAACTTGTTGAGCCGGGTTCTGAACCGCGGGATTCTGAGCAGATCGACAAACATTGGCGAGATGGCCTGATTTCCCACAGTTAGTACAGAAACGGCATGGAAGTTGCGGCTGGTGGTGACTGTTGCATCTATTGCACAAAGGTGCATTCCCTGTATAGGGTTTCTTCGCTGGAGGCTATGCAGGTTGGTTGAGAGCTGCCTGATTAGCTTGGGCAGTGATAGCAAAATTTTGGGAAGCCTTACGCTTCTTTGACCTCTTCGAAGAACCAGAGTTCTTTCCATTCAAGTTTTGACCTTTCTTGCTATCTTCCTTGTCAGCCGACTGCTTCTTGCCCTTGTCACCCTTCCTTTGTAACTTGTTCTTCCGGATCTGCGACTCAGTCAATGTCGCAGATAACTCGATCGCCTGACGAAGTGTGGCAGGGTTACTACCAGTAAGAATGTCTTGTACCGAGTCAGGTAGGCCATCGATGTATCTCTCGATAGCCTTGTCGAGTGGGGTGACCATTGTTGGGCAAAGCAGACTCAGTTCTTCAAACCGATCAGTATAAGCCCTGTGCTCACCACTATCTTGCTTCAACACATCAAACTCTTTCTCCAACGCTCGCTGTTCATGGCGAGGACAGAATTCCCTCATCATAAGGGCTCTAAGTTCAGCCCATGTCTGTGCGAGAGCGACTTCTGCACCTTGGTCCCTCATAACCCCGTTCCACCATGTCAAAGCCCTCTTCTGAAATACGCTCGAGGAGAACTCGACTTTACGATTATCCGGACACTGCACATGGCGAAAAGTATTCTCTATGCTCTCAAACCACTGAAGAAGCCCAGTCGCTCCTTCAGAACCACTAAACTTGAGTGGTTTAGCCGAGTTAAAATCCTTGTATTTGCATGGAGCATTGTTGTTATTGTTGGCTGCGTGCCATTGAGCAAAGAGATTTGGGAACTGAGCAGCCATCTGTTCCGCAATAATTTCTGCCAGCTCGGCAGTAGCTATCTGGTTCTCGCGTCGAGGAGGCATTCTAAAAGAGGAAAACATGAAAGGAAACGAGTGAGATGATTGGATGAAGAGAATGAGATGAAACAAAATCAACAAAAGCAAAGATGGTGGTCATTCGTCCGTATCACAAAGCAAACAAACGACACACAGTGACTAATCAAAGTAAATGGGTCAAAAATAATGTATAATGAAGACATGCTCGCCTATAAGTGAACACTCATCCCAGGAATTCCCAGGTAAGCACAACTGGTCTCTGCGTCTGGTTGAGATGTATACGAAGTGCTTGCCTAGACAGAAAACCCAGAATACAGGCATTCACCCTTCCAGTTTGCACATGTTCACATTATTTAAAACCCAAAACGTTTGACGGGATTTTTGAAAATTTGAAGGCACAAGGCCAAAAACCAAACTTGAAAAGGGTTCAAAACCATAAAACAGAAGGTTCAAAACCTTGTAAAAATTTATTCAAAAACAGATGATTGTTTTTCAAAAATCGTTTCGGAAAAATTTTGGTTCCTTGTTTTGTTAATCACCTAAGGATAGGTGATGTACATGTTTTAAGATCTAAACACAAGATAACTTGTGTTAGGTTCCTAGAAAAGTTATAGTCTAGGTCAAAGCATTACTAATAACCTAATTCCCTATAACCATTGGCTCTGATACCAACTCTTCTGTCACACCCCGACCGCGTAAAACAACAAATCGCGGCGGAAACATCGGGGCGTGTTGCGACAGAATTAATTGTTTCATAACCATGGCATACAAAGTTGTATTTTATTTATTAAACAAGGGTGTTACATTGTCTCGAAATAGTAAATTAAGAGTTCAGAACATAATTAAACATAGTCTATCATCTTTTAAAGTCTCTAAGGCACAGGTCCGCCCTAGTATCATGATCAACATCCTATGGAAAAGCACCTGAAAACACATGTGAAAATAGGTACGTCAGCATAAAAATGCCTGTGAGATACATAGGTTTTGTGAAAATAAGATTCATGACTTTTGTTTGAGAAAATGTTTAGTCATGAACCTTGTTATTTGCTTTGTCTTGTAAATCATTTGAAAAACGATAAGATCAGTTGATATGTATAAGTAGATGTAATGTTAAATGAACAACCATGTAAAATGAATTGTATAAGATAATATGTTTGTAAATAAATGTCTTGTGAAAAGTATGTTATTTGTATAAAAATGTTCTATGTCTCAAACTGAAATGATTCAAATAACGTTACGCCATGTAATACCATACAAACACTTATATATAGGAAGTACCAGCGGCGTATCCACCATGCTTGTATCATATTACACACGCATCGTTACTTAATCACTTAATCAAACCAAACCAATTGTCAAATGTATTGAAAAATATGTCAAAGTGTTTATGTCAAGATGTAAATCATGTCAAATGTCTATGTCAAATATCCATGTCAAATGTCTATGTCAAATATCCATGTCAAATGTCTATGTCAAATATCCATGTCAAATGTCTATGTCAAAATGTCATGTATGGCAAGTGAAATGTCTCAACTAAACCATATGCACAAAAACAAAGTATTGAAGTAAAACATGGTTTAAATCAACGCTATGTTTTGTGTAAATGCATGCAACTATTTAATATGAACATTTATGCGGTATTGTGAAAATGCATACATCCAAGCCTGGCGACTGTGGTGATAAACCCTTTAAACAAATTAAAGGTCTATCTGTCTTAATGTCAACGAATTCGGTCATTCCTTTCTGTCCCCTTTCCCTGGGATGTCCGGAACGGGAGTTGTCAATTCCTATGGTACCACTACCTACTAACGAACGGCGTAGCTAATGTTAATGGATATATTGTCCCATGTAAACAAACCAAATGTCATAACAAAATGTGAGCATGAGAAAACAATGCACTAAGTATGTAATCAAATGAACATACATAGCGTGAAATGTCATGTAAAACGATGTACTAAGTAATGCACACAATGGGCATACCTAGCATGAAAGGTAGTGTAAAACGTTGTACTAAGTAATGCACACAATGGGCATACCTAGCATGAAATGTCATGTAAAACAATGTACCAAGTAATGCACACAATGGGCATACCTAGCATGAAATGTCATGTAAAAACAATGTACCAAGTAATGCACACAATGGGCACACCTAGCATAAGATGTAATGAAATCATGTACTATAATGTACTAACGAACATAGCATGTATATGATGTGAAAACAGGAAAGCATGAAAGTATCAAGTAGGCACTTGTGTTCCACCCCAAAACAGTTTGGAAAACAGTAAAAGAGGGGTCTATGTACTCACATAAACACCTTGAAAACATTTAAAAGAGGGGGTTCTATGTACTCACTTGAGATTGCTCAGTTGTATAAAGATAATCACCAAGCAACGCTAGAGATCTCGGAATCAAACGGCACCTAATATAGGTAACTATGTTAATAAACCGGACCTATCTCGGAAGACTGGGTAGCATTAGGGTTTGTAAACCAAATGAGTGTCGGAACTCACGTGATATGGTTTAACAAAGCCTACATGCTAAATGAAACTTAACATAATTGTTTACGACCCATTACGACCCGTTTAGGAAGCTTATGCTACTTTAACGTGTCGTGCGCGTGAAACGCGTTCGGACCGCCTAACTAGTCCTATGATAAGTATTATATGCCTAAACATGTTACATAATCAGTTACGTGACAAAAGTTTAGGTTACATATGCTAAATTACCAATTATGTATGAAAAGGGTATTCTGGTAATTTACCTAAGGCATATAAACTACCTATCATATAACTACTTAAACGCCGTGACCATAAGGTATAACCTCGGAAGGTTATTCCCTACACTATGGTCACCTAATGTGTTTGGTCGGATCCTAATGATCGACCAAACTGGGTCGGGTTCGAAGGTATAGGCGATTTATTAGATCGCCTACCCTACGACCCTAGACAACGTGGTAATCAGTAGGCATAGTCCCAAGGGACTATAACCATCGTGATTACAATCACGTTGCGAAGTTCTAACGAACTTCGCATTGACCATTACTGGTCAACGCTGAAAGTCAAACAAAGTTTGACTTTCTGACTCGAAAAGCAGTAAAAATAAGGAAAAGAACGAAAGAATACTTACGAAGGGTCCCCGAATGCTAACCCAGATCAAAATAGCTCAGGTATGAAACGAAGGTTCCAACTTAGAGCTTTCTTAATCAGATTTGTGGGTTTTGGGGTTGTGGGTGGATGGGTATTTATAGAATTCGGGTAACCGTTAGGATCGTTTGTCGATTATCGTGCCTTAATCTCGTGCGTACACTTGTCACAAAGGTTATGGAGCCACATATGCTCCTAATCTTAGTGATTAAGCAAGTTGCAAACATGTGGTTGAGGATTAATTGGCTGCAACTTGTGATAAAAACACTGAATCTGGTCCAGATAGGGGCTCGCGTGACGCTAAGGACCCTCGCGTCACGCTAGGCCCCTGTTTTGGCAGATTTTGCAGAAATGGTCCCTGCACGTGTTTTAAGCGATTTTCGATGCGTTTGAACCCCGTTAACCTCATTTCAAGGCTCTAAAATGAAGTTAAAGTATAGGGAACTCAAAACATGTTCAAAAATATGCCGGATGATGGTTCGTTTGGTCGTACGAACGCGATGTTCGCTTAAGTACGACGGAATGCGCATAAGCGCGAAAAACGATCCAAATGACGCAACGAATGGATTTTTCTTAAGGCGAACACTAAAATAAAATGTAGTCATGCTTTCATAAATTTTTGGATGTCCAGATGTATTCAGAACGTAAGTTATGCGCGAAAATGCAAACTTGTGCACTTTTTGACACTTTTAGTCCCTGAATGTCCCAAAAGTTTATTTTAGCACACCGAACCCCTCAAAGCCTATTTCTAAGCTATGTCAAGGATATTTAAGGTGTGTTTAACTTATGGTTATGTTCCGGAATGTTCGTTACAGTTCAAATTGACATACTTTCGCAGTTTGTCATATTTAGTCCCTGTAAGCGAATTAACTTATTTTTGCCATACCAAAGCCTTCAAAACTTATTTCTAAGTTATGTAAAGGTTGTTTAAGGTATGTTGAGTATATGTTGATGTTCCGGAGTATTTCTCGCATTAAACTGAGTACGTTAACGCACTAGTTTGCGTATAATTCTCCAGAAAGCGATGTAGAGTTTGAAATTACATAAAAGTCAAAACATGAAATATGTATAACATAACAAAACAAACATTGGGATCAAATAACATTGTTTTATTGATAACAGAACTGTTCATAGTGATTACAAGCACAGTTGTTACAGTGCATGCGTCTGTCGACTTCGTCTTGTATCGAGTCTTATACGTAGAATGTTAGAACAGGGCACGTATTTAAAGATAAAGGTAATTTCACTTGAAACATAGTGATTCCGCTTGAATGTGCACATATGTAATTTCGAGCGAAATCAGATTCCGCTTGGAACCACTTCAAGCGAAATCAGAACCTTATATATAGGTGTTCAAGAGAGATCATTTGTAATCTTTCCGGTTTGTGCAACGAAGTGCTGCCGAAGTGTCGTCTCGCTGTAAATCATTGTGAAATCAATAATACGACAGTTTAAAGTGATAATCTAGCTGAATTGACCTTGATACGTCTGTTTCCGCCTTTCGTATTGAGTAAAACTCTTCTGATCGACTCGTTTGGGTCTGAAAACAATCTTACACTTAGACTTATGGGCTTCTTCCAAAATTCAGTGGCGTAGGTTTCCTTGTTTGGGTATCCAGGTTTTTTTCTTATGGAATCTCCAAATTCCATCTGTTCCTTGTTCTAATTCCTTAATCATTCCTTTTATTTTTTTAGTATCGTCCTGGATTACTATTCCCTGTATTTCTCTAATTTGCTCATTTAAATCTATCTACAAATTTAACTTGAGAGAACGTACTCGTCTTGGCTTTTCATGATACTTTTGACTTAAAGCATCAGCTACTGCATTAACCTTTCCTGCATGATACTGGATATCACAATCATAATCACTGAGAATCTCCATCCAGCGTCTCTGTCTCATATTTAAGTCCTTTCGCCCAAAAACATATCTTAGACTCTTATGATCGGTGAAAACAGTAAACTTGCTACCATAAAGATAGTGTCTCCAAATTTTAAGGGCAAAAATTATAGCTCCTAACTCTAAATCATGGGTTGTATAATTCTCTTCGTGATTCTTAAGTTGTCTAGAGGCATAAGCGATAACCTTTTGACGTTGCATCAACACACATCCATAACCTAACTTAGAAGCGTCATAATAGACTATCAAGTCTTCGGTTCCTTCTGGTAATGCGAGTATAGGTGCATTGGTTAACTTTTTCTTAAGAATCCTAAAAGCTTCTTCCTGTTTTGTTTCCCATTCAAACTTAGCTGATTTGCAAGTCAGTTTCGTTAAGGGAATGGCTATTCTAGAAAAATCTTGAATAAAACGTCTATAATAACCTGCTAGTACAAGAAAACTTCTCACCTCCGTCGGTGATTCAGGGACTTTCCACTTAGTAACCGCCTATATTTTTGTGGGATATACATGAATTCCTTCATGATTAACCAGGTGTTCAAGGAATTGCACTTCCTTTAACCAAAATTCACTTTTTGAAAATTTTGCGTAAAAGCTTTTCTTTTCTCAGCAAATTCAGAAGTATAAACAAATGCTCTGCATGATCTTCTTTACTCTTAGAGTAAATAAGATTATCATCTATAAAGACAATTATGAATTTATCCAGATATGGTTTACATATTATGTTCATCATGTCCATAAATGCGGCTGGGGCATTGGTTAAACCAAATGGCATGAGTGTAAATTCATAATGACCATACCATGTTCTGAAAGCAGTTTTAGGAATGTCCTCTTTCTATACTTTCAATTGATGATATCGAGCATAAATCGATCTTAAAAAAGAATCGAGCTCCTTGCAGTTGATCGAACAGATCATCGATTCTCGGTAGTGGGTACCGATTTTTAATCGTAACCTTGTTCAATTCTCGGTAATCAATGCACATGCGCATTGATCCATCCTTCTTCTTGACAAACAAGATTGGTGCTCCCCATGGCGATGAACTAGGCTGTATGAAACCTTTCTCCAGAAGTTCGTCCAACTATTTCTTCAGTTCTTGCATCTCCGCTGGTGCTAAATGGTAAGGTGTCTTGGCAATCGGTGTTGTCCCTGGTATTAGGTGAATTCTGAATTCAACCTCTCTTTCTGGCGGTAATCCAGGTAACTCTTCTAGAAAAATATATGAGAATTTAGATACTACGGAAATATCTTTTAATTCTTTTTCTTTAGTGTTAATGATTATGGAAATCATATACACTAGTGATCCTTTCCTTGCATAGCTTGCTGCTTCAATCACAGAGATGAATTTGGTAGACCTGGTTGGCTTATCTTCTTTAATTGTGATCTTTTCACCCTTTAGTGAACTTACTTGCACTGACTTTTGATCACATAGAATGCTGGCGTGATTGGCTACCAACCAATCCATTCCTAATATGATATCAAATCCGACCAGATTCATTGGGTAAAGGTTAGCAATAAAATTATGGTTTAAAATTTCTATTCTTGCTCCCTGCAAGATTTCAGTGATCTTAATGGATTCTCCGTTCGTCGTTTCTACCAGACATTCTTGTTGAAGTTTAGTTAATGGTTGATTGAGAAGTTTCCAGAACGAAGTATTAATAAAACTTTGGTTTGCACCAGAATCAAATAATACTTTAGCAAAAATATCATTAACTAAAAACGTACCGGCAATTACATCCGAAATCATCTTGGCTTCTTCAGCTGTCAGAACAAATGCTCTGGCATTCTTGGTAGTTTTGCTGTTTGTGCTAGAGCTAGTTTCGGATAGTTCAGCTTGATATGCCCAGTCTCTCCACAGTTGAAGCATAGCTTATTGTTGGGTTTCTTCCTACGGTTCTTCCTTGTGTCCAGACATTTTGCATAAGTTGCAGTATATTGAGCATCTTCCTGAATGCTTCTTTTTGCAGTACTTACAGTATGGTGCAGAAGTAGAACCTGTACTTTTCCCACGGTAGATATTTCCATGACGAAATTCTTGGGTAAGTCTTTGGGCTAGGTTCTTTCTCTGATTTTCTTCTTGCATACGTACCAATTCATCAGTCAAGGTATTGGCTAGTTCTACTGCTTCTTCTATGGTTTGTGGTCTAGCTACCTTGACTACGTGTCTGATTTCTCTAATTAATCCCCAGATGTAACAGGAGATTAATACTGGTTCTGGTGAGGCTAAGGTTGGCACTATCGTAGCATATTCGAAGAATATGGTAGTGTAACCCTTGCAGTCTACTCCAGTCATTTTAAGAGTTAAGAACTTATTAGCGATTTGTTCTTTTTCATGAGGAGGACAAAATTTCCTTTCAACTATGTCCTTAAAGTCAGTCCATTCCATATTATAAATTTTATCACTTCCTCTAGACTGGAGAATAGTATTCCACCATTCTAAGGCTGCAATCTTAAAAAGATTAGAAGCAAACATAATCTTATCTTCATCGGCACATTTGCTTATTTTTAAGAGTGCTTCTGTCTTTTCTATCCAACGTAGAGCTGCAATGGCTCCTTCATTGCCAGAGAATTCTATTGGTTTGCAAGACCAGAATTCTTTGTAAGAACAACCATATGACATGGTTCTTCTTCTTTTTGGAATAGGTAATTGGAGTAGCGGTCCATTATTCACACTGTGACTGGGTTCAGTAGGTGGTCATTTACTTCCACATATAGTTTTATTATTTTCTGCTTCTTTAACGGTCTTGATAATATATGGCATAGCGTCTATAATTCCCTGTGCTACTATATGTTGGATGGCACTGTTATCTACCTGATTTCCATTATTATCATTATTCTGGTTTTCCTGATTTACTTCATTGTCCATCTGGATTATAAACATTTATCAGGTATTAATATCACAGAATAAAATTTAATGCAAAAATCATTAAAACAAATTGATCAAAAACGTCAAACATTGCGACTTTTACTCTTTTCATATATATATATATATATATATTACAATCCTACAACTGAAATTTAAACATACTAATAGTTATGCATCGATAGGTATTAGGTTATCTATTTTAGTTGATTTGATTTTTTTTTCAAACTACACTGTAAGGACCTGCAAAAATGTCCCAAAACGACCCGTAAGTAAAAACCCGGACCCCTAAAACCCTAATCCATATAAAAAACCAAGGAATTTGAATTTTTGGATCGTTCGCGGGCCGCGTAAGCCTTAAGGATAGTTTACGCGGGCCGCGACAGCTAGGTGATTCGACCGGATAAGCTTTAGGCCACGTGTTGCACACGTGGCGGGCCTACACGTGACACACTAGCCCTAGCCGTAGCTAGGGTGGCCCTCGCGGGCCGCGTAAAATCTTTCTTGTGTTTACGCGGGCCGCGTAAAACCCAAATTTTTGCTATAGATTGCTCGTGCATGGGGCTTTCATCTGTGTTCAAAAAATCAGTTCAAAAGACGAAGTATACTGATCAAAATCATAATTTCACTTAGGGAAACGCTGCTACGATTACGGGGTGTTAACTCGATCACTGCTACGATACAATGTCCGATCAATTGAAACTGATCCGATGGATGTTTAAGTGCTGCCCGAATTCGGGCTATACTTTGTCATTCGTCATGAGGGTTTTGATTTCGTGAGTTTATCGTAAATGTTGTATTAAGTTACTGACCTAGTTCGTGTGCATTGTTATTTAACTAGGTTACAAGGCTAAATCAGTAGGCAAGGTTCTGTTCAACTAAACTTGCAATGTGAGTCATTCTCTTTTTATCAAATTGCTTTGCAAAACCCTAAATGTTTTTCAGTTATGCTTTGCAGTGATTAAGTCTTTGCTAATCTTTAATTACTGGCAGTATGTGGGGGTTTTGTTCACATTACTACTAACGATTTATCACTTTAGGTGGGCGAGCCTAATTAGTGATATGTCCACAATCATAGATTTGGTCGAGTGACAGCTGAACCAGCTAATTATAAGATAGGGGCAAATATAAAAACCCTTAATGCTGTAAATTGTAACAATGTGTCGTTTTGTGCAAATTGAATGACTCGCCGGTATTTCCCCGCTGATAAAACCTTTTTAAACATGTTTCAGGTGATTTACTGTGAATCAAGGAAAAGTGTCGCGTAGCACAACCAGTTTGAAGAATGTGGCTCAATAAATAAATAAATAAATGTGTTTTTGTAAACAGGGAATTTCTCCGCGAAATTCCTTTATTGTAAATTATGGGGTTTGTCCCAAAATGTGAAATAAAATAATGGGGCATTTTCAGTTTAAAAGATCCTGCTAAAATTTCCGCTGCCAAAATAAACAATATCACGGGTTTTCTGTCCCGCGGCTCCTGAAACGGGTAAAACCTGGTCGGGGGTCATGACAGAAAAAGGTGGTATCAGAGCCACTGACTTAAGCTAATTAAGTGTTTAGAAATACTTAATTTTTTAAATTGCCATTTTGTGATTCTGTGAAAAAATTAATTTAATAAATAAAATTTTAACTTAAGTTTGTGTGTGTTTCTTCATGTGGGCTAACAACATGAATGAACTGTCGGAGGCATTCCGAAACTTTACTATCCATACCACCGATATGGATACCACAGGAAACCCATCTGGCTACCAGACGGATACTGAGGAACCACTAACATTCCAGGCCCAGGCCCAGGAGAAACCAAAGCCGAAAAAGAGGAGGAGAATTTTGGACTGGAAACGTGGGCGTAGGAAGAAGCCAGCTGCACAAAAGGTTAAAAAGACTGAGGATCTGAAGGATAAAGGGAAAGGAAAGGAGATCGGGGAAAGTTCCGGGCAAGCCCAGGAAATGCCACCATAGGAGGAGCTGGATCGCAAACTGGCAAATTGTGACCTCATCGGACCTACTGATGAAAACCTCTTCAATTACCCCGCTGAATCACAACTTCCAGTTAATTTGGAACCTGCTATCCCAGATCCTATTGTCAACCACCAACTTCTACCCGGAGAATTGGAGGAATGGTGGATGAATGACTGGCAGTTTCAGAATTTCATGAATAATCCCAACGTCTATTTTCCCCAGTTTAACCCTGAGCCTGCACCAAACCCACCTATGAGCACAGAAAACTTGGCTGAACTCCGTCACTATGGGGAGGAACTGGTGGAGGCAGGAAATAGAATTCGGGATGTGGGGGAGAAAATCACGTGGAAATACGACGAGAGGGAGCATCGTTTCTGAGGGGTCGGTTAAATGTGATTGTGTGTTTCATAATAATAAAATAATAATAATAAATAATAAAATATAATCATGTAAAATAACTCAAATAAAACTTTTGTAATATAACTGGTGTGTATCGATGCATACTAATATATATAGAAATATGAACGTCGCAAAGTCGACAATTTTGGCTATACGTGTTGACGTGATTATGTGTGATTGCTTTGTTGTGTTTGGTTGTTATCTATTTTGTGGTAATAAATTGCATATATTATTAATCATTCAGATGGAAAACGCGGAAAACCAACCAGTCAACGAAGTTAATCAATCTGAACAAAACAATGAGGATCATTTCCTTAATAGGTAAGACAT
The DNA here is from genome assembly GCA_030545235.1 of Helianthus tuberosus. Classification (NCBI taxonomy): domain Eukaryota; kingdom Viridiplantae; phylum Streptophyta; class Magnoliopsida; order Asterales; family Asteraceae; genus Helianthus; species Helianthus tuberosus. Next base: position 159,760,540 of record CM060396.1, on the reverse strand, counting down.
AGAAAATATCGTTGCCCAGGGAATAGCCAATGCTATCCCGGCAATTGTTGCTGCTGTTAAAAGTCCTATTGAGCCTTCGCAAGCCAACCATAGTAAATGCACGTGCCACGATAATTTCAGTAACAGTGTTAGCGGAGGCGGCAACAATTATAATAATGTGGTTCAAGCCCCAATACTTAAGAAAATGAAAGTTGCAACACCTGGTTGCACTTATAAAGAATTTCTTGCCTGTAAACCTGTTGAATTTGCAGGCAATGAAGGGGCAACTGCCGCACTGTGTTGGTTGGAGAAAACCGAGGCAATAATTAAAATAAGTAAATGTATCGAGGAAGACAAGGTTATGTATGCGTCTCACCTTTTCAAGGAAGAGGCATTAGAATGGTGGAACACGGTACTACAAGCCAAGGGAAGTGACATGGCTTATGCCATGAGTTGGGAAGAATTTAAGCGATTGGTGGAAAGAAAATTTTGTCCCGAATATGAAAAGGAACAAATGGCAAATAAGTTCCTCAGCCACCGGATGGTAGATGTTGACTGCCGAGGGTATACTTCAAAATTCTTCGAATATGCCAGAATTGTACCAACTCTGGCTTCGCCAGAGCCAGTGCTTATTTCTCGCTATATTTGGGGTTTAATTAGCGAGATTCGCTGCGAAACCCCGCACAATTGAGGATGCGGTAGAATTAGCCAACACCCTGACCGACGGGCTGGTACGTACACGTGAAGAAAACAGGAAAAAGGAATTGGCCCAAAAGATTACCCAAGGATTTCGTGTGGGTAATAATAGCAATTTCAAGAGAAAGGGAACTGGGTCATCTTCCACCCCGCCATTATGCGGAAATTGTAAAAAGAAACATTTTGGAAGATGTAAGGAAAATTGTAATTTCTGCAAAATTCCGGGCCACCGGGAGGAGGAATGCAAGAAGAAATCAAAGATCTGCTACAATTGCGGAGAAGTCGGGCATTTCAGACCAGAATGCCCTAAACTGGTCAAGCCAGCTGATAACAAGGCCAAACCTGCTGAAGGAACCAATAAGAAGAACGCAAAAGCCTTCCAGCTAACTTCCCAGGAAGCAGATCTGATTCCCGATGTAATAGCTGGTACATTTCTGGTACACGACATTTACGCGAAATTATTATTTGACTCTGGTGCAAACCAAAGTTTTATAAATACTTCATTCTGTCAAGCTCTCAACCTACCTTTAACCAAGCTTAGGCAGATTTATACGGTAGAAACAACATATGGTAATTCTGTTAACATAGATAAGATTCTCCAAGAAGGAAAGATAGAACTTTCAGGCCACAAATTTTCTGCAAACCTGCTACCTATGAATTTAGCTGGATTCGATGTCGTGTTAGGAATGGATTGGTTGGTAGGCAACCATGCTCGAATCCTCTGTGATAAGAATTCCATAGAAATTCATACACCCGCAGGAGAAACAATTGTAATTACAGGAGATAAGCCACGTAAACCACTAAAGTTCATTTCAGTAATGAAAGTTGCTAATTATGAGCAAAAACAAGGAATCGTGTATATGATTTCAGTAATCATTAACACTAAAGGTAAGGAACTTAAGGAAATTCCTGTAGTATCAGAGTACCCGGAGGTATTCCCAGAAGAGCTACCAGGATTACCACCAGATAGGGAAGTAGAATTTAGAATTCATCTAATTCCTGGAACTACACCTATAGCCAAGGCACCTTATCGTTTAGCACCCACAGAAATGTTAGAACTGAAGAAACAGTTAGAAGAATTGCTAAGTAAAGGATTTATACAACCTAGTTCATCCCCTTGGGGAGCACCCGTGTTGTTTGTAAAGAAGAAGGATGGTTCCATGCGAATGTGTATCGATTATAGGGAATTAAATAAAGTTACAATTAAGAATCGATACCCATTACCTAGGATTGATGATCTTTTCGATCAACTTCAGGAGCTAGATATTTCTCTAAGATAGATTTGCGCTCTGGATATCATCAGTTGAAGGTACAAGAAGAGGACATACCTAAAACCGCTTTTAGAACTAGATATGGTCATTACGAGTTTACAGTCATGCCTTTTGGACTAAAAAATGCTCCTGCAGCATTTATGGACATGATGAATAGGATCCGTAAACCGTATTTGGATAAATTCGTAATTGTCTTCATCGACGTTATACTTATTTATTCCAAGAGTCAGGACGAGCATTGTGAGCACCTACATGCACTCTTAACCTTATTAAGAAAGGAAAAGCTTTATGCCAAATTCTCGAAGTGTGAATTTTGGCTACAGGAGGTACAATTTTTAGGTCACATGGTGAATCACGAAGGTATTCACGTAGATCCCTCCAAAATAGAAGCAATCACCAAGTGGAAGGTCCTGCAATCAGTTACGGAAGTTAGAAGTTTTCTAGGATTAGCTGGGTATTACAGGCGCTTCATAAGAGACTTTTCTAAGATAGTTGTACCATTAACTAAGCTAACCTGTAAAACAGTTAAGTTTGAATGGGGACCTAGGCAAGAAGAGGCCTTTAATATTTTAAAGCAAAGGTTAACAAACGCCCCAATTTTTGCCTTACCAGAAGGGACATAAGATTTTGAAGTTTACTGTGACGCTTCTAAGCTAGGGTTAGGATGTGTGCTAATGCAACGCAAAAAGGTAATTGCGTATGCCTCAAGGCAATTGAAAAAGCACGAGGAAAGTTATACGACCCATGACCTAGAGTTGGGAGCAATAATTTTTGCCCTTAAGATTTGGAGGCACTATCTGTATGGGAGTAAGTTTACTATTTATACGGATCACAAAAGTTTAAGGTACATATTTGGGCAAAAAGAATTAAACATGAGACAAAGAAGATGGATGGAAATTCTAAGTGACTATGACTGTGATATTCAATATCACGAGGGAAGGGCAAATGTAGTCGCAGATGCCTTAAGTCATAAGTATCATGAAAAACAAAGACGAGCTCGTGCTCTTAGATTAAATCTACAGTTAGATTTAATGGAACAATTAAAGAACTTGTAGGATCGTTTTGGGACCCAAACGAGTCGTTCAGAAAAGGTCTTCACCAATACAAAACGCGGAAACAAGTGTATAGGTGTTATTTCAGCTGAATTGCACTAGAAATCACTTTAAACTGTCTTTTGATTGATATCAGATCGATTACAATGCTGTAGACACTTCGGCAGAGCTTCGCTACCGGAATCAGAATCGTTATAAATGAATAGGCATAACAGGTATTTATAGGTGAGGTGATTTCGCTTGAAACGGCCAAGCAGAATCTAATTTCGCACGGAATTAACTCAAATGAAATCAACATTTTGATTTCGCGCAAAATTACTCACTTGATTTCGCATGAAATGACCCCTGTGTCATTTCAAGCGAAATACCTATAAACACACAATTCTTGTTTTCCGTGCCTTGATCTATCTATTACAATACAAGACTCGATACAAGACGAAGTTGACAGACGGATGCACCAACAGACTCCCCCTCGGATGTTGACGAAGTCTTCGGTGTCGAGTCTTCGGTTGTCAAACCTTCAGCCTTTATTAGTCTTCTTGATCTCTCCAAAGATTCTCCATTGTAAGCATTCTTAATCAATCTCTTTCTCTTTCTTCCATAATCTCAACCTTGCTCGATACTCTTCTTGATCAGGTCTCTTGATTCTTTTTCTTCATAATCATAATCCTGGCTCTTATCCTATTTCAGCATCAGCTTCTTCAGACTCCCCCTATCGATAAGCTGGGATCGCAGTCTGGAATTCACCTTTTCACAGGTTCTAAGATCGTAACCTGGCTTTTATCAACCTCATGTATCGGAACCTGGCTAACCTGCACATTCTCTACCACAAATATAAGATTCACAAATTTAAAATATTGCAAATTTATATCACTTGCAGGTAATTTTTTAGAATGATTTATCATTTAAAAGCTTCTGATGACCACTTGTACACAAACATTTAAAATTTTCATTTTAAAAACAGACTCTCCCAAACCTATTCATCATGTTTAGCACTTGGAATTTTAAAAATCAGTTCTTCAACATCAGTTGTCGAAAGTCTTTTTGAATTTTCAAAAATTTATGCTAAAATCTTTTTGAATTTTTGATTTTAAATGAAAAACAGTAAAGACATATTTACATACAATATTTTTGTGAGTTTGTGTAAGAGAATCATATCAGTTTTTGAGACAAATCACCAACACCGTTAAGCTTTAAACATTTTAAGTTCTAAACGATTCACTTAGATTGTCAGTATATTGATCCACTTAAATTTTCACACAAAGTTCAATTGTTTCGAGATACGAGATTATTGTTTTAGAGACTTAAACTTATACGTGTGTCCCACCTCAGAATATACTCCCATATCCAGATCCCAATATTCAGTCTTACAGGTGAGTATACCTAGATGATATCTGTAAGGGGTTAAATGTGAGGGCCGTGAGAGCTCAGGCTATTGCTTCCGCAAAATCAGAGAGATGACGACTTCGACTTTTGGTGTGTTCCCTTTAGAGAATCTTTTCTTCAACAACACATGATTAGCATTTTTCAATGTTTCATCATTTTTTTTGCTGAGGGGGCTGCTATATTTCAAGCAAGCAGAAAGTATTATACGGGGACTAGGCCATTGCTTCCGCAAAATCAGAAGTCCCGGGATAATACCCCAGATATTACTGAGTATAAAGACCTAGTATCTCAGAAAGACGGACCTTTCAAACAAGATTTCGGGGGTTACCCATATATCCGAGAAATGTTCCCCACGAATTAAGTAAGTTTGAAATTTAGGTTTATATCTCGACACAATCTACTAAATGTGCAAAAACCTACTGGCATATCATCAGTGAGACCGTTTATCACTTTTTATCTTTCCAATTCTTTAGCATGCTGTGATCGTCCACTGATGTACTATCATTTCCTCTTTTTCACAACAAAACTCTTTTATAATTTTATCATGTTTTTGCCTTTTTCAAAATTTTCAAATGTTTTTGGATTTTCTGAAATTACTTACTCCCCCTAAAATTCAAAATCATTTAAAAGAAATTTGAAAACAAACTATACAAGTAACTTGACAACTGTTATCAAATCACTTCAATTCGCCATCCACTTGGCATAAACAATCAGAACTCCCCCTGACAACAAACTATTTTCCCATTATGATTTCAAAACACTTAAGTTTGTTTTAATCAAATGGTTTTTCCGGAAAATAAGTTTTGTTGATTTCATAAACCACTTGTAGGTTAGGAGATAAAGTCATCACATTGTTTTCCAATCATTTGAATAAAAGTTAAATCAAGTTCAACTTAATGACCCTGATTAACCATTTGTAGATAAAACCTCTTTTTCAACCACTTATTGGTTTGCTTACCAACCATTACCACTTGTAGGTTGAAATCTCAAGATGCCGACTCCTACTCCACACTTACCAACCTGGGAGTTCCGGCAATTCAACCTCTTCAAAAACAATTTTTCAAGAATGATGCCGATTCATGCTCCGCGATTACCAACTTGGGAGCTCCGGCAAGTCAACCTCTTCAGTTAGAGAAATTCTCCCAAGCCTGACAGTTCTTGGGAGATTCCTAGTTACCAACACTCGATTGCTTACCTGCCATCTTTTTCTCATAGAATTCCTTTACCCCTTTGACCTTTCGATCAATCATTTTTCCAAAAATATGTTTTACTTTGGGGTTAAAGGCCTTTTCAATGTCAAATTCTTTCTTTTCAGAAAAAAAAAATGATTTGATATTTCAACTTTTCCAACTTTTGTTTTAAAATTTTCAGCCCGCAATGGTGGAAAATTTTCATCATTCAAAGGCGGAACTGACTTCTCTTCTTTCATAACAACTTTTGGCTCCTCTGATTTTGTGGAATCAGATTCATCACCAGAACTTTCACTTGAATTCTTAACAACCCATTTTTGGTTGTTAAGTTTCTCCTTTCTTTTATAAACATCTTTTGAACATTCACCAACCTCAAAAATTGAATTTTTAAAAACTTTAAATCTGTTTGTTGGTGGTTCAGATTTCTCAACAATCTTTTCTTTCAGTTTACTAGAAACTCCATGTTTTGTTTGTATTGCCTTTGGACAATTCCAGGCAATGTGACCAACTGTTTTACATTGAAAACAGGTTCTCGTCTCTATCTTCTTCTGAGCAACACTTTTCTTCATTTCTTCTTGCTTCTTGGCAAGGAATTCTTTGTTGGATTGCTTTCTGAATACTTGCTCTTTTTCTTCTTCAGATGATTTTCCTGTCACAAAAACAGTTTTTGGTTTATAAATTTTCTCATTTTTATGATTTTTTGGTGGAATAAAACCTATGCCTTTCTTTTTGTAATTACCGTTATGGTTTGGTTTCTTTCGATAACCTGAACCAGAACTGTAACCCTTTTTCTTGTTTAAACGTTGTTGAACTCTTGACGTGTAAGGACTTGGTTTTTCAGAAAAATTTACATCTTTTATTTCAAAAATTTTGATTTTTGTTAGTTTGAAAACCTTTTTAATCATTTCAGTTTTCACACCTCTTATTGGAAATACCTCATCAGAATATAATTTGTCAGAATCTTTCAAAGTATATGCTACTTTGATTGGTTTGTCATTCAAATTAGATTTTGATAACAAAAAATCTTTATTATAAACCCGTTTGTCCTTTTTGATTGTTGAATTTGACTTGTTGGACCCGGACTTTGACTCTGAATTGGACTCCTCTGTTTCATCCTTACCCAACACCTGATCGACCACTTTCTTTATTAACTCGGACTCATGGTCAGTGTCAGACGATGTGAACGTGACATCAATGTTTTCTGGCAAATTATCTGGAGACTCAGACTCCCACTGTAAGTTTGTTGCCTTTTTGACTCTTTCTGAATTTGGATTTCGAGGAGAATATCCATTTTCGACCGAGGGTTGACATTTGTTATAGACAACACTTGGTTTCTTACCAGAAATCTTCACTTTATCATCTTCTTTAGTTTCAGACTTCTTCTTTTTAGATTTTTCTTCATCAAAAGTCTTCATTTATTCTACAATGGGGTAAATCCTGTCAACCACAAAAGTAGAACATGAGTAACTTTTTAATAAACCGTTTACTCTCTCGGTTTCTATTCTCTGAGTTTCTAGTTTTAACTCAAGCTCAGCACACTTCTCAGTGTAATAGTTGACATTGTCAAGCTGTCTCATATACGCTCCTTTGAGTGTATTCATTGCTATGGCGTGTTCACTGCTTGTCTCGTTGTATTGATTCATGGCTTTGTTCAAGACATCATATGATTCTTTCAGCCTTTTTATGTTGTGTAGCAATTCGTTGTTCTACTTTATCAGAGACTCACAGTTCATACACTTCTCAAAAACCTTGACTGTATCAGCATCTGTTTTAATTTCAAATGCTGGAACTTCTTTGATTTTTCTTACTTGAATTTCTTCTACAAGCCTTTTTTCTTTTTCTTAGCTTCAGCTTGTTCCATTTGCCTTTCTTCTTCATATTTCTTCTTTTTTTCAGCTTCAGCATTTAAATGTTTTCTGATTTTTTTTGCCCAATATTCATCAGTAAAATCATTAAAAATCTGAGCAACAAAACCTTTAGCTTTTAATATCTCTTTGTCTGGACAATAATTATCCCAGCTAAATCCTTCTGGTAATCTTTCATCATCTTGATTTATCAGACATGCTTTATTATCAGCTGGAAAATATTTATCCCAACTGAAATCTTTTGATGAACTTCCATCATTTTGATTGACCAGACATGCTTTCTTTGAATCTTCAATCACCTTCCTAGCATGTGCTGTTTGCTGTTCTTGTTGATACGACTGTTGAGCAACTTGATGATAAATCGCCTTTCGATAGTAGTCGTTGTTTCCGAAAGGATTTTGAGCTCCGTATGCTTCGCGATTTGTACATTCTCTCTTGAAATGCCTTTTTTCCCTGCAACGAAAACAAGTAACTTTAGATTTATCAAATCCTAAAGTTGAAACATTTGCATCACGAAAATCATCTCTGCCTGTGATTTGTTTAAATTTTTCAGCTCGTCTCAACACGCTTGCCAAGCACCACTTTATATCTATTAACTCCATCTCCTCAGCATCAACTTGATCGTATCCTCCCTGCAACTAAACTACCATAAGATTCAAGCACAGTTACTAACAAAGACATATGACTTTTTGCAACTTCCTCTGAGTAGTTCTGATCATTCTCAAGATTTAAAGCAATGTTGCATTGAAGAACTTTTCCATTCTTTGTTGCAGAAAAATGTGGATCAAATGTTGGAAATGAAGTAAATCATGTTTTGCTGCTTGATCCTTTAGATGAACTTTCAGAAGAACTTTTCACATTGAAAGCAGTTTCAACCTTTGGTGAAAAGTTGGTCTTCTCACTAACACCACTTTTGTAATACAAACCAATGTCTTGTTCTCCATCATAGTTCTTCATCCTAGCAATTTTTCTTTGTTCCATCTCTTGAGCTTCAAGATGTTTAATAAACTCGCTCAACGTGATTTTGTTAAAATCTGTTTTATTCTTCAACATCATCAGATACGTGCCCCACTCATCATCTGGCAACGCATCAGCCAGCTTCTCAATCAACTTATCTTTATCTTTGTTGATGCCCAATCTGCTCATGTTTTTCACCAAATTGCAATATCTTTCGATAATCTGCTTGGTGTTCTCCGTTTTCAAACCTCGAAATAGATCAAACTCTTTTTTTAAAAGCGACTTTTTGTTCTTGAGCATATCATCACTACCAAGAAACTTTGCTTCTAACTCTGTCCATATCGAAAATGCACTTCCATTATGTTGAAGTAAGATCAAGATGTCTTCTTTAATCGCTTGCTGCAACAAACTAATCATCAATTTCTCATCTTTGTATTTCTTTTTCTCTTCCGCACTCAATTCTCTAATTGGTATTTTCACATCATTGTTCCCGACTGGTCTAGTATATTGAACTTCAGTATGTTCCCTTGCATCTAAATGGTATCCCTCAACCCAGTTAGCAAAACGTTCGGACCATCCACTAAAATCATCAATGTCCATAAGCTTCGGTGGTTTTTGTGTTGTCCCCGTCTCATTTTCAAGCAATGTACTTTGAGCAATAGTTATTGGACGAGCAAAGGCATTATAAAACTCGTTCTCTATGTTTCGATTTTCAAACGTTCACAAACTGTCAGTTTCAAACGAAATCAAGTCTCACACGGAATCAGTTTTCAAACGGAATCAAGTTTCAAACAAAATCAATCCTCTTTCAAGCGAAATCAACTTTCATACGAAATAACCTTTGGTGCGAAATCAGCTTCAAACGAAATAGCTTATTTCGTGTGAAATGAACCGCTATTTCGTTCGGAATTACACTCTGATGCACACTCTCAAGCGGAATAACCTTTGAAGCGGAATTACGATCTGATTTCGTGCGAAATTAAGTGTAACTTTCAAGCGGAATAGCAATTTCAAGCGAAATCAATTGCCTATTTCGTGTGAAATACTGTTGACATCATCATGACCGATCTGTTTTTCAAGCGAAATTACAAATTTTACCAATTTTAGATCGAATTAAGGTCCAATACTTTCAAGGATTCGTTAAAACACTGTTTCGCATATAAATGTGTGAAAATCAAGCCATTTTGACCAAGTTTTCACGGTCAATTTTGAAAAGAAGGTGTAGAAATCAGATTTTGCACCTGAAATGGTAAGAACTCTTCCTCCTGAGCTCTGATACCACTTGTAGGATCGTTTTGGGACCCAAACGAGTCGTTCAGAAGAGGTCTTCACCAATACAAAAGGCGAAAACAAGTGTATATGTGTTATTTCAGCTGAATTGCACTAGAAATCACTTTAAACTATCTTTTGATTGATATCAGATCGATTACAATGTTGTAGACACTTCGGCAGAGCTTCGCTACCGGAACCAGAATCGTTACAAATGAATAGGCACAACATGTATTTATAGGTGAGGTGATTTCGCTTGAAACAGCCAAGCGGAATCTAATTTCGCACGGAATTAACTCAAACGAAATCAACATTTTGATTTCGTGCGAAACTACTCACTTGATTTTGCATGAAATGACCCCTGTGTCATTTCAAGCGAAATACCTATAAACACACAATTCTTGTTTTCTGGGCCTTGATCTATCTATTACAATACAAGACTCGATACAAGACGAAGTCGATAGACGGATGCACCAACAGAACTTTCAAGCAACAGCAATTGAGGATGATGCTGAAGGAATGAAAGGCAGGGTAAAAGAATTAGAACAAGGGACTGATGGAATTTGGAGATTTCACAAGAAAAGGATTTGGGTACCTAAGCAAGGGAATTTAAGAGATAAGATTTTAGAAGAAGCCCATAAATCTAGGTATACCATGCACCCTAGTAATAATAAAATGTACCAAGATTTAAGAAATAACTTCTGGTGGATAGGAATGAAAAAGGACATGGCTAGATATGTATCTAAGTGTCTAACTTGTTCGCAAGTTAAGGCAGAACACCAGAAACCTTCAGGGTTACTTAAACAATTAGAAATGACGGTATGGAAATGGGAACTAATAACTATGGATTTTGTTACTAAGTTGCCCAAAACCAGAAAAGGTAACGACGCGATCTGGGTAATTGTGGATCGATTAACCAAATCAGCTCATTTCCTACCCATGAAGGAAACCTTTAGCATGGAAAGATTAGCAAAGTTATACGTAGATGAGGTAGTATCCTTACATGGAGTCCCACTCTCCATAGTATCAGACAGGGATAGTCGTTTCACTTCACATTTTTGGACAAGTTTCCAAGAAGCAATGGGGACCCGACTGAATTTAAGTACCGCATACCATCCCCAAACAGACGGACAGAGTGAAAGGACAATCCAAACCATGGAAGACATGCTTAGGGCTTGTGTGATAGATTTTGGTGGAAACTGGGATAACCACCTACCCTTAATCGAATTCTTCTATAACAATAGTTATCATACAAGCATCAAAGCTGCCCATTCGAAGCACTGTATGGACGAAAGTGTAGAACTCCAGTTTGCTGGGCAGAAATAGGATAAAGTCAATTATCAGGCCCTGAAATTGTACAAGAAACCACTGATAAGATAACTCAAATCAAGGAAAGACTAAAGACGGCTTGAGATCGCCAGAAAAGTTATGCTGACAATCGACGCAAGCCGCTAGAATTTCAAGTTGGAGATAAAGTACTCTTAAAAGTTTCTCCTTGGAAAGGGGTAGCTCGGTTAGGTAAAAAGGGAAAGCTAAGTCCAAGGTACATAGGACCATTCCCAGTGATCCAGCGAATAGGACCAGTTGCCTATTGCTTACAACTACTAGAAGAACTAGCCAGGGTACCTGATGTATTTCATGTATCCAACCTCAAGAAATGTTTATCTGACGAGTCCTTGGTAGTACCTCTTCAAGATATAGAGGTAAATGAAAAATTGAAATTTGTTGAGAAACTGATCCAAATAGAAGACAGAAAGGTCAAGTTTCTCAAACATAAAAGACTAGTACTGGACAAAGTCAAGTGGGATTCGAAAAGAGGACCTGAGTACACATGGGAACTGGAATCGGAAATGAAGCGAAAATATCCTTACCTGTTTCAGTGAATCTCGAGGACGAGATTTTAAATAAGGTAGGGAGGATGTAAGGACCTGCAAAAATGTCCTAAAACGACCCGTAAGTAAAATCCCGAACCCCTAAAACCCTAATCCATATCAAAAACCAAGGAATTTGAATTTTTGGATCGCTCGCGGGCCGCGACAGCTAGGTGATTCGACCGAATAAGTTTTAGGCCATGTGTTGCACACGTGGCGGGCCAACACGTGACACGCTAGCCCTAGCCGTAGCTAGGGTGGCCCTTGCGGGCCGCGTAAGATCTTTCTTGTGTTTACGCGGGCCGCGTAAAACCCAAATTTTTGCTATAAATTGCTCGTGCATGGGGCTTTCATCTGTGTTCGAAAAATCAGTTCAAAAGACGAAGTATACTGCTCAAAATCATAATTTCACTTAGGGAAACGCTGCTACAATTACAGGGTATTAACTCGATCACTGCTACGATACAATGTCCGATCGATTGAAACCGATCCGATGGATGTTTAAGTGCTGCCCGAATCCGGGCTATACTTTGTCATTTGTCGTGAGGGTTTTGATTTCGTGAGTTTACCGTAAATGCTGTATTAAGTTACTGAACTAGTTCGTGTGCATTGTTATTTAACTAGGTTACAAGGCTAAATCAGTAGGCAAGGTTCTGTTCAATTAAACTTGCAATGTGAGTCATTCTCTTTTTATCAAATTGCTTTGCAAAACCCTAAATGTTTTTCAGTTATGCTTTGAAGTGATTAAGTCTTTGCTAATCTTTAATTACTGGCAGTATGTGGGGGTTTTATGCACATTACTACTAACGATTTATCACTTTAGGCGGGCGAGCCTAATTAGTGATATGTTCACAGTCATAGATTCGGTCGAGTGACAGCTGAACCAGCTAATTATAAGATAGGGGCGAATATAAAAACCCTTAATGCTGTAAATTGTAACAATGTGTCGTTTTGTACAAATTGAATGACTCGCCAGTATTTCCCCGCTGATAAAACCCTTTTAAACATGTTTCAGGTGATTTACTGTGAATCAAGGAAAAGTGCCGCGTAGCACAACCAGCTTGAAGAATGTGGCTCAATAAATAAATAAATGTGTTTTTGTAAACAGGGAATTTCTCCGCGAAATTCTTTTATTGTAAATTATGGGGTTTGTCCCAAAATGTGAAATAAAATAATGGGGCATTTTCAGTTTAAAATATCCTGCTAAAATTTCCGCTGCCAATATAAACAATACCACGGGTTTTCTGTCCCGCGGCTCCTGAAACGGGTAAAACCGGGTCGGGGGCCGTGACACTGCAGTAGTTGATCAATAAATGTGTTTTTGTAAACAGGGAATTTCTCCGCGAAATTCCTTTATTGTAAATTATGGGGTTTGTCCCAAAATGTGAACTAAAATAATGCGGCATTTTCAGTTTAAAAGATCCTGCTAAAATTTCCGCTGCCAAAATAAACAATACCACGGGTTTTTTGTCCAGAGGCTCGTGAAACGGGTAAAACCGGGTCGGGGGCCGTGACATACACACACACACACACACATATATATATATATATATTATTAGGGGTTGTTCATCCAGAACTGCATTTCTCGCTCGTCATATTTCCACACGAGCTTTTCTCCTATCTGTCTTATCCTTTCTCCTTCTTCCACTAATTCCTCACCATATGTGCGGAGTTCCTGCACATTCTCTTCACTCATGGGTGGCTGTGGTGCGGGTACTGGGTTAGGGTATTGAGGTATAGGTTCTCCATATGGGTACAGGTTGCTTAATACATCCTGAGTATACCGGTCATCATTCCAATATGGATCTAAAGGATTAAGGTCGGTATACTGAGCTATGGGATTTGGTATCGGTTCTTCCTGAGGACAGAGTTCCTAATATTCCATATGGTCGTCTTCCCATGGATAATACGCTAGAGGATTAGGTGCTGGGATTCTAGGTATCTCGTTAGGGTCAAATGCTGGTATGAGAAATTGGTTTCCTTGGTTAGGTTCTATCTCCATTGGTTGGGTTGGAAATAATGGCAATGGTTGTGGTGTAACTATCTGATCAAGGTTTGGATCTGCTGCAGTGGTGGCTAGAATATGAAAGTTTGCCAACTGTCTATTAACTGCTTCTTGAGTTTGGGCATTTATTTCCTTATTGGCTACTGCTAATGCTCTTTGTTGTTGTAACTTTCTCATCCGCTTTCTCCTCTCATGTGCTCCCCTACTAAACCATCCTCTCTTTTTCGAAGGGAATGGTTCCTCGGATTGCGCCTTAAAGATGAAAATTCCCTCTTCAGTATCAGTATAATACCCCGAAGGAGTAGGTTGTGATGAAGTTCCGTCACTCTTTGGGGAACTAGCTAGGTGACGGTAAGCGTCAGACGTACCTTGCTCACTCATACTGTAAACTAACAGATTGTCAAATAACACAAAACAATAATATACATATATACACATAATCACATAGATTATTTCCTAACATAACTTACAAAAATATTGGTGTCAACAGAACACTTCTGTGGCTTTAACCAGTGGATGTAGCTCTGATACCACCTCCTGTCGCAACCCCCGACCCCTTGCCCCGAGGGGCGGGCGACCGCGAGCTTGCACAGAGCCAGTGGTATCGGTGTTTATTAATTTGGCAGCGGAAATTAAATATAAGGACCGTAGTTAGGAAATAGGTTATCAGAGTTAAAACACCACACTTTTTTATAAATAATAAATACATGGGAAAACTCAAGTTTCCATTATAATATGTTTATAGGGATAAACCCTAATTTATTGAAATAAAAATTCTTTCTTATTTAGGTAACTTTTATAGCCACTTTTCCAAGCCTTCAGTGCTCTCCAGCTGGCTTCTATTAGCTTCACATTAAGTTATCTGAAACGCGTTTTTAATAATATTTTATCAGCAAGAAATACTGGCGAGTGCATTTTAATTTAATCAAAACAAGCTTTTATCATTTTACAGTATAGAGGGCGATTATAATGTTTATATCTACCCAATTACCACCCATGGTACTGTCAATCCTGACTTGTGGTCATGCTACTATTCACAGTATAGTAACAAGTATTGTATACAAAACCCCAACATACCGATAGTAATTGTAGAATACATAGACTCAATCACTGTTATCATAATTTAAAACATTTGAGGTTTTGGTAAAACAATTTGGTAGAAAAAGAGAATGACTCACTTTGCTGATTTAGATAATACTACTGCTTTCTGGTGACTTCCTGGTTATAATCTATTGAAACTAAACAGTGCACACGTGTTAGTAAGATAACCCAATTTACATTAGCCATACCCTCGAGACAGAACTCCAACGACTGAGTCAGGCAGAGCCTTGACATGCGTTACGGTGCCCTAGATCAATCGGGTAGAGTAACTAATGTGTAACCGAGGGTTATAATACTTACAACGAGGAAGAGCTTCGCATTTTAGGGGTATAATACCCGAGAGTTTTGCCTATTAAGAAGTTGAGAGAGATTGAAAATTTTGAACGAGAAAAACTGAAGTCGAACACTCCTTTTATAGGTCTGCTCAGGGGCGGCTCGCGCCCCGCAACTCCATGATCAAATTAACTCGCGGCCTGCAAGACCACTAGGCTAGGGCCTAGCCTTGGCTAATCACCACCGTAGACTCCACACGCATAGGGACACGTGGCGCAACCTGGTGCCGCCTGGTGTTACTCGGTCGCGGCTCGCGACAGACCCAAAGGAATGGGTCGCGCCCCGTGAGCGGCCTTAAATATTTGTTTTATTTGATTTTTATAAATATAAAAGTATTTTAAACTTGTTTTCCCTATACGGAGTATATTTCAAGACGTGTAGGGGTGTGTTAAGGATTTTAGGAGAATTCTTATAAAAATAATTAAAATTTCATTTAATTAAACAATAAAAATACTACTCTTCGTTGGATTCTACCAATATGTGGGGCAAATCTAGTCTTATGAGATGCTCAACGAGATCATGTTTTAGTCTCCAATGCATATCTTCATCCATAAGCTCGTTTAACACACTGTCATTGAGAACGAGCTCGACTGGAGGATCCCGATTGTGTACCGGTGCTATCGCATTTCCATCGTCTTTTAAAATCATGTTATGTTAAATTATACACGTATACACCACATATCTAATTTTTTCACACTCCTAGCACGCATTGGCCGATTCATTATACCCTATTTTGACTTCAAAACACCAAAACTTCGTTCCACGTCTTTTCTTGCCGCCTCATGTTGCTTCTTGAACTTCTTTTTGTCTAGTAGGTGAGGATATGGAAATGATTTGACAAACACGGACCATTTAGGGTAGATTCCATCCACGAGATAGTAACCACGTTTGTATAAGTGGTTATTAACGTAAAATGGACATTTTGGCGCAGTTCCATTTCGTTTAGTAAGAAATAATGGAGATTGCTGAAGCACATTGATGTCATTTTGTGCATCTGAAGGACTGCAAAAGGCATGCCAAACCCATAAATCTTGAGAGGCCACTGCTTCGAGCATAACTGTCGGTTATTGGTGATCTCCTCTCATATATTGGCCCTAAAACTCTGTGGGAAACATTCTCCAAATGAAATGGGTGCAATCAAGGCTACCGACCATACCATGAAGGTGACGTTTCTCTTCATGATCTTGGTATAAAAGCGCAATGTCATGGCTTGTTGGTCTACATAAGAACTCGGGAGCGTATATTTTACATACCATTTCGTAGAAATATTCTAGACATTCGCGGGAAGTCCTTTCGGCCATATGTAAATACTCGTCTTTCTCGTCTGGAGGGTTACCGGTTGCAAGTTATTTAATAGCCGATGTAACTTTTTGCAAAGGTGTAAAACCCTTCTTCATTCCCGCATCCACGCCCTCTTCAAACCAAAGGTTATTCGCTTCCGCGTCGCTCACAATTTTTAGAAACAAATGTTTTGACATACGGAACCTATGAGGAAAAATATCATCATTGTATTTCGGGCCCTCGACAAAATAATCCACCATAAGGGTTTCGTGGCCACTCTCATGATCACGACGAACATATCATTTCTTCCTGGATATGCCCATGTCTTGTAGTTCGGCTTGCTCGATGAGATTTTGGAAAAAAAAAATTATGTTACTATCGGTTGAAGCTAACTCGTCGTTACTGCTATCGGGTGGAAAAGACAATGGTATTTCATTTGCCATTTAAAATAAAATAGGGGTAGAGATTAGTTTTGGAGAATTGAGAAAATAGGTTGGTGAGAATTTGGTTTAAATTGGGTTGGGTTTATATAGTGTAAAAATATGAAAACTATTATTTTTTTTTATAAAAAACGGCTACAAAGTCGCTGCCCACCTACCAATTTCGACGGCTATAATTCTCCAAACGGTTAAGTAGAAGTGCGGTGAGTAGTCACCGATATAATCATCACCACGCGGTGAGTTGCCTATTGACGATGGTGTTCCCCTTCGGTAAAACCGTTTGCCGCATGCTTCATCGCTCCCACCCTTTCACTCTTAGTTAATGATTATTAAGTATAACTTATATGTTTTACTTGATGAAATACATTAATCTTGTGATAGCTCTAGATGTGGGGGTGAGTTGCCTATTGACGGTGGTGTTCCCCTATTTCTATGTAGAATTTGTATATTTAATTATCGATGGTTCCTTAGGGTGAAAGGGGTGCACCCTTAATAAGGTGAGAAGAAATTTTTTTAACCAAATCATATGATGTCATGTCATTTTCCCTCTCGAACTCCCCTCTTACTCAAAAAACATAAGGGGTGCACCCCTCATGAGAGGTGGGGGAAGCTATTTTTTTTATTTTTTAATTAATTAATGAATGAAACATAATTTTAACAAAATAAAATTACATTAAATTAAAAAACTTACTAAAACTAGGGTGTTACACCCGCGCTTCGCGGCGGGTTGACCCGATTTTTGATCCGATACAAAAATATCTCGACACATGTCTTACATCGAGTGAGAAACTCGATTAGAAAAGTTTTTACAAAGCAAAAAGGTTGTCAGTGTGAATGCTAATCAACTTACGTTTATAGCGACACGTAAATAAAAATAAAGACATAAAAGTTGATTAAAAAGTATTTAGAAAGTTAGAAGGTTGTAAGAGTCAATCCTGAAAATTAAAGGTTATAAGTAAAAAAACAAAACCACAAAAAAGAAAGAAAAAAATTGTGCAAGGGGTAAAAGCGTAAAGTTTAAACGTTGACGAAAACTGTAAATTACAAAAGAACTTGGTATTTAAGAAACAACAAACAAAGCATAAGGGCCGAAAACGTATATCACAAGAGATGGGAAAAAATACGCAAAAAAAGAAAACCACAAAAAATTAGTGCAACGGGTAAAAACGTAAAGTTAAAAAGTTGATGAAAACTGTAAATTGCAAAAGAAGTTGGTATTTAAGAAACAATACACAAAGCATAAGGGTCGAAAACGTAAATTAAGAAAAAAAGAAAAAAAAAGTCAAATGTTGCTAGGAAAAGACGAAAAAAAGAAAAAAAATAAAAAAAAAAACCCCACCGACATAGCCTTTTTATAGGTTATATAATTACTAAAAAAACATTACACTAAATAAAAAATAAAAAAAATTAAATAAAATTAAACCTACTAAAAAACATAATTTTAGAAACTACATGGCCAATTATATTTTCTTGCGATCTCCCGTTTTCTTGCTAGTGTGATTTTCAACATCTCCGGTGGAACATTGTCGTGCGACCTATTAAACATCCCGAGATCTTTATCAAACCTAGTCGATCTCAACGTCTCTCGATGTTCATCCGCCAACTCCATAAATTTTTCCTCTCGTTTCTTTTTAATGTCCACCAATTCTTGTTTCATATATTTGTATTCTTGGAGCTTGTCGGACATACCAATCGACCTTTCGCTCGATGTTGCGGGTGCTTTATCTTTCTTTTTTTGCCTTCTTGGAGAGGGGTCTTAATTTATATCGGGAATATCGCCAGCGAATTCGGTATTCAGTGTACCTGCTTTGTAGTTACTCGAATCCAATGACTTTCTTTTTTGCCCCGAACTACCACTATCCTCCTCGTCACCCAACAACGGAACCGGGGACCATTTCTGATTCTTTCTAACCACCTCCCACGCCTCAATATGAGGAAAGCCACCCGGATGTTTTTTTGGTAGTCTTTTAGCGCTTGTGCCATAACATGAGCATCGTCACTCCCGCTAGGACGTAAACGATCCTATCATAAAAATATAAATTATATTTATTAAAAAGAACAATATATATATGTAAAAAAAATATAAATTATACCGCTTGATGCCAATATCCGTTGAATAAGTTCAACTTCTGTTACATAGCTTTCCACTTTGGACAGACTTGATGGACGTTCCGTGTGCTTCCTCCAACGGTTTGATTGTAATGTTCGAGAACTTTTTTCCAAAAAACATCCGCACTTTGTTGATTTCCTTTTCTCTTGTTTAAAGTACAATGCACGTACGCCATCGCTAACGCCTCTTCTTGTTTCTTCTTCCATCTTTGCTGATCCGCCATACCCGCCTTTAATTTCGGTTCATCTTCGCCTACTTCTTCTACTTTAACTTCTTCCTCTACATCATCTTCGTCTAAGTCTTGAGTCTCGACTACATATTCATCATCTTCCTCATCATCGTATATTGGAAGCATGTGTTCAACATTTTCTCTAGAAGATTGAGTCAGTGTACTAAATCGTGGAGCAAACAGGTCAAAAGCATTTTGGGTTTCAAGAGGATAATCATACACACCCGGTGCAACCATCGTGGGACCTTGTGGTAAAGAAAAAAATTGTGGTGGATGGTTCGGTTAGGGTCGGGTGTTGTAAAAACCCGGTTGTTGAAAAAATTGTGGTGGATAGTTAGGTTGGTACACACTCAATCTGCCTCGTCTAGTTTGTGAGCCCCGTCCCCTCTCCTTCGAACCGGAACCGGAACACGAAACCTTTTTCTTGCCATCGCTCTTGTTTTGCCTATCCATAGTATTGTTTGATTAGTTGAATGTGTTATGTGAATGGGGTGAAAAAATGGGGTGCAAAAAGATGGTTTTATAAAGGTATACAATTTTTTAGGGTAAATTACTTTTTAAGTCACTGTGTTTAAATGGTTTTAACCACTTGAGTCCAAAATCAAAATGTTTAACGCCCTGAGTCCCTATAGCCACTTTTCTTAACCATTTGAGTCCAAATTTCTAACTCCATCCACCAAATCTGTTAACTACAAGGGCAATTTAGTCATTTAGACACAAAGTACAACTCTTATATGCATAAGAGTATAATGAACAAGTCTTTGATGTATAATAATTTTAATACTATATATAAAATGAATTTCACAAACTGCACACACCCCCTCTCTCTAGACATCCTACCACCACACCACACCACCACCACCTCCACCACCGCATCATCCCCACCACCACCATCCCACTGCCGCCAACACCGCCATCCCACTGAAACCCAACACCACCATCCAACTGCCGCCAACATATAAATTTTTGTTCTGTCTACTGCTTGAATTTTTTACCGTCACCTCTTCTGAATAATTATATTTAGCCATAGATTCGTCTTCCCCTCGATGCTTTATACCTTGTGCTGGATTTAGACCTCCCGATACTTTTTCGTTCTGTAGAAACAAGCATAAGTTCCATTAAAAATTTATGCCTAAAATCTAGAACAAAATAACAAAAATTTAAAAGATGGTATAAGTGCAGATCACCTCTAATAAAAAGGTGTAAGAAACACAAACCTAGAGCATTGTCTCATCAAAAGCAACATGATTATCGGGGATGACTGTAGTAGTGTTAAAATCATCCATAGATTTTAAGCTGCCAATAATCGAGGAGTTTGTGTCGTAAACATCATCCATATTGAACTCCTTTCCAAGTTCGGAAACTATATTTGCCTCCATAACCCCACCGTCGTTTCTAGCTGGAGGCATCGTGTAAAATGGAATTTTACCTACAATATATATTTGTCTAATAAGCATACATGTTTATGTTGGATAGATGGAATCAACCTTTTTATGCATATATATAATAATTCAACAAAAACAACATGTAAAGTTCTGATACGCCCCTTCATTCCAGTCATGTAACACGATTTTAGCAGCAGCACTAATGTTTATTATACCTCACCATCCTCTCAAAACCCTAACAACCACCATCCCCGACGGCTTCACCACCACCATCCCTACCATTGCACTGCCATCATCCCCAAATTGTCCAGTAGATAAAACAAAAAATTACCTAGATTCTAAATTAAAAATCAAACAAATCATGTAATCTGAGCTCACTTCCACCATTATCACCACCCTCCCTATAACAACCCTCCAAAATATTCCGACACCCCTAATATATTTTAAAATGTCCCAATATGTCCTAAAATACACCCCATATACAAAAACGGACCCCGAATACCTTTATTTAATTAAAAATAAAATAAAAACAAGATTTTAACCTTGCTCGCGGGCCGTGAACGAGTAGGCGGTGACCTACGCGGGCAGCGACAGCTCGGGGTCAGGGCGAGCCCCTGAGCCGCCACGTGTCACCATTCGTGTCGAGCCCAGTGGCGAGTCAGCCAAGCTAGGGCCTACCCTAGCTACCCTCGCGGGCCGCATAGCCGTTGGCTACATGCTTCGCGGGGCGCGACGAAGTCCGAGATCACAACTTTGTATAGGGCCGATCAGTTTCACTTTCAATTCGTTTAATCTCTCACTTTCTCTCTCGAATTTCTATAGGGTAGTCACTATTCTCGGGTATAATATCCCCTAATTAACGAAGTTCTGCCTCGTTGTAAGTATTATAACCCCCGGTTACGTATTAGATACGCTTCTTGATTGATCCAGGGTTCCGTAACGGTTGTCGTGGTTCTGCCCGACGTAGTCGTTGAAATGCCGTCTCGGGGAGGGTATTACTAATGTAAATATTGGGTTATCATACTAACGCATGTGCATTTGTGTATTTAATAGATAATCACCAGGATATCCTTAAGGAAAACCCTAAGACAGCAATGTGAGTAATCTCCTTTTTGTAAATTGTTTTTACAAAACCTCAATTAATTAACATTATATTAAACAGTGATTGAGTATTTGTATTCTACAATTATCGTCGGTATGTTGGGGTTTTGTATACAAAATTTGTTACTGCCTTGCGAGGAGTAACATGACCACAAGTCGGGTTGACAGTACCGTGGGTGGTAATTAAAGTAGATGGAAACAAATGTAATTGCGCGACCGTTCTCAATAGTGTACAATGGTTTTACTTAACTTGATTAAAATGGGATTCACTCACCAGTATTTCCCACTGACAAAATGTTTTTAAACACGTTTTAGGTAACAAAATGTGAAAGCCAAATAGAAGCCAGCTGGACAGCACTAAAGGCTCGGAAAAGTGGCTATAAAGTTACCTAAAATAAAGAGATGTTTTATTTAAAATAATATAGGGTTTATCCCTATAAAAATGTGTGTACTTGAAACTTGGGATTTTCCCATGTGTTTAATATATTAAAAGTGTGGTATTTTGCTCTGATAAAATATTCCCTAACTACGATCCTGATGTGATTCCGGGTTGTTAGGGGACGGGGGTTGCGACAGAAGGTGGTATCAGAGCTAAGCCACTGATTCAGCCATAGAAGTGTTCTGCTGACACCAAGATATTGTTCAAATTGTTAGGAAATTAATTATAGAAATACGTGCATATCTGTATTTTGTTGTTGTGTGTTATTTGACTATTTGTTATTTTACAGTATGAGCGACCAAGGACCCTCCGAAGCCTGTCGTCATTTGTCTAGCTCACCTCAAAATGAAGGTACCTCTTCACTGCCTGCCCTCTCAGGGTATTCAGCTGACAATGAAGATGGGATATTCGTGTTTAAGGCTCAGTCTGAAGAGCCATTCCCTCCTAAAAAGAGAGGATGGTTCAGTAGGGGAGCGCATGAGCGTAGGAAGAGAATGAAAAAGTTACAACAACAACAACAAGTTCTAGCAACCGCTAAGAGAGAAACAGATGCTCACACCCAAGATATGCTTAAAAGGAGTCTAGCAAATTTCCATATCTTAGCAACCACAGCTGCCGACCCAAACCTGGAGCAACTCATAGCCCCTCAACCATTACCCTTGTTTCCCACTAAGCCAATGGAAATAGAAAACAACCCAGAAAATCAAATCCAAATGCAAGATTTTAACCCAGAAGAGATACCTAGAGTACCAACACCCAATCCATTAGACCCAGACTACGACCCGTGGTTCGATAACCATATGGATTATCAGCAACGCTACCACATATCAGAAGAACCCATGCCAAACCTAGCAGCTTACCCAGGTCTGGACCTTCTAGATCCCTATTATGATAATGATGAATACATTAGGGAAATCCTAGAGAATCCATATCCTCATGAAGAACCCATGCCACAGTACCCAGATCCAGTACCAGCACCTGCACCCCCAATGAGTGCAGAAAATGTGCAAGAGCTCCGAACTTTCGGAGAAGAGATTTTAGAAAGTAGTGTGAGGATGAGGCAGGTTGGAGAACGACTCATCTGGAAGTACGACGAGCGTAATATGGAGTTCTGGATGAACCCATATCAATGATGGTGATAGTAATAATAATATAATATATATATATATATATAATATGTGTGTATGAAAAAAATCTATATATATATATATAATATATTGAATGATAATATATCTATCGTAGTATAGACCACTTTGTGGTTAGTGATGCATATTAGTATTGTAATTTTAGATTCCAGTTCCAGTTTGTATTAGATGCATAATATAAGAAAGAGTAAGTCGCAATGTTCAACGCTTTTGACCAATATGTGAGTTGTGTGATTGTTTGCCTTAAATATTATCTTGTGATATTAATAATTGGCAAATGTTTAAAATTCAGATGGACAACGAAGTGAACCAAGAAAACCAGAATAACGATAACCAGAGTAACAATAACCCGGATAACGATAACCTGAACAACAACAATAATGGAAACCAAGCGGATAACAGTGCCATCCAACACATAATGGCACAAGGGATAATAGATGCGATGCCATATATTATCAAAACGGTTAAGGAAGCAGATAATAAAAGTAACCGTGATAGTAAACGACCCACTAAACCTGAACACAGCGTAAACAATGGACCCATACTTCAAGCTTCCATTCCCAAAAGAAGAAGAACCATGTCTTATGGTTGTTCTTATAAAGAATTCTGGTCTTGTAAACCAATGGAATTCTCAGGAAATTAAGGGGCCGTTGCAGCTCTACGCTGGATAGAAAAGACTGAGGCTGTCTTAAAAATAAACAAGTGTGCGGAAGAGGATAAGATAATGTTTGCTTCCAATCTGTTTAAGAATTCAGCCTTAGAATGGTGGAACACTATCCTCCAGTCTAGGAGAAGTGACAGGGTTTACTATCTGGAATGGGAGGAATTTAAGAATATGGTAGAAAGAAAATTTTGCCCTCCCAATGAAAAAGAACAGATAGCAAATAAGTTCCTAAACCTTAGGATGACTGGAGTGGATAGTAAGGGGTATACTACTTTATTCTTTGAATATGCTAGAATAGTGCCAACCCTTGCATCACCTGAACCAGTATTAATCTCCCGCTACATTTGGGGATTAATCAGTGAGATTAGACATGTAGTCAAGGCAGCTAGACCTCAAACCATAGAAGAAGCTGTAGAACTAGCAAACACCTTGACAGATGAGTTAGTACGAAAACGAGAGAAGGACCAAAGAAGGAACCTAGCTCAAAGGCTTACCCAAGAGTTTCGTTATGGAAATTCCAACCGTGGGAAAAATGCAGGTTCTACCTCTACACCGTACTGCAAAGCTTGCAAGAATAAGCATTCAGGAAAATGCTCCACTTACTGCAATTTCTGCAAGAAACCAAGATACAAGGAAGAAGATTGCAAGAATAAACCTAATAATGGGATGTGCTTTAACTGTGGAGAATAAGGTCAAATCAAGCCGAACTGTCCAAAACTAGCTCCAGCCACGAACATCAAGAATACTAAAAATGCTAGAGCATTTGTTCTGACTGTAGATAAAGTTAAGATGATTCCGGACGTGATAGTCGGTACGTTTTTAGTTAATGATATTTTTTCTAAAGTATTATTTAACTCTGGTGCGAACTAAAGTTTTATTAATACTTCATTTTGCAAACTTCTCAATCAACCATTAACTAAACTCCCACAAGAATGTATAGTAGAGACAGCAAATGGGGAAACCATTAAGATTTATGAAATCTTGCGGGGAGCAAGAATAGAATTTTTAAATCAAAAGTTTGTTGCAAACATTTTGTAGAATCGATTTCTGATCCGAACGAGTCGGTTAGAAGAGCTTTTCACCAAAACAAGAGGCGGAAACAAGTGTTTCGGTGCAATTCAGCGATTATTCACTTTAACTTGTTGTTTTTATTGATCAGAAAGCCTTTTACATTCACAACAACACTTCGGCAGCACTTCGTGGCTCACCGGAAGACAACACACACAACTACTATCTGATTTCGCCCCAAATGACCCTATATATAGGGTTCTGATTTCGCTCCAAATGACATGGTGTCATTTGGAGCGGAATTAACATGTTATTTTGGAGTGGAATCAGCAAGTTTCATTTGGAGTGGAATCAGAAAGTTAACTTTCGAGTGGAATCAGAAAATTAACTTTCGAGTGGAATCAGAAAATTATGTGATTTAGCTTGAAATGACAAAATGTCATTTCAAGTGGAATCACTCCTAAATATCCTGATTCTTGGATTCCAAGCTCTGTTCTATCTATCTCTAAACAAGACTCGATACAAGACGTAGGCGACAGACGGATGCACCAACAAACTCCCCCTCGGATGTTGACGGAGTCTTCAGTGTCGAGTCTTCGGTTGTCAAACCTTCAGTCTTTATCAGTCTTCGGGCTTCTCTTCGAAGTATTCTCCATTGTAAGCATCCTCAAACAATCTTCTTTCTCTTTCTTCTAGAATCGCAATCTATCTCTGAGCTCACTCTTGATGTCCTCAGACTCCCCCTCTCACTAAGCTGGGATCGCAGTCTGGAAATCACCATCTGCTCAGATATCGGAATCTGGCTTTGATCAATCTTCATATCTGCAATTCTCTACCACACATATAAGTTTCTCAAAGATTAAATCTTTAAAATTTAGAAACCATTTGCACAAAACATTCAAAATGATTTGTTCTCTGTAAACCACTTGTAAAAACTTCTTCATACACTCTCTCCCAAACCTGTTCATCAAGTTTAGCACTTGGAATTTTGAACGTCAGCTTTCCAACAACAGTTGTCGAAAATCTTTTTGTATTTTTCAAAATTTTATGCTAAAACACATTTAAAATCTTTTTGGATTTTTGAATGAGAATAAAAAAATATTTACAAACAATATTTTTGCGAGTTCGTGCAAGAGGATCATATCAGTTTTTGA
Source organism: Helianthus tuberosus (assembly GCA_030545235.1). Classification (NCBI taxonomy): domain Eukaryota; kingdom Viridiplantae; phylum Streptophyta; class Magnoliopsida; order Asterales; family Asteraceae; genus Helianthus; species Helianthus tuberosus. The sequence continues at coordinate 159,734,609 of CM060396.1, read as the reverse complement.
GACCAATCACCAACACCGTTAAGCTTTAAACATTTTAAGCTCTAAACGATTCACATAGATTGACGATATTGTTATCCACTTAAACTCAATCTAAAAACTTTCGAAATGCTTACCGATACATTAAGGTATATTAATTTTGCACTAAGTTCTTATAGACCCCACGATCTCAGCATATCCCCTCATCATGTAATACACTATCTCAAGCAATGCCTTTAAACTTTTATCAACTGTGATTTGTGCGAAAACAAAGAAGAATGTTTAAACATTAACAATCAGGTCGATACTTCCGTATACGCAGAGAAAGTCCAATGTTTAAACAAAATAAGAAAAATAAAACAAGTTGAAGTTGTTTTAGGCTTTAACCACCAGGTCGATACTCTCGTATACGCAGAGGAGGTCCAAAGCTTAAACGAAACACCAAAGAAAATAAAGCAGAACGTTTAGGCAACAACATCCTGGTCGATACTCACGTATACGCAGAGGATGTCCGATGCTTAAACAAAATAAAGAAATAAAACAAGTTTAAATCTTTGCAAAATGAAATGCACAATCACAATGACTTTTCAGCAAAGTTGTGAAAGTTCACAAACTTAACCAGTTTTATGTCTTTCGACAATCAGCGATTACTGAGTAGGCACACAGTCAAGAAGGACAAAACTAAGTACTATGCTTTCAACCATGTTTCCCACTAGAACTAGGCTTTTTCTTTTAAGTTTGTATCGTTATCGCAAATCTACTAGTCTAGCTGAGCCTATCGTCACATCCTTAGTGAGACCATTTATCACATTTTAACTTTCCATTTCTTTAACATGTTGTGACAGTCCACTGATGTACTATCATTTCCTCTTTTATGCAACAAAAACTCATTTTTCATTTTATCATGTTTTTGGCTTTTTCAAATTTTCTAATGTTTTTGGATTTTCTGAAAAAATATACTCCCCCTAAAATACAAATACATCTTAAAGAAAATTGAAAACAAACTGTACAAGAACATGACAACTGATATCGAATTGCCTCAACTCGCCATCCACTTGGCATAAACAATCAGAACTCCCCCTCACAACAAACTATTTTCCCATTATGATCTCAATACACTTAAGTTTGTTTTAATCAAAATGGTTTTTCCGGAAAATTAGTTTTGTTGATTTTACCATTTGTAAATTCGGGGAAAACTCATCACATTGTTTACCAACACTTTTAAATGATAGTTAAATCAAGTTCAACTTAATGACCTTGATTAACTACTTGTAAGATCAAATATCAAACATTTTCAACCAATCGTCATCTGTTGGTTAAATTCTTAAGGTGCCGATTCCTACTCCTCGCTTACCAACCTGGGAGTTCCGGCAAATCACACTTATACAAAAACAATTTTCAAACACAATATAAGAATGATGCCGATTCATACTCCACGATTACCAACTTGGGAGCTCCGGCAAGTCAGGTTTTTACTGTTTGAAAAATATATCCACCCAAGCCTGACCTTCCTTGGGTGTAACAACCTCTTCTTCATCTTTACTTTCAACCGACCTGTGAACATTTCTTTTGGAAGCATAAAATTCTTTCACTCCTTTTGCCTTACCATCGACCATTTTTCCAAAAATGTGTTTCACAGTTCCGTTGAAAACCTTATCAACATCAAATTTCTTCTTGTCAGAATAAAATTGATTTGAAATTTCAACTTTCCCAATTTTCTTTTTAAAATTTTCAGCCCGCAGAGGTGGAAAATTCACATCATCCACATTCGGAACTGATTTTTCAACCTTTTCTTTAACAACTTTTGGCTCCTCTGATTTTGTGGAATCAGATTCATCACCAGAACTGTTCCCTGAACCCTTAACAACCCATTTTTGATTTTTCAGATTTTCTTTTCTTTTAATCACATTCTTTGAACATTCACCAATCTCAAAGGTTGAATTTTCAAAGCCTGTAAATGTTTTGGTTGTTAGTTCAGTTTTCTCAACAATTTTTTCTTTCATTTTACCAGAAACTTCCTGTTTTGGTTTGGATGTTTTCGGACAATTTCTAGCAATATGACCAGCAATTTTGCACTGAAAACAGGTTCTCGTCTCAGTCTTCTTCTGAATAACACTTTTCTTCATCTCATCTTGCTTCTTTGCAAGGAATTCTTGATTTGTCTGCTTTCTGAATGCTTGCTCTTTCTCATCATCTAAAGATTTTTCCTGAAACAAACACAGTTTTTGGTTTATAAACTTTTTCATTTTTATGATTTTTCGGTTGATTAAATCCTAATCCTTTCTTTTTGAAATTACAGTTATGGTTTGGTTTTTTATGAATACCAGAACCAGAACTGTAACCCTTTTTCTTGTTTAATCTTTGTTGCACTCTTGAGGTGTAAGGTCTTAGATTTTCAGAAAGATTAATATCTTTTATTCCAGAAATGTTGATTTCTGTTAGTTTGAAAACCTTTTTAATCATTTCAGTTTTAACATCTCTTATTGGAAAAATCTCATCAGAATATAATTTGTCAGAATCTTTCAAAGTATATGCTACTTTGACCGGTTCGTCATTCAAATTAGATTTTGATAGCAAAAATTCCTTATCATAAACCCGTTTGTCCTTTTTGATTGTTAACTTTGACTTGTCGGACCCAGACTTTGACTCGGGTTTAGACTCCGGTTTTGACTCCTCTATGTCATCTTTGTCTAACACCTGATCGACCACACTTTTTATCAACTTGGACTCATGATCAGTATCGGACGATGTGAACATGATATCAATATTTTCTGGTAAGTTATCTGACGACACAGACTCCCACTGTAAGTTAATTGCCTTTTCGACTCTTTCGAAATTTGGATTTTGAGACAAATATCCATTTTCGACTGGGGGTGGACATTTGTTATAGACAACACTTGGTTTCTCACCAGAAATTTTCACTTCATCCTCTTTTCTTGTCTCTGACTTCTTTCCTTCTGAAGTCTTCACTTCTTCAAACGTCTTCATTTGTTCCACAATTGGATAAATCCTGTCAACAACAAAAGTAGAACATGAGTAACTTTCTAATAAATTTTTAACTCTCTCAGTTTCTATTCTTTGTGTTGCCAGCTTCAATTCCAGATCAGCACATTTCTTTGTGTAGAAGTTGACATCATCAAGCTGTCTCATGTAAGCTCCTTTGAGTGTATTCATTGCTACAGCTTGTTCACAGTTTGAATCAGTGTATTTGTTGATTTCTCTGTTCATTGTATCATACGATTCTTTTAATCTGTTAACGTTGTGCAGCAGTTCATTGTTTTGCTTGATCAAAGAATCACAATTCAAGCACTTTTCAGGAACTTTGACTGCTTCAGTATCAACTTTGATTTCAAATTCTAGAACATCTTTGACTATTCTGTTTGATTGGAAAAACTCGTTTCTTTTCTTTTTCTCGGCTTCAGCTTCAGCTTTTAACCTTTCTTCTTCTTCTTCTTCTTCAATTTTTCTCCATTTTTCTTCTTCAGCTTCCTTGACTTTTCTGATTTTTTCTGCCCATTTCAGATCATAAGCATCAGCAATAAAAGCTTTAACATTCGACGTGTCTTTAGACATCTCTTTGGCCATGAATTCTTGGTCTGGGCAAAAATCATCCCAACTGAAACCTTCAGCTAACTTTTCATCGTCTTGATCTGCCAGACACACTTTGCTATTTGTTGGAATATAATTATCCCAACTGAATCCACCATCCTTCCCTAGACAAGCTTTCTTTGAATCTTTAATCTCCATTCTTCCATGTGCAGTTTGTGCTTGATGCAATGCTTGTTGTTGTTGATATGGCTGTGGTGTGACTTGATGATAAATCGCCTTTTTGTGATAATCATTGTTTTAGAAGGGATTTTGAGTTCCACTCGCTTCTCGATTTGTGCACTCCCTCTTGAAATGCCCCTTTTCCCTGCAACAAAAACAAGTAACTTTAGTTTTATCAAAACCTAAAAGTGAAACATGTGCCTCGCGAAAATCATCTCTGCCTGTGATTTGTTTAAACTTTTCAGCTCGTCTCAACACACTAGCCATGCACCATTTAATGTCCATAAATTCCATTTCCTCGGCATCAATTTGATCGCAATCCTCTTTCGTGAGCATTGGATTACCTATCCTCCCTGCAACTAATCCACCATAGGACTCAAGCACTGTAACCAACAACGACATGTGGCTTTTAGCAACTTCCTCTGTGTAGTTCTGATCATTCTCAAGCTTTAAGGCAATGTTGCATTGAAGAACTTTTCCACTTTTTGTTGTAGTGAACTGAGGATCGTATGTTGGAAATGAAGAAAATCCAGATGTGCTGCTTGATCCTTGAGTTGATTTTTCCGAAGAACCTTTTGCATTATAAGCTGTTTCAACCTTTGGAGAAAAATTTGTCTTTTCACTAACACCACTCTTGAAATACAAGCTGATGTCTTGTTCTCCATCATAATTCTTCATTCGAGCAATCTTCCTCTGCTCCATCTCTTGTGCTTCCAGATGTTTGATGAACTCACCCAGTGTTAACTTTTTATATTCTTTCCGATTATTTCTCAACATCATCAGGAATGTTCCCCAAGTCTCATGTGGTAACGCATCAGCAAGTTTTTCAATTAGCTCATCAGTATCCTTTTTTATTCCCAATTTCGACATATTTCTCACCAAGTTACAGTATCTTTCAATAATTTGCTTGGTATTTTCAGATTTTAAACCCCGAAAAAGATCAAATTCTTTCTTCATGAGAGACATCTTGTTTTTAAGCATATCATCACTTCCTACAAATTTTGCTTCCAATTCAGTCCAGATCGAATAAGCACTTCCATCATGTTGAAGCAATATCAAAATGTCCTCTTTAATTGCTTGCTGAAGTAGACTCACCATCAATTTTTCATCTCTATACTTCTTTTTCTCATCAGCACTCATTTCCCTGATTGTTGTCTGAATACCATTTTTAGTAGGCCTTACATATGGTTCTTCAGTGTGATCCCATGCATCCAAGTGATAAGCTTCAACCCAATTTCCAAAGCGTTCAGACCAACCATTGTAATCATCAATATCCAAGAGCTTAGGCGGTTTCTGTGATGTCCCGGTTTCATTCTCAAGAAATGTACTCTGAGTAATTGTGATAGGACTAGCAAATGCATTGTAAAACTCGTTCTCCATCTTTTTTTTAATTATCAAAGATTCACAAACAGACAGATTCAAACGAACTTGTTCAACTCGTTAAATACCTGTATCACCTGACAACACACAAACAAAATACAATCAGTTTAAAGACTTATCAATTAACCGAATAAGACTAATACTCGAACTGATAAATATTCTGTGCGAACTGAAGGTTGACACACTGTGCGGACTACTATGACTCGGATTAAATTCAAACGACCTGGAACAATTTTGAAGTCAAACAAACTGAACCACCTCTTGTGAACTGGGATCAAATTCAAACTGTGATTGGGCTGTTTGATTTGTATGATGTTGAAACTTGGGCCGAATACTGATTTACTCTGATTGAACCTCAATTAACAGTAGCAAACAATTTCTTTTTCAAGGCAAAACAATTCACATGCACAAACTGAGTAGTGGCCGACAATTATCAATGAACAAATGAATATGATTGGGCCTCCTTAACACTCACTAGGCTGACATCACGTTTATTTTATTTGATCGAGAAACACATGCAATCACTCCTTCACATGTAAACCTTGATCCAAACAAACAATTATAATAGCCGACAATACGTTTAATGATCACATGCAACCTGAAATAATTCTGATCACCTAAACACTTTGGAGCGGAATCTCAACATACTTTGGAGCGAAATCTGACTTTGATAATTGGAGCGAAAACAGAGATTTATCAACTGAATCAGTTATGAGCGGAATCAAACAAACAATCAAGAGCGGAATTAGAATTAATCTCAGGAGCGGAATCAGAATTAACTCAGGAGCGGAATCAAACTGAAAGCTGATTTAGGAGCGGAATCAAGATTAATTCTTGGAGCGAAATCATACTGAAAGTCGATTTTTGAGCGGAATCAGAATCAATTCAGGAGCGGAATCAGGCTGATGTCATCATATCTTCGATCAATTTTGAGCTGAATCACAATTTTGTCAAGATATAGTTTGAATTTGGACATGAAACTTCTAAGGCTTTGTCAATACAAGATTCCGAGCAAAATGTGCAAAACTGAACCGATTCTGACCGTAAAATGATGTTCAATTTGAAAAGAAAGTGTAGAAAAACAGAAATTGCAGCTGAATTGTATAGAACTCTTCTTCCTGAGCTCTGATACCACTTGTAGGATCGATTTCTGATCCGAACGAGTCGGTTAGAAGAGCTTTTCACCAAAACAAGAGGCGGAAACAAGTGTTTCGGTGCAATTCAGCGAGTATTCACTATAACTTGTTGTTTTTATTGATCAGAAAGCCTTTTACATTCACAACAACACTTCGGCAGCACTTAGTGGCTCACCGGAAGACAACACACACAACTACTATCTGATTTCGCCCCAAATGACCCTATATATAGGGTTCTGATTTCGCTCCAAATGACATGGTGTCATTTGGATCGGAATTAACATGTTATTTTGGAGTGGAATCAACAAGTTTCATTTGGAGTGGAATCAGAAAGTTAACTTTCGAGTGGAATCAGAAAATTAACTTTCGAGTGGAATCAGAAAATTATGTGATTTAGCTTGAAATGACAAAATGTCATTTCAAGTGGAATCACTCCTAAATATTCTGATTCTTGGATTCCGAGCTCTGTTCTATCTATCTCTAAACAAGACTCGATAAAGACGTAGGCGACAGACGGATGCACCAACACCTTTACCCAATGAATCTGGCAGGATTTGATGTTGTATTAGCAATGGATTGGTTAATAGCCAATAAAGCCAGTATTTTATGTGATCAAAAGTCAGTCCAAGTAAATTCACCAAGGGGTGAAAATATCACAATTAAAGGAGATAAACCTTCTAGATCCACAAAATTCATCTCTGTAATGAAAACAACTAGTTATGTAAGAAAAGGATCCTTAGTGTATTTGATTTCCATAATCATCAACACTAAAGGAAAAGAACTAAAAGATATTCCAGTAGTATCCCAGTTTTCAGATGTATTTCCAGAAGAGTTACCAGGACTACTGATGTGTGCAAAATGCAACATATAAATTTCATCAATTGTGGCATAAAACTAACCCTTTTTAGTACTGGTGTTGGAAAAAGTGTGCTTTTGTCTTCCTTTTGTATTTTCAGGATTAAATGAGCTCAAATTAACAAAAGAAGCAAAAAGACATCAAAATCTAACGTAAATACAAGAAAAGGAACAAGACGTGACATGCCCGACCCCACGACAGCATCTTCCCAAGCAAAACAAGATAACAGAAGACTGAACACGCCCCGTGCTCAGCCAGCACGGGGGCGTGCCCAAGTGTCAGCAGAAAAGACAAAGTGGTAGAAGCTTCTATTGCCCACCACGGGGTCGTGCTCAGCGGACACGGGGCCGTGGTCAACTATAAGATTCGCACAATCCAGGCAAATCTTCATAGTACAAAGATTCTTCTGCACACGGGGTCGTGCTCAGCGGACACGGGGGCGTGGTCAACTAATAAGACAAAGCTGCATTAAATGAAGAAAGAGAGGATGTGGACACGGGGCCGTGCCCACTGGACACGGGGCCGTGCCTACTGGACACGGGGCCGTGCCCGAGCTTCTGTTCAACCTATAAATAGGAGTGCTTGGCTCAAGCTCAAACCATCCCTTGGCACACCACCTCTCTCACACTTCACCCACCACCACCATAACACCATCATCCACCACCATCCATTGTCCATCATAGAGTGTGTGAGTCGTCTCGGGATCCAAGATTGATCGTAAGAGTTCTTGACAATCAAGGCCATGTTTGCCTAAGTCTCTTATATCACTTGGTGAAGACAAAGTGTCTAGTGTAATACTTTTTATTTTTAATCTTTTTCGCACTTTTTACTTGGTTTTGTATTAATGACTTTAATAACTAGTTTCTTATGTTGAAGGTGATCTTTCCTTATCGTTTGTCCGTGGTGTCTTGGCATTATTTTACTGTCTATATAAAATAAAAGATTTTTCACCATTCATATCTCCACGGTCTATATGGAGGTATGTTGGCTACCTGGTCGGGGGTTAAGGGAACGCTTTGGTAAAGGTCTTGCCGTTGTTCAGCGTTTAGAGGTCCTGCAATGGACCTGGGTCAAATTTAGTAGGACCTCCTTCAATACTTAATGGTATTGGATGGCGGGGGTCCAAACTCTTTGATCCCCTCATAAGTTAACTACTATTAATACTATAACCCGGCTATTTAGGACTGTATCCCTGCTGACTCAGACTACTTAGTCGAGGGTAACGTCACCTCCAAAAGAGGGGCCTACCATAATTTGCATTAATAACTTAATTAATTATCTTTCAATAATCCACCATTTTAGGATTGTATCCTTGCTGACTCAAACTACTGGGGTGAGGGTAACGTCACCTTCAAAAGAGGGGCCTACTACAATAACTAAGATAATCTCTTAAAATAGTGCAAAAGTGCGGAAATAATCAAAGGTTACACTAGATACGAGTCGGAACCAAGTGATTCATCTTGTCTATCTGTTTTTATTTTTATTTTTATTTTTATTTTCAGCATTTTTAGTTAGTTTTTATTTTTCTTAGCTTAAAACATTTTTCTAAAATTTTTGATTTGATTAGACGTTGAGGATAAACCGGTATTAAAAGCTCTTGTGTCCTTGGACGACCTCGGAATCTTACCAACACTATACTACGCTCACGATGGGTACACTTGCCCATATGAGTGTCTAGTGTTAGTGAATAGCGTGTTTTATAAATTTAAAACTTGACTAAAAAGTGTTAAAGGGGTTTAAAATATACACCTAATATATATAACACTTGACACCCATCAACTACCTCCAGACAGGGAAGTTAAATTCAGAATCCACCTGCTACCGGGGACAACACCAATTGCCAAAGCACCCTACCGTTTGGCACCCGCATAAATGCAGGAACTAAAGAAACAATTACACGAATTATTGGAGAAAGGATTCATACAGCCAAGCTCATCGCCATGGGGAGCACCGATCCTATTCGTCAAAATGAAAGACGGATCAATGCGTATGTGCATTGACTACCGCGAATTGAATAAAGTCACGATTAAAAATCGGTACCCACTACCGAGAATCGATGATCTGTTTGATCAGTTGCAAGGAGCTCGATTTTTCTCTAAAATCGATTTATGGTCAGGATATCATCAATTAAAGGTACAGGAAGAGGACATTCCTAAGACCGCTTTTAGAACAAGGTATGGCCATTATGAATTTACTGTCATGCCATTTGGTTTAACCAATGCCCCAGCTTTATTTATGGACATGATGAAACGAATATGTAAGCCATATTTGGATAAATTCATAATTGTCTTTATAGATGATATTCTTATTTACTCTAAGAGTAAAGAAGAACATGCAAAGCATTTGCACGCACTTCTAAGTTTATTGAGAAAAGGAAAGCTTTATGCTAAATTTTCAAAGTGCGAGTTTTGGTTAGAACAGGTACAGTTTCTTGGACATCTAGTTAATCATGAAGGAATTCATGTAGATCCCACCAAGATCTAGGCAATTACCAAATGGAAAACCCCTGAGTCACCAACCGAGGTTAGAAGTTTCTTAGGATTGGCCAGTTATTATAGAAGATTTATTCGAGATTTTTCTAGAATAGCCATTCCCTTAACTAAGCTAACCTGTAAATCTGTTAAGTTTGAATAGGGAGCAAAACAGGAAGAAGCCTTTAGAATTCTTAAGCAAAGACTAACCAATGCACCCATACTAGCGTTACCAGAAGGAACTGAAGACTTTATAGTCTATTGTGAGGCTTCTAAGTTAGGTTATGGATGTGTATTGATGCAACGTCTAAAGGTTATAGCCTATGCATCTAGACAACTTAAGAATCATGAAGAGAATTATTCAACCCATGATTCGGAATTAGGAGCTATAATTTTTGCCCTTAAAATTTGGAGACATTACCTTTATGGTAGTAAGTTTACCATTTTCACCGACCAAAAGAGTTTAAGGCATGTTTTTGGGCAAAAGGAGTTGAATATGAGACAAAGACGCTGGATGGAAATTCTTAGTGATTATGATTGTAATATCCAGTACCATATAGGAAAGGAAAATGTAGTAGATGATGCTTTAAGTCGGAAGTATCATGAAAAGCCAAAAAGAGTACGTTCTCTTAAACTAAATCTGCAAATAGATTTAAATGAACAGATTAGAAAGGCACAAGAATCAGTAATCAAGGATGATACTGAAAAATTAAAAGGATTGATCAAGGAATTAGAACTGCCAGTATGGAAATGGGAACTGATAACAATGGATTTTGTAACCAAATTACCCAAAACAAGAAAAGGTAATGATACAATCTGGGTGATTGTAGACAGGCTAACTAAGTCAGCTCATTTCCTACCCATGAAGGAAACTTTCAGTATGGAAAAATTAGCTAAACTATATGTAAATGAAATAGTTTTATTACGTGGAATTCCTTTATCAATTGTTTCTGACAGAGATAGCCGTTTTACCTCTCATTTTTTGACAAGTTTCCAAAAAGCAATGGGAACCAAGTTAAATCTAAGCACAACTTATCATCCTCAAACGGACGGACAAAGCGAAAGGACAATTCAGAAAATGGAAGATATGCTTAGAGCTTGTGTAATTGATTTTAGAGGTAATTGGGATGATCACTTACCATTAATAGAATTTTCTTATAATAACAGTTATCACACAAGTATCAATTCTGCACCATTCGAAGCACTTTATGGACGAAAGTGCCGAACGCCAGTCTGTTGGGCAGAAATTAGAGAAAAGCAACTATCTGGACCAGAGATAGTGCAAGAAACAACTGACAAGATCATCCAAGTTAAGGAACGATTGAAAACATCACGTGATCGACAAAAGAGTTATGCTGATAACAGACGAAAGCCGATGGAATTTCAAGTAGGGAACAAAGTGTTGTTGAAAGTCTCTCCTTGGAAAGGAGTGGTAAGATTCATCAAAAGGGGAAAGCTAAGCCCAAGGTATGTTGGACCTTTTGAGATTATGAGAAGAATAAGACCTGTAGCTTATCAGCTACAACTGCCAGAGGAAATGGCAGAAATACATGATGTAGTTCATGTATCAAATATCAAGAAATGCTTAGCTAATGAATCACTCGCAGTACCTCTTAAGGATATAGAGATAAACGAACAACTTAAATTTGCAGAGAAGCCTCTACAGATTGAAGACAGGAAAGTTAAGAACCTCAAGCACAAGAGATAAGTTCTGGTCAAAGTGAAATGGGACTCCAAAAGAGGACCCGAATACACATGGGAGCTTGAATCAGAAATACAAAAGAAATATCCACACTTGTTCCAGTAGATCTCGAGGACGAGCTCTAAAACAAGGTGAGGAGGATATAACGACCCTCCAAAATATCCTGACACCCCTAATATATTTTAAAATGTCCCAATATGTCCTAAAATACACCCCATATACAAAAACGGACCCCGAATAACTTTATTTAATTAAAAATAAAATAAAAACAAGATTTTAACCTCGCTTGCGGGCCGTGAACGAGTAGGCGGTGACCTACACGGGCCGCGACAGCTCGGGGTCAGGGCGAGCCCCTGAGCCGCCACGTGTCACCATTCGTGTCGAGCCTAGTGACGAGTCAGCCAAGCTAGGGCCTACCCTAGCTACCCTCGTAGGCCGCGTTGCCCTTGGCTACATGCTTCGCGGGGCGTGACGAAGTCCGAGATCACAACTATATATAGGGCTGATCAGTTTCACTTTCATTTCGTTCAATCTCTCATTTTCTCTCTCGAATTTCTATAGGGTAGTCACTATTCTCGGGTATAATACCCCCTAATTAACGAAGTTCTGCCCCATTGTAAGTATTATAATCCCCGGTTACGTATTAGATACGCTGCCCGATTGATCCAGGGTTCCGTAACGGCTGTCGTGGTTCTGTCCGACGTAGTCGTTGGAATGCCGTCTTGGGGAGGGTATTACTAATGTAAATATTGGGTTATCATACTAACGCGTGTGCATTTGTGTATTTAATAGATAATCACCAGGAAATCCTTAAGGGAAACCCTAAGACAGCAATATGAGTAATCTCCTTTTTGTAAACTGTTTTCACAAAACCTCAATTAATTAACATTATATTAAACAGTGATTGAGTATTTGTATTCTACGATTATCGTCGGTATGTTGGGGTTTTGTATACAAAATTTGTTACTACCTTGCGAGGAGTAACATGACCACAAGTCGGGTTGACAGTACCGTTGGTGGTAATTAAAGTAGATGGAAACAAATGTAATTGCGCGACCGCTCTCAATAATGTACAATGGTTTTACTTAACTTGATTAAACTGAGATTCACTCACCAGTATTTCCCACTGACAAAATGTTTTTAAACGCGTTTCATGAAATAAAATGTGAAAGCCAAATAGAAGCCAGCTGGACAGCACTGAAGGCTCGGAAAAGTGGCTATAAAGTTACCTAAAATAAAGAGATGTTTTATTTAAAATAATATAGGGTTTATCCATATAAAAATGTGTGTACTTGAAACTTGGGATTTTTCCATGTGTTTAATATATTAAAAGCGTGGTATTTTACTTTGATAAAATATTTCCTAACTACGATCCTGTTGTGATTCCGCTGCCAAAATGATAAAAACATGGATACCACCGAAACTGGACGTGGCCGCCCGTTCCCGGGTTATTAGGGGACGGGGGTTGCGACACTCCCCATCATCATCGCCACCACCGCACCAACCCCACTGCGCCGGAAAATCAGATCGCAATCATAACTGATCCACCGGTTCGCCTCATCACCACCATGACCTCCGGTCTCCTCAACCGGGAATGATGAAGATGAACACGATGATGTCATGAACAAGTCCTTTAACTTTCTCCTCGAACCGTTATCTTTCTCATCCTCCGATCTCCTCAGCCGCCATGGGTGAGGAGCATGCTGAGTGTTTTTCGGCGGCAGAGGTTGAGAACGGGGTTGGTGGAGGGGCTATGAGTGGGACTTCCAGCGACGACGCATTGTGTAGCAAACATTGACGGTTTGAGAGAGATAGAGATAAGGAGAGAGATGTATAAGAGAGAGATAGAGATAAGGATCTGATGGTTCATGATGCAGATCTGATTTGAAAGAGATAGAGATATATAAGAGAGAGAGAGAGAGAAAATCAAAATAAATTAGTTTTTTTTTTATTTTTTAATTATAGGGGTAGTTTGATCATTTAACAAAACTTAACAACAGAATTCTGATTGTGTTAGAAATTTGGACTCAAATGGTTAAGAAAAGTGGCTATAGGGACTCAGGGTGTTAAACATTTTGATTTTGGACTCAAGTGGTTAAAACCACTAAAACACAGGGACTCAAAAAGTAATTTACTTTTTTTTAAATCTAACAGCTATAATGCCGCTTCCAATGGTAAAAAAAATGGCAGCTTTCATTCTCTTTCCACTCGGTGAACACTCAACCATTTCATATCCCCCCACGCGGTGAAAGGGGTTGGTAGCTGTCACACCCTAACCGATGGCAGAATCATCGGGGCGTGACACTGAGCGAAACAGATTGTTCAAGAGAATCCACAATAACTATTAAATGACAATATCTTTAATATTAATATCCCATACTACTAATAGATAAAGCAAAAACAGTCATTACAGATAGTAAGTCTCAAAAACAAGTCTATTCCGACAACTCAGATTTATTAGTGGGTTTCTAGACTTCCTAGCTTGATTTCATCATGCATCCACTTAACGTGTCACATACGTTAAAATAAAGTCAATACATAAAGTAAAGGTGAGTACACAAGTTTGCATAGTATATAGTAGTAAAAGCGTTTACGCATAACCAGCATGTAACACGTAACGGGTGAAGTATGTAACTATCAAACAATGATTATAACTTAACCACGAGACTGCGTTGTAGAGTATGCGTGACACATGTTCAGCGAACACATGAAATAAAGTAACGTGACCCCTAGTACTATCTTTGCTAGAGGCGGTACGGTGTAACACTATATAAGCATAGTACAAGCATTCATAGATCACGTATAGCATGCGGGAGCGGTTAGCATTATAAAGTGTTTGCGTTGTGTGTTGTGTTTTGATTTAGAAAGTATGTAACACCCAAAAGTGCATGAAATGAAAATGGGTTCGAGTATACTCACAGTGAGTTCGTAGCTGCTAAACACACACTGTGTTGGATTGAAGGGAGCGCTAAGTTAGCCTGTGTATGGAACGGTAGCATAAGTCATCTAACGGAGTGTAAACAGTTTGTCAGATGATTAGGTGTTCGACTGGGGATCCAAACGGATGGTCCCATCCGGACGGATGTTCATCCGAGCGGATGGCCATTCGAATGAGTTGTGTGTGTTGTTTGTAAATCGTTAAAATTCGGTGTTTCGTAAAAACGTAGTTTAAACAATGTGAAATATAGACAGCAGGTCATCCGAGTGGATGGTCATCCGGTCGGATGGCCATTCAAAGGAGATGGTCTGTAGTTTATGTTTTTGGTAAAAAAATTTAAGTGACACGTTCTGAGTTTAACGAAGACGGTGCGACGACGTGTCAAACAACGGAAACATACCAAATTCAGTTCATTCGGTCGGATGGGTACCACCCCTTAGGACAGATGAGCTGTACTTGATGGAATTTCATGTTCGACCCGTTAATCGGTCATCTCTCCGGTGGAAATCCATTTTCAAGCCGACTCTCGGCTAAGGAACGAGTCGAGAGTCTGATTGAATCCAGATTCCATCAGTTTTGAGTTGGAAAGTGAAGAAAAGTTTGAAAATAGATAAAGAAGTGTTGAAACCTTGTTGACATTAAGTTAAAAATGCGGAAATCCTTTTGATCTGGACCAAACTCGATTGAATGGAGCTCCATAACAGTTTGCCTAAGCAAACCGAGAGGAAAACCACCTTGAAGAGGTCTAAATCGGTGATTTCAGGGAAAAAGTTAGTGTTTGTGTGTGGTTTTGATGAAGATGATGATGTAGAAGTGATTAGAGATGAAGACTGTACAAGATTTCGGAAGAAAATGCTTACTAGTAGCCTTGAATCGCGATTGAAAGTGACTGAGAGCGTGTGAGCGGATGGAAGTGTCAAATCAGAGAACTGGAGTGTACGGGTAGTATTTATAGGCGAGTGAGAGAGGGTAAGTCTGTGCACGAGAGTTGTGTTTGGGCGGATGGCCATCCGGATGGATGGTCATCCGGTCGGATGCCCATTCGAACGGATGTTCATTCGGACTGCCGTGATGTGTTTTATTGGTTTTCCAACTTTTGGTTCGTTTGTTAAGCATTGCGTTGCGTTTAATCGAGTTGAGAGTGAGCGTTTGAGTGTATAAGCATTGTGTTGATAACCACATAAACATTAAACAAATAATCACACAAATAACACATATAACATAAGTAAAATCCGTGTTTCGAGTTTGTGTTGAGTTTGCGTTGCGATAACGTTGAGTCTAAACAAGCGATGTAAGATGTGATAAAATGTGTTTAAATAGTAAGCGTTGTAAAATATCGTTTAGATGCGATAACTGCGTTTTGAATAAGCATTGTAATAAGCGTTAAATATGCGTTGAAAATATAGTTTTAAAAACGTAGTTTAAGCCGCTGCGTTAACCGAATCTCGGGAGTACAAATGTTCAAGAGTGAAATGATAACGATAAGTAACGATCCAAAAAGTCAGGTTGTTACAGCCTCCCCTACTTAAGGAAATTTCATCCCGAAATTAAGGAGCAGGCGTAACAAAGAGTTGTAGATATTTAGCTTTCACATCACTTTCAAGTTCCCAAGTGAACACGACGCCGCGTTTGCCTTCCCATCGAACCTTAACTATAGGAATGCGAGAGCGTCGAAGTTTATTGGTCTCTCGATCCATGATTTCTACTGGCTTTTCCACAAAGTGTAGAGTTTCGTTTACTTGAAAATATTTAAGAGGCACGTGAAGATTTTCGTCGGCTAGAAACTTTTTGAGGTTCGAGACGTCGAAAGTCGGGTGTACGTTGCTGAGTTCCTCTAGTAATTCGAGTCGGTAGTGCACTTTGCCAATTCTTTCTAGAATCTTAAAGGGACCCACATATCGAGCCGCTAGCTTTCATTTCTTGCCGAATCAGATCACCCCTTTCCAAGGTGAAACCTTTAGGAGTACGTGATCACCAACTTCAAACTCATGGGGCTTGCGGCATTTATCGGCGTAACTCTTTTGACGACTCCGAGCCTGCAAGAGATTGTCTCGTATTTGGAGGATCTTGTCAGTCGTTTCTTGTAATAACTCAGGACCGGTGATTTGAGCATCTCCGATCTCGTGCCATACAATAGGTGATCGACATTTTCTACCATATAATGCCTCAAAGGGTGCCATTTGAATACTAGCGTGATAACTTTTATTGTACGAGAATTCAACTAAAGGTAAATGCAAATCCCAATTACCACCAAAATCTATAACACACGAGCGAAGCATGTCTTCAAGGGTGCGGCGCTCAGTCTGACCGTCGGTCTAGTGATGGAATGCGGTACTGAGATTAAGAGTAGTACCGAGAGCGGTTTGGAATGTCTCCCAGAGACGCGAGGTAAACCGACCATCGCGGTCAGAGATGATGTCACGAGGTGTCCCGTGTCGACAAATAACTTCATCGGTATAGATTCGTGCCAATCGTTCAACCTTGTAGTCTTCTCGTATCGGTAAAAAGTGAGTGGATTTCGTAAGACGATCAATGATAACCCAAATGCTATCATGACCTGATGGTGTGCGAGGGAGTTTCCTAATGAAGTCCATAGCTATACTCTCCCATTTCCACATCGGGATCTCGGCTTGTTCGAGTAAGCCAGAGGGTCGTTGATGTTCAGCCTTAACTTTCGAGCAAGTTAGGCATTTCGAAATGTAGAGGGGGATATCCTTCTTGATTCACAACCAGTCCATTCCGACCACTACATCGAAGCTACCCAATTGAATAGGTAAGAGGTCGATGCTAAAATTTTGTTCACCAAGTTCTAATGAGCAGCCTCTAACAACTTCACCTGATTCAACAAGTTTACCATTGGCTAGCTCTTTGGAGTAGGGAATATCTAATCTACTAGATTCTATTCCAAGCATACGTTTAAATTCCACATACATGAAGCTATAATCGGCACCAGTGTCAAATAATATGGATGCAAAGTGATCGTTAATGAGAAACGCACCGGTGACCACATTAGGGTCCTCGCGTGCGTTCCTTGCTCCAATCACAAATGCTCGAGCCTGAGCATTGTTTCCTTTTGGGCAATCTTTCATGAAATGATCCTTGCTTCCACAACTGAAACATCCTTGGTTCTGCCCATTTCCATTGCCATTCCTGTTACCAACACCATTTCCATGCCCACCATTGTTTCTATTACCAGCACCGCTGCGGTTTCCGTTCCTATTTCCTTTTCCCCAACAATCCTCAGTATGGTGACCCAACTTTCCACACTTGTCGCATCTTGGAATGCGACAAACTCCTTTGTGATGACGCTTGCACTGATTGCATTTGGGCAGAGTGCCCATGTATCCCTTAGCTGGAGCGTCATTCATGCTTGCAAGAGTTTTCTCCTCCTGAGGCGGGTTGGAGTCTCGTTTCTTGTTGTTGAAACCCTTGTTGTTGTTGCGGGTTGCTTGGTTCAGATTCGAATTCTTTCTCTTCTTGTCACTAGACGACTCAGCATGCGTCTCAGTCTTTTCGGTTGGGTTCAGTGATAATTTCTTCATACGAACACAATCTTCAGTAAGGCTGACAGCCAGAGTTACAGCCTCAGTGATTGTTTGAGGTTTGGCCGAAGTTACCATGCCGCGAAATTCTGAGACCAATCCCCAAATGTAGCGTTCAACGCGCTTAAATTCGGGAGTCACCATGTAAGGGATCACCCTAGACAAATCGTGGAACTTTCGAGTGTAACCAGTGATATCAGCACCATCCATGGTCAAATGCCAGAACTTAGTCTCCAACCTTTGGAGTTCAGCATGTGAGCAATACTTTTCTCTCATACGTTCCTTTAGCTCATCCCAAGTCAGGCCATAAGCGGCATCATCACCCAGGGTTTGGACTTGCAAGTTCCACCAAGTCAAAGCTTCATCAACAACAACCCAGTAGCAAAAGTGACTTGCTGATCTGCGGTACACTTACTCATACGGATAGTGGCTTCAGTCTTTTCCGTCCAGTGTACAAAAGCCACTGCACCTCCAGTGTCGTCATAGTTCAGCGGTTTGCAGTCGAGGAACTGCTTGAAAGTGCAGCCTTGAGCTGCGTTTCCTCCAGATGAATCTCCATTCCCATTACGCCTGGCATTGCTTGGTCCTCCACTGTCTTCAGTACGGTTCACCTCGTACTGGGCGATAGCTGCGGAGATTCTTTCTTCCATTAGAGCGTTCAGCTCTTAAGCAGTCCTTGGCAGTGGGGGAGGAGGAGGTTGGTCAGAATCTCGATTGTTCACAATTCTCCTAGGTGCCATGTTCTGGAAGAACATCACACAATAGGGTTAGACATTCGTTTGATATCGTCATATGAGACAGTAATAGTATATATATACACAAGCATATACCACATATGAGACATCAACCAATTATTACTCCAGCAGAGTACTTAGTAGGCTGGAGGAGGGGTGTTCACGTTTGACCTTTTCTTACACTGAGGGAATCTATACATGACAAGACTTGTTGTGGTTTCTGTGCACTGAACTCCATAATTATGTATGCATGCATAATTACGTAACTCCTTGCACAATCTGCACAGTTCGTTTCATCCTCGTACCACTTCCTTCAGATAGGCCATTGTTTTCAGGTAAAGTCACGTATACTTGTGACATTCTACTTCTAGTATATGTATATATCAATTATCACACATAATCGCAAGTGATTTCTAGTCAACGACAAGTGCTACTCCAGTGCACCCTAAGTCTCGTAGTGCCTTTTCTTGACTCTTGCAAACAGTTTCAGGTAGAGGATGTCGCGGAAAGTTTTATGCAATGAAAACTCTTTAAAAAATTGTTTTCGTGCAAGGATCCTAGAGATTGTATTCTAGACTCGAGAAAGAATCCTGGTTCACTACAATCGCAGCTCTGATACCAATCTGTCACACCCTTTCTTAGGCGGGAGCACAAAGTGTGATCTTGAAAGGTTTTCATTGCATACGATTGGTAAACATACTACATGCTCATAAAAATAACTTCAAATGCAAAACATTACATTACTGAAATCATAGATTAAGTGTTTACATCACGAGACAACACGTTGTCTGAAAGTTTACAACTTTATTTAAGATTAAACATAAATAACATCCAGGAGCATGAAGAAGACCGCGCGCACATCCACATTAGTTACCTGAAATACATGTGAGTTTTGGAAAAACGTCAACATAATGTTGGTGTGAATTCATGCAGTTCTTGTATTGAACGTTTGTATACTTGTATGAAAAACATGGTATGAATCTTGTATAAATCAAGTATTCTTGTATAAATCAAGTATTCTTGTATAAGTCAAGTATTTCTGTATGCATCAAGTTGTTAATGGGTTGCAAGGCCATCAACATGTGACACGACATAGGAAGCATCCAAACCATAGGCATTTTTCTAGTTGTCGATTCACGACGGAGACACAAAAGCACTACTCGGTACTAGTTTTCACCAAGAGTGTGGCTGCCCAAAAACCCATTAGATCTAACGTTTTGTTCTGCGGTCTTAGTATGTACACGATTAATGGTGCTTATGGTACCCTATTCGTGACATTATTTCTCGTATCATTCCTTAAAACGCTTCATACTTGGTACTAGTTATCACCAAGAGTGCTTCTTGTTTTTGTATCCATCATACCATTTGTAAACATTGTAACATGTATTTCACCCCCGAAGTTATAAGACTGAAAACAGTTAAAGAAAAGGGGGAGCATGAACTCACAACATTGCGTTCCTGCGTCGTAAACTTCACCGGATTTGCTTATCTAGCGTCGTGACCTAAACGTATTTTATTAACGTTAGTCACTAGACTTGTATCGCACAAGTACAAGTCACTATCTTTTGTATATGTGTTCTTGTGTTAAAAATAATTTATATTTTTAACTATGTATCTTACTTATATTATTTTCTCAAAAATGAATATAAGTACCTTGTATTTTTCACCCGAATTATGTATTTTGTCCAAAACTTCATTTCATGTTCATAACTTGTCCAAGTTATTTATTCTATCAATTAATATATTTTCATATATATATTTTCATGTATTTGTCTAAGCATGTTGTATGAGTATTTTGTATTTTCACTCCTTAGGAGTATTTAGTGTATTTTCAAGTCCTAATACACTATTACATGTAATACATACTACATAGACTTAGCACAAAATCTGGTGATAAATAAATATATATATCTTTCTAAAAAATATACATACTTAATATCAATTTTAATCTTGAAGAAATCATCATTTCTTAACACAAAAATTAGGGAAACCTTGGTAAATGTTTTTGGATACATTTTTAGGGAATAAGTTTCTCAAAAACTTATATTTTTCTAAGTGTCAAAATTTATAGAAATTTTGTCAAAATTTATAGAAATTTTGACAGAGTTTCCCCTAAAAACGGAGGTTTCCCATGTTTTCATAACATGTGTTTATTTTCTTTTAAATCATCATCAAACATCAACAATCTATTCTACACTTATCAAGTGCCAATAATCAAGTAAATCACACTACATCATGAACTTGAAGTTTTGTAAAAACTTGTAGTAACTTACCATGTTATTTAGTAGGTTTAGTTACTCTTAAAAACATGGTTGTTTGCTTGTAAATCTCATTCTTGGAGGATTTTGTCATTTACAACTTGTAGGATGATTTTTCTAAAAATACTTCTTTTGTATTTTTCTTGTTTCATAAGTGTTCATACATTGTTTTTCTAATAAAAATAGTGTAGGTTTAAGTAAAAACCAAGACCTTCTAATAATCATATTTTAAACTTGGTTTTCTTGGAAAATCATTCATAAATCTTGGATCTACAAGTTTACTAGTTCACTTTGATCATTGTTTTACAAGAGATCATTTTTATTCTTCAAGTTCATGTGTTCACTAGAAGATGATCATCATAGGTTATTACATAATCATCCTCCCTCTTGGTAGATTATGTGTTTAAACACCATCTAGCAAGCTTCATGTGATGATTAACATCATCATCTCAAGAAATCAATAAACAAGTATCATTCATATATTAAATAATATAATTCCATCCATATATCATCATATGCAAATCTTTATGTTCATGTTTCATGTATATGTCTTTTAGTGTTCTTGTTATTTTCACCATAATAAATCTTTTAACCAATTAATATATGAAGTAATAAGAGATTATGAGGGCTCACCACTAGCAACAAGGCTAGGGAAGATTACTAGAACTTGAAGATGACAAAAGTGTTGGATAAAAGCAAATGAAGAAGGTCCTTCAAGATCCACAAGCTTCCAACTTCCTAAATCACATTCTAGCACCTTATGTGAACCTTGAAATGGATTGAAATGGAATGAAAATGGTGGATGTATGGTGAAGGTGGGTGGGCCGTAGGTATGAGGGAGAAGGAGGAGAGTTTGTGGTTATGAAGAAGATGAAGTGATGATGTATATATGTATAGTACTTGCAAGATCTCTAGTAAATCTTTCAAGATCCATAATATCTATGTAATATCTTATGAAATCAAATTAAATCCAAGTAATATCTTATGAAATCTAGTGGATCCAAGCAAAATCTTGATGGGGGCCACCCCTTATGACCGTATATATGAAAAGGGGGGGGGGCAAAGTGTAATATTTACTCCCTAGTTCATAAATAAGTTAAGTTTCAAGGGTAAAGTCTAGGGACTTGAGGTGTTATTATGTTATAAGAGGTGTTATGGTGTTTGGGGACCATAACTAGTTCAGAAACATTAAAATAATTCCTCTAGTAATATTTTGATGTTCCGGGTAAAGTCCGGTTATTCGGTTAAATACTGGTTCGTTAAAGTGCCAAATTGCACCGTTTAGTGTCCTTTAAGTACCCTTTTGTAACCCTTTTAATTCACAACACTTAGGAGGGTATTCTGGATAATAAAACATGAATTCTGCATAATATTTATATGTTAAAAAGCTGATTATAGCTGAATTCTGTAAAATTATGCACTTAAAGTGCGTTTCGGGTGCTTTTTAGTGCGTATTTTAGCTTCCTGAAAGTCTATATGTTAACCCTTGTATGTACTCTTGGGTTTTAATGTATTCTTGTCGTTGGACCTACACCTAGGCTCCAATTCTATTGTCTAACTGCTTTCTACAGAATTGTTGACAGTGTGTCTTGCCGGTGAGTTTACTAGTATTTCTGAAACACCGCTATCATTAATGCATAAAGCAAATTTTGTAGTATAAAACATGCATGAATTCACTTGTTTAGTATGTAATCAGACAATGTTGACATTTAAGCACAAAATTGCAGTCATTAAATAATAATCAAAGTGTACGGAAATTACCGGTTTTGTGCCAGTTGTCACAATCACAATAACACCAAGGTCGTCGTTTCCATCGGGTAGCGCGAGTACGGGAGCGTTGCAAAGCATACGCTTAAGGGTTTGAAAGGCATCCTCTTGTTCGGTTCCCAAAACGAAAGGCTTGTCTTTTGCGTTAGAGAGGTGAGAGGAGCGACGATTTTAGAGAAGTCAGTGATAAATCGACGGTAATAACCCGCCAATCCGAGAAAAGAACGAACTTCGGATGGGGTTTTCAGCGTAATCCAACTCTAAACTGCTTCAATCTTCGCAGGATCGACTTCAATACCTTGACTGTTGACGATGTGACCGAGGAATTGAACCTCCTCGAGCCAAAATTCGCACTTGGAGAACTTGGCGTATAGGCTATTCCCTTGGAGAAGTTCGAGAACTAAACGAATATGCTACGTTTGTTCGGCTCTTGACTTCGAATAGATAAGGATATCATCGATAAACACGATAACAACGCGATCAAGGAAGGGTTTACACACACGATTCATCAAATCCATGAAAACTGCGGGTGCGTTTGTGAGACCAAAAGGCATGACCACGAATTCATAATGGCCATAACGGGTGCGAAAAACGGTTTTAGGGATTTCTTGCTCCTGAATTCGCAGTTGATGATAACCAGAACGTAGATTGATCTTAGAAAAACAAGTAGCGCCTTGCAGTTGAACAAATAAGTTATCAATTCGGGGTAGAGGGTAGCGATTCTTGATAGAAAGCTTGTTGAGTTCCCTATAATCGATGCACATTTGGAACGATCCATCCTTTTTTTTTCACGAAAAGGACAGGTGCGCCCCATGGAGATGTGCTAGGTCATATGAAGCCTTTATCAAGTAATTCCTGTAATTGGCTAGAAAGTTCACGCATTTCGGATGGTGCGAGGCGATAAGGGGCTTTAGCAACAGGGTTAGCTCCAAGAATAAGGTCGATATAGAAATCGATATCACGAGTAAGGGGTAGACTAGGTAAATCGTCGGGAAAGACATTAGGAAAATCACGAACCACAAGTACCTTTTCCATCGGCTTCTTTTCCTCCTCCGCTACTACTATGTGGGCTAAGAAAGCCAAGTATTCCTTGCAGAGATACTTGCTTGCTTGAATGCACTACATCAGTTTCAATTCCTTTGAGGATACTTCGCCATAAACACAGAGTTGATCACCGTTTGATAGCGAGAAATGGATCATCTTTTTTAAACAAACGACTTCGGCATGATTTTCATGAAGAAAGTCCATGCCTACTATGATATCGAAACTACCAACTTGCAAAGGAATGAGATCGATCGGGAAGACGTGATTGTTGAGTTCGTGAGTACAATCACGGAGAATGGAACTGGCGGTGATGGTTCTTCCGGTGGCAATTTCTACGTCGAACATCATTGGGAGGTTATCGCGTTTATGGTTTAGGAGCTTTTCGAATTCAAACGACACAAAACAGTTATCGGCTCCAGTATCAAATAAGCAAGAAGCATAAATACTGTTAACAAGGAACGTACCATTGACAACATTGTTGTCAGTCTGAGCCTGGCAGACGTTGATGTTAAAAGTTCTTCCGCAGGCTGCTTGTTGTGGTTGCTGCTGCTGCTGAGGCTGCTGCTGTTGCTGCGGTTCTCGTTTCACAACGCGGAGCGGGCAGACGTTAGCAAAGTGATTCCGGTCCCCACAAGAGTAGTAAGCTCGTGCATGAACACCGGGCGCAGGAGCTGCTTGGTTGACCTGAGGAGTAGGGAGTGGAGCTGGCGGTGTGGGAATAGCTTGAGCAGCTTGCTATCGTGGGCCTGAACGACAATGAGCAGTAAAATGCCCATAGATGTTGCAGTTTGCACAGAAACGACAGTTCACCCCTGCAGGTTGATGATAAGTGCAAGTAGGGCACAGAGGATGAACACCAGTATACGCACGCTTAGCAGGCGGTGCGTTGGTGACAGTAGCTTGACGGCTCTGGTTGTTGGGTTGTACGGGAACAACGTTAAGAGGAGCGGCGATAGTAGCATAGTTCTTGTTGTTGTTGCCTTTTCTCTTGCGATTCTGACGTGAGGACTTTGAACCTTGTGATGCTGCGTTGTCAGTAGTAGGAGTACCAGTTTCTTGATTTAGGCTCTTGGTCGAGGTTTTGAAATACCCATCTAAGACTCGCTTGTAGTTGATCTCAGCTGCGAGTTGGTAGGTTTCCTCAATGGTAGCATGTTTAGCTACTTGAACAAAGTCAGCTACACAGTCGGGTAGAGCTCGAATGTACTTCTTGATCGTCATATCAAGCATTGCCACCTGACTAGGACAGATAATACTCAACTGTTTGAAACGAGCGGTGAAACCAGCGTTGTCACCTCCATCCTGTTTGATGTGCAAGAATTCATTCTCCAGCTTTTGCACTTCATGAGGAGGGCAGAAATCCTTCATCATAATCTCGCTGAGTTCCTCCCAAGATAAGCCATAAGCTGCATCATTACCACGCCTGTTGCGCTCAGCAGTCCCCCAATCCAGAGCCCTAGACTGAAAGACTCCAGTATCATTAACTGTGCGAAGATTTTTTGGGCATCCACTTTGCCTAAAGGTGACTTCGATAGAGTCAAACCACTGGAACATAGCACTGGGTCCATCTTCACCAGTGAAGTTGGCAGGACCGTAGGCGTTGAACTGCTTAAAGCTGAAAGGTGCCTTCGGAGCTTCAGCGTTTGAATCGACATATGATTTGTTGCTGACCTTGTTGATTTCACTGACAATCTGAGGTATGAATTTAGCCATTTCCTTGGCCACGAGCGAAGCAGTACGCTTGTCAACATGGTTTCGGCGAGCAGCGCGATGAGTGTGAGAACCGAATGACGACATTGTCTGCAGCAGACATCGTCATATGATTTAGACGAGATTTGATAATATCGGGTTTAGTTTGAAAAGTTTAGCGTTAACCAACATACTTATTATTATTAGGTAAAGCTCAGGAACACGTAGGCACATAAACATATAGGCACATAAACCACATAAGCACGTATACACATAAGCACATAAGCACATAATCCATGTAAGCACATACTTTGCACGTATTCACCTACATATTTTGCATGTATTCACCTATCTTTCAAGTCAGCATAGCGCGTTCAAGAGTTGCGAGAGGTAGCGAGTAGCGTTGCGAGTAGTATAGCGTACGAGAGTTCTTAGTTTGTTCGCGATTAGTTAACGTTTTATATTGCGAAAAGTTGTGCGCGTTTTATAAAGTGGTGAGAGAAAAGCGTAAATTCTCCAAAATCGAAGCATATAAACACATAAAATCGATAAAGCGTAAAATCGGCGATTGCAGGCTAGAAAATAGAGTGTCCTGGGTGTTAGACATCGACTATCCAAAGTGATTCGGCTATCCTCAATGAGATCGAGTACACACTTTGGCCTAATAGACTGTGCTCTCACCGAAATACGGCGAACGACACTCATCCTTCCAGTTACTACGTGACTTGAGTCGTTAGAACAATCGAGACTTTGGTGAGAGTGTTGCAAAAATCAAGTAGGGAGTGGAACTGGTCATTAAGACGCGGGTTTCACCCCTAACTTAACGACTTTGTTCCTAATTTGCGGTTAAACAACCACGAGATAGAGATGGAGATCCCTGTCGAGATATGGATGTCACTCCTAACTCAACAGAGGTTCTCGTGCTGAGAGTAAATACACATAGAGTGAGTGATCTTATCGGGAGTTCTTGGTTTTCACACCTATTCCTGACAAAATCGCTCATTTGTGTTATGCGAGTGTTTTCGAAAACATGTGTATTGTACCAGCCTTAGGAAAGGCAAATAGTATTTCAGCCTTAGGAAAGGCTGCATTCGCGCGAAGCTGCAGTATGCGGGTCCGCACGAAGTCATAGTTTTCGCGAGTTCGAACGAGAGTATCAGAAGTAGGTTTGTACGAAACCCCTACCGGGTTTGCACGAAGCAGTCTGTTGGTACTTAGACTATAGACTAGGTCAATCCTACGACTCGACCTAATTCTCTATAGTTATGGCTCTGATACCAATCTATCACACCCCAACCGATGGCGGAATCATCGGGGCGTGACACTGAGCGAAACAGATTGTTCAAGAGAATCCACAAAAACTATTAAATGACAATCTTTAATGTTAATATCCCATACTACTAACAAATAAAGCAAAAACAATCATTACAGATAGTAAGTCTAAAAAACAAGTCTATTCTGACAACTCAGATTTATTAGTAGGTTTCTAGACTTCCTAGCTTGATTTCAGCATGCATCTAATTAACCTGTCACATATGTTAAAATAAAGTAAATACATAAAGTAAAGGTGAGTACACAAGTTTGCATAGTATATAGTAGTAAAAGCGTTTACGCATAACCAGCATGTAACACGTAACGGGCGAAGCATGTAACTATCAAACAATGATTACAACTTAACCATGAGACTACGTTGTAGAGTATACGCGAAACATGTTCAGCGAACACGTGAAGTAAAGTAACGTGATCCCTAGCAATCCCTGTCCACGACAGGTGCTGAGTCCAAACTATAGTACTATTGTTGCTAGAGGCGATATAGTGTAACACTGTATAAGCATAGTACAAGCATTCATAGATCACGTATAGCATGCGGGAGCGGTTAGCGTTATAAAGTGTTTGCGTTGTGTGTTGTGTTTTGATATAGAACGTATGTAACACCCAAAAGTGCGTTAAATGAAAATGGGTTCGAATATACTTACAGTGAGTTCGTAGCTGCTAAACACACACTGTGTTGGATTGAAGGGAGCGCTAAGTTAGCCTGTGTATGCAACAGTAGCATAAGTCATTGAACAGAGCGTAAACAGTTTGTCGGATGGTTAGGTGTTCGACTGGGGATCCAAACGGATGGTCCCATCCGAACGGATGGCCATTCGAATGAGTTGTGTGTGTTGTTTGTAAATCGTTAAAATTTAGTGTTTCGTGAAAACGTAGTTTAAACAATGTGAAATATAGACACCAGGTCATCCGAGCGGATGGTCATCCGAGCGGATGGTCATCCGGTCGGATGGCCATTCGAACGAGATGGTCTGTAGTTGATGTTTTTGGTAAAATTCTCTAAGTGAGACGTTCTGAGTTTAACGGAGACGGTGTGACGACGTGTCAAACAACGAAAACATACCAAATTCAGTTCACTCGGTCGAATGGGTACCACCCCTTCGGACATATGAGCTGTACTTGATGGAATTTCATGTTCGACCTGTTAATCAGTTATCTCTCCGGTGGAAATCCGTTTTCAAGCTGGTTCTCGGCTAAGAAACGAGCCGAGAGTCTGATTGAATCCATATTCCATCAGTTTTGAGTTGGAAAGTGAAGAAAAATTTGAAAATAGATGAAGAAGTGTTGAAACCTTGTTGAGATGAAGTTAAAAATGCGGAAATCCTTTAGATCTGGACCAAACTCGATTGAATGGAGCTCCATAACAGTTTGCCTAAGCAAACCGAGAGGAAAACCACCTTCAAGAGTCTAAATCGGTGATTTTAGGGAAAAAGTTAGTGTTTGTGTGTGATTTTGATGAAGAAGATGGTGTAAAGTG
This sequence comes from Helianthus tuberosus, assembly GCA_030545235.1. Taxonomy (NCBI): domain Eukaryota; kingdom Viridiplantae; phylum Streptophyta; class Magnoliopsida; order Asterales; family Asteraceae; genus Helianthus; species Helianthus tuberosus. The sequence goes on along the minus strand of CM060396.1, from coordinate 159,706,539 downwards.
ATTAGAGATGAAGACTGTACAAGATTTGGGAAGAAAATGCTTACAAGTAGCCTTGAATCGCGATTGAAAGTGACTGGGAGCGTATGAGCGAATGGAAGTGTCAAAGTAGAGAACTGAAGTGTACGGGTAGTATTTATAGGCGAGTGAGAGAGGGTAAGTCGGTGCTCGTGGGTTGTGTTCGGGCGAATGGCCATCTGGACGGATGGTCATCCGAGTGGATGGTCATCGATGACCATCCGGTCGAATGCCCATTCGAACGGCTGTGATGTGTTTTGTTGGTTTTCCAACTTTTGGTTCGTTTGTTAAGCGTTGCGTTGCGTTCAATCAAGTTGCGAGTGAGCGTTTGAGTGTATAAGCGTTGTGTTGATAACCACATAAACATTAAACAAATAATCACACAAATAACACATTTAATATAAGTAAAATCCGCGTTTCGAGTTTGCGTTGCGATAGCGTTGAGTCTAAGCAAGCAATGTAAGATGTGATAAAATGTGTTTAAATAGTAAGCGTAGTAAAATTGCGTTTAGATGCGATAATTGCGTTTTGATAAGCGTTGTAATAAGCGTTAAATATGCGTTGAAAATATAGTTTTAAAAATGTAGTTTAACCCGTTGCGTTAACCGAATCTCAGGAGTACAAGCGTTCAAGAGTGAAATGATAACGACAAGTAACGATCCGAAAAGTCGAGTTGTTACGGCAGCGGTGTTCCCCCTGCGGTGAAAGGGGTCCCCGCATCCCCTCCCCGCGAACGCCCCGAACACCCTTAGGTGTAAGGGGTGCATGCCCATTAAGATTAGGCAAACTTTTCCTCCCACCCAATCATATTGTACCAAATAATTTCCCTCTCATTCTCGCCTATAGCCCAAAAAAACATAAGGGGTGCATGCCTAAAATGAGATTAGCCAAACTAATTTAAAAAAAAAAACATGTGATTGGTTGAGAAGTAGTGGGCCCCATCTTTATTCCCTCTCCTCATCTTTGCGGCATGCGGCATACTCTCCCCGAAAATCCTCCACCCGATCGGCAAACTTAGGTTGGCGGTGGACATGCTGTGCGGCATGTGGGGTTGCCGAAGGCACCCCGCACACCCTTATATCACAATGATATAGTTTAGCATGCCGTTTTAGGGTCAACGACAAATTCATGATTACTATCTTTATCGTGTCGATGCAATTCTCGAGTCTCAATATGTCACCCTTCATTTCGTTTGATGAATGCCTTTCGCCTATTGTAATTTGCTTCTTTTGTGTCGGGTCTTCCAGCGTCGTGCTGTCCCCTTGTACTATTTTTGATTCTATGAAATAGTTGCTGTTCGAAAAAATTTAACAATGTACCACCACCATCTGGCACCCACCCTATCATTATCTCATATTTGTAAATTGAGACTTAAAATGACATTCTTTCAACAAGTCCAATTTTTTTTTTTTTAATGGCTAACGTTATCACGTGTTAAAAAAATGATTAAAAAAATCACAAACTTATCACGTATTATTTATACCTATAAAAATAGAAATACGTGACTTTTTTATGTTTTCTTTGTAACTATATTTAATTTTAATACAGTTTTTTTTATCTTAAATTATTGTATTCTAAAGAAATTTTCTCATATTTTACGATAAGTTTCACGATGATACGACAAACATAAAACCTAATAAATCTGCTTACGAACACACTAATTACTAAAATTTGCTAACATTTCTATCATGAGAAGCCCTCCATATAAACATGGTTTTTTAGAATGGTTGCAAAAATCGTTAGGCGCTCCCTAGTCGGATTTGAGAGTACTTGGGAGTACTCTGCCTAGGCGGAGATTACTCAGGGAGTAATTGGCCTAGGCGAATAGTACTCGGGACTCGGCAACCTACCTTGTAGCGAGTACTTGGGGACTACTCAGAGTCTAGACGGGACTTTTACAACCACAGTTTTTAGTAGCACCAAATCCTCACTACTAAAAAACCTCTATGGTTAGGCCTCGCCTACTTACTTCACCCAACTTAATCACCCAACTTAAAGAAAATAGAAGTCGTGGTCGGTACACGCTATCAAGAGTATGCATTTAAAGCTTCCAAGTGTATTATTAGTCACCTGAGACCATGCTATTACATTGAAGATCTATAAATGGAGTATGTATTAAATGATAATGGCTTGGAAGAAAATGTTAACATTTGTTCCAAAGTTACATTTTATTTCACTTTTTTCTCTAGTCTTGCAGATATGATGCATCAATGATGTATCCTATGATAAGACTGCGGGGTATGGGGCGGGAGTTTGGGCGTGGGTAGGGGGAAAACGCCCAAGCCACCACCCCGGATGGGCATGGGTTTCGGCGTGGCCCTTGGGGCATGGGTTTCAAGCCGGGCGTGGGGCGGTCTGGCCAAGCTGACATAGCGGGCTCTAATTGGACAAACCAAAGAAGCCGTTGGGCTAGCTGTTGGGCTAGCCGTTGGCCAACGGCTATCTTAAAAAAAAAAAAAATTATTTTTCCACTATAAAACCTCACAATTTCTTCCATTTTTTTTACCACATTCATCTTCAATTCTCCATCTACAAAACGAAAAAATGCATCCTCATAACCGTCCTTTTGACCCGAACAACCCGTATGCATTCCAAGAAAATAATCCTAGCCCACCACCCAATCGTCCAATGTCTCGTCCATTTTTCATACACTCTTCTATGCCCCAAGAAACGAGTTATGCATCGTATATTGGGAATCGTTTGTTTACTAACTTCCCACACACCGATGATTCGATACCTACCCCGTTTACACAAACGCCCATCAACCTTTCACCAACCTCCATCGACCTTTCACAAAACGAAACCGTCCCCGAAACTCAACCACCCAACGATGGTCCTTCCGCACCCCAACCCATAAAAAAGAGAAGCCATAAGAAAAAAACCGAGGCGGATAAAGCACTTGAAACCATCAAGCGAAAACAACTAAAATGGACCGTTCCTGAAGAACTTGCATTGGCGAGGGGTTGGTTTCAACAATCTCAACATTCAACTTTAGGTATTCTTTAACTTTGTTTTTATTAATGTTTTTTTATATAACTTTGTAATATATTAAATTTTGTTTTTATAAAAACAGGAAATTCTCAACATCGAACCTATTTGTGGCAAGGGGTTAGTAGAATATTCCATCAAGAATTGGGAAAAGAGGTTTATCGTGAAAACGATAGCTTATCCTCGAAGTGGACCGAGATAAGCGGCCAACTTACAAAATATAGTGGTTTTTTAAATAAAGCAAAACAAAACCCAAAAAGTGGTGAAACCGAAGCCGACATTGTGACGGATGCATTGGTTCAATTCAAGACAAATGTGGGGACCGACTTCCGTTTCATGCATTGTTGGGAGATTTGTAAGTTTCATCCAAAGTGGGCGAATATCCCCAGTGGTAGCGAAAGCAACACGTCTTCCAAAAGGTCGAGGGCCTCGTCCCAAACCCAATCTGATGCACAAGATCAAGAGATTGAGGACCTTTTTGATGATTCGCCAAGCCCAAACCGGCCTGAGTATGGAAGAGATGCCACAAAAAGGCGTGCTCAAAAATCAAGATCTGCTACGGCATCACCTTCAGCTGGGAGTTCGCTCTTGCATAGAGGAATATACAGCGACCAGTTGGATGACATTTCATCCAAGATGGATACATTCAACGTCTTCCAACAACAAAGGGCCGAAATTCGGAAGAGCAAAGAAGCTAGAGATGCCGCTAGAGAAGCCCAGAGACAAAGACGGGAGGATTTGAAAATTCTATCCCAGCCGATTGATCACCTAAAGGGTGACGAGTTGGAAATAGTCTTGGAGATGAGAGAAGAGATAAAAACAAATATAAACGTTAGGAAATATTTTTATGTAATTTTTTTATGTAATTTTTATGTAATTTTCTTTAATTTTTATGTAATTTTCTTTAATTAAAAACAAATACAAAGAGCCCAGCCGGGTCAGCCCAGCGAAGCCCACCAAACCCACGCCCCCAACCCCCGCCCCACCATACCATGTTTAATGTGGGTCGCCCCATGTCTGCCACCCCAAGCCACGTGTCAACAAATGCCCCAACCCAAGCCCAACCCCCGCCCCACCATACCCCACAGTCTAAAGTCAAATAATATCAATGAGGAATTCAGCCTCAAAATGTCAACTCAATGTTGCTAATCTCTTAATTAGGTCTTATTTTGAAGCAAAACTATATTATAGTTAATTAGTTATCATGAACATAAATTATGTGGTTGAGGATTGAACTCAAGAACCATGTATGCTTGTGGAAGCATGGTTCATGACATCATAAATTAAACCAATGTTTTAAAAATCGGTTCAAACCGGTTGGTTGTACTGGTTGAGCCGTCCGGTAGAACCGATTAAACCACCCGGTACACCTGATTGAATCGCCCGATACACCTGATTAAATCGTTTCTGAACCAAATCCGATACGGTATAAAACTGGATTTTAAAACATTGAATTAAACACAAACCGTGATAATATCATGTTCATTAAATTAAAATATAAAAATAGGTGAATGAGTTGAATAAATGCTCCTCATGGCTTCTAGAGTTCTAGTTAGAGTAAACTTTCGTTTTGCTACATGTGGTTTGGTCACTTTAACGGTTTTGCCCAAAACCTTTAAAAATAGTCATTTTCCTCCAATAGTTTGCTATGGTTTTTCCATTTTGCTCGCAGGGAGCAAAATGGAAAAACAAACAATTTGGATGGAGTTAGAGGCGGGGAACAAAATGAAAAAACCATAGCAAACTATTGGAGGAAAATGACTATTTTTAAAGGTTTGCGACAAAACCGTTAAAGTGACCAAACCACAGGGAGCAAAATGAAAATTTATTCTTCTAGTTATCAAGGTTTCAATTAAAATATACAAGAAAAAAATATCACATCATAAATCATAGTGTGGAAATCTCTATAACATTGTGTAACCCCAACAAAAAAAAATGAAGTTCTTTGCGGATGAATTGCATGGTTTTTTAAAGAGTAAATTACAAAAATCGTCCTTTATATATGTCACTTATTGCAAATTGTGTCATTTATCTTCAATAATTATAGAAAACGTACTCGATGTTTGCAAACCCTTTCAAGTTATGCCCTTTAGCCCTAACTCAGTTAATTTTTTGTGGTTAAATCTGACCAAGTGGACCCCACATGAGGGTATTTTGGTCATTTTACTCTCATGTGTGGTCTATTTGGTCAGATTTAACCACAAAAATACCCTCATGTATAATAACCCTTATAAGATACTTAACAAGACCCCTAAACGTCCTAAAATATACCTCGTATACGAGAAACGAGCCCGAAATACCCTTATATTTATAAAAATCAAACAAAACAAGGATCAGGAGTCGCTCGCGGGCCACGACCCAGTCCCCTGGGTCCCTCGCGGGGCGCGACTGACTTTGTTTGTCGGACAAGGCATTGCGCCACGTGTCCAGTTACGTTGCAATCCTACACCGTTGACTCGACAAGGCTAGGGCCTAGTCTACTAGTCTCGCCGGCCGCTAAGGCCGAAGCCAAAGGAGTCACGGGTCGCGACTTGATGTCCGATCAGGCCTATAAATAGGGTGGTCGAGCTCATTTATTCACCATTCATTTTCCGATTCTCTCTCAAACTTTCTGTTAACAATTATACTCGGGATGTAATACCCTATAAAGCAAAGCTCTGCCTCGTTGTAAGTATTATAACACTATTTGTTACCCTACACGATCGATCTAGGGATCCGAAACGCATGTCAAGGCTCTGCCTGACTCAGTGTAACACCTCAGAAAAATCATGTCCAATGTAGTAACGACACGTGTCATAAGCTTTAAACGTTTAAAGAATTGATTTCAAAGGACTAGAGTTGACAAACAAGGAAAAGATATATGTGAAAGGATCCAAAGTGTCAACACTCGAAAATTTTGCCTTTCAACAACCCTACATGATGTTTATACCCTTAAACGAATAAATTGTGAAACGTATAAAGCCGGTTGTGGAAGGAAGTGAAAGTTTACAAGATGTGAGGGTTAAATGTGTCAACATGTTAATTTAATACCTCTGAGTAACCTTTTAACAAACCCGGAGCTTTATAACGATTAATTATACTCCCAAGAGCAAGTGACAAAAATTTCACGAGGTTTCGATATTGTTTGATATAAATACGTTCACTTTCGTAAATAAAGGGTTAAAAGCATCAACGAGGCAAAACTTGTGTTTTCGGTTATCTTTTAACGAAACCGGACCTAATGATGTTTGGTTATATTCTAGAGATCATAAAAATATAAACTTTATGGGTTAATAGTGCTTAAAATTGAAGTTATGGGGTTTTAAAGGTCCAGGGGTCAGTTCTGCCAAGTTTGAAATTTGTTTGGCAGGTCACCCTTGTGGTGGCGCTACGCCACACCAAAGACCCTCTGCCTTCGCGCGACGCGACGGCCTAAAATGGGCAGAATCTTTGCACAGATGCAGGTTTCAACATGTTGTCTTCTCCAAACCACTTCCACACTCACATAACTCGAATCTAGGGATTGTGTGCTTGTTTTTAAAACCACTTGGGACACAAGGAGAAGTCTTACAACATCCCTAAACACTTGTGATGATCTTGTGAGAGTCACTTGCACTATAAATAGGGGCATTGGCTGCCATACTCATTGCTCACTTCAAATTTTCATCACCTTCTCTCTTGTGGAGCTCTTTGAAGCATTCTCTGGGATTCCTGATCAAGACGGAAGCCCTCCTTAGTTCAATCTTCGTGCTAGGACCTTGTGTAAGCGTTCTTAGCTTCTGTAGTTAAGTTTTCATTAGTGTAATGACCGAAAGTCAAAGATATCGTAATTACGCTTTGACTTTGTGATTAATCACTAACGGTCCAGCCATTATTCGAATTGAAAGTGGCTTTGTGTTGGTAATTATGTAGGTGTTAAACCCTAAAAAGGGCACCTTCTAATTATCATATTATCTCAGTCAATTGTCGGGTCAAACTACTTAACAGAAAAGTCAAACGAGTCAGTTTTTGCAAAATAAATTATAACTGATAATGTAGAAGTTATAAAATACATTTTATCACTTAAATAACTTGGTAAATAATATAAGAACATGTTTAGGCATGTTCAACCCGACAATCCTGAGTATTAGGCTCGGTTCGCAATCGAAAGTCGCAAAAGTAGATTTTCGCTTTGACTTTCAGTTCTGACCCGATTTAGTTTAGTTTAGTTATGCCTTAGGTTTCCTTTGGGACCAAATTACATGTTGGTATAACCCTCTGAGGTTATACTATACGGCTCCTTAGAAATCTGAATCATTTGCATGTTTCCGTTAAATGCTTAAAACTTGACCATTATGCCCTTTTGATATAAAAACGAGATTTTTGAAAATGTGAGAGGACAAAAAGATTTATTACTGATACATAAGTATGTCCTAAAAATTTGACATCAGTTCTTTGTCTAAAATAAAAGTTATGCAAGATATCGTAAAACGAAAGCTTTTTGTTAATTAAATGACATTTTCGGCATAAATCATATATAAACCCGATTTTGGCACCAAACTTGCTACCCACTGTTATGATATAATATTTAGGGATTTTTGGAAATTTTTGTCAAATTTTATACTGACCATAACATAGAGTTCTAGTGTAAATTCGGTATTGACGGTAATGCCCTTTTTGTTAATAAAATAAGTTTAACATACGATTTGAATACCAAACCTTTTCCAACTCATATCATATGTTAAATAAAATATTTTAAGCTTTAAAGACTGATCAAAACTTCAGAATTTTATAAACATCTTGAATACCGTCAATTATCGACTTTTACGCTTATTAAGCGCATAGTATGGTTTAAAACCATATTTAACACCTAAGACTTATTACCTACTGATTTTAAAAATAAATTTGTATACTTTAACAGTAAGTATAAGTCTTGAACTCAGATTTCCAAATTTAACCTTAAAAGCTTATGTGAAATGACCAAAATGGCCCTAAGGTGCATAATTTGGCCATAAATGATTAAACACATATATGTATGACATCTTGCTGATATAACAACATAAAATAAATATTTTTACAGAATGTTTGAGGCCAGAACCTCAGTTTATGTTTAAACCTCTTTTATAAAGTTTAAAATGACCAAAATACCCTTTCGGGGCTTAAATTGATTTTAAATCCGTTTTGGGCATAATGGAAGATATCCTACTGATATCATATCATATTTAAAGCATATTAACTTGTGGAATTTATACATGCCTCACTCGGTTACCCGTTATGCTTATACGCATTCGGTACGGTTTATGTAACTAGTTTGCATGAATTAACTGAAACGGGTCAAACCTTATCATTTTTACTTCAAAATCCAGAATGTGTTTAGTTTACCCACTATATACAAGTCTTCATACTTGTCGTGTCTAAATCACATTCCAATCTGGTCATCGCTTAATCTAGCGTTTCGTACCGTAAACCTTTCTTTAAAACTAACCGGTCTAAGTTACAACTAAAATAAGACCCATTAGGAATCTAATACGTTAATAAAACCTTCGTTCCAGATTGAGAGCCCCGATAGAAGTACTTGCTCTTGCTGATTAGAATATACGGCTGAGTTTAATTTACATTTTTAGCTCAGGTAAATACTTTTAACTTATTTTTCCTTATACGGGCTTGGGATACTATAAATTATTACCGCTTGGTTGGGTGTAGAAACCTTTTAATCGGATATGGTTAAATTGTATAATCCCGCATTAATCAGTATTGCTTGATAACAAATAACATTGGGGGTTAACGACCGTGTCCTGGATATCCTTGGCTCATTCAAAAAGCGTGAATGGCCACGACTTAAGCACGGGGTGTAGGCATACACCTGTCTGGTGCGTATGTAAAAGATATACTCACTCGTGAGGAAACTTCTTGTGAGTTTATATTTGTGGTGTGTCGATTAATCTTGTTCGTCTTTTATACCGGCCCTAAATGTTGGACAAACATGTAAATCTGATACAAGATTGTTATTAATATAATTGTCCCAAGTTATAAAATGTTTATGCCTTATGCATTTAAACCAATTTTCATAAATGTTTTCAAAAGAGTCGGTTAATTGTATTTACCAGTGTAAACTGACGTATTTTTCCAAAAAGTCTAAGTGACAGGTACTGTACGTAATTGGCTGGGAGCTCGGGGCGTTAATAAGGAATCTTGCAAGTTCTAAACGTCTAAAGTCTGTTGAACAATGTTTATATTTCTGTTTTAAGATCCGCCTGTGGATCCATTATCGACCGTTTGTATAATATTTTATTATACTTTTCAAATTCGGTTTGTATTATTATTTTAGTCTTCCGCTGTGCATTAAACTGTGATTAATTGTCTATGATGATATCAACTACATCACAATACTCCCCACCGGCCCCACCGGTAACACGTGGAAATACCGGGGTGTGACAGGTTGCTATCAGAGCCAACATTGAGGGAATTAAACACTAGCCTTTTGTGTTTAATCTCACTGACACAGTTGCACATTCCTCGACTTCCGAGTCTAGACATTAACTAGGAATAATCTCATCCCTAATAAGTATACTTTGTTTTCGATATTTTTGCATTTCAGGAACATGTCGCCGAGTAAAGGTGCCATTGGTGGAAGCTCTCCAAACCCGAAGTCTAAGAATGTTAAGCTTCGTACCACAGCTCGAATAAGCGTACGACCAGTATGGAGAAAAGGCCTTTTTGGACCCATTCCCTAAACCAAACCAGTTGAAACCATTAACCATATTTCAGATTCTGTACCTAAGACTTTTGAAACTTCAAACGGGAAGCCAACATCGGAGGAGTCCATACCAACAGTCCCTGAGGCTCCCACTCCGAAGATGATACTTATGGACCCAAATGATCCATATCTCTTACCTCCAAGTCTTGGAATTCCAAACTTGGACTATACCTGTCCTAACCCTATTCATGATCCATATTATTTATTAACCATAAAATCCTTGGATTCCACTTTTGCAAAGGTTCCTAATATGGAAGATTTCGACTACCCGCCAAAACCTTCAGTATCCGTACCGCACACAGTGAACCAAGGAGAAAACTTTCAGAAATGAAATGAAGAAGAAACTCCTTTTTGTTGTATTTCATTTCTCTAGTAGTCCCTATAAGGACATATTTATCTTTTAAGTCCCTGCGTAGACGAACTTATTTGTTTAAGACCCGTTTAGGGCAATTATTGTAATTCTGAGGATCATTTATGAGAAGTTCCTTTTTGCAATTACTTTTGGCATTAAACATATACATATGTATATATATACTATATCCCAAAATCAAAATATCATTTTTATAATTGATCTGCCGGTAAAATATTTAAAAGGAAATCTTAAAGGTATAACCTAGCCTATATGTCGTTTTAGACATGGCCATGAAGGTAAGACCTTTTTAAGAAAATAGATCCTTGTTAACACCTGAGAACGTGTTAGCACTCTTGACAAATGTGGTTCGAGAAAATCACACTAGTCATCCTTATATTGGACCCTTCCAATTCCTTATCTAGCCTAATGATCTAGAAATCATGGCTCAAATCATCAAATAAGATGATCATATTATAAACATCCATTAGTGATGAAATGCCTTCGGGCTATACCTATTGTCCTAAAAGATAAATGGCAGATGTAGTCTATGACTCCCTGTCAAGAAGGGTGGTGAACTATGTTCAAACCTTAATTCCTCGATCCTAGAAGATCATGGCTTATAAAATTAAAACTGTCCTTGTGACTAGGCCTTTTGTGCCGGCTTAATATCCTTAATGATTTATAACTGGGATAAATTATAATGAATTTTTTAAATAAATTTGATTATCAAATTAACCAAATATGGTTTATTTTATACCATGGTTAATGAATCATCGAAAATGATGATTCCATAATAGACCTCTAAACAAAAATTATTGTCATTTGTTTTATAGCAATCAAGCTACAGCATGTCTGAATCAGAAGAGGTTAACAGTCATCCAAGGGAGAGAAATGATACCACCAGAATAAATGTAGCTGGTGCAGATCTTCAGCCATTGATAGACAATGATGTTACTAGAGCTATTGACAGACAGTTCAAAGAACCAAGTAATACACATACAAAGACTCAATCAGTGGCTCATAGTAAGCCCCCTTCAAAAACACATGAGTCAAATAAAGACAATTCTCGTCACTCATCGAATCAGAAGAGTTTCCCATCCAAGCAGATTGTGCTTAATCAAGAGCCACGTGTCAAGACCTGCTCCTACAAATACTTCGTCTCTTGTAAGCCAAGGGACTTTACAGGAGAAAAAGGAGCCATTGATTGTATGACATGGCTCGACGAGATGGATACTGTAGTTGATATCAGTGGTTGTGCGAAACAAGATATTGTGAAGTTTGTTTCGCAATCATTTAAAGGTGAAGCTTTGGCTTGGTGGAGGTCATTAATCCAAGCCACAAGGAAGATCCCATTGTATAACTTGTCATGGGATCAATTTGTTGCACTGATCAAGGAAAACTTCTGTCCTCAGCATGAGGTAGAAAAGATTGAAACAGACTTCTTGACTCTGGTCATGAAGAATTTGGATTGTCAGGCGTATGTGACGAGTTTCAACACCATGTCCCGTCTGGTTCCCTATTTAGTCACCCCTGAACCTAAACGCATAGCGCGTTTTATTGGAGGCCTAGCACCAGAGATCAAAGGAAATGTCAAAGCATCTAGGCCTACCACTTATAGGTCTGTGGTGGACTTATCCTTATCCCTCACTTTAGATGCAATCAGGAATAAGTCTGTCAAGACTTCTGATGAGGGAAAGAGGAAAAGAGAAGAGGAGAGCTCTCATTGTTCTGATAAGAAGAAAAAGGGAAACTTTGATCATAAGAAAGGTTCCGAGTTCAAGAAAAACTCGAGTCAGTCGGATAACAGACCCAAGTGTTGGAACTGCAGAAAGCATCATTCTGGAAAGTGTACGATCGACCCACATGCTAAACTTTGTGGGATTTGCAAGACCAAGGGTCACAAGACTTTAGAATGCAAGGAGTTGAAGAACGCAACTTGTTACAACTGTAATGAGAAAGGGCATATCAAAACTAACTGCCCAAAACTTGCAAAGAAGCCTGAAGGGGCTAAAAAGACAAATGCGCGAGTTTTCCTGATGAACGCCCAGGAAGCGGTACAGAATGATAATGTTATAACAGGTACATTCCTTATCAATGATGTATAAGCTAGAGTTTTGTTTGATTCGGGTGCAGACAAGTCTTTTGTAGAAAATAAATTTTGTAAACTGTTAAATCTGCCTGTTAAAACTCTAAGCATAAAATATAAGGTAGAATTGGCCGATGGTACCATAGAGATTGCTTCAACAATATTAGATGGATGTTTCATATCCATTAGGAATCACTCTTTTTCGCTATCTTTGCTTCCTTTGAAATTAGCAGGATTCGACATAGTGATAGGCATGGATTGGTTGTCTCGTAACCAAGCCCAAATTGTATGTGATAAGAAGCAAGTGGTTATCAAGACTCCTTATGGTGAGCCATTAACAATTCAGGGAGATACGCAGTACGGATTGCCTAAACAAGTATCTATGCTTAAAGCATCATAGTGTTTGAAGAAAGGTTGTGTCATTTACATGGCACAGGTAACCATTGATGAACCAAAGCCCAAGATAGAAGACATCCCTGTCATTTCTGAGTATCCAGACGTTTTTCCTGAAGAACTACCTGGTTTACCTCCAGACAGACAAGTGGAATTCAGGATTGATATCATTCCTGGGGCAGCACCAGTTGCAAGAGCACCTTATCAGTTGGCACCGACTGAGATGAAAGAGTTAAGAACTCAGTTGGATGATTTGTTGAAGAAGGGATTTATTAGACCTAGCTCGTCCCCTTGGGGAGCGCCGATCCTATTTGTGAAGAAGAAAGATGGCTCGATACGTCTATGCATTGATTATCGCGAGCTGAACAAGGTTACAATCAAGAATAGATATCCATTGCCGAGGATCGACGATTTCTTCGATCAGCTCCAAGGAGCAAGTTACTTTTCAAAGATCGATTTGAGGTCGGGTTACCATCAGCTGAAAGTCAGAACCAAAGATGAGCACAAGACCGCATTCAGAACACGATATGGTCATTACGAGTTCTTGGTGATGCCTTTCGGGTTCACTAATGCACCTGCAGCATTCATGGATCTCATGAATCGCGTTTGCAAGCCTATCTAGACAAGTTTTTCATTGTCTTCATTGATGACATACTTATTTATTCAAAGAATCAAGCCGATCATGAAAAACATCTCCGATGTATCCTTAAACTTCTGCAGCAAGAGAAGCTCTACGACAAGTTTTCCAAATGTGAGTTTTGGCTTCGTGAAGTCCAATTTCTTGGACATATGGTAAGTGAGCGTGGAGTCCAGGTGGATCCCACTAAGATTGAAGCGATTATGATTTGGCAAGCACCAAAAACACCTACGGAGATACGCGGCTTCTTGGGTCTAGCAGGATACTACAGGCGTTTCATCGAAAACTTTCAAGGATTGTTGCACCTCTAACTTCGTTGACTCGTAAGAAAATAAAGTTCATTTGGAGTCCCAAGAAACAGGAATCCTTTGAGATTCTTAAACAAAAGCTGAGCAATGCTCCTGTGTTAACATTGCCAGATGGGATTGAAGAGTTTGTGGTTTATTGCGACGCATCGCACACAGGTATGGGTTGTGTGCTTATGCAGAAAGGCAAGGTTATTGCCTATGCTTCACGTCAATTAAAAGTGCACGAAAAGAACTACACCACCCATGATTTGGAATTGGGTGCCATTGTATTTGCACTAAAGCTTTGGAGGCACTATCTATATGGAACCAAGTGTGTGTCTATTCTGATCATAAGAGCCTTCAACATCTGTTTAATCAGAAGGATCTTAACATGAGGAAACGTCGTTGGATGGAGACACTGAACGATTATGATTGTGAGATACGCTACCATCCTGGCAAGGCAAATGTAGTCGCTGATGCTTTGAGCAAGAAAGAAAGGATCAAACCTATTAGGATCAATGCCAAAAGCATTGAATTGAAGAACAACTTGAATGAAAGGTTGTTAGCTTCTCAAAAGGAAGCTATTTTAGAAACTAACTTTCCGAATGAGAAGTTAGGTGTAACTGCCGATCAATTATCTTATGGAAAGGATGGAATCCTTAGATTAAACGGTCGAATCTGAGTTCCAATTTATGGAGGACTTAGAGATGTAATCCTTCAAGAAGCCCATAGTTCTAAATATTCGGTACATTCGGGCAGTGATAAAATGTACCAAGATCTAAAGGCAAATTACTGGTGGATAGTTTTGAAGAAATCTATAGCCACTTATGTGGCTAAATGTCTGACGTGCGCACAGGTTAAAGCCGAGCATCAAAAGCCGTCAGGATTACTACAACAGCCTGAACTTCGCACTTGGAAATGGGAAATGGTAACTATGGATTTTATTACTAAGTTACCAAGGACGAAACGTGGGAATGATACGATATGGGTTATAGTCGACAGACTGACCAAGTCAGCTCACTTTTTGCCTATTAAAGAAACACACAGCTCCGATAAGCTAGCTCAGCTATATGTGGATGAGATTGTATCTTTCCATGGAGTGTCAGTATCTATTATCTCTGATAGGTATACAAGATACACATCTCATTTTTGGAAAAGCTTTCAGCAATCATTAGGCACTCGTGTGAATTTCAGTACTGCTTACCATCCTTAGACGAATGGGAAAAGTGAGCGTACGATTCAAACCTTGAAAGACATGCTACGTGCTTGTGTTATTGATATGGGTGGAAGTTGGGATGACCATCTTCCTTTGATTGAATTTTCATACAATAATAGTTATCATTCGAGCATTCAAGCAGCGCCTTTTGAGGCCTTGTACGGAAGGAAGTGCAGAACGCCAGTTTGTTGGGCGGAGGTTGGAGAAACCCAACTATCAGGACCTGATGTAGTCCTTGAAACGATGGATAAGATTGTCCAAATCCGTGATCGTCTGAAAGCTGCCAGGGATAGGCAGAAAAGTTGTGCTGATATGAGGCGCAAACCTCTAAAATTCAAAGTTGGTGATAAAGTGCTACTCAAGGTGTCACCCTGGAAAGGGGTGATGCATTTTGGCAAAAAGGGCAAGCTGAGCCCAAGGTACATAGGACCATTCGAGATCATCGAATGTGTCGGAATTTGTAGCTTACAAGCTAAATCTACCCGAAGAACACAGTGGGATACATAATGTGTTCCACATCTGCAATTTAAAGAAATGTCTAGCCGATGAATCGCTAGCAATGTCTCATAAGGATGTGCAGATTGATGAAAGTTTGAAGTTCATTGAAAAACCTTTGTCGATTGAGGATCGACAGTTAAGAAGCATCGAAGAAAGCATGTGTCGATCGTAAAAGTGAAATGGGATGCCCATAGTGGCCTAGAATACACGTGGGAGGTCGAATCCACGATGAAACAGAAGTTCCCTTATTTATTTCAGTAAATCTCGAGGTCGAGATTTCTTTTAAGGGGGAGAGGATGTCACACCTCAGAAAAATCATGTCCAATGTAGTAACGACACGTGTCATAAGCTTTAAACGTGTAAATAATTGATTTCGAAGGACTAGAGTTGACAAACAAGGAAAGATATCTGTGAAAGGATCCAAAGTGTCAACACACTAAAATTTTGCCTTTCAACAACCCTACATGATGTTTATACCCTTAAACGAATAAATTGTGAAACGTATGAAGCCGGTTGTGGAAGTAAGTGAAAGTTTACGAGACGCGAGGATTAAATGTGTCAACATGTTAATTTAATACCTATGAGTGACCTTTTAACAAACCCGGAGCTTTGTAACGATTAATTATACTCCCAAGAGTAAGTGAAAAAAATTTCACGAGGTTTCGATATCGTTTGATATAAATACGTTCACTTTCGTAAATAAAGGGTTAAAAGCATCAACGAGGAAAAACTTGTGTTTTCGGTTATCGTTTAACAAAACCGGACCTAATGATGTTTGGTTATATTCTAGAGATCATAAAAATATAAACTTTATGGGTTAATAGTGCTTAAGATTGGAGTTATGGGGTTTTAAAGGTCCAGGGGTCAGTTCTGCCAAGTTAAAAACTTGTTTGGCTGGTCACCCTTGTGGTGGCGCTGCGCCACACCAAAGACCCTCTGCCGTCACGCGACGCGACGGCCTAAAATGGGCAGAATCTTTGCAGAGATGCATGTTTTAGCATGTTGTCTTCTCCAAACCACTTCCACACTCACATAACTCGAATCTAGGGATTGTTTGTTGGGTTTTAAAACCACTTTGGACACATGGAGCAATCTTACAACATCCCTAAACACTTGTGATGATCTTGTGAGAGTCACTTGCACTATAAATAGGGGCATTGGCTGCCATACTCATCGTTCACTTCAAATTTTCAACACCTTCTCTCTTGTGGAGCTCTTTGAAGCATTCTCTGGGATTCCTAATCAAGACGGAAGCCCTCCTTAGTTCAATCTTCGTGCTAGGACCTTGTGTAAGCGTTCTTAGCTTCCGTAGTTAAGTTTTCGTTAGTGTAATGACCGAAAGTCAAGGATATCGTAATTACTCTTTGACTTTGTGATTAATCACTAACGGTCCAGCCATTATTCGAATTGAAAGTGTCTTTGTGTTGGTAATTATGTAGGTGTGAAACCCTAAAAAGGGCACCTTCTAATTATCACGTTATCTCAGTCAATTGTCGGGTCAAACTACTTAACAGAAAAGTCAAACGAGTCAGTTTTTGCAAAATAAATTATAACTGATAATGACGAAGTTATAAAATACATTTTATCACTTAAATAACTTGGTAAATAATATAAGAACATGTTTAGGCATGTTCAACCCGACAATCCTGAGTATTAGGCTCGGTTTGCAACCGAAAGTCGCAAAAGTAGACTTTTGCTTTGACTTTCTGTTCTGACCCGATTTAGCTTAGTTTAGTTATGCCTTAGGTTTCCTTTGGGACCACATTACATGTTGGTATAACCCTCTGAGGTTATACTATACGGTTCCTTAGACATCTGAATCATTTGCATGTTTCTGTTAAATGCTTAAAACTTGACCATTATGCCCTTTTGATATAAAAATGAGATTTTTGAAAATGTGAGAGGACAAAAAGTTTTATTACTGATATATAAGTATGTCCTAAAAATTTGACATCAGTTCTTGGTCTAAAATAAAAGTTATGCAAGATATCGTAAAACGAAAGCTTTTTGTTAATTAAATGGCATTTTCGACATAAATCATATATAAACCCGATTTTTGGCACCAAACTTGAAACCCACTCTTATGATATAATATTTAGGGATTTTTGGAAATTTTTTTCAAATTTTATACTGACCATAACATAGAGTTCTAGTGTAAATTCGGTATTGACGGTAATGCCCCTTTTGTTAATAAAATAAGTTTAACATACGATTTGAATACCAAACCTTTTCCTACTCATATCATATGTTAAATAAAATATTTTAAGCTTTAAAGACTGATCAAAACTTCAGAATTTTATAAACATCTTGAATACCGTCAATTATCGACTTTTACGCTTATTAAGCGCATAGTATGGTTTAAAACCATATTTAACGCCTAAGACTTATTACCTACTGATTTTAAAAATAATTTTTTATACTTTAACAGTAAGTATAAGTCTTGAACTCAGATTTCCAAATTTAACCTTAAAAGCTTATGTGAAATGACCAAAATGCCCCTAAGGTGCATAATTTGGCCATAAATGATTAAACACATATATGTATGATATCTTGCTGATATAACAACATAAAATAAATATTTTTACAAAATTTTTGATTCCAGAACCTCAGTTTATGTTTAAACCTCTTTTATAAAGTTTAAAATGACCAAAATACCCTTTCGGGGCTTAAATTGTTTTTAAATCCGTTTTGGGCATAATGGAAGATATCCTACTGATATCATATCATATTTAAAGCATATTAACTTGTGGAATTTGTACATGCCTCACTCGGTTACCCGTTATGCTTATACGCGTTCGGTACGGTTTATGTAACTAGTTTGCATGAATTAACTGAAACGGGTCAAACCTGATCATTTTTACTTCAAAATCCAGAATGTGTTTAGTTTACCCACTATATACAAGTCTTCATACTTGTCTGGTCTAAATCACATTCCAATCCGGTCATCGCTTA
Source organism: Helianthus tuberosus (assembly GCA_030545235.1). Taxonomy (NCBI): domain Eukaryota; kingdom Viridiplantae; phylum Streptophyta; class Magnoliopsida; order Asterales; family Asteraceae; genus Helianthus; species Helianthus tuberosus. The sequence continues at coordinate 159,688,400 of CM060396.1, read as the reverse complement.
ATCTAGCGTTTCGTACCGTAAACTTTTTTTTTAAACTAACCGGTCTAAGTTACAACTTAAATAAGACTCGTTAGAAAAATCTAATAGGTTAATAAAGCCTTAGTTCCAGATTGAGAGCCCAAGTAGAAGTACTTGTTCTTGCTGATTAGAATATACGGCTGAGTTTAATTTAAATTTTTAGCTCCGGTAAATACTTTTAACTTATTTTCCCTTATACGGGCTTGGGATACGGTAAATTATTACCGCTTTGTCGGGTGTAGAAACCTTTTAATCGGATATGGTTAAATTGTATAATCCCGCTTTAATCAGTATTGCTTGATAACAAATAACATTTGGGGTTAACGACCGTGTCCTGGATATCATTGGCTCATTCAAAAAGCGTGAATGGCCACGACTTAAGCACGAGGTGTAGGCATACACCTGTCTGTTGCGTATGTAAAAGATATACTCACTCGTGAGGAAACTTCTTGTGAGTTTATATTTGTGGTATGTTGATTAATCTTGTTCGGCTTTTATACCGGCCCTAAATGTTGGACGAACATGTAAATCTGATACAAGATTGTTATTAATATAATTGTCCCAAGTTATAAAATGTTTGTGCCTTGTGCATTTAACCTAATTTTCATAAATGTTTTCAAAAGAGTCGGTTAATTGTATTTACCAGTGTAAACTGACGTATTTTCCAAAAAGACTAGGTGACAGGTACTGTACGTAATTGGCTGGGAGCTCGGGGCGTTAATAAGGAATCTTGCAAGTTCTAAACGTCTAAAGTCTGTTGAACAATGTTTATATTTCTAGTTTAAGATCCGCCTGTGGATCCATTATCGACCGTTTGTATAATATTTTATTATACTTTTCAAATTCGGTTTGTATTATTATTTTAGTCTTCCGCTGTGCATTAAACTGTAATTAATTGTCTATGATGATATCAACTACGTCACGATACTCCCCACCGGGCCCACCGATAACACGTGGAAATATCGGGGTGTGACACTCAGTCGTTGGAGTTCTGTCTCATGTTACACCCGATTGATCTAGGACTCCGTAATGCATGTCAAGGCTCTGCCTGACTCAGTCATTGGAGTTCTGTCTCGAGTTGTACGGTTAATGTGATTTGGGTTATTTTACTAACACGTGTGCATTGTTAATTTTAATAGATAATAACCAGGAGATACACCAGGAAGCTTTAGTTTTACCTAAGTAAACAATGTGAGTACATTTGCTTCTTGCCATCTTTTTTGTAAATCTGTTTGTGAGTCAAATTGTTTTACCAAAACCTCAAATGTTTTAAAATTACACTTAACAGTAATTGAGTATTTGTAATTCTACCATTACTACCGGTATGTTGGGGTTTTGTATACATTACTTGATACTCGTTACTATTGGAATAGTAGCATGACCACAAGTCAGGATTGACAATACCAGAAAGGGGTAATTGGATAGATATAAGCAAATGTAATTGCGGATGCCCTAAATACTATAAAGTTGTAATGTGATAAACCTGTCTTGATTAAACTGGGATGCACTCGCCAGTATTTCTTGCTTATAAAACTTTTTAAAACGCGTTTCAGGTAACTTAATGTGAAGCAATTAGAAGCCAGCTGGAGAGCACCAAAGGCTTGGAAAAGTGGCTATAAAAGTTACCTAAATAAAAAGGAGTTTTGTCTTTCGATAAACTAGGGTTTATCCCTATAAACATATTGTAATGGAAACTTGGGGTTTTATCTCATTTGTTTATTATAAAAAGTTTGGTGTTTTAACTCTGATAAAACATTTCTTAACTACGGTCCTGATGAAAGTTTTCTGCTGCCATATTAATAACACTGATACCACCGGCTCTGAACGCTCGCGACACCCGCCTCCCGGGGCAGGAGGTCGGGGGCTGCGACATCATGTGGGGTCTATTTGGTCAGATTTAACCACAAAAATTAACTGAGTTATGTCTAAAGAACATAACTTACAAGGGTTTGCAAACATCAAGTACGTTTTCTGTAATTATTGAAGACAAAGGACACAATTTGCAATAAGTGACATACATAAAGGACGATTTTTGTGATCTACTCTTTTTTAAATGATGAATGATATCAAAAGTTGTATAAACTTGCCATGTAAGCATGAGAATGAAAATCTTTTTTGGCTTTTGTTTGTCTACTTGTGATGACATCTTGGCCTAGTGTGTCACACCCCAACCGATAGCGTAAACATCAGAGTGAGACGCAAACGAGATTGCTCATTGCACACAACACTAAAAGTGACAATAAAATTAAGATAAACTGATTTCATTTCATATTAATTGTCAAATTACAATACAAGGAAATTCAAATACAACATAATTCAATACAACAAAACAAATTACATCAAAACATAGTATAAAATTGCTACAATAATTAAAATCTAAGATTTCTAGATGTGTATCTAAAGCATCGTCGCTACGCCCAATTTTAATTCATCATCATCCTCCAATATGTTAAAAATACATGGTTCAATACAACGAATTGGCGAGTATACAAGTTTTGATACATATCATAAGTAATAAAGCTTAAACGAATCCACATGGTAAACTAGTTATTCAAGATTAATAATAAACTGACATGTGAACAAACAAGTCAACCCAAAGTTTAACGCAAGTAAAAGACTTAACATGACCTCACATTCACGGGCGGTGCGTTACTCCTATAACACTATACATGTTAAAGGTAGGCTTGTACGAAGTTAATGACAAGTTTCACACAAAACGAACAAACCCAGATTAAAGTATCAAGTATAACGTATGCATGCATGTATTGGATTGTTTGTGCATTTTGTATAAAAGTCTAAGTGTAACTGTGTAGGTTTATAAGTTAACATATTGCACCCAAAGTGTAAAACCAAAAAGAGGGTGTTCGAGTATACTCACGGTTTTGCTAATCTTCTTTAGAAATCCCGCGAGCGTAGTTTTGGTAGGCGTATTACAGGAACGTCAAGGTTATTCCACCCGGCGAGCAAAGGGATGGTGGAATTAGTACAGGAACACCAAGGTTACCCTATAGGGAAAACGAAGGTGTGAATCAGAGTTAGAGGATTAAGTTACCAAATTTAAAGTACTTAGTATAATATGAAAATACAATTAGACATAAAGTATATTTTGTTCATGCACTTGTCCCGACACTGAGTTTCGGTGTTTTTACAGGTCCTAGTTTGCCCAACAGAATCAGTGACAAGGAAAATACCGGTATCGAACCGGTACTGGTATCGAAAATACCAGTATGGTCCTGTTCGGTATCGATGCATGAAGGTAAAAATCAGCACCAACCTGGCACATAAAACGCCAAAAGTCGGTACCGAATTGATATTGAAAATCTTTTAGTTCAGGAAATTCGGTACTGCTACCCGGTACCATTTGCCCATCCATGATCACGGGTACCATACGAACAACGATGGTATCGTATAACTTTTTTTTGTTGATTTTCTTCAACTTTTAATAATTTCTTTTTTTTAGTTTCGGGGGTAGGGATGAGCTAGGTGCCAACCGATACTGGATCACTATTCGTACCAAAATACCGCGGTACTGGTATTTGAAGGTAAAAACCGGTACCAGGAACGCCAAAAGTCGGTACTGAATTGGTACTTAAGATCTTTCGGTTTGGGAAACTCGGTACCGGTACCCAGTACCAGTTGCTCATCTCGGACCACGAGTTTCATACGAACAACATCATTACCATACAACTTTTTTTGTTGATTTTCTGTCAGTTATCTTTTAGTGTTTTTTCTGCATTTTCTTTTTAGGGTTATTAGATTTTATCACCCCTAACTATTGGCTATTTTCCGCTGTCACCCCTAACTATCACTTTGACGCCCGTCACCCCCAACTTAACACTTGTGTATTCTGTCACCACGTCGTTAACTGATCACTAACTTTTGATCTTGGTACTATACTTTTGGGGGTGTCATAGGGATCTTTGGAAGGTTTTAGGGATCTTAGGACACCCCAAAAGTATAGTAGCAAGATCAAAAGTTAGTGATTAGTTAATGACGTGGTGACAGGAGACACTAAGTGTTAAGTTGGGGATGACGGGCGTCAAAGTGATAATTAAGAGTGGCAGTGGCCAATAGCCAATAGTTAAGGGTAATAAAATTCAATAGCCCTTCTTTTTTATTCTTGTTAGCGATTTCCTTGCGCCTTGCTCGTAGTGATTTTAAAACACATATAAACACAAACTAAATAACAAAAGAAGTTCGCCGTAACACGGTGACGGTGATAAACCTAGTTTTAATAAATATATATACCATTCAACTTTCAAATTTTACACACAAATCTCAAACTCTTTTCTCTCAACTAGAAAGTATTTCATAACCACCATTCGTCATGTTTCCATTTAACAACGACCTAAACACGTTTGATCTGAACCACCCGCGTTATACACACACTCAAGACAACATGTGGGTGGTGAATACCAATACTAGCCAAGATGAGTATCAACCATTATCGACGGAAAATTCCCCACGACACACCATCCCCACAAAGTCGGCAAATGTCCCCACCCGTACAAATGCCCGATAGGTTCTTTTATTCCTCAAAACCCCCATTTAGCCAATATATGTTTCCACCCATACCGAAAGCCAAACCGTACTCGAAACTCAACCCGCATTTGAAACTAGCTCAACTTCATCCACATGTAGACATTGTAGAATGTGCTCCTAAAAAATGAGAAATGGTCAAGCACTGAGGAGTTAGCTTTTGGCACGAGCATGACTCAACATTTTCAAAGATTCCATTATTGGTATACTTTTTCTGTCAAATAAAATTATTAAATGTTTAACTTAAAAATATTTTAAATGTTTAAAATTGTTTATTTAAAAATATTTTAATTGTTTAAATAGGCGATGATCAAGAGGCACTCATGTTTTGGGATCGCATTCGTCAAAAATTTTGGGGCCGTTATGAACCGCGAACCTTACCATACTAACGATTTGTTATCGAGAAAATGGACGACAATGCGAACAAAATCAACAACTTCAATAACAGTTTCAACCCCATACAAATAATCGTCAAAGAGGAAGCGGTTTGAATTATACGGACGTCATAATGATCGCCCATGATAAATTTAGATTACAATACGATTGTGCCTTTAACATGATAAAAGCTTGGGAGCTACTTCGAATTTCTCCAAAGTAGTATCTTGTGCCACCTGTGGCTGTCAACCCAAGTCCATCATCTAAGCGTTCCAAGAGTACTTCAGGCACGTCGGAGCCGAACTCGTCTATAGGTAGATCAAATGCACGTTCCTATTTAGACCTAAACGGCAACACCGATAACCTTAAGTTTAGAAACTGCAAGAATTGCAACACCCGTCCGGTAGAGATAAAATCAAGGAAGCTGCAAGATCCCGAGGCAAATCCTCGCCTACAACAACAAGGAATACGAGAAACTTGCTCGACTTCTCTCGATTAAGGAACAAGATCACCAATTGCAAATGGATAGGCAAAGGGTTTCCGATCTTAAGTTCCTTGAGAAGCCCACCTCACATCTCTCTGAGGAAGACCGTCTGATTTTTGATGTTGAGAAACATTGTTTTTAGCTAAATATCTCAAAAAGAATAGCTTTTTATGTTTTTTTATTAGTTTAAATGTTATGCTATTTTTTAATTAGTTTATGTCGCAACCCCCGATCCCTGATCCCCGGGAACGGGCAGCCGCGAGCCAGTTTCGGTGGTATCTCGTATTGTCTAATTTGTCAGCGGAATTTTTCATCAGGACCGTAGTTAGGAAATATTTATCAGAGTAAAATACCACATTTTCATAACATTAAACAAATGGGTTAAAACCCAAGTTTTTATTACAAACTAATTTATAGTGATAAATCCCATTTTATTTGAATTAAAACGCCTTCTTTATTTAGGTAACTTTTATAGCCACTTTTCCAAGCCTTTAGTGCTGTCCAGCTGGCTTCTAATTGGCTTTCACATTGTGTTACCTGAAACGCGTTTTAAAAACATTTGTTAGTGGGAAATACTGGTGAGTGAATCCCAGTTTAATCAAGAAACATTAATTTAATTTAAACAGTATTGAGAGCGATTACAATGTTTATATCTACACAATTACTCCTTTAGTACTGTCAATCCTGACTTGTGGCTCATATTACACATTGGCTAACTCATTGTCCAATGGTAACGTATTCCACATTTTGTATATAAAACCCCAACATACCGGCAGTAATTGAAGAATTACAAAGACTCAATCACTGCTAAATTGCATTGTAAAATAGTTAAGGTTTTGTAAAAACTGTTTACAAAAAGGAGATTACTCACATTGTTGTCTTAGATTTTCCGTAAGGTTTCCTGAGAATAATCTATAATTTATACAAATGGACACGCGTTAGTATAATAACCCATTTTAACATTAGTAATACCCTCCCCGAGACGGCATTCCAACGACTACGTCGGGCAGAACCACGACAGCCGTTACGGAACCCTAGATCAATCGGGAAGCGTATCTAATACGTATCCAGGGGTTATAATACTTACAACGGAGCAGAAATTCACTATTTAAGGGGGGTATAATACCGGTGTATAAAGTCTACTATTTCAGAATTCGATTAGAAAGAAAAGAAATGAGTGAGTAGACTGAAGATCCGATGCCTCCTATATAAAGTGCTGATTTCTGTCTTTCTCGCGGCCCGCGTAAAACAAGATAGGGGCTTACGCGGCCCGCGTCAATCCCAGGTCAACGCGTAGCTCGTCCGGATCAGCGACTAGACTTGCCACGATGATGACACGTGTCGGCCTGGGGTGTTGCCGCGTTCTTGATCTCTCGCGGCCCGCGTAAGTGTTAAGGGTAGCTTACGCGGCCCGCCTAAACTTAAAAATCAAAGAAATCAGGTTTTAACCTTTAAACCGCCCGCGTAAGGGTTGGGGTGGAGTCTACACGGCCCGCCTCAGCCCAAAATTTAAATTTTTAATTATTTTTAATACTATTTAATGTATTTGAGGCCCGTTTTCACGTATGGGGTGTATTTTGGGACATATTGGGATACTTTAAAATATTTTTAGGGTGTCAGAAATATTATGAGGGTGTCGGTTTTATGGAGGGTTGTTATATCCTCCCCACCTTGTTTTAGAGATCGTCCTCGAGATCTACTGGAACAAGTGTGGATATTTCCTTTGCATTTCAGATTTAAGCTCCCATGTGTACTCAGGTCCTCTTTTAGAGTCCCACTTCACTTTAACCAGAACTAATCTCTTATGCTTGAGATTCTTGACTTTCCTGTCTTCAATTTGTAGAGGCCTTTCTACAAACTTGAGCTGTTCATTTACCTCTATATCCTTAAGAGGTACCATCAGCGATTCATCGGCTAAGCATTTCTTGAGATTAGATACATGAAATACATCATGTATTCCTGCCATTTCCTTTGGCAGTTGTAGCTGATAGGCTACAGATCCTATTCTTCTAATGATCTCAAAAGGTCCAACATACCAGGGACTTAGCTTCCCTCATTTGATGAATCTTACCACTCCTTTCCAAGGAGAGACTTTTAACAATACTTTATCTCCTACTTGAAATTCTAATGGTTTTCGTCTGTTATCAGCATAGTTTTTCTGTCGATCACGTGCTGCTTTTAGTCGTTCCTTGACTTGAATGATCTTGTCGGTTGTTTCTTGCACTATCTCAGGTCCAGATAGTTGCTTTTCCCCAATTTCTGCCCAACAGACTGGGGTTCGGCACTTTCGTCCATAAAGTGCTTCGAATGCTGCAGCATTGATACTTGTGTGATAACTATTATTATAAGAAAATTCTATTAAAGGTAAGTGTTCGTCCCAATTACCTCCGAAATCAATTACACAAGCTCTAAGCATATCTTCCATTGTCTGAATTGTTCTCTCGCTTTGTCCGTCTGTTTGAGGATGATAAGCTGTGCTTAGATTTAACTTGGTTCCCATTGCCTTTTGGAAACTTGACCAAAAATGAGAGGTAAATCGACTATCCCTATCAGAAACAATTGATAAAGGAATTCCATGTAATGAAACAATTTCATTTACATACAATTTAGCTAGCTGTTCCATACTGAAAGTTTCCTTCATTGGTAGGAAATGAGCTGACTTAGTTAGCCTATCTAAAATCACCCAGATTGTATCATTACCTTTCTTTGTTTTGGGTAATTTAGTAACAAAATCCATTGTTATCAATTCCCATTTCCACACTGGCATTTCTAACTGTTGTAACAAACCTGAGGGTTTCTGGTGTTCAGCTTTCACTTGTGAACAAGTTAAACATTTAGAAACATAGGCTGCTATGTCCTTTTTCATTCCTATCCACCAGAAATTTTTGCTTAAATCCTTGTACATTTTATTATTTCCTGGGTGCATCGTATACTTAGACTTATGGGCTTCTTCTAATATACGATGACGTAGGTTTCCTAATTTAGGTATCCACATTCTCTTTTTATAGAATCTCCAAATTCCATCTGTTCCTTGTTCTAATTCCTTAATCATACCTTTTAGTTTTTCAGTATCATCCTTGATTATTGATTCTTGTGCTTCTCTTATCTGATCATTTAAATCTACTTGTGGATTTAATTTAAGAGAACGTACCCTTTTTGGCTTTTCATGATACTTTCGACTTAAAGCATATGCCACTACATTTGCCTTTCCCTCATGATACTGGATATCACAATCATAATCACAAAGCATCTCCATCCAGTGTCTTTGTCTCATATTCAACTCCTTTTTCCCGAAAACATACCTTAAACTCTTATGATTAGTGAATATGGTAAACTTACTACCATAAAGGTAATGTCTCCAAATCTTAAGGGCAAAAATTATAGCTCCTAATTCTAGATCATGGGTTGAATAATTCTCTTCATGATTCTTAAGTTGCCTAGACGCATAGGCTATAACATTTTGACGTTGCATTAATACACATCCATAGCCTAACTTAGAAGCGTCACAATAGACTACAAAGTCTTCAGTTCCTTCTGGTAACGCTAATATGGGTGTATTAGTTAATCTTTGCCTAAGAATTCTAAAAGCTTCTTCTTGTTTTGGTCCCCATTCAAACTTAATGGATTTACAGGTTAACTTAGTTAAAGGAATAGCTATTCTAGAGAAATCTCGAATAAATCTTCTATAATAACCGGCCAATCCTAAGAAACTTCTAACCTCGGTTGGTGATTCATGGGTTTTCCATTTAGTAATCGCCTCGATCTTTGTTGGATCCACATGAATTCCTTCATGATTGACTAAGTGTCCAAGAAATTGTATATGTTTTAACCAAAACTCGCACTTTGAAAATTTAGCATAAAGCTTCTCCTTTCTTAATAGACTTAAAAGTGCGTGCAAATGCTTTGCATGATCCTCTTTATTCTTAGAATAAATTAGAATATCATCTATAAAAACAATTATGAATTTATCCAAATATGGCTTACATATTCGGTTCATCATGTCCATAAATGTGGCTGGGGCATTGGTTAAACCAAATGGCATGACAGTAAATTCATAATGTCCATACCTTGTTCTAAACGCTGTTTTAGGAATATCCTCTTCCTGTACCTTTAATTGATGATATCCTGACCTTAAATCGATTTTAGAGAAAAATCGAGCTCCTTGCTGTTGATCGAACAGATCATCGATTCTCGGTAGTGGGTACCGATTCTTAATCGTAACTTTGTTCAATTCACGGTAGTCAATGCACATATGCATTGATCCGTCCTTCTTTTTGACAAATAAAATCGGTGCTCCCCATGGTGACAAACTTGGTTGTATAAATCCTTTTTCCAGCAATTCATCTAATTGTTTCTTCAGTTCCTGCATTTCCACGGGTGCCAAACGGTAAGGTGCTTTGGCAATTGGTGCTGTTCCAGGTAGCAGGTGAATTCTGAATTCAACTTCTCTGTCCAGCGGTAGTCCTGGTAATTCTTCTGGAAAGATATATGAAAACTGAGACACTACTGGAATGTCCTTTAGTTCTTTTCCTTTAGTGTTAGTGATTATGGAAATCAAATACACTATAGATCCTTTTCTTATATAACTTGCAGTTTTCATCACAGAGATGAATTTCTTGGATCTAGATGGTTTATCTCCTTTAATTGTGATCATTTTACCTTTTGGTGAATTTACTTGAATCGACTTTTGATCATATAAAATACTGGCTTTATTGGCTATTAACCAATCCATTCCTAATACAATATCAAATCCTGCCAGATTCATAGGATAAAGGTTTGCAATAAACTCTTGGTTTAAAATTTCTATTCTTGCTCCATGCAAGATTTCAGAAATCCTAATAGTTTCTCCATTAGCTGTCTCTACTAGACATTCTTGTGGTAGTTTAGTCAATGACTGATTTACAAGTTTGCAAAACGAAGTATTAATAAAACTTTGGTTCGCACCAGAGTCAAATAATACTTTAGCAAAAACATCATTAACTAAAAATGTACCAGCTATTACATCTGGAATCATCTTGGCTTCATCTGCAGTCAGAACAAATGCTCTAGCATTTTTAGTGTTCTTGTTGTTCGCAGCTGGGGCTAGTTTTGGACAGTTTGGCCTGATATGACCTTTTTCTCCACAGTTGTAGCATAGTCCATTACTGGATTTTCTCCCACAATCTTCTTCCTTGTGTCCTGATATTTTGCAGAAATTGCAATATAGGGAGCATCTTCCAGAATGCTTCCTTTTGCAACACTTGCAATAAGGTGCAGATGTGGAACCTGCATTTTTCCCACGGTTGGAATTTCCAAATCGGAATTCCTGGGTAAGTCTTTGGGCTAGGTTTCTCCTCTGGTGTTCTTCTCTAGTACGGATTAATTCATCTGTCAAGGTATTCGCTAGTTCTACAGCTTCTTTAATAGTTTGAGGTCTAGCTGCCTTGACTACATGTCTAATATCTCCGATTAATCCCCAGATGTAACGGGAAATTAATACTGGTTCAGGTGATGCAAGGGTTGGTACTATTCTAGCATATTCAAAGAATGTGGTAGTATAACCCTTACTAACTACCCCGGTCATCCTAAGGTTCAGAAACTTATTAGCTATCTGTTCCTTTTCATTGGGAGGACATAATTTCCTTTCTACCATATTCTTAAATTCCTCCCATTCCATGTTGTAAACCCTATCACTTCCTCTTGATTGGAGGATAGTGTTCCACCATTCTAAGGCTGAGTTCTTAAACAGATTAGAAGCAAACATTATCTTGTCTTCTTCAGCACACTTGCTTATTTTTAAAACAGCCTCAGTCTTCTCTATCCAGCGTAGAGCTGCAATGTGTCCTTCATTGCCCGAGAATATTGGTTTGCAGGACAAGAATTCCTTGTAAGAACAACCGTAAGACACGGTTCTTCTTCTTTTGGGAATGGGCACTTGAAGTACGGGTCCATTGTTCACACTGTTTTCTGGTTCAATTGGTCGCTTACTGCTATGTTTACTTTTATTATTCGCTTCTTGAACCGTTTTAATAATAAATGGCATTGCATCTATAATTCCTTGTGCCACTATGTGTTGAACGGCACTATTATCCATTTGGTTTCCATTGTTATTGATGCTCGGATTCTCATTAACCACGTTAATGTTACTCTGGTTATCGTTATTCAGATTTCCTTGATTTCCTTCGTCGGCCATCTGAATTTTAAACATTTACCACGTATTAATATCACAAAATAATATTAATATAGTCAATCACATGACACGCATTTTTGCCAAAAGCGTCGATCATTGCGACTTTACTCTATTTCCATATACTATGCGTCTATTACACACTAGTACTGAAATAAAAATTACAATATCAACTGAAATAGAATTACACTAATAGTAGTAGGCATCCATACACACATATTTTATTTTATTTTATTATTATTATTATTACTACTACCGTTTCACCATCACATTCACGGATATGGATTCATTCAGAAATCCATATTACGCTCGTCGTATTTCCATACGAGTCGCTCTCCCACCTGTTTCATCCGTTCACTACTTTGTAAAATTTCCTCACCAAAAGTCCTAAGTTCTTGTACGTTTTCTGCACTCATTGGGGGTGCAGGTTCTAGGACTGGGTTTGGAATCTGGGGTGCGGGTTCCTGATATGGGGGTGTAGGTGCCTGGAATCGGTAAGGATCTTCTAAAATTTCCCTAATGTATTCATCGTGAAAATAGGGATCTAAAGGGTCCAAACCTAGGTAAGCTCCTACGTTCTGCACGGGCGTGTCTTCATGTATCGGGTAACGTTGCACATAGTCCCTAACATCATCCCACCAGGGATCGTAATTTGGGTCTAGGGGGTTTGGTGCTGGTACCCTATGTATTTCCTCCGGATTGAAGTCATGCATCTCTACTTGGTTTTCAAGGTTTTCTATCTCCATTGGTTGGTCAGGGATTGGTAGTTGTGGTTAGGGTGCTATGATTTGCTCCAGATTAGGGTCACCTGCAGTGGTTGCTAGGATGTGAATATTGGCTATACCCCTATTTATCATGTCTTGGGCATAGGCATCTGTCTCTCTCTTGGCTGCTGCTAATGCTCTCTGGTCTTGTAACTTTTTCATACGCTTCCTACGCTCGTGTGCCCCTCTACTGAACCATCCCCTCTTTTTATGAGGAAATGGCTCTTCTGACTGAGTCTTAAACATAAAGATTCCTTCTTCCTTATCAGCAGAGTACCCTGAGAGGGCAGACTGAGAAGAGGAGGTGCCTTCGCTTCTAGGCGAACCAGACAATTGACGATACGCGTCAGATGGTCCTTGGTCGCTCATACTGTAAACTAACAAACAGACAAATAACACATAACAATAAATACAGTTATGCACGTATTTCCGTAATTTATTTCCTAACAAATTGAATTTTGATGTCAGCAGAACACTTCTGTGGCTGAATCAGTGGCTTAGCTCCGATACCACCTTCTGTCGCAACCCCCCATCCTTGATCCCCGGGAACGGGCGGCCGCGAGCCAGTTTAGGTGGTATCTCGTATTGTCTAATTTGGCAGCCGAATTTTTCATCAGGACCGTAGTTAGGAAATATTTATCAGAGTAAAATACCACATTTTCATAACATTAAACAAATGGGTTAAAACCCAAGTTTTTATTACAAACTAATTTATAGGGATAAATCCCATTTTCTTTGAATTAAAACGCCTTCTTTATTTAGGTAACTTTTATAGCCACTTTTCCAAGCCTTCAGTGCTGTCCATCTGGCTTCTAATTGGCTTTCACATTGTGTTACCTGAAACGCGTTTTAAAAACATTTGTCAGTGGGAAATACTTGTGAGCGAATCCCAGTTTAATCAAGAAACATTAATTTAATTTAAACAGTATTGAGAACGATTACAATGTTTATATCTACACAATTACTCCTTTAGTATTGTCAATCCTGACTTGTGGGTCATATTACACATTGGCTAACTCATTGTCCAATGGTAACGTATTCCACATTTTGTATACAAAACCCCAACATACTGGCAGTAATTGAAGAATTACAAAGACTCAATCACTGCTAAATTGCATTGTAAAATAATTAAGGTTTTGAAAAAACTGTTTACAAAAAGGAGATTACTCACATTGCTGTCTTAGATTTTCCGTAAGGTTTCCTGAGAATAATCTATAATTTATACAAATGCACACGTGTTAGTATAGTAACCCATTTTAACATTAGTAATACCCTCTCCGAGACGGCATTCCAACGACTACGTCGGGCAGAACCACGACAGCCGTTACGGAACCCTAGATCAATCGGGCAGCGTATCTAATACGTATCCAGGGGTTATAATACTTACAACGGAGCAGAACTTCGCTATTTAGGGGGGTATAATACCCGTGTATAAAGTCTACTATTTCATAATTCGATTAGAAAGAAAAGAAATGAGCGAGTAGACTGAAGATCGGATGCCTCCTATATATAGTGCTGATTTCTGTCTTTCTCGCGGCCCGCGTAAAACAAGACAGGGGCTTACGCGGCCCGCGTCAATCCCAGGTCAACACGTAGCTCGTCCGGATTAGCGACTAGACTTGCCACGATGATGACACGTGTCGGCCTGGGGTGTTGTCGCGTTCTTGATCTCTCGCGGCCCGCGTAAGTGTTAAGGGTAGCTTACGCAACCCGCCTAAACTTAAAAATCAAAGAAATCAAGTTTTAACCTTTAAACCGCCCGCGTAAGGGTTGGGGTCTACGCGGCCTGCCTCAGCCCAAAATTTAAATTTTTAATTATTTTTAATACTATTTAATGTATTTGAGGCCCGTTTTCACGTATGGGGTGTATTTTGGGATACTTTAAAATATTTTTATGGTGTCAGAAATATTATGAGGGTGTCGGTTTTATGGAGGGTTGTTATAGTTTAAATGGTATTTTATTTTTTAATTAGTTTAAATGGTATACAAAAAGATAAATAAAAATTAAACAAATGATTGAGGAAGCTTTATTCAATTGCTTGAGTGTTATCTGAAGGAGCCCCTGTTTATGTGGTGCAGACGTGGCGTTGAGGTTCACTATTAAAAAAAAACTCAGCCTAAGGGTGTATGTTCACTATTAAAAAAATCACCCCATAATCAAATCCCACCAATTTCAAATTATAGATGAATCCATTTTTCAAGTTTGCGGAACAAAAGTCTTATATTCAATTCATCCACCCCACAAGAGTGGTTCCATCTTTATCCAATAAGAAACAAAAATAAAAATGAGATTAAATGCCAAATTTCTTATACTTATATGGAAGAAGTCCTTGAGCAATCGTTTCACATGCCAAGGCTAATGAATTTTCTACAAATGATGATCATAACATCCAATTGTTTATGAGATCATTATGGCATGTATACCAGATTCTAAAAGAGATCTTCAACGCTTTTCTTTAATCTAAAGATTGGACGACTGAATCGTGTTGGTCTTCGTTCATTAGTAAAAGTTAAACCTAGTTTATCAATCGTTGCACAAGATCTTGAACAAGTAGTTTATGAGATGGTTGATCAAGATAACCCACTACCAAACCTCATAATGAAAACCAAAATCAACCACCAGCAAACCACTTCTAACAGTTTAACCCAGCCCCACAAAACCAATGATGTGTTGCAAACACATCGTATTTTCCATTTAATTTTTGTATGTTTTCTTATAGTTTTCTAGTCATTTTTGGGTCTTTTATAGCTTGTACTTGCTAACTATGGTTTTTGCAGGTAAAAATGTGCAAATGGAGCTTATACGGATAGGGATGGAGCTAAAACGAGCACACGAGTGGAGACGGATAATCAAAACAACTTTTCTGACCAAATGGCGCATAGGCGCGTTTGTATTTTTTTGTGTTTTTTTGTTTGTTTAATAACCATTGCAACATTAAGTGTGGGGAAGTTAGGCAGACATGCCAGGTCAGGAGTACTGAGTCGATACGCATCAAGTTCAATGCGTGTTTGATAGGGGGTGTAAGTGTTCTCGAAAAGGAACTCAAGAAGCATTAAATCAGGTCTATGTGCTCTTTCCTTATTTCTTTGTGGTTGTTTGTTTATGAAACTTGGTGGTGTGAAATAATTGTTTGTGTTGGGAATGGTTTATTTTGTTATTTTAGTTGTATAAGTCTAAGTTGTTGGGGGTGTAGTCGCTTAAAGTCTTGGTTGGACTGAAATGGTAAACCACACATTTTGAGCTTGAAAAACCCATACGTAAGGACAATGTATCCCCAAGTGTGGCGATGAAGGGAATTTTTTTTAAATGTTTGCTTTTAAGTGATCTTTTTTTTAACCGCAAGGAACGACGTGCCAACCACATTGAAACTGGGCGCTGTGGCCAAGGTCGACTACTCGACAGCCGCCAACCCCTTGGCTCTCCCTAGATGCGCCGAAACCCGATCTCCACCCGCCCGAAGGCACGACAGTGGAATAATCGGTAAAACCTCGCCTCCCATCTCAGTTGAACCGACTCCACCCGTATTCGCTCTTCACCTGGATGCCGCGAAAAATGATGAGGAGAGTGAGAATCGAACCTAGATCACAAAGAACACCAATTCTTTCCCCAACCACTCCACAACTACCTTATTGGCTTTAAGTTATCTAATCGGGCACAAAAGCGACTGTTTTGTACATGCCAATTTCCGTGTTTGGGTAGATGTCCTTAGTCATGGTGTAGTTCTTTGAAATCCAGAATCAACAGTTTCAGCAAATGTTTTCTAGAAACTATGTAGAATTGTCTAACTAGGGGTAACAAGTTATTAGCACAATAAATGCATGCACACATTAGTAACCTTATTTCTCCCCTCTGGTGAGATCTTAAGCGTACTAGAACGGTTGTAGTATTTGGTTTGTCTGCTATAGGGTTTCAAATGGATTTACTTGAGGTCAAACAAAGCTCAAGTGTGGGGATGTGATATATGGGTGGCGGAATGGTAATCAGCGAGTCTAAATGTTTAATATTATTGGTCTTATGGCGTTTATTGTCATAACCCCCAACCCAACCCTAGGCGGGAGTTGTGATGCCAAATGACAGGTGGTATTGGTGTTTATTAAATTTGCAGCGGAATAAATTATCAGGATCGTAGTTAGGAAATAGTTTCAGAGTTTGTAAAACACCAAACTTTTGAATATTAAACAAATGGGCTAAAACCCATATTCCATTCAAATGTTTTTATAGGGATAAACTCTAGTTGACAAAACATAAATTTCTTCTTTTATTCAGATGATCATAGCCACTTTATTTAAGACTTCAGTGCTCCATAGCGAGTTCATTCCATTTTATAAAAAGACACATTGTTATATTTTACCTGAAACGCGTTTGAAAACATTTTATCAGCAAAAATACTGGCGAGTTCATTCCATTTTATAAAAAGACACATTGTTATATTTTACAGTATCAAGGGTGATTATATTGTTTATATCAAACAAATACTCCATTCGGTATTTGTCACTCGATCGGATCTGTGACTATGGACGTATCACACATTGGCTAGCCCATTGTCCAATGGTGAAGATTATCAAGTAATGTATACAAAACCCCACATACCAGTAGTAGTTGCAGAATACAAAAACTTAATCACTGTAATTATAACTGAAAAACACTTAGGGTTTTGTAAAGCATTTGGTAAAAGGAAAGATGACTCACTTTGTAGACTTAGGGTTTAACTAAAAGCTTCATGGTAATATTTCTTGGTATAGTTCCTGAGTTCCTAAATAAAATATATAATGCACACGTGTTAGTGTAATAACCTAATTCAAACTTTATCGATACATCACGAGATCAAAACCCCAACGTAATTAACAAAGTGTAGCCTTATTCAGACAGTACCTTGGCATCCGTTGCTGGGTTTTGGATCAATCGAACAGGGTATCGAATCAGTGATTAGGGGTTGAATCACTTACAAGAGGGCAAAGCTTCGCAGGTTTGGGGGGGGGGGGGGTACTTCAAAGAAACGGAGATATATGATCAGATAATTCGTCAAAAGTTGATCGAATCGATGTTTAGGCTTCTATCCCAAGCCATCCTATTTATAGCCCAAATTGGACTGCCACACGTGTCGCGCAAGGGACAGGGGTCCCTTCTGCATGTCGTGGCCCAAGCCACCTAGTCTTACACTAGCCTGGTTTACATGGATAGCCATGTTACTCGATCTTATCAAGTCTTACACGTACTGGTTACCTACCGCGTGTCGCGAGAGCTAGAGGGGGTCCCTCCCGCGTGTCTCCTGAGGGTCCAGTTCCAAGATTCTTTGTTTTTCGCATTGGTTCGAGCCATACCAGTCCGTGGTTGCGATCAGAGGTCCTTATAAGGTGTTTTGGATGTTGTTACATCCTCTGTACCTTGTTTTAAATCCCATTCCCGAGATTCACTGGAATACGTAAGGATATTTTTGTTTCATCTCTGATTCTAGTTCCCGTGTGTATTCTGGTCCTCTTCTTGAATTCCAATTTACTTTGACTAGTACTACCTCGTGTGCTTGAGATTCTTGATCTTTCTATCTTCAACTTGTATTGACTTTTCTACAAACTTAAGCTTTTCATTTACCTCTATGTCTTGAAGAGGTACTACCAGTGATTCCTCGGCTAAACATTTCTTTAAGTTACATACATGAAATACATCATGTACTCCTGCCATCTCTTCAGGTAACTGTAGCTGATAAGCTACTGGTCATATTTGTTTGATAATTTCAAAAGGTCCAACGTATCATGGGATTAGCTTTCCATTCTTATCAAATCTGACAACTCCTTTCCTTGGTGAGACTTTTAACAGTACTTTGTCTCCGACTTGAAATTCTAATGGCTTTCGACGATTATCTGCATAACTCTTTTGGCAGTCTCATGCTGTTTTTAGTCTTTTCTTGACTTGAATTATTTTGTCAGTTGTTTCTTGTACAATTTCACGTCCTGACAATTGCTTTTCTCCTATTTTAGCCTGAGATACAGGTGTTCGGCACTTTCGTCCATAGAGTGCTTCAAATGGTGCGGCATTAATGCTTGTATGATAACTACTCTTGTAAGAAAATTCTATTAGTGGTAAATGATCGTCCCAACTTCCTCCGAAGTCTATCACACAGGCTCTGAGCATGTCTTCCATAGTCTGAATCATCCTTTCGCTTTGTCCATCTGTTTGAGGATGATAAGCTGTACTCAGATTTAATCGGGTTCCCATAACTTTTTGAAAACTTGTCCAAAAAATGAGAAGTAAAACGACTATCTCTGTCGGACACAATAGATAAAGGGATTCCATGTAATGAGACTATTTCATCTACATACAACTTGGCTAATTGTTCCATACTGAAAGTTTCTTTCATTGGTAAGAAATGTGCAGATTTAGTTAGTCTATCCACAATCACCCAGATTGTGTCGTTACCTTTTCGTGTCTTGTGTAGTTTGGTAACAAAATCCATTGTTATCAATTCCCATTTCCAAATTAGTATTTCGAATTGCTGAAGTAACCCTGAAGGCTTCTGATGTTCAGCTTTAACTTGTGAGCAAGTTAAACACTTAGCAACATAACTTTCTATGTATTTCTTCATTCCTATCCACCAAAAGCTTTTCTTAAGATCTTGATACATCTTGTCACTTCCAGGATGCATCGTATACTTGGATTTATGAGCTTCTTCTAGAATTTTTTCGTACACTTCCTTGGATAGGTACCCAGATTCTTTTCTTATGGAATTTTCAAATTCCATTTATTCCTTTTCCAATTCTTTTATCATTCCTTTTAATCCTTCAGCATCATCCTTAATTGTTTCTTCATGTACCTTTTTCAATTGTTCATTTAAATCTATCTGCAGGTTTAATCTGAGAGCATGTACCCTTTATGGCTTTTCATGATACTTTCGACTTAAAGCATTAGCTACTACGTTAGCTTTTCCTGCGTGATATTGGATATCATAATCATAATCACTAAGGATTTCCATCCAGCGTATTTGCCTCATGTTCAATTCTTTTTGCCCGAAAACATACCTTAAACTTTTGTGATCTGTGAATACAGTCAACTTAGTACCGTGAAGATAATGTCTCCAAATTTTAAGGGCAAAAATTATCGCTCATAGCTCTAGGTCATGTGTTGTATAATTTTCTTCATGCTTCTTTAGTTGTCTAGAGGTATAAGCAATCACCTTCTGACATTACATCAGCACACATCCAAATCCTAATTTAGATGCATCACAGTAAACTATGAAGTCTTCAGTTCCTTCAGGTAAATCAAGTATTGGTGCGTTAGTTAATCTTTGCTTCAGAATCTTGAACGCTTCCTCCTGTTTTGGTCCCCATTCAAACTTTGCTGATTTGCATGTTAGTTTAGTTAATGGAATGGCTATTCTAGAGAAATCTTGAATAAAACGCCTATAATATCCTGCCAATCCAAGAAAACTTCTTACTTCTGTTGGTGAATCAGGAACTTTCCATTTGTACATAGCTTCGATCTTCGTAGGAGCTACATGAATTCCTTCATGATTAAGGAAGTGTCCAAGAAATTGTACTTCTTACAACCAGAATTCACATTTTGAGAATATAAAGCTCTTACTTTCTCAATTACTTGTAAATGCTCAGCATGCTCTTCCCTACTCTTGGAGTAAATCAGTATATCGTCTACGAAGACAATTATGAATTTATCCAGATATGTTTTATATATCATATTCATCATGTCTATAAATGCCGCTGGAGCATTTGTCAAACCGAATGACATGACTGTAAACTCATAATGACCATACCTTGTCCTGAAAGCAGTCTTAGGAATGTACTCTTCATGTACCTTTAGTTAATGATATCCTGAGCGTAAGTCAATCTTTGAGAAGAATCGAGCTCCTTGAAGTTGATCGAAAAGATCATCGATTCTCGGTAGTAGGTACCGATTTTTAATCGTGATTTTATTGAATTCCCTGTAGTCAATACACATGCACATCGATCCATCTTTCTTCTTGACGAATAGCACGGGCGCTCCCCAAGGTGATGAGCTAGGTTGTATGAAACCTTTTTCTAATAATTCGTCTAGTTGCTTCTTCAATTCCAGCATATCCATTGGCGCTAGGTGATAGGGTGCTTTGGCAATCGGTGCAGTTCCTGGTATTAGGTGAATTCTAAATTCAACCTCGCGATCTGACAGTACTCCAGGTAGCTCTTCTAGGAAAACATCTGAGAAATTAGATACTATAGAAATATCTTTTAACACTTTTCCTTAGTGCTAAATGATTGCCAAAATCATATACACTATTCCTCCTTTTCATGCGTAGCTTACAACTTTCATCACCGAGATGAACTTTGTGGATGCTGTCGGCTTGTCTCCCTGAATTGTGATCCTTTCTCCTATTGGTGCACGAATTCCACGGAATTTTGATGACACAAAATTCATGCATGATTGGAGACCAACCAATCCATCTCTAATACGATATCGAATCCAGCTAGATTCATTGGAAAAAGGTTAGCGGTTTACTTATGACCTAAAAATTCTATCTTTCCTTTCTGAAGGATTTCGCTTATGCTGATAGAACTTCCATTTGCCGTTTCCACCGTACAAGCTTAGCGAAGTTTAGTTAGTGGTTGATTGAGTAACTGACAGAAAGTAGTATTTATACAACTTTGGTTTGCACCAGAGTTAAATAATACTTTAGCATAGACATCATGAACGAGTAACGTACTGGTAATCACATACGGAATTAACTTGACTTCCTTGGTTGTCAGTACGAATGCTCTGGCATTCTTCTACGGTCCTTCCATTGCCTTTGCCTTATTGTTAGTTGTTGTAGCTAGTTTTGGGCAGTTTGGTCGGATATGACCTGCCTCTCCTCAGTTGTAGCCTAGTCTAGCGCTAGCTTTTCTTCTACACTCTTCTTCCTTATGTCCTGGTATCTTGCAGAAGTTGCAAAACACTACGCACTTTCCTAAATGCTTCTTTTCACAGGACTTAAAAAAAGGTGACGAGGGAGATAAACCTGTTCCTTTCTTACGTTAGGAATTACTAAAACGTAGTTCCTGGGTAATCCTCTGGGCTAGATCCTTTTTCTGGTTTTCTTCCTGTGTGCGTATCAATCCATCTATCAGAGTGTTAACAAGGTCCACTGTTTCTTCAATTGTTGTGGTCTAGTTGCTTTGACAATATCTCTGATTTCACTAATTAATCCCCAGATGTAACAAGAGATTAATACTGGTTCTGGTGAAGCTAGTGTTGGTACTATTCTTGCATATTCAAAGAATTTGGTAGCAAATTCACGACAATTTACCCCAATCATTTTATGGTTTAGGAATTTATTTGCTATCTGCTCCTTTTCGTGAGGAGGACATAATTTCCTTTCAATTATTTCCTTAAAATTATTCCATTCCATATTATAGACCATGTCACTTCCCTTTGATTGAAAAATGGTATTCCACCATTCTAACGCTTCATCTTTGAAAAGGTTAGAAGTGTACATGATTTTATCTTCTTCAGCACATTCACTAATCTTTAAAACCGCTTCGGTCTTTTCTAACCAGCATAAGGCTGAAATGACTCCTTCATTACCCGAGAATTCGATTGGTTTTTATGACAGGAAATCTTTGTAAGAACAACCATAAGTGATGGTTTTCTTATGTTTAGGAATTGGAGCTTTGACAAGAATGCCATTATCTCCATTAACGTTGTGACTCGGATCGGTGTGCGTACGTTTAGGGGTGAGCAAGTTTAGGTCCGGGCCGAAAATAACCGAGAACCGAACCGAAAATATACTCAACCCGACCCGAACCCAAGTACCTAGGTATTTAGATCGATTCCAAATTTTCATATAAAATAGGGTCGGGTCGGTTCTCGGTTCTTTTCATGGTGAAACCCGACTTGGACCTATGGACCGGAACCGACCCTATATTTAGGGTAGTGAATCGGTTCTGTATTTTATGTTTGATCGGTTCTCGGGTCCGGTAATGGTCGGGTTGGGTTGGGTTTTCCCTTTTGCTCACCCCTACGTACGTTTACTGCCTATAATAGTATTATCGTTTACCGTCTTAGGTTTATTAATAGCATCGATAATAAATGGCATGGCATCTATTATTCCTTGTGCTACTATATGTTCTATAGCACTTTTATCCACGTGGTTTTGTTAGTGCACTATGTCTATTGACTTCATCTTGTATCGAGTCATGTAATAGGATTGGATAGGATAACCAGTGTTCGAGGTGCGAGAAACAGATTTTGAGGAAATAGGTGGTGAGTCCGCTTGAAAGTTTCAAGTGACAGGTTCAAGCGAAATCAACTTAACTGATTTCGCTTGAAGCATCCATGTCCATTTCAAGCAAAACCCTCACTACTATATATAGGGCACTTGTGTTATTCATTTGTAACTTTCAGATCTGAGTAGCGAAGCTCTGCCGGATCGTCTCCAGGTTGTAAATCAGTATTATATCAATATAAGAGACGTTTAAATTGAATCGAGTGTCCGTTTCATTGATTCCGCCTTTGATTCGGATGTAAAGCTCTTCTGATTGACTCAGTCAGGTCGTGCAACGATCCTACAAGTGGTATCAGAGCTAAGGAAGAAGAGTTTAGCTCGATTGCATCAGTTTTCTGACTTCTACACCTTCTTTTTCAAATTGGACAAGTTTTACCGGTCAAAATGGATTGAATTTTTCACAGAACGTGCGAAACAGTGTTTTAACAAACCCTTGAGAGTTTCAGATCAAAATTCGAAGAAAAAGTGATAGAATTGGACTAAAAATGAGATTTCGCTTCAACGAACAGTGCTATTTCGCTTGAAGATTATAGCTGATTTCGCTTCATATTGACATTTCGCTTGAAATTAGACCTGATCTCGCTTGAACTTAGTATTCCGCTTGAAAGATTAGATCTGTTTTTGCTTGAAGTTGTTAATCAAGTGATTTCTCTTGAAGCTGTTAGTCTAGTGATTTCGCTTCAAAAGTAGTTCCACTTCAACTTGTGATTTCGCTTGAAGTGTCATTCAAAGAAATTCCGCTTGAAACCCTTATTTCACTTGAAAGAGGATTTCGCGTCAAGATTATTTCACGTCAACCGAGTGTCAGTTTATTTCAAGTTGATTGATATTGTTTGTACTAATTGTGTTTGTTTGTTTGTCTTCAGGTGATTAAAGATGTCGAGCAGCGGTGAAGAATTTTACAACACATTCTACAATGCCTTTACTTCAGAATCATCCGAAAGAAGATCTGAAACAAGAGAATATTCAAAAGAGATTTTAGAGAATTTGAAGTATGAGAATATGTATGAAAGCCAACAGAAACCACCGAAATTAATGAAGATTGAAGATTATAACTGGTGGAAAAACCGATTTGAGGGTTGGGTAAAAGCTTTTGCTCCTGAAAGTTGGTTAAAACTAAAATACAGATATACAGAACCAGTAAAAGAAGGAGGAGAGTTAGTAGATGAAAAAGAGTTCACAGAAATAGATATAAAAAATGTTGTAGCTGAATACAAAATGATTACATTGATAAAACAGTCAGTGAGAGAAGATATTATTTCGCTACTTGAACAAGAGAAAACATCGAAGAGTTTATGGGAAGCTTTAGAGAGAAAATGTGTAGGTACCTCTGAGATTGTGAAAAACAAAAAGAAACTGTTACGTAAAGAGTTTGATTTATTTGGTTGTATGAAAAATGAATCTGTTTGTAAAATGATCGAGAGATTTGGGCATCTAAAGATGGAGTTGGCGAGACACAAAATCACATACACTCAAGAGGAGCTGGTTGATAAATTGTTTGACTCGTTGCCAGATGAGATGGATTGGCAATATTTTGCCTTGATGTTAAAGAACATAATTAAGTCTGAAGATTTGACAGTGGATTTGCTTATCGAAAGACTAGAAAGCCATGAGTTGGAAATCAAGAAATCTAAAGTCAACAATTCAGCTCATCAGCAGAATGTGGAGCTGTACTACAGAGGAAATGTACCACAGGCTGGGTCTCCAAGAACAGCATTTTCTGTAGAAAGCTCAAATTCTGTAAACAATGAAAGTCCTCACAGTGGTTTTCACAGTGGATCTTTTTCAACAACATCGAGCCAATCTGCATCAAAGAATGTATTTCAATGCAACATTGCAGTAGATTTGAAGAATACTCAAAATTTCAATGAGGAGTCTGCAAAGCAATAGATGGTCTTCTTAGCATCTGTGTTGGAGTCGTATGAAAGTCTCGTTGCAGGGAAAATAGGCAACACCAATTTAACTAAGGAAGACTATGATCAAATCGATCCTGAGGAGATGGAATTGATCGATATACGGTGGTGTATGGCTAGTGCAGTGAGGAGGGCACAACGTTTTATGGAAATTACCGGAAGGCAGTCTATTGGTGGACCTTCTACCAAGTTAGGCTTTGACAAATCCAAAGTGACATGTTTTAAATGCAAACAGAAAGGTCATTTTAAACGTGAGTGCAGAAATGCTTATGCTGATGATACTGCTAATCGGTTCAAGGAAGATTACTACAAGAAAGCAATCTATCATCAGAACAAGTCTGAACCTCCCAGAATGAAGCAGGTTGAAGAAAAATCAAGAGCTCTTGCAGTTATTCATGACGATGAAGGTTATGACTGGAGTCAAGTTCTCCCTGAAGAAGATGCAGTTGGATATGCATTTGTAGCTAATGTTGATCATGATCTATGGTGGAGAAGAGATTATGCAAGATGGGAAATTGAAAAATTCAGAGAACCATTCAAAGAAGCCCAGAGAGCCAAAAGATGGAATGACGAATTGGAATGTTACATGGATCCACGGGGTAATCCAGTTGTTGACCCATCAAAGGTGGATTTTGAAGCTGTAACAAATTTGTTTCCAAGTCAGGCTACTTTCAACACAAGAAGGTTATCTGATAAAGAATATTTGCCGGATTTGTTGAACAAAATAAAAGAAGTTTGTGAAGCAAGTCTACCAAAGGTGGTAGAAATAAAGAAGAGAAAAGAAGAAGAGTTGAAAAAGATGGTAGAAGAAGTGAAGATTACTGCAAAGCTGGCTGCTGAAGAAGAACAGAAAGTGGAAGAAGAAGAAGAGAAGAAAGAAGAAGATCAGAAAGTTGAGACAGAAGAATCATCGGTGCTGAAAGAGACTGAGGTAAATGAATCTTCTGATCTATCGAATGTTGAAATTATTGATAACAATGAAAACAAGTGCAGGAATTGCATAGAAATGTGCAAAGCATGTATTGAAAAAGATGAAATAATAAAAAAAAAAGATATTGAAACAAACAAACTTGAAAATGTTTTCAAAATAAAATGTAAAGAGATGATTGAAAAAGAAGAAATTTTGAAACTAAAGGTTGAAAAGCTGACATAGAAGTGTCAAGATCTTGAAAAGGATAATGATGTGTAGAGACAAATGTGTACAGCTAAATGTGTTGATTGTGTTGAAAAAGAAAAAAAGGTTCAAGATTTTCAAAAAGAGTATGATGATTTGAAGAGGTTGAGTCAGAGAGTACAAGTAGCTTATGATACTTTGAAGAGCCAAGTTAAATGTTTTGACCAAAGATTGTCTGAAACTTTAATAACTAAAGAACTGTATGAGAGAAAGTTTAAAGAAAAGCAACTTGAATTAAACAAGTGTGTTGATGAAATTGCTAATCTCAAACAAGTTCTGGCTGAAAAAGAAAAGGTTGTTACCAAACTTCAAAGTTATCATAACTCATCGTACATTCTCGAACGCATTTTCAACATCACACCAGATGACAAAGATACTGACAAGAATAAAAAAGGTATTGGTTCAGAATTTCATCAGGTACCACCACCATTGAGAAACAATTATACTTTTTATGATGAGGAAAAGGTGGCAAAAGGTCTGAACATAGTTGACCAATTACATGAAAGTATCGATGTGACTTACACCAAATCTGATGAAGCTGATGATTCAGAGGTGGTAAGTAAGGTTGTTGATAGCGTTTTGAAAGATGAGTCTACAAAAGGTAAGTCTGAATCACAGGATGAAAATGAAGGTAATTTTCATGATGAGTATCTAAAAAACATAAAATCTGAGAAAGTTGTGAATGATGATTCAAAAGGATTGGTTTACACCATGATTGGATCGGACAAACTATTCTTAGATATTGTATTCCCGATTCAGAATGTGATTTCAGAGAAAATTGATAAAGTTTTTAAGATGGTTGAGATTGAAAAGTCAGAAATTTCAAAATTTGCTGGGAAAAACAAGAAAACTTTTTATAACAAACCTGGTTTCAAGAGGAAAAACATGAAGGCTGGGTTGGGTTATAAGAAGAAAAAGAATTGGAAGAAAAATGAAATACAAAATTCTCAGGCAAAAATGAGTTTTGTTTAAGGAAAAAGTTTTGAAGAAGAGGAAAAATTCAAATTTAGACAACAGTCTAATGAAGATTTTTGTGCTCAAACGAAAAAGCAACAACCACAGGTCAAAGATGTGTCCAAGAGAACGTGTTTCAAGTGTGATCAAATTGGACATCTTGCACGAAAGTGTCCAAATCTGAAATCTGTGGATGTTGATAAAAAGAAGCCTGAAAATATTGAGAAACAAAAATCTGAGGGTGTAAAACAAAGGTCAGCCAGATTTGATTCAAAACAAACTTGGAGGTATAACACAAACAAGTTTGCCTCAAATCAAACTTGGAAACCAAAACAGACTAAGTCTGATTCACGACAAACACAGATTTTTCACACACCCAAATTTAGAACAACGCAAAGTTGGCAAAAATCCGTTGATATGACAAAACCCAAAGAGTTTTGGAAACCAAAAGTTGTTGATCAAAAACAAAATGTTCAAAAAGATTCACATTTTTACAAAAGAGGTACTCCGAAAGGTCAAAAATGGAGTGCTAAGAAACAAGTAATTTTGGTAAAAGATGAAAAAGTTGAAGTCAAAGTTGAAAAAGTTTTTGATGAGAAAGATTTTCCGAAGCTACATGATGAATATTGTGTTGAAATGCCTAAGGTTCAACAGACCTGGGCTAAATTGTTTAAGTAATTGAAATAGTTTGAATGTGCAGGTGCTCAACAAAACTGAAGATTGTGAGAATGAAAGTTGGGGCAGCCTGGCACAGGAAGAGGATGCTGAACCCTGGTTTGGTTGAACAGGGAGTTTATCGTTTTCTGTATATAAAAAAATGTTGCTTGAATACGCCGAAACCCTCACGGCTGAACAAACATGATTACTTTCACAAGATTGAAAAACGGTTTTCAAATTGTCGAAAATCAATGGGTTGTAAATCATGGGGGTACTTTATATTAGTTTTTCTGCAAAACAGAGTACAGTTAGCAGAAAATGGATGGCGAGACAAAGCTATCAGCATCGTTTTGTCAAATTTTCTTTTAAATGGTTTTGCATTTTAGGGGGAGTATTGTTGTTAGAAAATACAAAAACATTTGAAAATTTTGAAAAAGTAAAAAACATGATAAAATGAAAAATTGAGTTTTTGTGTAAAAAGAGGAAATGATAGTACATCAGTAGACAGTTACAGTACGCTAAAGAATTGAAAAGTTAAAATGTGTTAAACGATCTCACCGTGGATGTGTCGGTAGATTTTTATACATTTAGTAAACTTTTTCGGGATATAAACTTAAATTCAAACTTTCTTATTTAGTGGGGAACATTACTTGGATATATAGGTAACCCCTGAAATCTCATTTGAAAGGTCCCTCTTTCTGAGATACTAGGTCTTTATACTTAGTGATATCTGGGGTATTATCTCGGGACTTCTGATTTTGCGGAAGCAATGGCCTAGTCCTTTGAAAATACTTTCTGCTTGCTTGAAATATAGCGCCGCCCTCAGCAAAAATGATGAAACAATAAAATTGATAATCATTGTTGTTGTAAAAAAGATCCTCTAAAGGGGATACACCTAAAGACAAACCTGAGTTCTCTGCTGAACGGAAGTTCTGACCTGAGCTCATATGGTTTCATAATTTATTCCCCTTACAGATATCATCTAGGTATACTCACCTGTAAGACTGAATATTGGGATCTGGATACGGGAGTATATTCAAGAGGTGGGACACATGAATGAGTTTAAGTTCTTAATACACCTAATTCGTATCCTGAATTAGTTGAAGTTTGTGTGAAAATTTAAGTGGATCAGTATATCGACAATCTAAGTGAATTGTTTAATTCTTAATGTGTAAATAAGCTCAACGGTACTTGTGACTTGTCAGAAACTGATATGATCCTCTAACGCAAACTCAAACAAAAATATTATCTGTAAATATGTTTGTACATATTTCTTTACTGCTTTATATTTCAGAAAATACAAAAAGATTTTTTATTC
This sequence comes from Helianthus tuberosus, assembly GCA_030545235.1. NCBI lineage: Eukaryota > Viridiplantae > Streptophyta > Magnoliopsida > Asterales > Asteraceae > Helianthus > Helianthus tuberosus. The sequence goes on along the minus strand of CM060396.1, from coordinate 159,659,791 downwards.
TGCTTTATTTTCGACAACCGATGTCTGAAATGCTGAGTGTCAAAATCTAAGTAAGCTAATTGTGTTTCTGAAAATAAAACAAGTTCATTAATTTGAAACTTGATTTTTTTTACCAAAAATCAAAAACAGTTTATGATATCTCCAAGGTCATTAAGTTGGACTTGGATGATTAACTGTGGGGGATTTGGTTGCTTATATTGTTAAAGAGTCAGTTTTCGATTCTGAAACTGCAAAATATTCATAAGATTTGTTAGTTTAAAAATTGAGTGAGCCAGGTTACAATTCCTGGATAGCTGAAATTTGAAATGCTTTTACTTATAAATGGATGAGTGATTGCAGGTAAGAGTCCAGACTATGATCCTGAAAGCAGAGTCTAAGGGGGAGTCTGAAGACGAGCTCAAAGCAAGGGGAAGCTTGTGACCAGAAAGCTATGTGTCGATCCCTAAAGCGCGAAAGCTTGATGAAAGGGGGAGCCTGAAGAAGTTAAAGAAAAGGATTGATGGATGTTTACAATGTTAGACATTTTGGAAAGAGCTTGAAGACTGATCAAGACTGAAGAGGTGTCATGATAGAGATTAGACACTAAAGACTTCATCAATATCCAAGGGGGAGTCTGTTAGTGCACTATGTCTATTGACTTCGTCTTGTATCGAGTCATGTAATAGGATTGGATAGGATAACCAGTGTTCGAGGTGCGAGAAACAGATTTTGAGGAAATAGGTGGTGAGTCCGCTTGAAAGTGTCAAGTGACAGGTTCAAGAGAAATCAACTTAACTGATTTCGCTTGAAGCATCCATGTCCATTTCAAGTGAAACCCTCACTACTATATATAGGGCACTTGTGTTATTCATTTGTAACTTTCAGATCTGAGTAGCGAAGCTCTGCCGGATCGTCTCCAGGTTGTAAATCAGTATTATATCAATATAAGAGACGTTTAAATTGAATCGAGTGTCCGTTTCATTGATTCCTCCTTTGATTCGGATATAAAGCTCTTCTGATTGACTCAGTCAGGTCGTACAACGATCCTACAGGTTTGCGTTATCATTATTATTCTGAACTTCCTGATTTACTTCGTTCGACATCTGGATTGTAAACATGATCAGGTGTTAATATCACATAATAAATTAAACAAACAAATATTCGAACACATTTAATCAAAACCATCGATCATTGCGACATTTACTCTTTATATATATATATATATATATATATATATGATGCATCCATACAAACTACAACTATAATTCTACACGTTAGTATTTATATGCGTCGATGCCTATATATATATATATATATGTAAGTGATATATATATATATATATATATATATATGTATTATATTTATTATTATTATAGATTTTATATCTTTTTATCAAATTAAAAGGAAAGTGTGTGTGTGTGTGTGTGTGTGTGTGTATATTTAAAGTATATTAGGGTTTGTCGTTTTTTAGAACTGCATCTCCCTCTCGCACGTACTTCCAGACGAGATTTTCTCCTATAACACGGATCTTGTTTCTTTCATCTATAAGTTCTTCGCCATAGTGACGAAGCTCAACTACATTTTCAGGATTCATAGGAGGGAATACTGCTAGTATTGGTTCGTTATATGCATGTACTGGTTCTCTGTATGGTAAATAGGGATTAGGTCCGTTTATCAGATTCTGAAATTCCCAGTCATTTGTCCACCATTGTTCTAGTGGATTTGGTGTAGGTATCCTGGGTATTTCTTTAGGGTTAAATTGTTGGCTCATGTGAAACCTTCCTTAAGAACATATGATACAAAGCCAAAATTGTTCTGCAACAACTGATCCAGAATAAACATTGCTTTGAATTCTACTCCCTTTAATGGCAAGCTATCTAACAACTGCTGCTTCAAAAGTCTGCTCAACACTAAGCACTACTGGATTATAAAGACTATTGAAGACTAAACCACTGAATAAGTCAAAGGTCTGCTGGAAGTCAAAGGACTAATCAACCTTTACTGAAAGCACTGCTAAAGCTTCAACAGAGGTTGAGTCTGTCATAGGATAGCACCAGCAGAGTCTAGTAGTCAGTGTTTATTAACGTAACAGTGTTTTGTATTAGCAGTGTTTAGAGGTTGTTAATGTTTTTAGATGTCACTGTCTCGGTGATGCCAGCCAAAATGCCACAGTGGTTAGGATTGTACTATAAATATACAGTGCCTATACTGTTGTATTAGATTACTTCATCACTTACATTTTGTACGAACGATCACTGTGATCTCAGGCTGAGGGGGAGTTGTAATTCATGCATACGTGAAGCATTGTGTAATACAATCTTTCGATTAAAAGTATTCATGATGAAAGCATTTCTTCCCTTGTTTGTGTTATAAAGTTTTCTTCATTTCCGCTGCAATTATTCATCTGTTTGTCATCTTTCATATTCATCTTTAAGACAAACACAAACAAGTAAACTCAGATCCTAATAATTGGTATCAGAGCATAGGTCAGTCAAATTCGATTTAACAATCAATTTGACATAAAAGATCAGCTCAAATTCTTTGATACTGTGTTGTTCGTATTTGTTGAAAAACAGAGTATAAGATTAATCATGCTCAAAGTTAATTAATCAAAAACTTTGTAAAACAACCAAAATGTCTTCACAATCACAAGATCCTCACAACACCGGCACACTATACAAACCACCTATGCTTATCAGATCTGAATATAATATCTGGCAATGTAGGATGGGCCATGTCCTTGCACATCAAAACACTGGTTGCTAGAAGTCGGTTATCTTTGGACCTCATGTTCCAGTGGTACCCAGTGCAGAAGATCCCAAGGTCCAAGTACCTAAGAAGCTTGAAAATTACTCTAAGCGGGATTTTCAAAAGATTGAGTTAGAAGCTAAAGCATTCAGTGTAGTTGCTACAACACTACCCAATGACATATATGCTGGCCTGTTACACTGTAACAGTGCAAAAGAGCTATGGGATGCACTCAAAGAGCAATTTGGTAGGATATAAGAGGTTATTGAAAACAACAAAGAGGTGTTAACCAACAATATGAAATGTTTTGTCATGTTAAGGGAGAGTCATTGACCCAGCAGTTTGAGAGGTTTAGTTGTCTGATTAGTGAGCTAAAACTGGTTAATGTTGAATATGCTAACTCTACTTTAAATAGTAGGTTCCTTAGATCATTTTCAGAAAAGTGGGACACTATAGCCTTTATCACTAGAAATTTTGTTGGGTTCAAGGAGATGGGTCTGACCCAACTTCATGGTAGGCTTCTCACATATGAAAGAGAGTCTAACCAGAAAAAGAAGTTGCAGGAATCTGGAAAAGTGGCTGATGATTACTCCTTTGGTAACACAACACTTTTTGGTCAAGAAGAGTCATCTGGTGGTAGTAAGGACCAAAGTTATGATCACTATATTGACATAACTGCAGGTGGAGCCTTCAACTCTGAGACTTACTCACCCAATTATCCATTTACAGCTAATAGGGAAAACCAGATCTCTGACAACTTATCCTTTGAACTGGATGTCCATCAACATTTTGATCCCACAGATCTGGAAGAGATAGACATTTTGCATCACCTTGCCTTGTTGATTGTTAGAACAAGCAAGTTTTATAAGAGAGCTGGTAAGAAGTTTCCAGGATTGCATGAGAATTTAAAGGTTGGGTAGGATAAATAAAAATCCAAGTGCTATAAGTGTAATAAGCTTGGTCACTTTGCTAGGGAATGTAGGAGTCAAAACAGTGGTCCAATTATCACTCACCCCAGTTCAAGACCTCAAAACACCCAAAGCACAGTCCACTATTCCCGATATACCCCTGCTCCTCATATATAAAACACTACCCATTTTGCACATCTTGTAAAAACTGTTCCTGTCCAGTATGACCAAACCGCTATTCCCCAGATTCAGTATGTTCAAGCCCCTGCACCCCAGGTTCAAGTGCAAACTGCACCACAACAAGCTGCACAAACATCTGCTCCAACGGAGGCCAGTCAATAGAGTTTCTTTACATAGGACTTTGTTGATTGGAGTAGCTTACCTGAGGACTTAACTGATGAAAATTTTGCTCTAATTCCTAATCCTAATGTTTCACCTGATGAATTTTGTTTCATGGCATTAGAGACAATACCTGAAGGGAAAGAATCTGAGGAAGTGGAATCCAGATCTAAAGTGGTGGAAGAAATTGCTGAAACAGTGGTTACAACAAATATTATTGGTGAACAGATGTTAGAAGAGAAAGAATCTGAACCTCTGTTGGAACCTCTGGCTGATCCATGGGATGCAAGTGTATATGATGGTGAATGTGACTGTGCCATGATGGCTGCTGCTAATGTATCACCTCAGGTCTTAAAAGATTTGTGTTCAGATAAATGAAATATTGCTTTTGTTAACATAAAAGAGGTGAATGAAAACCTTAGAAACTAGATCTTAAACGATGATGTACAATTTGAGAAAACCTTTAAAGAGTTGAAAAACATATTGTTTGAAAAAGAAAATGAGATCAACAGCTTAAAACGTGAATCCAGCATAACCAAATACTAACTCCAAACTATGGTAGAAAAATACCAGAGTTGCAAAAAGGAGCTTGAATCCACCCAAATCACTTGTGAAAAATGGGTGGAGTCTTGTAAAGGTTATGAGCTGATGTTGGAAAACAGATCAAGAGCAATGTGAAGTTTGGCATTGGATTTAGAAAAATGACCAAACTTCTGAAAACACTGCTGAAATTAAATCTAGCTTGGTTGAAGTGATTCCAACAAACTTGGTTGGTTAAGAGAAGTCACTGATAAAAATGGAAACAAAATTGTTTTAGAAAGACCAGAGTGGTCATCAACCTTTGAAGAGATAGAAAAATATCAATTCAAACCCACCTGGTCTGATGAATGTGACATCCTTGAAAACTTTAAGCCAATGGATTTTTCCACAATTGAGGGTGTCAAAGCACCCAAGGCTAAAATAATTCCTCTAAAATATATCCCAGCAGAGGTTAAAAACTCTGTTGAAAACTCTGTTGAAAAGAGGAAGAAAAGAGAAAAGTTAAAAACCTGTTTTGTGACTTTTGTGAAAAGAAGAATCAAAAGACTGTTTTCTTCTAAAAGCATATGATATAAACAAAACAAGTGTCATTGAGCCTGCACTTAAGTGCACAATTTGTGGAAAAACAAATCATCTTACTCAACAATATGTGTATCTCAAAACTTTTGAGGTTAAAAGAAAAGAGTATGCATCAAAAACACTGAAGAGTCCACAAAAACCAGCCACCAAAAACAAACAGACCTTTTTTCCTGCTCAAACATCTGTTACTAAACATTTGAGCAAAACCTCTGCTCCTAGAGAGGTACAAGTAACAGACGCATCACCTGCAAACCAGTTCCCTAGGGGACATGGTCAACCATCATACCAAAAGGTCCCTCATGGTTATGAAGCCTACAAAAGGCCATCTAAACCCAAAATGAATAGGCATCCTTATGGTTATCATCATCTGACAGGAGATGGTCCACAACTGTGGTTACAAAAATATGCTCAAAAATCTGTTCAAATCCCTGACCTAACCACTATTCATGCTCCTGGACTTTATGCTGACCTGTCTTTGACCCCATGGAGACCCACCTGAACTAATTTGTTGCTTGATGTGCAGGGAGCTTCTGCATGCTTAAATAGTTTATGGTATGTAGATAGTGGAGGCTCCAGACACATGACAGGATGTAGAGCCCAACTCAAAGATTTCAAAAAACATGGAAGGGTGATATATCCTTTGATAACAATTCAAAAGGGAAGGCGTTGGGGTCAGGGATAGTGCAGGCTGGGAAACTCAAGTTTGAAAATGTCAATCTTATTGACAATCTTAAATTTAACCTCCTTAGTGTTTCATAAATGAGTGACAAGGGCTATAGGTCATTCTTTGCTAAGGAAACTTGTAAGATTGTTGGGCCAGAAGTGGTTAAAAAGATTAAAGAAATCATAGCCGGGAGTAAAATACAGCTTGTTGCTCAAAGGAGTGGCAATGTGTATGTGGTTGATATGTTAAAAGATAACCCAATGGCTGATGATTGTCTGTTCTCAGCTACCTCTACCAAAGAGACAGAATTATGGCACATGAGACTTGGGCACACAAATCTTAAGACTATCACCACACTCTCAAAACAAGGCCTTGTAAGAGGTCTCCCACAAAAAAAAACTTTTTACTTGCAATGAGCATTGTGTTTCCTGTATAAAAGGTAAACAACATAAAACCTCTTACAAGTCCATTGAAGAGTCCAAAACAACCAAGTGTTTACAAATGTTACACATGGATTTGTTTGGCCCAGTAAAAATCATGAGGTTGAAAAAGAAAAGATACTATTTGGTCATTGTTGATGATTTTTCTAGGTTTACATGGACTTACTTTTTGCACTCTAAAGACGAGACTGCAGGAATTTTGCAAGACTTTGTTAAACAGGTTGAAAAGCAATTTGACTTGCCAATGAAAGTCTTTAGAAGTGATAATGGAACAAAGTTTAGAAACAAAGAGTTGGATGAGTATGTGTGGCAACAGGGATTGTAAAGCAGTACAACATCCCAAGAACACCAGAATAAAATGGGGTGGTTGAAAGCAAAAACAGAACCTTGATAGAAGCTACTAGAACAATGCTTGCAGACTCAGGATTACCCTTAACCTTTTCGGCAGAGGCTGTAAACACTGCTTGTTTTGTGCAGAACAGAGTTTTAATCAACCCCAGGCATCAAAAGACTGCCTATGAAACTCTGTTCAAGATCAAACCACTAATCTTATTTCAAAATCTTTAGCTGCCCATGTTTTATCCTAAACTTAAAAGATTCAATTTCAAAATTTACAGCCAAAGTGGATTGTGGTTATCATCTGGGATACTCAACCACTGCCAAGGCCTATAAAGTGTCTAACACAAGGACTAGGTGTGTGGAAGAGACTTTGAATGTGAAGTTCAATGAACTTTCATCATTAAAAATTCTAGCAAACCTTGCTGAACTATTTGACCTTGATAAATTTACATTTGAAGATGTGTCTGTCAAGACTAACCGTGCAGGTACTCCACAATCTTTCTCACAAGATAATGGATGTGATATTGTGATTCCACAATACAAAGTCACTACCACCATCAGAAAACATGATGTTCAAAACAACTGTCAAAACTCTGCCACTACTGAATCAACAGTTGTTGATCAAACCTCTGCCACTTCATCAACTCCAACCTCTGTTGATAAAAATCCATCATCTGTGGATAAAAACCAACATTGTGCCACACCCATTCCTCCTATTCCTCCATCTCCATCACCAACAGATGTTGGCTCTTCAAAGTTGCCAACAGATGTTAGCTCAGATGATTCACATCTGCAGCCTTCCCCATTCAATGCTATTGTTCCATATAAGGGGGATCTAATATTCCTCAGATCTCATCCACCAGATCAAATCATTGGCAACTTCAGTGAAGGGGTTCTCACAGGAAGTCAATCCTAAAACATCTGTCTTTTTGCAGGCTTTCTATCTCTCATCCAACCAATCAAGTACCAAGAGGCACTAAAAGACAATAGTTGGGTAGAAGCTATGCAAGAGGAGCTCCAACAGTTAAAAGACAACAAGTATGGGAACTTGTACCACAGCCTAAGGATGTATGTCCAGTTGGCACAAAGTGGGTCTTCAAGAATAAAACCGATGAAAGGGTCATTGTTATCAAGAATAAAGCTAGGTTAGTGGTTCAAGGCTTTAGACAAGAAGAGGGCATAGACTATGATGAGACCTTTGCTCCTGTGGCAAGGCTTGAAGCCATCAGACTGCTCTTAGCCTTTTCTGTCAACCATAACATCAAGGTGTATTAAATGGATATAAAATGTGCATTCTTGTATGGAAAGATCCAAGAAGAGGTGTATGTTTGTCAACCTCCTGGTTTTCAAGATGCCATTTATCCTGATCATGTCTACAAGTTTAATAAAGCTTTGTATGGCTTGAAACAAGCACCTAGAGCCTGGTATGAAACTCTCTCCACCTTTCTAATTTCAATTGGGTTTACAAGGGGTAAAATTGACAAAACTTTTTTTTTGAAATGGAAAGGGAGGGTCTGTTGTCCAAATTTATGTTGATGACATCATTTTTGGATCCACATGTACCTCCATGTGTGAAGAGTTCAGAAAACTCATGACAACAGAGTTTGAAATGAGTGCCATGGGCGAACTCCAATGCTTTCTTGGTCTCCAAGTTAAGCAATTGCAAAATGGAACATTCAATCATCAAAGCAAATATGTAAAGGAACTTTTAAACAAATTTGAGATGAATGATTGTAAACCATGTAGTACACCCATGGCAACCACAAAGCTTGTCACTGCTGATGAAAAAGATGACTTGGTTGATCAAACACTGTACAGAAGCATGATTGGGTCTTTATTATACCTAACAGCCTCAAGGCCAGACATCATGTTTGCAACATGTGTCTGTTCCAGATCCCATTCAGCACCTAGGAATTTTAATCTCATTGCTATGAAAAAAATATTCAGATACATAAAAGGTGCTTCCACACTTGGTATCTGGTATCCTGCTAATGGGAATATCAAGCTTTCAGGTTTCTCAGATAGTGACTTTGCTGGATGCAACACCACAAGCAAGTCTACATCAGGAGGGTGTTAATTTCTAGGCAATTTCTTAGTATCTTGGCAAAGCAAAAAGCAAGCAGCTATTTCCACATCCACTGCTGAGGCAGAATACATTGCTGCAGCAAGCTGTACAGCCCAACTGTTGTGGCTTCAAAACCACTTACTGGATTTTGGTATAACTGCTCTAAAGACTCCTCTCATGTTGGATAGTCACGCAGCTGAAAATATCATCAAAAATCCAGTATCCCATTCAACCACCAAGCACATTGACATCAGACATCACTTTGTGAGGGATTGCTATGAAAAAGGTTTGATTTCTCTGCATCATGTTCCAACTAAGGATCAGCTGGCAGATGTGCTAACAAAAGCATTAGACACATCTACCTTTGAAAGCTTGATCTCTAGGATTGGCATGCTTAACATGGATTAGAAGGCAAAAACTTGTTCTCCATGAATAAAAAGCATTAAAATGTTCTCAGAAAATAAAAAATCCATCCTTAAAAATAGCTTAAAATGAAAATTTTTCATGAATCATTAAAAGTCTGTCGATAACCACTGATGTTTTTAAACCTCTGATTGGCTAAAAATTCACCCACTGCTGAAAGGTATCCTCTGTTTCCCCTTATCCTCTGCTTATGGACCACTACTGATCAAACGGCTGATGTTCTCAGCCACTGATGTCTATCCACTGATAGACTAAAATCAGCCACTGTTCATTCACTGTTCCCAACCACTGTTATTGTCCAACAGTGGTTTCCAACCAATTGTTATCCACTTTTTCTGCAGAGGTTGCCACGTGGACAGATGTTAGCCGTCAGATCTTTGAAACCGCTGCCACGTCAGCATTCACATTTTCCCTTTATAAAACCCTGTTTTATCCCCAAACAGAGCTTTTACTCACCGTATCGAATTCAAAAATTCTCCAAAGCGGTTACCATCTTCTTCTTCACTTCTCCTTCAACCTTTCGCAATTTCCAACTCCAACCATGGCTCCAACAATTAAAAACCCTCATAACTACCTCCCCATTTTCGAGAAAACTGACAAAAACACGGCCTTCCACTCAATAATTGACATCTATCAATCATCCAAATATAAAGTAATTCTTACTGCCGATGCACCAATTTACCAAGATACACTCCGAGACTTTTGGACAAATGCTAAACTTGAAGAACAAAAGAAAGAGGTCTTTGGTATAACTTCCAAAGTTGGAGGTGAACTGGTTGCAATTACCCCAACTACCATATCAACAACATTTGGGTTAAACAACTTGGCAGGTAAGACATCTTTCCCGAAAAATGATTTTCAGACAGTTGATTGAGAGGGGGGGTATGATGGCCAATTAAAAGGGGCTACTATGTATAAACCAAAATTTCCACCCCCAATGAAATTCTTTTTCCATGCCCTCTTAACATGTCTCTCTCGAAAAACCACTGCTTTCAATGAAATACCTTTGAAAATTTAGTACTTGGGGTATGCAATTTTAACAAAATCTGATTTTAACTACTCCCATGCACTGTTTTCTGACTTAGTTTCAAATGTCAAAAACATTCAAAACGGGAAAAATGTTTCTTTTTCTCATGTATCCAAGACTATTAAGCTACTACATGCAAAAACATGTTTCTAAAAAGGCTTTTGAGCAAGATACAACTTTTATAATGAATAGTCTAACTTCTGAAATTTTTACTCGCCTTATGGCCAAAGAGTCAAACGTTTCCAAAACACAAGAAAAGGGGAATGAGAAAATTTTAGATGAGTCCACATCTGCTCCTCAAACCTCTATTGCTGAGCCCACTGCACCTGGTGATCACAGCACCACAACCATTGTTGTGAAACACCCACCGGCAAAACCCAAAAAAGACCAAAACAAAATCCAAAAAGCCCACCAAACCTAATAAAATGGGTCCTATGGAAGATGAGATCCCAGAGGTTAACCTAGTGACAATACAAATGTCACTTGAAACCACTATTGCTACTTCCTTATAGCATGTGGAAAGATCTCAACCCATTGACCTAACTCCTCATGTTTTCTCACAAAAGGAACATGTTGTAAACACAAGGACACCACAATATGAAGCAATACTTTCATTTGAAAGTATGCTTAAAAGCCATTCTCCTAGGGCAATGTCTCTTTCAACACCACTCCCTTCATCTCCTATTCCACCAACCCTTGTACCACTGATTTACATTTGGACAGTAGTTTCATCTCTAAGTCTCCCTTGAAGGCAACCACTGTTGTGGCTACTACGGTAACCACGGATCCAGTGGGAAGTCCCTAGAACCAAGAAAAATGGGCATTTGCTTCTGATGATTTGGAGTCTACTCCTACCACCAAGGCAAATACAACCACTTCTGGTGAGAATTCAGATGATCCTATTAAGTTAGGTGATGAATTAAGATACATGGAATTGATGGATAGAATGTCTTCCATTGATAACAATGTTGGGGAAATGAAAGACATGATGAAACAGATGTTGGAGGCTTCTAAAATTCAGCCTAGCCATCAGCAAATCACCCAAGAGTTATGGAATTCTATGCAACCAATACGTGCAACTCAAAGGGAATTAGCTGAACTCAAACATAACTCACACATGGAACTGATAATAGTCATGGTTGAGGCTAGGTATAAGGATACTCAGGCAGACATAAGGGGTATCAAAGAATCCCTGGCTAAACTTACTGGCTCCTCCCCTGCACCAATATTTGAAAAAGATGATGCCAAAAAGGTGAAGAAAGATTCTATGAGAAAGTTGGAGTCTGATCCTAAAGTCAAACCAAAGGACCAACAAAAATAAAAGCCAGGGTCTGCTAAAGAAACTTCTGCAAAAACTTTAGAAAAAACAGATGTTGGAAAGAAAAAGGGAATTGATGAGACCCTAAATATCCAAACTGATGAGGAGATTTTAGCAAAGCAGAAGACATATGATACAGAAAAGAGCAAAGCCTACAACTGGAAGAAAGAACATGAGGAAAAGATGAAAAGAGAAAACATTGGTCTTTCTCAAAGAAGAAAGTCTTTTAGAAATAACAGACCACCAATAGCCACATTTCCCAAAACATCTGTTGCTCCTAAAAGGCCCGTATCCTCTGCTGCAACCAAACCTAAACCTTCACCTTAAAAACCACCATAAAAGAAGCAGAAAATAGCTTCACCGCCACCATCTTCCACAAAACCAACAGATGTTGGTGCAACAAATGCATCAGCAGATGTTAGGCCAACAGTTGTTGAGACACCAATGGTTTCAACAGTTGTTAGCCAATCCACTGCTTCCATTCATTTCAACACACCACCATCAACACAACCACAACCACAACCACCACCAACACCCCAAAGATTCCCTTCACAATCACCTTCTTCACCTAAACCACCTTCTCCATCAAAAACTCATCCACCACCCAAAATTGCTTATGCACGCAAAAGGAAATTTGTTGTGCATGATGATGATAAGGAGATTCCATCACCAATCCCTTTATCATCTGCTCCCGTTAAAATCACTCCACCCTCATCATCTCCACTTACAAACCCACTTAACCATCCACCCACTGGTTACATGCCATCTATCATCCCATTAGTTACTCAATATCGTCTAGAATTGCTTGCAATTCAAAGTGAAATGGAATCTTTTTATAAGATAGAGGATCCATACAAAAGAACCTTCCCATCTCTCTACGGCTTCAGAACACCTCAGAATCTGGATGAATATTTAAAGTTGAAAGCAAAACAAGCAGAGGTTACAGCCAGAGAAGAAAGCAAAGGGATAAGTGACAGGAGATACCAAGGTCTGTTATCACATGGACTTAACAAAGTCAGAAAGCTTGAAGACTTTGCTAAATAGCTTAGTCAATCCATGTCTGAGCAGCCATTGGATACTGAGCTTCAAGAGGAACTAAGGGTTGATTACTTAGACCACATAATGAAGCACAAGCCCTACAAAGCAACCAAAGGCTCAATTCTAGGACTGGTCAGTAGATGCTCTTAGAGAAGAAACTGATAGAATTACAAAGATGAACAATGATCCTCTGATCAATAAAACTGCACCAAATTGGAAGAAATCCAAGCAAGTTGATCCAGAAGATGCATTAAGATTCAAGAGAATGAGAACAGAGCTTGTTGGTGCTGTTTATGGGTCTGCAAGATCAATAGCCAGATGGTCACAACAAAATGTTGAAAAGACCTATAGAAAACTGGAAGAGCTTAGAAAGAAAGACCCATCTGTTCCTCAAAAGGTTGTTTATCCTCCAACCACTGCTGGCAAACCCTAACAGACCCAAGCCTCTAAAAAGCTTACCTTATCATCTACTTTACCCATAAATGCCTTGAATCAATTAAAAAGGCAAAAGCAGACTGATGAGGAGGATGAGTAGAGGTTTGAAGAATATAGAAAAGAGGGGATCAGATGCCAGATTAGATTTCAAATGGATGATGCTACTAACCTACTCACTACTCAACTAGCTGAAACAATGAAACAGTTGTCAAGTAGACCTCATTCACCAAACTCATAACAAATAACTCACATCCCTAGAAAGCCATTTGATCTAAAAATACTAAAGTGGAAGTCATCCTCAGACACCCACGTATTGACTTTGCTCAGATCAAATGGTAAAGTTGAAAAGATAAACAGGAAGGATGCATATGGTCTGAGTGCAGATGACCTTCAAGATCGTTTGAACCTTCAACTGGAAAGGGATGAAGAAGATATAGATTCCTTGGATTTTGAACTTCAATTCAAAGGGCAAATCAGGGAATTGCTAATGAGGAAACAAAGATCAGAAATAATGAAGGGTTTTGGCATCATCTGTTCTAGAGGGAGATTGTTGGCTCATGTGAAACCTTCCTTGAGAACAAATGATACAAAGCCAAAACTGTTCTGCAACAACTGATCCAGAATAAACAGTGCTTTGAATTCTACTCCCTTCAATGGCAAGATATCTAACAACTGCTGCTCTGCTTCAAAGGTCTGCTCAACACTAAGCACTATTGGATTATAAAGACTGTTGAAGACTAAACCACTGAAGAAGTCAAAGGTCTGGTGGAAGTCAAAGGACTGATCAACCTTTACTGAAAGCACTGCTAAAGCTTCAACAGAGGTTGAGTCCATCAGAGGATAGCACCAACAGAGTCTAGTAATCAGTGTTTATTAATGTAATAGTGTTTTGTATTAGTAGTGTTTAGATGTTGTTAATGTTGTTAGATGTCACTGTCTCGGTGACGTCAGCCAAGATGCCACAGTGGTTACGATTAGGGGTGAGCATGGTGCGGTTCGGTTCGGTTCGGTTATTACCTATAACCGAAACCATAACCGCACACTGCGGTTATCAAAAAATCATAACCGTTCGGTTTTGGTTAATGCGGTTTCGGTTAATCGGTTATTGCGGTTAATGCGGTTTCGGTTCGGTTATAGGTTGGTTATTATTAGTGTAAACTATAATGGGCCAATAAGGTTTGGTCATGGTTAGTGTAAAATGTAATGGGCCAATAAGGTTGGGTCATGGTTAAAAGTTAAAACATTCAAATACTTCACCAAAGATACATATAGATTAGGCCATGGTTAAGCATTTAAATACAAACTTAAAGACTTATGGTGCTACGGATTTGGCTATGTTTAAAATATTCGGTTCGGTTATTTGCGGTTATGAAAATAAGAATAACCATAACCGAACCGCAAAAATCGGTTATTAAAAATATAAATAACCAACCCTTCGGTTATTTCGGTTATCGGTTATTTCGGTTCGGTTTTTTCGGTTATTTCGGTTACGGTTCGGTTAATTCGGTTATATGCTCACCCCTAGTTACGATTGTACTATAAATAGACAGTGCTTGTACTGTTCTATTAGATCACTTCATCACTTGCATTTTGTATGAACAATTATTGTGATCTCAGGCTGGGGGGGGAGTTGTAATTCATGCATACGTGAAGCATTGTGTAATACAATCTTTTAATTAAAAGTATTCACGATGAAAGCATTTATTCCCTTGTTTGTGTTATAAAGTTTTCTTCATTTCCGCTGCAATTGTTCATCTGTTTATCATCTTTCATATTTCATCTTTAAAACAAACACGAACAAGTAAACTCATATCCTAACATAAATACTTGTATAGGTAGTGGGTTTTCTTGAATAGGTTCAGGGTATAGTGGTATCGGTGCTAGAGGTTGTTTTGGATATAGTGGTAGCAATTGGAGTTCTGGTTCTGCTAACAGATTTAGGTTTATTTCATTTCCTGCAGGTTGAAAAGGATCACAATTTTCTAATATTCTATCTAATTCCTTCCACGGAGGTTTGGTCACGGGTATCTGAGTGGTTCCCTTTACTAGGGTTATGGCTGCTTCCTGGTTTTTCTTTTTCCTTCTCTTCTCTCTTTTTCCTTTGTTAAACCAACCTCTGTTTTTGGGTGGAAAGGTTTCAATTGATTTAGCCTGGAAAACAACAAATTCTTCCGTGTCTGCTTCGTATCCTAGTGCAGTTCCGGATGGTCCTTCATCCATTTCTGAATCAGACATGTGTTGGAAGGCATCGGACACATTTTGGTCACTCATACTTTGAACTCAAAAATTGTCAAAATAACATATAAATCATAGGTGTGTATTGAAATTTATTTACACAGAGATAACATATAAGTTATTATATTAATTTCCTAACATTAATGTTTAAGCTTAGGTATTAAAAGAACAACTAAATAGCTTAAACAGTTGTTCTGATACCACTTCTGTCATAACCTCAGACCCACCCTGGTCGGGAGCCGTGATGCCAGATGACTGGTGGTATCGGTGTTTATTAAATTTGCAGTGGAATAAATTATCGTGATCGTAGTTAGGAAATAATTTCAGAGTTTGTAAAACACCAAACTTTTAAATATTAAACAAATGGGCTAAAACCCATATTTCATTTAAATGTTTTTATAGGGATAAACCCTAGTTAACAAAACATAAATTTCTTCTTTTATTCAGGTCATCATAGCCACTTTATTTAAGCCTTCAGTGCTCCATAGCAGCTTTTATTACCTTCACAGTAGGTTACCTGAAACGCTTTTGAAAACATTTTATCAGCAAAAATACTGGTGAGTTCATTCCATTTTATAAAAAGACACATTGTTATATTTTACAGTATCAAGGGTGATTACATTGTTTATATCTAACAAATACTCCATTCGGTATTTTTCACTCGACCGTCTGTGACTATGGTCATATCACACATTGGCTAACCCATTGTCCAATGGTGAAGATTATTAAGTAATGTATACAAAACCCCACATACAGTAGTAATTGCAGAATACAAAAACTTAATCACTGTAAGTATAACTGCAAAACACTTAGGGTCTTATAAAGCATTTGGTAAAAAGAAAGAATGACTCACTTTGTAGACTTAGGGTTTAACTAAAAGCTTCCTGGTAATATTTCTTGGTATAGTTCCGGAGTTCCTAAAAAAATATATAATGCACACGTGTTAGTGTAATAACCCAACTCAAACTTTATCGATACATCACGAGATCAAAACCCCAACGTAGTTAACAAAGTGTAGCCTTATTCAGGAAGCACCTTGGCATCCGTTGCTGGGTTTCGGATTGATCGGATATGGTATCAAACCAGTGATTAGGGGTTGAAACACTTACAACAGGGCAAAGCTTCGCAGGTTTTTTTGGGGGGGGGGGGGGGGGTACTTCAAAGAAACGGAGATATATGATCAGAGAATTCGTCAAAAGTTGATCTAATTGATGTGCAGGCTTCTGTCCCAAGCCATCCATTTTATAGCCCAAAATTGGACTGCCCCACGTGTCGCGTAAGGGACAAGGGTCCCTTCCGCGTGTTGCGGCCGAAGCCACCTAGTCTTAGACTAGCCTGGTTTGCATGCATAGCCCTGCTACTCGATCTTATCAAGTCTTACACGTACTGGTTACCTGCTGCGTCTCGCGGGAGCTGGAGGGGGTCCCTCCCTCGTGTCTCCTGAGGGTCTAGTTCCAAGATTCTTTGTTTTTCGCACTGGTTCACGTCGTACCAGTCCGGGGTTGCGATCAAAGGTCCTTATAAGGTGTTTTGGATGTTGTTACATTTATTCAACTGGAAATGTTTAACTACTCTGAAATGTGTTTTTGTAGGTTTAACAAGTTATTATGAGGATTAAACAAGGACTTGAAAGGTGATACGAGCTAAACGGGGCGAAGGAAGGAAAATTGGGTAAATGACCTGGCCGTAAGCCATTGCCGTAAGGCAGTGGCCAAGGGCTGTAGGCTGTCTTTTGGCCGTAAAGTACAACCAGGGGAGGGCGTAGGCTACTCCAATTGTTGTAGTCTACAAAACTGCAGACGGGAAGTCGAATTCTTAGGTACAAAAACATGATTTTTAGGGTTTTTGAGGGATCTCTTGTCCTAGTTCGTGGAGACTAGTATATGGTCATTTTTGGCGACTCGATTGAAGGTTTTTCATCATTTCACACAATCCAATCACGATGCAAGCATCCATAATGCATTCCAAGATCAGTTTTGAAGATCAAATCATCACCATGAGTGGCTAAACCACCTATGATCATCTCCGGGGCCAGGGTTATGTTAGTGATTGTGTCAACCATTTATTACATACCTTTGGGTTTTGATTTTATCTTATCATTCGGTTAGTTAATCTTTATGTTTACTTGTGTTGATTAAATAGGTTTTGGATTATAAATATACACTCTTTTTCATCATTTATTTGGTTTTGTTCATCAACAATTGGGATTAATTTCTAAGTTGTCATTGTTTCTTTAACATTTACCCATTGAATTCGATTGTGTTTGTGATACCTAGGATTGGTAATTAAGTAGATTACTATTTAGTTGCATCAGTCTTTTGGTTTCGATCGTGGTTCATTGCAACTGAATATATTATATGTTAATTATCTATCAAAACAAGTAGGTTAACAAATCATGTCTATGTGATTTCCTATTGGTAGTAATTAGGCTATCTGATTTGCTTCACAAACCAAAAACTCGAAGATTGGTCCCTTTTTTATATTTGTTTACAACCAAAGCAATCAAACTAGTTTTTCGTAATATTTTTTTCAATTAAACCAAATATAATAGTTTTAGAATTAAATAATCAATGAAAACAATAAACTTTAACATTTTCCACTAAATTCTCGTGGATTCGACACCCTAGTTACTCTTTACTAGTAAAGGTGAATTAGACACTTTTTAAATATATTTTGATTGACCTTACGACATCCATCAGCGTAGGCGAAAAAATTTGTATCTCTAACAATCTCTGGTCTAAATCATCTACCCGGAATATATATACATACACACATATCCAAAGCCACAAATGTACATCAATGTAGTCATCTTCAGAACAATCATGAAGGAACGCCTATGCAAATTAGTGTCATTAAAAACTTAGCTCCCTTCTAGAGTGCAAGCGTGAAACACACCATACCTGCATGCACATAGTGTTGCATGCATGATGCGGTTGTACACTTGACGCTTGCCAAAACGATGTTCTGCTCTACCCATGATCTAAAACTAAAAGTTCTAGGCTAATAACATGCCCTGATAGTCGGTATGACTTTACAAACACCGTCGGGAGGTCCACTTAGGGGCTACAATCTAAATTTGGAGCTAGTATAAATACCTATCTCCTTCAAAATATTAAGTTTACGCTATTCTACCTCCTTTTTACTCATTCATTTCTTATATACAACTACTTATTCTAACCTCCGAGGTTGGTCACACTAAGAAATTTCTTCTCATATATGGCAATGCTAACAGTTTGTTAGTTATGCAAGTCAAATCCATCATTCTAGTCATACGCCACCCTCTCATTTGTGACAAGTCATGAGCCTGAAACGCGTGAGTAGAATTCTTCTTTCAACATTGTGGATTAAAAAACTTGATTTTAAGTCTTAGCAAAAAAAAACTATATTTCTTTCTATTTTATACCAGTTGGGAACCCGCGCGTTGCTGCGGGAGCGACAATTTGCTTATTTTTTAGTTGAAATGATAGACAATTCCGCTACTTACTACCAGTGTGGGACTTGCATAAAACTAATAAGAAGTAAAAAATTCATGAAAACTTTCAAAAAGATCAATCATTTCTAACAAATTTGTTGTTGTGACATGCGTGACAACATGATCTCAATTGATGCATCATCTGTGGCAAAGACATATGCTTACTGAGCTCTTCAACTATATTCTTCTAACTATTATGTTTTTTTTCTTCATAAAACTCCAAGAATTCAATATCTTCCTGGGTTTTACCCCTTTCAAACAAAACAAATGGAATTAAAAGGGTGTGCAATTTGGATCCTTACCTTTTAGGATTTTTCCAATTTTCTTTTTCAAGACAAGAAATGACAAATTGATTTTAAAGTTTGAAAGTCTTAAAAGTAAAATTCCAAAGTCATTTTTAGTTTCCTGTTTGCTTTTTGAGCAAATTCTAATCTAGTTATGTAAACTAAAGAATTAGAATTGTCCATTTTTGCCTAAACCGAATCCAAAGCCACCCAAACCCGACCAACCCGAACCTTATATGGGTTGGTTTTTTGTCACTTTTCCTGGCCAAAACCCCAAACAACATGCCCTGAATAACCCTAAATACTAAAAAAACCAAAACTTTTATTGTTTTTATTGTTTTTTATAGAGGTGAATTACCATTGATTTGATTATACCATTCGATAGTAGATGAGATTCATTAAGACGACCCAAAACCATCTCCTTCTGCTGCAACCCATTAAAAAAGGTTCCCAGCATTCAATGTTCAAAGTATTTGGAATGCACAATCCATATTATGACAGGAAAAATTGTAAAGCCAGATTCCACATATCTACAAAAGCAACAAGATAAGTTACTACAAGAAACAAATTTCTAAAACACTTAGGCCTACCGATGGCGTTTCAGAGTTGCATTGCATGACATTTGCTCGCAAACACCTTTCAATTATTCTTCATAGTTTTTATCCAAAACTCATTTTTATTTGTAATCAATTCATCAAGAAATTCATAATTTTTATTTGTATTTAATCTAGCTATTTTACTTTTCAATGACTTAAAGAGTAATGGTATCGTAAGAGCAACCAAAAAACAAACAATAACTCAATTAATTTACAGATCGAAGAGAATGACAATCTATTAATTCGTTGTTAATTTCACAATCTATTTAATTATTTTTTTTTCTTCAATTTAATTATTATATAGAAAGACCTCTTTACCCTCACTAACCTCACTTAGTATTTGTACTGTAAGCATAAAAATTTGTAATTCATATATGATAATAGGCAAACAGAATGAATAGTAATTGTATATATTATTAGGTAGAGATCCTGTAAAAAAGGCCTAAAGTGTGAGAATGGTAAGAAAGAATCTCAGCCATTAGATCTTTTGATCTAATGGTTGAGATCAATAGGGACCAAATTGTAAAATATTTTCATTAATTTGGACTGATTTGAAATATCTAGGGGCAATATAGTCTTTTAAACCCACTAGAAATTAGGTAATGCACATGTAACTTCCTCCCGTCTTTTTTAAACGTCAATAACTTTTTATACGTAACTTTTTAAAAAAAAAATACACCATAATAACGAGCGTTTTTTTATCTTTAATATGAGTACCATATTGCTATACATATATAGAGAAAAAAATATGTTTCGATCAGATGTTTAGTCAATGAATGGTGTTATATACTTGCTGAATGGTGTTATATACTTGCTAAATGGTTTATATACTTACTGAATGGTGTTATATACTTGTTGAATGGTGTTATATACTTGCTGAATGGTGTTATATACTTGCTGAATGCTGAATAGTGTTATATACTTGCTGAATGGTGTTATATATTTGCTGAATGATGTTATATACTTCCTATAATTAAGGTGGCGGTTATGGGAAGTTTTTAATTAATTGAATTAATGATAAAATTACTTGTTTACCCTTTTTAATTAATTTAGATCTAATGGCTGAGATTCTTTCTTACCTTTCTCACACTTTTGGTATTTTTTACAATAACCTTAACCTTATATTATTATACTATTAATAAAAAAAACTAAATGAATTATTATACTATTAATAAAGAAACTAAATAAACAGTAATTATTTGTTTTAAAGGTTTTTTTATATGTTTTGTTTAGTGGTTTTTTATATGTATTATTTGGTTTTTTATATATCTTATATAACTTGCGCTTTTTTTATCCATGTAAATCACGTGTCGGTATTCTTTGGTCATATCAAGATCTTTTCTTTATGGGTTGTTGTAACGAGTGTAGGTGGCGTAAAAAACAAACCAATACCGATCAAATTCCCGCTGTGTTGGTATATTTTTGGTCATATCATAATTTTTTTTAGTTTTTTCTCTATTGGTTGCTATAACAAGTGTCAGTACCGAAGTTAAACGAACTAATACCCACCCACGACGCAACGCGAGGATTTCCGGCGCAACACGCGGATTTAATAGCACTAGTTTGTATTAAAGTGAAATGTATTATAATATAGTATAGATATTATAGTCCATATAAATCTATTTAATATTTATACATACTATTAAATCATGAAAATCCCAAAGGTTGCATGTCTAACCTTTAATTTAATCAATTAGTGTATTCAATTGAATGCATTATTTACAAGAACTTAAGAGTTCCTTATAATTAATTTATGAAGATAATTAGTGTCATTCTTAAAACTTTTATTTAATTCCTTAATTTAATTACCCTCAAAGTGTCTTAAAACTTTGGACAATGTCCAAGTTTCCCCTCTCTAAAATGGTTTGCTTCATTTGTACATAGTGCTTCAAGATTTGTACCTATGGCAAAGTTACGATAATGGTAGAAAACCCAGTTCTCTTAATAAGGTATTATAGATTAACGGAAGACATAAGTGGGCATGGATTCCAAGGATCAAATGTCTAAATTACCCTCAAAATTGTCTTAAAACTTTGGATAATGTCCAAGTTTCTCCCCTCTAAAATGGCTTGCTTCATTTGTACATAGTACTTCAAGATTTGTACCTATGGCAAAATTACGAAAAGGGTAGAAAACTCAGTTCTCTTAATAAGGTATTATAGATGTGAAATGCGTGAGTAGAATTCTTCTTTCAACATTGTGGAATAAAAGAAATGATTTTAAGTGTTAATAAAAAAACTATATTTCTTTTTATTTTATATGTTATTTTTTAATGCTTTCAAAATTATGGATTAGAAGACTTAATTATTAAAAAAAAAACTATATTACTTTCTGTTTTATATCGGTGGCGGACCCAGAAATGGGTGTGAAAAATTTTAGCCCCATAGGATAAAAAAAATTTGGTTCATATCGGGTCGGATCTTGTCGGTTAAGGTCGGGTCATGTAAAAAACAAAAGTACATCAAGCTAAAATTTATAATCATCAAAAACACACCAAATGTCATTACAAATCAAACGTCGTTATAAACATATTAAAATGTTATCGTACAGGTTTTAATTTTTTGAAATCTTTCCAGAACATCATTTAGAGCTACTTTTCAATTTATAAATCTATCCAAACATATGAATCACTCCATAAGTTATCGCTCCATAATTTTCAATTTTCTTTTCAAGACCTACTAATTGTCGATTACTTATGTCTTTTAAGTTGTAACAACCAAAAACTCATCTAAACAACAAAATCACCCTATTAAAGTCTACAACAACCAAAAAAACATCAAAAACATAAAATTTCAAACATTTTTTTTATCATCTCTATAACTTTATTTCTTCTAAAAAATAACATAAAACAACAATAACATTAAAAAATGTAGGTACCTTGTATTGTTTGGATTCCGTTGAGTTTGGTGGTCGGATGTTTGCGATTTCCGGCAAGAAATTGGAGTTAGATGGCTGTTGTTGGCTGTTGCGTCGTTGGGGGAGAGGATCGCAGAGGCAGACGAGGTCACGAGAGAGAGCAGGAGAAACAGAATAGGAAGGGCGGTTTGGGTTGGGTTATTTTATTATAGTTCAAATTTTATTGGGTTGGGTTAAGTGTGCTTGGGTTGGGCTAAATTGTTTAATAAGTGGGTTACAAATTTATAAATGATGTTATATTATTATAAAAGTCAGTGTTTAGGTTATATTTTTATAAAAAACAGTGTTTATTACAATTTTTTATAAATTAAAAATATGATTTTTGTCTAAGAGGGGCGATTGAAATTTTCAAGGGGTGCAGGTGAAAAATTCCAAAGGGTGCGGTCAAGATTTTACCGAAAAATTAACGCTAAAAAATATTTTTTCAAGAGGTGCGGCCGCCCACCCACAAGTGTGGATAGGTCTGCCCCTGTTTTATATGTTATCTTTTAATGATCACTTTCAATCAGTGTTGTAAAAGTCGGATTCCAAGGCCGAGTACTCGGTCCTCGGAACCCCTCCAAGGCGACATCCTCCTAGGCGGACTCAATTAGTCGGCCTCGGTCAAACTCGGCGCCTAGTCGGACGTAGTCGGAAAAAGTCGGCCTAGTCGGTCTAGGCGGTCAACGTGGTTTGTTGACTTTTAATTAGTCAAAATCGGTCAAAGTCGGTCAACATCGGCCTACTCGGACTACTCGACCTTGTACTCGGACTACTCGACCTTGTACTCAGACTAGTCGGACTTGTATTCAGAATATTTGAACTTTAAACATGTTTCATTTTAAATTATACTCAGTTGACATGAATTATGCTTATTTTAACATATATATAATATATAACAATTAATTTTCTTTATAGTTACCATGTCCGCGTACTCCCCGAGTACTCTCCGAGTACTCCGATTACTCCCAACTCCCCAATCGGCCGACTAGGGACCGCCTAGCGACTTTTACAACACTGCTTTCAATTATATAAAATTATAAAACAAACATTCATTTTAGGTAACACGTATTTATAAGATGGCGGGGTGTGGTTTGGGAGAGGAGATCGGGAGGGTGAGGTGGCGCTCTTTCCCGATCGGGAACACCGCCCCCCCCCCCCCCCCCCGAGCGGTGATCGGTACTTTCGGTAGCCCACTCCCGACCGGCCGAAGCTCTCTCTCTTCATTCTCTCTATCTCTCTCTTGAATCTCTCTCTCTCTAGCTTTGATTGGATAGAGTGGATGGGGAAACCATTTCCTAGGGTTGGGGGAAGAGGAAGAGGAAGAAGAAGGTGATGATGTAGAGGTGAGGTGGAGATGATGTGGCCATGGGGGAAGGGGAACCACACCCCATGATCTAACTTTGAAATCACAAGTTACCAATATGTATATAATGATTAGTTTTGTATAATTAATATGTTTTTTGTTGTTGTTGTTATAATGATTAGATTTGTAAAATTATTAGTTTTTTTTGTTTTTGTTGTTGCAATCAGTACTACTACCGATGTTATCTGATAAATACTAATCTTTTTTTTTAAACGGCGAAAATTCTATGATTTATATAACAAGGGTCAGCAAGCTGTAAAACCCAAAAGTACAAGGAACAAACAACAAAAGGAAACTAAACTAAAACAAAACAAAAACAAAAACTACAAGCCTCATTTTATGGTATCTCTGATATTGAAATCTTTCCACCTCTCCCATACTAAGTTCTTCATTTTGCTCTTTCTTTTATCCAAAGAAACGATAACTCCTTTATTCCATCTATTGTATTTGTTACCGATCCTTCCTTTCTATTGAATTCCACATCATTTCTAGACTTCCAAATCTGCCACAAAGTTGTCATAACTATAGCTTTTATTACATTCTTCCATTCCTTCGATCCGTTGTACTCTTCTATTCTTTCGAATAATCGTCTAATAGTGAAGGTGTCGCCCTAATGAGGTTTTATATGCTCGTGTTTTATGACGTATATTACGATGCAGTGCGTGCAAGGATGAATATTTCATATGTCGGGTTAGTTTTCTTTAAACCACATATATTTTGCTTGGGTCCAGTTAGCCTTTTTTAAGTCTTTAAACTTTCTTTAAACCACATATATTTCATTTGGGTCAAGTTAACATGTTTTTAAGTCTCCAAACACAACCTCTTACTAAAATAATATATGTTCGGACGATTCACAATTAGGTGGGAGATTGTTGGCCTATATCCCAACTCTAATCCCTTATATATACAAAATTCTGAGTCAAGGTCGTGCACAGTAATTTCTTGACGTCGAGGATCCAGAGTTTTGTCTTTCAGTAGAATCGGATTTGCTATCTATATATACAAAATTACGAGTCAACGTCGTGCATGGTAATTTCTCGACGTCAAGGAACCAAAGTTTTGTTTTTTGAGTAAAATCAAATTTGTTATTTAAAAGAGGGTTGCGGCGCAGCTTGGTGCCTGTTTATCTGCCATTCTTCTGTAATTTTTCCTAATATATATGATTTGAATTATTTTTATATAGAATTATTTAGGGTTTAAACAAAGGGAAGGTCATTTGATCATCTATAAATTTATACTAGTAGGGTGCTCGCGCGATGCGACGGGGGCGACACTCGTTTCTGGTAGTTTTCTTATTCGTATGCAGCACTCGTTTCTGGTAGTTTTCTTATTCGTATAATATTTATGATAACATTATTGTGGTGGATATATGTCATAAGTGTTACACATGTCTAGTAATTGTTAAATTAAGAATTTAAATTATCAAATACTTCAAGAAACCACTGGTGTAATAAAGTAACACACGAATAAGAAAAAATAAGTCTTAAACATAATTAAAAGTTATATAAAGTAGCACACAAATAAGGAAAGATAAGTCTTAAACATAAGGTTGAAAACTAAAAGCTCAAGTGTCAAGTACTTTGCATTATGAGGTTAAAAATTTAGTAATCATACGGCTTAAACATCTCAAAGATCTCATCCATATTGTACATCTTCCTGTTTAATTGTTACATCTTTTGGAGGATGAGTTTTTTCTTTGATCTCCTCTTTAACTGATACATCAGTAGTAGCTGCTGAAGTAGTTTGGGGAACTGAAAGAAATGTTAAGTATTTTAGTTACTTATGTTTTATCATGTAATTGTTATATATAAGATATGATAGATATGTATATATATTTAAAAAAATCTATTCTTTTCAAAAACAAAATGTTTTGTTTATATATAAGATAAAGAATTGTTTTACATATGTAAAGTTTTGTTCTTTTATAAAAATTAATAATGAAAAGACAAAAAAAATTGCTTTCTTATAAAAATTAATAATCAAAAGACAAAAACATAAAATATAAGTTGTTATAATTGTAAAGTATTTTATTTTATTGGTTAAATTATAAAGTATAATTTTATTATTTAAAGCTCATAACTTTTTTTAAATATCCACATAGTACTCATCCAATAAACTTTAAGTTTAAAATTTTCGTTTTTATAAAAATAAAAAAAATAGTATTTGACTCGTAAGTACGTTTTAAACCTTTAACTTAAATTGTTAAATTTCGTCTTTTATAGATATAAAAATTTATATTTTTATAAAATTTCAAGAATTGTTTTTATAAAAAAAAAAATAGGATGTTAAGAGTTTATATCTTTATTAACTTTATATCATACAAGTTCAGATTTTTAGTTCCTAACTAATCTTATCTATATGAGTCTATTTTTAACTTATAATCCCTAAAAATGTAAACACGATCTACTATGTATCTAGTCAAGTTGGTAAAGAATTGTTTTGAAACTGAATAATATTATCTATAACAATATAGTTGAACTTGTAATTTCCAAAAATTTGCAACACAATTTAGTATTTATCTATTAAAGATTGTAAATTTTTGGAGTATTTTATTTATATTACTTATTACAAAAAATGTTTATAAAAGAATTATATTTTTTATAAAAACAAAATGTTTTGTTTATAAATAAAGTAAAAAAACGTTTTACACGTGTAAAGTTTCGCTTTTTAATAAAAAAATAAAAATCAGTTGACAAAAAATAAAAGATAAGTTATTATAGTTGTAAAGTAAGTTTATTTTGTTGGTTAAATGATAAAGTTTATAATTTTATTCTTTAAAGTTTATAACTTTTTTAAATATCCACATGATACTCATCCAATAAACTTTAAGTTTAAAATTTTTGTTTTTAAAAAATAAAAAATAGTACTTGACTCATAAGTACGTTTTACACCTTTAACTTTAATTGTTAAATTTCGTTTATATATATATATATATATATATATATATATATATTATACTTTTATAAAATTTTAAAAGAGTTTTTATAAAAAATAGGATGTTAAGAGTTTATATCTTTATTAACTTTATATCATAGTAAGTTCAGTTTTTTAGTTTAGCTTTAAAGTTTATTACTTTATTATTTTTTAATTAAGAAATACAAATTGTTAGATTAATATTCAAAATAACTGCAATATCTTATAATTTCAGCTTGACTTTATCTAACTACAATATTTGTTTATTGCAACTTTAGGATATTAAGTTATATAAGTCTTGTTGACTTGTAAATTTAGGATACTAACTTTATTTTGAACTTTATTAATATGGTCAATAACTACATTATATTAACACCAAAAATAAAGTTCAAATATAAAATAAATTTTATTCATACGTCTAGATCAAACATAATAACTGAAAATGAAAAAAAAAATAGAAACACTTGATATATTTCATATTAGACAACATGAAATATGTTCCCCTTCTGAATCGACACTCGGGGTAATTTTAATCATGTTTTCTGTTTTGTGCTTGAATCGATAATATCTTCTAATTCCTCTTCTTTGTCATTGTCCTCAGAATCGTCTAAATTAATAACCTCACTCCATTTCCATTCAGATAGTCTCTTGGATGTATTCCTTTGAGTCTCAAACTTTCGATCCTTAAAAAGGACAAAAATTGAATACAAAAGTTAAAAAAATATTAAATAAATTTTAAAATTATCTCTTCACTAAATTCACGTTAAAGATTAGACTTGTATGAACTAAACATTGCACCATAAGAAATAATATCAACACTTTTATCACTATCATCCTGCAATAAAACACACATATAATAACATAACGAACATGTTAATATGAAAGATATATGCAAAAATAATACTTAAAAACCTGGAAAATCAATACCTCAGAAGCTTGTTCGACAACTGGGTTGTTTAAATTGGCATGTTCATCATGCAACTGAATCTAAAAAATCAAATAAGTTAACATTCACATAAAAGTAAATAAAAGAAAACAATTATTCACTATTGCAATATAACAGAACTGACCTTAGAATTTTCAATCTCACATGCTTGGTTTTTCGCAACAATTGAATTCATAACTGGATCCATATTTTAACTTTGTTTAGTAATAGATATGAGTGTGTCCTGCTATGTATTTATAGTAGTAAATATAGAAGTGTATTAGGGTTTAATTTTAGATTTGTCACCCCTTTATTTAGGAAGTTTGTTGTGGTTAGTTTTAAGTTTATATAAGATATATCTAAGTATAGATATTAGGCAATTTTAGTAATTAGCTATGCAAAAAAACAATGAATAGGTAGAAAAAACTTAAATAGAAAAATAATTTTAGAGCTGTAATATTATCTTTATATTGTACGAAAAGATTTTAACTTTATTTATCTTGAAAATATTAGTTGTTTTTTCTTCTTTAATCACTTGTACATTAAAGCATTATCGACTTGTAGCTTTTAATCCGTGGGTCGATATTGAACAAGACAACTACCGAAACGTCGGTAAAAATATGTAGGTCATCATGTTATCTTTGGATTTTTTTTAAAACAATATAGTTTATAAGATATGTCAAGAATACATAAAAAATTATAAGTTTATAACTTTATTTATCTTGAAAATATTAGTTGTTTTTTCTTCTTTAATCACTTGTACATTAAAGCAATTATCGACTTGTAGCTTTTAATCCGTGGGTCGATATTGAACAAGATAACTACCGAAACGTCGGCAAAAATATGTAGGTCATCATGCTATCTTTGGTTTTTTTTTTTTAAACAATATAGTTTATAAGATATGTCAAGAATACATAAAAAATTATAAGTTTATTGTGGAGGTGTAAATTATAACTAATTATCTATAAATTTGTTAAAACCTCAGGGATTTAAGTGTAATAAGTTTAGGGGCTAAAAAATAAATAGAGTTTAAAAGACCAAACTACCCTCATTTTAGAGGTCTTTCTATAAATAAGGGGGGTGGGGGGGGGGGGGGGGGAGAGTTCTTATTTTTTTGATATGTTAAATTACCCCTCCCTCATGCATTATAATATATAGTATAGATAGGTGTTTAAAAACCATCTCATTTCTTTTGCGACATATGATCTACTGTGAGAAATTTAGTATTCTTAAATTCACCCCATTTGATGCTTAGAATACATAGACATATAAAACCTCTTTCTATATTTTAAAGTTAATTGCAAGTTTATGGATTGTTTTTTGTTTACAAATTAAAGTATTTTTAAGTGGTCAAAGTATGATAAAAAGAGAAATTCATTGAATTATCGGATATATGTATATAAAGTTAGGGGGAAAAGAATAATATATGGAATAAATTGGAGCCATGGAGGACATTACAAGGGAAGCTTTATTCTAATTATTGTTTATATTACTACTTTTATCCCATATGCTAAATAGATTCCTCATTAAATTTTGAGATATATATATAAGGATAATTTTTATTAACTTTATTTAATATTTCTTTGTCTTACTTTTGAGATAGATCTAGAACATATTGTGCGTGTTGTTAACACAAGTTAAGAGAGTAATAGGTAAACAATGTAGTCCCATGAAAAGATCCCTCTAAACTACATATCATAAGTAAGAAGGTAAATAAATCGACTTCATGGTAGAATATTATTAAGAAACTACAACAAGCAACTCAAATGCTCTTGTAAATGCAAAAAGCTATACTTATAACACTAGTGATCGGTATTTATTTATTATTATATTGGAGTTGATTCTAGTTCTTTTTAGCATACTAACTACATGTCACAATAGCATCAAATGGACATGAAGAGTCTAATCTCTCAATAGAATTGGAGAGATTAAGGAACTAAACAATCATATGAACAATCACACATAAATTTTATATGAAATATAGAGTAAATTTAAATCTGTTTCATATTCGAGATCAAGTTGTATATGAAGTTAAACGTTAAAGTTATTGTGTTAGTATTCTTTGTGTTAATAATTTGTTTATAATTAGTGTATTTACACATCATGCCATGTTTAAGTCCTATAAGTATAGCTGTATCTATTTACAATGCATGGCCCACTTGCATCACATAAGTATGGCGTGTGTCATGTTAGAACGAGTTTCTTTCAAAAATAAAATACTTTGTTTTTGTCTATGGTGTTAGAGGTACAAAGCTTTAGGTATACATTTAATAGGCATGTTCACTAACATATCACATGAACCCTTGTTGTGTTATTGTAATCTAGGTAGGATTTGTCAAAATCATTTGAAAAAACTCCTGTATGATTGATGTGGCCCCTTCACCTCTGCTACTCTTTGAGGTTGGCGTTGATGTGGGCACCATACATGGGTAAAATCTAACCGTTGTTCCTACTCGAAACTCTAACACCATGATGAACGTTATTGGACACCCTACCTAATATCATCATTATCTGGAGCTCTCGAGGGTTTACATTTGAACCCTGGTCGTCGTTATGTCATGCAAAGACCTAAGTACCTTAAATAACTAGGGTGAGTAGGATATCAAATCCATGAGGAGCATGTATCTGAAGTTGTACTCAACTGTAAATCAAATTAAGAAAAAGGAAACATAAGAGAACAAGATATCTTGATTCGGTAGTAAAAATAAAAAAAACAATCAATCACTTTTTGTTTGGATGGAAGGTCTAGGGTTCAAGTCCCACAGACGACATGGATTAAAAGATATTCGTCGGTAAAACAATGTTTACTTTATATTTGATAAAAAGAATAATCAACTAGTTACATTGAAATAATCTATATTGATCCGTTGACCTAGCCTTGGGCATGATTCATTCATTATCCTGCTAATC
The DNA here is from genome assembly GCA_030545235.1 of Helianthus tuberosus. NCBI lineage: Eukaryota > Viridiplantae > Streptophyta > Magnoliopsida > Asterales > Asteraceae > Helianthus > Helianthus tuberosus. The sequence goes on along the minus strand of CM060396.1, from coordinate 159,629,353 downwards.
ATCTTATTATTAACTAAACAATAGACACAAGAATAAGTATGAATTCAATACGTCACAATCCTATAAACATTTAAGCTTATAAGTGTTGAATACATGTGTTATTTATCGACTAGACACTCCAATTAAGTATCTTATGATTTTAAACGATCTTTAGGATTATCCGAAGATTTTCATCTTCTATTTTCTTTCCTGGAGCAAGATCAAATACAAACCACATTTCGTATACAAACTGTAAGAACCATTTAAAAAGTGTCATGTGACATCCAACCAATTATAGAGAAATGATAAAATGATAACCTAAATAATATCAATTATCTTGAATTCCTTATAATTATGCTAACAAGCAATTAATTCTTTATTTAGATTTTCCTCTTGTTTTCAATGTGCTGATAAAAAAAGTGCTGATATCATTTCACACATGTGCTAAAATCAATTATCTTGATTAATTTTCATGTGCTAATATAATTCAAAAGTGCTACTTTTATGTATTTATTGTTTTAGTATGTGCTAATTTAACTTTTTTTAAGTGCTATGATCTGTTCTTACTGTTTGTAGGATAAATATGGTTTGTATCGGAACCAACCCCTTTCTTTCCTTTCACCATCTTTCTCAAGAATACATGTATTTCTTTTCATGCTACTATATCTTACACAACATCACCATTTACTAGCTATAACTTACACACATCTTTGTTGTATGATATAAAAATGCTTGAGTTGTAATTGCTTCCTTTGTTGTTCTTGTATCTTCTATAGAAATAACCATGTAATTTTAGTATGTTTTCACGGGGCAAGATTCCTGTGAAAAGAACATTTTTTCGTAAGAAGTGTGAGAAGGCATAAGAATTGACATGTAGACATTATGTTTTGGACTTAGACATGATGTTTTGGGTTGTTTTGGCAAGAAAAATATCAAACATAACAATTTAAAACACAATGGAATGTTTATAGGCATGAAATTTAAAACACAACTAAAACACATTGCTTAACACTTAAAACACACCACTTAAGGCTTTTGGTATGGTGTTTTAAGATTCAAGCATAGAATTAATTACATTGTGTCTTAAATTATTTGTTATGTTCGGTGTTTTTCTTGCCAAAACAATCTAAAACATCATGCTCAAGTCCAAAACATGATACTTACATATCAATTCCTATGTCTTCTCACAACTTTTTACGAAAAATATTTTTTTAGGCACCTTAAACTGTTTTCACGTTGAACCTACATAAAACATCAAAGTGGTATGATTTATTGCAACAATGATGTGACTCAAGACGATTAACATGGAATGAGATACATGCAAAAGGTACCCATCATAACACTATTCTATTGAAAACTATACGAAGTCTCTTTTTTCGGTGCTATTTTTATATGTTCATTTAATCTATGATTTTCTAAACACTCACGATAGTCATGAGAGACACATATTATGATATATTTTCAATTAATAATAATTAGTATTTTGTGTTGGATATTTTTTTATGTTTTTAATATAATTAATTAATGAGCATATATTCTTTTTTTATATAGCTTTTAAGATATGATGTTTTAAAAAAATCAAAATATCTCGTTGTGACGTGCCCATTTATATATATATATAGGGAGGAGTTCATGCGAGAACCACCCTTATTGCGAGAACCGCGAGAACCAATGTAAACACAACCTATAAAAAAACCTAACCCCCACCCCCCCCCCCCCCCCCAAGCTAAATGCTAAAAACTAAAACCCTCAAAAAACCTAAAAAAAACCTACCCCCCCCCCCCAAGCTAAAATGCTAAAAACTAAAGCCTCAAAAAAAATCTAAAAATTTTTTTTTAATATTTTTTATGCTCAAATCGCTACTTTTAGTGGCCAAATTTTTTTTTTTTTTTTTTTGCTTCGAAAAGTAGCGATTTTTATATAAAAATATTAAAAAAAAAATTTGTGTGATTTTTAGCTATTTTTAGGCATTTTTGGTTGTGTTCACATTGGTTCTCGCGGTTCTCGCAATAAGAGGTGGTTCTCGCATGATCTTCTCCCTATATATATATATATATATTTATATATATATATATATATATACTATCTATTAAAGGAGCTTAGAGCATGACCTCACTTTGCTTACGTGTCATGATATTAGGTATGCCACATAGAATTGGATGACATCATAATTCCGATTTTAATATGACATCATAATTCAGATTTTAAAATTCATTTCATTTATTTAATACATAATTTCAATCCCTGATGGTTTTGGAGCCATTTTCAAATTTCAAATCATAATTTCAATCCCTCTTTCTCTCAAATATAGCTCCATTTTCAAATTTCAAACCATAATTTCAATCTCTCTCTCTCAAATCCAGAGTGCCTCTATCTTTCAAAATTCATCTACGGTTTCAAGATCGACATTTAGATCAACACTTCTGAGTTACAAAAAAGTTCGAATTTTATGAATTTCAGATCAACCGTGCAACACTTCTGTAAAGAACACACCGAAACCGTGTTGGTTTGTGGCTTTGGTTCAAAATTCAAGCTCTCTTTTCAAGCGTGCATCTCTCTCTCTCTCAAATATCGGAAAAGAAGGGGTGTCAATCAAGAACGCTAATTCATTCTGACGGAGAACAAGAAGATGAATTCAGAGATCAATGGTCTAATGATTCAGAGATCAACAAGAAGATGAATTCTGACATGTATAGATTTGGTAACGAAGAGGATGATGGCGGTGTTTCGGGTTGCAGAAGCGACGATGGTGGTGACCTTCAATTGCTGAATTTGTTTCATATATGTGTAGATCCACAAACCCTAAGGTATTTAACTGATTTAAGTGTTTTGAGCTTTAATTTTTAACCTAATAGTTGATTTATCAAAATATGTTTGAAATTTTAAATAGATTTAACTGATTTAAGTGTGTTTGTAAGTTTGTTTGCACTTATTTTGATGTATTTATTTTGAATAGATTTAACTGATTTAAGAGTATAGATTCTAATTAGGTTAAGGATTTGAGCTTTATTTTTTACCTAACTGTTGATTTTTTTATTAGAGGTTTGAAATATTGAATAGATTCGTTGTATTTTGAGAAAGAGTGAATACAAACGGTTCGGACTGTTTTGGTGAATACAAACGCTTCGGACTGTGTTGATTTGTGAGGTTTTGGTGTGTGCTGCCAGGTTTAGAAGAAGAGGATGTTCCTCAAGTGTACTCAAAAGGGCCAAATCTTGGTATGTAATCCTTTAATATTTGTGGTAATTTCCTGTATTTTAGAAATTAGGGTTCTAATTTGGGGTTTTTCATTACATGTAGTGTTTTCATAGAGCTCTGCTGTCAACTGTCTTCTATCAGGTACAAGATCTCTGTTATAAAATTGCTGATGAAAATTATTGATAATTAAAATTGCGTAGAGTTTAGTTCATGAAATTAGGTATTTAGGTAATTTAAAGATCCTTTCTATTTGCTCAAACTAATTGATGTCTCTTGCGTAGATAGACTGTATCTAATGTAAGACTAATTGATTATTGGAACTTGTATGATTCTGTGACAGGACATGATAATAAGGAAAATAAATAAAAATGTTAAAGTTAAAGGGGGGGGGGGTTATGTATGCTGAGTTATTTTGTTTACCTGTCAATGTCTTAAACAAAGCCTGCCTAACTACGTTTAAAGTGCTCCTCTTGAGTTATTTTGTTTAATTATGTACAAAAAAATGGTTGCTTAAATCATTTACTATACAAAAAAATTGTGCATTTCAACTGCAGCCCGTTTTCACTGCATAAAAATGGTTGCTTTTAACAACAGTTGAAAGTTTAAATCATTTACTAAATAATGCATCAGTTTTCATTTTTCTTTATCTCAAATCAATTAAATTGATCAAATTTAGTTTATCAAATTTTATATAGTAACGTTTTAATTCAGGATTCTATTAAGGGAGATTAGAGGATGACCTCGATTTGTCTTCGTGTCACGTTCTTAGCTATTAAGGAAGATTAGAGGATGGCCTCTGTTGAAGAAGCAACCAGTGAGAGTGTTTTGGTTGAAAACTTGGAGGGGTCGGTGACGTTGTCGAGGTTGTTAGGAAATGCAAAGTGATAGCATTTCCTGACAACCCTCGACAATGTCACCGACCCCTCCTAAAAATTCCATCAAAACACTCTCACTGGTTGCTTCTACACCAGATGGTTTCTTTTTACTACCTGAACCTGTATCATCTCAATTGTGTTGAATGACCCTGTATGTGTTGTTACATTAAGATTCAATTATGATTTTTTTGATGGTGAAAATTGATCGGTTCAGTTTTGATCACCTTATATGCTTTTGTCATCTCAGGCTATGATGCTGAGATCTGGCGTGTTGTTGCAACATGCCCTAATCATTGCCGGCTGCCGTTCGCGGCTGTTCTAGGTAGTGTTGGGTGTAATTGATGTTTGGTTGATGATAATTACATCGATGTCACCTAACGCATATTCAGTCAATGATGTTGATGAGATGCTTCTCACCTGAGACTAAAACTATGATGAAGCAAACGTATGGCCGAATATAAGCGAGGTCTGACATTTTCAAATCATTTGTATTACTTTAGCAAATCATTTAGTGTTGACTGTGTTGATGAATAAAAATGAATTCAAAATGCACTTTTCTTGTGCTTTCAACATGAGGCTATGATGATTTTGCAAACTTTGTGAAAATTGAATGAAGATAGCATTATGGTATGGCAAGGTTGTAGGATGGCAGTTGTTCATGCAACCTCTCTTGCAGCTATGGTGTTGTCATTTTTATGCACAATATGAGCCTCACTGTTTGACAATATAAATGTTTTGCAACTTCACCATGAATAGAGAAGAAAGAGAGAGTTGGAAGGAGATATGATAAGTTCTGAGTGCATTAAATGGCCAAAACAACTCCCTATGCATTTCAAATTTTGCCTCCTAAAAAAACAGGTTATTACCTAAAGTTGTATCATCTGAATTTTGAACTGTTTTGATTGAACCTGTATGTGTTGTTACATTAAGATTCAATTTTGAACTGTTTTGAAAATTGATCGGTTCAATTTTGTTCACCTTAGATGCTTTTGTCATTTGAGACTATGATGGCGAGATCTGGCGTGTTGTTGCAACATGCCCAAATCGTTGCCGGCTGCCGTTCGCGGCTGTTCTAGGTAGCGTTTGTGTAATCGATGTTTGGTTGATGATAATTAGATCGATGTTACCTAAGGTATATTCAGCCTCGATTTGTATATGAGATGCTTCTCAGCTGAGTCTGAGATTTTCAAATCATTTGTATTACTGTAGCAAATCATTTAGTGTTGTCTGTGATGATGAATAAAAATGAATGCAAAGTGCATTTTTATTGTCCTTTCAACACGAGGCTATGATGATTTTGTAGATCTGAGTAAAAATTGGATGAAGATGGCATTATGGTATGGCAAGATTGTAGGATGGCAGTTGTTCATGCAACCTCCCTTCCAGCCATGGTGTTGTCATCTTTATGCACAATCTGAGCCTGGCATTTTGAAAAAATAATATTGTATATAATGATTTTGTATATTAAAGGGTCCTTTCAAGATGAATCTATGATGATTTTGTAGATTAAAATGTCAAGAAGAAAGAGAGAGATGGATATTTGATTACTTCTCACAGGTACATTTAATGCGCAAAACAACTTGAACGTATCTATTCAGACCGATGAAGATGATTTTGTCATCTGAGGTTACGATTGTGAGATCTGGCGTACTGTTGCAACATATAAAGCATTGTTGCCGGCTGCTGTTCGCGGTTGTGCTAGGTAGTGTTCGCTGTAATCCATGTTTGGCCGATGATTGTGCCATTGCTGTCACATAAGACAACGTTTTGGAATAGCACGCGATATTCAGTCAATGATGTTGATGAGATGGTTCTCACCTGAGACTAAAACTATGGTGTTTTCCAAGAATTCTATGTTTGACGGTGCTCCCAGAGTGGTGATATATCTATCTACCTATCTATTGCTATCTATTAAAGGAGCTTAGATGATGATCTCACTTTCTTACGTGTCATTATATTAGGTATGCCACCTTGACTCCGCTGATGTCATAATTCTGAATTTTTTATAATATTATGTATATATAATCTGTTTTTTATTTGTTATTAAATTGAAGAAGTTTTCTTTTTTTAGGAGGCAAAATATGAAAATGCATGTGGAGTTGTTTGGCTATTTAATCCACATCAGAAGTAATCATTTCAAATCTCTCTTTCTTCTCGATTCAAACTTATAGCGCACATTTCTCTCTTTCTTCTAAATTCCTCTCTTTCTTCTCTATTCTTCATCACATGCGATTTTGATTCAAACTCTAGGGTTTTAATTTACAAAGCTTCCACAGAGGGTTTTGGTAGTAAGCCATGTGACAACCCGAACTTTTCAGGTTAGTAACGTTTAACGTCGTGATCTTAACTCCTCGTTACTCCTCTTTAAAGCGTTACACGTTCAGTGTTTGTATGATTTGGTAACCGTATATTAGTGCATCGGGCCACACTTTAGTGCTACATGTTTGAGTGGGCCGCACCCAAAACCTTTGTGGTCCAATAGGAACCCATTGTTGTATATTGTGGCAATCTAATTAAATGGGTAACTTTTATCAATGTTGCATGTAAATATTAATTAGCCTAGTATCTTAGTAATTGTTAACATGGACTGTTTGCTAAGGAGTTGTTGGCAGCCTATTCTACTTGGGCTTACGCCCAATGTCACGGCCAACAATGCACCGCCCCATTTACCTCAGCAACTTGGTGCGCAATAACTCAAGCAAACCCCCAATCTCTTATGTCTCCTACACAATTTAAATTAGAATCACTTTTACCCTTGGTGTGGGCTTAGGCCCAGTTCGGTTAGTAACCTAAACCGCCCCAACTCTCACAAATGCATATGTATACGTAATATGTAACAAGAATTGATTAAACTTTTATCACAAGCTAAAAACCCTATTCTCCCTCACCTGGATTGCGACGATAGGAGACCCCCCCCCCCCTTCTCTCTCGTAACCTTCTGCACTAATTATAATCTTTCAGTTGGTATGTTTCTCCTATCATATGGTTTATATATTTGTTGATAGTATTGTTTATGCATGAATTGTGATAGTATTATTTAGATAAGATGCATGATCATAGGAGTGGACGTAAATCTGGTCATACACAATTTAACTAGGATAATAAACAGAATAGATGAGGGAAAATTGGTTGGGACGAAAGTCCATGATCTGGTACAATCTGTATGGATCGAATCTTTATGTGTTTCACGAGTTATGGATGCCTCGAAAATCTAATGCATGAGATAATGGAAATCGGTGGTTGCTGGATAGTGTTATTTGACATGTTAGGGTACAAGTCGCTAAATGCTCGTTTACCTAATGATGAGTATGTGTTTAGAATAATATGTAAATGACAATTGTTGTATAATGATGAACAGGAACTATTGAATTAAATTGTGATGTTAAATATTAGGATGTTTAATGGATGTTTTTGTTATAATAAGTGATATTTGATGTCTTTGAGATTTGAACAACATGTAATTAAACTGATTAGATGATAGAGTGAATATTGATGGGCCAATGAAATTGTTTGGGGAATTGTTGTTTCGTGAGTGGGCTGGGAATAGTGGGCCGAACTAAACAGAAAATAGGTGATTATAATCATAAGTGGTGATAGAGGATTAGTTATGATTATGTTGGATTAATTGCTATTTGGAATCGCACACTTAAATTGTGATTTTTGTAATGTTGAAGGTGATGTATTGGATATGTAATGGCTCACGTGTTAGATAAGGAACATCTAAATATGCTATATGATTGCTACACGATTCCTAGGTGCTATGTGTTATGTAATTGTGCATGTGACAATGCCTGAATACGAGCCTAATATTAACTGAAATCCTTAATAGGGCGTGGTTGGTCTTAATAAATAAAATAAGTGAAACACTCTGCCGAGCAAACCAAGGTGAGTTCACTGCTTTTCTCAAGCATGCATCCCGGGGAGGGATATCGGGTAACGTTCCGGGGAGGAGCGCGTGTTTATTGGGATGTTTGTTATTGTACTCAGTATCTATCTCGTAAGACCCCTTACATCTACCGACAGTTGCCGAGGAGGCAACGAGGTTATTAGTTGATAGCGCTATTAGGTTTGGCACCCTCACACCGTACCGGGGAGGACAGTCGTGAACTAATTTCCTTAAAGCATGACCAATGTTTTGATAGAGACATTGGGGTTGGGCAATCACATATCTTGTAGCTATTCGGTAATCGAGTAATAACAACATCAAAACAACGAAACATCAAATAAACAAATCATCTTATTAAACTGATTTACTCATGTGACTGGAAACCAAACTCGGTAACAAAACTTTGAACTCACCAGCGTCGTCTGACACACTTGTTCGCATGCTTGTAGGTCATTAGCTGTATTGCATTGGACTTGCTGTCTGGAGTAGCAGGAGTGGTCATGGGTCAACTGGATGGATTTACGTTATTGATTCTTGATACTATACTTTGGTTTTGAAATTGTTTAATTTGCTTCCGCTGAATAACTTTGGATTTCATTTAAACTTGTTGATGGTATTTTTATTAATAATCGAGAACTTTATTTTGAAATATGTATGGGTTCAACGTAATTAGTGGCTCATTGTTGGTACGTCACATGCCTAACAGGGACATTCCCTAGGTGGCATTTTGGGGGTGTGACAAGCCAGGGTTCCAGGCACTTTATGGTAACTTAGATGCGTTTCCGTTGAAGGAAATGTCGGCCTGAATATACACGAGGTCTGACATTTTGCAATCATTTGTACGGTTTAGTAAATCATTTCGTGTTGACTGTGATGGTGAATAAAAATGAATGTAAAATGTATTTGACAAAAGTCCTTTCAAAATGAGGCTATGATGATTTTGTAGATATGAGTAAAAATTGGATGAATATAGCATTATGGTATGACAAGGTTGTAGGATGGCAGTTGTTCATGCAACCTCTCTAGCAGCTATGGTGTTATCATCTTTATTCACAATCTGAGCCTTGCATTCTGAAATTGCAAATGTTTTGGAACTTCACTATCACTTACCTTCGCTGACGTTGTGTTGTTGATTAAGGTTTTGAAAAGTGATCGTGTATAATTGTTGTTACATCTATACAAGAAAATGGAGTTTTGTTGGTCTGAGATGCCTATTTAGCTGTATGTGATGATGCTGGTAAGTTTTCTAATTTTTTGTTTGTAGGGCGGTCATATAAATTGACGTTTGTAACTGATTCCTGTGTTTTCTTTTACAGGTGTTCATGTTGCCAGTTTACTGTGAATTTGGTTGAATCATCGTTGCCATTGATACAGAGTGACTGTGAAGATATTAAGGTAGAAGCAACTGTCTTCTACAGATCAGGTGGTAATAGCAATTTGCTGATTACGATGACGGTTAGTTTCATAAGCAATTTGCTGATTATGATGACACTTAGTTTCATTCAGTTTACTTTTCTCTTAAACGTGTTTTGATGATAACAACAATTTGCCGATTACGATGACTGTTAGTTTCATAAGCAACAAACTGGTGTACACATGTGGAGGCTGTGGTGCAACACTTCAAGGTTGGTAGCATATAACTAACTATTTGTGTTTTGTTTTTTTTGGAACATTTTGTTTGCTTTTATGTTTTAAGATTTTAATGTGTTAATACAGCGAAGAAGCGGAATAACAATACAATTGACACCACATTAAACAGAATGGACAACAATTCTTCAGGAAAAACCGGTTAGTGCATGAGGTATAATAAAATTGCTGATGAAAATTGTTGATAATTAAAATTGCGTAGAGTTTAGTTCATGAGGTATAATATTGCTAACCTTAAGCTTGTTACATATTTAGGGGTATAGATTGGGAGGTAATGAGAACACCCAAAGTGAGCCAAAGGGGCTGAAAAAAGTTTACAGGATGTGAACGAGCTGAGCAACTCGAGCTTGGTTAATAAAAGACTGAAACAAGGCAAACTTAAACGAGCTTCAGCCCGAGCCTAACAAGGAGCTTATTTAGTAAACGAGCTTGAGCCTGTGGTTCACTTATCGAGCTCAAGCCGGCTCGCGGGGTTAAATGAGCCCACTGTTTATATAAATTATAATTAATATATTAAATATATTTTTTTAAATAATAATATCTACTATTTAAAAAATTATTATGAAAAATAATTTAATTATATTATAATATATAAAATGAGCCCACTGTTTATATAAATTATAATTAATATATTAAATATATTTTTTTAAATAATAATATCTACTATTTAAAAAATAATTATGAAAAATAATTTATTATATTATAATATATAAAATAATAATTATTAAATCTATATATCTAGAGGTGACTGAGAAATTTTTATAATTGCTTTTTATAATCATCATCACACTTCTCATCATCACACACTTCTCAAAAAATCTTGATGTTAATCTCTCTCTCAACTCCCAACACCGATCATCGTCGTCATCATCTTCATCTTCATCCATCTTCATCATCTTCATCAATCTTCATCTTCAAAACAGAGGTTTGTATCTTTATCTTATCTATATATGTTTTTAATATTTGTGATGTTTTTGTGAAAAACATAGGGTTGATTTGGGTATTTTGGTGATAAGTTTTTTATAATCAGTTCTTTGATAATCTGAATGCCGCATGATGATAATGATAATCAGTTATTTGAAAAAAAAACAGAGGGTTGATTTGGGTATTTTGCTTTCAGTTTTTGATAATTAGTTTTTGATAATTTGAATGCCGCATGATGATGATAATCAGCTACGTATAGTGAAACACTTATTTGTGAAAAAACACAGGGTTGATTTGGGTATTTTGGTTTCAGTTTTTTATAATCAGTTTTTGATAATCTGGATGCCGCATGATGATGATAATCAATTATTTGTGAATGTTTTTGTGAAAAAACAGAGGGTTGAATGGATATTTTGGTTTCAGTTTTTGATAATCAGTTATTTGTGAATGTTTTTTGTGAAAAACAGAGGGTTGACTTGGGTATTTTGGTTTCAGTTTTTGATAATCAGTTTTTGATAATCTGAATGCCGCATCATGATGATAATCAGTTATTTGTGAATGTTTTTTTGTCAAAAAACAGAGGGTTGATTTGGATATTTTGGTTTTAGTTTTTGATAATCAGTTTTTGATAATCAGTTTTTGATAATGTCTTCGGTAACCAGTTTTTGATAATCTGAATGCTGCATGATGATGATAATCAGTTATTTGTGAATGTTTTTGTGAAAAACAGAGGGTTGATTTGGTTTTTTTGTTTCAGTTTTTCATAATCAGCTTTTGATAATCTGAATGCCGCAACATGATGATAATCAGTTTTTTGTGAATCAGTTTTTCATAATCAGTTCTTTGATAATAAGTTTTTGATAATCAGTTCTTTGATAATCTGAATGCCGCATAATGATGATAATCAGATATTTATGAATGGGTTGATAATCAGTTTTTCATAATCAGTTCTTTGATAATAAGTTTTTGATAATCAGTTCTTAACAATTCCAGATTTGTTTGTGATGTTTTTGTTCTGTTTGTTTGTTTTGTTTTTGTTCTATGCTATCGTAGTAGTATCAAAACAAGGTTTCTTTGTGATGTTTTTTGTGAAAATATTGTACAGAATGGCTGCTGATATAAACATACGCAAAATACCAACTACGAAGGCGAGAACACTTGACAACCTCCTAGAAGATGGTGCGGTGCACATAAGGAAGTAATTGATCAGAACGATCAATTGCATATGAATGAATATAACCCCAGTGGCAGATATGTAATTAGCGAGCTCTGGAATTTCAAGGAAAATCGAAGAGCTACACTGGGGTTATATTCATTCATATGAATGAATATAACCCAAGTGGCAGATATGTAATTAGCTACACTGGAGTTATATTCATTCATATCTGCTACATTCCGAAGTGCACCCGTCAGTAAAGATCCACGATTGCTTGTGGTGTATTGTATGTTACGGTCTTTTGTTATCGAGTCTGTAAGTTCCGTCAAGTCTACAAAGTTGGTATGACCTTTTGTCTCTGTATTGTATGTATTAAAAGTTGGTATGACGTTTTGTCTCTGTATTGTATTGTATGTTCACACAAACCACAGGGATGCAAATTTCATTTTTCTCTTAATGTTAATAGTATCAAATATATGGGCTTTATTAAATTGTTCAATGACATTTGGTTATTTAAATTAAGTCATCTTTTTATTAATAGACAACATAAAATTAGGTCATGCTTTAATTTTAGACAACATATTATCAATTAGTTAGGTTATTTCTATATCAAACCTTATCTAATAATTTATGACGGATCATATGTTTAACATTGTTTTATAAAGATATGTAACCAAACAAAAAGAATTTAAATAATATATTATAATATGTTTTTTAGTATTTGATTCTGATCGTGATTAGAACAAACCCGTGTATTCACACGGGTGTACACCTAGTACTAGGTTATAACCCGTGAATACTCACGGGTTGTTAATCTATCTTTGTAAAAAAAATAATACATACATATATATTAATAAATGAAAAATTGCATGATGAATAAGGTGGATGAATAAATGATAAGAACGTCTATATGAGTAAAAATTAATAAAATGTAATACTGAGAACAACAAACTTCTCTTTTATTCATTCATAATCATAGCATAAAGAACACTAAACAATTTAAGCAACACCTTCTTCATTAACTTCTACTTTAACACGTCCAAGATGTCGTTCAGGAATACGGACCAAAGCTTTTGTCCCTCTAAAAACCATCATATCAAATTTTGACTCAGAAATCATATCGAAGATAATAAAGTGTTCATCTTCAATTTTCATGTCTTCTTTAATGTGATCCCATCCGGTGGTCATATAAAAATTGTCACCATGTTTTTCCATAACAACCAACCATGTACGGTTAGGAAAAGAGGTTATAGTAACATGTTTCGTTGGTAGTATGTTCTTCAACTTATGATGAACAAAAAATCTATCGATAAGCTGCAAGTACAAAAGAAATATTTTATATTAAAGAAAGTTTTGTAAAATTTGTCAAATACCACTATAGTACAAACATAAAAAAAAATTACCAAATGATCTTTATGTTCAGAGAATTGTGATGTTTGGCAATGTAAGAAATCACCTTGAGCAAGTGCAAAATCTTGATAGAAGTATATCAATCTAAAAGTTAGACTACCTTCGTACTGAAACATAAGCAATGAATTCTTTGGTAATAGTAGTGACTGAATCATATTGAGCCATCCGTCGTGAAAAAAGTATGAAGAACCTGCTTTTCTAATTTTGACATTAAAAATTCTTTCATCAAGTGTAATGATTTGACATTACTCTTAGTCCCCAGTCAACGATTGTTATAACATATATGTAGCAGGTCAGACTTGGAAAGTTGAGACCGACAAAATCAATGATAATTATGTTTTTACAAAAGGTTGTCCGAAATTATTTGATGATCTTGAAATAGAAGAGGAGGATATGCTGTTGTTGATGAAGATGGACACCGTTACATTTGAGTTAAAAATTTATCGTAGAGGAGTTGAGGTAGTTTTAAGCAAGAAGGAAGAAACTGAAGATGACTCTCTGCTGGAAATACCTAAAGAAACATACTATGAAAACGTTAACTTTGTAAGTATTTTGAATTAAAGTAGCATGGTTTACTACAAAATACGACTTAGTTACGCATATTATTGTATAACAGACCTTGTCTGAAGACGAAGCCTCAATAGATCAGTTGATTTCTGAGGTAATACGTTTACATGTATATAGATTGGAATACATTACAATAAGATTTTGTGGATTTTATTAATTATCATACACAGATGCATGAAGCTGCTAACAAAGAAGAGGTGAATAAGAACATTGGTGGAAAACAAAAGTCGAAGGTAGGAAGAAAGAGTTTGGGGATGGAAGAGAGAAACAACCCAAGAAAAGAAAATGTAATTATTTCAAACATAATAATAGATCAGTAATTTCATTCATATATGCAGACATATTTAGTTAATGATTGTTGGTTAATGTTATTTAACTTTAATCATTGTATTAACAGTTTAAAAATAAAGGGAAACAGATTGCGGCATATTGTAATCCAGACGATAGTAAGCGGTTGATATGCGGAACATAAGTGGAAATGCCAAACGTCTCAAAATTTAGACGGAGAACTCGCAGTCGGTTGGTATGTATAGAAAAAGTTAACAACATTTACTTATAAATATTTGTTATACATTAATGGATAAAATATACTACTCTAAATATAATGTGTATCTGTAATAATAAGGTTAAAGAAAATGGAAAGAGATATGCTAATGCATTGAAGATATTGGATGTTGAACCAAAACGTGTTGCAAGGACAAATAATGTTGAAAAAACTGATAATTATGAATTCACAAAGAAGGGAAAATACCGCATGGTATGCTTTTTTACACTAATCATTCATTAAGAGTAAAAGTATAACAATAATAAGCCTGATTTAGCTGTTAATTCTCGTATACATGCAGAGAATGCCTGCTGATGTTGTAAGAATTGCCGGATTCAAAAATAAATTGCATGAGTTGAAAGTGAAGAACATGAATGGAAAAACCATCGATATGAATCTTAGGCGTCAGAAGAATGGAGATGGTGTAAGGTATGCAATCGAAGGTTGGTCGATGTTCATGAAGGAGAATGGCCTTTGTGCGGGTTACACAATGCATTTCACATTTGTAAGTTCAGGAAATCTCCTGATCTTATCACACGTTGATGCAGTTAATGCAGGTTAATAGGTAATCTTATAAGCTAATGTTGAAGGTGTTTGTGAAGACAAAATCATGAGTCTTTTGTACTACTGATTTTATGTATCTTTTGTTGGACATGCACGTTCTCTTCTTATCATGTTCAATTTTCGTCGTTGGTAGTTTAAGCTTGAAAACAATTAGCGGTATGTTATCATGACAGATACCATATTTTTAATATAACTAACAATGGTATCGACTATAAATGCTTGTTGATTATCGATGTTAAAATATATATATTTACAAATTAATATGTGGTTGTTTATATGTGATTTGCATTTATTATATAAGTTCTAACTCATATTTACTAACAATTTAATGTAACCTTAAATGTTGAAGTAAACAGTAAAGATTAATTCCATAAAAAATCAATGAAGAAAAATAAAAGTTGGAAATTACTATTAAAATACTGAAAGTATAAATTTCAGAATATCTCTTTGTAGACTACATTGGTAATTTTATTAGTAATGTTCCCATCACTGTCTAAATATTAACATCTTTAAGCCATCCATACTTTTGAATCTTGAAAGCGTCACATATACTTGTCCGTGAGTGTTCAATATCTATTCAAAGAACCTTGAAGATGTTTGAAAGTGTGTAAAGTATCTGTATTTATAGACATAAGCTATAACTTATTTATGTAATTAATAATAAAGATTACTAAAATCAGTTGCAATCAAATTAATGGTCTGAAATATGGAAACAATCTTATATTTATAAGTTTGGGAAATTAAAGAGAATGTGTCAACACTAAAATCGAGTTGCTATAATTACGATATTTATTAAAATAACTATAGTAACTAAATTGTATAAATATTTAAACAAATGATTAATGTTCATTTCATGAAAAGTAATTCATTAAGGTCAAAAGTAATATGTAATTTTTCATTTTCTTATTTTTATATTATCGGATGATTAAATTATGATACAATAAATAATAAATGTAGTCTTATAAAATAAGGAACATAACCAAACATGATTTCCAACCAAAAAACAGTAAAGAATAAGTCAAAATGTCATAATATATAGGGAAACCATAAAAATGTATTCAAACATCAAAAATTAAAAACCACAAAACAAAATTCCAATAGTCCAATAACAAATAAATTGTTTTTATTGTAACCACCATTTGCAAAATCTCGTTTATCAATTCTTGCCTAAATCTTCGTCAAGATCATTGTTCTCAACACACATGCGAGGCTTACTTGCTGCCGACCTCAATCCCTCTTCAATCACATAAACATCACCAAGGTTACGCTTCAAATCAGAAGATGATTGCTTCAAGTCACCCACGTAATCCTTTGAAACAGGTGTGGAGTTATCCCCAGTGTAAGAATCACCATCCTAAAAAAATAAACAATTTATAATAACACAACTATTAAAAGTATATATCAGTATATTTTTAAAGTTAAACCTTAGAGCATTCACCACCAGCATATTGGAACTCAGACTGACTCATACCAAACGAATCAGAGACATCAAGCTGTAAAAAAATCGAAAGCAAGATACAAATTATTTAAACATATAATTAATAGCATCTATATAATATATAAAAAACTTATAAAAAAAATATTACATGACATTGAGAGGTAGCAGACGGAGTCTCTTTCAAAGCATCATTCTTTGTATTCCAACCATCATTGAACTACATAAAAGAAAATAGTAGCACAATTTAATAGTGTACTTATCTAATAGATATAATAAGATCTGTTAATAATTTGAGCGTATACACTTACCAGCTTCTTAGCATCTTCCATCTCAATTAGAGCAGCTATATGTCGATCAAACTTGTAGTCGTCAGTATCCTAAAAAATGACATCATAAATATAAAAATATAAGAATACAACAATGTACTGGTTGTTAAAGTTTGTTAATATATATTAAAACATAGTTACATACATTAAAAATAGACTCAAAATTTTGAAGTTGAAAGTGACCAACACTATCCCCAGCAACACCTTCTTCAACATGACTTTCGGTAGTCTGTGGCTTCTCCTTCGACTACAGATAAAAAGTCCACATTAGTAACAATGTTAAATAAAGTTCAACTAATAAGATCGTATCAATCAACTTTAACAACGAAGGAGCGTTGTTTTTAGGATCCATAACTACAAAGGAAGTAATCAATGTTTTTAAAAAATATAACGGTAATCTATTTATAGAAAGAATGTCTATTTACAGAAACCGAATAATAATTCCGAATACAAAAAATTAAACTTAAAACAGTAATTTGTTTATAGAAACAAAAAAAACTTTAAAAAGAAATTAAAGGTATCCTTAAAGAATTAACAACTAACTAAATAGAAAAAATTATAAATGATAAAACAAACCATATGAACTTTAAAAGATAATCACATAAACTTTTAAAATAAAGCATAAAGACAAAACTTAAAACCAAATACTATAGATATCAATAAATAAACAACACCAAGAAAATTGAACTAACCTGTTTTGGTTGACGAACACTCCGAGTTCGATTGTCACAAAAGATGGAGGGTTCACCATGAGAAAAACAAACCATAAATCATTCAGAACATATATTATTAATTTTTGAAAAAAAAAACCGAACAGAAAGGATAAAATCAAATATTACAAACTTAAAAAAGAGAAAACAACTATAACATTCAACTAACCTCTGTTGTTTGTTCAATGATCGTTTGTCCGATTGTTATCCAAGATTTAGGGATTCACATGAAAATCAAAATAAACCAAAATCAGTAAGTTTGATAAATGCCCAAGACATGATTAACGTTCATAGATATTACATAAATCAGAGAATGTAGATGATGATAACAAACCTCGGATCTTGATATTGTTTGCAAAAAACAGTGATTAAATCGGATAATGTATATCATAAAGAACAACACAAAAAATACAGAGAAATCTTCAAAAATTGGGATTAAACACTTACAATACATAATAATCTAATATAGAAACAATTTATTTATAGAAACAAAATCAATATTCCGGAAAAACATATCAGACCATAAATAAAATAAAATAAACAAAATATTTAATGGATTGGTAATTAATACAATACAAAATTTATTACTAACAAAAAAAACGTATCTGTTTATAGAAACAATGTCTAATTACAGAAACCGAGTTATAATTCCAAATACAAAAATTAACCTTAAAAAGTAATCTGTTTATAGAAACAAAAAACAACTTTATTGAGAAATTAAAGGTATCTTTAAAGCTAAATTGAAAAAATGATAACTGCCAAAAAAACCATATGAACTTCAAACCATAATCACATAAAGTTTCAAATTAACACTAAACATAAAATTTACTAAGAAAAAGAAAGAATTTACATATCAAAAAACAAACAATACGAAGAACATGTAACTAACCTGTTTTGGTGGACGAAAAGTCAGAGTCCGAATTTCACAAAAGATTGAAGGGTTCACCTTGAGAAAATACAAACAATAAAACATTCAGAACATATATTACTAATTAAAAAAACTGAACAGAAAGGATAAAATCAAATATCACAAACTTAAAAAAGATTAAAGAACTATAACATCACATAAAGTTTCAAATTAACACTAAACACAAAATTTACTAAGAAAAGGAAAGAATTTACATATCAAAAAACAAACAATACGAAGAACATCTAACTAACATGTTTTGGTGGACGAAAAGTCAGAGTCCGAATTTCACAAAATATTGAAGGGTTCACCATGAGAAAATACAAACAATAAAACATTTAGAACATATATTACTAATTAAAAAAACTGAACAGAAAGGATAAAATCAAATATCACAAACTTAAAAAAGATTAAAGAACTATAACATTTAACTAACCTTTGTTGTTTAACAAATGATGAGATTTCGATTGTAATCACAGAGTTAGGGATTCACATGAAAAACAAAATCAACAAAAAAAATTTTAAAATGTTCAATCGCTTACATTAAAGATGAAAATTAAATCACCAACATCCAATCCCGTAAATTAGCATACTAAAAATTATCATACTAAAAATAAATCACCATTTATTTATAGAAATAGAAACCTTAATTCCGGAAAATTATCATACTAAAAATAAATCACTAAAATTTAAATTTGAGGTTTCAAAAATAAATCACTAACGAAATTTAAAATTGCTCAAAATTTTAAATTTTAAATTTGAATTCCGGAAATAGAAATAGAAACCTTAATTCCGGAAAATTATCATACTAAAAATAAATCAGTAACGAAATTTAAAATTGCTCAAAATTTTAAATTTAAAATTTGAATTCCGGAAATAGAAATAGAAACCTTAAAATTTTAAATTTAAGGTTTCAAAAAACGTAACACCATTTATTTATAGAAATAGAAACCTTAATTCCGGAAAATTATCATACTAAAAATAAATCACTAACGAAATTTAAAGTTGCTCAAAATTTTAAATTTTAAATTTAAAATAGAAACCTCAAAATTTAAAATTTAAAATTTGAATTCTGAAAATTAAATCACTAACATCCAATACTATAAATTATCATACTAAAAATTATCATACTAAAAATAAATCACCATTTATTTATAGAAATAGAAACCTTAATTCCGGAAAATTACCATACTAAAAATAAATCACTAAAATTTAATTTTGAGGTTTCAAAAATAAATCACTAACGAAATTTAAAATTGCTCAAAATTTTAAATTTTAAATAGAAACCTCAAAATTTAAAATTTAAAATTTGAATTCTGAAAATTAAATCACTAACATCCAATCCCATAAATTATCATACTAAAAATTATCATACTAAAAACAAATCACCATTTATTTATAGAAATAGAAACCTTAATTCCGGAAAATTATCATACTAAAAATAAATCACTAAAATTTAAATTTGAGGTTTCAAAAATAAATCACTAACGAAATTTAAAATTGCTCAAAAATTTGAATTCCGGAAATAGAAATAGAAACCTTAATTCCGAAAAATTATCATACTAAAAACAAATCACTAACGAAATTTAAAATTGCTCAAAATTTTAAATTTAAAATTTGAATTCCGAAAATAGAAATAGAAACCTTAAAATTTTAAATTTGAGGTTTCAAAAAACGTAACACAATTTATTTATAGAAATAGAAACCTTAATTCCAGAAAATTATCATACTAAAAATAAATCACTAACGAAATTTAAAATTGCTCAAAATTTTAAATTTAAAATTTAAAATAGAAACCTCAAAATTTAAAATTTAAAATTTAAAATTTGAATTCTGAAAATTAAATCACTAACATCGAATCCCGTAAATTATCATACTAAAAATAAATCACTAAAATTTAAATTTGAGGTTTCAAAAATAAATCACTAACGAAATTTAAAATTTTAAATTTGAATTCCGGAAATAGAAATAGAAACCTTAATTCCGAAAAATTATCATACTAAAAATAAATCACTAACGAAATTTAAAATTGCTCAAAATTTTAAATTTAAAATTTGAATTCCTAAAATAGAAATAGAAACCTTAAAATTTTAAATTTGAGGTTTCAAAAAGCGTAACACAATTTATTTATAGAAATAGAAACCTTAATTCCGGAAAATTATTTGTAACACCCGAAAATTTTAAAACACAAAATGTAACAACCCTTATGATTTATAGTCCAATAGGAAACCCTAATTAAGACACCCAAGTGATTCTGCACAAATCCTAAGATTTTCAGAATTTTCAGAATCAGGATCAGGGCCCCTAAAACTCAGGGGGGGGGGGGGTATTCCCTATTGACGATTATCTTGAAATACTCGTTGTCAAAATTCTAAATTAAGAAAGTGTCGACTCAGCTAGGCTAGTCCCACGCGTGGCAACCCTATAGTGCTTAGGTGTTCCTTACGCACCGTAAGGAAATTAAGGTTACGGTGCGCAAAGGTCGTTACGGACCGTAAGGTATTTTGTGTTACGGTGCGCAAGGGATATCAATTTCTGGCTATAAATAGAAGGCTTCGGGACTTGATTCTGGGCGCAAAAACGACGAAGAAATTCGTTTCGTAGACTGAGATAAGCTCTGATTATCACAATTAACACACACGAAACACTAATTAGTATAGCGGGGTGCTGCAAAACTGGGTATTAACTCAATCGCTGCTACGATTCAATGTCCGATCGATTGGAACTATCCAATGGATGTTTAAGTGCTGCTCAAATTGGGTTTATACTTTGTCATTCGTCGTGATTTGGACAGGATGTTGAGTGCTGTCCGAAAACGGACTATACTCTGTCCTTAGTTGTGAATCCGCTGAATGTTTAAGTATCGCACTTTGTCATTTGTTGTGAAGGTTTAATCTCGTGAGTTATCGTAAAAGCTATATTAGTTAATTACCTAGTTTGTGTGCAAATTAGGTTAAGAGGATAATCAGTAGGCTAAACTCTGCCCGTATAAATCTACAATTGAAAACAAGGTAGCATCACTTGGAAATTTTAAGGTACGGATAGAATCCTTTCTTTCGATTTATGTCGTTTGGATATAAGTATATCATTCCTGATTTTAAATTCCGTATTAAGATTAAGTTATGAAATATGTGTTGGAAGTTACAAACGTTTTGAAAAAGGTTTTGTTTTACATCAGTTATTTAGAAAATGGTTTATGAAAAATATTCTTTTCGTATTTACAAGTATACATGTTTATGAGTTATTTGTTTATAAATCAAATTTCATACTCTAGTGGTTCATTATTAACGAGTCAAGGTTTTATCTTGTTCGTTTAATAAACCACATTTTGGGGACGAAATTGTCAAGATAGGATTGATATCCATACCTTGGTGACTGGTTCCACTCTTAGATTTTAATCTCGCCAAAGATTCGTATTTTCAATCAAATTATTATTTACAAGTTACAAGTTAAATATCTTAAGGCTTACAAGTTATAAGTAGATAAATTACAAGTTTAATATTATATACAAGTATTATGTTACTCAAGTCAAATTATTATAATACCATTATATTACTATGTCTTTTTAAAACTCCTCACGTCTTTGATTATCGATTCATTTGACAGTACGTTCGATTCCTATTCTAATCATTTGATTTAGCTTTCATGTCATGCGATAGTATCATGTTGTTATACTCATTATCGCATGTTCCAATATATGTTCCGTTTTGTTATGAAAATAAGTTTTATAAGTTATGTGAATAAGACTCTTTGTACTCTGATACCCTGAGTGTCGCTTCTCGTGGAGTGTCCCACGAGCATGTTGTTGTGGCATCAACATCATGTGCTCCATCCGTGACGGAGAGATCAGTTCACGGCGTCTCTTAAGTACAAGTGTGGTACATATAAGTTATTTGGAGGCGTATGGATCGATCCTAGGATTTAAGTTTTAAGGAGATGGATAACGGGTATGCCAACTCGCCATTTCGTGTGATAAGTATGCAGGAGTAGCTACCTGTGTATTGTCATGTTTTAAGTTTAGCTCATGGGTACATCCGTATGATATGATTATGAAATTATGTTACTTTTAAAATAAGCTTTTGTTTTCCTCTATCCGCACACTGGGCAAAACTTTCAAAATTTTGCTCAGACGTACGTTTTTGTGTTTTCTTCTTTACGTCAGGTTATCAAGACAATCTGGGACGGGATATGGAAGAATGCCCGAGTGTTTGGAAAAGACAGTAGAAATAATTGTATTGGATTAGATATCCTTCATTAAGTTGTAAAGCCTTGTAATACATTTAAGTATAAATGGAATTATGTTTTTAATCTGACTCCGTAAAAGTGACACGTCAGCCCTTCCGGGTTGGGGTGTTACAGCAATGTCATCTATTTATACCTGAATTTTGTCAAGCCTTGCGCATCGTAGCACTATAACCCCTACGATGCGCAAGGGTCCCAAAAAGGCTATTTGCTTGCCGCGTGTGTTTGGAGTGCAGGTGAGAGCATAGCTGTAACACCCGAAAATTTTAAAACACAAAATGTAACAACCCTTATGATTTATAGTCCAATAGGAAACCCTAATTAAGACACCCAAGTGATTCTGCACAAACCCTAAGATTTTCAGAATTTTCAGAATCAGGATCAGGGCCCTAAAACTCAGGGGGGGGGGGGTATTCCCTATTGACGATTATCTTTATAAGTATTATAAAAATCGAATTTAATCAAAGTTGTCGACTCAGCTAGGCTAGTTCCACGCGTGGCAAACCTATAGTGTTTAGGTGTTCCTTACGCACCGTAAGGGAATAAGGGTTACGGTGCCCAAGGGTGGTTACGCATCGTAGGGGTTATAGTGCTACGATGCGTAAGGCTTGACAATTTTTGGGTATAAATACAGAACATTGGCACTCGATTTCTGGTGTTCATTCGACGAAGAAACTCATTTCAGGCTTCGAGTTATCGTCCGATTATCACAATTAACACACACGAAACACTAATTAGTATAGCGGGGTGCTGCAAAACAGGGTATTAACTCAATCGCTGCTATGATTCAATGTCCGATCGATTGGAACTATCCAATGGATGTTTAAGTGCTGCTCAAATTGGGTTTATACTTTGTCATTCATCGTGATTTCGACGGGATGTTGAGTGCTGTCCGAAAACGGACTATACTCTGTCCTTAGTTGTGAATCCGCTGAATGTTTAAGTATCGCACTTTGTCATTTGTTGTGAAGGTTTAATCTCGTGAGTTATCGTAAAAGCTATATTAGTTAATTACCTAGTTTGTGTGCAAATTAGGTTAAGAGGATAATCAGTAGGCTAAACTCTGCCCGTATAAATCTACAATTGAAAACAAGGTAGCATCACTTGGAAATTTTAAGGTACGGATAGAATTCTTTCTTTCGATTTATGTCGTTTGGATACAAGTATATCATTCCTGATTTTAAATTCCGTATTAAGATTAAGTTATGAAATATGTGTTGGAAGTTACAAACGTTTTGAAAAAGGTTTTGTTTTACATCAGTTATTTAGAAAATGGTTTATGAAAAATATTCTTTTCGTATTTACAAGTATACAAGTTTGTGAGTTATTTGTTTATAAATTTACAAATCAAACTTCATACTCTAGTGGTTCCTTATTAACGAGTCAAGGTTTTATCTTGTTCGTTTAATAAACCACATTTTGGGGACGAAATTGTCAAGATAGGATTGATATCCATACCTTGGTGACTGGTTCCACTCTTAGATTTTTATCTCGCCAAAGATTCGTAATTTCAATCAAATTATTATTTACAAGTTACAAGTTAAATATCTTAAGGCTTACAAGTTATAAGTAAATAAATTACAAGTTTAATATTATATACAAGTATTATGTTACTCAAGTCAAATTATTATAATACCATTATATTACTATGTCTTTTTAAAACTCCTCACGTCTTTGATTATCGATTCATTTGACAGTCCGTTCGATTCCTATTCTAATCATTTGATTTAGCTTTCATGTCATGCGATAGTATCATGTTGTTATACTCATTATCGCATGTTCCAATATATGTTCCGTTTTGTTATGAAAATAAGTTTTATAAGTTACGTGAATAAGACTCTTTGTACTCTGATACCCTGAGTGTCGCTTCTCGTGGAGTGTCCCACGAGCATGTTGTTATGGCATCAACATCATGTGCTCCATCCGTGACGGAGAGATCAGTTCACGGCGTCTCTTAAGTACAAGTGTGGTACATATAAGCTATTAGGAGGCGTATGGATCGATCCTAGGATTTAAGTTTTAAGAAGATGGATAACGGGTATGCCAACTCGCCATTTCGTGTGATAAGTATGCAGGAGTAGCTACCTGTGTATTGTCACGTTTTAAGTTTGGCTCATGGGTACATCCGTATGATATGATTATGAAATTATGTTACTTTTAAAATAAGCTTTTATTTTCCTCTATCCGCACACTGGGCAAAACTTTCAAATTTTGCTCAGACGTACGTTTTTGTGTCTTCTTCTTTACGTCAGGTTATCAAGACAATCTGGGACGAGATTTGGAAGAATGCTCGAGTGTTTGAAAAAGACAGTAGAAATAATTGTACTAGATTAGATATCCTTCATTAAGTTGTAAAGCCTTGTAATACATTTAAGTATAAATGGAATTATGTTTTTAATCTGACTCCGTAAAAGTGACACGTCAGCCCTTCCGGGTTGGGGTGTTACAGTTATGGTATTAGAGCAAAGGCTCTTTCCTGTAGAAAACTTAAATATAAGTTAAGACCTGTGAGGTAATGGGTAGACATTGGGTTAGGATTTCGATGTCCAATCAGTCGATACATCGGTTAGTAACTTTTCTTTTCACTTCATGATAGTCTCGAACATAAGTATTTCGTTATCTTCATTGTTTTTACTCTAGCTTTATTTCAAGTATAACTATTGATCATAGTGGGCCGCGTTCAAGTATGATTATTAATATATATATATATATATATATATATATGTATGTAATAATTTCGAGGACGAAATTTTTTTTAGAGGGGTAGATTTGTAACACCCGAAAATTTTAAAACACAAAATGTAACAACCCTTATGATTTATAGTCCAATAGGAAACCCTAATTAAGACACCCAAGTGATTCTGCTGTAACACCCCAACCCGGAAGGGCTGACGTGTCACAATAACAGTATCATAAACAAAAGTCATAATTTCATTTATTTATTTATTGGACAAGGATACAACCACATTAAAGGTTAATATACAAGCGGAGACATTAGACTTAATTAACTAACATCTTCAGATTTATTCTTAGGCTTTATTCTTCTCTCTTTTCCCCGCCCAAAGTAACCTGTGGACCTGTATATACAAAAAGTTTACGGAATGAGCCGAATGCTCAGTACGGAATAATAGGCTCAAATAACAATTAACGCTTTATAGAAACGTTATCCGAATGAAACTTATTACGAAAATAATATGATGCAAGAACATAATTTCATAATCATATCTTACGGATGTACCCATGAGCAAACTTAAAACGTGACAATACACAGGTAGCTACTCCTGCATAATTATCACATGAGATGGCGAATTGGCATACCCGTTATCCACCTCCTTATACTTAAATCCTAGGATCGATCCATACGCCTCCTAATAGCCTTATGTACCACACTTGTACTTAAGAGACGCCGTGAACTAATCTCTCCGTCACGGATGGAGCACATGATGTCGATGCCGCAACAACATGCTCGTGGGACACTCCATGAGAAGCGATACTCAGGGTATCAGAGTACAAATGGTCTTATTCACATAACTTATAAAACTTATTTTCATAACAAAACGGAACATATATTGGAACATGCGATAATGAGTACAACTTAACAGAAAACTATCGCATGACATAAAAGCTAAATTCAAAGTTTAGAATAGGAATTCAACGGACTGTCAAATGAATCGATAATCAAAGACGTGAGGAGTGTACGAATTTAATGGTTTTATAACAATTTGAATATGAAGCAATAAGGAGTAAGGGTAAGGATCCGTACCTTAAAAATTCCAAAGTGAAGCTACCTTGTGATAATATTTCAGATTTATACGGGCAGAGTTTAGACTACTGATTAGTCTTTTAACCTAATTTAAATAACATGCACACAACTAGGTTAGTAACTTAATACAACCTTTACGATAACTCACGAGATCAAATTCTCACAACGAACGACAAAGTGCGATACTTAAACAACCATCGAATTAACGACGAACGACAAAGTACGATACTTAAACATCCATCGAATTAACGACGAACGACAAAGTATAACCCTAATGTGGGTAGCACTTAAACATCCATTGGATATATTGATCAATCGGACAATGAATCGTAATAGCGATCGAGTTATTACCCTGATCTGCAGCACCCCGCTATACTTAATTAGTGTTTCGTGTGTGTTAATTGTGATAATCAGACGATAACTCGAAGTATATTACGAATTCTTTCGTCGTTTCAGCGCCCAGATTCAAGTGCCAATGTCCTGTATTTATAGTCGAATTTTGCCCCCCCCCCCCTTACGCACTGTAACACAAAATCTCTTACGGTCCGTAACCACCCTTGCGCACCGTAACACTTATTTCCTTACGGTGCGTAAGGAACACCTAAGCACTATAGGGTTGCCACGCGTGGGACTAGCCTAGCTGAGTCGATGAATTTTATTATTTTAAATTAGACAGCGAGATAAATGGATAATCGTCAATAGGGAATACCCCCCCCCCCCCCCCTGAGTTTTAGGGGCCCTGATCCTGATTCTGAAATTTCTGAAAATTTTAGGGTTTGTGCAGAATCACTTGGGTGTCTTAATTAGGGTTTCCTATTGGATAATTTATAAATAATAATAATAGTTTTGGTTGATATACAGAAAGATAGATCATAATATAGTTATATATTATTATTATTCTTTTATTTCTAGAATAATGATTTTTAAATTTTGGTTATTACAACTATTACCCCCTTAAAAGAAATTTCGTCCTCGAAGTTTTGCAGAATGCATTCTTAGCTGAGGGGGTGTAACTCAATAACATTTTGCTGCATGAGATGGACAAATCTTCAACAAAAAGATGCTAGTGTCACTCTTATGTCATTTTTTGTGTTTTGTTGTTGATGAATTTTTGAATGGCATGAAAAGATGGATGACACTGATGAGTGGTTTGAAGATAAACATGAAGATAAAGATAAACTTAAAAAAAATCTCACGTCATTTTGTCCTTCCAAACGGCAAAGAAAAAGCTACTTAAACAAAAAAAAAATGAAGCATGCCAAAGTCAAACCGCCAGTGAACATGTTTCATAAAAGAAAGAGACTGGTGACATTGAAGATTTGGAAGATGAATTGTTTTTTTATTTCTTTAATTTTCTTTTTCTATTGTTTGTTATGTATTTTTCAGCTAAGAACAAAAATACATTATTTTAATAAAAACTCCAAACAAACAAAATGCTTGTGAAACGCCATCATGCCATAAAACGCCAAAACTCCCAAACTATAATAAAAGTAATTTGGACAAGTATTATTAAAAAGCTCAAAATGAAAAAAAAAACGCGAAAAACTACTTAAAGCCATTAAAAAATGCCAAACTTGGAAGATAGCACGTCTATCACCCTAAACTCGTTAAAAGCTGAACAAAAAACAGTAAAAATACACACAGTAACTGAAAAGACGGTTACTTTATTAATATCATTTATTATAATAAAATCCCGCCTAAACTATGTGCCAAAAACATCCTATAAGAGAGACGTCTCTGCACAATCAATTGATCACACCCAAAAACAACGCCATGTTTCCTAGAAACCACTCACTTTAAAACGGCAAAAAATAGTTAAAAAAGCCACAGATGGAAAACCTCGTTTCTTCTATATTGAGTATTGTTCTAAATGAAGTTTCACTGAATTGATTCTTATCTGAGGTGGGTATCTCTATAAGCTTTTGCTGAATGAGATGAACAAATATTCGTGAAAAAGAGACTGATGACACTAATATGTCATCATGTCACTTTGTTCTTGATGGATATATTGATGGCATGAAGGGATCAATACATTTGAGCAGGCGTTAATCTTCAACGTGTCACCAAACAAGTATATATCAAACCAAAATACAGGATGCCACTAAAAATAAGCATCTTCTAAAGACGGACGGTATATAGGAAAATTAGCATCTAGGTAAGGTATTCAAAAAGGTTCAAAACGCCAAAAAGGTTAAAGAAGAAGAGGCTGATGACAGTGAAGATTTGGATGAGAAATTAGATTAAAAATTTTAATTTTTATTTTCATTTTCTATTGTTTGTTATCTAATTCTCTGTTGTTTATTATCTAATTCTCTACTTATAAAAAAATTGAGTATAAAACGCCAAAAACTACAAACACCAAAACGCCTGATAGTATGAAAACTGTGAGAACAGATGCTAGCAAAGCACGTTGTTGCTATACAAAACGCAAAAAATGCCAAACAAAGTATTACTGGAAAAGCAACACTAATTGACAGATGAAACTGAACGAAACAGTAATTGCAAAAGAGTAAAATGAAGAGACAGTAACATTATTGCTGAACATTTATTATATTAAAAGCCACTACATGGAAAATTGAATTTATTTATCTTTTCAAAACGCCATAATTGCCTGTCACATTATAGGCCTGCATCCTACATGACACAACAATTGATAGAAAAAATAAACATCAAGAAAATTACTGATGTTTTTTTACATTATAGGCCTGCATCCTATATGGCACAACAATCAAAGCCATACTTAGTTAAAACGCCAAAATATTTACTATGCTCCTGATCTAAAAAAACAATAAAAAGCCGCGTATTTGTTAAACGCCAAAAAATGGAGAGGAGATGTGAGCCGCGTTTAAAAAAGAATATAAAAGGACAAAAAAGCCCCTCCGCCCTTCACTATGTCGCGTGACACGTGTTACGCCAGAATCCGTTCTCACACCTTTGGGCGTTTTCTCCTAATCCTGTACCTATATATATATATAGGGTCAGCATTTAGAGAAAACGGTGAAAAGTGTGACAACTGAGAGAACGGTTATGGATCGTCATATCAAAACAATCTATGGACTAGATGACGCGGTGGTGTTTTCGTAAATAACACAAATTCTATTAAGTGGACGCGCTTCATTAAGGGTAAAAGGGTCTTTAGACTTCTCTATCAAAAACGCCAAACTCATGAATAAAACGCCATTCCGGGCCAAAACACATCCTATATAAACAAAACATCTCAGACATTCATTAAAACACACCCCCCGAACCGCAAACGCCATATTTACTACTATATAAGATTCATCTTAGAAACGCCAAAAAACCCAAAACATCAAACACACCAAACTCAAAACGCCATATTTTACCAATCATCTTAGAAAACGCCAGAAAACTCAAACATCAAAGATTCCAAATCGACATTTCTTTTAGATACACTATTTTCTCAGTAAAACGCCAAAAATGACAAACATCGTTTCTTGTATATTCAATATTGTTCTACGCGAAGTTTCGCAGAATGCATTCTTAGCTGAGGGGTGTAACTCAATAACATTTTGCTGCATGAGATGGACAAATCTTCAGATGTTGGTGTCAGACTTATGTCATTTTATGTGCTTTGTTGTTGATGAATCTTTGAATGGCATGAAGAGACGAATGACACTGATGAGTGGTTTGAAGATAAAGATGAACTTCAAACAAAAAACTCACGTCATTTTGTCCTTCCAAACGGCAAAAAAAAGCTACTTCAACAAAAAAAAAACAATATGAAGCATACCAAAGTCAAACCGCCAGTGAACATGTGTCAAAGAAGAAAGAGACTGCTAATAGTGAAGATTTGGAAGATCAATTGTTTCTATTTTTTTAATTTTCTTTTTCAGTTGTTTGTTATGTATTTTTCACCTAAGAACAAAATACATTATTTTAACAAAAACGCCACACAGACAAAATGCTTGTGAAACGCCATCATGCCATAAAACGCCAAAAACTCACAAACTATAATAAAAATACTTTGGACAAGTATTATTAAAAATTCAAAAAAAAAACGCCAAAAACTACATAACGCCATTAAAAACGCCAAACTTGAAAGATAGGATGTCTATCACCCTAAAATCATAAAAAAAAACTGAACAAAAACAGTAAAAATTCACACAGTAACTGAAAAAGACGGTTACTTTATTAATATCATTTATTATAATAAAATCCCGCCTAAAACTACGCGCCAAAAACATCCTATAAGAGAGACGTTTCTGCACAATCAATTGATCACACCCAAAAAAAAAACGCCATGTTTCCTAGAAACCACTCACTTTAAAAACACCAAAAAAATAGTTAAAAAAACCACAGATGGGAACCCTCGTCTCTTCAATATTGAGTATTGTTCTGAATGAAGTTTCACTGAATAGATTCTTCTCTGAGGTGGGTATCTCTATAAGCTTTTGCTGAATGAGATGGACAAATATTCAAGAAAAAGAGACTGATGACACTGATATGTCATCATGTCACTTTGTTCTTGATGGATATATTGATGGCATGAAGGGATCAATACCACTGTAAAAATGCTATTTTGGACTCCATTATTATAATAGCATTCGAGCAGGCGTTGATCTTCAACATGTCAACAAACAAGAATATATCAAACCAAAATACAGGATGCCGCTAAAAAGAAGCTTCTTCTAAAGACGAGCGGTATGTAGGAAAATTAGCATCTAGGTAAGGTATTCATAAAGGTTCAAAACGCCAAAAAGGTTCAAGAATAAGAGGCTGATGACAGTGAAGATTTGGATGATAAATTAGATTAGAATTTTCATTTTTTTTCATTTTTTATTGTTTGTTATCTAATTCTCTGTTGTTTATTATCTAATTCTCTACTAATAAAAAAATTGAGTATAAAACGCCAAAAACTACAAACACCAAAACGCCTGATAGTATGAAAACTGTGAGATCGGATGCTAGCAAAGCATGTTGTTGCTATCTAAACGCCAAAAAATGCCAAACAATGTATTATTAGAAAACAACACTAATTGACAGATGAAACTGAACTAAAATAGTAGCTACAAAAAGTAAAAATGAAGAGACGGGAACATTATTGCTAAACATTTATTATATTAAAGCCACTACACGGGAAATTGAATTTATTTATCTTTTCGAAACGTCATAATTACCTGTAACATTATAGGCATGCATCCTACATGGCACAACAATTGATAAAAAAAATACACATTCACTAAAAACGACACATTTTGTCTAAAACGCCACATAAATGGTACATGTTATTGCATGTAGGTTTGAGATGTCAGAGGACGTTTCGTCATTAAGTTCTCTGACAGGATTTGGGTGAAAGTCAAAACAATCAAAGCCATTTTGGCTAAGCTTTTCAAAATGACTTATTTGCTTATTTGCTTTCTGAAAAGCAAATAAGCAAATAAGTCATTTTGAAAAGCTCCATTTTATAGCTTTTCAAAAGAGCTTATTGACTTATTTGCTTTTCAGAAAAGCAAATAAGCAAATAAGTCATTTTGAAAAGCTTAGCCAAACAGCCCCTAAGTTAAACGCCAAAATATTTACTATGCTCCTGACCTAAAAAAAACAATAAAAACGCCATGTATTTGTTAAACGCCAAAAAATGGAGAGATATTGTGAGACGCATTTAAAAAAAGAATATGAAAGGACAAAAAAACCCCTCCGCCCTTCACTATGTCGCGTGCCACGTATTAGGCCAGGATCTTTTCTCACCGTTCTTACACTTTAGGGCGTTTTCTCCTGATCCCGTACCTACATATATATATCTATACTATTATAAAAAGGAGAAGTGATGGACAGGGATGTAATTTTACATGCGTACAAACTTTACAACAATATGTACAAGAAAATAAAACTTTTTTAGAGGGGTTGAATTTGTATTTTCATCAAACTTTTAAGACACCATAGGGGCATTCTTGGTATTTGAACCCTGGTGACTTTCCAACTTGCAGATTAACCGATCGTTTCTCTTCAAGAGCTCAGGAAATGTTTTCAATCTGATCGCTCGCTTCATCTTTCCTTCTCCCTCTTTAAGCAAAATCCCATCTCTGTATCTTCTTAACAGATCTGATTCATTTCATTGTTGATATGCAATCGGAACACTGGTAACCCTAATTTCAATGGGTTCTTGGCGATGACAGTGGTTGTGGTGATCTCTGCATCCCCTCACAGGTAACCTATCATGAACACAAACTCTTAGCATCATGTAAATTTCAGTATTTTGAGTAGATAAGCCATTAACTTATTTTCGTTCAAACACATCGATCATCATTGCTTGAGGGATAAGGGTTTTTCTTGGATTATTAAATTATGTTGATGATCCTCTTTTTTGTTAGGGTTTTTTTCGTTCAATTTGGTAACTTAATTCAACCTTTGGAGTCCGTTGATGATAAAAAGGTACAATTTTTCTGATACTTTATGTTTGTTTTTTAAATTTGCGAAGTGGGTTTTGTAGGAAAATCATCATGTTGTTTGTTGGGATTTTTTTTGAGGGTTGATAGAAGTTGTTTGAAATAGAATTAGAAATAAATAAGTGAAATGAAACCCAAGGTGTTTCATGCATCAAAACGATTCCATTTTCGTGTTCATTTCGCTCTGTTTGTTCACATACTTTTAATTCGATTTGTTATTTTCCTATTTGATTATTCAAATTCTTCGATAATCAGGTTTTTGTGCATCAAAACGATGTCGTTTTCATGTTCAATTCACTGAAATTGTTAAACATCATGTACGATTTGGAATCTGATATTTGAGCTGGATGATAGTTGCAATCTGATATTATATGATGTTTGTTTGTTGCGTGTTTTTTAGGTTTTTGTTGAAAATGTTATGAAGGTTGAACTTATAGATCTATAAATCTGGATTTACGAAGGGACCAAGGAAATGTCGTCGAATAAAGGCGAGCATCAGACGGTCCCGTTATCGGTGTTGTTGAAGCGTGAATTGGCCAATGAGAAGGTAGACCGGCCGGAGATTGTTAGCGGTCAGGCGAATCAGTCGAAGAAAGGGGAATATTTCACGTTGATTAAGAACGAATGCCAACGCGTATTGGGAGATGGTGTTACTACGTATTCTGTGTTTGGGGTATCATTTTTGGTGTTTTTTACAATTTGAATTTGGAATATGTTATTAAAGAGTTTCATTTTGCAGGTACTTGATGGCCATAATGGGGCTGCAGCAGCTATATATATACCAAAGAGAATCTTTTGAATAATGTTTTGAGTGCTATTCCTCCGCACCTGAACCGCGAAGAATGGATTGCGGCTTTGCCTAGGGCTTTGGTGGCCGGATTTGTGAAAATGGATAAGGATTTTCAAGAGAAAGGTACTGGATTCTGTACCATAGATATTTAACAAGCCTACACTTAAATAAATATTTTTGCAGCCCCAACAGGAGCTAACCATACAACTGGTTTGGAGGATAATAAGAAGAAAGAGACTGCAATGCATCTGAATAATACAAAAAGTACTTCTTTGGATGAACATGTCAAAACATTACATAATGGGAGTACAGATTCATTGGCAAATGGGAGCAATGATGCTGAAAATAAAACTAATCTGCACATCGAGTTGCCAAAGGACAACGATAATGCAGAAAATAAAACTATGCCACATATTGAGTTGCCAAAGGACAGTCAAAATACCTCATCAAATACAACACCAAACATTGCGCAAGGTACTAATAATGAAACAAAGACTGGAAGATGGCTTCTTGAAGAAAAAGCACAGGAGAATGTTGCTACTGTGGAAAATGACGAAGGCCTTGAAGCTGATGCTGACTCATCCTTTGAGTTACTCCATGATAGTGATGAGCTGGCGTATAAGTATAACTACGACTATGATGATTATGTTGATGAAACAATGTGGGGAGATGAGGAGTGGAATGAAGCACAACATGAAGCATCTCAAAGTTATGTGCATGTTGATTCACACATTTTGTGTACTCCTGTAAGTCTCACATGTCATGCGTTAGATCATCTTACGCTATGTGATATTGGAATGAACTATGAAATAAAAATATGAGTTTCTTCTTCTTATTTTCAGGTGATAGCTGATATCGATCAGGATGAGGTTTCTGAGATGATTGTTGCGGTCTCGTATTTCTTTGACCAGGAGTGCGTGTCCTCTTATTATATCCATGTTTTGACTTTTGATAGTGGTTGCTCTTTTGACCATGATATCCTTTTACAGGTACTATGATAACCCAGAGCGCGTAAAGGAACTTGGTGATATCGAAATTGGAAAATACGTTGGCAGTAGAATTGTTGTCTTTAATCTTGAGACCAAACAAGTTAAGTGGACTGCTGAGCTAGATCTAAGTACAGACACTGTGAAGTACCGTGCATACATATACGCATCTCCAACAGTGGTTGATTTGGACGGTGATGGGTATTTAGACATCCTTGTTGGCACTTCGTATGGCCTGTTTTACGTCCTCGATTATAAAGGTAATACAATCATTCATTAAAGAGGTTAATAATAAGCGAAGCATATTCATTTTAGTTGTGATTCAGGTAAGGTAAGGGAGAAGTTTCCTCTTGAGATGGCTGAAATTCAGGGAGCGATAATAGCTGCGGATATTAATGACGATGGGAAGATTGAATTAGTTACTACCGATACACACGGGAAGATTGAAAAAACAAATAATCTTTCCCGTTTGCCAGGTCTACCTTATGGTAATGATCTTTCCCAAATATAATATATGTACATAATCAAAATCCAGTGCGATGTCATCGGATAGGGTAATAACAAAGTGTAACTTGATTGATATAAAATATAGTTTTGGGATAGGGTAACAAATCCTATTAAACAATAACTGCCGATGGCCTCTTGGCTGGTGGCATCAGGTATTTAACCCCACCAAACTTGTGTGTGTTCAAGGGGGTTTAGGAAAGTGATATTTATAGATAATCTCGTCTCCCAAACGCCAAAAGGTCACAAATGCCTTCAATTTCATGCTTATCAATTCATGCAGACTAATGAAATTTGACAGGGAAGCACTTGTCGAGTCGTTTTGAAACCGCGTGCAAAGCGAGGTTATTTATTGATTTCATGTACTTATATTGATTTCATGTTATGATGTTAATTTTTGTTTTATTTTTTAGTGTACCTTTGCGTACTAATTGCTACTAGACCATACGGGCTCTGCAAGAGGTACCAAAAGATCGTGCAAGTCACGATTTGGACCACTTGGCGAAGACGGAACATCATGGTCTTCAACCAGAAGCAATCAAATACGGAAATAACGATGGATGAGATAAAGTCACTCGGCTTTTTATGGGTCATTAACAGGTCTTGAGCTTAGAGTGTAACATGGGACCAGTGGAGGAATTGGGATCTTAGGGCAATGAGAGTGTAGCTGGCTGTATTTCGCTTTGGTCATGTATGTTGGGTCGGGATGTAAACTGGTGTGGCTACCTGTCCGTTAGTCTATATCTTAATAAAATGGTTTGGGGTTGCCGTTCTTAAAAAAAGATCAAGAGGAAATCGGCTCTTGGGCTTCAGGTTCCATTGACTTTTCTTAGTAAATTTTTTCCCTTTTTTATAATGTATGCATTACAAGAATGTAACTGCTCATAGTTTTTTGGCCCACAATTATTTATTTCAAGTATTCATGGCTCATTTCAATAGTCACGGGCCCATCCTCAAGAAGTTGATACAAGTTGGAAATTGACACGGCTCATTTTTTGGTCAGAATGATATAATTATTCATGGCTCATTTTTGGTCCTTTTTTCATACATATTTTGTTGGATATTGACATGCCATAATGTCTCTTAAGGTCGGAATTGTCACTCACTAAACATACTTTACACAAGTCGAAAATGCGACTGTCTGAAACTGTTAATACAAGTTGGAAATTGCGAACATTTCATGAACAGTAAATATAATAATAATAATCTACCAATAAATGTTATTTATTTCTTAAAGCTTAAACCTTTCAAGTGAAAGTCCTACATTTAATAAC
The DNA here is from genome assembly GCA_030545235.1 of Helianthus tuberosus. Lineage (NCBI taxonomy): Eukaryota > Viridiplantae > Streptophyta > Magnoliopsida > Asterales > Asteraceae > Helianthus > Helianthus tuberosus. The sequence goes on along the minus strand of CM060396.1, from coordinate 159,593,256 downwards.
TAAGCTACAAATTAATAGTACATGAAAGTGGATGGTAGGTGTTTTCATATCATGGTTATATTGGTTTAACTTTTACAAATATTTTTCGTTGAATTGAATCATGTTAGAAATCTGGAATGGGTTGTGATTCGTAATAGACATCATAATTGAATCTGATATTAGTCGAGACACCCGCCGCAACGCGCGGGCATTTCCACTAGTATATATATATGTGTGTGTATGTGTGGATAGTATTGTACAAGTAAATAAGTAATTGAAGTACAAACATACACATAACTAAAACTACCTCTTTTATATATATATTGTATAAATTGACACCACTTACTTTTTACGTTCTAATAATATAATTTAATTCTTTATTAAAATATGAATATATGATACTATCCAAACAATATCAGTGCTAGTACCTCTATTCATTTTTTTTAATTTTTGGTTGCTATTCCGAGTGCTAGTGTTATGCGGAAACTGTAACGAATTGAACCGATATTGACTAAAATCCCACGGTGAACATGTGTCATTTTTTCCTCGACATTCTGGTATAAATTGTATCAAAATGGAGTTGTATTCAAAATAGAGTATTTTCTTTGTGTCAAAAGCTATATGAGTAACGATATTGTACTGATACCGTGACGAACTCAACTGATTCTGACCGAATAACGTAGAACTGATATCAATATTATTGAAACCGATACCAGTATTCGTTTTTATTGATTTCGATCAACTTTATGTGAAAACGAAGTTGTATTCAAATTTCAAAAAATAATGTATTTTTGCATCGTATGCTATAATGAGCGTCATTAACGTACCATTGTTGTGGCTAACCGAACAGATTTCGATCGAACATCGGTACCAGTATCGGTATTATTAGTACCTTTACCGATATCTATTTTAATAGTTTTTAATCATTGCAAAACACGTATCAATATTATTTTAGGCATATTACTACTAATTTTTTTTGTTTTCTCTTTCGTTTATAATACGAGATGATGATACTGTATCGATATCGTAATAAACCGAAATAACACTTACCAAATTCTCTACACACGCACGTATAAACTCCACTAGTTAATATATTTCTAATTCAGTGGAAATGTCAATAAGATTAGAAGGAATTAAATAAATTATAAATAATAAAGTCTTAAGTAATTACTATTATTAATTAAATAATATGTAACATTGAATACCATAATTTCATTAGACAAAAGAGTGGTATCTTTGTTTATGTCAAAGATTAGTGGAAGCATTGACAAGACGTTTAATTAGATTGGATTCATGATTAAGAAAGATTTAAACCAAACATACCACGTGGCTTGATTCCCACCAACACCCTGTTTGCCTTCTCGGTCACCCATCCGCCATATTTCCTAAATCACTTTCCTTAAGTAATCATTGTCTTACATTTTTTTTAACATAGATCTCTCACACACACACTAAAAAACTTTTATCAACATTTTCTGTTAAATATAAAGATTATTTTATTTAGTTTAGAGTATTAAAAGGTTGAATCACGATAACCCTCGTTTGATCAAGTCAAAGCTCGTTTTATCCGAAGAGAGGTAAATAAGTTTACTGAATTCAGACGCTTGTCCAACTAGACTGATCCGACAGTTTAACAATGTCAAACGATCGAGAAATTTATGTAATTTGAGATATTTAACAAGTTGAAACTCTTAATCTTATATATGATTTAGAAATTAAAAATATGGCATTGTATGTTTAGTTTATCGGTTTAACAAAATTGTATTAAACTTTGTTTTTTTAGTTATACCTTATATCGATAGTTAGTAGACGTATTTGAGATACCACATTGGGTTTGAAATGGGATTTGATTCGATGAGAGGGTTATGATTATCGAATAGGTATATTTTATATGAATTTAACAGGATTGAATTTATGAAAAGAAAAGTAAAAGACATGTGAATGCTTAGATAGTACAAATCTTTGGCATGTGCACTTTGTACTTGTAGAGAAACAGGTGATTAGAAATGTGGAAACAACAACATCAACACTTGGTGCATATGTATGCCTTTTTGACATCTTTGTTGCATATATAAACAAGATAGATGAAATACAACCACACAAGTATTCGATTAGATACCCATCTAATGTACTCACAACTATCCTAAATGTCGGTTTCATGTCCGTTGGTCTTTCCACATGTGACTAGACACACTCAAGGGTTTCATCTGAAATACTATCATGAACTAGACACATCTTGAAGTGTAAGTGAATGTGATGAGAAATAAAGACACTTCTTAAAGTGTAGAATTACAAATCATGATTAAGGAACTCTAATATGTACGTACTTAAAGTGTAGGCAAAGGTTCAGTTTTGCATCATGTAAAAAGTGAATTTTGAGATGTGTATTTTAATACAAGAGTATATATGTCCTTATCAATGGTTTTAGATGCACCATTCTAATGGTTTTGACACGCAACTATAATCATTATTGTAACAAATTTAGACATATTGTTGTAATTGGATAACATTTACACTTCATTGTTTGTAATTAACACTATAGTTAAAACAATATAATGATTTATCAAAAGTACAATGTAATTAACACTGAATTAATAGTTAAAACAATATAATGATTTATCTAAAGTACAAAAATACTATACTTAAATTAAAGAGTAATTTTTTTTGATTTTATGGTATAATTTTAGAGAAAATAACGGAGTATGTAAAAAATATTTGAACTTAATTTATGAAATTACATTTAACCCAAAGAAGTAGCATATGTGGCAGACTCCCTTTTCACCATGTCAACCATTTTTAGCTTCAATCTTAAACATTGAAATCGTAAATATTTGAACTTAATTTATAATATAATATTACATTTAACCCAAAGAAGTATCAATTACAATTTTGCCATTAGCTTCAATCTTTAACATTGAAATCGTAAGATCAATGACCATGATCATTTGTAGGCTTTGCATAGGAAAAACCTTTTTTATATATACACATGCGAGTTGTTATGAAAAAAAGAAATAAAATTGTTAGTGTGTACCGTAGGGGAAGAAGTAAATATGTCCAACTAAAAACGTGAAATTATGGCAGGGAATATACATCCGGTCTGCGCATTGTTGTATGAGTTAGACACATCGTTGTATAAGTTAGAAGCACTTTTGTACAAACCAATCATCAACACTTTTTTTAGAAAATCTTCAAAATATTGCAATACTGTACTCAGATTAAAGGGAATAAAATGCTCAATTTTATAATAATGATATATATAAAAGTTATTTGCATTTAAATAATGATGAATCTAGATAAAGAGTCAATAATTGTGGTTATTTCTCTTTTACTCATCTCAACCAAAACTAATTTCCAATTATTATGAATAATTGCTTCGTAGAATTCCAATTATTATGAATAATTGCTTCCTAGTATAGATTTCTTCTTATCATTCTCACAATTTGTTTACTTTTCACTTGATGATTCCCTTGTATACTTGTATACGTACGTATATGTAAGACTGCCTGTCATGGTCCATGATCAGGGTGTGGCTGCCACCCATCTTTAGAGCTACATTGACTTTAACCTAGCACATTGACGCCCTCCGTCACTTCAAGCGTAACTATGATCATGCCTTCCTCACCACGTCCCATTGACACGGTGTTTCACTCTCTCCACATCCATTTCATGCAAAAGTGGTGCCACCTAATGGCTGACTCGGATTCCTTCACGCTAGTCTAAAGAAATGTTCAATGCATAACAAATTTTATGTAGAGAAAGATAAGAACCTTATAAATATTTGTATTTTTGCTTTAACTGCGATACTTATAGTTAAGTAACAATGTAATATATAATACAGCTAAGTTAACTATGATATTTAACTTGACACATAACTAAGTATGCCAAGCACTAGGAGAGGTTTCAAGTTCGAACCCTACTAAGTGCAATCTATACATAATGGGAGTAAGCACCACTAAGAAGGATTCGAACTTAGGGCAGGGTTTAAGAACTCGTTCTCGACCTGAGGGAGTTAGCGGGTATCTTCGGAGCAAGTTGCCCTAACCGTTCTAAAAAATATGTATGCCAAGCACTAATTATACAATTATCAAGCAGTCTGAACAAATATAATTATACAAGTATCAGGATTATTTATTCTAAATTAGTTAAGTATCGATCAAACATATCGCTTTATATATAGTGGTGCACAAAAAACCTGAACCCGGACCTAGACCCGGAAAAAAAATACCCGGAACCGGGTATTATAAAACCCAGGTTTTTTATACCCGAACCTGAACCCGACCCTACCCATAGGGTAGGGACCGGGTATGCATATCTGATCTAAAACCCGAACCCGAAACCAAGTTTTTTTATACCTAGTTTATACCCGGTTTTTCGTAGTACCCGGTTTTATAAATACCCAAAACCGGTTTTTATAAATACCCGGAACCGGGTTTTATAAATACTAAGTGTCCAAGCTTCCACGGTAGCTTCGGAGTCCGCCTTTTCTTTTAGTGGTCGAGTCATTTCATTAAGGAGGACAAAGCTTAGTCCCGAGTTGGTTGAAATGTGTATTTGCTTGAAGGACTATTTGGATGCGGCGGAGCGGATTCAACATGTGGAGTCACTTGAAGATGAAAATGGCGTTGAAACGGATATACACGAGGAAGAGGTAGAAATGGGAAAGTCAAGCCCACTAGAAGAAGACTAAACGAAGACGATCAAAAAACGAATACGACCAAAAAAGAAGAAGATCTTGGCGAAGACGATTCAAGTGCTATCTATGGTTTTTTTTTATCTATGTTATTTTATTTATCTTTTCAAGAATTAAGACTTCTAGTTCTTATGATTTAACAAAATTATGTATGCAACTTAATGCAATCTTGTTTAATTATTGGGTTTCTAAGAATTATGTATGCACTTTGATGTAATCTTGTTTAAAAATGTTATTAAATTTGAATAAGCTAAACCATCCACTAAAACATATAAAGAATCATTTAATACCCAGTCGGGTTTTTTTTAATACCCGGTGTGGGTTTTTTGCCAACCCGATGCATACTCGAACCCTACCCGACGCATACCCGAAACCTACCCGAACCCGGAAATAGGGTATTATAATACCCGGGTTTTATAAAACCCGGACCCTACCCGGACCCGGGTATATAGGGTATACATTTTTTGTAGAAAACCCGGACCCAGACCCGACCCGGTTTTTAAAAAACCCGATTTTGTAAAACCCGATCCTACCTAAACCCGGTTCCATATCCGGAACCGGTTTTTAAAAAAACCCGATTTGTGCACCACTATTTATATACATGTGATTAGTGGGCTTACGTATCAACGTGAGGACTAGCCCAAACACATAAATAGGCTCTAGCTTTAGAGCCCAATATCATGGGTCAATTTAACCCATATAAAAAGATTTATGTATCAACGAACAAAGATTATGGAAATTCAGATTTTGTATTTATAAAATCAGATCCTCTAACTTATAAAAATTCTAAAATACTTCCAATGATTTATTTACAAATATCCACTGTTTTTCATGACTAACACATAGATTTGATAAAACTCAACGAACAAATCTTTCGTTTTTATTAATTTGTTGAATAAATAATAAACATTTATATTGTGTTTTGAATTGAACATGAAAAATAAAGGCCTGTGATCTATATGATATTCAACATAGGTCCAATTTTATGCGAATTCATCAAATGAAAAATAATAAAACTTACGTGATTCTTTATCAATGGACAAAGTTAAACCCGTATGGCAACGCTAAAACCACCAACACATGCAGAAACCGAGCTCAGCTTTTATCAAGACTAAGCAGGGCATCAACAGGCATATATTAAGATCGGTTTCAATATAATTGCAACAAAAGGTCGGTAAAGGAGGTGTTTTGGTAAAAAATAACTAACAGTTAACCACCTATTAACATTAAACACAGTCACTATATATGAAACATAAATGTTACATTCTCAATAGCATCAAAAGACCAAAAACATGTACTTCACATAAACAACCTCAACCAACAAACTTAACTGTTATCATATTCATGCCACAACCAATCCCTAAAATACTTGTGTAAATCTTGCAAGACTAGAAACACCAACATATGGTTTATTTATAGGCACCCATGCCTACATTGGCTTCACCACCATACGGTTGAAATGCCCCCCTAGCCTTTGAGTAGGATGCATAGTAGAACTGTGAGATTATGCCTGTGAAGAACACGAAAGCGGCTCCGGCTGCAAACACTCCCTTTCTCACGGTCTCACAGGATGGTGGTTGTTCGCTGAATATTGTCCTGTATTTGGTGTGGTATGCATTTCTCACTGAACCCGCAAGCAAACACGCCTCAACAATGATGAATGTTATCCTGAGAAGTGAAATATATTATATTATATATTATTAATAAATTGATCTTTGAGTTTATATGCTGCAAAAACACACTTTTGATGACTTTTAACCAGTTTCACATCGGCCCGCTTGACCTGTTTCTTTTAAACAAACAATTTTATAAAAACTTTTACCAATTCATAAGTAGAGGAGTTGAATTTGTGACCTACGTTACCCCGTTTGACCCGTTTCTTTTAAGCCAACACTTTTTTAAAATTTTCACCAAATATTAAGTAGTGAATCGAATTTGTGACCTATTTCAGCTAATTTGACATCGACCCGTTCGATCTACTTTTAAACCAAAACTTTTTACCAATTCATAAGTAGAGGAGTCGAATTTGTGACCTATTTCAGCCAACATCGACCTGTTTGACCCCTTTCTTTTGACCAAAACCTTTTACTGACTCGTAAGTAGATGAGTCGAACTTGTGACCTATTTCAGCTGACATCGACCCGTTTGACACATTTTGAGTAAATTTGTAACCTGTTTCCAGTGACATCGACCCGTTTGAACCCTTTCTTGAACCAAAACTTTTTACCAATTCATAAGTAAATGAGTTGAAACTTGCATCCTAGTTCAGCCAGTTTGACATCGACCCATTGTACCCCCCTCCTTTTAACCCACCGTTTTTAATAAGGTTATTAGTTTATTACCAATGCACAAGTAGAAGAGTTGAACTTGTGACATATACAGTACTACATACCAGCAAAAGATGAAGAGGATAACTGCACAAGCCCTTGAACCGGTCGGGTTCAAAGCCTTCCCACAACAAAAGCATCGGCTAGCCACCATGATCAGGATCTGGCTAGCCAAGAGAAGGAAAAATGCACCAAGACCATAGCCAGTTGAAATATCAGAATCATAGATACACATGTTGTATTCGTCTTCATCATCCTTACGTATGGTTGCCTGCAAACATTTCAAAATCCACATCCAAATTCTATCAGATTCATGTTATCTTTATAACTCAAGCAATCTATGAAATAAAAATAAAATCTGCATGCTCAAAATCAACTTATTTGTACCCTAAGCAATCTAAACAATGTCAATAATTCTTGATTTTAAAAAGTGAGAAGCGCACAAAAGCAAAAAGTCTAAAACTGAGGCACGAAGTGCCAAGCGCACCACTTTCTGTACCCGAGGCGCAAATACTTATATAACTTTTTTTATATCACTCGAGGCACCATTTACCCAATATTTAGAGACAAGTCAGCTTTATATACGTTTTAATTTGGATATTACATACATGTAATTATGTAGTGGTTTGTTTTTGCTTGTTTGTTTGTCCGGCTCGGTCTTCGGGTTCGGTGGTTTGAATGAAATTCTCTTTTCAAAAAAAACATACATGTACAACCTGAAAAGCATACATGTTGCACAAAAATATGGGAAATACACAAGGTGCGCGCCTCAAAGTCACTTTTTGCCAAAAAATCGTGCCTCATGTGTGCTTTTTGAAAAAAAAAAAGCGTGCCTTATGCAACCAAAAGCACATAGGCTTGAGCCTTGTTGCGCCTTGCACCTCGGCGCACTTTTTAAACCAAGATCAATATGATCTAAAATCATTTGCAGATCCATGTATTCAAGCAACCAATGCACAAATTGATCTCATAGATTCCTCAGTTAAGTTAACCAGATGATTCAACAGATCCACTATCACATAAAACGAGTGCAAATCCAGAGAGAATTGATCACATAGATTACACAATTAAGTTAACCAGATTGTTCAACAGATCCACTTATCACATAAACCCTAACTTATCATAGATTCCTCAATTAACTTGACCAGACCGTTCAAAATACACATAAACCCTAAGTGGAATTCACGACAAAACAAGTGCAAATCGAGAAATAATTGATCTCATAGATTCCACAATTAAGTTAAATGTGATTGTTCAACAGATCCACTATCACTTAAACCCTAAATTGCAATAAAATATGCGCAAACTCTAATAGATTCCTCAATTAGGTTAATCAGATTGTTCAATAGATCCACTTCACATAAACCCTAACTTATAACGAAATCAAGCAACTAACACACAATTTGATCTCATAGACTCCTCAATTAGATTAACCACTTTCACATAAACCCTAATTTATGATGAAATCAAGCTACTAACACACGATTTGATCACATAAATTCCTCAATTAACTTAAACAGATCGTTCAACACATCACATAAACCCTAATTCACAACAAACCAACTACAAATCAACAGAAAATGTGAACTCACAGTGCTTCTCCTTTGTTCAGCAGCAACAGCCAATCCAAAGGCAATAAGATCCAGAACAATAGTCACAATCATAACCAATTTGGACGCCATTATTCACTAAATCCACACACACAAACACCAGATCTAGATCTCAATACATCTGTTCAGAATGAATTTATATCAAAATCCAGCCTAATAAAGACGAATTCAAACCGATTGCGACACTTCACCGTTTCATCATCCCCAATAATATAATAAATATTATTATACATGATTGATGCTTATTAATTAAGGGTTTCTATTTCTTTTTACTGACGAATTTCACGTGACAGAAGAGTTAGGTGACGAGAGTACAATGAGTTTAGCATGATGTACAAGTGAGGGATGCGTGATAGGCCCGTGATGTAGAAATGGCGGGAAATTAGGTTTTTCTTGACGGTGGGGTGTCGGTGACGTTAGTGTTTAAGACGACGACGTTTGGGCTGTTTTGACGGAGAGTTTGTACCGACGGTTTGGTTTTAACTTTTAATGACAGTTGGCTGGGTGTGGGGTCGGTTAAGTTTTGAAGTTGTTTTGTGATCAAGTAATGTAACATGTGCTGGTGAGACATCATTTCGGTACCCGGTATCGAACCGTGTTATACCGGGCCCATTTCGGTGCCAATACGATACCCGCTTTTTACTGTTTTCGGTATCTGTATTTTCAGTTTGGTACATGTATTTTGGGTTGATTTATCTTCGAATACCATACCGGTATCGGTAACCTTTTTGTGATTTTGGAATTCGGTACTTTCGGTTTCGGTACAGTACTGAGTTCATCTCTAGTGGCGATATCGTTGTTGTACAGACGATACTGGTTTTGTTAGTCAAATACTGATATGGACTCGACTCCGAATATAGCATATGATACAAAAATAGTCTATATTACTCATACAACTCCATTTCAATTTAATTTATACCGGTAGAAAAATAAATATTAGGTATGAATGATATAGATTTGTTCGTCATGTTAAAGAAATCAATTAATTGTAATTGACTCGTTCAATTTGAGAAAAAAAAAACTTTTATTGAAACGTCTTAAAAATTAAACATGATGCAATAAAATGGTGCAACTTCGTTTTCAATGAAGAATTATATCGAAATATTAAAAAAAATAAGCATAACTATGCATTTAAAAAAACAAAAGTTAACGAATAAAGTTATCAAGGAAATATAAAAGAGTAAAGTGCAATTTTACAGCCCGTAGTTAGCGCGGCATTAGGTTTACACCTTGTTTTGAAAATCAATCAACTTTACACCTCGTCGTTTCCTGATTGCATCAATGTTAGACCCACGTGGTTTCTTCCTGATGCAATCAGAAAATGACGGGTGTAAAGTTAATCGTTTTCCAAAGTAGGGTGTAAACCTGATCCTGCTTATTAACCATAGGGTGTAAAGTTGCAGTTTTCTCGTTTTAACCAAACATAAAGAACAAATTTTTACATCCCACGCCTTTTCATTTCAAGTAAGAAAGATCAAATTTCAAATAACGAGCCATATGTAGGGATGGTAAAAAAACTCAAGCCCGACGGGTATACCTAAAAATCATAACATATAGGACGGGTATATTCGAAGTCCGATGGGTATGGGTCGGGTATGGGATTAGTTTTTAAAAAAAATGTATGGGACGGATATGGGATTAAGCGATACCCGGTCCGATAACCCGAAATTATGTACCCGTTTTCCCAAACTATATACCCAAAGAAAAATTATTTATATTTTTATTTCCCTTTACCCTTATGTGTTAGTTACTTATTTTAGTTGGCTCATTATGTGAATAAAGAACAGTGGCGGATCTAGAAAATCCGCCAAGCCGTAACGTTTTATAAAAAAATGGTAACGAAATCGAAAAAACGTTATATTTTTCCAAAATTTACACTAATTTTACACTACCGCCCGCCGGAGCGCCAAGCCGTAGCGGGGGTTGCCCCTTGTTATATGCTGGATCCGCCTCTGATAAAGAAAATTTTTTAGAATATGTATTCGATAATATTATTTATATTTTGTGTGTTGGTGAAGTATATAAATAAAACTATATAAAAATTATAACGTTATTATATATTTGTGATAAAACTTATATGTGTGTAATGCATATTTTAATGGCTAAATTGCACTTTTCGTCCTTTATGTTTTAATCTTTCGACAGGCGCTGTCCTTTAAGTTTAAAAATTACACTATATGTCCTTTATGTTTGCAATCATTAACGGGCGGTGTCCTTTCAGCTAAACCCAGTTAACTTTTTTATGTTAAAACCCCTCACGTGTAATTTTGTAAAACTTCTTAACAGCTGGGACCATATGTGCAATACCCAAATTCTGTTGTACCAAATTTAAACCCCATCGATTCATCATCATCACTTGATCCTTATCCACTACTTTCATCTACAATATGAATCCATTATAAAAAGGTTTAAATTCAGATCTTCCTTTCTTTAAAAATTCATTCATATGATGTATAGAATGCAGGCGATGAAGATAAAATTGGAACATGAATTAGTAAGAAAATGTATTTGGAAATCCCAATCGGTATCTTTTAACAAATTAACGGGTATACCCTACCTGACAAATGCCCAATGGGTAATTACCTGACGAGTAATGAACCTATGGGACACGATATTATAATCGGCTATGAGTATGGGATCACCAATACCCGGCGCGAACCCGGCTCATTGTTATCCGTAGCCACGTGGTGGTGAATATAAAAAAAACAATTCGTTGAGGCTAAGTTCATAAATCAGAAAACAATACTATTCTTCATTGTTTCTATTTAAATTTAAAATTAAAATGTACTAGTGAAATTCTTCGTGACGGGAATTCATTTGGTATTGTTTTATTTCACTACAGTATCAGCACTCGCAATAGTAATAGGAAGAGAAAACCTTACATCGGTCAAAAACAATAAAACGATAACGGTACCAATGTTGATAAATTGATATTGGTTTGGTTCTGCATGTTATGCTTAGTTTTTTCAACATTGTGATATAATTTTTGTTGAAAATGAATATAGTGTCGCTATCGTACCAAACTGAACCGAAACCGACTAAACAACGTCTACATCGGTACCAATATTTCTTTTTATTGTTTTTTTCTTTCGATAAACAGGTACCGTGTCGCTACCATACCTACTGAACAACATCAGTACCTATATTCATTTTCATGGTTTCCAGTTTTGATAATAAAATGAATATTGGGTTCGTGACAATCCAAATCTTGACATTGTTCGAATAACATGGGTGTTGGTACCGGTGTTCGTTTTTATCGTTTTCGATCGATGTAAAACACGTGTTGATTTCTATGTATCGTACAGGTAGTGTAACATACCGATGAGATACAAATCCAATGCCCACGGTAACGTACCATCACAACGCGTGGACAAATAACTTGGAATGCTAAAAATAATAATTAAACATAGATGTGAATTTAGAATTTGTTAACAACCTCTCACCTCGCGACTATTGAAGATTGGTAGAACACTTAATCCTATTCAAATTCACAATTAAATTCCTATGGCTACTACGTACGCTAACAAACCATCTAACAGTCAAAAGCACCAAGCAGTTAACCTAGCATGCGACTACCATATGAAAGACATTCAACAAGTACGCATGAGGAGTTATAATTGATTAATGAACAAGTTTAAGCACTCATATGCATTAGAACATTGAAACCAAAGTTTAATACTTTATTAATTAAAACCACAAAATCATCTAAAAACCGACAAGAACTAAATCAAACAAATGTATTAATCATATGACCTAGGTAGTATGATAGGTTTAGCCAAGCATGGCTTTAGAAACAAACACAAAGTCTAAATCAAAGCTAGTGAACATGGTTGAAAGAATTTAAACAAAGAAACTCGAAAGTAGAAGCGAAGAATCCTTGATCCACACGCCTAAAGTCTTCACCTTTTGAGTTTCCAATATCCAATATCACCTTCAATGCTCTCAATTCATCTTATGATTTTTATGGTGTAAATTCGTTTATATAACATAAACATGAAACCCCCAAACCCTAATCTTCATATTGGCGCAATTTAACCTCGTCACGTAACGCGTCGGTCTGTAACGCTCTGCTTTTTCGTAACTTTTCTTAAATAGAAAGTTGTCTTGTAATTCTATTTTTGGAAACTTGTATTCCTTGTAATCGTATTTCGTTTCGAAACCTTGTAAATCCGAGACTTTGATTATAATGGAATTGATCTTCTGTGTAAAATATTCGTTGTTTATACATTAATACGTGCATTCGTTGATACATAATTCGTAATCCTCATAAACATAAGTGTAAATCGTAAACCATTATCGTGCATTCGTAATTTTTAAACGTTCCATACATGCAAGCACTTGATTATTCGAATACGAGACTTGTTTAATCCTTACAATACTTCTTTTATTATTACAACACAAAACCTATGTCTACATACTTGTTTAACACATGTTTTCATGTCCCCTTTGCATATTAGGCCTTGTTACATGTTGGTCATATATTAAATAACATGTAACACCCCTTAATATACAACAAATATACACCTTTTAATGTTAAAAAAAAAAAAAAGAATAGATGGGCTGTATAATCAGCGACCAGCCTTATGGCTGATGTTGTTGGCCTTGTTTCAATGTTAAATGCCCACTAATCTCTTCCAAAGTCCAGCCCATTGAAACCCTAATCCCTTCCCTATAAATACCACTTATTTTCCAGCCACTTTCCCACTTTTACAACCCTCAAACCTCACCAAAAACACTATCAAACTCAGTTGAGTTTTCAGCAACACCTCAGAAAGTTCCGGCAATTAAAAGTGAGTTTTAACTCACTTCTTCTTCTATTTCTTCTTTTTTTTCTTCCTTCTTAACACTTGGATAACCTCTAGGAATTTTTTCACAAGATTACTTGGGTAAACTAAGGTGAAACCTCACCGTTTTTTAGGTCCAAAGTGCACCTATAATACCGCTCATTTTTATCTTTTTAATTCTTCATGTTTTGGAAGAAAACTCATATTTTACTCATACATTCCTATGTCCTTATGCCACTGATCAAGACTATGATTAAGTCTGCTTAAAAACAAGGTTGTAATATACAAATTCAGAGGTTTTACTCCTCTAAACTTTATGTTTTAAAAGGGTTTTAACCCACAAGTGATGAACAAGACTTGAACTTGTGTATGTGTGATTATTTGGAAAGCTTGGGCTATCCTACTTACAATCTACACCTCACTTGATGATTTCTCTTAGTTAATATGTATGTTTCATTTCCATATTGTTCATGGCCATCCTTGTTGCCCTTGTGACAACTTGTGCATTGGTGAATCTAAGAAAGAGGTTTTAAAAGGAAGGTTACCCTCCTACCTCTATGCATGACTTCTATGATAATCCTTGTTGAACTTGTTGTACTAATCATATAATATACTGTATAAAACATATAAAATACATATGATACATACAAAAACCGAACCCTTGATGATAACCAAATGGTTATTCGTCAAGTTACTAAGTTACATCACCTAAGTGCTTAGTTCCTCGTTACGATTCTAATGGGTATTAAACCCATGAAATCATTCTAAACCCCTATGGGTTTTCTTAATGTCAAGAACGAGTACTAAGTCTAGATGATTACTTTCTTACATACATACATACTTTGTGTATTTTAAAATCCTAATCCCGACTCTAATTATTCCTTAAACTTCAATCCGAACACATTTGGGACCATACCTCTTCAACATTCAACCTCCTAATCTCATTAACCTTGTCAATACTTGGATAATCAGAAGACCTAGCAAATTTGTGAGTACACATGACCCGTTTTACTTTTAAAACACTTTGGGTTCTAGCATGTTAATATACAAACTCCACTATCACACACTTAAACATGCTTTATATTCTCAATCCTATATACATGCTACTTGTTTACTTAGGTTCATGCTAGATTATACATGTTTTATGCCATTAACTTTGCTAAGCCCTAACTTAACATATATAGCGCTATAGGAGTAGCACGCCGCCCGTCTGGATCTTGTTAAGTCTTTATTCATTCTTAAACGGTCTCACCACTTTTGTGGCGAGGGATGCAAAATACTAGTGGACACTTGGGTTTGACATATTGCGATGCATGCTAGTTATCTTGTTCACAAATTGTCATGTGGATTCGAGAAAATGTTTTTATACTTATGCTAGATTTATAAACACCTTGTGTACTCGCTAATGCTTTCGCATTGACACTTTATTTTTAATATGTTACAAGTTATGATGACATTGAGGATGCATGGAACATAATAGGATGCCCAGAAACACATTTAGACTTTAAATCCATGTTGTAATTCTTTTATTTCAAGTTGTTGTAATTGTATTTCCTTTTCATGTTGTACTTGAATTCTTATAGTAATAAAATGAAATTCATTATTTAAATACTTGTCGCAAATCTTAGTGTTATGTGTAATGAGCAATCTATCTTCGTCTCACTCCGATGTTTCCGCCATCGGTTGGGGTGTGACAGGGTCTTTACTTGGTCCCCACGCGACATGGGGGTGCATTTTGACCTCTCGTTGACCTTCTGCTCGTCACGTCACGTGGAGGGCATCCTTCTCCTGGTCGCGCGATGCGGCCAGACCTTTTTCTCGATTCTTGTGCTGTTAATTTCCCATTTCATATACGACTCGTACAGAAGCTTGGTTTCTTCCAAATTAACTCGTTTTCAGCTCTTTTCTCCTTCAAAATCCTGCAAAAGACATAATACACAGTAATATACAAAATCAACTATAAAACGACACATAACGACTCGAAATCTAATACAAACTATACATGGAAACAAATATAATTTACATTACATCAACCACTCAATAATTCAATATCAGAGGATCATAGGGAAAATCAGGAAGTGAATTGGAAGTTGAAGAAGAGAATCAGAAGAAGGAGGAGGGTTAAAGATCGAAACTTTACGAGTTTTCGCATTCCATTAGTTTTATTGTCAATTTTCTTCGATTGTACCTGTTATGAACATGAAGTTTTTAGCTTTTTATCATTTTTTTGTTATTCCAACTATGATTAAAGGCTAGATTTTCAAATCCACTTAGGTTTGATGAACTATTGATTGTGTTTGACTTTTCTGTTTAACTTTCTATCCAGTCTTGTGTTAGATTTACATAGCAATGAGTTGTTGTTGATTATGAACACGTATGCTATTGTTTTGTTGGGATTAATCAATTAGTGTTTGTTATTGATATGTTTGTAAAGAAGAAATCCACCGTAAATACATTAAAATCAATTGTTAGATCGTTAATCTGGTGGATTCTCGTCCTAACTCTATCATTAGAAATAATATAGGTTAACTAATCAACTAAAATCAATAGACATTAGTGTGCATCATATCCTAATGAATAGAGATATGATTTTGGACGTAGCTTTTAAAAGACTTAGTTTTGCTATTCAAAAGGGGTAGCGGCGCAGCTTGTTGCCCGTTTACCAACTATCTCGATGTAAATTTATAACACGAAAAATTTATGATTTATAATAAAAGGCTGCTATCACTTTATTTTGGATTGGTAGGTTTATCTATTCGTTTTTTGGTAGTTTTAGACACTCGATAGCTCGGAGTTCTTCTATATATTTGCGTCTAGTTATTTCTTGGGTAATTGGTGTATCAACTTAGAACTAGTTTCACATCTAGAAGATTATTAGGGTGTTTCTCTTTCAAGTCTAATAGTTGTGGGATTCGGTTTCGATAGGTTGAATCGATCCATCTTAGCACTTCATTTACTTTCGGAGTCACTTCATAGATCGGTTTTTAGGCTTTTCAGTGTAGGTTGCATTCTTAGTGTCTAATTACTATAGGATTTTATTCTCTTTAACGAGAGGGTAGTTGGGTCTTAAAATCAAAACTTGATAGATTATCAAACTTAGAAGTCTTGCATGTCATTAGGGATTCTTGCCTAGGTGGTTTGTTCATCATTCGTGATTACACTTCGCTTACTAGTTACCCTTACGTTCGTCTTAGTTCGTTAGTTTTCGTTATTTTTATTACATTATTAGTTAACTAAAATCCACTTTAAAAACTCAAAACAATTCAAACCAGTTATGCAATTAGCTGAGTCAGAGTCTAGATAGCGTCGCTAGTGTCTCGTGGGTTCGATATCCGGACTTCATTAGGCCTTGCTACAATCGATAGGTACACTTGCATGTCTTGCGGTCTAGCATTAGGAAGAGTCTAGGTTTAACTAGTGTGTCTAAGTTAAGTAAATTTTATAGACCATATTCAACACATCATACGTCCAAGAGGGTAGACCATTAGAGGAGGAGGAGGAGAATGGTATAAAATTTGACCAATACAATTATTTACAAGATGCCACACCCCAACCGATGGCAGAAACATCGGGGCGAGACGAGGACGAGATTGTTCGAGACTTAATAACACTATTGCGACAATATTTAATTCAAAACCAATTCTTTTCATTGGTAACAATTGTCAAGTACGATACATGGAAATCAAATACAACAATTGTTTTGGAAATACAACAACAATACAAGAAGTAAGGTACAACATTGTTCTAAAATGATACAACAAAATACAACAAGTACAACAGCAGATCTAGTATTTCTAAATGTGTATCTAAGTCATCCCTACTAGATTTCACCAACATCAACATGCAACATGTTTAAAGGTATAGTTCAATACACAATGTATTGGCGAACATACAGGTTTAATAATAGCATAAGTATAAAAATGATTTAAACGAATCCACATGGCAAACTTAGTTATTAAGATTAAAGTAAAACTGGCATGCGTTTAAAGTGCCAACCCTCTGATTACCGCTAGCGTAATCCTACTGTAGTAATAATAGGACTGTTTTGTTTTAAAGACTTAACATGACCACAAGACTACGGGCGGTGCATTACTCCTATAGCGCTATACATGTTAAGGGGAGGCTCATACGAAGTTAATGATAAGTTTATCACATAAGAATATTCCGGAAACACGAATCAAGTATAACGTATTAGCATGCATGTTTGGATTGTTTGTGTGATTGCATGAAGTGTAAGTGTAACTGTGTAGGTTGATAAGTAAACATACTGCACCCAAATGTGTAAAACGCAAAAAGGGTGTTCGAGTATACTCACGGTTTTGCAATTCTTCATTTGTTAATTCCCGCGAGTTGAGTTGTTGAAGTGAGGAACACCGAGGTTACCCTGCAAGGGGTAAACAGAGGTGTGAGTTGCTGAAGATGGAACGGAGGATTAGGATTTCGGAATTTAAAGTATATAAGTACATAAGTATAAAAGTATTATTAAACAGAAATTATATTTCGTCTAGGCACTCGTTACGACACTAAGTTACTATGATTTCACGGGTGCTGATTTGGCCGTTAGAATCAGTAACGAGGAACGTAGAATGGAAATAAACGGAAACCAAACATCACAACTCCGTTTGAGAGACTGTACATTTTGCACGAATGGCAGGTACCCTTCGCACGAGTGGGAGTACCCTTCGTGCGAATGGGTGTTGTTTGTGCGAACGGAACTTTGTTTCGAACGTTTTAACCAATGTTGCAGAAATCGCGCCTAGGCGGCGCCTAGGCGATGATTAAACGCTCATCGGAGGTGTGCCGCTTGGATTTTGGCAAATCTATCAAACTAGGCGGCTGTGGTCAAAAATAGGGAAAATCGGTCAAAATTGGACCAAATCGATCTAATGGAATGAGTTCTTACCTCGTTTGGAACCAAAATTGGGGCTACGGCTTCTTTCTTTTGAGCCATGTCTGATGAGAGGGGAAGAGCGGCCATATAATGAAAGAGATGGTGGGTTAGATTTAATTAAGTTTGGCTATTTTAACATTTAACCCCCTCTATCTTTCACAACTTTACATATGGTTCCCAAACTTGTAAATTTGTATATAAAAAGTATAAAGTTAACTATATGTTTATATAATTTTGTAAAAATATACATAAAAAGTCCATTTATTAATCCCTAGGCGGTACCTCACAGCCCGACTAGCGCCTAAGGCCTTCTGCAACATTGGTTTTAACCATTGAACAGTTACGTTGTGAGTTCAGTTGTGTCTTATATTATATTATATAACAGTCCTATAGTCATATATATCACAGAAGTCATGTATGGAGGTAATGACCTCGTTATAAGTTCACCAAATCACAAGTTCATTAACTAAGTTAACAAACCTGTTGGTCATGAATAACATAAGTAAAAGACAAAATATAAATACCAAACAGTCGAACAAGGACAACGCGGGTGTGCCGTCTCAACATGAAAGGTATGAACCAAGTATTGGAGGCTGGACAGGGTTAACTCATTCTAGGTCTAGGAAACTGTTTGGGTGTTCATTTGCAAGTTCAAGTGAGGCGGTGGAACTAGATTAGAAGCCAAGGCTCCCACGGTTCACACATGTTATCACATAATCGTCCTTACCGAAAATGGGGATCTGAGTAACGTTCAACACTTTGGAAAATGCCGGGACAAAGTGAAAACAGACCCTTTGCGTGAATGGGGTGTCCATTCGTGCGAATGGGAAGACCCTTCGCACAAATGGGCTAACCCTTCGTGCAAATGGCTCTGTTTTGGAGACGAACCGGTTCGGTATTGCTTGAACAACTCATCTTCTTGGCTGGAATCAACCTCAACACTAACCCACAGTTATAGACTTAGCTTGTGAGCTCGGTGGGTTCATGATTCTGCCAAGTTTCGAAACTGAAAGTAAGTTTGAAAGATAGAACTTCAATCTTTAGCTTGGTCCTCAATATGTTTGAGTGTTGTCATCAGATTGCCAAGCAAATCTGTGAAACCAGGTTGTAAAGGTTGAAGAAATGTGTAAAAGATAGAAAGAAAGTAGAAGAAATAAGAGAAATTATCGTGTTAGTGAGTTGTAAACTCACTTAGAAGCTTTCTGAAAGTGCTAAGCTGATAAAGTTCGAATTCAGTAGTTAAGAGAGATTTTCGGAGTGTGGAAGGTGAGAAATGAGGTGAAGGTTCGTATATATAGGCTGAGGAGGGCCTTGGGACGGATAGGCTTTAGGCGAATGGGTTTGACCATTCGCGCGAAGGTTGTGGTCCCTTCGTGCGAAGGGCTTTGCCCATTTGCTCGAAGGTTCAAATTTGTCGTTTTTCGTGTATTCAGCCGGTTTTAAGCGTGTAAGTGCAATGCATAAGTGTAATGTATGAATAATGTATAAACTGATTTTGCATGTATAACAAGTATGAATTTGCGTATAAGTATGTATCAAGTTTGCACGTATCATGAATATTGTAACAAATGTATAACAAGTATGCATAAATAATGTATAACACAATGTATAAAAGATCGAGTTTTATTATGATTCAAGTCTCGGATTACAATGCTTGGAAATGAAAGACGAATACAAGAGAATTACAAGTTTCCATAAATAGAAATACAAGCAAACTTTCTAAATAAGGAAAGTTACAAAATGCGAAGCCTTACATAAGAGGAGTTTCAGTTGAATGTGAACAATCGCCTTCAGTTTCAGATTTACAAATGATGTCTTTGAAATGGAATCTGAAAGTGTAGTGTTGAAGTGGAAGACAAAGTGCATGTATAGACAGTGAAATATACTGGTTAGAATATTTGATAATTTTTAGCTTGTTTTTATAAAAGATTTTAATTTTTTCGTATACTTACATTAAAATATTTTAAATTATTTTATTTAAATACGAAATATTATTTTCTTTTAAATAAATAATATTCTTTTCTTGTAAATACATAAAATTATTATACTTATATAAACTAGTTTTTTTAACCCGTCGAACGTTGCGGCGGCGTCGTACGCGATGTGATAAATTATAGACTACAATCAACCTAACTCATTTTCGAACTAAATTTACGTTGAACATATAGTAATCCGAATTTATACCGTTGAATAAAAATGTATTATATTTGACATAACTTGTTTTTAACAAAATTTACGTCAAAATGTAGTTCAAGTCAAAACATACATAAAAATAAAACACTATATAATCAACTCAAATCGTTTCCAAACAGAAATTACGTTAAAGCATAGACAAACTCGAACTTATACCGACAAATACAAAAAAATAAGAAAAGATAAGAGAATAGTTTTAGGGTAAACTTGAAACTTTAAAATTTTGAGGGAGTTAAAGTGACATTTACAAAGTTAAAGAGTTATTTTGACATTATCAAAGAGGTTTAGAGGTAAGAATGATTAAAAAACGAGTAAAATTCACTTTTTGTCCTTTATGTATTATCTGAATTTTGAAACGTGTCCTTTAAAAATTTTAGTTTCAGTTTATGTAAAAAAAAAACACATGTTTTATATCACTTTATGTCCTTTACACCAAACTGGGTTAAATTACTCGGTTAGGTTTATTTAAGACAAAGGCGAAAATGGTATTTTATAAATACATGTCATCAGATCCCCTTTCTTTCTCTAAATAAATGCACAATTATCATCAAGCTCATCATCATCACATAACAAGTTCAAAACCTCATCAAACAAAATATCAAAATCCTCCTATCTGATTTGTTCCGCTTGTCCGAACTGGAAGTGGAACACTGATGTGCATTTTGAAAACTCGTTTCACTCACTCTAACATCCACCGATTTCTGCTTGTCCTTTTTCTCAAACGGAATAAGAACGATAAACTCTCCGTCGGAAATCATATTACTAATCTGACTCTGCAAGCTTAGTTTCCTACCCTAAAACAACTAACACAGGAGTTTCATAGAGGCTTACCAGAGTTCGTAAGTTGCCAAGTTAGTCGCCGGAGTCCATTCATACTCTCACCGTCACTAGATCTTCCATTGTCGTTGCTCGAACCACTGTCGCCGTCAGGGAACGGCTGAGCCTCCATGTCGCTGCCATCACTCCGGCCACACCCAAGGTCACATCACAGCCAAAATAGTACCAAGTCACCGCCGCTAACCACCGAGACTCCGTCATTCATGGTGGTGGTCGGGCATCCGTCTCTCTCTCTCTCTCACGCGACTTTCTCTCTCTGCCACTCTCTCTCATGTGACTTTCTCTCTAAAGATCTGCGTGTTATGTATGTGATTTAGGGAAGAGGAGATGAGAGGTTAGGGTTTGATAGGAATGAGGGGTTGGGTGAGTGTGTGGCCGGTCGGACATCGCCGGAGAACTGAGTCCGGATGCCGGACTTGAGGGGAGATGGCAGGGGATTTGGGTTGTGTGCTAGGGTTTCTCAGAAATTGAAGAAGATATGGGAACAAGGGGATCTGGTGACATTTATTAATAAAATACCATTTATGCCCTTGTCTTAAATAAACCTATCTGAGTAATTTATTAATAAAATACCATTTATGCCCTTGTCTTAAATAAACATATCTGAGTAATTTAACTTAGTTTGGTCTAAAGGACATAAAGTGATATAAAACATGTGTTTTTTGGACATAAACTGAAACTAAAACTTTTAAAGGGCACGTTTCAAAATTCAGATAATACATAAAGGACAAAAATTGAAATTCACTCTTAAAACACAAAGATATTTGTTTTTAAATAAATACAAAAATTAGATTATACATAGCTAATTAGTCTGCGTGTTTGAACTTTGAAGAAACAAAGCTATGGAAGTGAGACCCATAAGATTAGAGATGTTGTGCACCACATGACAAATTCTAACAAATGCAAAATGATGTGCTCTTTTAACTTATATCTAAGCTTTAAGAAGTTGTAAAAAAATGAATAGTGCGTGCTACTCACAAAAGAAAGTTATTAAATAATATAGGGGAAATAGGTATATTTAATATAATTTTATTTAAATATGAAAATATTTTTTCTTTTAAATAAATAATATTCTTTTTAGTAATACTATTATACTTTAATAAGTAGGTATTTAGAGTTATTTATATTTGTTATAGATTTAATTTAAAAGTTAATTATGATATCCGAAACATAGAAATGCAAGTTGAAGCAAGTAGACGATAAGTAGTGGAGAAGGTTGATGTGGAAAAAAGATTTGCAAGAGAACCAGGTTAGACAAGCATTCCTTATTTCCTTGTGGCCTAAAGACTTATTAGTAACATTTATTTTAATACATAAATATTCATCCACGAACGTGACAAAAATAACAAATAAAAACACCACGTTTACTACCATGAACAACTCTTGAACTCACTTCACGTTGTAAAGCGGTGTACGAATAAAATCGCATCTTGATGCTGCTTGTGTGCATCTCAGTTTGCATATGATCACAATCAAACCGTCTTCTACGTTCAGGCGTGCATACGCCGTACAAGTGAATCTATGCATTTAGGTGCTCAATGAGCACACAAATGTGGACCATGTGGTGGTAGCACTCAAATGCATCAATCAAGATACACCCGTATGCATAAACACCCGTAGATATACAAACTACAAGTTAACAAAAACGGTTTAGACCAGGCTTATCTGTAAATTGTTATGGTGACTCTTTCATTTTATATGATTTTTTTTTTTTTACCATACTCTTTCATTTTATATGATTTTTTTACCATAGCTAGATAACATTATAATTACCTACTGATTATTAGAAATATTAATGTCGTTTCAAAGTCAAAAAGTCAACGATTGAATCAAAGTCAAACATTCAAAACTGTGAAAACCAACCAAGAACAAGTCTTGGCCAACCAAAAGATTCCACGCACCATCTCTTCAAATTGAAAAGTCGAATCTTTTAATCAACCCCATAGTTTTCATCATCTGCTTCCATCAAAGCTAAACACAAATACCTTTCTTCCTCAAATAATCACATATATGATCATCAAGAAAGAGACCACCATCTCCGGCAAGCAGCACCACCCTTCTCCGCCAAAAGGGTCATCTCTTTCCTTCAAAAATAATCAAGATTTGTTCAACAACTCCGCCTTTTCAGCGCCAGCAAGGATGATCACCCGTACCGACAAGATGGCGACCAAAGTGATGGTAAGGAGGGCGTTGACTCCACCCGCGCGTAGACTTAGCTGGCGGTGGTTTGACTTTCGACCAACGCCCAGTCGGCTCTCTGTCATGTCCATGGCTATTTAGATTATTCAATCGTATTAAATTCGGTTTGGATCATATCTTTACTCTTGTGATCATGCACTTCATGTAGAATAACTATATACAAATTTGCTAAAAAGTGTAAGAATTTACAGTGTTTTCATGAATAAGCTCGCTATATATGTCGAGTTAAATTCTACCAAAATTAGAAAAAAAAAAAAACTAAGACGAAGGGAGAGTACGATGCACGCATATAAACAGATATATATCTGCTCATAAGGGTTATACAAATATCACACTTAGATTCCACACACCTTTCAGCAAATGCGGATTTACCATTTTGATCACGGATAAGGGAGAAATTGTTCGGTTTTTACACTCATTCTTCCGATTTTTGGGTACCTATTCCTGATAATACAAAAGATCAAGAAAACTGTTAATGATATGATTGGTGAGGATGACATGCAGCAATCATAAAAAAGTGATGTGATCATATTAAGAACTAGATGTGTGTAATTTTGATTCGTTACACATTAATGGGTCATTTGGGCTGTGTATCATCTCAAAGAGGTTAATTCAAATCAATAAGCTAAAAAGATGGGTCAAACGGCCTGAAAGCCACCCAAAAATCTAATTTGAACGCGTACTTAAATTGTTTTCTTCAAAGATTTAAATTATTATCGTGATAATATTATTTGTGTAATCATTATTAACATATTAATTATTGATAAAAAAAAAAAGAGAAAAAGCTTTTCTGGGTCCCCCTCAACCCGACCCGGCTCATTTCAACCCGAACCTGTATTGACCTGTTACATGACCAGCCTATTTTACCACCTCTATAGAGAATTGGTGGGGCTGCAAACGAACCTAACACGAACAATACCTTGTTCGTGTTCGTTTGTTAAGGAAATATACATGTTCACGAACTGTTCATGAACTCTGTTCGTGTTCAATCGTTATGGAAATGAACGTGTTCGTTCGTTAAATTTAGGTAAAGAACACAAATGAACATTCAAGAACACAAACGAACACAAACTAATGTTCATATACATTAACTAATGTTCATGAAAAGAATATATAATACACTGATACTCATTAAATATTTTATTTGTCGGAATTTTTAAGTATTTAAATAAAATATAAAAATGGAAAACACCATTGAGCTATCAAACACAAACAACATGTTACCGAACGTTCACGAACATAAATGAACGTACGTAACCTCTGTTCATGTTTGTTTATTTAACTAAACGAACGAAACTTCTTGTTCGTGTCCGTTCATTTATTAAATGAACGACCACAAACGAACTTCCTGCCGAACGGTTCACGAACTGTTCGCTAAACATTCAGTTCGTTTGCAGCCCTAAGAATTGGTAACCATGGAACCATCCGCCCAAATTCCCCCAAATTTAAGGTTTTTTATGTTTTCGTATATTTCCTAAATAAGTGTGTTTTAACTTCTAAGTGCTCCGATTATGTGACAGTATACCTCTGAAGGTTCAAAAGCTGAGATCGTATTCGGGTCTGCGGGTGCATCTGATATCCGTGCTTCTGATTTCTCATTTGATAAGCTGTCAAAAAATCAAGTGAATTCATCTCAATTAACATAATTAAATCAAATCGGCATCTTTAATTAGATATTCGACAAAGATACTTACGTTGAAAGTATTGTGACCCAAATCAGCTCAACACAATCGACCCACAAGAGTCTTTGTTCAATAGGTACGACACCATACGTTATAATGTGAGCAAACGGCCAAAGCTTCCAACCAGCCTAATAAAAAGTTCAAAAAATACAAACCCGAATTATACGTCGATCATATTTGATATTTCTATCACAAATAAGAGGATTTAATGTCAACTTACAGTCAACATGGGAAAAAACGTCGCCTTTAATTCATTAAAAATAGTCAACGGTGATTCAAACCGTAAAAGTGCCACAACTACGAAATAAATGCTATTCCATATTGCTGCCCAGGCAGTTTGATCGAACGCCACCTTAACGGGTACCACCCACCAATCTTGAAAGGGGAAAAGTGCCTGAATTAAACAAGAACGTTATTGACCCCCAAATTATCAGATAATATATTGAGCTAGTTTAGGTAAATGGGTAAATTTCATTTATTTACCCTTAATCAATCAGTTTTTTGTTGATTATTTGACCCGAATAATCAGATAATAAGTTCAAAACCTACGATAAAATATCGGATACCGGTCAAGGACCGATACTTGAGATATAGGTTATCACGGTGGGATATCGGTAATTTTAATATCATGCAGAATTTAGATATATAGCAATTTAACACTAACAATTCAGTATACTCTCCTACCTTTGACAAATTAACCTTTTGCAACTTGCAAAACACTAACAATTGAAGCAAGTACGAGCTCATTAAGACTTAAAACACTAACAATTAACAATTAAGACTTAAAACACTAATGGCAGCAACAAGAAGAAACACGAATGGTAGAACTAAGAAGAAAGGATCTGATATCGAGAAAATCGGTGATATATCGGTCAAATATCAGTGATACATCGGTCAAATATCGGTGATACATCAGTTATATCGTCAAATATTAGTGATATATCGGTCAATATCGCCGATAATATGGGTACCGATATTTGACAGCAATATGTAACATGGGGACCGATAACCGATATATCACCGATATTAACTGCATAGTTCAAAACTAAATTGTAGTGTTTACCTCACAGAAATAATAGTAGTAGTGAGAAAGTGACCCGTGAAGAGTGAAGCCCACAAGACCGGACCTAAACATGCGAGTGCGATCGAACTCCAAAAGTGGTTTTCCTTCACAACACTGCATGTTGTAACAATTAAACCATTTGTTATTCAAGATAACTATCATCATTTTTGCCAGAAGTGGAAACAAAAAATGTTTAAAGGACGAAAGAAAGAATCGAACCTGTGCAATCCAATCTCCTATTGAATATACAACTCCACTTATTATCATTTTTGCCAAAAGTGGATTTTGTTTAAGAGCTTCTTCGTATGCACTCCAATTGTGTTGAGGTGCGTATCTCAGTATTTCGAATAAGGTCCAACCCTGAGAAATGAAGGATGTAATGAATGAGTATTCATTTGAAATGTATAAAGAGAATAAGCTTGTTTTAAGTAAGGGGTTTGTCTTAAAGATCTCAAAAACAAACCTAATATAATAATGCAAGTAAAATCAGCATATTCAAGAACTGGCGGATTCTTACATGGACCAGCTAGATAAGGGGAAACATGGCAGAAAGGGCCCAAACTTTAAACGAGCATAACTTGGGCTACTATTGGAGTTACGGGGCCGAATTTCTTGATCTAAGGCCCCGGTTTCATCAATCAAGATCCCCCCCCCCCAAAAAAAAAAAAAAAAAAACATTTTTGCAAACTTTCGCACTTTCCTCTTATAGCTTAAAACATGTAAATCTCTAATTATCATAATTTGCGCGTTTATTTATTTATTTATTTTTTTTTAGAAAAAAGGCTCCCTTGTTTCGAATATGCAACAATTGCTTTAAGTTCAACATCCCTATATATACCAACGATAAAGTAGATACTTACCGTCAACTTAAAACAGAGACAATTACAGACTAATGGCAGGTAGACGAGCAACAAGTTGCGCGTTTATTAATGGTCTTAATTTCAATAAATTCCACTCAATTTGGAATTTCGAAAAGTTTGGCAAAAACTCCCTATAAAGGGCACCTATTGTATTGGTTTGATCATTCAGTTTTCTATCAAAGTTACTAACCGACCGGGATCCAATTTTCAAACAAGCATCTAACCAAACCCGAACCCAAAGTGTTTCTAAAGATCATCACTTCTTCTAGGTTCAACTTAATACCACTCACTACAAAAGAACTAAAACATCTCTACCACATATAAATTCACAACAACAACAACAACAATATTAACATAACTATGAAATACTAAAACTTGGTGGGAGGATAAAACAAACAACTCACATGCCAATAATCATAATCAATAGTGAGCATCTTAGTAATCCCAAAAGTCCCAGCAGCCAAAACAATTGCAGCATTAATACCTCTATCTATCAACTTCTCAATACTAGTCTCCCCTTCAACCACCTCACCACTCGCCGCCGATGAAAACCCACCTTCAAATGACAATCTTCCATCACTCCCACCAAACCCACCAATCAACTGAACCCCTGCTTCATCCCCTTCAATCTCACTTATCAAGTTTCCAACTTTATGATCTATAACATCATCACTCTTCACCGGAATCACATCCTGCTCCTTCGCCACCGCCTTTACAGCTCCGGCGCCGGCGAGATTCTTGGATTTTGTTAGTAATTTGGGGGTTGGTGAAACGGGTACAAAAGATTTGAAATCTTTGGTGGGTTTGTAAAGTGGTTTGAAGGACGTGTTAATGGAAGCAGCAGCCATTAAAGTTGTGAACTTTTCGCCGGAAAATTTATGGGTCTGCTTTCTCCGGTGAGTTTGGGGGTAGTTGGTGTGTTTTTATAGTAAAGTGGGATGTGGTGATCGGGTGTTTCGCGGGACAGGTGAGTTGCTGTACGGCGTAGTTTAGAGATGAAGAGATTGTTTGACTTTAGGATGATGATGTGTGGCGTAGTTTAGAGATGGATGTTAAATGTGCACCACTCGAGTGTTCTTCGTTGTCGACCATGGGTTTGGGCCACGTAGGTTTGAAGATTTCCTCAAAATTCAAATGATTTAATCCGAAGGTCGGTTATACTATAAGCCTACCAAGGGTTTGTGTGGTTTGATTCGGTTCGGTTCGATTCATTTATTAGACTTAGTAACAAATCAGATTTTGTTTAATCGGTTTGGTTAATTTGGTTATTCTGTTGAGTTTTGAATCGATTTGGTTAATTTCAGTTAGTAACCAAAATCAAGCTTAGACTAATTTTTTTTTGTTTAAAAATACATGAAATATAGGTATAAATGTAATATAGGTATAAATATATAAAATAGAAATATAAATATATGAATTGGATGTATAAAATATGAAATGGATGCATAAAAACTTATGAAAATATGAATGGTTCGGATCGATTTGGTTAATTTCGGTTGGATTTTGTCGATTTTCAATTCGGTTTTGATTCCCTTAAATCCTTTAGTAAAGGCTGTGAACATTTAGTGAACACGTTGACTGTAAAATTCACTTTATTTAATAAATGAACAAATTGTTTATTTAACTAAAAGAACAAACATGAACACATGTTCCATTCATAAATGTTCATTTAAACATTCATATATGTTCTTTGTTTACATGCGTTGGTATGTGTTTATTCATGTGTGTTTACATAATCATTTAATTTATTTTTAAGTTATCTACAATGCTAATTACCCAGTCTACTCAATCTAATTTTAGAACCAAGCCTCGGGTAGTTGATTACAAACAAGAACACACGAGTTTTCTTTGTTCATATACGTTTGTATATGTTCATTCATTTACCCTCGTTTATATTTGATCATTTACATCCGTTTAGAGTATTAACAAACGATCATAAATGAACATAAATACGTTCATCTATTAATGAACGAACATGAGTAAGAAACTATATGCATTTACATGTTTGTGTTGGTGCTCGTGTATTTTTTCATCTCAAGGTAAATAAACGAACACAAACAAAATTTGTTCATATTTGTTCGGATCATTTACGTACATGTATTAGTCGTTAGGCCTAACTGGTTAAACAAAACTTATTTGATAACACATAAAAACAAAACTTATTTGATAACACATAAAATATCTTTTTAATGATAATTAGAGATTGAACTCACGTCATGTCTCAAATCATTAAAATCTAATTCTAATATACTCAAGAATCATCCTATAACACATCATATTTTCTCAATAAGTCTTTTATTTATATTTTACATCTAAAATTTATAATTTATTGATAAATGAATCAAATAAAAGTGGAAAAAATAGTTATGAGGAGCAAAAATAAATGAATCAACGAACGTAAAGGGGTTGATGATGGATCGTACAAAGATTTAATTAAAATTTATTCATATTTTTTACTAAATAAAATATAAAAAATAAATGTAAAAATCAATATTGTGAAAATTGGTTCGGAACTCCCAGTCCACTTAAGCTCGAAACCACTAGTGTCATCAGTTTGGTTACAGGCTAATGGACCGGATTACAACGAAACAATTGCTTTTTAGGTAAAATAAAATTCTTAAAGTCAAGAAATTTGTCTCTATTCTTTTTTTTTCGATCGGTTTTTAAACTATCTTGAAGAAGTGAGGATTCAGCGACCAAAACATCTATCAAAGCCCTTTAACTACGTTTTTAACGATCAAACAATTTTACATAAATTACCAATTGGTATGGATAAATTACATAAGTTACCAATTGGTATGGATAAATTATAACAAGTTATATTTAAAATTGAAAAAAATGTTATCATACTATGTCTTTATCATGGACAAGTTGTTGGCGAGGCCGTATGGACCAAACCATGAATCTTCGTTTTATTGGGCCCACAGTATGTGATTCTGAAATAATGCAGGCCGAAAAATATCTACTACTTTTTTTTTGTGGTATAGAAATTGTTCACCACAACTTTTATTTATGGAAATAATAATTGTATGGTTGCGAGACTTGCGCCCATCGATAATAGTTTTATTTGTGAAAAAGAAAAAAACAATTATATCCAATCGTCTATAGTCTATACACATTGCCACATTGGTCTCGATAGTTTTCTTTTTGTACCCTTGCTTCAATTTGTCTCAACCACATTAAACATTACATGTTATTCGTAATACACAAGTTAAAAGTTATAAATATTTCATAGTTTGAGCTAAATATTTATTATGGTTGCTCACGAGGCTAGCGAGTATTAATTCAAACCTGAGTTAGTAATTATACGAGGCGAGCTAGCTCGACTTGATACTTTTGAATTGATCTAGAAATTCAACTCGTATTCGGATCCCCTCAACTCAAGCTTACTTTTTCCTCAGTTTTGATTATTTTATATGTATCTTTTCATAAAAAAAATTGTTAACAAATGTTATTATATAAATGAGTCTAAAATTATATGAGCCAGCGAGAAAACTATGAGGCAAGACTCATGAGCTACTTAGACTTTAACAATGGAATAGTGTTTTGTTGTTATTTGTAATCAAGTAGAGTAAAAAGTATTTGATGTTAAGTGATTTTAGTTTCATCACGCCATTTTGATTAAAGTGATTAATTTAAAGACTAAAGAAAAATAATGATATAGATTGATACAAGTTAGATATTGTAACACTCGATCCCGATTTTACCGAATATCTTAAAATAATCAGACGATTAGATCCTAGATTTTTTTTTCATATGACATAGAACTTACAAGTTTTAGTTAACTGATAACCCAAACAAACAGACATAACGGAATATTACACTTATATTATAGTCCAAAAACATTTATATTATTGGCGCAGGGCTGTTCCAGATAGTACACAAAGTACAAGTGGCAGAAGGAAAGAGCCAATCAACGTCCTTTTGGCCCTGCTCAATCGTGCTCCACGATCATCTGACATGCAGGAGACAAAAAGTACTTAAGAACGCCTACATGGCACCAATCATAAGGCAGAGACAACTGCCCCACGATCTCCACTTACCTGCTGATGGCAGAAGGGCGGCCAGGCCGACAACAGTGACACGTGGCTCCAATCACATTGCGCCAGCTCCAGAAAGCTCCTAGAAGCCACTAACGGTCGACACCAGTGAGACAAGGAGCATATCCTCCATGTTGTCGCCTTCCGGCCCAAGGCCCATCAGCCCACATCCTCTTACACCTCTCCGGCTATAAATAGAGACCTCACTTCACAGGTTAAATATTTCATTCCCTCTACTCTCACTCTTAACACACTTATCTCCTCAATTACAGTCGTTTATTCTCACGCCGGAGCCCGGTTAAGAGGAAAACCCCCACATTCCCCTCTTAACGAGTAACGGTGTTCTATTTTGCAGGACTTAGACGATCATTACGAAGCTCAGAAAGCCATTAGAAGATTAACCACTATGGTAGGAACATAAACCAAACTAATTAGTACCCTAATTAGTTCCGTGTTTCTTCAAATAATGATATAGATTGATACAAGTTAGATATTGTAACACTCGATCCCGATTTTACCGAATATCTTAAAATAATTAGACGATTAGGTCCTAGATTTTTTTTTTCATATGACATAGAACTTACAAGTTTTAGTTAACTGATAACCCAAACAAACAGACATAACGGAATATTACACTTATATTATAGTCCAAAAACATTTATATTATTGGGCAATCGAGTAATTTACTACGAATTTTTAAAACAAGGTTGTAACATGATTTTTAATCCAATAAAATTCACATGGGCATTTTATTGATCACTTGGTGGGCATCATTATTAAGCCATCATATTAGATTAATTTACCAACCTAAATTATCATGTTTATTTCAACTCAACAAGTTCATACACTTATTAGCATAAAGTTAACATAAACTTTCAGTTATAATAAGCTAATTCATCATTTTGACCAAATAATCATAGGTTCATCTTTCATGACAAAAACCCATTTCTAAACACATATGAATACCTATCCAAACCTCTAAATAAATCAAGCATTTCACACACACAAACAAGTATGATAATCATAAACATAAATCATCGATTTCATCCTACCATCAAAAACCATTTAGCATCAAAACCCCACATATGCAAATTCATCACATACTTTAAGTTTGTTAATGGCTAGATGGTTCGAGTTATTCAAGCATGCAAGGATTACACACTCTATTCCCTTGTGATTTTGCTGAATTTGGGGATTGGAATTTGGAGAGAAAACCTTATCCCTTTCTCTCTAATCTCGCCACCCAGTGTTGTAGTAATCGCTAGTCGGGCGGCGGGGTGGGGACTAGCGATTAATCGGGATTAATCGGAATTTATGGGGATTAATCGGGATTAATTTGATTAATCGGCGACTAATCAAGGATTAATCGGCACCTAGTCGGGATTTTTACAACCATGTCTCCACCCACACACACTATGTGTGTTTTAATTTTATTTCAACTTTTATACTTGCAACTTTCAATCATGTTCCATTTTAGTCCCTAAGGTTTGGTTTGTTATTTAGTAAGCCATAAACTTTTAATTTCATAAATTGATAACACATATTTACCAGGTTAAATATTCCTAGTTAAATACTTCATGTCAAAATATCATATTAACACAAAATCTCGCATTAATATTTTGGGGTGTTACACATATGCTCGATTGTGACTATTCTTATTTCATGCACAAACGAATCCATGCTTTAATGGGGCTAGGGGTGTTCATCGAATCAAATAACGAATTTTCGAATTAATCGAATCGAATTTTTCGTATTTTTAGTTTTTACCCGAATTCGAATAAATTCGATTTAATTCAAATTCACCGTAAACAATAAATTATTTTACATTCATTTTTTAAAAACTACTGCAAACTAAGTATATTTAACATGAAATATAATAATCTGCGAAATTAATCAACTATCAATATGTCAAAACACCAAAATTTAGAAGACGGTTTGGTTACTGGTAACGATTTAAGTTAGGTAAAAATTCATATTTTGGCAAAGTTTAGAAGTTAAATGTATCACTTATGGATGTAATTCATACTTTGGCCAAGTTTAGAAGTTAAATGTGTGTATATATATGTGTGTGTGTGTGTATATTAATTTTTTTTATATAAAATGTATTCGAATTTCGAACCAAATCGAATTGAAATAATATTCGTATTCGATTACTGGACTCGAAAACAAATCAACTCGAATTCGAACCTTAATAATCAAATTTGAATCGAGTCGAATTTCGAATTTTTTGTAAGACCCTTACTAGATTTATACAATTTTTCATATAGATTTCCACTATAGTAGTGTATTTATGATTATACATACACATGAAATTATGAGATTATTAAAAACATTTTACTGTTAAAACATTTCCAACATAGATTAAGTATATTCGTCGTTTAAAATGCGACGACAAAAGTAACGTGGAAGCTTGTATCTCTGATCATGTTTGGCTCTTCGTTGAACTTAATCGTCCTCTGGTACTATAAATTATACCTACAATTCATAAAACATGAATTGAATTAGTCATACGTAGTTTAAAACGTGTTTAAACGAGTTCGCAAGACAAAACAAATGAAATAAACAATTTTCGCTGAAACAGGTCACTGTCGCATCGCGCAACGGCCCCTGGCCCTTGCTGTCGCGTGGTGCGACACCCCATATTTTCCAGGATGTTTGTTGCTGAATGCAGCAATTTCCAGCAAATCTAAACTTCACAAAAACGGACATATCTTTCTCGTTTTTTATCCGATTTGCGTCACGTTTCTTCCTACGTGATCGTAATTCAATTCTCCATCCCATGGAGTTAAAATCCGACATCCGTCAAGGTTTTCAAGTCTTCGGCTTAATATATATTTACAAAACTTTTGACCCGTTCATGATTTTATTGACCAAACTTATTTATTGTCTTTAAATTCTCATGAACATCATGTTATAAATATTTGCCTATTATACAAGGTGCAAATCGCGGGTTTTTATGTATTCTTAAACCCGTTTTTGCTTATATGCTTATTTTGACCTGTTAAGGGTATTTAAGTACTTTTAAGCATAAATTACGCTCATTCATTGCTAGCATCATATTTCCACATTTCTTATCAAATGGTCTTCCACCACAACTATAATTGTGGTGGATTTTAATGTGGTAACTATTTGTTTCGAGTTTTATCCCTCGGATTATCATTTTACAGCAAAGACTCATTTAGAGTCATTTGACCCAAGGTTCATACCTTTCGCTTTTTATACTTATTCTAAATATTTACTTGATCATAAAACTCGTTTTCAAACAACCTTTAAGGGTCGTTTGTTCGATTTAGCTTACAAGGGCGTTTTGGTCAATTTTAACCCTTTTGTTTATGACAATGGACTTTTAATGACATGTTTTGACCAAAATCCCATATTGTAACTAAAATCTTGTTTCGAAATCATTTTGTTTCTAAAAACACAATGACTATAATTTAAATTATTGGGTTTACCTATTAAAGTAACCAAATGTCCATTTTTTATTTCATTTAACTCTCATTGAACCTTAAGTTCTAAATGAGTAGTTAACCTATTACGCATACCTGGCTCGGATCAATATATTGACCTGTTTTAATACCTTGCTTTCATAACCGCTAATTAATAGTGATGCTAATATCCATTAGATATTTACTCCTGTAAGCATATAACTCGACAAATAATCATTAGTCGATATTGTCAAAGGGTGATATCTTCATCTTTTAACCCGTTTGGTCTAAGTGAGCGTTTATCTTTGCGAGATGATATTTATTACCATCTCATCTACATGACTCGCTCCGGTTTACACCGTACGGTCATTTTATTTATAACACATTTCTTGACTCTTTTGACCCACTATAGCTTACGCCCTAAAGTGTCTTTCAAAACTAACGATTATCGTCAATGCGTGACCGAATTACTGATTTACCCTTATTATTTATTTTGGGTTTACCCTATAAGGTAACCATTCTAAACTCATTGTCTATTCGTCGTTATATGAACGAATTATCATATTATTCTCTTTTTAACCATTAACATGGTTTCTTATCATTTTCACTTATTTCGTTTCGTATGACTACACGTCGGAACATCATGTTTCAATTGCTTATATATCTTATTCGTAATTAATACAATAAGAGAATATTCTATAATTTTAAGAAGGGTGTAAGCTATACTTTCCTTACATCCGAATTATGTTTTTCCTTCATTACTTGATTCGTTTAACCCACTTCCTTCCCAAGCCTCCACCTAGCTTGTCAAGCGTCAAACTATCATTATAATTCGTAAGATGGTTAGATTAGTCATTATCAATCACGACTACTCCATCTTACGGGTTTTATGTCGAAATTATCATTTGATCATATTTTTGGTCATTTTGACTTTTAAAAGTCAATCTGCGTATTGACGAAAGTAATTACACGATGTAGCTCAACTACCCGTTTTTATTACTTTGTCCATATCCGGTAAGCATCATTCTTATGCTACCAGTTTAATTAATTATGCAATCAATTTCATGTAATCGAAATTTTATCGAATTTACACATCATAAATCATTCTTAACACATGATGATATCAAACATCATTTTAACATGAATATATCATCATTTTCTTCATATTATACAAAGCCTATTTCATGGCAAGTATGATCATGTACTCAAACACACAATTTGTTCAAGTATTTTCTTATTACTATCATATATGATGATTATAAACACAATTATATCATCAATTTCATCATATGATTAAAACCCACTTATCCTAGGGTGGTAAATCATCTAAACATTTAATTCATAGCATCATATGTATAATTTTCACTTAGGGTTTTGTTCCTAAGCAAGTATACATCACTAATTCAGCCATAGCTTCTATAATTCATACATAATTCGCGATTATGATGTTTCTTCAAATTTCACAACTTCACAAATCATCAAAATTTTACATACCTTATGATCCCCTAGCTTGGGTGATCATTAATTCACGTTCAATTGTGAATTTGAGCTTCGTTTAGACCTTCAATTTGATGATCTTTTTATAGAACTAGGGTTTTGCTCCATGAGAGCTTCCCTTGAACGTCCAGACATACGCACACACTTAGTGTGTGTGTGTGTGTTATTTTGTTTTGAGTTTTTATAATTAAACTTTCAAGTTATCCAACTTTGGCCCCTCTTGTTTGGTTAGTTATTAAGTAGGCCACAACCTACTTATTTCTAACAATATTCCCACTTATTAACTAGGTTAAACATTCCTAGTTAATTTAGTGAGTTCAGGGAGATTACGACTAAGTTTATTTTAAGTACCGTTAACTCGGGCCTTTTATAAACTTTATTTCCTCAAAAGCATTTATTCGCTTTTTATTTCATATTATGTTTATTTATTTAATATCCTAATATTCACCGGTTTATTTTTACCATTAACGGTACTTTACCCATATGTTTAGTATTAACGTGGTTTGATTACCAAACCCGTTTTCGGGGTGTTACATTTTTCGAATTCTGAACACCCCTAAAGGGGGCAATGCCCGCTTTGTAGGGGTTCAAAAGAGACCCCCGGTGGGGTCTCGTTGGAAATGAACATAAGTTGTAATTGATTACCTTGTTGGAATGCTCTTGAAAGTTGCTTCATATTTTCATGATTAATGGAAAGTTATATGGAAAATTATCATCAATTGTAACTCATTATCAATGGAGAACATTAGTAGTATGTTAAACTAGTCAGTGGCAATTTGGTCCATCAGTGACGGATACATGTCAGTGGCAATTGATCAATACGGATCTTCAGTGGTAACTAAGCACCAACAACAACTAGGTTGTCAACAACTACTATGTTGTCAAATGGTAACCATGTAACCATTGATGGAGCCTTCTACCAAGTGTTTTCCATTAATATATTTATCCAACTGTCGACAATTATAACAGTCAACTAAAACATTGTGATGGTTATATATAAGGAATGTCTTTAGTCTATCTCTGGTACGATGTTTTCATAACTAACTAATGTGATGTGTTGTAGCGTGTTGGTCTAGTTAATTTAATATCTCTTAGCATGTATTAGGTATTAACTTAATAACTTTTAGACACTTTCACCTAGTTTTAAATTTATAAGAAATGATTATTACTTAAACTAGACACACACAATACGCGAGCATACCTATCATTTGTAGTAAAGTTTATGTAAGAACCAAGTATCGAACCTAAAGGATGCGATTTCTAATAGTTAACTTTAAATTACCAACTAGCTGATTAATTATCTTTTGTCAATTTTATATTAAACCCATAAAATAAAAGCAAGTACTAGATAATTAGTGGAGAATATAAAAAGCACGAAGAGTGTTGTTTTAGATATTCGAATCCACTTGGGATGAATTATAGTTATGTTATTGACAAGAGGTGAGGTTAATTAACTCAAAGACCCGACTCCTAGCTAGGTTACCGACGAATTTTATTAGATTTACAAGATGTGACTTTAAGATAATTCATTGCCCAATCTTAGAGAAATGTTCTTTTTAAGGAACAATCCCCTAATCTTGAGTTAGTTACATCCAACTACTATTCTTTCTTTTACATTGTTCCTATGCCTTACGATCCTCTATTTGGCATACCTTTGTCTCACTTCAAAGGTAGCAAGGATATATAACACTGCTCTCCATGGGTATAAATAAAACTTGTGATTAATTAGGGTGATTGATCGTTATTTAACGGGTGGTGTTATAATAATAAAAAAATATATAAAGCCGTATAGTATTTTAATATGGGTTCACCAACTCTTGGTCCGCGCCAAATCTTACATACATACCTTGCTAGACAAGTCGCATAACCAAGTTTTGGCTAATTATTGAGGCCTGCATATACACCGTGCAGGCCAACAATGATATTCTTAATAAACGAGGGTTGATCACAATATGTGTTTCCACAAATGGGTAAACCACTTCTCCAAGTTTGGATTTCCATTGTTAGTATACGGGTTGTTACCCACCATGAGTGTACTAATAAGTTTCACCTCCTTTGGTTATCAAGAACTCCCACAAGATCAAAGACCAAAACATCACAAGCTTATTACAAAAAAAAAGAAGGGTAGCAAGAATTATTAAAGACACAACACACCTCTTTGCCAAAGATTAAACATTTAATTCATACAAGCTTATCTTCAACTCAAGTATCATAAAGGATTTAGCCATTAATGGACATAACTTGTTCACAAACAATGATTATAGAGTGAATCATGATGGATCAAGTATGATAAATCAAACAACTTGAAGAAGGGTTGTTGATTACAAGTTCTCTATCTCTCAAACTAAGTTATTATAAGTGTTTTCTTGGAGTGATCCCAAACTCCTTTGTGGTCTCTCAAGACCGGAGAGTTTGTGTGTGAAACGTGTAAGGGAATGGGTGAAATGGAATGGTGAAAATGGGCAGCCAAGGGCCTTTATTTATAGGATGGAAGTGGCCAAGTAAGCACGAATGTGCGGTGCTGATTCCCAACACTGCTTGTCCTTCTTGTCCTTTTCTGGTGCAATCCGTGGCATTTCTGTTATAAGCACGGGCGTGCACAGGGAGTCATAGCCGTGCTTGGACAGGTGTCTCAACAAGGCTTAAACATGTGGCATTCTGGTCGGTTCTCGAAGCTTCCATCATTTGTCTCTTCCTAAGCACGGGCGTACATAGGGAGGCACGACCATGCTTGCCTCTTGGTGGACTTTTGTTGACCATTTCTTGGGTTGACTTGTTGACTTTGTGCTTCTTGGTGTTGTGCACGGTCATGCCCAAAGCCTGGCACAGCTGTGCCTATTTAGCAACTTGGTGATTTCCTAAAAATATTGGATTTTTTACTTCGCTTATGCTCGTTTTTCACTTATTTTCATCCTGAGGCCTTGGAAACCTACATTTGTCAAATATGAACGATTTAGGTAGTATTTGTAATTAAAAAGTTATTAAAGTACTTAGATTTAGAGGCTAATTATGCACTGAAAATATGTATAATTAATGGCACATCACTAACCTATATATTCACTCTTGTAGTTATTTGTGAAAGATTTGATTGTACTTTCATAAGTACCAAATAAATATTTCAATCTAAAAGTAATACGAATATGACTCACAAGAGATATCCAGACGTGTATTCGTATTTCTATAAAATTCACATTTGAATAACATAATAAAATCTAAATCAACATAAAACGAGTGTACAAATTTACTAAAAACCAACAAACTTGCAAATTGCAATACTTAGGATTTTATATTAGACCTGTTACCGCACATACCACTTGATATACATAAAATGTTACGAAAAGTGTAACGCTTGACTTCTTTTCCCATCAATATTGTTCGTTTTGATCCTGATGGGTGGTCTATTCAGGAACTCGTGGATTTGTTTTTGGTTGACCCAGTGGAGACTTCTAGGAGGTCACCCATCCTAGTATTATTCTCAACTGAGCACATTTAACTGTAGAGTTTTCATCTGCTCCATAACTGATGTGCGCAAAACGCGTTTGTGATTTAAGAGGCAAGACACACCTCATGAACCAAAAATCTTTTGTAACCATGGCTAATATGGGATTTGGCTAATGTATTACAATTGGTCATGTTAATCTTCTTTGTATTATTACAAAAAGGCATGCCATAGTTGAATTGTTGTTGCATAAATCAAATGATGATTAATTTTATGACATGATCGATTTACATGATCACTCGATGACATAAATAAGAAATTGATAGCGGTTGGCTTGTAAAATGTGTGGTGAGTAAAAGTTAGAATTGACTTGGATATAAAACATTAGACGTTGGGCTTGAATTAAACAAGTTGAGCTAGTGTTAGCTCGAACTCAGTAAATTTACAAAGTGAACCCGGTTAGTTTACGATCGATTCAGTTATGAGCGAGCTTCCAACCTCAAGTTATTTGAATAACCCGATTAGTTTCATTTGTTTTGGCTTAGGTGTAAGTATAACTAAAGGTTGGAAAATCATTAAACATGTAGGGACGTGGAATTTCTCTCTGTTTTATGAACCGGTCGTAACTCGTAACACATAATGAGAACACGCGACTATAAAATCAATCAAGCAATTCTTGAGGATTTTGTAGCTGAAAATTGAAATGTATTCACACAAGAGATCTTAGCCCGGTTCAGATACGAGTTGTCCCTCACCCACACATATATTTCTTTTCCTTTTCTTTTTATACTAAGCCATTAAAGAAGAGTAAATTATTTTAGTGTCATTTTAACTTTTACAAATATTTAAATTTTTATTTTTAACTATATATCAATATATGTGTCCATGTGTGTAATTTTTTAACTTCATAGATTTTGCTTTAATGATTAACATGACATGATACATTAGGGTTAATTGTACAGTTTGTTCATGTGGTTTTCTTAAAATAACACCATTAAGTACTAGCTTTTAAAAGTTGTAAGATTGAGTTTTCTGTTTTTATATTTGTAACAATGTTGGGTACTAAGATGAACCTTAGTTGTTTAACAACATCTAAATGGTTAAGTGC
This sequence comes from Helianthus tuberosus, assembly GCA_030545235.1. NCBI lineage: Eukaryota > Viridiplantae > Streptophyta > Magnoliopsida > Asterales > Asteraceae > Helianthus > Helianthus tuberosus. The sequence continues at coordinate 159,552,632 of CM060396.1, read as the reverse complement.
TAAACCAGCAAGAGGTCTGAACCATTAAGTGCAGAACCAGTAAGAGGTCCGAACCATTAAGAGCATGTATAATGCTTAACTGTTCAGAGGCAATTGTCTGACCAATTCAGATTAGAGGTCTTAACCATTCAGACTCTGTATAATGCTTAACCATTCAGAGTCAAATGTTTGAACCATTCAGACATCTTCTCGTGAAACAAATACTCTAAACCATTAAGTGCTGAACCAATAAGAGGTCTGAACCATTAAAAGCCTCATTAAAAGGTAAACAAACAGCCCCTAAAAGAAGTGAGGGTAATATCATCATTATTTAACCATTTCATTCGGTTTGTTTGATTTTCAAGGTCTTCGAATTATAAAAATTTTAATACAACGTTATGGCATAATTATTTTTATCTATGTGATATAAATTTCACTTAAAAACCATGGTATTACAAATTCTAACATAAATGATTTTATCTTTTGGTTACACAAAGATACCTTATATGAATTAAACCTAGTATTATTTTAACAAAACTTTTTTATTTTGTAATATATATTTTCCTAGAAATCTACTAGTTTAAATATCCTAGAAATATACTAGTTTAAATATAACACTATAAATATTTGGGCTAAAAAAAATGAATGTGTGGCCCAAAAATGGCAACCGACCGAATTACTTAAAAATAATATCTTAAAAATAAGGTCCTACCGAGATTTGAACTCGGGTTACTGGATTCAGAGTCCAATGTCCTAACCACTAGACCATAGGACCGATTTATGTGCGTTAACACTGATAATTACTTTTATGGCTTTACGAATTTACTCGTATATTTAAAATAACGTCTAAAAATTATTATATTATTATACATATCAATTTAAAGTGCTCATGAACAGTGAGCATTTTAAATATATTAACTTAAGTTTAAATTATAACTACTTGATGCCTTAAATAATTTATTATTTAACCTTTTTTTATGAATAATAAATAAAAAGTTTTAATGTTATATTTATTTAGATTTTTTTAATTTGATTTTTGTTGAAAATGGATCTAATGTCGCTTTCGTACAATATCGAACCAAACCGACAATGAATAGTAGTTTATTTTTTTATCTTAAACTATATGAGTGCTGATAATAAAATTAAAAAATGTATTTTTTAATCGTAAACTATACGAGTATCGATATCTGAAGAACTGACCCGATTTCAACTGAACATCTGTACCAATATTGGTAGTATCCGAACCGGTATCTTTATAATGGTTTTCGATTGATATAAAACACGTGTCGATATCCTTTTGGGCGCATCACAACTTTAGTTTTTTAGTTTTCTCTTTCAGCTGCTATAGCAAGTTTCGTTACCGAACCGATACCAACTGAGTTCCCGCCGCGTAGCGCGGGGGAAAACCACTAGTTAATTATTACTTTTAAGCATATCTAAACATTGTTAATTATTGAATATTTAAATCCTGCGTACATATATAATGACAATGTTACCGAAACATTTGTTTTTTAAACCTAAATACCCTTTAACCTTTTATTTACTAGTGGATATGTGATTTTTTAATGGGGTTCATAAAATTTTTGAAAATCGATTATCTACCACTTATTATTATTTGTTCGGTCCAGTTCGGGTCGTATCAAGTGTGTCACATAATAAAGTTTTAACAACCCGTATTTTTTTAAATAATACTCGTTCCGAGTTAGCATAATACTAGTAAAATTCAAAAACATGATCAATAGATGGGAACCATGCTTTACTTGCCTGGCTACATGAGCTAGATGCCTAGATACATATAGTTTGTAGATATTTTCCACAATATTGGAGATATACGCTCTCGACCAACTATTATGTCATACGGTTAAATATCTGTATTCGCAAAAAGACATTGACATATCAAAAGTTATGCAATCTTGTATAAATCAGCCAAATGACTATGTATTCTTCAGGCAGCTCAACCAATTTAGAGACCCAAAGCAAAGTAAAAAAATCAAAAGCCTCTTCGAAATTCCATTGTTATAAACCTTAATTTTGTTACATTAATGTAGAATCCGTGTTCTTGAACAAAAAAGGATAATTGGTTTTCCAGTCGATATATACTTCAATAAATGTCACAAGAGCTGGCCAGACCAGTCAGTCGCTCACCAAGGCCCAAACCACATTAATGAAGGAAAATCAAAAAAAATTTGGGGCCATGTTTAGATGTGGCCCAAACACCCGTTTGGGTTGACACTTGACAGTACTACTAGTGGTGCACAAATCGGGTTTTTTTAAAAACCGGGTTTCGGGTAGGATCGGGTTCGGGTAGGATCGGGTTTTAAAAAATCGGGTTTTTTCAAAAACCGGGTCGGGTCCGGGTTTTCTACCAAAAATGTATACCCTATATACCCGGGTTCGGGTCGGGTTTTATAAAACCCGGGTATTATAATACCCTATTTCCGGGTTCGGGTCCGGTTCGGGTATTCATCGGGTAGGGTTCGGGTATGCATCGGGTTGGGAAAAAACCCGCACCGGGTATTAAAAACCCTGCATCGGGTTGGGAAAAAACCGCATCGGGTAGTGCGGTTGTGGCTGGAGAAGGCTAGACGAGTGATGCAGGTGGCTGGAGAAGGCTAGACGAGTGATGCAGGTGGCTCAAGCAATTGCATGTTGAGCCGAAAAAAATCAAATGAGAACAACCAGGACCAGCCATGCATTGTCACGAGATTTAGTGGGGTTTTGGTTTAGTTCTTTTGGGCTTTGAAAAGAAATATGTGGATTACATAATTTTGTTTATCATAAGAACTAGAAACCTAATACTTAAACAAGATTCATTACATCAAAGTGCATACATAATTTTGTAAAATCATAAGAACTAGAAGTCTTAATGCATACATAATTAAACAAGATTACATCAAATCGGGTTTTTTTAAACCGGGTTTCGGGTATAAACCGGTTCCGGGTTCGGGTATTTATAAAATCGGGTTTCGGGTATAAACCGGGTATAAAAAAAACCGGTTCCGGGTTCAGGTTTTAGATCAAATATGCATACCCGGTCCCTACCCTACGGGTAGGGTCGGGTTCGGGTATAAAAAACCCGGGTTTTATAATACCCGGTTCCGGGTTTTTTTTTCGGGTCCGGGTTCGGGTTTTTGTGCACCACTAGTGACTACCCCTTGGATCACTATTCTTCCCAAGACTTTTCACCTTTTATTTTATTTTTTACTTATTAAAGAGTAATTCATCAGTAACTTATTACACAACTCATTAGGAGTAAAGTGGGTTAAGGGACACTTACACATCACCGATCTTTGGAAGCTAAATATCACGTCATGGGCACCAAAGACGGGACGTGAAGGGCTTAAGGAGCATGAAAAGGAGAAGACAAATGACATGGATGAAAACCCTTCATTTGGAAGGGGGGGGGGGGGGGGGGGGGGGGGTTGCGAACTCACTACACTTAGCCTAGCCATCTCTTATCACTACTATCAAATTGCTTAATCTCTAAAGACGTGAAAAGGAGAAGACAAATGACATGAATGAAAACCCTTCATTTGGGGGGGGGGGGGGGGGGGGGGGGGGGGGGGAACTCACTACACTTAGCCTAGCCATCTCTTATCACTACTATCAAATTGCTTAATCTCTAAAGACCCAATCTAACATCTCTATAAAAATAATAGGGTAAATTACACTTTTCGTCCTTTATGTTTGTACCGGATTGCAACGGATAGTCTTTAACTTCAATAATTACAGTCACAATCATTTATTTGCAAAACCCATTACACCTTTCGTCCTTTAACACTAACCATGTTAAAATTTTAAGTTAAGTCTGGTCATATGGCTTGCACATGAGGGTATATCAGTAATTTTACTCCTTTAACACCACCAAAAAAAAACACATCATATTCTTAAACCTCAGTTCCTGATCACCAAACAAACCCAGAATGCTTCCACTCATCAACAAAACTCTTCTCAATTTCACTAAAATCCAACCCTTTATAATCCTTCTCAACCCCATGAACATGTATGAACAACCAACTGATTCTGAAATCCAACATGAATTCTTAACGAAGGAACAAGAAGCACCTTATAAGCACTCCAAATCAAAGAAGCCGTATCAGCAAGCAAACCCTTTTGAGATTTAACTCTACCATGAACAACAGTCAACGGATGAAACTCACATTTGGGTAACACACCGTCCACCGGTCTAGCACTCAAATCAATCCACAAGTAGCGGTTTTTCCAGGTCCAGATGCTTCCAGAACATTTGGTAACACCAAGAGACGAATCGGTTTCAGTGTACCGATACGCACAGGGTTTTGATTGTGAGCCTAAATTTAAAAAATAGTTGTAAACTCCGTTAAGGGGTTTTTCTTTTTTGTAATGATGTTTAATGATTGTATCGATTTGAGAATATAAGATTTAGATTAGATTGGATCTGAGTGGTGCTGGGGTGGATGCAATTTGGGATTTGATGGTGTTGAAGAGGGTGGAGGAGAAAGAAGATGAGGAAAGCGAGCGAGAGAGACGTCGAAAGAGGGGGAGTGGGTGAGGGAGAGACGGTGGGTGTAGATGAAAAGGGTGGTGTGGCGTGGCGGATCTGGTGGTGGTGATGGTATACGTCGTGGCAGTGGTTGGAGTTGTGGCTGGGTGGTGGTGAGACTTTAGGTTATAGGGGTTCTAGAGAGAAGAAAGACCAAGGGGATATGGGTTTGTGTTGTGTGTGATTGTGAAAATGAAAGAAATAAAAAGATATTTTATATATAATAGTAAAATTACTAATATACCCCCACGTTCATAGCACATGTCATAATTAACTGAAAATTTTAACATGGTTTGTACTAAAGGACCTAGCGTGTAATAGGTTTTCCAAATAAAGGACCGTGACTGTAATTATTAAAGTTAAAGGTCATCCATTGCAATCCGATACAAACATAAAGGACGAAAAGTGTAATTTACCCAAAATAATATCAATAGTAAATGAACAAACACGGTTCAGATTATGTATATATATATATATATATACATATATGAAAGTGTAAAATACAATATCCCTTAACGTACAATACGTATGATATAGTGAAATCGCATGTTATAAAATAGCATGGATGAAATCACATGTGATAATTTTGATGAAATCGCATGTTAGTTTTTTGTAACAATTTCGCATGTGATAATTTTAATGAAATCGCATGTTGGGTTTTTGTAACAATTTCGCATGTGGTAATTTTGATGAAATCGCATGTTAAAAAACCAACATGCGAAATTGTTACAAAAAACCAACATGCGATTTCAATGTGGGATGAAGATCTGACAGTTGAGATGAGCGCGTACATATTATACGATTAGGGATATTGTACGTTAACCTAACCCTATATATATATATATATATATATAAGTGCCCGCTAAAATGAGAACCACCTCGAGTTGTAAGAACCGTGAGAACTACTTGATCCGGGGCGAGGTGGACCAAATTTTTTTTCATAAACGTAGATGCGTGTATTATAAACACATTTGTAAAAAAAATTCAAAAAAAAAAAAATGTCGTGTGTGTAGTTTTGAGCACCACAAGTTTGTGTTTACGGGTACCGTAAATTTTCCGGTTAAATTTACGGTACCCATAAACACAAACTTGTGGTGCTCAAAACTACACACACGACATTTTTTTTACAAATGTTGTTATAATACACGCATCTACGTTTATGAAAAAAAATTTGGTCTACCTCGCCCCGTACGGTGTAGTTCTCACGGTTCTTACAACTCGAGGTGGTTCTCATTTTAGCGGTCCCCTATATATATATATATATAGGGGAAGGTTCATTTGAGAATAAATTTAATGTGAGAAGAAAAAGAAGAAAGGGCATATTAGTAAAATGCTATTTCATTTTTAACTCATATCATTAATTTTTCTCTATTTAATTAATTAGTCAACTAATCATTACTTATCCTACATATTATCTACAAAACCTACACATATCAAAATTGTCCTACATATACCCTACTCATTATAGAATTTTATCCTACACAGTCGAAATTTATCCTACACACATCGAAATATATCCTACACAACTCGTGATTTATCCTACACAACTAGTAATTTATTCTACACTTTAAATTAAGTTGTTTTTTTAATTTGAAAAAAAAAATATATTTTGAAAATGAGTTACAAATTTAATTTAGCTAGTTATTAAAGGGGAAGGATACACATTAATGATTTATGTAAGTTTACCAATATACCCTTATATTAAAATTAAATACAAATATTAAATGAAGCATTCTTATTGGTTGAAACTTTTTCTTTTTTCTTCTTTCAAAAAAACTCTTCTCATTTGAACCCTCCACTATATATATATATATATATATATAGAGGAAGGCTAACGTACATTACGGCTTAACGTACATCACGTACGACAGGTAATTACGCACGTTCATTTTAAAATAACGCACGTTATAACTCAAAAATCCAAATTCACGCATGTTGAAACACAATAATCACGCATATAGAAAACATTAATCATGCATGTTATAGAACAAATCACGCACGGCATTGTACGTGAAGTACGTTAAGCCGTAATGTACGATATACTTTTTCTATCTATCTCTCTCTCTCTCTATATATATATAGGTAAAGAGTAAAATACAAATGCGCTTATCGTACGATACGTACGCGATCTTCCCAGCCGTTCGATCAGGTGCAGATCTGGTGCGAATTCAATACATATCGCATGTGAAAAATGGTTAGCATGGGGTAGTGTGAAAAATGGCATGGGGTGTGTAGATGGACAAAATCGCATGTGGAAGATTTGAATATCGCATGTGAAAAAAAGGCATGGGGTAATGTGAAAAATGGCATGGGGTGTGTAGAATCGCATGTGGAAGATTGAATATCGCATGTGAAAAAATGGCTATCATGGGGTAATGTGAAAAATGGCATGGGGTGTGTAGAATCACATATGGAAAATTGAATATCGCATGTGAAAAAATGGCTAGCATGGGGTAATGTGAAAAATGGCATGGGGTGTGTAGAATCGCATGTGGAAAATTGAATATCGCATGTGAAAAAATGGCTAGCATGAGGTAATGTGAAAAATGGCATGGGGTGTGTAGAATCGCATGTTGAAAAATGAATATCGCATGTGAAAAAATGGTTAGCATGGGGTAATGTGAAAAATGGCATGGGGTGTGTAATTTTCCACATGCTAACCATTTTTCACATGCGATATGTATTGAATTCGCACCAGATCTGCACCTGATCGAACGGCTAGGGTTATCGCGTACGTAATGTACGATAAGCCCTATTGTACGTTAACCGACCTCTATATATATATAGGGAGCCGCTAGAATGAGAACCACCACGAGTTATGAGAACCGCGAGAACCAAGTGCCACGGAGGGCCGTTGACCACGAAATTTTTTTTACACCTAGATCCGTATATTTTGAGACCGGGTGTAAATTTTGGGTTCAAACGGCGCGCCCGAGGGGGTAGTTTTTTACGCCCAAAGTTTGGTTAAAAAAAAAAGAAAAATTAAAAAAATTAAAAAAACCCAAACTTTGGGCGTAAAAAACTACCCCCTCGGGCGCGCCGTTTGAACCCAAAATTTACACCCGGGCCTTAAAATATACGGATCTAGATGTAAAAAAAATTTCGTGGTCAACGGCCCTCCGTGGCACTTGGTTCTCGCGGTTCTCATAACTCGTGGTGGTTCTCATTCTAGCGGCCCCCTATATATATATATATATATCTATATTATTTCTCCCATCTTAATTTTACTCGTCAAAATCTTTAAAAGCTCTAGTCAGTAACTTATAAAATAAAGCATTCAAATAATATATTGAGTATACTCACAATTACTTGTTGCCTGAATGATACATTTTAGGTGATGATGCATCTATCCTAGCTTGATAGGAGAGCGTCGATACGGGTGTTCATAAAACTCACGGCTATCAGCTCGCTCGAAAAAAGTTCGAAAAAAGCTCGGCTCGAAATGGGTTCGGTTGTAAACGAGCCAGCTCGGCTAGGTTTGTAAACGAGTCGAGCTTGAGTTTGGCCTGGCTCGGCACATGAGCCCGTGAGCCGGCTTGATAAGGTTTACATCCTTCATTTTTTTGTCCCACATCGTCGAGAAAACAAAAACTAAGGGTGTATCTCCCCAATAAAATAAGTTAAAGACAATGTACAAAGTGAACTAACTATTTATGTTTACATATTTAGCATTTGGTTAAATTAAATTGTAATTATGGCACTATATCAATGAAGAGATTCATTTTAAGGGTTTTTTAAGTAGCAAATTTTGTGGTTCTTTGTTAGATTGAGCCGAGCCGAGCTAAATCGAATTTTAATCAAGTCGAGCTCGAGCCTCAAATCTCAGCTTGATTTGAAATTCGAGCTCGAGCTGGGTTGAGCTCGGCTCGTGCGTCGATTAGATAATCATTGAAAGAATGGTTGAATTCATAGAAAAACACCACTGAAGCGACATCACCCTTGCTCACGTTGGTAAAGTTTGAAGTGTCAAACAACCATTAACCGAAAATCTATACCCGAGTATTTTAGTTTCTTCACATGTAAATAGTGTGACATACTAATTAAGATTCAATTACACAAATCGATCAAAAGAACCGAGTCAATATGTGTGATTTGTTCTTAATTAAGTGACATGATTACCTTAAAATTGTTGGATATTTATGTCCGGTTCGATAAGTTAACGCTGCCGACCGGGTCTTGACCCGTAAAAGTTACACCGTGGTCAACGAACTAAAATCCACTTAACTAATTTAACTGGTAATTACGAACGATACGCGGGTATTGAACTGAGAGACGGGTTCGTAAATCGGGTGGGACAAGAATGCTCTTGCATCGCCATTTGGCGTGCACCAAGATTTCGGCCAATGGCATTTCATGCAAAGGATTTCCAACACTTGGCATGCATGCAAGGATCACCAAGTCTTTTATATTTGGGTGTTGGGTCTTGTATTTGTTTTTGCAAGAATTTAAAAAAACACACACAACACCCACAACCTCAACCGAACAAGACCGCAACCGGCCAAGCCCCGCCGACCTGAGCCGCCGGCTGCCGCCGCCGCAGGACCGCCGGCCGTCTCCGCCGCTACCCGACCCATTCCCGTGTTTCGATAGTTCGTATAACTAGCACTCGTTCGTTGAACCTCGGTGTTTCAACCGGTTATTCACTAACCGAAGGTATATCTAAAACCCCTATGGTTGATGTTTCATTTTCGTGTTTGCATGTTGGTGATCTTGTTCCATTGCGGATATCCCTTGGTATAAAAAAGGTGTTCATATTTTATATATTGTTACTCATGCTTCCGTTGTTTAAAAATGTATATATATTTTTCACTAGTTAAAATTTATGTTAACCAACATATATATATATATATACATGTACACTTATTTCTCAAAAGAGTTTCCACTATTTATTTGTAACAAATAAATATATACGTATATGAACCGGATTCATAAAATAAAAGTAAAATTATACCACGGATTTCCTTTAGTGGTATCAGAGCCGATGCTCACCACATGCAAATCGAAACCGGTCTTTTTTTTTTCCACCGGAATAATAAATCACAAACTTTAAGAGTCTAAAGTTTTTGATTTATATTTATCTTATATATATATATATATTTGGTCATATTTTAATTGTTAAATATTTGGTTGACCAAAAATTGCCCAAACATTAATTTTGGTTATGTTGAATATGTAAATCGGGCCCGACCTTGTGGTTGTGTTTATATTTGGTTTTGTTCATGGTTTTGGCTCGTTTTGCGTCTCAAAGTTGTAATAGATTAGTTTATAGTTTTGGCCCACTTTGTGGTTCAAAGTTATAATAGATAAGGTTCTTTGTCTTTGTTATATTTACTTGTTAAATATTGTTGATGTGAAGACCCGAAGCAAAACCGAATGCCAAGAGGAGTCTTGGAGTTAGCGGGAGTCGCTCAAGACAACAAGATGCACTCAAATCCATCCTTGTGGTTGTTTTGTGTTTTGTGATCGTGACCCCTTGATCTTGCTACTTGGCTCTAGCAAGATCATATTCATGCCCATATGATTTACATATTCATTTTTGCTATTATGGTTGCCTTTTAATAAATGTTATCATACTTCAACCTAATACCAAAAACGCATTCTTAAAAAGTTTTTTTTTTAAATGAAATCGACAAAAAGCAAGTTCTAGCAACTTGCATATTTTTATAACCACTAGAGTTTTATAACATGTTTTTTCTCACATCTTTAAAACTTATAAACATAATAGTATTCACTATTAACTTTAATTGGTTATTCCAAGTCGCGACAAACTTAGTTTTGTAGGTTATCTAAAACTAATTGTCCCGAGAGGTGAAAAGGTCTTTTGGTTATGTCGCAAATTTGATATTTAGATTAAAACAGACTATAACGACCCTATTTGGTAAAAATTAAAATTAATGGTCTATGCCATCCTACTACTAGTAACACTTGGGGCATAATGCGAACCATCAGTGTTGGAGCCACAGCACGACACTTGGTGTCTAGTTTATCCTTCCAAGGTGCAAGGGTTCCGTCGACACATCCGGCCCTTCCACATGTGACCGTTTTAGGACGACTATTACTTTTCTTCTCGTGTTGCGTGCCCCGGCCGTCTCGAGAACAAAAGTGGCATAGATGAGGCCAAACGTATCAATGCAAGGACAAAGGTTGTCCTCGCAGCCTCATAAACCCCGGGAGTTGTGCTTCTCTCACAATTGACAATCGTTGTCAGTCCGCTTAAACCTCTCGCTAATGTTGCATGCCCCAGCTGCCTTTAGAAAGAGCTTCTAACCGGATTCTCGTTCCTTATCGTCCCACCTCACTAAATAAGGAAATACATTAAAAATACTAATTAAATAATTTATGGCTTAACAGATGTCATCTGAAAACAACTCTTTTTTTGCTCTCAAGTCCATACTTGAGAAATACAAACTGAATAACACCAATTTTCTTGAGTGGCACCGCAACTTGAGAATCGTTCTCAAGATGGCAAAAAGGCTTTATGTTTTGGAAACCCCAATCCCAACCGCACCCGAGAACAACACTGTGGTTGCGAAGAAGGCTTTCAACAAACATAAAGAAGATGCCATGGAAGTTGCTTGCCTCATGCAAGCCACCATGTCTCCAGATATTCAAAAGAATATGGAAGACATGAATGCCTTCGACATGATTGAACAACTCAAGGGCATGTTTCAGAAACAAGCCCGTCAGGAACGCTATGACACCATGAAACAGCTCATAAGCTGTAAAATGTAAGAGGGTTCCTCAGTTAGTGCTCATGTCCTCAAGATGAAAGGCTACATCGACCAACTAAACAAACTTGGTTATCCTCTCCAAGATGAGATGGTTGTTGACTTCATTCTCAACTTTCTTTCCAGTCACTATGATAAAAATTTTTATGAACTTTAACATGAATGACTGGGTAAAGACAGTGCCAGAGCTACATGGGATGCTCAAAACGGCAGAGATGAACATTTCCAACAAAGTAAGCCAAGTGTTAATGGTTCGATTTGGTGGTGTTAAAAAGCCCAAAACAAAGAAGAAAAGTTATAACAACAAAAACAAAAGAAAGGCTCCTGTTGCTGCCAAACCTACCACCAACAAGAGCAAGCAAGCTGTGAAAGCCCCTCTTCCAGAAGAGCAGCAATGCTATGAGTGTAACAAGATGGGGCACTGGAAACGTAACTGCCCCGAGTATCTTGCCAAGCTCCAAGTGAAGAAGGCTAATGGAGAAGGCACTTCTTCAGGTATTCTAATATATGTTATCAAACTTTTCACTATTTCAAGCAACACATGGGTATTTGATACCGGGTGTGGTTATAACATCATTAATGTCTTGCAGGAGCCTGAGGAGTGGAAGAAACTGAAGCCGGGAGACATGGAGCTCATTGTTGGCAATGGGAAAAGAGTCCCAGTTCTGGCAACTGGCACATTTAATCTTACAAGTCCTTCTGGTCTTGTTGTTGTTTTAAACAATTGTCTTTATGCACCTGGTTTAACCAGGAACATCATTTCAGTTTCGTTGCTTTTTGAACAAGGATTTAGATGTGTTTTTAATGGTGTTGCTATTTCTGTTTATCTAAATGGAGTAAATGGTATTTACTATTTTGAGGCTAAACCTCGAAACGGTATCTATGAAATTAATGTTCAGCCTAGCAGTAACATATATCACCTTTCTAAATGTCAGAAAAATGGTGCTAGAGATTCATTCATATGGCATTGTAGACTTGGCCATATAAGCAAGGCACGCGTAAAATGGCTCCAATCTGAAGGGATTCTTGAATCCACCGGAACGGACTCATTTGATGATTGCGTGTCTTGCTTAGCTGGCAAAATCACCAAGGATCCCTTCACCCATGTTGGTGAACGAGCTAGTGATCTACTAGGACTCATACACTCAGATGTATGTGGTCCTTTTAGAACCATGACTAGGAATCACGAGAGATACTTTGTTACGTTCATCGATGACTATAGTCGATATGCTTATGTCTATCTCATGAAGCATAAGCATGAAACTTTTGAAAAATTCAAAGAGTTTCAAAAGGAAGTTGAAAACCAACTTAATAGAAAGATTAAAATGCTTCGCTCAGATCGAGGCGGTGAATACCTCAGCTTGGAATTTCTCGATCATCTAAAGGATCGTGGAATAGTTTCACAACCCACTCCACCAGGCACACCCCAACTTAATGGCGTGTGTGAAAGGAGAAATCGAACCTTACTAAATATGATTCGATCGATGATGTGTAGAATAAATTTACCTCACTCCTTTTGGGGTTTTACTCTTATGACTGCTGCTCGACTCGTAAATCTAGCACCGACCAAAAAGGTAAACAAAACTCCATATGAGATATGGCATGGGCATAAGCCGAATTTGAGTTACCTAAGAATATGGGGGTGTGATGCTTACATCACAAGTGACTCTGATGAAAAGCTCGACCCTCGAGGCAAAAAGGTTGTTTTCGTCGCTTTTTACATTACCAATATTCAAAATGCACATGTGCATCATTAGGTATAACCATGATATAACATGTTTTGGTACAAAAAGTTTGTGATTTTGAATGTAGAAGTAGGCCCATATACATGTTTTTTGGTTAGTTATATCTAGTGGTTGATGGTTTGGCTATAGTTGTTACTTTATGATGTAATATGATGTGCGCAAAATGCAACATATAAATTACATCAAATATGGCATAAAACTAACCCTTTTTTTAGTACTAATGTTGGAAAAAGTGTGTTTTTGTCTTCCTTTTGTATTTTCAGGATTAAAAGAGCTTAAAGGAACAAAAGAAGCAAAAATGCAGCTAAATCTAACAAAAATACAAGAAAAGGGAAGAAACGTGGCATGCCCGACCCCTCGACAGCATCTCCCAAAGCAAAAAATAAGAAGAAAGCTGAGCATGGGGCTGTGCCCAGCGAACACGGCCCCGTGCCCAGCGGACACGGGGGCGTGTTCAGGTGTCTGCAGAAAAGACTTGTGATGCTTGCCAAAGAACAGGTAATATTTCTTTCAAAAACGAAATGCCACAAAATGGCATTCTTGTTTGTGAAATTTTTTATGTGTGGGGACTCGACTTTATGGGACCTTTCCCACCATCGAAAGGAAACAAATATATACTTGTGGCAGTAGACTACTTGTCTAAATGGGCCGAGGCCGAGGCACATCCAACAAATGATGGAAGAGTCGTGGTAAGATTTCTGAAAAAATTATTCTCTCGTTTTGGCACACCTAAAGCATTAATTAGTGATAGAGGTACCCATTTTTGCAACCATCAACTTGAAATTTTTTTAACAAGATATGGGGTCTATCACCGGGTCTCAACAGCATATCACCCTCAAACAAACGGACAAGCCGAAGTGTGACTAATAGAGGTTTAAAACGAATACTCGAAAAAACCGTAGGGTTAAATAGAAAAGAATGGGCAGATAAATTAGATGATGCTTTATGGGCTTTTCGAACTGCGTATAAAACAACAATAGGTACAACCCCATATAAGCTAGTCTATGGAAAACGCGGTCACTTGCCAGTAGAAATTGCACACAAAGCCTACTGGGCAATTAAAAATGTAAACTTAGATTTGGAATTTGCTGGTAAAAATCGATTTTGTCAATTAAATAAATTAGACGAGCTTAGGAATTATGCATACTCAAACTCAGAAATTTACAAGGAAAGAATGAAAAACTTGCATGACAAACATATTAAACCTAATGAATTTCGAGTAGGAGATCTAGTTCTTTTGTTTAATTCACGACTTCGATTGTTTCCTGGTAAACTAAAGTCTAGGTGGTCAGGACCTTTTTCCATCACCCATATTTTCCCACACGGTGCAGTAGAAATTAAATCTCGGAATGGACCTCCATTCAAAGTCAATGGCCAACGGCTGAAACTCTATCAAGGATTTATTGAGGATAATGAGGAAGAAATCTCGCTTCAAACGGTCGATGAGTAAAAGCAACAACATCATACCTAGTTACGAACGATTGGGACGACATCTAAATCGGTAAGTCTTCTAACCAAACTTTTTGGGAAACAAGGGCACTCACACGAGCACTAAAAAAAATTGCTAGGCACGAGGCCGTGTCCGCTGGACACGGGGACGTGTCCGCGCTACTGTCGGGATATATTCCCCTTTTCATAACAGTTACTTCATTCCACACGCCCCGTTTCCCCGAAAACGCTCTGGTTCCAGGCGATTTTCCGCAGATTTTCGACGTCTCCTCTCATTCTAACAACACCAAGGTATGATTCTATCACTATTATTAGTTAGATTAAGCATTTGCATGTAGTTAAAACTTAAAAAATTTGGGGAAAAATCTAGGGTTCATGAACTACACCCGGATCGAACCTCAAATTTTTGCTTTAATCTGTTAGCATTTAGTTAGATTAGTGTTATAAGAAGTAAATCCACTTGTATTGTTCATAGATTCGCCCGATTTCTCACAAAAACCTCAAACCCTTGTTTTTGAACCGAAAAAGATAAAATTGAAGGGGTAAACGGGTTGCTTTTGGAAAAACGGCACTTGGGGTTTCATTTTCAGGGGAAACCGCACCTATTGGACCAAAAAATTTCAAGTTTTCGAAACCGGGTCAAAAAATGATATTTTTGTGTAACAGACGCCTGGACACGGGGCCGTGTCCGCTGAACACAGGGTCGTGTCCAGCACGCTGTTTGCAGTTTTTGTCCGAAAGTTCTAATGTTTCGTGCTAACTTTTGGTGTATTCTTTTAGATGTCTAGGAAGTTCACGAGGTTTAACGAAAATGAGCTCGATGTTAGGGCTAGATACGAAGTACTTCAAACAAGACCGGAGGAATACCCAAGGCAAGCATGTATGGATTTGTTAGCATTGGTAAACCAACTTGACCGTTTCAACAACCTTGTCACCGGCCCATTAAGAGTCGCTTTAACCACTCGACTTCGTTCCGTCCACGAGTGCACTTTGGAATTCTATAACACCTTCACATTCAATTCAAGGTGCGACCCATTCGACAATGATGGGGTAGCATTCCGATGTAGTGGAACTAGGTACTCGATTTCAATGGCACAATTTGAGTCAATTGTCGGGTTGTATGCGGAGGAAGATGCGGGTAACGAGGAAAATACTGGAGGGATGCGAGAGATAGATGAGAACGATCGCCAAGCCGCATGGGCTCAGATTGGTGAAGGGCACTACAATCCGAGCAGCACTAAGAGCACTAAGTTGAGGGATCCGCTCTACCGATACATCCATAGGCTCCTCGGCTACTCTCTTAGCCAAAGGCATGATAGCGGTGGCGTTGTTGGGTTACAAGATTTGGTTGTCCTCCACTGCATCCATAACCGCAGACACCTTGATGTTCCTTTCCTCCTGCTCCAAAACATGCATCTGAACCGACTTGCTACTGCACCAACCCTCATCTTCTTTGGAGGATGGGTATACCGTCTCTTCAAGCACTTCACCAACATACCTAGGTCATTCGAAAGGAGCCCATGGTCGGGAAGGGTAGATATACACATTTGCCGCTCAATGAACCTAATTTATGAGGCTGAAGACGGAACAGTTAGCTTCCAAAGGATGCAGGGGCATGCATAGAACCCGCAAGAGGCACTTGTCCTTCACGTTCCACAACATCATCAGTACCAGTACCAGCCCCACGGTGATCCGGGCCAATCCTCCTCAGGAGGCGGTTTTCCTAATTTCCAAAGTTTACATGATTTGTTGCAGGAAAACCTCATGTGCACCAGGAACACCTATAACATGGCGAGCAACACGTACAACCGGGTTGGAGCAATCGAGAGAAACATATCCGATATCCAAGATGATATCGGAAATATCCGGGAGTACATTGCGGGCCATGGTGGAGATGATGATGATGAGGATGAGTACATGGACTAGGCGGGAGGGGCGGAGGCAAAAGCGGTTGGTTGGTGATCCCACAGGTTAACCCCCTTTTTATCTTGAACAATTTCCAGCCTGCGTGCCGTGTGTTGAACAATTTACTTTCTTTTAACTCTTTTTATTTTCTGCATTTTTTTCTTTTTAACTTTGTGATGGATGGAATGTTGAACGTTGGTAATCTAGGATGTTTGCTATGGCTTGGTGTAGTGTTTATTGCTAAAACAGGTACATACGAGGCTTAGAGCACTAAGCCTTAGTGCTACTAAAGCCGGAACAGGAAAACTAGAGCCAAAAACCTGTTTTTCAACCCTGCAGATTGTCTACACGGGGTCGTGTCCAGCCGACACGCCCCCGTGCCCACTTCCCCAGACCTGTTGTTTGTCTAAATCTGCAGACTTTTGCCAGACACGGGGTCGTGTCCAGCCAACACGCCCCCGTGTCCACCTTCTGTAAGTTTTCGTTACTGGCACCTGAACACGGGGCCGTGTCCAACGAACACGGGGCCATGTCCAGGCGTCCAGTAACACAACTTTTTGCTTTTTCACACCTTTTACACATTCAATCAACCTAAAAACTTATTTTTGGGACACATTGAGGACAATGTGTAATTTAAGTGTGGGGGGGGGGGGATGCTAAAACCTTGAATCTTGCAAGTCCTAATAACAAGCCTTACACAAAACTCTATTGGAACCGCTAATCACGCCAATTTTTTTTCAAAAATTTTCATTTTTTTTTATTTTTTTACTTGTCTAGGTTTAATTTGGGAATTTCAAAATTCTAAAAAGGTTATATTTTTACAAATTTACAACTGATAGCGTCGTGATAAAAAGAACCAACATAAGAAAATTATGAAAAGGCATGACAAGCTTAGTTAAAATTTAATTATATATACTTGATCACATTATAAACCCATTCCCACAAAAAGTGAGTTTTGAGCCTTTATTGAGCATACAAATACATATCTTTAAACTAAATGCTCATTTTTCGTTTCTTGTGTGAATAGCCGCTTGGTTCTTACGACTCTAGAACTTGCCACGACGATACATTCCTGGTCCTTACCAACTTAAACCCAAGTAAGTAAATGATGGAGGCATTAGGACTAACCCTTTTTTCTTTCAACACCATTATTTTTTCTTTTAATTACCACCTACCCAAAATCCCCCTAGTTAACCCCTTTGAGCCTAAACCTTTTCATTTCTTAACCCAAAAACAAACACCCTTTCACCCACCAAAACCCTTTTTATTTTTAACCCTTTGTTTTAGTAACAAGCTCGGTTTTTCGTATGACTTTTCAAAAAAAAAAATTGTTGATGATGAAGCAAAAGAAATAAACAATCAAGTTCATCAAAAATAACTTTGTTTGAATAATAGCTTCATCAAAATAAAAATTGCAAAAAAAAAAAAAAAAGTCTTACGAAAACCAATGTTTCTTACGCTTTTCGCCCTTTTCTACTAACCATTAACCCAACCACATACCTTTAACCCAAGCCTAACCCTTCACCCAAAAGTCCTCATGATATTTACAAAGGTATATAGTTAAAAAGGAGGAGGATTGATTGCTTGGCAAGCCTATGGTAGGAGTAAGTTCCATGCCGCTCTCGAGTTATTCACTAAAATACATCTTCGGCCGAGTGTTGAGTGATCCCCCGTGAGGTATGTGAACTTGTACATAAATGGAATTTTAAAAAGGTATGTTATGCCCTAATAAGTAATTTATCTTATGAAATGGTTTAAATAAATCATGACGAATAGGATTGTAAATAAATAAAAATAAAACTTAATAAAGAATCTTGGAAATCCCGACACTCTATGACAAGCCCAAAAACCTTCTCTTCTACCCATTCCATTTGGGAGTGTAAGCCACATTATAAAGAGTTTTGCTTGAGGACAAGCAAAGATTCAAGTGTGGGGGTATTTGATGTGCGCAAAATGCAACTTATAAATTACATCAAATATGGCATAAAACTAACCCTTTTTTTAGTACTAATGTTGGAAAAAATGTGTTTTTGTCTTCCTTTTGTATTTTCAGGATTAAAAGAGCTTAAAGGAACAAAAGAAGCAAAAATGCAGCTAAATCTAACAAAAATACAAGAAAAGGGAAGAAACGTGGCATGCCCGACCCCTCGACAGCATCTCCCAAAGCAAAAAACAAGAAGAAAGCTGAGCATGGGGCTGTGCCCAGCGAACACGGCCCCGTGCCCAGCGGACACGGGGGCGTGTTCAGGTGTCTGCAGAAAAGACAAAGTTGTAGAAGCTTCTATCAGCGGACACGGGGCCGTGGTCAACTCTAAGATTCGCAGAATCTGAGTAAATCTTGATAGTACAGATACGCTTCTGCACACGGGGCCGTGCCCAGTGGACACGGGGGCGTGGTCAACTAATGCAGACAAACTGCAATTAATGAAGGAAGAGAAAAGGGTGGACACGGGGCCGTGTCCAGGCTTCTGTGCAGGCTATAAATAGGGGTGCTTGGCTCATTTGCAAACCATCCCTTGGCACACCACCTCTCTCACACTTCACCCACCACCCACCACCACCATAACACTATCATCCACCACCATCATCCATTGTCCATCATAGAGTGTGTGAGTCGTCTCGGGATCCAAGATTGATCGTAAGAGTTCTTGACAATCAAGGCCATGTTTGCCTAAGTCTCTTACATCACTTGGTGAAGACAAAGTGTCTAGTGTAATACTTTTTATTTTTAATCTTTTTGCACTTTTTAATTGGTTATGTATTAATGACTTTAATTACTAGTTTCTTATGTTGAAGGTGATTCTTCCTTATCGTTTGTCAGTGGTGTCTTGGCATTATTTTACTGTCTATATAAAATAAAAGATTTTCACCATTCATATCTCCACGGTCTATATGGAGGTATGTTGGCTACCTGGTCGGGGGTTAAGGGAACGGTTTGGTAAGAGTCTTGCCATTGTTCAGTGTATAGATCCTGCAAAGGACCTGGGTCAAATTTAGTAGGACCTCCTTCAATACTTAACGGTATTGGATGGCGGGGGTCCAAACTCTTTGATCCCCTCATAAGTTAAACTACTATTAAAACTTTAACCCGGCTACTTAGGACTGTATCCCTGCTGACTCAGACTACTTAGCCGAGGGTAACGTCGCCTTCAAAAGAGAGGCCTACCACATTATGCATTAATAACTTAATTAATTATCTTTCAATAATCCAACCCTTTAGGATTGTATACATGCTGACTCAAACTACTGGGTTGAGGGTAACGTCACCTCCAAAAGAGGGGCCTACTACAATAACTAAGATAATCTCTTAATAAAGTGCAAAAGTGCGGAAATAATCAAAGGTTACACTAAACACGAGTCGGAGCCAAGTGATTCATCTTGTCTATCTGTTTTTATTTTTATTTTTCAGCATTTTAGTTAGTTTTTATTTTCTTAGTTTAAAACATTTTTCTAAACTTTTGATTTGATTAGACGTTGAGGATAAACCGGTACTAAAAGCTCTTGTGTCCTTGGACGACCTCGGTATCTTACCAACACTATACTACGCTCACGATGGGTGCACTTGCCCATATGTGTGTTTAGTGTTAGTAAATATCGTGTTTTATAAATTTAAAACTTGGCTAAAGAAAGTGTAAAAGGGCTTAAAATATACTTAAACTTATATACACATTTCACACGCATCATAATATGATGATTGGATGGTATAAATGGTGTTGATATACATGTAATAAAGTCAAAATATTGGTAATGGAATGGAGAAGTAGGCCCATATACATGTTTTTTGGTTAGTTATATCTAGTGGTTGATGGTTTGGCTATAGTTGTTACTTTATGATGTAATATGATGATTGGATGGTATAAATGGTGTTGGTATACATGTAATAAAGTCAAAATATTGGTAATGGTATTGTATTATGAATGGTAGGAGGTAATGATATTGTATTATGGATGGTAGGAGGTAATGGTAGTGTATTATGGATGGTATGATATATGAAAGGGAAAATGTATTCAAAGTAGTGTACCAAAACACCTTATTTCATGTTGATACATATAGATGCACATGTGCATTTCTAATATTGGTAATGTGAAAGTAGTGTATTACATATGGTAGTGTAAATGAAAGTGCAATTGTCTAATATTTGTAATGAGTTACGAAATTTGTCAAAGAAATGATACATATGCACATATGCATGTTTGTGTATTATGGATGGAATGATAGATGAAAGAGAAAATGTATTCAAAGTAGTGTACTAAAACACTTTATTTCATGTTGATACATATAGATGCACATGTGCATTTCTAATATTGTTAACGTAAAAAGTAGTGTATTACACGTGGTAGTGTAAATGAAAGTGCAATTGACTAATATTTGTAATGAATTACGGAATTTGACAAAGAAATGATACATATGCACATGTGCATGGATAACTGTTACTCGAATTTTTTTTTTCGAAAATTTTTTTAATTTTTTTTATTAACAAAATATAACGATTTTTCAAAAAAAATAGTATAAAAATCAAAAAAAAAAATTTTTGGGTGTTTTTTATATTTTTTTAGGAATTACTGTTTGTGTTCACACTGGTTCTCGCGGTTCTCGCAATAAAGGGTGGTTCCTAACGGATCTTTGTCCTATATATATATATATATATATATAGGGTTGAGTTCATTTCATAACTCTAAATAATTACAGAACTTTCAGAACTCCTAATAAACAATCATTTTATATATAAGTTTTTGTATTTAGAATATTTTTATCATCTATTATATGTATTTCTTTGATTACATACATGTTAAAACTAGTTTACATATGTTTAATTACCAAAATTATATATATGTGTCATAACTAATTACATATATGTAAAAAAACTAGTTTACATATGTGTAATTATAAAATTACATATAAAAATGATATAATTACTCTTAACATGTATGTAATCGTAAAAATACACATAATAAATAATAAAATTATCCTAAACATAAAAATATATAAATAAAAAGATTGTTTATTAGGAGTTCTGCAAGTTCTGTAAATATTTATGGTTCTGAAATGATCATGGCCATATATATATATATATATATATATATATATATATATATATATATATATATATATATATATATATATATATATATATATATATATATATATATGTTGTACGTATATGTGTGTGTGAGAGGAGGAGGCACGTCCTCATCGTCTCATGTCCGACGATCTCTACGCCGACGAAGCTAAGGAAATGGAGGGGGGTCGACGCCACCCCCACGACGTCCCTTAGACGACCCCCATACCGAGTACTCTAACGCTATGTTCCCGAGTCTCATTTAACAGGGGGAGGGGAAGGAAAATTTTCTCTCCTAATCTCTGCAATTTGGGAGGATGAATATATGGCCATATTTTCTTCCCTTTTCCCTCCCCTCCCCCTGTTAAATGAAACTCGGGAACATGGGTTTTTCATATTTTCATCTCTTTTCCCTCATCTCCCCTATTAAATGAGACTCGGGAACAGAGTGTAAGAGTCTCGCTAAACAAATCCCCCTCCATATTCAACATAACCCTCATGTTTGAGGGAAGTTATTCTTTAAAGGTGGATATTTCTATATATATATATATATATTTTTTTTTTGGGTAAATTGTCATTTTAGTCCATGAGTTTTGGTCCAAATTGTCATTTTAGTTTAAATAGTTTTTTTTCTCCTCTGGGTCCCTGACTTTTTCATTTTCTTGACATTTTGATCACATTGCCTAACTCAGTCTAAAAATCTGGTTATAACCAGGGGTATTTTTTGCATAACTGTTGTGTAGTGATAACTAGAGGTAGTTTACAACATAATTTATAAACCTCATAATAATTTAATGCCAAAAATACCCTTGATTATTACCTGGTTTTTAGACTAAGTTAGGCAATGTGATCAAAATAGCAAGAAAAAGGAAAAGCCAGGGACACAGAGGAGAAAAAAAAACTATTTGAACTAAAATGACAATTTGAAAAAAACTCAGGGACTAAAATGACAATTTACTCTTTTTTTAGAGCAAAGGAACTTCAAGCAACACCCTTACAAATAATAATAATAATAATAATAGTAATAGTAGGGGTTGAATCAAACGAATATTGATACCCGATAAAACTCTAGTTCAACTTGTTTAATTATACAGAAATTGAGTTCTATTTCGGCTTGTTTTAAGATGTAAGTCTAAAGCTTGAGTTTTGATTTAAGTAATTTTAAATGCTTAAACTGGTTTAGCTTGACTTGTATTATATATATAGGGGATGGATCATGAGAAAACTAGTTTAAATGAGAAAACCAAAAAACTAACTAAAAAAACCCTAAAAAACTAACTAAAAAACCCTAAAAAAACATACCAATTTTTTTTTAAATTTTTATAAAAAAATCGCAGGTTTTTATGCATGGAAAAAAATTTTCAAAAAAAAAAATTTGTTGTATTGCCAATGTGCACTATTACGGATATAGTGCACATGTGTAGTACACATATAATGCACATGTGCAGTACAACAAATTTTTTTTTTTTGAATTTTTTTTATATACCCTTGATTATTACCTGGTTTTTAGACTAAGTTAGACAATGTGATCAAAATAGCAAGAAAAAGGAAAAGTCAGGGACACAGAGGAGAAAAAAAAAACTATTTGAACTAAAATGAAATTTTGAAAAAAACTCAGGGACTAAAATGACAATTTACTCTTTTTTTTAGAGCAAAGGAACTTCATGCAACACCCTTACAAATAATAATAATAGTAATAGTAATAGTAGGGGTTAAATCAAACGAATATTGATACCTGACAAAACTCTAGTTCAACTTGTTTAATTATACAGAAATTGAGTTCTATCTCGGCTTGTTTTAAGATGTAAGTCTAAAGCTTGAGTTTTGATTTAAGTAATTTTAAATGCTTAAACTGGTTTAGCTTGACTTGTATTATATATATAGGGGATGGATCATGAGAAAACTAGTTTAAATGAGAAAACCAAAAAACTAACTAAAAAAACCCTAAAAAACTAACTAAAAAACCCTAAAAAACATACCGATTTTTTTTTAAATTTTTATAAAAAAATCGCAGGTTTTTATGCATGGAAAAAAAATTTCAAAAAAAAAAAAAAATTTGTTGTATTGCCCATGTGCACTATTACGGATATAGTGCACATGTGTAGTACACATATAATGCACATGTGCAGTACACATAAAATTAGCGATTTTTTTATAAAAATTTGTAAAAAAAAAATTGGTATGTTTTTTTAGTTAGTTTTCTAGTTTTCTCATTTATATGTAGTTTTCTCATGATTCTCTCCCTATATATATATATATATATATATATATATATATATATATGGGCAGGATTTAGGGAAAACGTCTAAAAGTGTGAAAACGGTAAGAACGCCCCTCATCTGTTGGATCAAAACAATCTATGAACTGGATTGGCTAATAATAGTAGGGGTTGAATCAAACGAATATTGATACCCGACAAAACTCTAGTTCAACTTGTTTATTTAAACAGAAATTGAGTTCTATCTCGGCTTGTTTCAAGATGTAAGTCTAAAGCTTGAGTTTTGATTTAAGTAATTTCAAATGCTTAAACTGGTTTAGCTTGACTTGTATTATATATATAGGGGCAGGATTTAGGGAAAACGTCTAAAAGTGTGAAAACGGTGAGAACGTCCCTCATCCGTTGGATCAAAACAATCTATGGACTAGATTGACGCGGTAGTGTTTTCGTAAATAACATCAACTTTGTTACTTGGAACGTGTTTCATTAAGGGTAAAAGAGTCTTTTTACTGCTCTAATTCAAAACGCCAAACTAATGAGCCAACGCCATTCAAAATGACTAAAACGCCATTAATACAAAATGCTAAACCTTAATGATAAAATGCGTTGCAGATTTAGCAGATAAATGGAACAAACAGTAACTGAAAGTTAATTATTAACATCTATTACAAAAATTTCCCTCCTAAACTATGCGCAAAAAACATCATTATATAAACGACGTTACCATCGCTTGCATCATTACTTCCATTGATCATACTAAAATTGCCATCTTTACCTAAACACCAAATTAAAAAAAAAAAACCTGAAAAGAAGAAAAATGACAACCATTGTTTCATGGAGATACACCTTCAAAATCAGAAGATTCGTAATCCGTTTTGACAATAGAACAAGAGTGTTTGTTAAAACAATAAAAGCCATACTGAACATAAAAGAAGAAGTACAGGGGGGGGATCCTAGCACTTGGTGTCCCTCTTGATAACCACTGTGATAAATCACATACGGTTATAAGAAGATTAACCAGAAAATTTGGACCAAACAAGGCAAATGAAAAAATGGACCCAGTCATCAGATCATGGCGTTTTGATGAATACACAGACATGGCGTTGTGAGAAACGCCAGGTAGTTATTGTTTCTACCTACACACCAAAAATGACAACGATGTTGTGAGAAACGCATTGCAAAAGAAGATAAAAGGACAAAAAAGCTCACCCGCTTTGATTATATCACGCGCCACGTGTTCGGTTAGGATCCGTTCTCACCGTTTTCACAACTTTTAAGCCTTGATTAACATAATATATATAGTATTTAGAACTTTAAATATAACTATATATAATAATAATGTTTTTGTACAATTACATATTATATAAATACTAATTTATGTACACAACTACACAAGTAATATGCTCGTTTTGACTTACGTGCTTAATCAAACTCTGTTTATAAAGGTTGCGCTCATACTCGTTTATTTAAACGAAATCTAATTTAGGCTTGAGTTCAACTTCAACTCGTTTTAGATCGACAAGATTCCAGCTTTTAACAAACCAATTCCAAATAACTTGAGGTTCGAATCATTTACCCCAATAGATAACATAATGCAAGGAAAGTAATTTACAGACTCGAGTTATAAGAGTGATTGTGAGGATGATATGTAGACGAAAGGAATGAATATGAAAACTAAACCCCACCAAGATCCCCTTAGTAATTGTCTTAATCAGTTGGTCGTATAAATTGACCTCACATCCCACAACAATTCTTCACCTAACATTACTTTGCTTTTCAAATAATTTATATATATTTTTTTCACAAATATATAATGGTTTCAAGCGGTTGGAAAGGATTTTTCAATCCAAATATCCAATCGTTTGTTAAAGAAATTGCTATCTTAATGAAAAGATTAAGCTTACGTAGCTTTGTGTTTATTGTTTCACTTGCCTCAAGATTTGTCAAAAGGTTTGTTTGTTGTAATATAAAGTGGATATGGTTGATAAAAGTCGTATTTCAAAGATGCACGGTTGAGTTAAAAATATTTCTATTAAACGTAGAATTAAAGCAAGAAAAAAACAACACGTGTACGTGAGTAAATTTATAAGCGGATGTATTTGAGACTATTTATGTACACAATTTTCTATGAAACATAACCATACGTTATCCAACGGTAAAACATGTTGTGTAATTCGTAATTAAAACCCGTGTTAGACTTGGCCCATATACGTACCTTAGGGGAGGGGGGGGGGGGGGGTGGTTCACTAGTGATAGAATTTATCACTAACAAGCACTAATCAAGTTTCGCCATGTCATCGACCATTT
The DNA here is from genome assembly GCA_030545235.1 of Helianthus tuberosus. Classification (NCBI taxonomy): domain Eukaryota; kingdom Viridiplantae; phylum Streptophyta; class Magnoliopsida; order Asterales; family Asteraceae; genus Helianthus; species Helianthus tuberosus. The sequence goes on along the minus strand of CM060396.1, from coordinate 159,526,720 downwards.
TTCCATCACTCACAACCTTTTTTAGGCGGGGTGGTCATCACTCACCACCACACCCAACAATTTCCCCCTAACCAACAATTACACTCACAAAACAAAACTATAACGCGTTGAAAATATCACGAAAATTGAATCCGTTGAAAATATAACGCGTGTAACTTGTGTTGCGGGGTGGGAAAAATAAACCATAACGCGTTATGGTATGTATCACGCGTGGAAAAGTATTGCCGCCCCGAGTGGCCTTATAAAATAAGATAATCGCACGTACAATGTGTAACAAAATATAACAATAATGTATCTATATTAAAGAGAATAAAATGTTCCATTATATATATATATATATATATATATATATATATATAGAGTAGGGATCCTAAGAGAAGTCCACCCTATTTGAGAAACTTGAGAAGCAATCTGGACCACACATTTTCCCTAAGCAAAAAATGAAAAAAAAAAATGTGAAAAAAATGCAATTTTTTTTTTTTTTGGAAAAATCGCAGCTTTTTCTTTAAGGATTAAATTTTTTATTATTTAAAAAAAAAATTGGATTTATACACATGAGTATATTGTTAATCTTTTAACTATACATATATGTATATTGTCTATTATACATATATGTATATACGTGTTTAAAATTGAAAAAATATGTGTTATAAATCCTAAACCTTAAACCATAGACACTAAAGCTAAACCTTAATGCTAAATCCTAAACCCTAAACCCTAAAGCTAAACCCTAATTCTAAACCCTAAAGCTAAACCCTAATGCTAAACCCTAAAGCTAAAACTAAACCCTAAAGCTAAACTCTTAATGCTAAACCCTAAAGATAAAGCTAAACCCAAAAGTTAAAGCTAAACCATAATGCTAAACCCAAAAGCTAAACCCTAATGTTAAACCCTAAATACTATTGCTAAACCCTAAAGCTAAACCCTAAACCATAAAGCTAAACCCTAAACCCTAATGCTAAACCCTAAACACTAATGCTAAACCCTAAATACTAATGTTAAACCCTAAATCCTAAAGCTAAACCCTAATTCTAAAACCTAATGCTAAACCCTAAAGCTAAACCCTAATTCTAAACCCTAATGCTAAACCCTAATGCTAAACCCTTAATGTTAAACCCTAATGCAAACCCTAAAGATAAAGCTATACCCAAAAGTTAAAGCTAACCCCTAATGCTAAACCCAAAAGCTAATCCCTAATGCTAAACCCTAATGCTAAACCCTAAAGCTAAACCCTAAACCATAAAGCTAAACCCTAAACCCTAATGCTAAACCCTAAATACTAATGCTAAACCCTAAATAACACTTATTTTTCAATTTTAAACATGTATATACATATATGTATAATTGACAATATACATATATGTATAGTTAAAAAGATTAACAATATACACATATGTATAAATACAAAAAAAAATAATTCTTAAAGAAAAAGCTGCGATTTTTACAAAAAAAAAAAAAAAAAAAAATATTTGCATTTTTTTCACCTTTTTTTTGCATTTTTTTGCTTAGGGAAAATGTGTGGTCCAGAATGCTTCTCAAGTTTCTCATTTAGCCTACTACTTCTCATATGATCCTTATCTTATATATATAACGTAAGTATCTAGGGAAAACCCATTTAATCTAGAAAACTTGAGAAACTGAATTGTGTGGACAGGATTGATCCACATCATATGTTTAAAACACATGTTCAAAAGGCAATTTGGTCATTTGTTTAAGCCATCACTTCACACTCTTCCCCATCCCATCAAGTCACCTTTATTACCCATCAACACATCACCTTTTTAATCAAAAAAATATACTACAGACCTTCCATTTCTTTCTTCATTCTTCATCCTCCATTCATTTCTTCCTCAAAAACCCTAACTTCATTCCTTTCTTCCGTCTTTCATGGCCGACCCACATGACTTCATGTCTGATCTTCAGGCTTATTCTCCTAGCCATGTATTCCGGAACAACTTTATCGGCGATGAATCACCGGCGGTTTACTTCCAGCAGGCTTCATCTTCTTCAGGTATGTGAATGAATTAAAATTTTGTTCTTCTTTTTTTTAGGAGACAATCATGTTATTTTTTTTTTGTTCCTGTTGTTCTTTTTTTAGGAGTCAATCATCTTCTTTCTGTGTATTCATCTTCTTTTGGTTCCTATTCTTCTTTTTTTATGAGTCAATCATGAATACCCTGCCATTGACATGTTTATTGGTGTGGTTGTAAGGATAAATTTGTTCTTTTTTTTACCAGACAATTGTGGTTTCTTTTCCAAGTAGTGTTAACTGTTTTTTTGATTTTTTTTTTTTTTTGCGGATTAGATGATTTGTTTTGGATCCTTTTGTTTAACTTATTTGAAGATTTTTCACATTTTTTTAATATCTTGCACAACCAGGCAACCAATTTGTATTTTCTTTTTGTTTTGTTGGTGTTTGAAACCCATGACTATACAAGTTTATAATTTATGGTATAATCAGGTCTTGGACATATCTGATGGGAAATTGAAGGCTGTGTTTTGGGCTGATGAGATCTCCAAGCTAAACTACAAGGCTTTTGACGATGTGTTAGCGTTCGATGCTACTTACCAGACAAACAAATTAGTAGATATATTACACCTAATATATGGAACATGTTGTACATGTGTTACACATGTAGCTCTTATGTTACAACCTTTTCTGTTACCTCAAAACAATTTGTAACATGTGTTACAGATCTGCCTTTTTTAATTTTCTGACAGTTGTACATGTGTTACACATGTAGCCCTTGGAAAAAAGATAAATTCATTCTTACTTCAAATCGATAGGCAATTCTAAGATGTGTTACACATGTTACAATTGTCCATTGTTTTGAAGTAACAATAAGCATTCTAAACAATAGGCAGTTGTAACATGTGTTACACAAATAGCTCTTATGTTACAATATTTCCTAACAAACGTAAGGCGTATTACATGTGTTACACATATAACTATTAAGATAAATGGTTGTGAAAAAAATATCTTTACTGTTACTTCAAAACAATAAGCAATTGTAACATGTGTTACAGATCTGCATTTTTTACATTTCTGACACATGTACATGTGTTACACATGTGGGCCTTATGGCAGGGGGCTTGGGAAAAAAGATAAATTCATTGTTAACGATAGGGGATTTTTAAATGTGTTACACATGTTAGAATTGTCTATTATTTTGAAGTAGCAATGGGCATTCTAACATGTATCTGCAAAATGTTGTGAAAAAAGATTCATTCATTGTTACTTCAAAACAATAGGCAGTTGTAACATGTGTTAGACATGTAGCTCTTATGTTACAATCTTTCCTAACAAACGTAAGGCGTATTACATGTGTTACACATCTAACTATTAAGTAAGATAAATGGTTGTGAAAAAAGATATCTTTACTGTTACTTCAAAACAATAAGCAATTGTAACATGTGTTACAGATATGCATTTCTTAAATTTCTGACACATGTACATGTGTTACACATGTAGGCCTTATGCTAGGGGGTTTGGGAAAAAAGATAAATTCATTATTAACGATAGGGAATTCTAATATGTGTTACACATGTTAGAATTGTCTTTTGTTTTGAAGTAACAATAGGCATTCTAATAGGTATCTGCATAATGTTGCGAAAAAGGATTCCTTCATTGTTACTTCAAAACATTAGGTAGTTGTAACATGTGTTACACATCTTAAAATTGTCTATCTTTTTCAAATAACAACATGCATTCTGACATGTATCTGCATAATGTTAATGGTTGGAATAAGAATATGTATTTTATTTTGAGTTCTGACACCTGTTAAATGTGTTACACCGACATGTAACATGATTTTATGCTAACCGCCCACCCCTTTTTTTCCCAGGTACAACATGATTTTTGTACCATTCACTGGCGTAGACAACCACATGCATTGTGTAACCTTTGGTGCTGGGTTGCTTTTAAATGAGACTGTTTAATCTTATAAATGGGTACTCCAAGCATTCCTGAAAGCACATGGGACTGAACCCCGGTTGATCTTAAGCGATCAGGACCCGTCGATGAAACAGGCTATTCAACAAGTCTTTACAACATCTCGTCACAGGCTTTGCATGTGGCATATTATGAAGAAGCTACCAATCAAGGTCAAAGATAAGCATGAGATATTATTCAGAAGTCACTTTTTTCAGTACCTTATTGTCGACTTGTTTTTTTTTTTTTCCTTTAACCTCGTTAACAGATTGCAGGTGACTTGTTGCAAAACACTAATGTGAGGGCTTGCATTCATCGCTTGGTTTGGAATGTTTACATAAAGCCATCTACCTTTGAATCCCGATGGGCAGCGTTGCTGGAAAAATTTGGTCTACAAGACCACCAATGGCTCAATGATGTGGCGCGCAATAAAGGATGTGGTAAAGACTGTCGCATTACTGGTAGCAGCCACCAGCCAGCTCCAAAACCCGCAAAGGCAACTTGACTGTGCCCAATCTGCATGAAGTACGTCACTGGGTATGATTCTCGTAATTGAAAAAAAATCACTGATCCCTATAGCATCAACCAGCCTCCTAACCCGAATGACATGGGGTCTACATCTGCCCTTTAGTTGTATTTGCTAGCTGACAACAATCGCTGACCAGACACCAAATTTTTGACACGTGTTATGTACATGTAACAGTATTTTGGACTTTGCACCTCGATGCAACAGCAAAACTGTTACGTGTGTAACACGCATTATCCAATACTTGTTTTTGTTTAGGTAAGCTACTTTTTGCAAGTTAATTGGTGATGCTCAGTATGTTCTTAGTTACTTAGTTTAAAGTATGTATGTTTCATGTGAAACATAAACAATATCCCGCTCGTGTTTCAACATGTATTTTGGTTGTAATTTGACAATGACATAGCTGCCCTTAACTTATTTCACTAGATGTGTATGTTCTTGTATATGGCACCACTTTTACATGCTACGTTTACCAGCATTAAGTAAGTTTTAAAAACTTTTGTTGTGCATTTAGATGGCGGTTTTTATGTTTAAGGACCTATTTCTGTTTTTTGAAATGGGTGCACCCCCATAACCAATTCGGTAACCAATGAAACCATCATTTATTACTTGTGTTAAAAACTGCTTTTATGTGGTTACTTGGATTATATTACATGACAATGATTCCCATGTGTTGCATATACTTTTGTAACTTGTGTTACAAATCACATGTATAGCATGTTTGGATGTATACACGTTACATATACCTAGTGT